>OV277352.1:17519546-19919546 GCA_922984085.1 Sicus ferrugineus
CGCAAAAAGGCACTGAAAACGCGCATTTTTAGTTAGCCTACACTGGCATGATGAAGTGGCCACTGCCCACTCCATGGTCCGAGTGCGTTGATAAAACTTACTATTTTGGAAAGCTAATGGCAGCACCTTTCCAGCGCTATGTGCCACTTGGCCAGAATATTTTTCTAAAGTTACGAAAAAAAGCACTGAAAACGCGCAGTTTTAGTTAGTTAGTTAGTTTACCTACACTGGCATGATGAAGTGGCCACTGCCCACTCCATGGCCCGAGTGCGTTGATGAAACTTACCATTCTGGAAAGCTAATGGCAGCACCTTTCCAGCGATATATACCACTTGGCCAGAATATTTTTCTAAAGTTACGTGAAAAGGCACTGAAAACGCGCATTTTTAGTTAGCCTACACTGGCATGATGAAGTGGCCACTGCCCACTCCATGGTCCGAGTGCGTTGATAAAACTTACTATTTTGGAAAGCTAATGGCAGCACCTTTCCAGCGCTATGTGCCACTTGGCCAGAATATTTTTCTAAAGTTACGAAAAAAAGCACTGAAAACGCGCAGTTTTAGTTAGTTAGTTAGTTTACCTACACTGGCATGATGAAGTGGCCACTGCCCACTCCATGGCCCGAGTGCGTTGATGAAACTTACCATTCTGGAAAGCTAATGGCAGCACCTTTCCAGCCATATATGCCACTTAGCCAGAATATTTTTCTAAAGTTACGCAAAAACGCACTGAAAACGCGCATTTTTAGTTAGCCTACACTGGCATGATGAAGTGGCCACTGCCCACTCCATGGTCCGAGTGCGTTGATGAAACTTACCATTCTGGAAAGCTAATGGCAGCACCTTTCCAGCGATATATGCCACTTGGCCAGAATATTTTTCTAAAGTTACGAAAAAAGGCACTGAAAATGCGCAGTTTTAGTTAGCCTATACTGGCATGATGAAGTGGCCACTGCCCACTCCATGGTCCGAGTGCGTTGATGAAACTTACCATTCTGGAAAGCTAATGGCAGCACCTTTCCAGCGATATATACCACTTGGCCAGAATATTTTTCTAAAGTTACGTGAAAAGGCACTGAAAACGCCCGTTTTTAGTTAGCCTACACTGGCATGATTAAGTGGCCACTGCCCACTCCATGGCCCGAGTGCGTTGATGAAACTTACCATTCTGGAAAGCTAATGGCAGCACCTTTCCAGCGATATATACCACTGGGCCAGAATATTTTTCTAAAGTTACGAAAAAAAGCACTGAAAATGCGCAGTTTTAGTTAGCCTACACTGGCATGATGAAGTGGCCACTGCCCACTCCATGGCCCGAGTGCGTTGATGAAACTTACCATTCTGGAAAGCTAATGGCAGCACCTTTCCAGCGATATATACCACTTGGCCAGAATATTTTTCTAAAGTTACGTGAAAAGGCACTGAAAACGCCCGTTTTTAGTTAGCCTACACTGGCATGATGAAGTGGCCACTGCCCACTCCATGGTCCGAGTGCGTTGATGAAACTTACCATTCTGGAAAGCTAATGGCAGCACTTTTCCAGCGATATATGCCACTTGGCCAGAATATTTTTCTAAAGTTACGAAAAAAGGCACTGAAAACGCGCAGTTTTAGTTAGTTAGTTAGTTTACCTACACTGGCATGATGAAGTGGCCACTGCCCACTCCATGGTCCGAGTGCGTTGATGAAACTTACCATTCTGGAAAGCTAATGGCAGCACCTTTCCAGCGATATATACCACTTGGCCAGAATATTTTTCTAAAGTTACGAAAAAAGGCACTGAAAACGCGCAGTTTTAGTTAGTTAGTTAGTTTACCTACACTGGCATGATGAAGTGGCCACTGCCCACTCCATGGTCCGAGTGCGTTGATGAAACTTACCATTCTGGAAAGCTAATGGCAGCACCTTTCCAGCGATATATACCACTTGGCCAGAATATTTTTCTAAAGTTACGTGAAAAGGCACTGAAAACGCCCGTTTTTAGTTAGCCTACACTGACATGATGAAGTGGCCACTGCCCACTCCATGGTCCGAGTGCGTTGATGAAACTTACCATTTTGGAAAGCTAATGGCAGCACCTTTCCAGCGATATGTGCCACTTGGCCAGAATATTTTTCTAAAGTTACGAAAAAAGGCACTGAAAACGGGCAGTTTTAGTTAGCCTACACTGGCATGATGAAGTGGCCACTGCCCACTCCATGGTCCGAGTGCGTTGATGAGACTTACCATTTTGGAAAGCTAATGGCAGCACCTTTCCAGCGATATATGCCACTTGGCCAGAATATTTTTCTAAAGTTACGAAAAAAGGCACTGAAAATGCGCAGTTTTAGTTAGCCTACACTGGCATGATGAAGTGGCCACTGCCCACTCCATGGTCCGAGTGCGTTGATGAACTTACCATTTTGGAAAGCTAATGGCAGCACCTTTCCAGCGATATGTGCCACTTGGCCAGAATATTTTTCTAAAGTTACGAAAAAAGGCACTGAAAACGCGCAGTTTTAGTTAGTTAGTTAGTTTACCTACACTGGCATGATGAAGTGGCCACTGCCCACTCCATGGTCCGAGTGCGTTGATGAAACTTACCATTCTGGAAAGCTAATGGCAGCACCTTTCCAGCGATATATGCCACTTGGCCAGAATATTTTTCTAAAGTTACGAAAAAAGGCACTGAAAACGCGCAGTTTTAGTTAGTTAGTTAGTTTACCTACACTGGCATGATGAAGTGGCCACTGCCCACTCCATGGCCCGAGTGCGTTGATGAAACTTACCATTCTGGAAAGCTAATGGCAGCACCTTTCCAGCCATATATGCCACTTAGCCAGAATATTTTTCTAAAGTTACGCAAAAACGCACTGAAAACGCGCATTTTTAGTTAGCCTACACTGGCATGATGAAGTGGCCACTGCCCACTCCATGGTCCGAGTGCGTTGATAAAACTTACTATTTTGGAAAGCTAATGGCAGCACCTTTCCAGCGCTATGTGCCACTTGGCCAGAATATTTTTCTAAAGTTACGAAAAAAAGCACTGAAAACGCGCAGTTTTAGTTAGTTAGTTAGTTTACCTACACTGGCATGATGAAGTGGCCACTGCCCACTCCATGGCCCGAGTGCGTTGATGAAACTTACCATTCTGGAAAGCTAATGGCAGCACCTTTCCAGCGATATATACCACTTGGCCAGAATATTTTTCTAAAGTTACGTGAAAAGGCACTGAAAACGGGCAGTTTTAGTTAGCCTACACTGGCATGATGAAGTGGCCACTGCCCACTCCATGGTCCGAGTGCGTTGATGAGACTTACCATTTTGGAAAGCTAATGGCAGCACCTTTCCAGCGATATATGCCACTTGGCCAGAATATTTTTCTAAAGTTACGAAAAAAGGCACTGAAAATGCGCAGTTTTAGTTAGCCTACACTGGCATGATGAAGTGGCCACTGCCCACTCCATGGTCCGAGTGCGTTGATGAAACTTACCATTCTGGAAAGCTAATGGCAGCACCTTTCCAGCGATATATACCACTTGGCCAGAATATTTTTCTAAAGTTACGTGAAAAGGCACTGAAAACGCCCGTTTTTAGTTAGCCTACACTGGCATGATTAAGTGGCCACTGCCCACTCCATGGCCCGAGTGCGTTGATGAAACTTACCATTCTGGAAAGCTAATGGCAGCACCTTTCCAGCGATATATACCACTGGGCCAGAATATTTTTCTAAAGTTACGAAAAAAAGCACTGAAAATGCGCAGTTTTAGTTAGCCTACACTGGCATGATGAAGTGGCCACTGCCCACTCCATGGCCCGAGTGCGTTGATGAAACTTACCATTCTGGAAAGCTAATGGCAGCACCTTTCCAGCGATATATACCACTTGGCCAGAATATTTTTCTAAAGTTACGTGAAAAGGCACTGAAAACGCCCGTTTTTAGTTAGCCTACACTGACATGATGAAGTGGCCACTGCCCACTCCATGGTCCGAGTGCGTTGATGAAACTTACCATTCTGGAAAGCTAATGGCAGCACCTTTCCAGCGATATATGCCACTTGGCCAGAATATTTTTCTAAAGTTACGAAAAAAGGCACTGAAAACGCGCAGTTTTAGTTAGTTAGTTAGTTTACCTACACTGGCATGATGAAGTGGCCACTGCCCACTCCATGGTCCGAGTGCGTTGATGAAACTTACCATTCTGGAAAGCTAATGGCAGCACCTTTCCAGCGATATATGCCACTTGGCCAGAATATTTTTCTAAAGTTACGAAAAAAGGCACTGAAAACGCGCAGTTTTAGTTAGTTAGTTAGTTTACCTACACTGGCATGATGAAGTGGCCACTGCCCACTCCATGGTCCGAGTGCGTTGATGAAACTTACCATTTTGTAAAGCTAATGGCAGCACCTTTCCAGCGATGTATGCCACTTGGCCAGAATATTTTTCTAAAGTTACAAAAAAAGGCACTGAAAACGCCCGTTTTTAGTTAGCCTACACTGACATGATGAAGTGGCCACTGCCCACTCCATGGTCCGAGTGCGTTGATGAAACTTACCATTTTGGAAAGCTAATGGCAGCACCTTTCCAGCGATATGTGCCACTTGGCCAGAATATTTTTCTAAAGTTACGAAAAAAGGCACTGAAAACGGGCAGTTTTAGTTAGCCTACACTGGCATGATGAAGTGGCCACTGCCCACTCCATGGTCCGAGTGCGTTGATGAGACTTACCATTTTGGAAAGCTAATGGCAGCACCTTTCCAGCGATATATGCCACTTGGCCAGAATATTTTTCTAAAGTTACGAAAAAAGGCACTGAAAATGCGCAGTTTTAGTTAGCCTACACTGGCATGATGAAGTGGCCACTGCCCACTCCATGGTCCGAGTGCGTTGATGAACTTACCATTTTGGAAAGCTAATGGCAGCACCTTTCCAGCGATATGTGCCACTTGGCCAGAATATTTTTCTAAAGTTACGAAAAAAGGCACTGAAAACGCGCAGTTTTAGTTAGTTAGTTAGTTTACCTACACTGGCATGATGAAGTGGCCACTGCCCACTCCATGGTCCGAGTGCGTTGATGAAACTTACCATTCTGGAAAGCTAATGGCAGCACCTTTCCAGCGATATATGCCACTTGGCCAGAATATTTTTCTAAAGTTACGAAAAAAGGCACTGAAAACGCGCAGTTTTAGTTAGTTAGTTAGTTTACCTACACTGGCATGATGAAGTGGCCACTGCCCACTCCATGGCCCGAGTGCGTTGATGAAACTTACCATTCTGGAAAGCTAATGGCAGCACCTTTCCAGCCATATATGCCACTTAGCCAGAATATTTTTCTAAAGTTACGCAAAAACGCACTGAAAACGCGCATTTTTAGTTAGCCTACACTGGCATGATGAAGTGGCCACTGCCCACTCCATGGTCCGAGTGCGTTGATAAAACTTACTATTTTGGAAAGCTAATGGCAGCACCTTTCCAGCGCTATGTGCCACTTGGCCAGAATATTTTTCTAAAGTTACGAAAAAAGCACTGAAAACGCGCAGTTTTAGTTAGTTAGTTAGTTTACCTACACTGGCATGATGAAGTGGCCACTGCCCACTCCATGGCCCGAGTGCGTTGATGAAACTTACCATTCTGGAAAGCTAATGGCAGCACCTTTCCAGCGATATATACCACTTGGCCAGAATATTTTTCTAAAGTTACGTGAAAAGGCACTGAAAACGCGCATTTTTAGTTAGCCTACACTGGCATGATGAAGTGGCCACTGCCCACTCCATGGTCCGAGTGCGTTGATAAAACTAACTATTTTGGAAAGCTAATGGCAGCACCTTTCCAGCGCTATGTGCCACTTGGCCAGAATATTTTTCTAAAGTTACGAAAAAAAGCACTGAAAACGCGCAGTTAAGTAGTTAGTTAGTTTACCTACACTGGCATGATGAAGTGGCCACTGCCCACTCCATGGCCCGAGTGCGTTGATGAAACTTACCATTATGGAAAGCTAATGGCAGCACCTTTCCAGCGATATATACCACTTGGCCAGAATATTTTTCTAAAGTTACGTGAAAAGGCACTGAAAACGGGCAGTTTTAGTTAGCCTACACTGGCATGATGAAGTGGCCACTGCCCACTCCATGGTCCGAGTGCGTTGATGAGACTTACCATTTTGGAAAGCTAATGGCAGCACCTTTCCAGCGATATATGCCACTTGGCCAGAATATTTTTCTAAAGTTACGAAAAAAGGCACTGAAAATGCGCAGTTTTAGTTAGCCTACACTGGCATGATGAAGTGGCCACTGCCCACTCCATGGTCCGAGTGCGTTGATGAAACTTACCATTCTGGAAAGCTAATGGCAGCACCTTTCCAGCGATATATACCACTTGGCCAGAATATTTTTCTAAAGTTACGTGAAAAGGCACTGAAAACGCCCGTTTTTAGTTAGCCTACACTGGCATGATGAAGTGGCCACTGCCCACTCCATGGTCCGAGTGCGTTGATGAAACTTACCATTCTGGAAAGCTAATGGCAGCACCTTTCCAGCGATATATGCCACTTGGCCAGAATATTTTTCTAAAGTTACGAAAAAAGGCACTGAAAACGCGCAGTTTTAGTTAGTTAGTTAGTTTACCTACACTGGCATGATGAAGTGGCCACTGCCCACTCCATGGTCCGAGTGCGTTGATGAAACTTACCATTCTGGAAAGCTAATGGCAGCACCTTTCCAGCGATATATGCCACTTGGCCAGAATATTTTTCTAAAGTTACGAAAAAAGGCACTGAAAACGCGCAGTTTTAGTTAGTTAGTTAGTTTACCTACACTGGCATGATGAAGTGGCCACTGCCCACTCCATGGTCCGAGTGCGTTGATGAAACTTACCATTTTGGAAAGCTAATGGCAGCACCTTTCCAGCGATGTATGCCACTTGGCCAGAATATTTTTCTAAAGTTACAAAAAAAGGCACTGAAAACGCCCGTTTTTAGTTAGCCTACACTGACATGATGAAGTGGCCACTGCCCACTCCATGGTCCGAGTGCGTTGATGAAACTTACCATTTTGGAAAGCTAATGGCAGCACCTTTCCAGCGATATGTGCCACTTGGCCAGAATATTTTTCTAAAGTTACGAAAAAAGGCACTGAAAACGGGCAGTTTTAGTTAGCCTACACTGGCATGATGAAGTGGCCACTGCCCACTCCATGGTCCGAGTGCGTTGATGAGACTTACCATTTTGGAAAGCTAATGGCAGCACCTTTCCAGCGATATATGCCACTTGGCCAGAATATTTTTCTAAAGTTACGAAAAAAGGCACTGAAAATGCGCAGTTTTAGTTAGCCTACACTGGCATGATGAAGTGGCCACTGCCCACTCCATGGTCCGAGTGCGTTGATGAACTTACCATTTTGGAAAGCTAATGGCAGCACCTTTCCAGCGATATGTGCCACTTGGCCAGAATATTTTTCTAAAGTTACGAAAAAAGGCACTGAAAACGCGCAGTTTTAGTTAGTTAGTTAGTTTACCTACACTGGCATGATGAAGTGGCCACTGCCCACTCCATGGTCCGAGTGCGTTGATGAAACTTACCATTCTGGAAAGCTAATGGCAGCACCTTTCCAGCGATATATGCCACTTGGCCAGAATATTTTTCTAAAGTTACGAAAAAAGGCACTGAAAACGCGCAGTTTTAGTTAGTTAGTTAGTTTACCTACACTGGCATGATGAAGTGGCCACTGCCCACTCCATGGCCCGAGTGCGTTGATGAAACTTACCATTCTGGAAAGCTAATGGCAGCACCTTTCCAGCCATATATGCCACTTAGCCAGAATATTTTTCTAAAGTTACGCAAAAACGCACTGAAAACGCGCATTTTTAGTTAGCCTACACTGGCATGATGAAGTGGCCACTGCCCACTCCATGGTCCGAGTGCGTTGATAAAACTTACTATTTTGGAAAGCTAATGGCAGCACCTTTCCAGCGCTATGTGCCACTTGGCCAGAATATTTTTCTAAAGTTACGAAAAAAAGCACTGAAAACGCGCAGTTTTAGTTAGTTAGTTAGTTTACCTACACTGGCATGATGAAGTGGCCACTGCCCACTCCATGGCCCGAGTGCGTTGATGAAACTTACCATTCTGGAAAGCTAATGGCAGCACCTTTCCAGCGATATATACCACTTGGCCAGAATATTTTTCTAAAGTTACGTGAAAAGGCACTGAAAACGCGCATTTTTAGTTAGCCTACACTGGCATGATGAAGTGGCCACTGCCCACTCCATGGTCCGAGTGCGTTGATAAAACTAACTATTTTGGAAAGCTAATGGCAGCACCTTTCCAGCGCTATGTGCCACTTGGCCAGAATATTTTTCTAAAGTTACGAAAAAAAGCACTGAAAACGCGCAGTTTTAGTTAGTTAGTTAGTTTACCTACACTGGCATGATGAAGTGGCCACTGCCCACTCCATGGCCCGAGTGCGTTGATGAAACTTACCATTATGGAAAGCTAATGGCAGCACCTTTCCAGCGATATATACCACTTGGCCAGAATATTTTTCTAAAGTTACGTGAAAAGGCACTGAAAACGGGCAGTTTTAGTTAGCCTACACTGGCATGATGAAGTGGCCACTGCCCACTCCATGGTCCGAGTGCGTTGATGAGACTTACCATTTTGGAAAGCTAATGGCAGCACCTTTCCAGCGATATATACCACTTGGCCAGAATATTTTTCTAAAGTTACGAAAAAAGGCACTGAAAATGCGCAGTTTTAGTTAGCCTACACTGGCATGATGAAGTGGCCACTGCCCACTCCATGGTCCGAGTGCGTTGATGAAACTTACCATTCTGGAAAGCTAATGGCAGCACCTTTCCAGCGATATATACCACTTGGCCAGAATATTTTTCTAAAGTTACGTGAAAAGGCACTGAAAACGCCCGTTTTTAGTTAGCCTACACTGGCATGATTAAGTGGCCACTGCCCACTCCATGGCCCGAGTGCGTTGATGAAACTTACCATTCTGGAAAGCTAATGGCAGCACCTTTCCAGCGATATATACCACTGGGCCAGAATATTTTTCTAAAGTTACGAAAAAAAGCACTGAAAATGCGCAGTTTTAGTTAGCCTACACTGGCATGATGAAGTGGCCACTGCCCACTCCATGGCCCGAGTGCGTTGATGAAACTTACCATTCTGGAAAGCTAATGGCAGCATCTTTCCAGCGATATATACCACTTGGCCAGAATATTTTTCTAAAGTTACGTGAAAAGGCACTGAAAACGCCCGTTTTTAGTTAGCCTACACTGGCATGATGAAGTGGCCACTGCCCACTCCATGGTCCGAGTGCGTTGATGAAACTTACCATTCTGGAAAGCTAATGGCAGCACCTTTCCAGCGATATATGCCACTTGGCCAGAATATTTTTCTAAAGTTACGAAAAAAGGCACTGAAAACGCGCAGTTTTAGTTAGTTAGTTAGTTTACCTACACTGGCATGATGAAGTGGCCACTGCCCACTCCATGGTCCGAGTGCGTTGATGAAACTTACCATTCTGGAAAGCTAATGGCAGCACCTTTCCAGCGATATATGCCACTTGGCCAGAATATTTTTCTAAAGTTACGAAAAAAGGCACTGAAAACGCGCAGTTTTAGTTAGTTAGTTAGTTTACCTACACTGGCATGATGAAGTGGCCACTGCCCACTCCATGGTCCGAGTGCGTTGATGAAACTTACCATTCTGGAAAGCTAATGGCAGCACCTTTCCAGCGATATATACCACTTGGCCAGAATATTTTTCTAAAGTTACGTGAAAAGGCACTGAAAACGCCCGTTTTTAGTTAGCCTACACTGACATGATGAAGTGGCCACTGCCCACTCCATGGTCCGAGTGCGTTGATGAAACTTACCATTTTGGAAAGCTAATGGCAGCACCTTTCCAGCGATATGTGCCACTTGGCCAGAATATTTTTCTAAAGTTACGAAAAAAGGCACTGAAAACGGGCAGTTTTAGTTAGCCTACACTGGCATGATGAAGTGGCCACTGCCCACTCCATGGTCCGAGTGCGTTGATGAGACTTACCATTTTGGAAAGCTAATGGCAGCACCTTTCCAGCGATATATGCCACTTGGCCAGAATATTTTTCTAAAGTTACGAAAAAAGGCACTGAAAATGCGCAGTTTTAGTTAGCCTACACTGGCATGATGAAGTGGCCACTGCCCACTCCATGGTCCGAGTGCGTTGATGAACTTACCATTTTGGAAAGCTAATGGCAGCACCTTTCCAGCGATATGTGCCACTTGGCCAGAATATTTTTCTAAAGTTACGAAAAAAGGCACTGAAAATGCGCAGTTTTAGTTAGCCTACACTGGCATGATGAAGTGGCCACTGCCCACTCCATGGTCCGAGTGCGTTGATGAACTTACCATTTTGGAAAGCTAATGGCAGCACCTTTCCAGCGATATGTGCCACTTGGCCAGAATATTTTTCTAAAGTTACGAAAAAAGGCACTGAAAACGCGCAGTTTTAGTTAGTTAGTTAGTTTACCTACACTGGCATGATGAAGTGGCCACTGCCCACTCCATGGTCCGAGTGCGTTGATGAAACTTACCATTCTGGAAAGCTAATGGCAGCACCTTTCCAGCGATATATGCCACTTGGCCAGAATATTTTTCTAAAGTTACGAAAAAAGGCACTGAAAACGCGCAGTTTTAGTTAGTTAGTTAGTTTACCTACACTGGCATGATGAAGTGGCCACTGCCCACTCCATGGCCCGAGTGCGTTGATGAAACTTACCATTACAATTTAACTTGAAACTTACCATTACATTACATACAAGCTAATGGCAGCACCTTTCCAGCCATATATGCCACTTAGCCAGAATATTTTTCTAAAGTTACGCAAAAACGCACTGAAAACGCGCATTTTTAGTTAGCCTACACTGGCATGATGAAGTGGCCACTGCCCACTCCATGGTCCGAGTGCGTTGATAAAACTTACTATTTTGGAAAGCTAATGGCAGCACCTTTCCAGCGCTATGTGCCACTTGGCCAGAATATTTTTCTAAAGTTACGAAAAAAAGCACTGAAAACGCGCAGTTTTAGTTAGTTAGTTAGTTTACCTACACTGGCATGATGAAGTGGCCACTGCCCACTCCATGGCCCGAGTGCGTTGATGAAACTTACCATTCTGGAAAGCTAATGGCAGCACCTTTCCAGCGATATATACCACTTGGCCAGAATATTTTTCTAAAGTTACGTGAAAAGGCACTGAAAACGCGCATTTTTAGTTAGCCTACACTGGCATGATGAAGTGGCCACTGCCCACTCCATGGTCCGAGTGCGTTGATAAAACTAACTATTTTGGAAAGCTAATGGCAGCACCTTTCCAGCGCTATGTGCCACTTGGCCAGAATATTTTTCTAAAGTTACGAAAAAAAGCACTGAAAACGCGCAGTTTTAGTTAGTTAGTTAGTTTACCTACACTGGCATGATGAAGTGGCCACTGCCCACTCCATGGCCCGAGTGCGTTGATGAAACTTACCATTCTGGAAAGCTAATGGCAGCACCTTTCCAGCCATATATGCCACTTAGCCAGAATATTTTTCTAAAGTTACGCAAAAACGCACTGAAAACGCGCATTTTTAGTTAGCCTACACTGGCATGATGAAGTGGCCACTGCCCACTCCATGGTCCGAGTGCGTTGATGAAACTTACCATTCTGGAAAGCTAATGGCAGCACCTTTCCAGCGATATATGCCACTTGGCCAGAATATTTTTCTAAAGTTACGAAAAAAGGCACTGAAAATGCGCAGTTTTAGTTAGCCTACACTGGCATGATGAAGTGGCCACTGCCCACTCCATGGTCCGAGTGCGTTGATGAAACTTACCATTCTGGAAAGCTAATGGCAGCACCTTTCCAGCGATATATACCACTTGGCCAGAATATTTTTCTAAAGTTACGTGAAAAGGCACTGAAAACGCCCGTTTTTAGTTAGCCTACACTGGCATGATTAAGTGGCCACTGCCCACTCCATGGCCCGAGTGCGTTGATGAAACTTACCATTCTGGAAAGCTAATGGCAGCACCTTTCCAGCGATATATACCACTGGGCCAGAATATTTTTCTAAAGTTACGAAAAAAAGCACTGAAAATGCGCAGTTTTAGTTAGCCTACACTGGCATGATGAAGTGGCCACTGCCCACTCCATGGCCCGAGTGCGTTGATGAAACTTACCATTCTGGAAAGCTAATGGCAGCACCTTTCCAACGATATATACCACTTGGCCAGAATATTTTTCTAAAGTTACGTGAAAAGGCACTGAAAACGCCCGTTTTTAGTTAGCCTACACTGGCATGATGAAGTGGCCACTGCCCACTCCATGGTCCGAGTGCGTTGATGAAACTTACCATTTTGGAAAGCTAATGGCAGCACCTTTCCAGCGATATATGCCACTTGGCCAGAATATTTTTCTAAAGTTACGTGAAAAGGCACTGAAAACGCGCATTTTTAGTTAGCCTACACTGGCATGATGAAGTGGCCACTGCCCACTCCATGGTCCGAGTGCGTTGATGAAACTTACCATTCTGGAAAGCTAATGGCAGCACCTTTCCAGCGATATATACCACTTGGCCAGAATATTTTTCTAAAGTTACGTGAAAAGGCACTGAAAACGCGCATTTTTAGTTAGCCTACACTGGCATGATGAAGTGGCCACTGCCCACTCCATGGCCCGAGTGCGTTGATGAAACTTACCATTCTGGAAAGCTAATGGCAGCACCTTTCCAGCCATATATGCCACTTAGCCGGAATATTTTTCTAAAGTTACGCAAAAACGCACTGAAAACGCGCATTTTTAGTTAGCCTACACTGGCATGATGAAGTGGCCACTGCCCACTCCATGGTCCGAGTGCGTTGATAAAACTTACTATTTTGGAAAGCTAATGGCAGCACCTTTCCAGCGCTATGTGCCACTTGGCCAGAATATTTTTCTAAAGTTACGAAAAAAAGCACTGAAAACGCGCAGTTTTAGTTAGTTAGTTAGTTTACCTACACTGGCATGATGAAGTGGCCACTGCCCACTCCATGGCCCGAGTGCGTTGATGAAACTTACCATTCTGGAAAGCTAATGGCAGCACCTTTCCAGCGATATATACCACTTGGCCAGAATATTTTTCTAAAGTTACGTGAAAAGGCACTGAAAACGCGCATTTTTAGTTAGCCTACACTGGCATGATGAAGTGGCCACTGCCCACTCCATGGTCCGAGTGCGTTGATAAAACTTACCATTTTGGAAAGCTAATGGCAGCACCTTTCCAGCGCTATGTGCCACTTGGCCAGAATATTTTTCTAAAGTTACGAAAAAAAGCACTGAAAACGCGCAGTTTTAGTTAGTTAGTTAGTTTACCTACACTGGCATGATGAAGTGGCCACTGCCCACTCCATGGTCCGAGTGCGTTGATGAAACTTACCATTCTGGAAAGCTAATGGCAGCACCTTTCCAGCGATATATACCACTTGGCCAGAATATTTTTCTAAAGTTACGTGAAAAGGCACTGAAAACGCCCGTTTTTAGTTAGCCTACACTGACATGATGAAGTGGCCACTGCCCACTCCATGGTCCGAGTGCGTTGATGAAACTTACCATTTTGGAAAGCTAATGGCAGCACCTTTCCAGCGATATGTGCCACTTGGCCAGAATATTTTTCTAAAGTTACGAAAAAAGGCACTGAAAACGGGCAGTTTTAGTTAGCCTACACTGGCATGATGAAGTGGCCACTGCCCACTCCATGGTCCGAGTGCGTTGATGAGACTTACCATTTTGGAAAGCTAATGGCAGCACCTTTCCAGCGATATATGCCACTTGGCCAGAATATTTTTCTAAAGTTACGAAAAAAGGCACTGAAAATGCGCAGTTTTAGTTAGCCTACACTGGCATGATGAAGTGGCCACTGCCCACTCCATGGTCCGAGTGCGTTGATGAACTTACCATTTTGGAAAGCTAATGGCAGCACCTTTCCAGCGATATGTGCCACTTGGCCAGAATATTTTTCTAAAGTTACGAAAAAAGGCACTGAAAACGCGCAGTTTTAGTTAGTTAGTTAGTTTACCTACACTGGCATGATGAAGTGGCCACTGCCCACTCCATGGTCCGAGTGCGTTGATGAAACTTACCATTCTGGAAAGCTAATGGCAGCACCTTTCCAGCGATATATGCCACTTGGCCAGAATATTTTTCTAAAGTTACGAAAAAAGGCACTGAAAACGCGCAGTTTTAGTTAGTTAGTTAGTTTACCTACACTGGCATGATGAAGTGGCCACTGCCCACTCCATGGCCCGAGTGCGTTGATGAAACTTACCATTACAATTTAACTTGAAACTTACCATTACATTACATACAAGCTAATGGCAGCACCTTTCCAGCCATATATGCCACTTAGCCAGAATATTTTTCTAAAGTTACGCAAAAACGCACTGAAAACGCGCATTTTTAGTTAGCCTACACTGGCATGATGAAGTGGCCACTGCCCACTCCATGGTCCGAGTGCGTTGATAAAACTTACTATTTTGGAAAGCTAATGGCAGCACCTTTCCAGCGCTATGTGCCACTTGGCCAGAATATTTTTCTAAAGTTACGAAAAAAAGCACTGAAAACGCGCAGTTTTAGTTAGTTAGTTAGTTTACCTACACTGGCATGATGAAGTGGCCACTGCCCACTCCATGGCCCGAGTGCGTTGATGAAACTTACCATTCTGGAAAGCTAATGGCAGCACCTTTCCAGCGATATATACCACTTGGCCAGAATATTTTTCTAAAGTTACGTGAAAAGGCACTGAAAACGCGCATTTTTAGTTAGCCTACACTGGCATGATGAAGTGGCCACTGCCCACTCCATGGTCCGAGTGCGTTGATAAAACTAACTATTTTGGAAAGCTAATGGCAGCACCTTTCCAGCGCTATGTGCCACTTGGCCAGAATATTTTTCTAAAGTTACGAAAAAAAGCACTGAAAACGCGCAGTTTTAGTTAGTTAGTTAGTTTACCTACACTGGCATGATGAAGTGGCCACTGCCCACTCCATGGCCCGAGTGCGTTGATGAAACTTACCATTCTGGAAAGCTAATGGCAGCACCTTTCCAGCCATATATGCCACTTAGCCAGAATATTTTTCTAAAGTTACGCAAAAACGCACTGAAAACGCGCATTTTTAGTTAGCCTACACTGGCATGATGAAGTGGCCACTGCCCACTCCATGGTCCGAGTGCGTTGATGAAACTTACCATTCTGGAAAGCTAATGGCAGCACCTTTCCAGCGATATATGCCACTTGGCCAGAATATTTTTCTAAAGTTACGAAAAAAGGCACTGAAAATGCGCAGTTTTAGTTAGCCTACACTGGCATGATGAAGTGGCCACTGCCCACTCCATGGTCCGAGTGCGTTGATGAAACTTACCATTCTGGAAAGCTAATGGCAGCACCTTTCCAGCGATATATACCACTTGGCCAGAATATTTTTCTAAAGTTACGTGAAAAGGCACTGAAAACGCCCGTTTTTAGTTAGCCTACACTGGCATGATTAAGTGGCCACTGCCCACTCCATGGCCCGAGTGCGTTGATGAAACTTACCATTCTGGAAAGCTAATGGCAGCACCTTTCCAGCGATATATACCACTGGGCCAGAATATTTTTCTAAAGTTACGAAAAAAAGCACTGAAAATGCGCAGTTTTAGTTAGCCTACACTGGCATGATGAAGTGGCCACTGCCCACTCCATGGCCCGAGTGCGTTGATGAAACTTACCATTCTGGAAAGCTAATGGCAGCACCTTTCCAGCGATATATACCACTTGGCCAGAATATTTTTCTAAAGTTACGTGAAAAGGCACTGAAAACGCCCGTTTTTAGTTAGCCTACACTGGCATGATGAAGTGGCCACTGCCCACTCCATGGTCCGAGTGCGTTGATGAAACTTACCATTTTGGAAAGCTAATGGCAGCACCTTTCCAGCGATATATGCCACTTGGCCAGAATATTTTTCTAAAGTTACGTGAAAAGGCACTGAAAACGCGCATTTTTAGTTAGCCTACACTGGCATGATGAAGTGGCCACTGCCCACTCCATGGCCCGAGTGCGTTGATGAAACTTACCATTCTGGAAAGCTAATGGCAGCACCTTTCCAGCCATATATGCCACTTAGCCAGAATATTTTTCTAAAGTTACGCAAAAACGCACTGAAAACGCGCATTTTTAGTTAGCCTACACTGGCATGATGAAGTGGCCACTGCCCACTCCATGGTCCGAGTGCGTTGATAAAACTTACTATTTTGGAAAGCTAATGGCAGCACCTTTCCAGCGCTATGTGCCACTTGGCCAGAATATTTTTCTAAAGTTACGAAAAAAGGCACTGAAAACGCGCAGATTTAGTTAGTTAGTTAGTTTACCTACACTGGCATGATGAAGTGGCCACTGCCCACTCCATGGTCCGAGTGCGTTGATGAAACTTACCATTCTGGAAAGCTAATGGCAGCACCTTTCCAGCGATATATACCACTTGGCCAGAATATTTTTCTAAAGTTACGTGAAAAGGCACTGAAAACGCGCATTTTTAGTTAGCCTACACTGGCATGATGAAGTGGCCACTGCCCACTCCATGGCCCGAGTGCGTTGATGAAACTTACCATTCTGGAAAGCTAATGGCAGCACCTTTCCAGCCATATATGCCACTTAGCCGGAATATTTTTCTAAAGTTACGCAAAAACGCACTGAAAACGCGCATTTTTAGTTAGCCTACACTGGCATGATGAAGTGGCCACTGCCCACTCCATGGTCCGAGTGCGTTGATAAAACTTACTATTTTGGAAAGCTAATGGCAGCACCTTTCCAGCGCTATGTGCCACTTGGCCAGAATATTTTTCTAAAGTTACGAAAAAAAGCACTGAAAACGCGCAGTTTTAGTTAGTTAGTTAGTTTACCTACACTGGCATGATGAAGTGGCCACTGCCCACTCCATGGCCCGAGTGCGTTGATGAAACTTACCATTCTGGAAAGCTAATGGCAGCACCTTTCCAGCGATATATACCACTTGGCCAGAATATTTTTCTAAAGTTACGTGAAAAGGCACTGAAAACGCGCATTTTTAGTTAGCCTACACTGGCATGATGAAGTGGCCACTGCCCACTCCATGGTCCGAGTGCGTTGATAAAACTTACTATTTTGGAAAGCTAATGGCAGCACCTTTCCAGCGCTATGTGCCACTTGGCCAGAATATTTTTCTAAAGTTACGAAAAAAAGCACTGAAAACGCGCAGTTTTAGTTAGTTAGTTAGTTTACCTACACTGGCATGATGAAGTGGCCACTGCCCACTCCATGGCCCGAGTGCGTTGATGAAACTTACCATTCTGGAAAGCTAATGGCAGCACCTTTCCAGCCATATATGCCACTTAGCCAGAATATTTTTCTAAAGTTACGCAAAAACGCACTGAAAACGCGCATTTTTAGTTAGCCTACACTGGCATGATGAAGTGGCCACTGCCCACTCCATGGTCCGAGTGCGTTGATGAAACTTACCATTCTGGAAAGCTAATGGCAGCACCTTTCCAGCGATATATGCCACTTGGCCAGAATATTTTTCTAAAGTTACGAAAAAAGGCACTGAAAATGCGCAGTTTTAGTTAGCCTACACTGGCATGATGAAGTGGCCACTGCCCACTCCATGGTCCGAGTGCGTTGATGAAACTTACCATTCTGGAAAGCTAATGGCAGCACCTTTCCAGCGATATATACCACTTGGCCAGAATATTTTTCTAAAGTTACGTGAAAAGGCACTGAAAACGCCCGTTTTTAGTTAGCCTACACTGGCATGATTAAGTGGCCACTGCCCACTCCATGGCCCGAGTGCGTTGATGAAACTTACCATTCTGGAAAGCTAATGGCAGCACCTTTCCAGCGATATATACCACTGGGCCAGAATATTTTTCTAAAGTTACGAAAAAAAGCACTGAAAATGCGCAGTTTTAGTTAGCCTACACTGGCATGATGAAGTGGCCACTGCCCACTCCATGGCCCGAGTGCGTTGATGAAACTTACCATTCTGGAAAGCTAATGGCAGCACCTTTCCAGCGATATATACCACTTGGCCAGAATATTTTTCTAAAGTTACGTGAAAAGGCACTGAAAACGCCCGTTTTTAGTTAGCCTACACTGGCATGATGAAGTGGCCACTGCCCACTCCATGGTCCGAGTGCGTTGATGAAACTTACCATTCTGGAAAGCTAATGGCAGCACCTTTCCAGCGATATATGCCACTTGGCCAGAATATTTTTCTAAAGTTACGAGAAAAGGCACTGAAAACGCGCAGTTTTAGTTAGTTAGTTAGTTTACCTACACTGGCATGATGAAGTGGCCACTGCCCACTCCATGGTCCGAGTGCGTTGATGAAACTTACCATTCTGGAAAGCTAATGGCAGCACCTTTCCAGCGATATATGCCACTTGGCCAGAATATTTTTCTAAAGTTACGAAAAAAGGCACTGAAAACGCGCAGTTTTAGTTAGTTAGTTAGTTTACCTACACTGGCATGATGAAGTGGCCACTGCCCACTCCATGGTCCGAGTGCGTTGATGAAACTTACCATTCTGGAAAGCTAATGGCAGCACCTTTCCAGCGATATATACCACTTGGCCAGAATATTTTTCTAAAGTTACGTGAAAAGGCACTGAAAACGCCCGTTTTTAGTTAGCCTACACTGACATGATGAAGTGGCCACTGCCCACTCCATGGTCCGAGTGCGTTGATGAAACTTACCATTTTGGAAAGCTAATGGCAGCACCTTTCCAGCGATATATGCCACTTGGCCAGAATATTTTTCTAAAGTTACGAAAAAAGGCACTGAAAACGGGCAGTTTTAGTTAGCCTACACTGGCATGATGAAGTGGCCACTGCCCACTCCATGGTCCGAGTGCGTTGATGAGACTTACCATTTTGGAAAGCTAATGGCAGCACCTTTCCAGCGATATATGCCACTTGGCCAGAATATTTTTCTAAAGTTACGAAAAAAGGCACTGAAAATGCGCAGTTTTAGTTAGCCTACACTGGCATGATGAAGTGGCCACTGCCCACTCCATGGTCCGAGTGCGTTGATGAACTTACCATTTTGGAAAGCTAATGGCAGCACCTTTCCAGCGATATGTGCCACTTGGCCAGAATATTTTTCTAAAGTTACGAAAAAAGGCACTGAAAACGCGCAGTTTTAGTTAGTTAGTTAGTTTACCTACACTGGCATGATGAAGTGGCCACTGCCCACTCCATGGTCCGAGTGCGTTGATGAAACTTACCATTCTGGAAAGCTAATGGCAGCACCTTTCCAGCGATATATGCCACTTGGCCAGAATATTTTTCTAAAGTTACGAAAAAAGGCACTGAAAACGCGCAGTTTTAGTTAGTTAGTTAGTTTACCTACACTGGCATGATGAAGTGGCCACTGCCCACTCCATGGCCCGAGTGCGTTGATGAAACTTACCATTCTGGAAAGCTAATGGCAGCACCTTTCCAGCCATATATGCCACTTAGCCAGAATATTTTTCTAAAGTTACGCAAAAACGCACTGAAAACGCGCATTTTTAGTTAGCCTACACTGGCATGATGAAGTGGCCACTGCCCACTCCATGGTCCGAGTGCGTTGATAAAACTTACTATTTTGGAAAGCTAATGGCAGCACCTTTCCAGCGCTATGTGCCACTTGGCCAGAATATTTTTCTAAAGTTACGAAAAAAAGCACTGAAAACGCGCAGTTTTAGTTAGTTAGTTAGTTTACCTACACTGGCATGATGAAGTGGCCACTGCCCACTCCATGGCCCGAGTGCGTTGATGAAACTTACCATTCTGGAAAGCTAATGGCAGCACCTTTCCAGCGATATATACCACTTGGCCAGAATATTTTTCTAAAGTTACGTGAAAAGGCACTGAAAACGCGCATTTTTAGTTAGCCTACACTGGCATGATGAAGTGGCCACTGCCCACTCCATGGTCCGAGTGCGTTGATAAAACTTACTATTTTGGAAAGCTAATGGCAGCACCTTTCCAGCGCTATGTGCCACTTGGCCAGAATATTTTTCTAAAGTTACGAAAAAAAGCACTGAAAACGCGCAGTTTTAGTTAGTTAGTTAGTTTACCTACACTGGCATGATGAAGTGGCCACTGCCCACTCCATGGCCCGAGTGCGTTGATGAAACTTACCATTCTGGAAAGCTAATGGCAGCACCTTTCCAGCCATATATGCCACTTAGCCAGAATATTTTTCTAAAGTTACGCAAAAACGCACTGAAAACGCGCATTTTTAGTTAGCCTACACTGGCATGATGAAGTGGCCACTGCCCACTCCATGGTCCGAGTGCGTTGATGAAACTTACCATTCTGGAAAGCTAATGGCAGCACCTTTCCAGCGATATATGCCACTTGGCCAGAATATTTTTCTAAAGTTACGAAAAAAGGCACTGAAAATGCGCAGTTTTAGTTAGCCTACACTGGCATGATGAAGTGGCCACTGCCCACTCCATGGTCCGAGTGCGTTGATGAAACTTACCATTCTGGAAAGCTAATGGCAGCACCTTTCCAGCGATATATACCACTTGGCCAGAATATTTTTCTAAAGTTACGTGAAAAGGCACTGAAAACGCCCGTTTTTAGTTAGCCTACACTGGCATGATTAAGTGGCCACTGCCCACTCCATGGCCCGAGTGCGTTGATGAAACTTACCATTCTGGAAAGCTAATGGCAGCACCTTTCCAGCGATATATACCACTGGGCCAGAATATTTTTCTAAAGTTACGAAAAAAAGCACTGAAAATGCGCAGTTTTAGTTAGCCTACACTGGCATGATGAAGTGGCCACTGCCCACTCCATGGCCCGAGTGCGTTGATGAAACTTACCATTCTGGAAAGCTAATGGCAGCACCTTTCCAGCGATATATACCACTTGGCCAGAATATTTTTCTAAAGTTACGTGAAAAGGCACTGAAAACGCCCGTTTTTAGTTAGCCTACACTGGCATGATGAAGTGGCCACTGCCCACTCCATGGTCCGAGTGCGTTGATGAAACTTACCATTTTGGAAAGCTAATGGCAGCACCTTTCCAGCGATATATGCCACTTGGCCAGAATATTTTTCTAAAGTTACGAAAAAAGCACTGAAAACGCGCAGTTTTAGTTAGTTAGTTAGTTTACCTACACTGGCATGATGAAGTGGCCACTGCCCACTCCATGGTCCGAGTGCGTTGATGAAACTTACCATTCTGGAAAGCTAATGGCAGTACCTTTCCAGCGATATATGCCACTTGGCCAGAATATTTTTCTAAAGTTACGAAAAAAGGCACTGAAAACGCGCAGTTTTAGTTAGTTAGTTAGTTTACCTACACTGGCATGATGAAGTGGCCACTGCCCACTCCATGGTCCGAGTGCGTTGATGAAACTTACCATTCTGGAAAGCTAATGGCAGCACCTTTCCAGCGATATATACCACTTGGCCAGAATATTTTTCTAAAGTTACGTGAAAAGGCACTGAAAACGCCCGTTTTTAGTTAGCCTACACTGACATGATGAAGTGGCCACTGCCCACTCCATGGTCCGAGTGCGTTGATGAGACTTACCATTTTGGAAAGCTAATGGCAGCACCTTTCCAGCGATATATGCCACTTGGCCAGAATATTTTTCTAAAGTTACGAAAAAAGGCACTGAAAATGCGAGGTTTTAGTTAGCCTACACTGGCATGATGAAGTGGCCACTGCCCACTCCATGGTCCGAGTGCGTTGATGAACTTACCATTTTGGAAAGCTAATGGCAGCACCTTTCCAGCGATATGTGCCACTTGGCCAGAATATTTTTCTAAAGTTACGAAAAAAGGCACTGAAAACGGGCAGTTTTAGTTAGCCTACACTGGCATGATGAAGTGGCCACTGCCCACTCCATGGTCCGATTGCGTTGATGAGACTTACCATTTTGGAAAGCTAATGGCAGCACCTTTCCAGCGATATATGCCACTTGGCCAGAATATTTTTCTAAAGTTACGAAAAAAGGCACTGAAAATGCGCAGTTTTAGTTAGCCTACACTGGCATGATGAAGTGGCCACTGCCCACTCCATGGCCCGAGTGCGTTGATGAAACTTACCATTCTGGAAAGCTAATGGCAGCACCTTTCCAGCGATATATACCACTTGGCCAGAATATTTTTCTAAAGTTACGTGAAAAGGCACTGAAAACGCCCGTTTTTAGTTAGCCTACACTGGCATGATGAAGTGGCCACTGCCCACTCCATGGTCCGAGTGCGTTGATGAAACTTACCATTTTGGAAAGCTAATGGCAGCACCTTTCCAGCGATATATGCCACTTGGCCAGAATATTTTTCTAAAGTTACGAAAAAAGCACTGAAAACGCGCAGTTTTAGTTAGTTAGTTAGTTTACCTACACTGGCATGATGAAGTGGCCACTGCCCACTCCATGGTCCGAGTGCGTTGATGAAACTTACCATTCTGGAAAGCTAATGGCAGCACCTTTCCAGCGATATATGCCACTTGGCCAGAATATTTTTCTAAAGTTACGAAAAAAGCACTGAAAACGCGCAGTTTTAGTTAGTTAGTTAGTTTACCTACACTGGCATGATGAAGTGGCCACTGCCCACTCCATGGTCCGAGTGCGTTGATGAAACTTACCATTCTGGAAAGCTAATGGCAGCACCTTTCCAGCGATATATACCACTTGGCCAGAATATTTTTCTAAAGTTACGTGAAAAGGCACTGAAAACGCCCGTTTTTAGTTAGCCTACACTGACATGATGAAGTGGCCACTGCCCACTCCATGGTCCGAGTGCGTTGATGAGACTTACCATTTTGGAAAGCTAATGGCAGCACCTTTCCAGCGATATGTGCCACTTGGCCAGAATATTTTTCTAAAGTTACGAAAAAAGGCACTGAAAACGGGCAGTTTTAGTTAGCCTACACTGGCATGATGAAGTGGCCACTGCCCACTCCATGGTCCGAGTGCGTTGATGAAACTTACCATTCTGGAAAGCTAATGGCAGCACCTTTCCAGCGATATATGCCACTTGGCCAGAATATTTTTCTAAAGTTACGAAAAAAGGCACTGAAAACGCGCAGTTTTAGTTAGTTAGTTAGTTTACCTACACTGGCATGATGAAGTGGCCACTGCCCACTCCATGGCCCGAGTGCGTTGATGAAACTTACCATTCTGGAAAGCTAATGGCAGCACCTTTCCAGCCATATATGCCACTTAGCCAGAATATTTTTCTAAAGTTACGCAAAAACGCACTGAAAACGCGCATTTTTAGTTAGCCTACACTGGCATGATGAAGTGGCCACTGCCCACTCCATGGTCCGAGTGCGTTGATAAAACTTACTATTTTGGAAAGCTAATGGCAGCACCTTTCCAGCGCTATGTGCCACTTGGCCAGAATATTTTTCTAAAGTTACGAAAAAAAGCACTGAAAACGCGCAGTTTTAGTTAGTTAGTTAGTTTACCTACACTGGCATGATGAAGTGGCCACTGCCCACTCCATGGCCCGAGTGCGTTGATGAAACTTACCATTCTGGAAAGCTAATGGCAGCACCTTTCCAGCGATATATACCACTTGGCCAGAATATTTTTCTAAAGTTACGTGAAAAGGCACTGAAAACGCGCATTTTTAGTTAGCCTACACTGGCATGATGAAGTGGCCACTGCCCACTCCATGGTCCGAGTGCGTTGATAAAACTTACTATTTTGGAAAGCTAATGGCAGCACCTTTCCAGCGCTATGTGCCACTTGGCCAGAATATTTTTCTAAAGTTACGAAAAAAAGCACTGAAAACGCGCAGTTTTAGTTAGTTAGTTAGTTTACCTACACTGGCATGATGAAGTGGCCACTGCCCACTCCATGGCCCGAGTGCGTTGATGAAACTTACCATTCTGGAAAGCCAATGGCAGCACCTTTCCAGCCATATATGCCACTTAGCCAGAATATTTTTCTAAAGTTACGCAAAAACGCACTGAAAACGCGCATTTTTAGTTAGCCTACACTGGCATGATGAAGTGGCCACTGCCCACTCCATGGTCCGAGTGCGTTGATGAAACTTACCATTCTGGAAAGCTAATGGCAGCACCTTTCCAGCGATATATGCCACTTGGCCAGAATATTTTTCTAAAGTTACGAAAAAAGGCACTGAAAATGCGCAGTTTTAGTTAGCCTACACTGGCATGATGAAGTGGCCACTGCCCACTCCATTGTCCGAGTGCGTTGATGAAACTTACCATTCTGGAAAGCTAATGGCAGCACCTTTCCAGCGATATATGCCACTTGGCCAGAATATTTTTCTAAAGTTACGAAAAAAGCACTGAAAACGCGCAGTTTTAGTTAGTTAGTTAGTTTACCTACACTGGCATGATGAAGTGGCCACTGCCCACTCCATGGTCCGAGTGCGTTGATGAAACTTACCATTCTGGAAAGCTAATGGCAGCACCTTTCCAGCGATATATGCCACTTGGCCAGAATATTTTTCTAAAGTTACGAAAAAAGGCACTGAAAACGCGCAGTTTTAGTTAGTTAGTTAGTTTACCTACACTGGCATGATGAAGTGGCCACTGCCCACTCCATGGTCCGAGTGCGTTGATGAAACTTACCATTCTGGAAAGCTAATGGCAGCACCTTTCCAGCGATATATACCACTTGGCCAGAATATTTTTCTAAAGTTACGTGAAAAGGCACTGAAAACGCCCGTTTTTAGTTAGCCTACACTGACATGATGAAGTGGCCACTGCCCACTCCATGGTCCGAGTGCGTTGATGAAACTTACCATTTTGGAAAGCTAATGGCAGCACCTTTCCAGCGATATGTGCCACTTGGCCAGAATATTTTTCTAAAGTTACGAAAAAAGGCACTGAAAACGGGCAGTTTTAGTTAGCCTACACTGGCATGATGAAGTGGCCACTGCCCACTCCATGGTCCGAGTGCGTTGATGAGACTTACCATTTTGGAAAGCTAATGGCAGCACCTTTCCAGCGATATATGCCACTTGGCCAGAATATTTTTCTAAAGTTACGAAAAAAGGCACTGAAAATGCGCAGTTTTAGTTTACCTACACTGGCATGATGAAGTGGCCACTGCCCACTCCATGGTCCGAGTGCGTTGATGAAACTTACCATTCTGGAAAGCTAATGGCAGCATCTTTCCAGCGATATATGCCACTTGGCCAGAATATTTTTCTAAAGTTACGAAAAAAGGCACTGAAAACGCGCAGTTTTAGTTAGCCTACACTGGCATGATGAAGTGGCCACTGCCCACTCCATGGTCCGAGTGCGTTGATGAGACTTACCATTTTGGAAAGCTAATGGCAGCACCTTTCCAGCGATATATGCCACTTGGCCAGAATATTTTTCTAAAGTTACGAAAAAAGGCACTGAAAATGCGCAGTTTTAGTTAGCCTACACTGGCATGATGAAGTGGCCACTGCCCACTCCATGGTCCGAGTGCGTTGATGAACTTACCATTTTGGAAAGCTAATGGCAGCACCTTTCCAGCGATATGTGCCACTTGGCCAGAATATTTTTCTAAAGTTACGAAAAAAGGCACTGAAAACGCGCAGTTTTAGTTAGTTAGTTAGTTTACCTACACTGGCATGATGAAGTGGCCACTGCCCACTCCATGGTCCGAGTGCGTTGATGAAACTTACCATTCTGGAAAGCTAATGGCAGCACCTTTCCAGCGATATATGCCACTTGGCCAGAATATTTTTCTAAAGTTACGAAAAAAGGCACTGAAAACGCGCAGTTTTAGTTAGTTAGTTAGTTTACCTACACTGGCATGATGAAGTGGCCACTGCCCACTCCATGGCCCGAGTGCGTTGATGAAACTTACCATTCTGGAAAGCTAATGGCAGCACCTTTCCAGCCATATATGCCACTTAGCCAGAATATTTTTCTAAAGTTACGTGAAAAGGCACTGAAAACGCCCGTTTTTAGTTAGCCTACACTGGCATGATGAAGTGGCCACTGCCCACTCCATGGTCCGAGTGCGTTGATGAAACTTACCATTCTGCAAAGCTAATGGCAGCACCTTTCCAGCGATATATGCCACTTGGCCAGAATATTTTTCTAAAGTTACGAAAAAAGCACTGAAAACGCGCAGTTTTAGTTAGTTAGTTAGTTTACCTACACTGGCATGATGAAGTGGCCACTGCCCACTCCATGGTCCGAGTGCGTTGATGAAACTTACCATTTTGGAAAGCTAATGGCAGCACCTTTCCAGCGATATATACCACTTGGCCAGAATATTTTTCTAAAGTTACGTGAAAAGGCACTGAAAATGCGCAGTTTTAGTTAGCCTACACTGGCATGATGAAGTGGCCACTGCCCACTCCATGGTCCGAGTGCGTTGATGAACTTACCATTTTGGAAAGCTAATGGCAGCACCTTTCCAGCGATATGTGCCACTTGGCCAGAATATTTTTCTAAAGTTACGAAAAAAGGCACTGAAAACGCCCGTTTTTAGTTAGCCTACACTGGCATGATTAAGTGGCCACTGCCCACTCCATGGCCCGAGTGCGTTGATGAAACTTACCATTCTGGAAAGCTAATGGCAGCACCTTTCCAGCGATATATACCACTGGGCCAGAATATTTTTCTAAAGTTACGAAAAAAAGCACTGAAAATGCGCAGTTTTAGTTAGCCTACACTGGCATGATGAAGTGGCCACTGCCCACTCCATGGCCCGAGTGCGTTGATGAAACTTACCATTCTGGAAAGCTAATGGCAGCACCTTTCCAGCGATATATACCACTTGGCCAGAATATTTTTCTAAAGTTACGTGAAAAGGCACTGAAAACGCCCGTTTTTAGTTAGCCTACACTGGCATGATGAAGTGGCCACTGCCCACTCCATGGTCCGAGTGCGTTGATGAAACTTACCATTTTGGAAAGCTAATGGCAGCACCTTTCCAGCGATATGTGCCACTTGGCCAGAATATTTTTCTAAAGTTACGAAAAAAAGCACTGAAAACACGCAGTTTTAGTTAGTTAGTTAGTTTACCTACACTGGCATGATGAAGTGGCCACTGCCCACTCCATGGCCCGAGTGCGTTGATGAAACTTACCATTCTGGAAAGCTAATGGCAGCACCTTTCCAGCGATATATGCCACTTGGCCAGAATATTTTTCTAAAGTTACGAAAAAAGCACTGAAAACGCGCAGTTTTAGTTAGTTAGTTAGTTTACCTACACTGGCATGATGAAATGGCCACTGCCCACTCCATGGTCCAAATGCGTTGATGAAACTTACCATTTTGGAAAGCTAATGGCAGCACCTTTCCAGCGATATGTGCCACTTGGCCAGAATATTTTTCTAAAGTTACGAAAAAAGGCACTGAAAACGCGCAGTTTTAGTTAGTTAGTTAGTTTACCTACACTGGCATGATGAAGTGGCCACTGCCCACTCCATGGCCCGAGTGCGTTGATGAAACTTACCATTCTGGAAAGCTAATGGCAGCACCTTTCCAGCGATATATACCACTTGGCCAGAATATTTTTCTAAAGTTACGTGAAAAGGCACTGAAAACGCCCGTTTTTAGTTAGCCTACACTGGCATGATGAAGTGGCCACTGCCCACTCCATGGTCCGAGTGCGTTGATGAAACTTACCATTTTGGAAAGCTAATGGCAGCACCTTTCCAGCGATATGTGCCACTTGGCCAGAATATTTTTCTAAAGTTACGAAAAAAAGCACTGAAAACGCGCAGTTTTAGTTAGTTAGTTAGTTTACCTACACTGGCATGATGAAGTGGCCACTGCCCACTCCATGGCCCGAGTGCGTTGATGAAACTTACCATTCTGGAAAGCTAATGGCAGCACCTTTCCAGCGATATATGCCACTTGGCCAGAATATTTTTCTAAAGTTACGAAAAAAGCACTGAAAACGCGCAGATTTAGTTAGTTAGTTAGTTTACCTACACTGGCATGATGAAGTGGCCACTGCCCACTCCATGGTCCGAGTGCGTTGATGAAACTTACCATTTTGGAAAGCTAATGGCAGCACCTTTCCAGCGATATGTGCCACTTGGCCAGAATATTTTTCTAAAGTTACGAAAAAAGGCACTGAAAACGCGCAGTTTTAGTTAGTTAGTTAGTTTACCTACACTGGCATGATGAAGTGGCCACTGCCCACTCCATGGTCCGAGTGCGTTGATGAAACTTACCATTTTGGAAAGCTAATGGCAGCACCTTTCCAGCGATATGTGCCACTTGGCCAGAATATTTTTCTAAAGTTACGTGAAAAGGCACTGAAAACGCCCGTTTTTAGTTAGCCTACACTGGCATGATGAAGTGGCCACTGCCCACTCCATGGTCCGAGTGCGTTGATGAAACTTACCATTTTGGAAAGCTAATGGCAGCACCTTTCCAGCGATATGTGCCACTTGGCCAGAATATTTTTCTAAAGTTACGAAAAAAAGCACTGAAAACGCGCAGTTTTAGTTAGTTAGTTAGTTTACCTACACTGGCATGATGAAGTGGCCACTGCCCACTCCATGGCCCGAGTGCGTTGATGAAACTTACCATTCTGGAAAGCTAATGGCAGCACCTTTCCAGCAATATATGCCACTTGGCCAGAATATTTTTCTAAAGTTACGAAAAAAGGCACTGAAAACGCGCAGTTTTAGTTAGTTAGTTAGTTTACCTACACTGGCATGATGAAGTGGCCACTGCCCACTCCATGGTCCGAGTGCGTTGATGAAACTTACCATTTTGGAAAGCTAATGGCAGCACCTTTCCAGCGATATATACCACTTGGCCAGAATATTTTTCTAAAGTTACGAAAAAAGGCACTGAAAACGCGCAGTTTTAGTTAGCCTACACTGGCATGATGAAGTGGCCACTGCCCACTCCATGGTCCGAGTGCGTTGATGAAACTTACCATTTTGGAAAGCTAATGGCAGCACCTTTCCAGCGATATATGCCACTTGGCCAGAATATTTTTCTAAAGTTACGAAAAAAGGCACTGAAAACGCGCAGTTTTAGTTAGCCTACACTGGCATGATTAAGTGGCCACTGCCCACTCCATGGCCCGAGTGCGTTGATGAAACTTACCATTCTGGAAAGCTAATGGCAGCACCTTTCCAGCGATATATACCACTGGGCCAGAATATTTTTCTAAAGTTACGAAAAAAAGCACTGGAAATGCGCAGTTTTAGTTAGTTAGTTAGTTTACCTACACTGGCATGATGAAGTGGCCACTGCCCACTCCATGGTCCGAGTGCGTTGATGAAACTTACCATTTTGGAAAGCTAATGGCAGCACCTTTCCAGCGATATGTGCCACTTGGCCAGAATATTTTTCTAAAGTTACGTGAAAAGGCACTGAAAACGCCCGTTTTTAGTTAGCCTACACTGGCATGATGAAGTGGCCACTGCCCACTCCATGGTCCGAGTGCGTTGATGAAACTTACCATTTTGGAAAGCTAATGGCAGCACCTTTCCAGCGATATGTGCCACTTGGCCAGAATATTTTTCTAAAGTTACGAAAAAAAGCACTGAAAACGCGCAGTTTTAGTTAGTTAGTTAGTTTACCTACACTGGCATGATGAAGTGGCCACTGCCCACTCCATGGCCCGAGTGCGTTGATGAAACTTACCATTCTGGAAAGCTAATGGCAGCACCTTTCCAGCGATATATGCCACTTGGCCAGAATATTTTTCTAAAGTTACGAAAAAGCACTGAAAACGCGCAGTTTTAGTTAGTTAGTTAGTTTACCTACACTGGCATGATGAAGTGGCCACTGCCCACTCCATGGTCCGAGTGCGTTGATGAAACTTACCATTTTGGAAAGCTAATGGCAGCACCTTTCCAGCGATATGTGCCACTTGGCCAGAATATTTTTCTAAAGTTACGAAAAAAGGCACTGAAAACGCGCAGTTTTAGTTAGTTAGTTAGTTTACCTACACTGGCATGATGAAGTGGCCACTGCCCACTCCATGGTCCGAGTGCGTTGATGAAACTTACCATTTTAGAAAGCTAATGGCAGCACCTTTCCAGCGATATGTGCCACTTGGCCAGAATATTTTTCTAAAGTTACGAAAAAAGGCACTGAAAACGCGCAGTTTTAGTTAGCCTACACTGGCATGATGAAGTGGCCACTGCCCACTCCATGGACCGAGTGCGTTGATGAAACTTACCATTCTGGAAAGCTAATGGCAGCACATTTCCAGCGATATATACCACTTGGCCAGAATATTTTTCTAAAGTTACGTGAAAAGGCACTGAAAACGCCCGTTTTTAGTTAGCCTACACTGGCATGATGAAGTGGCCACTGCCCACTCCATGGTCCGAGTGCGTTGATGAAACTTACCATTTTGGAAAGCTAATGGCAGCACCTTTCCAGCGATATATGCCACTTGGCCAGAATATTTTTCTAAAGTTACGAAAAAAGGCACTGAAAACGCGCAGTTTTAGTTAGCCTACACTGGCATGATGAAGTGGCCACTGCCCACTCCATGGTCCGAGTGCGTTGATGAAACTTACCATTCTGGAAAGCTAATGGCAGCACCTTTCCAGCGATATATACCACTTGGCCAGAATATTTTTCTAAAGTTACGTGAAAAGGCACTGAAAACGCCCGTTTTTAGTTAGCCTACACTGGCATGATGAAGTGGCCACTGCCCACTCCATGGTCCGAGTGCGTTGATGAAACTTACCATTTTGGAAAGCTAATGGCAGCACCTTTCCAGCGATATGTGCCACTTGGCCAGAATATTTTTCTAAAGTTACGAAAAAAGGCACTGAAAACGCGCAGTTTTAGTTAGTTAGTTAGTTTACCTACACTGGCATGATGAAGTGGCCACTGCCCACTCCATGGTCCGAGTGCGTTGATGAAACTTACCATTTTGGAAAGCGAATGGCAGCGCCTTTCCAGCGATATATGCCACTTGGCCAGAATATTTTTCTAAAGTTACGAAAAAGGCACTGAAAATGCGCAGTTTTAGTTAGCCTACACTGGCATGATGAAGTGGCCACTGCCCACTCCATGGTCCGAGTGCGTTGATGAAACTTACCATTCTGGAAAGCTAATGGCAGCACCTTTCCAGCGATATATACCACTTGGCCAGAATATTTTTCTAAAGTTACGTGAAAAGGCACTGAAAACGCCCGTTTTTAGTTAGCCTACACTGGCATGATGAAGTGGCCACTGCCCACTCCATGGCCCGAGTGCGTTGATGAAACTTACCATTCTGGAAAGCTAATGGCAGCACCTTTCCAGCCATATATGCCACTTAGCCAGAATATTTTTCTAAAGTTACGAAAAAAGCACTGAAAACGCGCAGTTTTAGTTAGTTAGTTAGTTTACCTACACTGGCATGATGAAGTGGCCACTGCCCACTCCATGGTCCGAGTGCGTTGATGAAACTTACCATTTTGGAAAGCTAATGGCAGCACCTTTCCAGCGATATGTGCCACTTGGCCAGAATATTTTTCTAAAGTTACGAAAAAAGGCACTGAAAACGCGCAGTTTTAGTTAGTTAGTTAGTTTACCTACACTGGCATGATGAAGTGGCCACTGCCCACTCCATGGTCCGAGTGCGTTGATGAAACTTACCATTTTGGAAAGCTAATGGCAGCACCTTTCCAGCGATATGTGCCACTTGGCCAGAATATTTTTCTAAAGTTACGAAAAAAAGCACTGAAAACGCGCAGTTTTAGTTAGTTAGTTAGTTTACCTACACTGGCATGATGAAGTGGCCACTGCCCACTCCATGGCCCGAGTGCGTTGATGAAACTTACCATTCTGGAAAGCTAATGGCAGCACCTTTCCAGCAATATATGCCACTTGGCCAGAATATTTTTCTAAAGTTACGTGAAAAGGCACTGAAAACGCCCGTTTTTAGTTAGCCTACACTGGCATGATGAAGTGGCCACTGCCCACTCCATGGTCCGAGTGCGTTGATGAAACTTACCATTTTGGAAAGCTAATGGCAGCACCTTTCCAGCGATATGTGCCACTTGGCCAGAATATTTTTCTAAAGTTACGAAAAAAAGCACTGAAAACGCGCAGTTTTAGTTAGTTAGTTAGTTTACCTACACTGGCATGATGAAGTGGCCACTGCCCACTCCATGGCCCGAGTGCGTTGATGAAACTTACCATTCTGGAAAGCTAATGGCAGCACCTTTCCAGCAATATATGCCACTTGGCCAGAATATTTTTCTAAAGTTACGAAAAAAGGCACTGAAAACGCGCAGTTTTAGTTAGTTAGTTAGTTTACCTACACTGGCATGATGAAGTGGCCACTGCCCACTCCATGGTCCGAGTGCGTTGATGAAACTTACCATTTTGGAAAGCTAATGGCAGCACCTTTCCAGCGATATATACCACTTGGCCAGAATATTTTTCTAAAGTTACGAAAAAAGGCACTGAAAACGCGCAGTTTTAGTTAGCCTACACTGGCATGATGAAGTGGCCACTGCCCACTCCATGGTCCGAGTGCGTTGATGAAACTTACCATTTTGGAAAGCTAATGGCAGCACCTTTCCAGCGATATATGCCACTTGGCCAGAATATTTTTCTAAAGTTACGAAAAAAGGCACTGAAAACGCGCAGTTTTAGTTAGCCTACACTGGCATGATTAAGTGGCCACTGCCCACTCCATGGCCCGAGTGCGTTGATGAAACTTACCATTCTGGAAAGCTAATGGCAGCACCTTTCCAGCGATATATACCACTGGGCCAGAATATTTTTCTAAAGTTACGAAAAAAAGCACTGGAAATGCGCAGTTTTAGTTAGTTAGTTAGTTTACCTACACTGGCATGATGAAGTGGCCACTGCCCACTCCATGGTCCGAGTGCGTTGATGAAACTTACCATTTTGGAAAGCTAATGGCAGCACCTTTCCAGCGATATGTGCCACTTGGCCAGAATATTTTTCTAAAGTTACGTGAAAAGGCACTGAAAACGCCCGTTTTTAGTTAGCCTACACTGGCATGATGAAGTGGCCACTGCCCACTCCATGGTCCGAGTGCGTTGATGAAACTTACCATTTTGGAAAGCTAATGGCAGCACCTTTCCAGCGATATGTGCCACTTGGCCAGAATATTTTTCTAAAGTTACGAAAAAAAGCACTGAAAACGCGCAGTTTTAGTTAGTTAGTTAGTTTACCTACACTGGCATGATGAAGTGGCCACTGCCCACTCCATGGCCCGAGTGCGTTGATGAAACTTACCATTCTGGAAAGCTAATGGCAGCACCTTTCCAGCGATATATGCCACTTGGCCAGAATATTTTTCTAAAGTTACGAAAAAGCACTGAAAACGCGCAGTTTTAGTTAGTTAGTTAGTTTACCTACACTGGCATGATGAAGTGGCCACTGCCCACTCCATGGTCCGAGTGCGTTGATGAAACTTACCATTTTGGAAAGCTAATGGCAGCACCTTTCCAGCGATATGTGCCACTTGGCCAGAATATTTTTCTAAAGTTACGAAAAAAGGCACTGAAAACGCGCAGTTTTAGTTAGTTAGTTAGTTTACCTACACTGGCATGATGAAGTGGCCACTGCCCACTCCATGGTCCGAGTGCGTTGATGAAACTTACCATTTTAGAAAGCTAATGGCAGCACCTTTCCAGCGATATGTGCCACTTGGCCAGAATATTTTTCTAAAGTTACGAAAAAAGGCACTGAAAACGCGCAGTTTTAGTTAGCCTACACTGGCATGATGAAGTGGCCACTGCCCACTCCATGGACCGAGTGCGTTGATGAAACTTACCATTCTGGAAAGCTAATGGCAGCACATTTCCAGCGATATATACCACTTGGCCAGAATATTTTTCTAAAGTTACGTGAAAAGGCACTGAAAACGCCCGTTTTTAGTTAGCCTACACTGGCATGATGAAGTGGCCACTGCCCACTCCATGGTCCGAGTGCGTTGATGAAACTTACCATTTTGGAAAGCTAATGGCAGCACCTTTCCAGCGATATATGCCACTTGGCCAGAATATTTTTCTAAAGTTACGAAAAAAGGCACTGAAAACGCGCAGTTTTAGTTAGCCTACACTGGCATGATGAAGTGGCCACTGCCCACTCCATGGTCCGAGTGCGTTGATGAAACTTACCATTCTGGAAAGCTAATGGCAGCACCTTTCCAGCGATATATACCACTTGGCCAGAATATTTTTCTAAAGTTACGTGAAAAGGCACTGAAAACGCCCGTTTTTAGTTAGCCTACACTGGCATGATGAAGTGGCCACTGCCCACTCCATGGTCCGAGTGCGTTGATGAAACTTACCATTTTGGAAAGCTAATGGCAGCACCTTTCCAGCGATATGTGCCACTTGGCCAGAATATTTTTCTAAAGTTACGAAAAAAGGCACTGAAAACGCGCGGTTTTAGTTAGTTAGTTAGTTTACCTACACTGGCATGATGAAGTGGCCACTGCCCACTCCATGGTCCGAGTGCGTTGATGAAACTTACCATTTTGGAAAGCGAATGGCAGTGCCTTTCCAGCGATATATGCCACTTGGCCAGAATATTTTTCTAAAGTTACGAAAAAGGCACTGAAAATGCGCAGTTTTAGTTAGCCTACACTGGCATGATGAAGTGGCCACTGCCCACTCCATGGTCCGAGTGCGTTGATGAAACTTACCATTCTGGAAAGCTAATGGCAGCACCTTTCCAGCGATATATACCACTTGGCCAGAATATTTTTCTAAAGTTACGTGAAAAGGCACTGAAAACGCCCGTTTTTAGTTAGCCTACACTGGCATGATGAAGTGGCCACTGCCCACTCCATGGCCCGAGTGCGTTGATGAAACTTACCATTCTGGAAAGCTAATGGCAGCACCTTTCCAGCCATATATGCCACTTAGCCAGAATATTTTTCTAAAGTTACGCAAAAACGCACTGAAAACGCGCATTTTTAGTTAGCCTACACTGGCATGATGAAGTGGCCACTGCCCACTCCATGGCCCGAGTGCGTTGATGAAACTTACCATTCTGGAAAGCTAATGGCAGCACCTTTCCAGCCATATATGCCACTTAGCCAGAATATTTTTCTAAAGTTACGCAAAAACGCACTGAAAACGCGCATTTTTAGTTAGCCTACACTGGCATGATGAAGTGGCCACTGCCCACTCCATGGTCCGAGTGCGTTGATAAAACTTACCATTTTGGAAAGCTAATGGCAGCACCTTTCCAGCGATATGTGCCGCTGGGCCAGAATATTTTTCTAAAGTTACGAAAAAAAGCACTGAAAACGCGCAGTTTTAGTTAGTTAGTTAGTTTACCTACACTGGCATGATGAAGTGGCCACTGCCCACTCCATGGCCCGAGTGCGTTGATGAAACTTACCATTTTGGAAAGCTAATGGCAGCACCTTTCCAGCGATATATGCCACTTGGCCAGAATATTTTTCTAAAGTTACGAAAAAAGGCACTGAAAATGCGCAGTTTTAGTTAGCCTACACTGGCATGATGAAGTGGCCACTGCCCACTCCATGGTACGAGTGCGTTGATAAAACTTACCATTTTGGAAAGCTAATGGCAGCACCTTTCCAGCCATATATACCACTTGGCCAGAATATTTTTCTAAAGTTACGTGAAAAGGCACTGAAAACGCCCGTTTTTAGTTAGCCTACACTGGCATGATGAAGTGGCCACTGCCCACTCCATGGTCCGAGTGCGTTGATGAAACTTACCATTTTGGAAAGCTAATGGCAGCACCTTTCCAGCGATATGTGCCACTTGGCCAGAATATTTTTCTAAAGTTACGAAAAAAAGCACTGAAAACGCGCAGTTTTAGTTAGTTAGTTAGTTTACCTACACTGGCATGATGAAGTGGCCACTGCCCACTCCATGGCCCGAGTGCGTTGATGAAACTTACCATTCTGGAAAGCTAATGGCAGCACCTTTCCAGCGATATATGCCACTTGGCCAGAATATTTTTCTAAAGTTACGAAAAAAGCACTGAAAACGCGCAGTTTTAGTTAGTTAGTTAGTTTACCTACACTGGCATGATGAAGTGGCCACTGCCCACTCCATGGCCCGAGTGCGTTGATGAAACTTACCATTCTGGAAAGCTAATGGCAGCACCTTTCCAGCGATATGTGCCACTTGGCCAGAATATTTTTCTAAAGTTACGAAAAAAAGCACTGAAAACGCGCAGTTTTAGTTAGTTAGTTAGTTTACCTACACTGGCATGATGAAGTGGCCACTGCCCACTCCATGGTCCGAGTGCGTTGATGAAACTTACCATTTTAGAAAGCTAATGGCAGCATCTTTCCAGCGATATGTGCCACTTGGCCAGAATATTTTTCTAAAGTTACGAAAAAAGGCACTGAAAACGCGCAGTTTTAGTTAGCCTACACTGGCATGATGAAGTGGCCACTGCCCACTCCATGGACCGAGTGCGTTGATGAAACTTACCATTCTGGAAAGCTAATGGCAGCACCTTTCCAGCGATATATACCACTTGGCCAGAATATTTTTCTAAAGTTACGTGAAAAGGCACTGAAAACGCCCGTTTTTAGTTAGCCTACACTGGCATGATGAAGTGGCCACTGCCCACTCCATGGTCCGAGTGCGTTGATGAAACTTACCATTTTGGAAAGCTAATGGCAGCACCTTTCCAGCGATATATCCCACTTGGCCAGAATATTTTTCTAAAGTTACGAAAAAAGGCACTGAAAACGCGCAGTTTTAGTTAGCCTACACTGGCATGATGAAGTGGCCACTGCCCACTCCATGGTCCGAGTGCGTTGATGAAACTTACCATTCTGGAAAGCTAATGGCAGCACCTTTCCAGCGATATATACCACTTGGCCAGAATATTTTTCTAAAGTTACGTGAAAAGGCACTGAAAACGCCCGTTTTTAGTTAGCCTACACTGGCATGATGAAGTGGCCACTGCCCACTCCATGGTCCGAGTGCGTTGATGAAACTTACCATTTTGGAAAGCTAATGGCAGCACCTTTCCAGCGATATGTGCCACTTGGCCAGAATATTTTTCTAAAGTTACGAAAAAAAGCACTGAAAACGCGCAGTTTTAGTTAGTTAGTTAGTTTACCTACACTGGCATGATGAAGTGGCCACTGCCCACTCCATGGCCCGAGTGCGTTGATGAAACTTACCATTCTGGAAAGCTAATGGCAGCACCTTTCCAGCGATATATGCCACTTGGCCAGAATATTTTTCTAAAGTTACGAAAAAAGCACTGAAAACGCGCAGTTTTAGTTAGTTAGTTAGTTTACCTACACTGGCATGATGAAGTGGCCACTGCCCACTCCATGGTCCGAGTGCGTTGATGAAACTTACCATTTTGGAAAGCTAATGGCAGCACCTTTCCAGCGATATGTGCCACTTGGCCAGAATATTTTTCTAAAGTTACGAAAAAAGGCACTGAAAACGCGCAGTTTTAGTTAGCCTACACTGGCATGATGAAGTGGCCACTGCCCACTCCATGGACCGAGTGCGTTGATGAAACTTACCATTCTGGAAAGCTAATGGCAGCACATTTCCAGCGATATATACCACTTGGCCAGAATATTTTTCTAAAGTTACGTGAAAAGGCACTGAAAACGCCCGTTTTTAGTTAGCCTACACTGGCATGATGAAGTGGCCACTGCCCACTCCATGGTCCGAGTGCGTTGATGAAACTTACCATTTTGGAAAGCTAATGGCAGCACCTTTCCAGCGATATATGCCACTTGGCCAGAATATTTTTCTAAAGTTACGAAAAAAGGCACTGAAAACGCGCAGTTTTAGTTAGCCTACACTGGCATGATGAAGTGGCCACTGCCCACTCCATGGTCCGAGTGCGTTGATGAAACTTACCATTCTGGAAAGCTAATGGCAGCACCTTTCCAGCGATATATACCACTTGGCCAGAATATTTTTCTAAAGTTACGTGAAAAGGCACTGAAAACGCCCGTTTTTAGTTAGCCTACACTGGCATGATGAAGTGGCCACTGCCCACTCCATGGTCCGAGTGCGTTGATGAAACTTACCATTTTGGAAAGCTAATGGCAGCACCTTTCCAGCGATATGTGCCACTTGGCCAGAATATTTTTCTAAAGTTACGAAAAAAGGCACTGAAAACGCGCAGTTTTAGTTAGTTAGTTAGTTTACCTACACTGGCATGATGAAGTGGCCACTGCCCACTCCATGGTCCGAGTGCGTTGATGAAACTTACCATTTTGGAAAGCTAATGGCAGCGCCTTTCCAGCGATATATGCCACTTGGCCAGAATATTTTTCTAAAGTTACGAAAAAGGCACTGAAAATGCGCAGTTTTAGTTAGCCTACACTGGCATGATGAAGTGGCCACTGCCCACTCCATGGTCCGAGTGCGTTGATGAAACTTACCATTTTAGAAAGCTAATGGCAGCACCTTTCCAGCGATATGTGCCACTTGGCCAGAATATTTTTCTAAAGTTACGAAAAAAGGCACTGAAAACGCGCAGTTTTAGTTAGCCTACACTGGCATGATGAAGTGGCCACTGCCCACTCCATGGTCCGAGTGCGTTGATGAAACTTACCATTTTGGAAAGCTAATGGCAGCGCCTTTCCAGCGATATATGCCACTTGGCCAGAATATTTTTCTAAAGTTACGAAAAAGCACTGAAAACGCGCAGTTTTAGTTAGTTAGTTAGTTTACCTACACTGGCATGATGAAGTGGCCACTGCCCACTCCATGGTCCGAGTGCGTTGATGAAACTTACCATTTTGGAAAGCTAATGGCAGCACCTTTCCAGCGATATGTGCCACTTGGCCAGAATATTTTTCTAAAGTTACGAAAAAAGGCACTGAAAACGCGCAGTTTTAGTTAGTTAGTTAGTTTACCTACACTGGCATGATGAAGTGGCCACTGCCCACTCCATGGTCCGAGTGCGTTGATGAAACTTACCATTTTAGAAAGCTAATGGCAGCACCTTTCCAGCGATATGTGCCACTTGGCCAGAATATTTTTCTAAAGTTACGAAAAAAGGCACTGAAAACGCGCAGTTTTAGTTAGCCTACACTGGCATGATGAAGTGGCCACTGCCCACTCCATGGACCGAGTGCGTTGATGAAACTTACCATTCTGGAAAGCTAATGGCAGCACATTTCCAGCGATATATACCACTTGGCCAGAATATTTTTCTAAAGTTACGTGAAAAGGCACTGAAAACGCCCGTTTTTAGTTAGCCTACACTGGCATGATGAAGTGGCCACTGCCCACTCCATGGTCCGAGTGCGTTGATGAAACTTACCATTTTGGAAAGCTAATGGCAGCACCTTTCCAGCGATATATGCCACTTGGCCAGAATATTTTTCTAAAGTTACGAAAAAAGGCACTGAAAACGCGCAGTTTTAGTTAGCCTACACTGGCATGATGAAGTGGCCACTGCCCACTCCATGGTCCGAGTGCGTTGATGAAACTTACCATTCTGGAAAGCTAATGGCAGCACCTTTCCAGCGATATATACCACTTGGCCAGAATATTTTTCTAAAGTTACGTGAAAAGGCACTGAAAACGCCCGTTTTTAGTTAGCCTACACTGGCATGATGAAGTGGCCACTGCCCACTCCATGGTCCGAGTGCGTTGATGAAACTTACCATTTTGGAAAGCTAATGGCAGCACCTTTCCAGCGATATGTGCCACTTGGCCAGAATATTTTTCTAAAGTTACGAAAAAAGGCACTGAAAACGCGCAGTTTTAGTTAGTTAGTTAGTTTACCTACACTGGCATGATGAAGTGGCCACTGCCCACTCCATGGTCCGAGTGCGTTGATGAAACTTACCATTTTGGAAAGCTAATGGCAGCGCCTTTCCAGCGATATATGCCACTTGGCCAGAATATTTTTCTAAAGTTACGAAAAAGGCACTGAAAATGCGCAGTTTTAGTTAGCCTACACTGGCATGATGAAGTGGCCACTGCCCACTCCATGGTCCGAGTGCGTTGATGAAACTTACCATTCTGGAAAGCTAATGGCAGCACCTTTCCAGCGATATATACCACTTGGCCAGAATATTTTTCTAAAGTTACGTGAAAAGGCACTGAAAACGCCCGTTTTTAGTTAGCCTACACTGGCATGATGAAGTGGCCACTGCCCACTCCATGGCCCGAGTGCGTTGATGAAACTTACCATTCTGGAAAGCTAATGGCAGCACCTTTCCAGCCATATATGCCACTTAGCCAGAATATTTTTCTAAAGTTACGCAAAAACGCACTGAAAACGCGCATTTTTAGTTAGCCTACACTGGCATGATGAAGTGGCCACTGCCCACTCCATGGCCCGAGTGCGTTGATGAAACTTACCATTCTGGAAAGCTAATGGCAGCACCTTTCCAGCCATATATGCCACTTAGCCAGAATATTTTTCTAAAGTTACGCAAAAACGCACTGAAAACGCGCATTTTTAGTTAGCCTACACTGGCATGATGAAGTGGCCACTGCCCACTCCATGGTCCGAGTGCGTTGATAAAACTTACCATTTTGGAAAGCTAATGGCAGCACCTTTCCAGCGATATGTGCCGCTGGGCCAGAATATTTTTCTAAAGTTACGAAAAAAAGCACTGAAAACGCGCAGTTTTAGTTAGTTAGTTAGTTTACCTACACTGGCATGATGAAGTGGCCACTGCCCACTCCATGGCCCGAGTGCGTTGATGAAACTTACCATTTTGGAAAGCTAATGGCAGCACCTTTCCAGCGATATATGCCACTTGGCCAGAATATTTTTCTAAAGTTACGAAAAAAGGCACTGAAAATGCGCAGTTTTAGTTAGCCTACACTGGCATGATGAAGTGGCCACTGCCCACTCCATGGTACGAGTGCGTTGATAAAACTTACCATTTTGGAAAGCTAATGGCAGCACCTTTCCAGCCATATATACCACTTGGCCAGAATATTTTTCTAAAGTTACGTGAAAAGGCACTGAAAACGCCCGTTTTTAGTTAGCCTACACTGGCATGATGAAGTGGCCACTGCCCACTCCATGGTCCGAGTGCGTTGATGAAACTTACCATTTTGGAAAGCTAATGGCAGCACCTTTCCAGCGATATGTGCCACTTGGCCAGAATATTTTTCTAAAGTTACGAAAAAAAGCACTGAAAACGCGCAGTTTTAGTTAGTTAGTTAGTTTACCTACACTGGCATGATGAAGTGGCCACTGCCCACTCCATGGCCCGAGTGCGTTGATGAAACTTACCATTCTGGAAAGCTAATGGCAGCACCTTTCCAGCGATATATGCCACTTGGCCAGAATATTTTTCTAAAGTTACGAAAAAAGCACTGAAAACGCGCAGTTTTAGTTAGTTAGTTAGTTTACCTACACTGGCATGATGAAGTGGCCACTGCCCACTCCATGGCCCGAGTGCGTTGATGAAACTTACCATTCTGGAAAGCTAATGGCAGCACCTTTCCAGCGATATGTGCCACTTGGCCAGAATATTTTTCTAAAGTTACGAAAAAAAGCACTGAAAACGCGCAGTTTTAGTTAGTTAGTTAGTTTACCTACACTGGCATGATGAAGTGGCCACTGCCCACTCCATGGTCCGAGTGCGTTGATGAAACTTACCATTTTAGAAAGCTAATGGCAGCATCTTTCCAGCGATATGTGCCACTTGGCCAGAATATTTTTCTAAAGTTACGAAAAAAGGCACTGAAAACGCGCAGTTTTAGTTAGCCTACACTGGCATGATGAAGTGGCCACTGCCCACTCCATGGACCGAGTGCGTTGATGAAACTTACCATTCTGGAAAGCTAATGGCAGCACATTTCCAGCGATATATACCACTTGGCCAGAATATTTTTCTAAAGTTACGTGAAAAGGCACTGAAAACGCCCGTTTTTAGTTAGCCTACACTGGCATGATGAAGTGGCCACTGCCCACTCCATGGTCCGAGTGCGTTGATGAAACTTACCATTTTGGAAAGCTAATGGCAGCACCTTTCCAGCGATATATGCCACTTGGCCAGAATATTTTTCTAAAGTTACGAAAAAAGGCACTGAAAACGCGCAGTTTTAGTTAGCCTACACTGGCATGATGAAGTGGCCACTGCCCACTCCATGGTCCGAGTGCGTTGATGAAACTTACCATTCTGGAAAGCTAATGGCAGCACCTTTCCAGCGATATATACCACTTGGCCAGAATATTTTTCTAAAGTTACGTGAAAAGGCACTGAAAACGCCCGTTTTTAGTTAGCCTACACTGGCATGATGAAGTGGCCACTGCCCACTCCATGGTCCGAGTGCGTTGATGAAACTTACCATTTTGGAAAGCTAATGGCAGCACCTTTCCAGCGATATGTGCCACTTGGCCAGAATATTTTTCTAAAGTTACGAAAAAAAGCACTGAAAACGCGCAGTTTTAGTTAGTTAGTTAGTTTACCTACACTGGCATGATGAAGTGGCCACTGCCCACTCCATGGCCCGAGTGCGTTGATGAAACTTACCATTCTGGAAAGCTAATGGCAGCACCTTTCCAGCGATATATGCCACTTGGCCAGAATATTTTTCTAAAGTTACGAAAAAAGCACTGAAAACGCGCAGTTTTAGTTAGTTAGTTAGTTTACCTACACTGGCATGATGAAGTGGCCACTGCCCACTCCATGGTCCGAGTGCGTTGATGAAACTTACCATTTTGGAAAGCTAATGGCAGCACCTTTCCAGCGATATGTGCCACTTGGCCAGAATATTTTTCTAAAGTTACGAAAAAAGGCACTGAAAACGCGCAGTTTTAGTTAGCCTACACTGGCATGATGAAGTGGCCACTGCCCACTCCATGGACCGAGTGCGTTGATGAAACTTACCATTCTGGAAAGCTAATGGCAGCACATTTCCAGCGATATATACCACTTGGCCAGAATATTTTTCTAAAGTTACGTGAAAAGGCACTGAAAACGCCCGTTTTTAGTTAGCCTACACTGGCATGATGAAGTGGCCACTGCCCACTCCATGGTCCGAGTGCGTTGATGAAACTTACCATTTTGGAAAGCTAATGGCAGCACCTTTCCAGCGATATATGCCACTTGGCCAGAATATTTTTCTAAAGTTACGAAAAAAGGCACTGAAAACGCGCAGTTTTAGTTAGCCTACACTGGCATGATGAAGTGGCCACTGCCCACTCCATGGTCCGAGTGCGTTGATGAAACTTACCATTCTGGAAAGCTAATGGCAGCACCTTTCCAGCGATATATACCACTTGGCCAGAATATTTTTCTAAAGTTACGTGAAAAGGCACTGAAAACGCCCGTTTTTAGTTAGCCTACACTGGCATGATGAAGTGGCCACTGCCCACTCCATGGTCCGAGTGCGTTGATGAAACTTACCATTTTGGAAAGCTAATGGCAGCACCTTTCCAGCGATATGTGCCACTTGGCCAGAATATTTTTCTAAAGTTACGAAAAAAGGCACTGAAAACGCGCAGTTTTAGTTAGTTAGTTAGTTTACCTACACTGGCATGATGAAGTGGCCACTGCCCACTCCATGGTCCGAGTGCGTTGATGAAACTTACCATTTTGGAAAGCTAATGGCAGCGCCTTTCCAGCGATATATGCCACTTGGCCAGAATATTTTTCTAAAGTTACGAAAAAGGCACTGAAAATGCGCAGTTTTAGTTAGCCTACACTGGCATGATGAAGTGGCCACTGCCCACTCCATGGTCCGAGTGCGTTGATGAAACTTACCATTCTGGAAAGCTAATGGCAGCACCTTTCCAGCGATATATACCACTTGGCCAGAATATTTTTCTAAAGTTACGTGAAAAGGCACTGAAAACGCCCGTTTTTAGTTAGCCTACACTGGCATGATGAAGTGGCCACTGCCCACTCCATGGCCCGAGTGCGTTGATGAAACTTACCATTCTGGAAAGCTAATGGCAGCACCTTTCCAGCCATATATGCCACTTAGCCAGAATATTTTTCTAAAGTTACGCAAAAACGCACTGAAAACGCGCATTTTTAGTTAGCCTACACTGGCATGATGAAGTGGCCACTGCCCACTCCATGGCCCGAGTGCGTTGATGAAACTTACCATTCTGGAAAGCTAATGGCAGCACCTTTCCAGCCATATATGCCACTTAGCCAGAATATTTTTCTAAAGTTACGCAAAAACGCACTGAAAACGCGCATTTTTAGTTAGCCTACACTGGCATGATGAAGTGGCCACTGCCCACTCCATGGTCCGAGTGCGTTGATAAAACTTACCATTTTGGAAAGCTAATGGCAGCACCTTTCCAGCGATATGTGCCGCTGGGCCAGAATATTTTTCTAAAGTTACGAAAAAAAGCACTGAAAACGCGCAGTTTTAGTTAGTTAGTTAGTTTACCTACACTGGCATGATGAAGTGGCCACTGCCCACTCCATGGCCCGAGTGCGTTGATGAAACTTACCATTTTGGAAAGCTAATGGCAGCACCTTTCCAGCGATATATGCCACTTGGCCAGAATATTTTTCTAAAGTTACGAAAAAAGGCACTGAAAATGCGCAGTTTTAGTTAGCCTACACTGGCATGATGAAGTGGCCACTGCCCACTCCATGGTCCGAGTGCGTTGATAAAACTTACCATTTTGGAAAGCTAATGGCAGCACCTTTCCAGCCATATATACCACTTGGCCAGAATATTTTTCTAAAGTTACGTGAAAAGGCACTGAAAACGCCCGTTTTTAGTTAGCCTACACTGGCATGATGAAGTGGCCACTGCCCACTCCATGGTCCGAGTGCGTTGATGAAACTTACCATTTTGGAAAGCTAATGGCAGCACCTTTCCAGCGATATGTGCCACTTGGCCAGAATATTTTTCTAAAGTTACGAAAAAAAGCACTGAAAACGCGCAGTTTTAGTTAGTTAGTTAGTTTACCTACACTGGCATGATGAAGTGGCCACTGCCCACTCCATGGCCCGAGTGCGTTGATGAAACTTACCATTCTGGAAAGCTAATGGCAGCACCTTTCCAGCGATATATGCCACTTGGCCAGAATATTTTTCTAAAGTTACGAAAAAAGCACTGAAAACGCGCAGTTTTAGTTAGTTAGTTAGTTTACCTACACTGGCATGATGAAGTGGCCACTGCCCACTCCATGGCCCGAGTGCGTTGATGAAACTTACCATTCTGGAAAGCTAATGGCAGCACCTTTCCAGCGATATGTGCCACTTGGCCAGAATATTTTTCTAAAGTTACGAAAAAAAGCACTGAAAACGCGCAGTTTTAGTTAGTTAGTTAGTTTACCTACACTGGCATGATGAAGTGGCCACTGCCCACTCCATGGTCCGAGTGCGTTGATGAAACTTACCATTTTAGAAAGCTAATGGCAGCATCTTTCCAGCGATATGTGCCACTTGGCCAGAATATTTTTCTAAAGTTACGAAAAAAGGCACTGAAAACGCGCAGTTTTAGTTAGCCTACACTGGCATGATGAAGTGGCCACTGCCCACTCCATGGACCGAGTGCGTTGATGAAACTTACCATTCTGGAAAGCTAATGGCAGCACATTTCCAGCGATATATACCACTTGGCCAGAATATTTTTCTAAAGTTACGTGAAAAGGCACTGAAAACGCCCGTTTTTAGTTAGCCTACACTGGCATGATGAAGTGGCCACTGCCCACTCCATGGTCCGAGTGCGTTGATGAAACTTACCATTTTGGAAAGCTAATGGCAGCACCTTTCCAGCGATATATGCCACTTGGCCAGAATATTTTTCTAAAGTTACGAAAAAAGGCACTGAAAACGCGCAGTTTTAGTTAGCCTACACTGGCATGATGAAGTGGCCACTGCCCACTCCATGGTCCGAGTGCGTTGATGAAACTTACCATTCTGGAAAGCTAATGGCAGCACCTTTCCAGCGATATATACCACTTGGCCAGAATATTTTTCTAAAGTTACGTGAAAAGGCACTGAAAACGCCCGTTTTTAGTTAGCCTACACTGGCATGATGAAGTGGCCACTGCCCACTCCATGGTCCGAGTGCGTTGATGAAACTTACCATTTTGGAAAGCTAATGGCAGCACCTTTCCAGCGATATGTGCCACTTGGCCAGAATATTTTTCTAAAGTTACGAAAAAAAGCACTGAAAACGCGCAGTTTTAGTTAGTTAGTTAGTTTACCTACACTGGCATGATGAAGTGGCCACTGCCCACTCAATGGCCCGAGTGCGTTGATGAAACTTACCATTCTGGAAAGCTAATGGCAGCACCTTTCCAGCGATATATGCCACTTGGCCAGAATATTTTTCTAAAGTTACGAAAAAAGCACTGAAAACGCGCAGTTTTAGTTAGTTAGTTAGTTTACCTACACTGGCATGATGAAGTGGCCACTGCCCACTCCATGGTCCGAGTGCGTTGATGAAACTTACCATTTTGGAAAGCTAATGGCAGCACCTTTCCAGCGATATGTGCCACTTGGCCAGAATATTTTTCTAAAGTTACGAAAAAAGGCACTGAAAACGCGCAGTTTTAGTTAGCCTACACTGGCATGATGAAGTGGCCACTGCCCACTCCATGGACCGAGTGCGTTGATGAAACTTACCATTCTGGAAAGCTAATGGCAGCACATTTCCAGCGATATATACCACTTGGCCAGAATATTTTTCTAAAGTTACGTGAAAAGGCACTGAAAACGCCCGTTTTTAGTTAGCCTACACTGGCATGATGAAGTGGCCACTGCCCACTCCATGGTCCGAGTGCGTTGATGAAACTTACCATTCTGGAAAGCTAATGGCAGCACCTTTCCAGCGATATATGCCACTTGGCCAGAATATTTTTCTAAAGTTACGAAAAAAGGCACTGAAAACGCGCAGTTTTAGTTAGCCTACACTGGCATGATGAAGTGGCCACTGCCCACTCCATGGTCCGAGTGCGTTGATGAAACTTACCATTCTGGAAAGCTAATGGCAGCACCTTTCCAGCGATATATACCACTTGGCCAGAATATTTTTCTAAAGTTACGTGAAAAGGCACTGAAAACGCCCGTTTTTAGTTAGCCTACACTGGCATGATGAAGTGGCCACTGCCCACTCCATGGTCCGAGTGCGTTGATGAAACTTACCATTTTGGAAAGCTAATGGCAGCACCTTTCCAGCGATATGTGCCACTTGGCCAGAATATTTTTCTAAAGTTACGAAAAAAAGCACTGAAAACGCGCAGTTTTAGTTAGTTAGTTAGTTTACCTACACTGGCATGATGAAGTGGCCACTGCCCACTCCATGGCCCGAGTGCGTTGATGAAACTTACCATTCTGGAAAGCTAATGGCAGCACCTTTCCAGCGATATATGCCACTTGGCCAGAATATTTTTCTAAAGTTACGAAAAAAGCACTGAAAACGCGCAGTTTTAGTTAGTTAGTTAGTTTACCTACACTGGCATGATGAAGTGGCCACTGCCCACTCCATGGTCCGAGTGCGTTGATGAAACTTTCCATTTTGGAAAGCTAATGGCAGCACCTTTCCAGCGATATGTGCCACTTGGCCAGAATATTTTTCTAAAGTTACGAAAAAAGGCACTGAAAACGCGCAGTTTTAGTTAGTTAGTTAGTTTACCTACACTGGCATGATGAAGTGGCCACTGCCCACTCCATGGTCCGAGTGCGTTGATGAAACTTACCATTTTGGAAAGCTAATGGCAGCACCTTTCCAGCGATATGTGCCACTTGGCCAGAATATTTTTCTAAAGTTACGAAAAAAGGCACTGAAAACGCGCAGTTTTAGTTAGTTAGTTAGTTTACCTACACTGGCATGATGAAGTGGCCACTGCCCACTCCATGGTCCGAGTGCGTTGATGAAACTTACCATTTTGGAAAGCTAATGGCAGCACCTTTCCAGCGATATGTGCCACTTGGCCAGAATATTTTTCTAAAGTTACGAAAAAAGGCACTGAAAACGCGCAGTTTTAGTTAGCCTACACTGGCATGATGAAGTGGCCACTGCCCACTCCATGGACCGAGTGCGTTGATGAAACTTACCATTCTGGAAAGCTAATGGCAGCACATTTCCAGCGATATATACCACTTGGCCAGAATATTTTTCTAAAGTTACGTGAAAAGGCACTGAAAACGCCCGTTTTTAGTTAGCCTACACTGGCATGATGAAGTGGCCACTGCCCACTCCATGGTCCGAGTGCGTTGATGAAACTTACCATTTTGGAAAGCTAATGGCAGCACCTTTCCAGCGATATATGCCACTTGGCCAGAATATTTTTCTAAAGTTACGAAAAAAGGCACTGAAAACGCGCAGTTTTAGTTAGCCTACACTGGCATGATGAAGTAGCCACTGCCCACTCCATGGTCCGAGTGCGTTGATGAAACTTACCATTCTGGAAAGCTAATGGCAGCACCTTTCCAGCGATATATACCACTTGGCCAGAATATTTTTCTAAAGTTACGTGAAAAGGCACTGAAAACGCCCGTTTTTAGTTAGCCTACACTGGCATGATGAAGTGGCCACTGCCCACTCCATGGTCCGAGTGCGTTGATGAAACTTACCATTTTGGAAAGCTAATGGCAGCACCTTTCCAGCGATATATGCCACTTGGCCAGAATATTTTTCTAAAGTTACGAAAAAAGGCACTGAAAACGCGCAGTTTTAGTTAGCCTACACTGGCATGATGAAGTGGCCACTGCCCACTCCATGGTCCGAGTGCGTTGTTGAAACTTACCATTCTGGAAAGCTAATGGCAGCACCTTTCCAGCGATATATACCACTTGGCCAGAATATTTTTCTAAAGTTACGTGAAAAGGCACTGAAAACGCCCGTTTTTAGTTAGCCTACACTGGCATGATGAAGTGGCCACTGCCCACTCCATGGTCCGAGTGCGTTGATGAAACTTACCATTTTGGAAAGCTAATGGCAGCACCTTTCCAGCGATATGTGCCACTTGGCCAGAATATTTTTCTAAAGTTACGAAAAAAAGCACTGAAAACGCGCAGTTTTAGTTAGTTAGTTAGTTTACCTACACTGGCATGATGAAGTGGCCACTGCCCACTCCATGGCCCGAGTGCGTTGATGAAACTTACCATTCTGGAAAGCTAATGGCAGCACCTTTCCAGCGATATATGCCACTTGGCCAGAATATTTTTCTAAAGTTACGAAAAAAGCACTGAAAACGCGAAGTTTTAGTTAGTTAGTTAGTTTACCTACACTGGCATGATGAAGTGGCCACTGCCCACTCCATGGCCCGAGTGCGTTGATGAAACTTACCATTCTGGAAAGCTAATGACAGCACCTTTCCAGCGATATATGCCACTTGGCCAGAATATTTTTCTAAAGTTACGAAAAAAGCACTGAAAACGCGAAGTTTTAGTCAGTTAGTTAGTTTACCTACACTGGCATGATGAAGTGGCCACTGCCCACTCCATGGTCCGAGTGCGTTGATGAAACTTACCATTTTGGAAAGCTAATGGCAGCACCTTTCCAGCGATATGTGCCACTTGGCCAGAATATTTTTCTAAAGTTACGAAAAAAGGCACTGAAAACGCGCAGTTTTAGTTAGTTAGTTAGTTTACCTACACTGGCATGATGAAGTGGCCACTGCCCACTCCATGGTCCGAGTGCGTTGATGAAACTTACCATTTTGGAAAGCTAATGGCAGCACCTTTCCAGCGATATGTGCCACTTGGCCAGAATATTTTTCTAAAGTTACGAAGAAAGGCACTGAAAACGCGCAGTTTTAGTTAGCCTACACTGGCATGATGAAGTGGCCACTGCCCACTCCATGGTCCGAGTGCGTTGATGAAACTTACCATTCTGGAAAGCTAATGGCAGCACATTTCCAGCGATATATACCACTTGGCCAGAATATTTTTCTAAAGTTACGTGAAAAGGCACTGAAAACGCCCGTTTTTAGTTAGCCTACACTGGCATGATGAAGTGGCCACTGCCCACTCCATGGTCCGAGTGCGTTGATGAAACTTACCATTTTGGAAAGCTAATGGCAGCACCTTTCCAGCGATATATGCCACTTGGCCAGAATATTTTTCTAAAGTTACGAAAAAAGGCACTGAAAACGCGCAGTTTTAGTTAGCCTACACTGGCATGATGAAGTAGCCACTGCCCACTCCATGGTCCGAGTGCGTTGATGAAACTTACCATTCTGGAAAGCTAATGGCAGCACCTTTCCAGCGATATATACCACTTGGCCAGAATATTTTTCTAAAGTTACGTGAAAAGGCACTGAAAACGCCCGTTTTTAGTTAGCCTACACTGGCATGATGAAGTGGCCACTGCCCACTCCATGGTCCGAGTGCGTTGATGAAACTTACCATTTTGGAAAGCTAATGGCAGCACCTTTCCAGCGATATGTGCCACTTGGCCAGAATATTTTTCTAAAGTTACGAAAAAAGGCACTGAAAACGCGCAGTTTTAGTTAGTTAGTTAGTTTACCTACACTGGCATGATGAAGTGGCCACTGCCCACTCCATGGTCCGAGTGCGTTGATGAAACTTACCATTCTGGAAAGCTAATGGTAGCACCTTTCCAGCGATATGTGCCACTTGGCCAGAATATTTTTCTAAAGTTACGAAAAAAAGCACTGAAAACGCGCAGTTTTAGTTAGTTAGTTAGTTTACCTACACTGGCATGATGAAGTGGCCACTGCCCACTCCATGGTCCGAGTGCGTTGATGAAACTTACCATTTTGGAAAGCTAATGGCAGCGCCTTTCCAGCGATATATGCCACTTGGCCAGAATATTTTTCTAAAGTTACGAAAAAAGGCACTGAAAATGCGCAGTTTTAGTTAGCCTACACTGGCATGATGAAGTGGCCACTGCCCACTCCATGGTCCGAGTGCGTTGATGAAACTTACCATTCTGGAAAGCTAATGGCAGCACTTTTCCAGCGATATATACCACTTGGCCAGAATATTTTTCTAAAGTTACGTGAAAAGGCACTGAAAACGCCCGTTTTTAGTTAGCCTACACTGGCATGATGAAGTGGCCACTGCCCACTCCATGGTCCGAGTGCGTTGATGAAACTTACTATTTTGGAAAGCTAATGGCAGCACCTTTCCAGCCATATATGCCACTTAGCCAGAATATTTTTCTAAAGTTACGCAAAAACGCACTGAAAACGCGCATTTTTAGTTAGCCTACACTGGCATGATGAAGTGGCCACTGCCCACTCCATGGTCCGAGTGCGTTGATAAGACTTACCATTTTGGAAAGCTAATGGCAGCACCTTTCCAGCGATATGTGCCACTGGGCCAGAATATTTTTCTAAAGTTACGAAAAAAAGCACTGAAAACGCGCAGTTTTAGTTAGTTAGTTAGTTTACCTACACTGGCATGATGAAGTGGCCACTGCCCACTCCATGGCCCGAGTGCGTTGATGAAACTTACCATTCTGGAAAGCTAATGGCAGCACCTTTCCAGCGATATATGCCACTTGGCCAGAATATTTTTCTAAAGTTACGAAAAAAGGCACTGAAAATGCGCAGTTTTAGTTAGCCTACACTGGCATGATGAAGTGGCCACTGCCCACTCCATGGTCCGAGTGCGTTGATAAAACTTACCATTTTGGAAAGCTAATGGCAGCACCTTTCCAGCGATATGTGCCACTTGGCCAGAATATTTTTCTAAAGTTACGAAAAAAGGCACTGAAAACGCGCAGTTTTAGTTAGTTAGTTAGTTTACCTACACTGGCATGATGAAGTGGCCACTGCCCACTCCATGGTCCGAGTGCGTTGATGAAACTTACCATTCTGGAAAGCTAATGGCAGCACCTTTCCAGCGATATATACCACTTGGCCAGAATATTTTTCTAAAGTTACGTGAAAAGGCACTGAAAACGCCCGTTTTTAGTTAGCCTACACTGGCATGATGAAGTGGCCACTGCCCACTCCATGGTCTGAGTGCGTTGATGAAACTTACCATTTTGGAAAGCTAATGGCAGCACCTTTCCAGCGATATGTGCCACTTGGCCAGAATATTTTTCTAAAGTTACGAAAAAAGGCACTGAAAACGCGCAGTTTTAGTTAGTTAGTTAGTTTACCTACACTGGCATGATGAAGTGGCCACTGCCCACTCCATGGTCCGAGTGCGTTGATGAAACTTACCATTCTGGAAAGCTAATGGTAGCACCTTTCCAGCGATATGTGCCACTTGGCCAGAATATTTTTCTAAAGTTACGAAAAAAAGCACTGAAAACGCGCAGTTTTAGTTAGTTAGTTAGTTTACCTACACTGGCATGATGAAGTGGCCACTGCCCACTCCATGGTCCGAGTGCGTTGATGAAACTTACCATTTTGGAAAGCTAATGGCAGCGCCTTTCCAGCGATATATGCCACTTGGCCAGAATATTTTTCTAAAGTTACGAAAAAAGGCACTGAAAATGCGCAGTTTTAGTTAGCCTACACTGGCATGATGAAGTGGCCACTGCCCACTCCATGGTCCGAGTGCGTTGATGAAACTTACCATTTTGGAAAGCTAATGGCAGCACCTTTCCAGCGATATATACCACTTGGCCAGAGTATTTTTCTAAAGTTACGTGAAAAGGCACTGAAAACGCCCGTTTTTAGTTAGCCTACACTGGCATGATGAAGTGGCCACTGCCCACTCCATGGTCCGAGTGCGTTGATGAAACTTACTATTTTGGAAAGCTAATGGCAGCACCTTTCCAGCCATATATGCCACTTAGCCAGAATATTTTTCTAAAGTTACGCAAAAACGCACTGAAAACGCGCATTTTTAGTTAGCCTACACTGGCATGATGAAGTGGCCACTGCCCACTCCATGGCCCGAGTGCGTTGATGAAACTTACCATTCTGGAAAGCTAATGGCAGCACCTTTCCAGCCATATATGCCACTTAGCCAGAATATTTTTCTAAAGTTACGCAAAAACGCACTGAAAACGCGCATTTTTAGTTAGCCTACACTGGCATGATGAAGTGGCCACTGCCCACTCCATGGCCCGAGTGCGTTGATGAAACTTACCATTCTGGAAAGCTAATGGCAGCACCTTTCCAGCCATATATGCCACTTAGCCAGAATATTTTTCTAAAGTTACGCAAAAACGCACTGAAAACGCGCATTTTTAGTTAGCCTACACTGGCATGATGAAGTGGCCACTGCCCACTCCATGGTCCGAGTGCGTTGATAAAACTTACCATTTTGGAAAGCTAATGGCAGCACCTTTCCAGCGATATGTGCCGCTGGGCCAGAATATTTTTCTAAAGTTACGAAAAAAAGCACTGAAAACGCGCAGTTTTAGTTAGTTAGTTAGTTTACCTACACTGGCATGATGAAGTGGCCACTGCCCACTCCATGGCCCGAGTGCGTTGATGAAACTTACCATTTTGGAAAGCTAATGGCAGCACCTTTCCAGCGATATATGCCACTTGGCCAGAATATTTTTCTAAAGTTACGAAAAAAGGCACTGAAAATGCGCAGTTTTAGTTAGCCTACACTGGCATGATGAAGTGGCCACTGCCCACTCCATGGTCCGAGTGCGTTGATAAAACTTACCATTCTGGAAAGCTAATGGCAGCACCTTTCCAGCCATATATACCACTGGGCCAGAATATTTTTCTAAAGTTACGAAAAAAAGCACTGAAAATGCGCAGTTTTAGTTAGCCTACACTGGCATGATGAAGTGGCCACTGCCCACTCCATGGCCCGAGTGCGTTGATGAAACTTACCATTCTGGAAAGCTAATGGCAGCACCTTTCCAGCGATATATACCACTTGGCCAGAATATTTTTCTAAAGTTACGTGAAAAGGCACTGAAAACGCCCGTTTTTAGTTAGCCTACACTGGCATGATGAAGTGGCCACTGCCCACTCCATGGTCCGAGTGCGTTGATAAAACTTACCATTTTGGAAAGCTAATGGCAGCACCTTTCCAGCGATATATGCCACTTGGCCAGAATATTTTTCTAAAGTTACGAAAAAAGCACTGAAAACGCGCAGTTTTAGTTAGTTAGTTAGTTTACCTACACTGGCATGATGAAGTGGCCACTGCCCACTCCATGGTCCGAGTGCGTTGATGAAACTTACCATTTTGGAAAGCTAATGGCAGCACCTTTCCAGCGATATGTGCCACTTGGCCAGAATATTTTTCTAAAGTTACGTGAAAAGGCACTGAAAACGCCCGTTTTTAGTTAGCCTACACTGGCATGATGAAGTGGCCACTGCCCACTCCATGGTCCGAGTGCGTTGATGAAACTTACCATTTTGGAAAGCTAATGGCAGCACCTTTCCAGCGATATGTGCCACTTGGCCAGAATATTTTTCTAAAGTTACGAAAAAAGGCACTGAAAACGCGCAGTTTTAGTTAGTTAGTTAGTTTACCTACACTGGCATGATGAAATGGCCACTGCCCACTCCATGGCCCGAGTGCGTTGATGAAACTTACCATTTTGGAAAGCTAATGGCAGCACCTTTCCAGCGATATGTGCCACTTGGCCAGAATATTTTTCTAAAGTTACGAAAAAAGGCACTGAAAACGCGCAGTTTTAGTTAGTTAGTTAGTTTACCTACACTGGCATGATGAAGTGGCCACTGCCCACTCCATGGTCCGAGTGCGTTGATGAAACTTACCATTTTGGAAAGCTAATGGCAGCACCTTTCCAGCGATATGTGCCACTTGGCCAGAATATTTTTCTAAAGTTACGAAAAAAGGCACTGAAAACGCGCAGTTTTAGTTAGCCTACACTGGCATGATGAAGTGGCCACTGCCCACTCCATGGTCCGAGTGCGTTGATGAAACTTACCATTCTGGAAAGCTAATGGCAGCACATTTCCAGCGATATATACCACTTGGCCAGAATATTTTTCTAAAGTTACGTGAAAAGGCACTGAAAACGCCCGTTTTTAGTTAGCCTACACTGGCATGATGAAGTGGCCACTGCCCACTCCATGGTCCGAGTGCGTTGATGAAACTTACCATTCTGGAAAGCTAATGGCAGCACCTTTCCAGCGATATATGCCACTTGGCCAGAATATTTTTCTAAAGTTACGAAAAAAGGCACTGAAAACGCGCAGTTTTAGTTAGCCTACACTGGCATGATGAAGTGGCCACTGCCCACTCCATGGTCCGAGTGCGTTGATGAAACTTACCATTCTGGAAAGCTAATGGCAGCACCTTTCCAGCGATATATACCACTTGGCCAGAATATTTTTCTAAAGTTACGTGAAAAGGCACTGAAAACGCCCGTTTTTAGTTAGCCTACACTGGTATGATGAAGTGGCCACTGCCCACTCCATGGTCCGAGTGCGTTGATGAAACTTACCATTTTGGAAAGCTAATGGCAGCACCTTTCCAGCGATATGTGCCACTTGGCCAGAATATTTTTCTAAAGTTACGAAAAAAGGCACTGAAAACGCGCAGTTTTAGTTAGTTAGTTAGTTTACCTACACTGGCATGATGAAGTGGCCACTGCCCACTCCATGGTCCGAGTGCGTTGATGAAACTTACCATTCTGGAAAGCTAATGGTAGCACCTTTCCAGCGATATGTGCCACTTGGCCAGAATATTTTTCTAAAGTTACGAAAAAAAGCACTGAAAACGCGCAGTTTTAGTTAGTTAGTTAGTTTACCTACACTGGCATGATGAAGTGGCCACTGCCCACTCCATGGTCCGAGTGCGTTGATGAAACTTACCATTTTGGAAAGCTAATGGCAGCGCCTTTCCAGCGATATATGCCACTTGGCCAGAATATTTTTCTAAAGTTACGAAAAAAGGCACTGAAAACGCGCAGTTTTAGTTAGATAGTTAGTTTACCTACACTGGCATGATGAAGTGGCCACTGCCCACTCCATGGTCCGAGTGCGTTGATGAAACTTACCATTTTGGAAAGCTAATGGCAGCACCTTTCCAGCGATATGTGCCACTTGGCCAGAATATTTTTCTAAAGTTACGAAGAAAGGCACTGAAAACGCGCAGTTTTAGTTAGCCTACACTGGCATGATGAAGTGGCCACTGCCCACTCCATGGTCCGAGTGCGTTGATGAAACTTACCATTCTGGAAAGCTAATGGCAGCACATTTCCAGCGATATATACCACTTGGCCAGAATATTTTTCTAAAGTTACGTGAAAAGGCACTGAAAACGCCCGTTTTTAGTTAGCCTACACTGGCATGATGAAGTGGCCACTGCCCACTCCATGGTCCGAGTGCGTTGATGAAACTTACCATTTTGGAAAGCTAATGGCAGCACCTTTCCAGCGATATATGCCACTTGGCCAGAATATTTTTCTAAAGTTACGAAAAAAGGCACTGAAAACGCGCAGTTTTAGTTAGCCTACACTGGCATGATGAAGTAGCCACTGCCCACTCCATGGTCCGAGTGCGTTGATGAAACTTACCATTCTGGAAAGCTAATGGCAGCACCTTTCCAGCGATATATACCACTTGGCCAGAATATTTTTCTAAAGTTACGTGAAAAGGCACTGAAAACGCCCGTTTTTAGTTAGCCTACACTGGCATGATGAAGTGGCCACTGCCCACTCCATGGTCCGAGTGCGTTGATGAAACTTACCATTTTGGAAAGCTAATGGCAGCACCTTTCCAGCGATATGTGCCACTTGGCCAGAATATTTTTCTAAAGTTACGAAAAAAGGCACTGAAAACGCGCAGTTTTAGTTAGTTAGTTAGTTTACCTACACTGGCATGATGAAGTGGCCACTGCCCACTCCATGGTCCGAGTGCGTTGATGAAACTTACCATTCTGGAAAGCTAATGGTAGCACCTTTCCAGCGATATGTGCCACTTGGCCAGAATATTTTTCTAAAGTTACGAAAAAAAGCACTGAAAACGCGCAGTTTTAGTTAGTTAGTTAGTTTACCTACACTGGCATGATGAAGTGGCCACTGCCCACTCCATGGTCCGAGTGCGTTGATGAAACTTACCATTTTGGAAAGCTAATGGCAGCGCCTTTCCAGCGATATATGCCACTTGGCCAGAATATTTTTCTAAAGTTACGAGAAAAGGCACTGAAAATGCGCAGTTTTAGTTAGCCTACACTGGCATGATGAAGTGGCCACTGCCCACTCCATGGTCCGAGTGCGTTGATGAAACTTACCATTCTGGAAAGCTAATGGCAGCACCTTTCCAGCGATATATACCACTTGGCCAGAATATTTTTCTAAAGTTACGTGAAAAGGCACTGAAAACGCCCGTTTTTAGTTAGCCTACACTGGCATGATGAAGTGGCCACTGCCCACTCCATGGTCCGAGTGCGTTGATGAAACTTACCATTTTGGAAAGCTAATGGCAGCACCTTTCCAGCCATATATGCCACTTAGCCAGAATATTTTTCTAAAGTTACGCAAAAACGCACTGAAAACGCGCATTTTTAGTTAGCCTACACTGGCATGATGAAGTGGCCACTGCCCACTCCATGGTCCGAGTGCGTTGATAAGACTTACCATTTTGGAAAGCTAATGGCAGCACCTTTCCAGCGATATGTGCCACTGGGCCAGAATATTTTTCTAAAGTTACGAAAAAAAGCACTGAAAACGCGCAGTTTTAGTTAGTTAGTTAGTTTACCTACACTGGCATGATGAAGTGGCCACTGCCCACTCCATGGCCCGAGTGCGTTGATGAAACTTACCATTCTGGAAAGCTAATGGCAGCACCTTTCCAGCGATATATGCCACTTGGCCAGAATATTTTTCTAAAGTTACGAAAAAAGGCACTGAAAATGCGCAGTTTTAGTTAGCCTACACTGGCATGATGAAGTGGCCACTGCCCACTCCATGGTCCGAGTGCGTTGATAAAACTTACCATTTTGGAAAGCTAATGGCAGCACCTTTCCAGCGATATGTGCCACTTGGCCAGAATATTTTTCTAAAGTTACGAAAAAAGGCACTGAAAACGCGCAGTTTTAGTTAGTTAGTTAGTTTACCTACACTGGCATGATGAAGTGGCCACTGCCCACTCCATGGTCCGAGTGCGTTGATGAAACTTACCATTCTGGAAAGCTAATGGCAGCACCTTTCCAGCGATATATACCACTTGGCCAGAATATTTTTCTAAAGTTACGTGAAAAGGCACTGAAAACGCCCGTTTTTAGTTAGCCTACACTGGCATGATGAAGTGGCCACTGCCCACTCCATGGTCTGAGTGCGTTGATGAAACTTACCATTTTGGAAAGCTAATGGCAGCACCTTTCCAGCGATATGTGCCACTTGGCCAGAATATTTTTCTAAAGTTACGAAAAAAGGCACTGAAAACGCGCAGTTTTAGTTAGTTAGTTAGTTTACCTACACTGGCATGATGAAGTGGCCACTGCCCACTCCATGGTCCGAGTGCGTTGATGAAACTTACCATTCTGGAAAGCTAATGGTAGCACCTTTCCAGCGATATGTGCCACTTGGCCAGAATATTTTTCTAAAGTTACGAAAAAAGGCACTGAAAACGCGCAGTTTTAGTTAGTTAGTTAGTTTACCTACACTGGCATGATGAAGTGGCCACTGCCCACTCCATGGTCCGAGTGCGTTGATGAAACTTACCATTTTGGAAAGCTAATGGCAGCGCCTTTCCAGCGATATATGCCACTTGGCCAGAATATTTTTCTAAAGTTACGAAAAAAGGCACTGAAAATGCGCAGTTTTAGTTAGCCTACACTGGCATGATGAAGTGGCCACTGCCCACTCCATGGTCCGAGTGCGTTGATGAAACTTACCATTCTGGAAAGCTAATGGCAGCACCTTTCCAGCGATATATACCACTTGGCCAGAATATTTTTCTAAAGTTACGTGAAAAGGCACTGAAAACGCCCGTTTTTAGTTAGCCTACACTGGCATGATGAAGTGGCCACTGCCCACTCCATGGTCCGAGTGCGTTGATGAAACTTACTATTTTGGAAAGCTAATGGCAGCACCTTTCCAGCCATATATGCCACTTAGCCAGAATATTTTTCTAAAGTTACGCAAAAACGCACTGAAAACGCGCATTTTTAGTTAGCCTACACTGGCATGATGAAGTGGCCACTGCCCACTCCATGGCCCGAGTGCGTTGATGAAACTTACCGTTCTGGAAAGCTAATGGCAGCACCTTTCCAGCCATATATGCCACTTAGCCAGAATATTTTTCTAAAGTTACGCAAAAACGCACTGAAAACGCGCATTTTTAGTTAGCCTACACTGGCATGATGAAGTGGCCACTGCCCACTCCATGGCCCGAGTGCGTTGATGAAACTTACCATTCTGGAAAGCTAATGGCAGCACCTTTCCAGCCATATATGCCACTTAGCCAGAATATTTTTCTAAAGTTACGCAAAAACGCACTGAAAACGCGCATTTTTAGTTAGCCTACACTGGCATGATGAAGTGGCCACTGCCCACTCCATGGTCCGAGTGCGTTGATAAAACTTACCATTTTGGAAAGCTAATGGCAGCACCTTTCCAGCGATATGTGCCGCTGGGCCAGAATATTTTTCTAAAGTTACGAAAAAAAGCACTGAAAACGCGCAGTTTTAGTTAGTTAGTTAGTTTACCTACACTGGCATGATGAAGTGGCCACTGCCCACTCCATGGCCCGAGTGCGTTGATGAAACTTACCATTTTGGAAAGCTAATGGCAGCACCTTTCCAGCGATATATGCCACTTGGCCAGAATATTTTTCTAAAGTTACGAAAAAAGGCACTGAAAATGCGCAGTTTTAGTTAGCCTACACTGGCATGATGAAGTGGCCACTGCCCACTCCATGGTCCGAGTGCGTTGATAAAACTTACCATTCTGGAAAGCTAATGGCAGCACCTTTCCAGCCATATATACCACTGGGCCAGAATATTTTTCTAAAGTTACGAAAAAAAGCACTGAAAATGCGCAGTTTTAGTTAGCCTACACTGGCATGATGAAGTGGCCACTGCCCACTCCATGGCCCGAGTGCGTTGATGAAACTTACCATTCTGGAAAGCTAATGGCAGCACCTTTCCAGCGATATATACCACTTGGCCAGAATATTTTTCTAAAGTTACGTGAAAAGGCACTGAAAACGCCCGTTTTTAGTTAGCCTACACTGGCATGATGAAGTGGCCACTGCCCACTCCATGGTCCGAGTGCGTTGATGAAACTTACCATTTTGGAAAGCTAATGGCAGCACCTTTCCAGCGATATATGCCACTTGGCCAGAATATTTTTCTAAAGTTACGAAAAAAGCACTGAAAACGCGCAGTTTTAGTTAGTTAGTTAGTTTACCTACACTGGCATGATGAAGTGGCCACTGCCCACTCCATGGTCCGAGTGCGTTGATGAAACTTACCATTTTGGAAAGCTAATGGCAGCACCTTTCCAGCGATATATGCCACTTGGCCAGAATATTTTTCTAAAGTTACGTGAAAAGGCACTGAAAACGCCCGTTTTTAGTTAGCCTACACTGGCATGATGAAGTGGCCACTGCCCACTCCATGGTCCGAGTGCGTTGATGAAACTTACCATTTTGGAAAGCTAATGGCAGCACCTTTCCAGCGATATGTGCCACTTGGCCAGAATATTTTTCTAAAGTTACGAAAAAAAGCACTGAAAACGCGCAGTTTTAGTTAGTTAGTTAGTTTACCTACACTGGCATGATGAAGTGGCCACTGCCCACTCCATGGCCCGAGTGCGTTGATGAAACTTACCATTCTGGAAAGCTAATGGCAGCACCTTTCCAGCGATATATGCCACTTGGCCAGAATATTTTTCTAAAGTTACGAAAAAAGCACTGAAAACGCGCAGTTTTAGTTAGTTAGTTAGTTTACCTACACTGGCATGATGAAGTGGCCACTGCCCACTCCATGGTCCGAGTGCGTTGATGAAACTTACCATTTTGGAAAGCTAATGGCAGCACCTTTCCAGCGATATGTGCCACTTGGCCAGAATATTTTTCTAAAGTTACGAAAAAAGGCACTGAAAACGCGCAGTTTTAGTTAGTTAGTTAGTTTACCTACACTGGCATGATGAAGTGGCCACTGCCCACTCCATGGCCCGAGTGCGTTGATGAAACTTACCATTTTGGAAAGCTAATGGCAGCACCTTTCCAGCGATATGTGCCACTTGGCCAGAATATTTTTCTAAAGTTACGAAAAAAGGCACTGAAAACGCGCAGTTTTAGTTAGTTAGTTAGTTTACCTACACTGGCATGATGAAGTGGCCACTGCCCACTCCATGGTCCGAGTGCGTTGATGAAACTTACCATTTTGGAAAGCTAATGGCAGCACCTTTCCAGCGATATGTGCCACTTGGCCAGAATATTTTTCTAAAGTTACGAAAAAAGGCACTGAAAACGCGCAGTTTTAGTTAGCCTACACTGGCATGATGAAGTGGCCACTGCCCACTCCATGGTCCGAGTGCGTTGATGAAACTTACCATTCTGGAAAGCTAATGGCAGCACATTTCCAGCGATATATACCACTTGGCCAGAATATTTTTCTAAAGTTACGTGAAAAGGCACTGAAAACGCCCGTTTTTAGTTAGCCTACACTGGCATGATGAAGTGGCCACTGCCCACTCCATGGTCCGAGTGCGTTGATGAAACTTACCATTTTGGAAAGCTAATGGCAGCACCTTTCCAGCGATATGTGCCACTTGGCCAGAATATTTTTCTAAAGTTACGAAAAAAGGCACTGAAAACGCGCAGTTTTAGTTAGTTAGTTAGTTTACCTACACTGGCATGATGAAGTGGCCACTGCCCACTCCATGGTCCGAATGCGTTGATGAAACTTACCATTTTGGAAAGCTAATGGCAGCGCCTTTCCAGCGATATATGCCACTTGGCCAGAATATTTTTCTAAAGTTACGAAAAAAGGCACTGAAAATGCGCAGTTTTAGTTAGCCTACACTGGCATGATGAAGTGGCCACTGCCCACTCCATGGTCCGAGTGCGTTGATGAAACTTACCATTCTGGAAAGCTAATGGCAGCACCTTTCCAGCGATATATACCACTTGGCCAGAATATTTTTCTAAAGTTACGTGAAAGGGCACTGAAAACGCCCGTTTTTAGTTAGCCTACACTGGCATGATGAAGTGGCCACTGCCCACTCCATGGTCCGAGTGCGTTGATGAAACTTACTATTTTGGAAAGCTAATGGCAGCACCTTTCCAGCCATATATGCCACTTAACCAGAATATTTTTCTAAAGTTACGCAAAAACGCACTGAAAACGCGCATTTTTAGTTAGCCTACACTGGCATGATGAAGTGGCCACTGCCCACTCCATGGCCCGAGTGCGTTGATGAAACTTACCATTCTGGAAAGCTAATGGCAGCACCTTTCCAGCCATATATGCCACTTAGCCAGAATATTTTTCTAAAGTTACGCAAAAACGCACTGAAAACGCGCATTTTTAGTTAGCCTACACTGGCATGATGAAGTGGCCACTGCCCACTCCATGGCCCGAGTGCGTTGATGAAACTTACCATTCTGGAAAGCTAATGGCAGCACCTTTCCAGCCATATATGCCACTTAGCCAGAATATTTTTCTAAAGTTACGCAAAAACGCACTGAAAACGCGCATTTTTAGTTAGCCTACACTGGCATGATGAAGTGGCCACTGCCCACTCCATGGTCCGAGTGCGTTGATAAAACTTACCATTTTGGAAAGCTAATGGCAGCACCTTTCCAGCGATATGTGCCACTGGGCCAGAATATTTTTCTAAAGTTACGAAAAAAAGCACTGAAAACGCGCAGTTTTAGTTAGTTAGTTTACCTACACTGGCATGATGAAGTGGCCACTGCCCACTCCATGGCCCGAGTGCGTTGATGAAACTTACCATTCTGGAAAGCTAATGGCAGCACCTTTCCAGCGATATATGCCACTTGGCCAGAATATTTTTCTAAAGTTACGAAAAAAGGCACTGAAAATGCGCAGTTTTAGTTAGCCTACACTGGCATGATGAAGTGGCCACTGCCCACTCCATGGTCCGAGTGCGTTGATAAAACTTACCATTTTGGAAAGCTAATGGCAGCACCTTTCCAGCGATATGTGCCACTTGGCCAGAATATTTTTCTAAAGTTACGAAAAAAGGCACTGAAAACGCGCAGTTTTAGTTAGTTAGTTAGTTTACCTACACTGGCATGATGAAGTGGCCACTGCCCACTCCATGGCCCGAGTGCGTTGATGAAACTTACCATTCTGGAAAGCTAATGGCAGCACCTTTCCAGCGATATATGCCACTTGGCCAGAATATTTTTCTAAAGTTACGAAAAAAGGCACTGAAAACGCGCATTTTTAGTTAGCCTACACTGGCATGATGAAGTGGCCACTGCCCACTCCATGGTGGGCACTGCACACTCCACGGTCCGAGTGCGTTGATGAAACTTACCATTTTGGAAAGCTAATGGCAGCACCTTTCCAGCGATATATGCCACTTGGCCAGAATATTTTTCTAAAGTTACGAAAAAGGCACTGAAAGCGCGCATTTTTAGTTAGCCTACACTGGCATGATGAAGTGGCCACTGCCCACACCATGCTGGGCACTGCCCACTCCATGGTCCGAGTGCGTTGATGAAACTTACCATTTTGGAAAGCTAATGGCAGCACCTTTCCAGCGATATATGCCACTTGGCCAGAATATTTTTCTAAAGTTACGCAAAAACGCACTGACAACGCGCAGTTTTAGATGCCTACACTGGCATGATGAAGTGGCCACTGCCCACTCCATGGTGGGCACTGCCCACTCCATGGTCCGAATGCGTTGATGAAACTTACCATTTTGGAAAGCTAATGGCAGAACCTTTCCAGCGATATATGCCACTTGGCCAGAATATTTTTCTAAAGTTACGCAAAAACGCACTGACAACGCGCATTTTTAGTTAGCCTACACTGGCATGATGAAGTGGCCACTGCCCACACCATGGTGGGCACTGCCCACTCCATGGTCCGAGTGCGTTGATGAAACTTGCCATTTTGGAAAGCTAATGGCAGCACCTTTCCAGCGATATATGCCACTTGGTCAGAATATTTTTCTAAAGTTACGTTAAAAAGGCACTGAAAACGCCCGTTCTTAGTTAGCCTACACTGGCATGATGAAGTGGCCACTGCCCACTCCATGGTCCGAGTGCGTTGATGAAACTTACCATTTTGGAAAGCTAATGGCAGCACCTTTCCAGCGATATATGCCACTTGGCCAGAATATTTTTCTAAAGTTACGAAAAAAGGCACTGAAAACGCGCAGTTTTAGTTAGCCTACACTGGCATGATTAAGTGGCCACTGCCCACTCCATGGCCCGAGTGCGTTGATGAAACTTACCATTCTGGAAAGCTAATGGCAGCACCTTTCCAGTGATATATACCACTGGGCCAGAATATTTTTCTAAAGTTACGAAAAAAAGCACTGAAAATGCGCAGTTTTAGTTAGCCTACACTGGCATGATGAAGTGGCCACTGCCCACTCCATGGCCCGAGTGCGTTGATGAAACTTACCATTCTGGAAAGCTAATGGCAGCACCTTTCCAGCGATATATACCACTTGGCCAGAATATTTTTCTAAAGTTACGTGAAAAGGCACTGAAAACGCCCGTTTTTAGTTTACCTACACTGGCATGATGAAGTGGCCACTGCCCACTCCATGGTCCGAGTGCGTTGATGAAACTTACCATTTTGGAAAGCTAATGGCAGCACCTTTCCAGCGATATGTGCCACTTGGCCAGAATATTTTTCTAAAGTTACGAAAAAAAGCACTGAAAACGCGCAGTTTTAGTTAGTTAGTTAGTTTACCTACACTGGCATGATGAAGTGGCCACTGCCCACTCCATGGTCCGAGTGCGTTGATGAAACTTACCATTTTGGAAAGCTAATGGCAGCACCTTTCCAGCGATATATGCCACTTGGCCAGAATATTTTTCTAAAGTTACGAAAAAAGGCACTGAAAACTCGCAGTTTTAGTTAGCCTACACTGGCATGATGAAGTGGCCACTGCCCACACCATGCTGGGCACTGCCCACTCCATGGTCCGAGTGCGTTGATGAAACTTGCCATTTTGGAAAGCTAATGGCAGCACCTTTCCAGCGATATATGCCACTTGGCCAGAATATTTTTCTAAAGTTACGCAAAAACGCACTGACAACGCGCAGTTTTAGATGCCTACACTGGCATGATAAAGTGGCCACTGCCCACTCCATGGTGGGCACTGCCCACTCCATGGTCCGAGTGCGTTGATGAAACTTACCATTTTGGAAAGCTAATGGCAGCACCTTTCCAGCGATATATGCCACTTGGTCAGAATATTTTTCTAAAGTTACGCAAAAACGCACTGACAACGCGCAGTTTTAGATGCCTACACTGGCATGATGAAGTGGCCACTGCCCACACCTTGGTGGGCACTTCCCACTCCATGGTCCGAGTGCGTTGATGAAACTTACCATTTTGGAAAGCTAATGGCAGCACCTTTCCAGCGATATATGCCACTTGGCCAGAATATTTTTCTAAAGTTACGAAAAAAGGCACTGAAAACGCGCATTTTTAGTTAGCCTACACTGGCATGATGAAGTGGCCACTGCCCACACCATGGTGGGCACTGCACACTCCATGGTCCGAGTGCGTTGATGAAACTTACCATTTTGGAAAGCTAATGGCAGCACCTTTCCAGCGATATATGCCACTTGGCCAGAATATTTTTCTAAAGTTACGCAAAAACGCACTGACAACGCGCAGTTTTAGATGCCTACACTGGCATGATAAAGTGGCCACTGCCCACCCCATGGTGGGCACTGCCCACTCCATGGTCCGAGTGCGTTGATGAAACTTACCTTTTTGGAAAGCTAATGGCAGCACCTTTCCAGCGATATATGCCACTTGGCCAGAATATTTTTCTAAAGTTACGAAAAAGGCACTGAAAACGCGCATTTTTAGTTAGCCTACACTGGCATGATGAAGTGGCCACTGCCCACACCATGGTGGGCACTGCCCACTCCATGGTCCGAGTGCGTTGATGAAACTTACCATTTTAGAAAGCTAATGGCAGCACCTTTCCAGCGATGTATGCCACTTGGCCAGAATATTTTTCTAAAGTTACAAAAAAAGGCACTGAAAACGCGCATTTTTAGTTAGCCTACACTGTCATGATGAAGTGGCCACTGCCCACTCCATGGTCCGAGTGCGTTGATGAAACTTACCATTTTGGAAAGCTAATGGCAGCACCTTTCCAGCGATATATGCCACTTGGTCAGAATATTTTTCTAAAGTTACGCAAAAACGCACTGACAACGCGCAGTTTTAGATGCCTACACTGGCATGATGAAGTGGCCACTGCCCACACCATGGTGGGCACTGCCCACACCATGGTGGGCACTGCCCACTCCATGGTCCGAGTGCGTTGATGAAACTTACCATTTTGGAAAGCTAATGGCAGCACCTTTCCAGCGATATATGCCACTTGGCCAGAGTATTTTTCTAAAGTTACGAAAAAGGCACTGAAAACGCGCATTTTTAGTTAGCCTACACTGTCATGATGAAGTGGCCACTGCCCACTCCATGGTCCGAGTGCGTTGATGAAACTTACCATTTTGGAAAGCTAATGGCAGCACCTTTCCAGCGATATATGCCACTTGGTCAGAATATTTTTCTAAAGTTACGCAAAAACGCACTGACAACGCGCAGTTTTAGATGCCTACACTGGCATGATGAAGTGGCCACTGCCCACTCCATGGTGGGCACTGCCCACTCCATGGTCCGAGTGCGTTGATGAAACTTACCATTTTGGAAAGCTAATGGCAGCACCTTTCCAGCGATATATGTCACTTGGCCAGAATATTTTTCTAAAGTTACGAAAAAAGGCACTGAAAACGCGCATTTTTAGTTAGCCTACACTGGCATGATGAAGTGGCCACTGCCCACTCCATGGTGGGCACTGCCCACTCCATGGTCCGAGAGCGTTGATGAAACTTACCATTTTGGAAAGCTAATGGCAGCACCTTTCCAGCGATGTATGCCACTTGGCCAGAATATTTTTCTAAAGTTACAAAAAAAGGCACTGAAAACGCGCATTTTTAGTTAGCCTACACTGGCATGATGAAGTGGCCACTGCCCACTCCATGGTCCGAGTGCGTTGATGAAACTTACCATTTTGGAAAGCTAATGGCAGCACCTTTCCAGCGATATATGCCACTTGGTCAGAATATTTTTCTAAAGTTACGCAAAAACGCACTGACAACGCGCAGTTTTAGATGCCTACACTGGCATGATGAAGTGGCCACTGCCCACTCCATGGTGGGCACTGCCCACTCCATGGTCCGAGTGCGTTGATGAAACTTACCATTTTGGAAAGCTAATGGCAGCACCTTTCCAGCGATATATGCCACTTGGTCAGAATATTTTTCTAAAGTTACGCAAAAACGCACTGACAACGCGCAGTTTTAGATGCCTACACTGGCATGATGAAGTGGCCACTGCCCACTCCATGGTGGGCACTGCCCACTCCATGGTCCGAGTGCGTTGATGAAACTTACCATTTTGGAAAGCTAATGGCAGCACCTTTCCAGCGATATATGCCACTTGGCCAGAATATTTTTCTAAAGTTACGAAAAAAGGCACTGAAAACGCGCATTTTTAGTTAGCCTACACTGTCATGATGAAGTGGCCACTGCCCACTCCATGGTCCGAGTGCGTTGATGAAACTTACCATTTTGGAAAGCTAATGGCAGCACCTTTCCAGCGATATATGCCACTTGGTCAGAATATTTTTCTAAAGTTACGCAAAAACGCACTGACAACGCGCAGTTTTAGATGCCTACACTGGCATGATGAAGTGGCCACTGCCCACTCCATTGTGGGCACTGCCCACTCCATGGTCCGAGTGCGTTGATGAAACTTACCATTTTGGAAAGCTAATGGCAGCACCTTTCCAGCGATATATGCCACTTGGCCAGAATATTTTTCTAAAGTTACGAAAAAAGGCACTGAAAACGCGCATTTTTAGTTAGCCTACACTGGCATGATAAAGTGGCCACTGCCCACTCCATGGTGGGCACTGCCCACTCCATGGTCCGAGAGCGTTGATGAAACTTACCATTTTGGAAAGCTAATGGCAGCACCTTTCCAGCGATGTATGCCACTTGGCCAGAATATTTTTCTAAAGTTACAAAAAAGGCACTGAAAACGCGCATTTTTAGTTAGCCTACACTGGCATGATGAAGTGGCCACTGCCCACTCCATGGTCCGAGTGCGTTGATGAAACTTACCATTTTGGAAAGCTAATGGCAGCACCTTTCCAGCGATATATGCCACTTGGCCAGAATATTTTTCTAAAGTTACGCAAAAACGCACTGACAACGCGCAGTTTTAGATGCCTACACTGGCATGATGAAGTGGCCACTGCCCACTCCATGGTCCGAGAGCGTTGATGAAACTTACCATTTTGGAAAGCTAATGGCAGCACCTTTCCAGCGATATATGCCACTTGGCCAGAATATTTTTCTAAAGTTACGCAAAAACGCACTGACAACGCGCAGTTTTAGATGCCTACACTGGCATGATGAAGTGGCCACTGCCCACTCCATGGTGGGCACTGCCCACTCCATGGTCCGAGTGCGTTGATGAAACTTACCATTTTGGAAAGCTAATGACAGCACCTTTCCAGCGATATATGCCACTTGGCCAGAATATTTTTCTAAAGTTACGCAAAAACGCACTGACAACGCGCAGTTTTAGATGCATACACTGGCATGATGAAGTGGGCAGTGCCCACCATGGTGTGGGCAATGGCCACTCCATGGTCCGAGTGCGTTGATGAAACTTACCATTTTGGAAAGCTAATGGCAGCACCTTTCCAGCGATGTATGCCACTTGGCCAGAATATTTTTCTAAAGTTACAAAAAAAGGCACTGAAAACGCGCATTTTTAGTTAGCCTACACTGGCATGATGAAGTGGCCACTGCCCACTCCATGGTCCGAGTGTGTTGATGAAACTTACCATTTTGGAAAGCTAATGGCAGCACCTTTCCAGCGATATATGCCACTTGGTCAGAATATTTTTCTAAAGTTACGCAAAAACGCACTGACAACGCGCAGTTTTAGATGCATACACTGGCATGATGGAGTGGGCAGTGCCCACTCCATGGTGGGCACTGCCCACTCCATGGTCCGAGTGCGTTGATGAAACTTACCATTTTGGAAAGCTAATGGCAGCACCTTTCCAGCGATATATGCCACTTGGCCAGAATATTTTTCTAAAGTTACAAAAAAGGCACTGAAAACGCGCATTTTTAGTTAGCCTACACTGGCATGATGAAGTGGCCACTGCCCACACCATGGTGGGCACTGCCCACTCCATGGTCCGAGTGCGTTGATGAAACTTGCCATTTTGGAAAGCTAATGGCAGCACCTTTCCAGCGATGTATGCCACTTGGCCAGAATATTTTTCTAAAGTTACAAAAAAGGCACTGAAAACGCGCATTTTTAGTTAGCCTACACTGGCATGATGAAGTGGCCACTGCCCACTCCATGGTCCGAGTGCGTTGATGAAACTTACCATCTTGGAAAGCTAATGGCAGCACCTTTCCAGCGATATATGCCACTTGGCCAGAATATTTTTCTAAAGTTACGAAAAAAGGCACTGAAAACGCGCATTTTTAGTTAGCCTACACTGGCATGATGAAGTGGCCACTGCCCACACCATGGTGGGCACTGCACACTCCATGGTCCGAGTGCGTTGATGAAACTTACCATTTTGGAAAGCTAATGGCAGCACCTTTCCAGCGATATATGCCACTTGGCCAGAATATTTTTCTAAAGTTACGAAAAAGGCACTGAAAACGCGCATTTTTAGTTAGCCTACACTGGCATGATGAAGTGGCCACTGCCCACATAATGGTGGGCACTGCCCACTCCATGGTCCGAGTGCGTTGATGAAACTTACCATTTTAGAAAGCTAATGGCAGCACCTTTCCAGCGATGTATGCCACTTGGCCAGAATATTTTTCTAAAGTTACGAAAAAGGCACTGAAAACGCGCATTTTTAGTTAGCCTACACTGGCATGATGAAGTGGCCACTGCCCACATAATGGTGGGCACTGCCCACTCCATGGTCCGAGTGCGTTGATGAAACTTACCATTTTAGAAAGCTAATGGCAGCACCTTTCCAGCGATATATGCCACTTGGCCAGAATATTTTTCTAAAGTTACGAAAAAGGCACTGAAAAAGGCGCATTTTTAGTTAGCCTACACTGGCATGATGAAGTGGCCACTGCCCACACCATGGTGGGCACTGCCCACTCCATGGTCCGAGTGCGTTGATGAAACTTACCATTTTGGAAAGCTAATGGCAGCACCTTTCCAGCGATGTATGCCACTTGGCCAGAATATTTTTCTAAAGTTACAAAAAAAGGCACTGAAAACGCGCATTTTTAGTTAGCCTACACTGGCATGATGAAGTGGCCACTGCCCACTCCATGGTGGGCACTGCACACTCCACGGTCCGAGTGCGTTGATGAAACTTACCATTTTGGAAAGCTAATGGCAGCACCTTTCCAGCGATATATGCCACTTGGCCAGAATATTTTTCTAAAGTTACGAAAAAGGCACTGAAAACGCGCATTTTTAGTTAGCCTACACTGGCATGATGAAGTGGCCACTGCCCACACCATGGTGGGCTCTGCCCACTCCATGGTCCGAGTGCGTTGATGAAACTTACCATTTTGGAAAGCTAATGGCAGCACCTTTCCAGCGATATATGCCACTTGGCCAGAGTATTTTTCTAAAGTTACGAAAAAGGCACTGAAAACGCGCATTTTTAGTGCTAATGGCAGCACCTTTCCAGAGATATATGCCACTTGGCCAGAATATTTTTCTGGGCACTGCCCACTCCATGGTCCGAGTGCGTTGATGAAACTTACCATTTTGGAAAGCTAATGGCAGCACCTTTCCAGCGATATATGCCACTTGGCCAGAATATTTTTCTAAAGTTACAAAAAAGGCACTGAAAACGCGCATTTTTAGTTAGCCTACACTGGCATGATGAAGTGGCCACTGCCCACACCATGGTGGGCACTGCCCACTCCATGGTCCGAGTGCGTTGATGAAACTTGCCATTTTGGAAAGCTAATGGCAGCACCTTTCCAGCGATGTATGCCACTTGGCCAGAATATTTTTCTAAAGTTACAAAAAAGGCACTGAAAACGCGCATTTTTAGTTAGCCTACACTGGCATGATGAAGTGGCCACTGCCCACTCCATGGTCCGAGTGCGTTGATGAAACTTACCATCTTGGAAAGCTAATGGCAGCACCTTTCCAGCGATATATGCCACTTGGCCAGAATATTTTTCTAAAGTTACGAAAAAAGGCACTGAAAACGCGCATTTTTAGTTAGCCTACACTGGCATGATGAAGTGGCCACTGCCCACACCATGGTGGGCACTGCACACTCCATGGTCCGAGTGCGTTGATGAAACTTACCATTTTGGAAAGCTAATGGCAGCACCTTTCCAGCGATATATGCCACTTGGCCAGAATATTTTTCTAAAGTTACAAAAAAAGGCACTGAAAACGCGCAGTTTTAGATGCCTACACTGGCATGATAAAGTGGCCACTGCCCACTCCATGGTGGGCACTGCACACTCCACGGTCCGAGTGCGTTGATGAAACTTACCATTTTGGAAAGCTAATGGTAGCACCTTTCCAGCGATATATGCCACTTGGCCAGAATATTTTTCTAAAGTTACGAAAAAGGCACTGAAAACGCGCATTTTTAGTTAGCCTACACTGGCATGATGAAGTGGCCACTGCCCACATAATGGTGGGCACTGCCCACTCCATGGTCCGAGTGCGTTGATGAAACTTACCATTTTAGAAAGCTAATGGCAGCACCTTTCCAGCGATATATGCCACTTGGCCAGAATATTTTTCTAAAGTTACGAAAAAGGCACTGAAAAAGGCGCATTTTTAGTTAGCCTACACTGGCATGATGAAGTGGCCACTGCCCACACCATGGTGGGCACTGCCCACTCCATGGTCCGAGTGCGTTGATGAAACTTACCATTTTGGAAAGCTAATGGCAGCACCTTTCCAGCGATGTATGCCACTTGGCCAGAATATTTTTCTAAAGTTACAAAAAAAGGCACTGAAAACGCGCATTTTTAGTTAGCCTACACTGGCATGATGAAGTGGCCACTGCCCACTCCATGGTGGGCACTGCACACTCCACGGTCCGAGTGCGTTGATGAAACTTACCATTTTGGAAAGCTAATGGCAGCACCTTTCCAGCGATATATGCCACTTGGCCAGAATATTTTTCTAAAGTTACGAAAAAGGCACTGAAAACGCGCATTTTTAGTTAGCCTACACTGGCATGATGAAGTGGCCACTGCCCACACCATGGTGGGCTCTGCCCACTCCATGGTCCGAGTGCGTTGATGAAACTTACCATTTTGGAAAGCTAATGGCAGCACCTTTCCAGCGATATATGCCACTTGGCCAGAGTATTTTTCTAAAGTTACGAAAAAGGCACTGAAAACGCGCATTTTTAGTTAGCCTACACTGGCATGATGAAGTGGCCACTGCCCACTCCATGGTCCGAGTGCGTTGATGAAACTTACCATTTTGGAAAGCTAATGGCAGCACCTTTCCAGCGATGTATGCCACTTGGCCAGAATATTTTTCTAAAGTTACAAAAAAAGGCACTGAAAACGCGCATTTTTAGTTAGCCTACATTGGCATGATAAAGTGGCCACTGCCCACTCCATGGTGGGCACTGCACACTCCACGGTCCGAGTGCGTTGATGAAACTTACCATTTTGGAAAGCTAATGGCAGCACCTTTCCAGAGATATATGCCACTTGGCCAGAATATTTTTCTAAAGTTACGAAAAAGGCACTGAAAACGCGCATTTTTAGTTAGCCTACACTGGCATGATGAAGTGGCCACTGCCCACACCATGGTGGGCACTGCCCACTCCATGGTCCGAGTGCGTTGATGAAACTTACCATTTTGGAAAGCTAATGGCAGCACCTTTCCAGCGATATATGCCACTTGGCCAGAATATTTTTCTAAAGTTACGAAAAAGGCACTGAAAACGCGCATTTTTAGTTAGCCTACACTGGCATGATGAAGTGGCCACTGCCCACTCCATGGTCCGAGTGTGTTGATGAAACTTACCATTTTGGAAAGCTAATGGCAGCACCTTTCCAGCGATATATGCCACTTGGTCAGAATATTTTTCTAAAGTTACGCAAAAACGCACTGACAACGCGCAGTTTTAGATGCATACACTGGCATGATGAAGTGGCCAGTGCCCACTCCATGGTGGGCACTGCCCACTCCATGGTCCGAGTGCGTTGATGAAACTTACCATTTTGGAAAGCTAATGGCAGCACCTTTCCAGCGATATATGCCACTTGGCCAGAATATTTTTCTAAAGTTACAAAAAAGGCACTGAAAACGCGCATTTTTAGTTAGCCTACACTGGCATGATGAAGTGGCCACTGCCCACACCATGGTGGGCACTGCCCACTCCATGGTCCGAGTGCGTTGATGAAACTTGCCATTTTGGAAAGCTAATGGCAGCACCTTTCCAGCGATGTATGCCACTTGGCCAGAATATTTTTCTAAAGTTACAAAAAAGGCACTGAAAACGCGCATTTTTAGTTAGCCTACACTGGCATGATGAAGTGGCCACTGCCCACTCCATGGTCCGAGTGCGTTGATGAAACTTACCATCTTGGAAAGCTAATGGCAGCACCTTTCCAGCGATATATGCCACTTGGCCAGAATATTTTTCTAAAGTTACGAAAAAAGGCACTGAAAACGCGCATTTTTAGTTAGCCTACACTGGCATGATGAAGTGGCCACTGCCCACACCATGGTGGGCACTGCACACTCCATGGTCCGAGTGCGTTGATGAAACTTACTATTTTGGAAAGCTAATGGCAGCACCTTTCCAGCGATATATGCCACTTGGCCAGAATATTTTTCTAAAGTTACAAAAAAAGGCACTGAAAACGCGCATTTTTAGATGCCTACACTGGCATGATAAAGTGGCCACTGCCCACTCCATGGTGGGCACTGCACACTCCACGGTCCGAGTGCGTTGATGAAACTTACCATTTTGGAAAGCTAATGGTAGCACCTTTCCAGCGATATATGCCACTTGGCCAGAATATTTTTCTAAAGTTACGAAAAAGGCACTGAAAACGCGCATTTTTAGTTAGCCTACACTGGCATGATGAAGTGGCCACTGCCCACATAATGGTGGGCACTGCCCACTCCATGGTCCGAGTGCGTTGATGAAACTTACCATTTTAGAAAGCTAATGGCAGCACCTTTCCAGCGATATATGCCACTTGGCCAGAATATTTTTCTAAAGTTACGAAAAAGGCACTGAAAACGCGCATTTTTAGTTAGCCTACACTGGCATGATGAAGTGGCCACTGCCCACACCATGGTGGGCACTGCCCACTCCATGGTCCGAGTGCGTTGATGAAACTTACCATTTTGGAAAGCTAATGGCAGCACCTTTCCAGCGATGTATGCCACTTGGCCAGAATATTTTTCTAAAGTTACAAAAAAAGGCACTGAAAACGCGCATTTTTAGTTAGCCTACACTGGCATGATGAAGTGGCCACTGCCCACTCCATGGTGGGCACTGCACACTCCACGGTCCGAGTGCGTTGATGAAACTTACCATTTTGGAAAGCTAATGGCAGCACCTTTCCAGCGATATATGCCACTTGGCCAGAATATTTTTCTAAAGTTACGAAAAAGGCACTGAAAACGCGCATTTTTAGTTAGCCTACACTGGCATGATGAAGTGGCCACTGCCCACACCATGGTGGGCTCTGCCCACTCCATGGTCCGAGTGCGTTGATGAAACTTACCATTTTGGAAAGCTAATGGCAGCACCTTTCCAGCGATATATGCCACTTGGCCAGAATATTTTTCTAAAGTTACGAAAAAGGCACTGAAAACGCGCATTTTTAGTTAGCCTACACTGGCATGATGAAGTGGCCACTGCCCACTCCATGGTCCGAGTGCGTTGATGAAACTTACCATTTTGGAAAGCTAATGGCAGCACCTTTCCAGCGATGTATGCCACTTGGCCAGAATATTTTTCTAAAGTTACAAAAAAAGGCACTGAAAACGCGCATTTTTAGTTAGCCTACATTGGCATGATAAAGTGGCCACTGCCCACTCCATGGTGGGCACTGCACACTCCACGGTCCGAGTGCGTTGATGAAACTTACCATTTTGGAAAGCTAATGGCAGCACCTTTCCAGAGATATATGCCACTTGGCCAGAATATTTTTCTAAAGTTACGAAAAAGGCACTGAAAACGCGCATTTTTAGTTAGCCTACACTGGCATGATGAAGTGGCCACTGCCCACACCATGGTGGGCACTGCCCACTCCATGGTCCGAGTGCGTTGATGAAACTTACCATTTTGGAAAGCTAATGGCAGCACCTTTCCAGCGATATATGCCACTTGGCCAGAATATTTTTCTAAAGTTACGAAAAAGGCACTGAAAACGCGCATTTTTAGTTAGCCTACACTGGCATGATGAAGTGGCCACTGCCCACTCCATGGTCCGAGTGCGTTGATGAAACTTACCATTTTGGAAAGCTAATGGCAGCACCTTCCCAGCGATATATGCCACTTGGTCAGAATATTTTTCTAAAGTTACGCAAAAACGCACTGACAACGCGCAGTTTTAGATGCCTACACTGGCATGATGAAGTGGCCACTGCCCACTCCATTGTGGGCACTGCCCACTCCATGGTCCGAGTGCGTTGATGAAACTTACCATTTTGGAAAGCTAATGGCAGCACCTTTCCAGCGATATATGCCACTTGGCCAGAATATTTTTCTAAAGTTACGAAGCGTTTCATCAATTCTGACCAAGTGGCATATATCGCTGGAAAGGTGCTGCCAGTAGCTTTCCAAAATGGTAAGTTTCATCAACGCACTCGGACCATGGAGTGGGCAGTGCCCAGAATATTTTTCTAAAGTTACGAAAAAAGGCACTGAAAACGCGCATTTTTAGTTAGCCTACACTGGCATGATGAAGTGGCCACTGCCCACACCATGGTGGGCACTGCCCACTCCATGGTCCGAGTGCGTTGATGAAACTTACCATTTTGGAAAGCTAATGGCAGCACCTTTCCAGCGATATGTGCCACTGGGCCAGAATATTTTTCTAAAGTTACGAAAAAAAGCACTGAAAACGCGCAGTTTTAGTTAGTTAGTTTACCTACACTGGCATGATGAAGTGGCCACTGCCCACTCCATGGCCCGAGTGCGTTGATGAAACTTACCATTCTGGAAAGCTAATGGCAGCACCTTTCCAGCGATATATGCCACTTGGCCAGAATATTTTTCTAAAGTTACGAAAAAAGGCACTGAAAATGCGCAGTTTTAGTTAGCCTACACTGGCATGATGAAGTGGCCACTGCCCACTCCATGGTCCGAGTGCGTTGATAAAACTTACCATTTTGGAAAGCTAATGGCAGCACCTTTCCAGCGATATGTGCCACTTGGCCAGAATATTTTTCTAAAGTTACGAAAAAAGGCACTGAAAACGCGCAGTTTTAGTTAGTTAGTTAGTTTACCTACACTGGCATGATGAAGTGGCCACTGCCCACTCCATGGCCCGAGTGCGTTGATGAAACTTACCATTCTGGAAAGCTAATGGCAGCACCTTTCCAGCGATATATGCCACTTGGCCAGAATATTTTTCTAAAGTTACGAAAAAAGGCACTGAAAACGCGCATTTTTAGTTAGCCTACACTGGCATGATGAAGTGGCCACTGCCCACTCCATGGTGGGCACTGCACACTCCACGGTCCGAGTGCGTTGATGAAACTTACCATTTTGGAAAGCTAATGGCAGCACCTTTCCAGCGATATATGCCACTTGGCCAGAATATTTTTCTAAAGTTACGAAAAAGGCACTGAAAGCGCGCATTTTTAGTTAGCCTACACTGGCATGATGAAGTGGCCACTGCCCACACCATGCTGGGCACTGCCCACTCCATGGTCCGAGTGCGTTGATGAAACTTACCATTTTGGAAAGCTAATGGCAGCACCTTTCCAGCGATATATGCCACTTGGCCAGAATATTTTTCTAAAGTTACGCAAAAACGCACTGACAACGCGCAGTTTTAGATGCCTACACTGGCATGATGAAGTGGCCACTGCCCACTCCATGGTGGGCACTGCCCACTCCATGGTCCGAGTGCGTTGATGAAACTTACCATTTTGGAAAGCTAATGGCAGAACCTTTCCAGCGATATATGCCACTTGGCCAGAATATTTTTCTAAAGTTACGCAAAAACGCACTGACAACGCGCATTTTTAGTTAGCCTACACTGGCATGATGAAGTGGCCACTGCCCACACCATGGTGGGCACTGCCCACTCCATGGTCCGAGTGCGTTGATGAAACTTGCCATTTTGGAAAGCTAATGGCAGCACCTTTCCAGCGATGTATACCACTTGGCCAGAATATTTTTCTAAAGTTACGTTAAAAAGGCACTGAAAACGCCCGTTCTTAGTTAGCCTACACTGGCATGATGAAGTGGCCACTGCCCACTCCATGGTCCGAGTGCGTTGATGAAACTTACCATTTTGGAAAGCTAATGGCAGCACCTTTCCAGCGATATATGCCACTTGGCCAGAATATTTTTCTAAAGTTACGAAAAAAGGCACTGAAAACGCGCAGTTTTAGTTAGCCTACACTGGCATGATTAAGTGGCCACTGCCCACTCCATGGCCCGAGTGCGTTGATGAAACTTACCATTCTGGAAAGCTAATGGCAGCACCTTTCCAGTGATATATACCACTGGGCCAGAATATTTTTCTAAAGTTACGAAAAAAAGCACTGAAAATGCGCAGTTTTAGTTAGCCTACACTGGCATGATGAAGTGGCCACTGCCCACTCCATGGCCCGAGTGCGTTGATGAAACTTACCATTCTGGAAAGCTAATGGCAGCACCTTTCCAGCGATATATACCACTTGGCCAGAATATTTTTCTAAAGTTACGTGAAAAGGCACTGAAAACGCCCGTTTTTAGTTTACCTACACTGGCATGATGAAGTGGCCACTGCCCACTCCATGGTCCGAGTGCGTTGATGAAACTTACCATTTTGGAAAGCTAATGGCAGCACCTTTCCAGCGATATGTGCCACTTGGCCAGAATATTTTTCTAAAGTTACGAAAAAAAGCACTGAAAACGCGCAGTTTTAGTTAGTTAGTTAGTTTACCTACACTGGCATGATGAAGTGGCCACTGCCCACTCCATGGTCCGAGTGCGTTGATGAAACTTACCATTTTGGAAAGCTAATGGCAGCACCTTTCCAGCGATATATGCCACTTGGCCAGAATATTTTTCTAAAGTTACGAAAAAAGGCACTGAAAACTCGCAGTTTTAGTTAGCTTACACTGGCATGATGAAGTGGCCACTGCCCACTCCATGGTGGGCACTGCCCACTCCATGGTCCGAGTGCGTTGATGAAACTTGCCATTTTGGAAAGCTAATGGCAGCACCTTTCCAGCGATATATGCCACTTGGCCAGAATATTTTTCTAAAGTTACGCAAAAACGCACTGACAACGCGCAGTTTTAGATGCCTACACTGGCATGATAAAGTGGCCACTGCCCACTCCATGGTGGGCACTGCCCACTCCATGGTCCGAGTGCGTTGATGAAACTTACCATTTTGGAAAGCTAATGGCAGCACCTTTCCAGCGATATATGCCACTTGGTCAGAATATTTTTCTAAAGTTACGCAAAAACGCACTGACAACGCGCAGTTTTAGATGCCTACACTGGCATGATGAAGTGGCCACTGCCCACACCTTGGTGGGCACTGCCCACTCCATGGTCCGAGTGCGTTGATGAAACTTACCATTTTGGAAAGCTAATGGCAGCACCTTTCCAGCGATATATGCCACTTGGCCAGAATATTTTTCTAAAGTTACGAAAAAAGGCACTGAAAACGCGCATTTTTAGTTAGCCTACACTGGCATGATGAAGCGATATATCCTTTCCAGCGATATATGCCACTTGGTCACTGCCCACTCCATGGTCCGAGTGCGTTGATGAAACTTACCATTTTGGAAAGCTAATGGCAGCACCTTTCCAGCGATATATGCCACTTGGCCAGAATATTTTTCTAAAGTTACGAAAAAAGGCACTGAAAACTCGCAGTTTTAGTTAGCCTACACTGGCATGATGAAGTGGCCACTGCCCACTCCATGGTGGGCACTGCCCACTCCATGGTCCGAGTGCGTTGATGAAACTTGCCATTTTGGAAAGCTAATGGCAGCACCTTTCCAGCGATATATGCCACTTGGCCAGAATATTTTTCTAAAGTTACGCAAAAACGCACTGACAACGCGCAGTTTTAGATGCCTACACTGGCATGATAAAGTGGCCACTGCCCACTCCATGGTGGGCACTGCCCACTCCATGGTCCGAGTGCGTTGATGAAACTTACCATTTTGGAAAGCTAATGGCAGCACCTTTCCAGCGATATATGCCACTTGGTCAGAATATTTTTCTAAAGTTACGCAAAAACGCACTGACAACGCGCAGTTTTAGATGCCTACACTGGCATGATGAAGTGGCCACTGCCCACACCTTGGTGGGCACTTCCCACTCCATGGTCCGAGTGCGTTGATGAAACTTACCATTTTGGAAAGCTAATGGCAGCACCTTTCCAGCGATATATGCCACTTGGCCAGAATATTTTTCTAAAGTTACGAAAAAAGGCACTGAAAACGCGCATTTTTAGTTAGCCTACACTGGCATGATGAAGTGGCCACTGCCCACACCATGGTGGGCACTGCACACTCCATGGTCCGAGTGCGTTGATGAAACTTACCATTTTGGAAAGCTAATGGCAGCACCTTTCCAGCGATATATGCCACTTGGCCAGAATATTTTTCTAAAGTTACGCAAAAACGCACTGACAACGCGCAGTTTTAGATGCCTACACTGGCATGATAAAGTGGCCACTGCCCACCCCATGGTGGGCACTGCCCACTCCATGGTTCGAGTGCGTTGATGAAACTTACCTTTTTGGAAAGCTAATGGCAGCACCTTTCCAGCGATATATGCCACTTGGCCAGAATATTTTTCTAAAGTTACGAAAAAGGCACTGAAAACGCGCATTTTTAGTTAGCCTACACTGGCATGATGAAGTGGCCACTGCCCACACCATGGTGGGCACTGCCCACTCCATGGTCCGAGTGCGTTGATGAAACTTACCATTTTAGAAAGCTAATGGCAGCACCTTTCCAGCGATGTATGCCACTTGGCCAGAATATTTTTCTAAAGTTACAAAAAAAGGCACTGAAAACGCGCATTTTTAGTTAGCCTACACTGTCATGATGAAGTGGCCACTGCCCACTCCATGGTCCGAGTGCGTTGATGAAACTTACCATTTTGGAAAGCTAATGGCAGCACCTTTCCAGCGATATATGCCACTTGGCCAGAGTATTTTTCTAAAGTTACGAAAAAGGCACTGAAAACGCGCATTTTTAGTTAGCCTACACTGTCATGATGAAGTGGCCACTGCCCACTCCATGGTCCGAGTGCGTTGATGAAACTTACCATTTTGGAAAGCTAATGGCAGCACCTTTCCAGCGATATATGCCACTTGGTCAGAATATTTTTCTAAAGTTACGCAAAAACGCACTGACAACGCGCAGTTTTAGATGCCTACACTGGCATGATGAAGTGGCCACTGCCCACTCCATGGTGGGCACTGCCCACTCCATGGTCCGAGTGCGTTGATGAAACTTACCATTTTGGAAAGCTAATGGCAGCACCTTTCCAGCGATATATGCCACTTGGCCAGAATATTTTTCTAAAGTTACGAAAAAAGGCACTGAAAACGCGCATTTTTAGTTAGCCTACACTGGCATGATGAAGTGGCCACTGCCCACTCCATGGTGGGCACTGCCCACTCCATGGTCCGAGAGCGTTGATGAAACTTACCATTTTGGAAAGCTAATGGCAGCACCTTTCCAGCGATGTATGCCACTTGGCCAGAATATTTTTCTAAAGTTACAAAAAAAGGCACTGAAAACGCGCATTTTTAGTTAGCCTACACTGGCATGATGAAGTGGCCACTGCCCACTCCATGGTCAGAGTGCGTTGATGAAACTTACCATTTTGGAAAGCTAATGGCAGCACCTTTCCAGCGATATATGCCACTTGGTCAGAATATTTTTCTAAAGTTACGCAAAAACGCACTGACAACGCGCAGTTTTAGATGCCTACACTGGCATGATGAAGTGGCCACTGCCCACTCCATTGTGGGCACTGCCCACTCCATGGTCCGAGTGCGTTGATGAAACTTACCATTTTGGAAAGCTAATGGCAGCACCTTTCCAGCGATATATGCCACTTGGTCAGAATATTTTTCTAAAGTTACGCAAAAACGCACTGACAACGCGCAGTTTTAGATGCCTACACTGGCATGATGAAGTGGCCACTGCCCACACCATGGTGGGCACTGCCCACTCCATGGTCCGAGTGCGTTGATGAAACTTACCATTTTGGAAAGCTAATGGCAGCACCTTTCCAGCGATATATGCCACTTGGCCAGAATATTTTTCTAAAGTTACGAAAAAAGGCACTGAAAACGCGCATTTTTAGTTAGCCTACACTGTCATGATGAAGTGGCCACTGCCCACTCCATGGTCCGAGTGCGTTGATGAAACTTACCATTTTGGAAAGCTAATGGCAGCACCTTTCCAGCGATATATGCCACTTGGTCAGAATATTTTTCTAAAGTTACGCAAAAACGCACTGACAACGCGCAGTTTTAGATGCCTACACTGGCATGATGAAGTGGCCACTGCCCACTCCATGGTGGGCACTGCCCACTCCATGGTCAGAGTGCGTTGATGAAACTTACCATTTTGGAAAGCTAATGGCAGCACCTTTCCAGCGATATATGCCACTTGGCCAGAATATTTTTCTAAAGTTACGAAAAAAGGCACTGAAAACGCGCATTTTTAGTTAGCCTACACTGGCATGATAAAGTGGCCACTGCCCACTCCATGGTGGGCACTGCCCACTCCATGGTCCGAGAGCGTTGATGAAACTTACCATTTTGGAAAGCTAATGGCAGCACCTTTCCAGCGATGTATGCCACTTGGCCAGAATATTTTTCTAAAGTTACAAAAAAGGCACTGAAAACGCGCATTTTTAGTTAGCCTACACTGGCATGATGAAGTGGCCACTGCCCACTCCATGGTCCGAGTGCGTTGATGAAACTTACCATTTTGGAAAGCTAATGGCAGCACCTTTCCAGCGATATATGCCACTTGGCCAGAATATTTTTCTAAAGTTACGCAAAAACGCACTGACAACGCGCAGTTTTAGATGCCTACACTGGCATGATGAAGTGGCCACTGCCCACTCCATGGTCCGAGAGCGTTGATGAAACTGACCATTTTGGAAAGCTAATGGCAGCACCCTTCCAGCGATATATGCCACTTGGCCAGAATATTTTTCTAAAGTTACGCAAAAACGCACTGACAACGCGCAGTTTTAGATGCCTACACTGGCATGATGAAGTGGCCACTGCCCACTCCATGGTGGGCACTGCCCACTCCATGGTCCGAGTGCGTTGATGAAACTTACCATTTTGGAAAGCTAATGACAGCACCTTTCCAGCGATATATGCCACTTGGCCAGAATATTTTTCTAAAGTTACGCAAAAACGCACTGACAACGCGCAGTTTTAGATGCATACACTGGCATGATGAAGTGGCCAGTGCCCACCATGGTGGGCAGTGGCCACTCCATGGTCCGAGAGCGTTGATGAAACTTACCATTTTGGAAAGCTAATGGCAGCACCTTTCCAGCGATGTATGCCACTTGGCCAGAATATTTTTCTAAAGTTACAAAAAAAGGCACTGAAAACGCGCATTTTTAGTTAGCCTACACTGGCATGATGAAGTGGCCACTGCCCACTCCATGGTCCGAGTGTGTTGATGAAACTTACCATTTTGGAAAGCTAATGGCAGCACCTTTCCAGCGATATATGCCACTTGGTCAGAATATTTTTCTAAAGTTACGCAAAAACGCACTGACAACGCGCAGTTTTAGATGCATACACTGGCATGATGGAGTGGGCAGTGGCCACTCCATGGTGGGCACTGCCCACTCCATGGTCCGAGTGCGTTGATGAAACTTACCATTTTGGAAAGCTAATGGCAGCACCTTTCCAGCGATATATGCCACTTGGCCAGAATATTTTTCTAAAGTTACGAAAAAGGCACTGAAAACGCGCATTTTTAGTTAGCCTACACTGGCATGATGAAGTGGCCACTGCCCACACCATGGTGGGCACTGCCCACTCCATGGTCCGAGTGCGTTGATGAAACTTGCCATTTTGGAAAGCTAATGGCAGCACCTTTCCAGCGATGTATGCCACTTGGCCAGAATATTTTTCTAAAGTTACAAAAAAGGCACTGAAAACGCGCATTTTTAGTTAGCCTACACTGGCATGATGAAGTGGCCACTGCCCACTCCATGGTCCGAGTGCGTTGATGAAACTTACCATCTTGGAAAGCTAATGGCAGCACCTTTCCAGCGATATATGCCACTTGGCCAGAATATTTTTCTAAAGTTACGAAAAAAGGCACTGAAAACGCGCATTTTTAGTTAGCCTACACTGGCATGATGAAGTGGCCACTGCCCACACCATGGTGGGCACTGCACACTCCATGGTCCGAGTGCGTTGATGAAACTTACCATTTTGGAAAGCTAATGGCAGCACCTTTCCAGCGATATATGCCACTTGGCCAGAATATTTTTCTAAAGTTACAAAAAAAGGCACTGAAAACGCGCAGTTTTAGATGCCTACACTGGCATGATAAAGTGGCCACTGCCCACTCCATGGTGGGCACTGCACACTCCACGGTCCGAGTGCGTTGATGAAACTTACCATTTTGGAAAGCTAATGGTAGCACCTTTCCAGCGATATATGCCACTTGGCCAGAATATTTTTCTAAAGTTACGAAAAAGGCACTGAAAACGCGCATTTTTAGTTAGCCTACACTGGCATGATGAAGTGGCCACTGCCCACATAATGGTGGGCACTGCCCACTCCATGGTCCGAGTGCGTTGATGAAACTTACCATTTTAGAAAGCTAATGGCAGCACCTTTCCAGCGATATATGCCACTTGGCCAGAATATTTTTCTAAAGTTACGAAAAAGGCACTGAAAACGCGCATTTTTAGTTAGCCTACACTGGCATGATGAAGTGGCCACTGCCCACACCATGGTGGGCACTGCCCACTCCATGGTCCGAGTGCGTTGATGAAACTTACCATTTTGGAAAGCTAATGGCAGCACCTTTCCAGCGATGTATGCCACTTGGCCAGAATATTTTTCTAAAGTTACAAAAAAAGGCACTGAAAACGCGCATTTTTAGTTAGCCTACACTGGCATGATGAAGTGGCCACTGCCCACTCCATGGTGGGCACTGCACACTCCACGGTCCGAGTGCGTTGATGAAACTTACCATTTTGGAAAGCTAATGGCAGCACCTTTCCAGCGATATATGCCACTTGGCCAGAATATTTTTCTAAAGTTACGAAAAAGGCACTGAAAACGCGCATTTTTAGTTAGCCTACACTGGCATGATGAAGTGGCCACTGCCCACACCATGGTGGGCTCTGCCCACTCCATGGTCCGAGTGCGTTGATGAAACTTACCATTTTGGAAAGCTAATGGCAGCACCTTTCCAGCGATATATGCCACTTGGCCAGAGTATTTTTCTAAAGTTACGAAAAAGGCACTGAAAACGCGCATTTTTAGTTAGCCTACACTGGCATGATGAAGTGGCCACTGCCCACTCCATGGTCCGAGTGTGTTGATGAAACTTACCATTTTGGAAAGCTAATGGCAGCACCTTTCCAGCGATGTATGCCACTTGGCCAGAATATTTTTCTAAAGTTACAAAAAAAGGCACTGAAAACGCGCATTTTTAGTTAGCCTACATTGGCATGATAAAGTGGCCACTGCCCACTCCATGGTGGGCACTGCACACTCCACGGTCCGAGTGCGTTGATGAAACTTACCATTTTGGAAAGCTAATGGCAGCACCTTTCCAGAGATATATGCCACTTGGCCAGAATATTTTTCTAAAGTTACGAAAAAGGCACTGAAAACGCGCATTTTTAGTTAGCCTACACTGGCATGATGAAGTGGCCACTGCCCACACCATGGTGGGCACTGCCCACTCCATGGTCCGAGTGCGTTGATGAAACTTACCATTTTGGAAAGCTAATGGCAGCACCTTTCCAGCGATATATGCCACTTGGCCAGAATATTTTTCTAAAGTTACGAAAAAGGCACTGAAAACGCGCATTTTTAGTTAGCCTACACTGGCATGATGAAGTGGCCACTGCCCACTCCATGGTCCGAGTGCGTTGATGAAACTTACCATTTTGGAAAGCTAATGGCAGCACCTTCCCAGCGATATATGCCACTTGGTCAGAATATTTTTCTAAAGTTACGCAAAAACGCACTGACAACGCGCAGTTTTAGATGCCTACACTGGCATGATGAAGTGGCCACTGCCCACTCCATTGTGGGCACTGCCCACTCCATGGTCCGAGTGCGTTGATGAAACTTACCATTTTGGAAAGCTAATGGCAGCACCTTTCCAGCGATATATGCCACTTGGCCAGAATATTTTTCTAAAGTTACGAAGCGTTTCATCAATTCTGGCCAAGTGGCATATATCGCTGGAAAGGTGCTGCCATTAGCTTTCCAGAATGGTAAGTTTCATCAACGCACTCGGACCATGAAGTGGCCACTGCCCACTCCATGGTCCGAGTGCGTTGATGAAACTTACTATTTTGGAAAGCTAATGGCAGCACCTTTCCAGCGATATATGCCACTTGGCCAGAATATTTTTCTAAAGTTACGCAAAAACGCACTGACAACGCACAGTTTTAGATGCCTACACTGGCATGATGAAGTGGCCACTGCCCACTCCATGGTGGGCACTGCCCACTCCATGGTCCGAGTGCGTTGATGAAACTTACCATTTTGGAAAGCTACTGGCAGCACCTTTCCAGCGATATATGCCACTTGGCCAGAATATTTTTCTAAAGTTACGAAAAAAGGCACTGAAAACGCGCATTTTTAGTTAGCCTACACTGGCATGATGAAGTGGCCACTGCCCACACCATGGTGGGCACTGCCCACTCCATGGTCCGAGTGCGTTGATGAAACTTACCATTTTGGAAAGCTAATGGCAGCACCTTTCCAGCGATATATGCCACTTGGCCAGAATATTTTGCTAAAGTTACGCAAAAACGCACTGACGACGCGCAGTTTTAGATGCCTACACTGGCATGATGAAGTGGCCACTGCCCACTCCATGGTGGGCACTGCCCACTCCATGGTCCGAGTGCGTTAATGAAACTTACCATTTTGGAAAGCTAATGGCAGAATATTTTTCTAAAGTTACGCAAAAACGCACTGACAACGCGCAGTTTTAGATGCCTACAGTGGCATGATGAAGTGGCCACTGCCCACTCCATTGTGGGCAGTGGCCACTTCATGGTCCGAGTGCGTTGATGAAACTTACTATTTTGGAAAGCTAATGGCAGCACCTTTCCAGCGATATATGCCACTTGGCCAGAATATTTTTCTAAAGTTACGAAAAAAGGCACTGAAAACGCGCATTTTTAGTTAGCCTACACTGGCATGATGAAGTGGCCACTGCCCACTCCATGGTGGGCACTGCCCACTCCATGGTTCGAGAGCGTTGATGAAACTTACCATTTTGGAAAGCTAATGGCAGCACCTTTCCAGCGATGTATGCCACTTGGCCAGAATATTTTTCTAAAGTTACAAAAAAAGGCACTGAAAACGCGCATTTTTAGTTAGCCTACACTGGCATGATGAAGTGGCCACTGCCCACTCCATGGTCCGAGAGCGTTGATGAAACTTACCATTTTGGAAAGCTAATGGCAGCACCTTTCCAGCGATGTATGCCACTTGGCCAGAATATTTTTCTAAAGTTACAAAAAAAGGCACTGAAAACGCGCATTTTTAGTTAGCCTACACTGGCATGATGAAGTGGCCACTGCCCACTCCATGGTCCGAGTGCGTTGATGAAACTTACCATTTTGGAAAGCTAATGGCAGCACCTTTCCAGCGATATATGCCACTTGGCCAGAATATTTTTCTAAAGTTACGCAAAAACGCACTGACAACGCGCAGTTTTAGATGCCTACACTGGCATGATGAAGTGGCCACTGCCCACTCCATGGTGGGCACTGCCCACTCCATGGTCCGAGTGCGTTGATGAAACTTACCATTTTGGAAAGCTAATGGCAGCACCTTTCCAGCGATATATGCCACTTGGTCAGAATATTTTTCTAAAGTTACGCAAAAACGCACTGACAACGCGCAGTTTTAGATGCCTACACTGGCATGATGAAGTGGCCACTGTCCACTCCATGGTGGGCACTGCCCACTCCATGGTCCGAGTGCGTTGATGAAACTTACCATTTTGGAAAGCTAATGGCAGCACCTTTCCAGCGATATATGCCACTTGGCCAGAATATTTTTCTAAAGTTACGAAAAAAGGCACTGAAAACGCGCATTTTTAGTTAGCCTACACTGTCATGATCAAGTGGCCACTGCCCACTCCATGGTCCGAGTGCGTTGATGAAACTTACCATTTTGGAAAGCTAATGGCAGCACCTTTCCAGCGATATATGCCACTTGGTCAGAATATTTTTCTAAAGTTACGCAAAAACGCACTGACAACGCGCAGTTTTAGATGCCTACACTGGCATGATGAAGTGGCCACTGCCCACTCCATGGTGGGCACTGCCCACTCCATGGTCCGAGTGCGTTGATGAAACTTACCACTTTGGAAAGCTAATGGCAGCACCTTTCCAACGATATATGCCACTTGGTCAGAATATTTTTCGAAAGTTACGAAAACAGGCACTGAAAACGAGCATTTTTAGTTAGCCTACACTGGCATGATAAAGTGGCCACTGCCCACTCCATGGTGGGCACTGCCCACTCCATGGTCCGAGAGCGTTGATGAAACTTACCATTTTGGAAAGCTAATGGCAGCACCTTTCCAGCGATGTATGCCACTTGGCCAGAATATTTTTCTAAAGTTACAAAAAAGGCACTGAAAACGCGCATTTTTAGTTAGCCTACACTGGCATGATGAAGTGGCCACTGCCCACTCCATGGTCCGAGTGCGTTGATGAAACTTACCATTTTGGAAAGCTAATGGCAGCACCTTTCCAGCGATATATGCCACTTGGCCAGAATATTTTTCTAAAGTTACGCAAAAACGCACTGACAACGCGCAGTTTTAGATGCCTACACTGGCATGATGAAGTGGCCACTGCCCACTCCATGGTCCGAGAGCGTTGATGAAACTTACCATTTTGGAAAGCTAATGGCAGCACCTTTCCAGCGATATATGCCACTTGGCCAGAATATTTTTCTAAAGTTACGCAAAAACGCACTGACAACGCGCAGTTTTAGATGCCTACACTGGCATGATGAAGTGGCCACTGCCCACTCCATGGTGGGCACTGCCCACTCCATGGTCCGAGTGCGTTGATGAAACTTACCATTTTGGAAAGCTAATGACAGCACCTTTCCAGCGATATATGCCACTTGGCCAGAATATTTTTCTAAAGTTACGCAAAAACGCACTGACAACGCGCAGTTTTAGATGCATACACTGGCATGATGAAGTGGCCAGTGCCCACTCCATGGAGTGGGCAGTGGCCACTCCATGGTCCGAGAGCGTTGATGAAACTTACCATTTTGGAAAGCTAATGGCAGCACCTTTCCAGCGATATATGCCACTTGGCCAGAATATTTTTCTAAAGTTACAAAAAAAGGCACTGAAAACGCGCATTTTTAGTTAGCCTACACTGGCATGATGAAGTGGCCACTGCCCACTCCATGGTCCGAGTGTGTTGATGAAACTTACCATTTTGGAAAGCTAATGGCAGCACCTTTCCAGCGATATATGCCACTTGGTCAGAATATTTTTCTAAAGTTACGCAAAAACGCACTGACAACGCGCAGTTTTAGATGCATACACTGGCATGATGGAGTGGGCAGTGCCCACTCCATGGTGGGCACTGCCCACTCCATGGTCCGAGTGCGTTGATGAAACTTACCATTTTGGAAAGCTAATGGCAGCACCTTTCCAGCGATATATGCCACTTGGCCAGAATATTTTTCTAAAGTTACAAAAAAGGCACTGAAAACGCGCATTTTTAGTTAGCCTACACTGGCATGATGAAGTGGCCACTGCCCACACCATGGTGGGCACTGCCCACTCCATGGTCCGAGTGCGTTGATGAAACTTGCCATTTTGGAAAGCTAATGGCAGCACCTTTCCAGCGATGTATGCCACTTGGCCAGAATATTTTTCTAAAGTTACAAAAAAGGCACTGAAAACGCGCATTTTTAGTTAGCCTACACTGGCATGATGAAGTGGCCACTGCCCACTCCATGGTCCGAGTGCGTTGATGAAACTTACCATCTTGGAAAGCTAATGGCAGCACCTTTCCAGCGATATATGCCACTTGGCCAGAATATTTTTCTAAAGTTACGAAAAAAGGCACTGAAAACGCGCATTTTTAGTTAGCCTACACTGGCATGATGAAGTGGCCACTGCCCACACCATGGTGGGCACTGCACACTCCATGGTCCGAGTGCGTTGATGAAACTTACCATTTTGGAAAGCTAATGGCAGCACCTTTCCAGCGATATATGCCACTTGGCCAGAATATTTTTCTAAAGTTACAAAAAAAGGCACTGAAAACGCGCAGTTTTAGATGCCTACACTGGCATGATAAAGTGGCCACTGCCCACTCCATGGTGGGCACTGCACACTCCACGGTCCGAGTGCGTTGATGAAACTTACCATTTTGGAAAGCTAATGGTAGCACCTTTCCAGCGATATATGCCACTTGGCCAGAATATTTTTCTAAAGTTACGAAAAAGGCACTGAAAACGCGCATTTTTAGTTAGCCTACACTGGCATGATGAAGTGGCCACTGCCCACATAATGGTGGGCACTGCCCACTCCATGGTCCGAGTGCGTTGATGAAACTTACCATTTTAGAAAGCTAATGGCAGCACCTTTCCAGCGATATATGCCACTTGGCCAGAATATTTTTCTAAAGTTACGAAAAAGGCACTGAAAACGCGCATTTTTAGTTAGCCTACACTGGCATGATGAAGTGGCCACTGCCCACACCATGGTGGGCACTGCCCACTCCATGGTCCGAGTGCGTTGATGAAACTTACCATTTTGGAAAGCTAATGGCAGCACCTTTCCAGCGATATATGCCACTTGGCCAGAATATTTTTCTAAAGTTACGAAAAAGGCACTGAAAACGCGCATTTTTAGTTAGCCTACACTGGCATGATGAAGTGGCCACTGCCCACTCCATGGTCCGAGTGCGTTGATGAAACTTACCATTTTGGAAAGCTAATGGCAGCACCTTTCCAGCGATATATGCCACTTGGTCAGAATATTTTTCTAAAGTTACGCAAAAACGCACTGACAACGCGCAGTTTTAGATGCCTACACTGGCATGATGAAGTGGCCACTGCCCACTCCATTGTGGGCACTGCCCACTCCATGGTCCGAGTGCGTTGATGAAACTTACCATTTTGGAAAGCTAATGGCAGCACCTTTCCAGCGATATATGCCACTTGGCCAGAATATTTTTCTAAAGTTACGAAGCGTTTCATCAATTCTGACCAAGTGGCATATATCGCTGGAAAGGTGCTGCCATTAGCTTTCCAAAATAGTAAGTTTCATCAACGCACTCGGACCATGAAGTGGCCACTGCCCACTCCATGGTCCGAGTGCGTTGATGAAACTTACTATTTTGGAAAGCTAATGGCAGCACCTTTCCAGCGATATATGCCACTTGGTCAGAATATTTTTCTAAAGTTACGAAAAAACGCACTGACAACGCACAGTTTTAGATGCCTACACTGGCATGATGAAGTGGCCACTGCCCACTCCATGGTGGGCACTGCCCACTCCATGGTCCGAGTGCGTTGATGAAACTTACCATTTTGGAAAGCTACTGGCAGCACCTTTCCAGCGATATATGCCACTTGGCCAGAATATTTTTCTAAAGTTACGAAAAAAGGCACTGAAAACGCGCATTTTTAGTTAGCCTACACTGGCATGATGAAGTGGCCACTGCCCACACCATGGTGGGCACTGCCCACTCCATGGTCCGAGTGCGTTGATGAAACTTACCATTTTGGAAAGCTAATGGCAGCACCTTTCCAGCGATATATGCCACTTGGCCAGAATATTTTGCTAAAGTTACGCAAAAACGCACTGACGACGCGCAGTTTTAGATGCCTACACTGGCATGATGAAGTGGCCACTGCCCACTCCATGGTGGGCACTGCCCACTCCATGGTCCGAGTGCGTTGATGAAACTTACCATTTTGGAAAGCTACTAGCAGCACCTTTCCAGCGATATATGCCACTTGGCCATAATATTTTTCTAAAGTTACGAAAAAAGCACTGAAAACGCGCATTTTTAGTTAGCCTACGCTGGCATGATGAAGTGGCCACTGCCCACACCATGGTGGGCACTGCCCACTCCATGGTCCGAGTGCGTTCATGAAACTTACCATTTTGGAAAGCTAATGGCAGCACCTTTCCAGCGATGTATGCCACTTGGCCAGAATATTTTTCGAAAGTTACAAAAAAAGGCACTGAAAACGCGCATTTTTAGTTAGCCTACACTGGCATGATGAAGTGGCCACTGCCCACTCCATGGTCCGAGTGCGTTGATGAAACTTACCATTTTGGAAAGCTAATGGCAGCACCTTTCCAGCGATATATGCCACTTGGCCAGAATATTTTTCTAAAGTTACGCAAAAACGCACTGAAAACGCGCATTTTTAGTTAGCCTACATTGGCATGATAAAGTGGCCACTGCCCACTCCATGGTGGGCAATGCACACTCCACGGTCCGAGTGCGTTGATGAAACTTACCATTTTGGAAAGCTAATGGCAGCGCCTTTCCAGCGATATATGCCACTTGGCCAGAATATTTTTCTAAAGTTACGAAAAAGGCACTGAAAACGCGCATTTTTAGTTAGCCTACACTGGCATGATGAAGTGGCCACTGCCCACTCCATGGTCCGAGTGCGTTGATGAAACTTACCATTTTGGAAAGCTAATGGCAGCACCTTTCCAGCGATATATGCCACTTGGTCAGAATATTTTTCTAAAGTTACGCAAAAACGCACTGACAACGCACAGTTTTAGATGCCTACACTGGCATGATGAAGTGGCCACTGCCCACTCCATGGTCCGAGTGCGTTGATGAAACTTACCATTTTGGAAAGCTAATGGCAGCACCTTTCCAGCGATATATGCCACTTGGTCAGAATATTTTTCTAAAGTTACGCAAAAACGCACTGACAACGCGCAGTTTTAGATGCCTACACTGGCATGATGAAGTGGCCACTGCCCACTCCATTGTGGGCACTGCCCACTCCATGGTCCGAGTGCGTTGATGAAACTTACCATTTTGGAAAGCTAATGGCAGCACCTTTCCAGCGATATATGCCACTTGGCCAGAATATTTTTCTAAAGTTACGAAGCGTTTCACCAATTCTGACCAAGTGGCATATATCGCTGGAAAGGTGCTGCCATTAGCTTTCCAAAATAGTAAGTTTCATCAACGCACTCGGACCATGAAGTGGCCACTGCCCACTCCATGGTGGGCACTGCCCACTCCATGGTCCGAGTGCGTTGATGAAACTTACCATTTTGGAAAGCTAATGGCAGCACCTTTCCAGCGATATATGCCACTTGGTCAGAATATTTTTCTAAAGTTACGCAAAAACGCACTGACAACGCACAGTTTTAGATGCCTACACTGGCATGATGAAGTGGCCACTGCCCACTCCATGGTGGGCACTGCCCACTCCATGGTCCGAGTGCGTTGATGAAACTTACCATTTTGGAAAGCTACTGGCAGCACCTTTCCAGCGATATATGCCACTTGGCCAGAATATTTTTCTAAAGTTACGAAAAAAGGCACTGAAAACGCGCATTTTTAGTTAGCCTACACTGGCATGATGAAGTGGCCACTATCCACACCATGGTGGGCACTGCCCACTCTATGGTCCGAGTGCGTTGATGAAACTTAATATTTTGGAAATCTAATGGCAGCACCTTTCCACAGATATATGCCACTTGGCCAGAATATTTTTCTAAAGTTACGAAAAAGGCACTGAAAACGCGCATTTTTAGTTAGCCTACACTGGCATGATGAAGTGGCCACTGCCCACACCATGGTGGGCACTGCCCACTCCATGGTCCGAGTGCGTTGATGAAACTTACCATTTTGGAAAGCTAATGGCAGCACCTTTCCAGCGATATATGCCACTTGGCCAGAATATTTTTCTAAAGTTACGAAAAAGGCACTGAAAACGCGCATTTTTAGTTAGCCTACACTGGCATGATGAAGTGGCCACTGCCCACTCCATGGTCCGAGTGCGTTGATGAAACTTACCATTTTGGAAAGCTAATGGCAGCACCTTTCCAGCGATATATGCCACTTGGTCAGAATATTTTTCTAAAGTTACGCAAAAACGCACTGACAACGCGCAGTTTTAGATGCCTACACTGGCATGATGAAGTGGCCACTGCCCACTCCATTGTGGGCACTGCCCACTCCATGGTCCGAGTGCGTTGATGAAACTTACCATTTTGGAAAGCTAATGGCAGCACCTTTCCAGCGATATATGCCACTTGGCCAGAATATTTTTCTAAAGTTACGAAGCGTTTCATCAATTCTGACCAAGTGGCATATATCGCTGGAAAGGTGCTGCCATTAGCTTTCCAGAATGGTAAGTTTCATCAACGCACTCGGACCATGAAGTGGCCACTGCCCACTCCATGGTCCGAGTGCGTTGATGAAACTTACTATTTTGGAAAGCTAATGGCAGCACCTTTCCAGCGATATATGCCACTTGGTCAGAATATTTTTCTAAAGTTACGCAAAAACGCACTGACAACGCACAGTTTTAGATGCCTACACTGGCATGATGAAGTGGCCACTGCCCACTCCATGGTGGGCACTGCCCACTCCATGGTCCGAGTGCGTTGATGAAACTTACCATTTTGGAAAGCTACTGGCAGCACCTTTCCAGCGATATATGCCACTTGGCCAGAATATTTTTCTAAAGTTACGAAAAAAGGCACTGAAAACGCGCATTTTTAGTTAGCCTACACTGGCATGATGAAGTGGCCACTATCCACACCATGGTGGGCACTGCCCACTCCATGGTCCGAGTGCGTTGATGAAACTTACCATTTTGGAAATCTAATGGCAGCACCTTTCCACAGATATATGCCACTTGGCCAGAATATTTTTCTAAAGTTACGAAAAAGGCACTGAAAACACGCATTTTTAGTTAGCCTACACTGGCATGATGAAGTGGCCACTGCCCACTCCATGGTCCGAGTGCGTTGATGAAACTTACCATTTTGGAAAGCTAATGGCAGCACCTTTCCAGCGATATATGCCACTTGGTCAGAATATTTTTCTAAAGTTACGCAAAAACGCACTGACAACGCACAGTTTTAGATGCCTACACTGGCATGATGAAGTGGCCACTGCCCACTCCATGGTCCGAGTGCGTTGATGAAACTTACCATTTTGGAAAGCTAATGGCAGCACCTTTCCAGCGATATATGCCACTTGGTCAGAATATTTTTCTAAAGTTACGCAAAAACGCACTGACAACGCACAGTTTTAGATGCCTACACTGGCATGATGAAGTGGCCACTGCCCACTCCATGGTGGGCACTGCCCACTCCATGGTCCGAGTGCGTTGATGAAACTTACCATTTTGGAAAGCTACTGGCAGCACCTTTCCAGCGATATATGCCACTTGGCCAGAATATTTTTCTTAAGGTACGAAAAAAGGCACTGAAAACGCGCATTTTTAGTTAGCCTACACTGGCATGATGAAGTGGCCACTATCCACACCATGGTGGGCACTGCCCACTCCATGGTCCGAGTGCGTTGATGAAACTTACCATTTTGGAAAGCTAATGGCAGCACCTTTCCAGAGATATATGCCACTTGGCCAGAATATTTTTCTAAAGTTACGAAAAAGGCACTGAAAACACGCATTTTTAGCTAGCCTACACTGGCATGATGAAGTGGCCACTGCCCACACCATGGTGGGCACTGCCCACTCCATGGTCCGAGTGCGTTGATGAAACTTACCATTTTGGAAAGCTAATGGCAGCACCTTTCCAGCGATATATGCCACTTGGCCAGAATATTTTTCTAAAGTTACGAAAAAGGCACTGAAAACGCGCATTTTTAGTTAGCCTACACTGGCATGATGAAGTGGCCACTGCCCACTCCATGGTCCGAGTGCGTTGATGAAACTTACCATTTTGGAAAGCTAATGGCAGCACCTTTCCAGCGATATATGCCACTTGGTCAGAATATTTTTCTAAAGTTACGCAAAAACGCACTGACAACGCGCAGTTTTAGATGCCTACACTGGCATGATGAAGTGGCCACTGCCCACTCCATTGTGGGCACTGCCCACTCCATGGTCCGAGTGCGTTGATGAAACTTACCATTTTGGAAAGCTAATGGCAGCACCTTTCCAGCGATATATGCCACTTGGCCAGAATATTTTTCTAAAGTTACGAAGCGTTTCATCAATTCTGACCAAGTGGCATATATCGCTGGAAAGGTGCTGCCATTAGCTTTCCAGAATGGTAAGTTTCATCAACGCACTCGGACCATGAAGTGGCCACTGCCCACTCCATGGTCCGAGTGCGTTGATGAAACTTACTATTTTGGAAAGCTAATGGCAGCACCTTTCCAGCGATATATGCCACTTGGTCAGAATATTTTTCTAAAGTTACGCAAAAACGCACTGACAACGCACAGTTTTAGATGCCTACACTGGCATGATGAAGTGGCCACTGCCCACTCCATGGTGGGCACTGCCCACTCCATGGTCCGAGTGCGTTGATGAAACTTACCATTTTGGAAAGCTACTGGCAGCACCTTTCCAGCGATATATGCCACTTGGCCAGAATATTTTTCTAAAGTTACGAAAAAAGGCACTGAAAACGCGCATTTTTAGTTAGCCTACACTGGCATGATGAAGTGGCCACTATCCACACCATGGTGGGCACTGCCCACTCCATGGTCCGAGTGCGTTGATGAAACTTACCATTTTGGAAAGCTAATGGCAGCACCTTTCCACAGATATATGCCACTTGGCCAGAATATTTTTCTAAAGTTACGAAAAAGGCACTGAAAACACGCATTTTTAGTTAGCCTACACTGGCATGATGAAGTGGCCACTGCCCACTCCATGGTCCGAGTGCGTTGATGAAACTTACCATTTTGGAAAGCTAATGGCAGCACCTTTCCAGCGATATATGCCACTTGGTCAGAATATTTTTCTAAAGTTACGCAAAAACGCACTGACAACGCACAGTTTTAGATGCCTACACTGGCATGATGAAGTGGCCACTGCCCACTCCATGGTCCGAGTGCGTTGATGAAACTTACCATTTTGGAAAGCTAATGGCAGCACCTTTCCAGCGATATATGCCACTTGGTCAGAATATTTTTCTAAAGTTACGCAAAAACGCACTGACAACGCACAGTTTTAGATGCCTACACTGGCATGATGAAGTGGCCACTGCCCACTCCATGGTGGGCACTGCCCACTCCATGGTCCGAGTGCGTTGATGAAACTTACCATTTTGGAAAGCTACTGGCAGCACCTTTCCAGCGATATATGCCACTTGGCCAGAATATTTTTCTAAAGTTACGAAAAAAGGCACTGAAAACGCGCATTTTTAGTTAGCCTACACTGGCATGATGAAGTGGCCACTATCCACACCATGGTGGGCACTGCCCACTCCATGGTCCGAGTGCGTTGATGAAACTTAATATTTTGGAAATCTAATGGCAGCACCTTTCCACAGATATATGCCACTTGGCCAGAATATTTTTCTAAAGTTACGAAAAAGGCACTGAAAACACGCATTTTTAGCTAGCCTACACTGGCATGATGAAGTGGCCACTGCCCACACCATGGTGGGCACTGCCCACTCCATGGTCCGAGTGCGTTGATGAAACTTACCATTTTGGAAAGCTAATGGCAGCACCTTTCCAGCGATATATGCCACTTGGCCAGAATATTTTTCTAAAGTTACGAAAAAGGCACTGAAAACGCGCATTTTTAGTTAGCCTACACTGGCATGATGAAGTGGCCACTGCCCACTCCATGGTCCGAGTGCGTTGATGAAACTTACCATTTTGGAAAGCTAATGGCAGCACCTTTCCAGCGATATATGCCACTTGGTCAGAATATTTTTCTAAAGTTACGCAAAAACGCACTGACAACGCGCAGTTTTAGATGCCTACACTGGCATGATGAAGTGGCCACTGCCCACTCCATTGTGGGCACTGCCCACTCCATGGTCCGAGTGCGTTGATGAAACTTACCATTTTGGAAAGCTAATGGCAGCACCTTTCCAGCGATATATGCCACTTGGCCAGAATATTTTTCTAAAGTTACGAAGCGTTTCATCAATTCTGACCAAGTGGCATATATCGCTGGAAAGGTGCTGCCATTAGCTTTCCAAAATAGTAAGTTTCATCAACGCACTCGGACCATGAAGTGGCCACTGCCCACTCCATGGTCCGAGTGCGTTGATGAAACTTACTATTTTGGAAAGCTAATGGCAGCACCTTTCCAGCGATATATGCCACTTGGCCAGAATATTTTTCTAAAGTTACGCAAAAAGGCACTGACAACGCACAGTTTTAGATGCCTACACTGGCATGATGAAGTGGCCACTGCCCACTCCATGGTGGGCACTGCCCACTCCATGGTCCGAGTGCGTTGATGAAACTTACCATTTTGGAAAGCTACTGGCAGCACCTTTCCAGCGATATATGCCACTTGGCCAGAATATTTTTCTAAAGTTACGAAAAAAGGCACTGAAAACGCGCATTTTTAGTTAGCCTACACTGGCATGATGAAGTGGCCACTGCCCACACCATGGTGGGCACTGCCCACTCCATGGTCCGAGTGCGTTGATGAAACTTACCATTTTGGAAAGCTAATGGCAGCACCTTTCCAGCGATATATGCCACTTGGCCAGAATATTTTGCTAAAGTTACGCAAAAACGCACTGACGACGCGCAGTTTTAGATGCCTACACTGGCATGATGAAGTGGCCACTGCCCACTCCATGGTGGGCACTGCCCACTCCATGGTCCGAGTGCGTTGATGAAACTTACCATTTTGGAAAGCTACTAGCAGCACCTTTCCAGCGATATATGCCACTTGGCCATAATATTTTTCTAAAGTTACGAAAAAAGCACTGAAAACGCGCATTTTTAGTTAGCCTACGCTGGCATGATGAAGTGGCCACTGCCCACACCATGGTGGGCACTGCCCACTCCATGGTCCGAGTGCGTTGATGAAACTTACCATTTTGGAAAGCTAATGGCAGCACCTTTCCAGCGATATATGCCACTTGGCCAGAATATTTTTCTAAAGTTACGCAAAAACGCACTGAAAACGCGCATTTTTAGTTAGCCTACATTGGCATGATAAAGTGGCCACTGCCCACTCCATGGTGGGCAATGCACACTCCACGGTCCGAGTGCGTTGATGAAACTTACCATTTTGGAAAGCTAATGGCAGCACCTTTCCAGCGATATATGCCACTTGGCCAGAATATTTTTCTAAAGTTACGAAAAAGGCACTGAAAACGCGCATTTTTAGTTAGCCTACACTGGCATGATGAAGTGGCCACTGCCCACACCATGGTGGGCACTGCCCACTCCATGGTCCGAATGCGTTGATGAAACTTACCATTTTGGAAAGCTAATGGCAGCACCTTTCCAGCGATATATGCCACTTGGCCAGAATATTTTTCTAAAGTTACGAAAAAGGCACTGAAAACGCGCATTTTTAGTTAGCCTACACTGGCATGATGAAGTGGCCACTGCCCACTCCATGGTCCGAGTGCGTTGATGAAACTTACCATTTTGGAAAGCTAATGGCAGCACCTTTCCAGCGATATATGCCACTTGGTCAGAATATTTTTCTAAAGTTACGCAAAAACGCACTGACAACGCACAGTTTTAGATGCCTACACTGGCATGATGAAGTGGCCACTGCCCACTCCATGGTAGGCACTGCCCACTCCATGGTCCGAGTGCGTTGATGAAACTTACCATTTTGGAAAGCTACTGGCAGCACCTTTCCAGCGATATATGCCACTTGGCCAGAATATTTTTCTAAAGTTACGAAAAAAGGCACTGAAAACGCGCATTTTTAGTTAGCCTACACTGGCATGATGAAGTGGCCACTGCCCACACCATGGTGGGCACTGCCCACTCCATGGTCCGAGTGCGTTGATGAAACTTACCATTTTGGAAAGCTAATGGCAGCACCTTTCCAGCGATATATGCCACTTGGCCAGAATATTTTTCTAAAGTTACGCAAAAACGCACTGACGACGCGCAGTTTTAGATGCCTACACTGGCATGATGAAGTGGCCACTGCCCACTCCATGGTGGGCACTGCCCACTCCATGGTCCGAGTGCGTTGATGAAACTTACCATTTTGGAAAGCTACTAGCAGCACCTTTCCAGCGATATATGCCACTTGGCCATAATATTTTTCTAAAGTTACGAAAAAAGCACTGAAAACGCGCATTTTTAGTTAGCCTACGCTGGCATGATGAAGTGGCCACTGCCCACACCATGGTGGGCACTGCCCACTCCATGGTCCGAGTGCGTTCATGAAACTTACCATTTTGGAAAGCTAATGGCAGAACCTTTCCAGCGATGTATGCCACTTGGCCAGAATATTTTTCGAAAGTTACAAAAAAAGGCACTGAAAACGCGCATTTTTAGTTAGCCTACACTGGCATGATGAAGTGGCCACTGCCCACTCCATGGTCCGAGTGCGTTGATGAAACTTACCATTTTGGAAAGCTAATGGCAGCACCTTTCCAGCGATATATGCCACTTGGCCAGAATATTTTTCTAAAGTTACGCAAAAACGCACTGACAACGCGCAGTTTTAGATGCCTACACTGGCATGATAAAGTGGCCACTGCCCACACCATGGTGGGCACTGCCCACTCCATGGTCCGAGTGCGTTGATGAAACTTACCATTTTGGAAAGCTAATGGCAGCACCTTTCCAGCGATATATGCCACTTGGTCAGAATATTTTTCTAAAGTTACGCAAAAACGCACTGACAACGCGCAGTTTTAGATGCCTACACTGGCATGATGAAGTGGCCACTGCCCACACCTTGGTGGGCACTGCCCACTCCATGGTCCGAGTGCGTTGATGAAACTTACCATTTTGGAAAGCTAATGGCAGCACCTTTCCAGCGATATATGCCACTTGGCCAGAATATTTTTCTAAAGTTACGAAAAAGGCACTGAAAACGCGCATTTTTAGTTAGCCTACACTGGCATGATGAAGTGGCCACTGCCCACACCATGGTGGGCACTGCCCACTCCATGGTCCGAGTGCGTTGATGAAACTTACCATTTTGGAAAGCTAATGGCAGCACCTTTCCAGCGATATATGCCACTTGGCCAGAATATTTTTCTAAAGTTACGAAAAAGGCACTGAAAACGCGCATTTTTAGTTAGCCTACACTGGCATGATGAAGTGGCCACTGCCCACTCCATGGTCCGAGTGCGTTGATGAAACTTACCATTTTGGAAAGCTAATGGCAGCACCTTTCCAGCGATATATGCCACTTGGCCAGAATATTTTTCTAAAGTTACGCAAAAACGCACTGACAACGCGCAGTTTTAGATGCCTACACTGGCATGATGAAGTGGCCACTGCCCACTCCATGGTGGGCACTGCCCACTCCATGGTCCGAGTGCGTTGATGAAACTTACCATTTTGGAAAGCTAATGGCAACACCTTTCCAGCGATATATGCCACTTGGCCAGAATATTTCTCTAAAGTTACGAAAAAAGGCACTGAAAACGCGCAGTTTTAGATGCCTACACTGGCATGATGAAGTGGCCACTGCCCACTCCATGGTGGGCACTGCCCACTCCATGGTCCGAGTGCGTTGATGAAACTTACCATTTTGGAAAGCTAATGGCAGCACCTTTCCAGCGATATATGCCACTTGGCCAGAATATTTTTCTAAAGTTACGAAAAAGGCACTGAAAACGCGCATTTTTAGTTAGCCTACACTGACATGATGAAGTGGCCACTGCCCACACCATGGTGGGCACTGCCCACTCCATGGTCCGAGTGCGTTGATGAAACTTACCATTTTGGAAAGCTAATGGCAGCACCTTTCCAGCGATGTATGCCACTTGGCCAGAATATTTTTCTAAAGTTACAAAAAAAGGCACTGAAAACGCGCATTTTTAGTTAGCCTACACTGGCATGATGAAGTGGCCACTGCCCACACCATGGTGGGCACTGCCCACTCCATGGTCCGAGTGCGTTGATGAAACTTACCATTTTGGAAAGCTAATGGCAGCACCTTTCCAGCGATATATGCCACTTGGTCAGAATATTTTTCTAAAGTTACGCAAAAACGCACTGACAACGCGCAGTTTTAGATGCCTACACTGGCATGATGAAGTGGCCACTGCCCACTCCATGGTGGGCACTGCCCACTCCATGGTCCGAGTGCGTTGATGAAACTTACCATTTTGGAAAGCTAATGGCAGCACCTTTCCAGCGATATATGCCACTTGGCCAGAATATTTTTCTAAAGTTACGAAAAAAGGCACTGAAAACGCGCATTTTTAGTTAGCCTACACTGGCATGATGAAGTGGCCACTGCCCACACCATGGTGGGCACTGCCCACTCCATGGTCCGAGTGCGTTGATGAAACTTGCCATTTTGGAAAGCTAATGGCAGCACCTTTCCAGCGATATATGCCACTTGGCCAGAATATTTTTCTAAAGTTACGCAAAAACGCATTGACAACGCGCAGTTTTAGATGCCTACACTGGCATGATAAAGTGGCCACTGCCCACTCCATGGTGGGCACTGCCCACTCCATGGTCCGAGTGCGTTGATGAAACTTACCATTTTGGAAAGCTAATGGCAGCACCTTTCCAGCGATATATGCCACTTGGCCAGAATATTTTTCTAAAGTTACGAAAAAGGCACTGAAAACGCGCATTTTTAGTTAGCCTACACTGGCATGATGAAGTTGCCACTGCCCACACCATGGTGGGCACTGCCCACTCCATGGTCCGAGTGCGTTGATGAAACTTACCATTTTGGAAAGCTAATGGCAGCACCTTTCCAGCGATATATGCCACTTGGCCAGAATATTTTTCTAAAGTTACGAAAAAAGGCACTGAAAACGCGCATTTTTAGTTAGCCTACACTGGCATGATGAAGTGGCCACTGCCCACACCATGGTGGGCACTGCCCACTCCATGGTCCGAGTGCGTTGATGAAACTTGCCATTTTGGAAAGCTAATGGCAGCACCTTTCCAGCGATATATGCCACTTGGCCAGAATATTTTTCTAAAGTTACGCAAAAACGCATTGACAACGCGCAGTTTTAGATGCCTACACTGGCATGATAAAGTGGCCACTGCCCACTCCATGGTGGGCACTGCCCACTCCATGGTCCGAGTGCGTTGATGAAACTTACCATTTTGGAAAGCTAATGGCAGCACCTTTCCAGCGATATATGCCACTTGGCCAGAATATTTTTCTAAAGTTACGAAAAAGGCACTGAAAACGCGCATTTTTAGTTAGCCTACACTGGCATGATGAAGTTGCCACTGCCCACACCATGGTGGGCACTGCCCACTCCATGGTCCGAGTGCGTTGATGAAACTTACCATTTTGGAAAGCTAATGGCAGCACCTTTCCAGCGATGTATGCCACTTGGCCAGAATATTTTTCTAAAGTTACAAAAAAAGGCACTGAAAACGCGCATTTTTAGTTAGCCTACATTGGCATGATAAAGTGGCCACTGCCCACTCCATGGTGGGCACTGCACACTCCACGGTCCGAGTGCGTTGATGAAACTTACCATTTTGGAAAGCTAATGGCAGCACCTTTCCAGCGATATATGCCACTTGGCCAGAATATTTTTCTAAAGTTACGAAAAAGGCACTGAAAACGCGCATTTTTAGTTAGCCTACACTGGCATGATGAAGTGGCCACTGCCCACACCATGGTGGGCACTGCCCACTCCATGGTCCGAGTGCGTTGATGAAACTTACCATTTTGGAAAGCTAATGGCAGCACCTTTCCAGCGATATATGCCACTTGGCCAGAATATTTTTCTAAAGTTACGAAAAAGGCACTGAAAACGCGCATTTTTAGTTAGCCTACACTGGCATGATGAAGTGGCCACTGCCCACTCCATGGTCCGAGTGCGTTGATGAAACTTACCATTTTGGAAAGCTAATGGCAGCACCTTTCCAGCGATATATGCCACTTGGCCAGAATATTTTTCTAAAGTTACGCAAAAACGCACTGACAACGCGCAGTTTTAGATGCCTACACTGGCATGATGAAGTGGCCACTGCCCACTCCATGGTGGGCACTGCCCACTCCATGGTCCGAGTGCGTTGATGAAACTTACCATTTTGGAAAGCTAATGGCAGCACCTTTCCAGCGATATATGCCACTTGGCCAGAATATTTTTCTAAAGTTACGAAAAAAGGCACTGAAAACGCGCAGTTTTAGATGCCTACACTGGCATGATGAAGTGGCCACTGCCCACTCCATGGTGGGCACTGCCCACTCCATGGTCCGAGTGCGTTGATGAAACTTACCATTTTGGAAAGCTAATGGCAGCACCTTTCCAGCGATATATGCCACTTGGCCAGAATATTTTTCTAAAGTTACGAAAAAGGCACTGAAAACGCGCATTTTTAGTTAGCCTACACTGACATGATGAAGTGGCCACTGCCCACACCATGGTGGGCACTGCCCACTCCATGGTCCGAGTGCGTTGATGAAACTTACCATTTTGGAAAGCTAATGGCAGCACCTTTCCAGCGATGTATGCCACTTGGCCAGAATATTTTTCTAAAGTTACAAAAAAAGGCACTGAAAACGCGCATTTTTAGTTAGCCTACACTGGCATGATGAAGTGGCCACTGCCCACACCATGGTGGGCACTGCCCACTCCATGGTCCGAGTGCGTTGATGAAACTTACCATTTTGGAAAGCTAATGGCAGCACCTTTCCAGCGATATATGCCACTTGGTCAGAATATTTTTCTAAAGTTACGCAAAAACGCACTGACAACGCGCAGTTTTAGATGCCTACACTGGCATGATGAAGTGGCCACTGCCCACTCCATGGTGGGCACTGCCCACTCCATGGTCCGAGTGCGTTGATGAAACTTACCATTTTGGAAAGCTAATGGCAGCACCTTTCCAGCGATATATGCCACTTGGCCAGAATATTTTTCTAAAGTTACGAAAAAAGGCACTGAAAACGCGCATTTTTAGTTAGCCTACACTGGCATGATGAAGTGGCCACTGCCCACACCATGGTGGGCACTGCCCACTCCATGGTCCGAGTGCGTTGATGAAACTTGCCATTTTGGAAAGCTAATGGCAGCACCTTTCCAGCGATGTATGCCACTTGGCCAGAAATATTTTTCTAAAGTTACGCAAAAACGCACTGACAACGCGCAGTTTTAGATGCCTACACTGGCATGATGAAGTGGCCACTGCCCACTCCATGGTCCGAGAGCGTTGATGAAACTGACCATTTTGGAAAGCTAATGGCAGCACCCTTCCAGCGATATATGCCACTTGGCCAGAATATTTTTCTAAAGTTACGCAAAAACGCACTGACAACGCGCAGTTTTAGATGCCTACACTGGCATGATGAAGTGGCCACTGCCCACTCCATGGTGGGCACTGCCCACTCCATGGTCCGAGTGCGTTGATGAAACTTACCATTTTGGAAAGCTAATGGCAGCACCTTTCCAGCGATATATGCCACTTGGCCAGAATATTTTTCTAAAGTTACGAAAAAGGCACTGAAAACGCGCATTTTTAGTTAGCCTACACTGGTATGATGAAGTGGCCACTGCCCACACCATGGTGGGCACTGCCCACTCCATGGTCCGAGTGCGTTCATGAAACTTACCATTTTGGAAAGCTAATGGCAGCACCTTTCCAGCGATGTATGCCACTTGGCCAGAATATTTTTCTAAAGTTACAAAAAAAGGCACTGAAAACGCGCATTTTTAGTTAGCCTACACTGGCATGATGAAGTGGCCACTGCCCACTCCATGGTCCGAGTGCGTTGATGAAACTTACCATTTTGGAAAGCTAATGGCAGCACCTTTCCAGCGATATATGCCACTTGGTCAGAATATTTTTCTAAAGTTACGCAAAAACGCACTGACAACGCGCAGTTTTAGATGCCTACACTGGCATGATGAAGTGGCCACTGCCCACTCCATGGTGGGCACTGCCCACTCCATGGTCCGAGTGCGTTGATGAAACTTACCATTTTGGAAAGCTAATGGCAGCACCTTTCCAGCGATATATGCCACTTGGCCAGAATATTTTTCTAAAGTTACGAAAAAAGGCACTGAAAACGCGCATTTTTAGTTAGCCTACACTGGCATGATGAAGTGGCCACTGCCCACACCATGGTGGGCACTGCCCACTCCATGGTCCGAGTGCGTTGATGAAACTGCCCACTCCATGGTCCGAGTGCGTTGATGAAACTTACCATTTTGGAAAGCTAATGGCAGCACCTTTCCAGCGATATATGCCACTTGGTCAGAATATTTTTCTAAAGTTACGCAAAAACGCACTGACAACGCGCAGTTTTAGATGCCTACACTGGCATGATGAAGTGGCCACTGCCCACACCTTGGTGGGCACTGCCCACTCCATGGTCCGAGTGCGTTGATGAAACTTACCATTTTGGAAAGCTAATGGCAGCACCTTTCCAGCGATATATGCCACTTGGCCAGAATATTTTTCTAAAGTTACGAAAAAAGGCACTGAAAACTCGCATTTTTAGTTAGCCTACACTGGCATGATGAAGTGGCCACTGCCCACACCATGGTGGGCACTGCACACTCCATGGTCCGAGTGCGTTGATGAAACTTACCATTTTGGAAAGCTAATGGCAGCACCTTTCCAGCGATATATGCCACTTGGCCAGAATATTTTTCTAAAGTTACGCAAAAACGCACTGACAACGCGCAGTTTTAGATGCCTACACTGGCATGATAAAGTGGCCACTGCTCACTCCATGGTGGGCACTGCCCACTCCATGGTCCGAGTGCGTTGATGAAACTTACCATTTTGGAAAGCTAATGGCAGCACCTTTCCAGAGATGTATGCCACTTGGCCAGAATATTTTTCTAAAGTTACAAAAAAAGGCACTGAAAACGCGCATTTTTAGTTAGCCTACACTGGCATGATGAAGTGGCCACTGCCCACTCCATGGTGGGCACTGCACACTCCACGGTCCGAGTGTGTTGATGAAACTTACCATTTTGGAAAGCTAATGGCAGCACCTTTCCAGCGATATATGCCACTTGGCCAGAATATTTTTCTAAAGTTACGAAAAAGGCACTGAAAACGCGCATTTTTAGTTAGCCTACACTGGCATGATGAAGTAGCCACTGCCCACTCCATGGTCCGAGTACGTTGATGAAACTTACCATTTTGGAAAGCTAATGGCAGCACCTTTCCAGCGATATATGCCACTTGGTCAGAATATTTTTCTAAAGTTACGCAAAAACGCACTGACAACGCGCAGTTTTAGATGCCTACACTGGCATGATGAAGTGGCCACTGCCCACACCTTGGTGGGCACTGCCCACTCCATGGTCCGAGTGCGTTGATGAAACTTACCATTTTGGAAAGCTAATGGCAGCACCTTTCCAGCGATATATGCCACTTGGCCAGAATATTTTTCTAAAGTTACGAAAAAAGGCACTGAAAACTCGCATTTTTAGTTAGCCTACACTGGCATGATGAAGTGGCCACTGCCCACACCATGGTGGGCACTGCACACTCCATGGTCCGAGTGCGTTGATGAAACTTACCATTTTGGAAAGCTAATGGCAGCACCTTTCCAGCGATATATGCCAATTGGCCAGAATATTTTTCTAAAGTTACGCAAAAACGCACTGACAACGCGCAGTTTTAGATGCCTACACTGGCATGATAAAGTGGCCACTGCCCACTCCATGGTGGGCACTGCCCACTCCATGGTCCGAGTGCGTTGATGAAACTTACCATTTTGGAAAGCTAATGGCAGCACCTTTCCAGCGATGTATGCCACTTGGCCAGAATATTTTTCTAAAGTTACAAAAAAAGGCACTGAAAACGCGCATTTTTAGTTAGCCTACACTGGCATGATGAAGTGGCCACTGCCCACTCCATGGTGGGCACAGCACACTCCACGGTCCGAGTGTGTTGATGAAACTTACCATTTTGGAAAGCTAATGGCAGCACCTTTCCAGCGATATATGCCACTTGGCCAGAATATTTTTCTAAAGTTACGAAAAAGGCACTGAAAACGCGCATTTTTAGTTAGCCTACACTGGCATGATGAAGTGGCCACTGCCCACACCATGGTGGGCACTGCCCACTCCATGGTCCGAGTGCGTTGATGAAACTTACCATTTTGGAAAGCTAATGGCAGCACCTTTCCAGCGATGTATGCCACTTGGCCAGAATATTTTTCTAAAGTTACAAAAAAAGGCACTGAAAACGCGCATTTTTAGTTAGCCTACACTGGCATGATGAAGTGGCCACTGCCCACTCCATGGTGGGCACTGCACACTCCACGGTCCGAGTGCGTTGATGAAACTTACCATTTTGGAAAGCTAATGGCAGCACCTTTCCAGCGATATATGCCACTTGGCCAGAATATTTTTCTAAAGTTACGCAAAAGGCACTGAAAACGCGCATTTTTAGTTAGCCTACACTGGCATGATGAAGTGGCCACTGCCCACACCATGGTGGGCACTGCCCACTCCATGGTCCGAGTGCGTTGATGAAACTTACCATTTTGGAAAGCTAATGGCAGCACCTTTCCAGCGATATATGCCACTTGGCCAGAGTATTTTTCTAAAGTTACGAAAAAGGCACTGAAAACGCGCATTTTTAGTTAGCCTACACTGGCATGATGAAGTGGCCACTGCCCACTCCATGGTCCGAGTGCGTTGATGAAACTTACCATTTTGGAAAGCTAATGGCAGCACCTTTCCAGCGATATATGCCACTTGGTCAGAATATTTTTCTAAAGTTACGCAAAAACGCACAGAATATTTTTCTAAAGTTACGAAAAAAGGCACTGAAAACGCGCATTTTTAGTTAGCCTACACTGGCATGATGAAGTGGCCACTGCCCACTCCATGGTCCGAGTGCGTTGATGAAACTTACTATTTTGGAAAGCTAATGGCAGCACCTTTCCAGCGATATATGCCACTTGGTCAGAATATTTTTCTAAAGTTACGCAAAAACGCACTGACAACGCACAGTTTTAGATGCCTACACTGGCATGATGAAGTGGCCACTGCCCACTCCATGGTGGGCACTGCCCACTCCATGGTCCGAGTGCGTTGATGAAATTTACCATTTTGGAAAGCTAATGGCAGCACCTTTCCAGCGATGTATGCCGCTTGGCCAGAATATTTTTCTAAAGTTACGAAAAAAGGCACTGAAAACGCGCATTTTTAGTTAGCCTACACTGGCATGATGAAGTGGCCACTGCCCACACCATGGTGGGCACTGCCCACTCCATGGTCCGAGTGCGTTGATGAAACTTACCATTTTGGAAAGCTAATGGCAGCACCTTTCCAGCGATGTATGCCACTTGGCCAGAATATTTTTCTAAAGTTACAAAAAAAGGCACTGAAAACGCGCATTTTTAGTTAGCCTACACTGGCATGATGAAGTGGCCACTGCCCACTCCATGGTCCGAGTGCGTTGATGAAACTTACCATTTTGGAAAGCTAATGGCAGCACCTTTCCAGCGATATATGCCACTTGGCCAGAATATTTTTCTAAAGTTACGAAAAAGGCACTGAAAACGCGCATTTTTAGTTAGCCTACACTGACATGATGAAGTGGCCACTGCCCACACCATGGTGGGCACTGCCCACTCCATGGTCCGAGTGCGTTGATGAAACTTACCATTTTGGAAAGCTAATGGCAGCACCTTTCCAGCGATGTATGCCACTTGGCCAGAATATTTTTCTAAAGTTACAAAAAAAGGCACTGAAAACGCGCATTTTTAGTTAGCCTACACTGGCATGATGAAGTGGCCACTGCCCACACCATGGTGGGCACTGCCCACTCCATGGTCCGAGTGCGTTGATGAAACTTACCATTTTGGAAAGCTAATGGCAGCACCTTTCCAGCGATATATGCCACTTGGTCAGAATATTTTTCTAAAGTTACGCAAAAACGCACTGACAACGCGCAGTTTTAGATGCCTACACTGGCATGATGAAGTGGCCACTGCCCACTCCATGGTGGGCACTGCCCACTCCATGGTCCGAGTGCGTTGATGAAACTTACCATTTTGGAAAGCTAATGGCAGCACCTTTCCAGCGATATATGCCACTTGGCCAGAATATTTTTCTAAAGTTACGAAAAAAGGCACTGAAAACGCGCATTTTTAGTTAGCCTACACTGGCATGATGAAGTGGCCACTGCCCACACCATGGTGGGCACTGCCCACTCCATGGTCCGAGTGCGTTGATGAAACTTGCCATTTTGGAAAGCTAATGGCAGCACCTTTCCAGCGATGTATGCCACTTGGCCAGAAATATTTTTCTAAAGTTACGCAAAAACGCACTGACAACGCGCAGTTTTAGATGCCTACACTGGCATGATGAAGTGGCCACTGCCCACTCCATGGTCCGAGAGCGTTGATGAAACTTACCATTTTGGAAAGCTAATGGCAGCACCTTTCCAGCGATATATGCCACTTGGCCAGAATATTTTTCTAAAGTTACGCAAAAACGCACTGACAACGCGCAGTTTTAGATGCCTACACTGGCATGATGAAGTGGCCACTGCCCACTCCATGGTGGGCACTGCCCACTCCATGGTCCGAGTGCGTTGATGAAACTTACCATTTTGGAAAGCTAATGGCAGCACCTTTCCAGCGATATATGCCACTTGGCCAGAATATTTTTCTAAAGTTACGAAAAAGGCACTGAAAACGCGCATTTTTAGTTAGCCTACACTGGTATGATGAAGTGGCCACTGCCCACACCATGGTGGGCACTGCCCACTCCATGGTCCGAGTGCGTTCATGAAACTTACCATTTTGGAAAGCTAATGGCAGCACCTTTCCAGCGATGTATGCCACTTGGCCAGAATATTTTTCTAAAGTTACAAAAAAAGGCACTGAAAACGCGCATTTTTAGTTAGCCTACACTGGCATGATGAAGTGGCCACTGCCCACTCCATGGTCCGAGTGCGTTGATGAAACTTACCATTTTGGAAAGCTAATGGCAGCACCTTTCCAGCGATATATGCCACTTGGTCAGAATATTTTTCTAAAGTTACGCAAAAACGCACTGACAACGCGCAGTTTTAGATGCCTACACTGGCATGATGAAGTGGCCACTGCCCACTCCATGGTGGGCACTGCCCACTCCATGGTCCGAGTGCGTTGATGAAACTTACCATTTTGGAAAGCTAATGGCAGCACCTTTCCAGCGATATATGCCACTTGGCCAGAATATTTTTCTAAAGTTACGAAAAAAGGCACTGAAAACGCGCATTTTTAGTTAGCCTACACTGGCATGATGAAGTGGCCACTGCCCACACCATGGTGGGCACTGCCCACTCCATGGTCCGAGTGCGTTGATGAAACTGCCCACTCCATGGTCCGAGTGCGTTGATGAAACTTACCATTTTGGAAAGCTAATGGCAGCACCTTTCCAGCGATATATGCCACTTGGCCAGAATATTTTTCTAAAGTTACGCAAAAACGCACTGACAACGCGCAGTTTTAGATGCCTACACTGGCATGATGAAGTGGCCACTGCCCACACCTTGGTGGGCACTGCCCACTCCATGGTCCGAGTGCGTTGATGAAACTTACCATTTTGGAAAGCTAATGGCAGCACCTTTCCAGCGATATATGCCACTTGGCCAGAATATTTTTCTAAAGTTACGAAAAAAGGCACTGAAAACTCGCATTTTTAGTTAGCCTACACTGGCATGATGAAGTGGCCACTGCCCACACCATGGTGGGCACTGCACACTCCATGGTCCGAGTGCGTTGATGAAACTTACCATTTTGGAAAGCTAATGGCAGCACCTTTCCAGCGATATATGCCACTTGGCCAGAATATTTTTCTAAAGTTACGCAAAAACGCACTGACAACGCGCAGTTTTAGATGCCTACACTGGCATGATAAAGTGGCCACTGCTCACTCCATGGTGGGCACTGCCCACTCCATGGTCCGAGTGCGTTGATGAAACTTACCATTTTGGAAAGCTAATGGCAGCACCTTTCCAGAGATGTATGCCACTTGGCCAGAATATTTTTCTAAAGTTACAAAAAAAGGCACTGAAAACGCGCATTTTTAGTTAGCCTACACTGGCATGATGAAGTGGCCACTGCCCACTCCATGGTGGGCACTGCACACTCCACGGTCCGAGTGTGTTGATGAAACTTACCATTTTGGAAAGCTAATGGCAGCACCTTTCCAGCGATATATGCCACTTGGCCAGAATATTTTTCTAAAGTTACGAAAAAGGCACTGAAAACGCGCATTTTTAGTTAGCCTACACTGGCATGATGAAGTGGCCACTGCCCACTCCATGGTCCGAGTACGTTGATGAAACTTACCATTTTGGAAAGCTAATGGCAGCACCTTTCCAGCGATATATGCCACTTGGTCAGAATATTTTTCTAAAGTTACGCAAAAACGCACTGACAACGCGCAGTTTTAGATGCCTACACTGGCATGATGAAGTGGCCACTGCCCACACCTTGGTGGGCACTGCCCACTCCATGGTCCGAGTGCGTTGATGAAACTTACCATTTTGGAAAGCTAATGGCAGCACCTTTCCAGCGATATATGCCACTTGGCCAGAATATTTTTCTAAAGTTACGAAAAAAGGCACTGAAAACTCGCATTTTTAGTTAGCCTACACTGGCATGATGAAGTGGCCACTGCCCACACCATGGTGGGCACTGCACACTCCATGGTCCGAGTGCGTTGATGAAACTTACCATTTTGGAAAGCTAATGGCAGCACCTTTCCAGCGATATATGCCAATTGGCCAGAATATTTTTCTAAAGTTACGCAAAAACGCACTGACAACGCGCAGTTTTAGATGCCTACACTGGCATGATAAAGTGGCCACTGCCCACTCCATGGTGGGCACTGCCCACTCCATGGTCCGAGTGCGTTGATGAAACTTACCATTTTGGAAAGCTAATGGCAGCACCTTTCCAGCGATGTATGCCACTTGGCCAGAATATTTTTCTAAAGTTACAAAAAAAGGCACTGAAAACGCGCATTTTTAGTTAGCCTACACTGGCATGATGAAGTGGCCACTGCCCACTCCATGGTGGGCACAGCACACTCCACGGTCCGAGTGTGTTGATGAAACTTACCATTTTGGAAAGCTAATGGCAGCACCTTTCCAGCGATATATGCCACTTGGCCAGAATATTTTTCTAAAGTTACGAAAAAGGCACTGAAAACGCGCATTTTTAGTTAGCCTACACTGGCATGATGAAGTGGCCACTGCCCACACCATGGTGGGCACTGCCCACTCCATGGTCCGAGTGCGTTGATGAAACTTACCATTTTGGAAAGCTAATGGCAGCACCTTTCCAGCGATGTATGCCACTTGGCCAGAATATTTTTCTAAAGTTACAAAAAAAGGCACTGAAAACGCGCATTTTTAGTTAGCCTACACTGGCATGATGAAGTGGCCACTGCCCACTCCATGGTGGGCACTGCACACTCCACGGTCCGAGTGCGTTGATGAAACTTACCATTTTGGAAAGCTAATGGCAGCACCTTTCCAGCGATATATGCCACTTGGCCAGAATATTTTTCTAAAGTTACGAAAAAGGCACTGAAAACGCGCATTTTTAGTTAGCCTACACTGGCATGATGAAGTGGCCACTGCCCACACCATGGTGGGCACTGCCCACTCCATGGTCCGAGTGCGTTGATGAAACTTACCATTTTGGAAAGCTAATGGCAGCACCTTTCCAGCGATATATGCCACTTGGCCAGAGTATTTTTCTAAAGTTACGAAAAAGGCACTGAAAACGCGCATTTTTAGTTAGCCTACACTGGCATGATGAAGTGGCCACTGCCCACTCCATGGTCCGAGTGCGTTGATGAAACTTACCATTTTGGAAAGCTAATGGCAGCACCTTTCCAGCGATATATGCCACTTGGTCAGAATATTTTTCTAAAGTTACGCAAAAACGCACAGAATATTTTTCTAAAGTTACGAAAAAAGGCACTGAAAACGCGCATTTTTAGTTAGCCTACACTGGCATGATGAAGTGGCCACTGCCCACTCCATGGTCCGAGTGCGTTGATGAAACTTACTATTTTGGAAAGCTAATGGCAGCACCTTTCCAGCGATATATGCCACTTGGTCAGAATATTTTTCTAAAGTTACGCAAAAACGCACTGACAACGCACAGTTTTAGATGCCTACACTGGCATGATGAAGTGGCCACTGCCCACTCCATGGTGGGCACTGCCCACTCCATGGTCCGAGTGCGTTGATGAAATTTACCATTTTGGAAAGCTAATGGCAGCACCTTTCCAGCGATGTATGCCGCTTGGCCAGAATATTTTTCTAAAGTTACGAAAAAAGGCACTGAAAACGCGCATTTTTAGTTAGCCTACACTGGCATGATGAAGTGGCCACTGCCCACACCATGGTGGGCACTGCCCACTCCATGGTCCGAGTGCGTTGATGAAACTTACCATTTTGGAAAGCTAATGGCAGCACCTTTCCAGCGATGTATGCCACTTGGCCAGAATATTTTTCTAAAGTTACAAAAAAAGGCACTGAAAACGCGCATTTTTAGTTAGCCTACACTGGCATGATGAAGTGGCCACTGCCCACTCCATGGTCCGAGTGCGTTGATGAAACTTACCATTTTGGAAAGCTAATGGCAGCACCTTTCCAGCGATATATGCCACTTGGTCAGAATATTTTTCTAAAGTTACGCAAAAACGCACTGACAACGCGCAGTTTTAGATGCCTACACTGGCATGATGAAGTGGCCACTGCCCACTCCATGGTGGGCACTGCCCACTCCATGGTCCGAGTGCGTTGATGAAACTTACCATTTTGGAAAGCTAATGGCAGCACCTTTCCAGCGATATATGCCACTTGGCCAGAATATTTTTCTAAAGTTACGAAAAAAGGCACTGAAAACGCGCATTTTTAGTTAGCCTACACTGGCATGATGAAGTGGCCACTGCCCACTCCATGGTGGGCACTGCCCACTCCATGGTCCGAGTGCGTTGATGAAACTTACCATTTCGGAAAGCTAATGGCAGCACCTTTCCAGCGATGTATGCCACTTGGCCAGAATATTTTTCTAAAGTTACAAAAAAAGGCACTGAAAACGCGCATTTTTAGTTAGCCTACACTGGCATGATGAAGTGGCCACTGCCCACTCCATGGTCCGAGTGCGTTGATGAAACTTACCATTTTGGAAAGCTACTGGCAGCACCTTTCCAGCGATATATGCCACTTGGCCAGAATATTTTTCTAAAGTTACGCAAAAACGCACTGACAACGCGCAGTTTTAGATGCCTACACTGGCATGATAAAGTGGCCACTGCCCACTCCATGGTGGGCACTGCCCACTCCATGGTCCGAGTGCGTTGATGAAACTTACCATTTTGGAAAGCTAATGGCAGCACCTTTCCAGCGATATATGCCACTTGGTCAGAATATTTTTCTAAAGTTACGCAAAAACGCACTGACAACGCGCAGTTTTAGATGCCTACACTGGCATGATGAAGTGGCCACTGCCCACACCTTGGTGGGCACTGCCCACTCCATGGTCCGAGTGCGTTGATGAAACTTACCATTTTGGAAAGCTAATGGCAGCACCTTTCCAGCGATATATGCCACTTGGCCAGAATATTTTTCTAAAGTTACGAGAAAAGGCACTGAAAACTCGCATTTTTAGTTAGCCTACACTGGCATGATGAAGTGGGCACTGCCCACACCATGGTGGGCACTGCACACTCCATGGTCCGAGTGCGTTGATGAAACTTACCATTTTGGAAAGCTAATGGCAGCACCTTTCCAGCGATATATGCCACTTGGCCAGAATATTTTTCTAAAGTTACGCAAAAACGCACTGACAACGCGCAGTTTTAGATGCCTACACTGGCATGATAAAGTGGCCACTGCCCACTCCATGGTGGGCACTGCCCACTCCATGGTCCGAGTGCGTTGATGAAACTTACCATTTTGGAAAGCTAATGGCAGCATCTTTCCAGCGATGTATGCCACTTGGCCAGAATATTTTTCTAAAGTTACAAAAAAAGGCACTGAAAACGCGCATTTTTAGTTAGCCTACACTGGCATGATGAAGTGGCCACTGCCCACTCCATGGTGGGCACTGCACACTCCACGGTCCGAGTGTGTTGATGAAACTTACTATTTTGGAAAGCTAATGGCAGCACCTTTCCAGCGATATATGCCACTTGGCCAGAATATTTTGCTAAAGTTACGAAAAAGGCACTGAAAACGCGCATTTTTAGTTAGCCTACACTGGCATGATAAAGTGGCCACTGCCCACTCCATGGTGGGCACTGCCCACTCCATGGTCCGAGTGCGTTGATGAAACTTACCATTTTGGAAAGCTAATGGCAGCATCTTTCCAGCGATGTATGCCACTTGGCCAGAATATTTTTCTAAAGTTACAAAAAAAGGCACTGAAAACGCGCATTTTTAGTTAGCCTACACTGGCATGATGAAGTGGCCACTGCCCACTCCATGGTGGGCACTGCACACTCCACGGTCCGAGTGTGTTGATGAAACTTACTATTTTGGAAAGCTAATGGCAGCACCTTTCCAGCGATATATGCCACTTGGCCAGAATATTTTGCTAAAGTTACGAAAAAGGCACTGAAAACGCGCATTTTTAGTTAGCCTACACTGGCATGATGAAGTGGCCACTGCCCACACCATGGTGGGCACTGCCCACTCCATGGTCCGAGTGCGTTGATGAAACTTACCATTTTGGAAAGCTAATGGCAGCACCTTTCCAGCGATGTATGCCACTTGGCCAGAATATTTTTCTAAAGTTACAAAAAAAGGCACTGAAAACGCGCATTTTTAGTTAGCCTACACTGGCATGATGAAGTGGCCACTGCCCACTCCATGGTGGGCACTGCACACTCCACGGTCCGAGTGCGTTGATGAAACTTACCATTTTGGAAAGCTAATGGCAGCACCTTTCCAGCGATATATGCCACTTGGCCAGAATATTTTTCTAAAGTTACGAAAAAAGGCACTGAAAACGCCCGTTTTTAGTTAGCCTACACTGGCATGATGAAGTGGCCACTGCCCACACCATGGTGGGCACTGCCCACTCCATGGTCCGAGTGCGTTGATGAAACTTACCATTTTGGAAAGCTAATGGCAGCACCTTTCCAGCGATATATGCCACTTGGCCAGAGTATTTTTCTAAAGTTACGAAAAAGGCACTGAAAACGCGCATTTTTAGTTAGCCTACACTAGCATGATGAAGTGGCCACTGCCCACTCCATGGTCCGAGTGCGTTGATGAAACTTACCATTTTGGAAAGCTAATGGCAGCACCTTTCCAGCGATATATGCCACTTGGTCAGAATATTTTTCTAAAGTTACGCAAAAACGCACTGACAACGCGCAGTTTTAGATGCCTACACTGGCATGATGAAGTGGCCACTGCCCACTCCATGGTGGGCACTGCCCACTCCATGGTCCGAGTGCGTTGATGAAACTTACCATTTTGGAAAGCTAATGGCAGCACCTTTCCAGCGATATATGCCACTTGGCCAGAATATTTTTCTAAAGTTACGAAAAAAGGCACTGAAAACGCGCATTTTTAGTTAGCCTACACTGGCATGATGAAGTGGCCACTGCCCACACCATGGTGGGCACTGCCCACTCCATGGTCCGAGTGCGTTGATGAAACTTGCCATTTTGGAAAGCTAATGGCAGCACCTTTCCAGCGATGTATGCCACTTGGCCAGAATATTTTTCTAAAGTTACAAAAAAGGCACTGAAAACGCGCATTTTTAGTTAGCCTACACTGGCATGATGAAGTGGCCACTGCCCACTCCATGGTCCGAGTGCGTTGATGAAACTTACCATTTTGGAAAGCTACTGGCAGCACCTTTCCAGCGATATATGCCACTTGGCCAGAATATTTTTCTAAAGTTACGCAAAAACGCACTGACAACGCGCAGTTTTAGATGCCTACACTGGCATGATAAAGTGGCCACTGCCCACTCCATGGTGGGCACTGCCCACTCCATGGTCCGAGTGCGTTGATGAAACTTACCATTTTGGAAAGCTAATGGCAGCACCTTTCCAGCGATATATGCCACTTGGTCAGAATATTTTTCTAAAGTTACGCAAAAACGCACTGACAACGCGCAGTTTTAGATGCCTACACTGGCATGATGAAGTGGCCACTGCCCACTCCATGGTGGGCACTGCCCACTCCATGGTCCGAGTGCGTTGATGAAACTTACCATTTTGGAAAGCTAATGGCAGCACCTTTCCAGCGATATATGCCACTTGGCCAGAATATTTTTCTAAAGTTACGAAAAAAGGCACTGAAAACGCGCATTTTTAGTTAGCCTACACTGGCATGATGAAGTGGCCACTGCCCACACCATGGTGGGCACTGCCCACTCCATGGTCCGAGTGCGTTGATGAAACTTGCCATTTTGGAAAGCTAATGGCAGCACCTTTCCAGCGATGTATGCCACTTGGCCAGAATATTTTTCTAAAGTTACAAAAAAGGCACTGAAAACGCGCATTTTTAGTTAGCCTACACTGGCATGATGAAGTGGCCACTGCCCACTCCATGGTCCGAGTGCGTTGATGAAACTTACCATTTTGGAAAGCTACTGGCAGCACCTTTCCAGCGATATATGCCACTTGGCCAGAATATTTTTCTAAAGTTACGCAAAAACGCACTGACAACGCGCAGTTTTAGATGCCTACACTGGCATGATAAAGTGGCCACTGCCCACTCCATGGTGGGCACTGCCCACTCCATGGTCCGAGTGCGTTGATGAAACTTACCATTTTGGAAAGCTAATGGCAGCACCTTTCCAGCGATATATGCCACTTGGTCAGAATATTTTTCTAAAGTTACGCAAAAACGCACTGACAACGCGCAGTTTTAGATGCCTACACTGGCATGATGAAGTGGCCACTGCCCACACCTTGGTGGGCACTGCCCTCTCCATGGTCCGAGTGCGTTGATGAAACTTACCATTTTGGAAAGCTAATGGCAGCACCTTTCCAGCGATATATGCCACTTGGCCAGAATATTTTTCTAAAGTTACGCAAAAACGCACTGACAACGCGCAGTTTTAGATGCCTACACTGGCATGATAAAGTGGCCACTGCCCACTCCATGGTGGGCACTGCCCACTCCATGGTCCGAGTGCGTTGATGAAACTTACCATTTTGGAAAGCTAATGGCAGCACCTTTCCAGCGATGTATGCCACTTGGCCAGAATATTTTTCTAAAGTTACAAAAAAAGGCACTGAAAACGCGCATTTTTAGTTAGCCTACACTGGCATGATGAAGTGGCCACTGCCCACTCCATGGTCCGAGTGCGTTGATGAAACTTACCATTTTGGAAAGCTAATGGCAGCACCTTTCCAGCGATATATGCCACTTGGTCAGAATATTTTTCTAAAGTTACGCAAAAACGCACTGACAACGCGCAGTTTTAGATGCCTACACTGGCATGATGAAGTGGCCACTGCCCACACCATGGTGGGCACTGCCCACTCCATGGTCCGAGTGCGTTGATGAAACTTGCCATTTTGGAAAGCTAATGGCAGCACCTTTCCAGCGATGTATGCCACTTGGCCAGAATATTTTTCTAAAGTTACATAAAAGGCACTGAAAACGCGCATTTTTAGTTAGCCTACACTGGCATGATGAAGTGGCCACTGCCCACTCCATGGTCCGAGTGCGTTGATGAAACTTACCATTTTGGAAAGCTACTGGCAGCACCTTTCCAGCGATATATGCCACTTGGCCAGAATATTTTTCTAAAGTTACGCAAAAACGCACTGACAACGCGCAGTTTTAGATGCCTACACTGGCATGATAAAGTGGCCACTGCCCAATCCATGGTGGGCACTGCCCACTCCATGGTCCGAGTGCGTTGATGAAACTTACCATTTTGGAAAGCTAATGGCAGCACCTTTCCAGCGATATATGCCACTTGGTCAGAATATTTTTCTAAAGTTACGCAAAAACGCACTGACAACGCGCAGTTTTAGATGCCTACACTGGCATGATGAAGTGGCCACTGCCCACACCTTGGTGGGCACTGCCCACTCCATGGTCCGAGTGCGTTGATGAAACTTACCATTTTGGAAAGCTAATGGCAGCACCTTTCCAGCGATATATGCCACTTGGCCAGAATATTTTGTAACGAAACTTTTCCCTCTCTGGCCAGGGTATGTGACTCAGCCGAGTCCAGGATCCGTCCAGTTATTTATTTGATTGAGACACAAGGCTTCCTTCAATGAATTCTCTCTTTTATTATTGTCTAGATTAATTCAATAAATTCTAATTCAACAATTAAGCTTATATAGAATATTTGGAAATGGTATTAAAATGTATAAATGGGTACAAAATATATGTATGGCCTCTGATAGCCTTCATAGGTGGACGCGGTGGTGAAAGAACCTGTCCCCGCTCCACTGGGGTACGAGCGAACCGGGTGTTGGCCGCGGGAGTGCAACTCCGCAAGGCGACGTGCTGGTGAGGATCGTTGGGCCGCGGGAGTACAACTCCACAGGCGACGCTCTGATGCGAACTGTTGGCCGCGGGAGTACAACTCCACAGGCGACGTGCTGATGAGAATCGTTGGGCCGCGGGAGTACAACTCCACAGGCGACGCTCTGATGCGAACTGTTGGTCGCGGGAGTACAACTCCACAGGCGACGTGCTAATGTAAGTGTTGGCCGCGGGAGTACAACTCCACAAGGCGACGTGCTGATGAGAAACGTTGGGCCGCGGGAGTACAACTCCACAGGCGACGCTCTGATGCGAACTGTTGGCCGCGGGAGTACAACTCCACAGGCGACGTGCTAATGTAAGTGTTGGCCGCGGGAGTACAACTCCACAAGGCGACGTGCTGACGAGAAACGTTGGGCCGCGGGAGTACAACTCCACAGGCGACGCTCTGATGCGAACTGTTGGCCGCGGGAGTACAACTCCACAGGCGACGTGCTAATGTAAGTGTTGGCCGCGGGAGTACAACTCCACAAGGCGACGTGCTGACGAGAAACGTTGGGCCGCGGGAGTACAACTCCACAGGCGACGCTCTGATGCGAACTGTTGGCCGCGGGAGTACAACTCCACAGGCGACGTGCTAATGTAAGTGTTGGCCGCGGGAGTACAACTCCACAAGGCGACGTGCTGACGAGAAACGTTGGGCCGCGGGAGTACAACTCCACAGGCGACGCTCTGATGCGAACTGTTGGCCGCGGGAGTACAACTCCACAGGCGACGTGCTAATGTAAGTGTTGGCCGCGAGGCCCTGTTGACGTCGACGTTGTGGCTCTGCCGAAGTCGAGGCTCTGCTGGCGTCGACGTTGTGGCTCTGCCGAAGTCGAGGCTCTGCTGGCGTCGGCGTTGTGGCTCTGCCGAAGTCGAGGCTCTGCTGGCGTCGACGTTGTGGCTCTGCCGAAATCGAGGCTCTGCTGGCGTCGATGTTGAAATGACTTACCGAAGAGGGACTTCCAAAAACTACCGTCCAGGCCGGGAGTTCACGTCAAAGAGGCTTGATTCCTCGTGGTGAAGCGCCTTTTATAGTGGCGATGGTATTCCTACGCGCTTATTGTAAGACGCTTGTTGTCTCTTTCTTGCCTGCGTGGTCGTATCTGTGGTAGAGTTCTCTCGATCCACTCAGGCGATGGTGCTACTTTCTAACGACTCTCAATTTTTGTCAAATCTCTTTTCTACTTTGCTTGCTACTTTGTTACTTTGCTTACTTTGTTACATACATATTAATATGCAGAAACGGTAGTTTGCAATTTAATTACCATATATTCCGGGTATATATATATATATTATATATATAAGTAGAAAATTTACAGGTAACAGAATTATGTGGGGAAGAAATTAAGTTGTGCTTAATTTGTTCCTGACAATTTTTCTAAAGTTACGAGAAAAGGCACTGAAAACTCGCATTTTTAGTTAGCCTACACTGGCATGATGAAGTGGCCACTGCCCACACCATGGTGGGCACTGCACACTCCATGGTCCGAGTGCGTTGATGAAACTTACCATTTTGGAAAGCTAATGGCAGCACCTTTCCAGCGATATATGCCACTTGGCCAGAATATTTTTCTAAAGTTACGCAAAAACGCACTGACAACGCGCAGTTTTAGATGCCTACACTGGCATGATAAAGTGGCCACTGCCCACTCCATGGTGGGCACTGCCCACTCCATGGTCCGAGTGCGTTGATGAAACTACTACTACTAGCAGAACTACTAGCAGCACCTTTCCAGCGATATATGCCACTTGGCCATAATATTTTTCTAAAGTTACGAAAAAAGCACTGAAAACGCGCATTTTTAGTTAGCCTACGCTGGCATGATGAAGTGGCCACTGCCCACACCATGGTGGGCACTGCCCACTCCATGGTCCGAGTGCGTTCATGAAACTTACCATTTTGGAAAGCTAATGGCAGCACCTTTCCAGCGATATATGCCACTTGGCCAGAATATTTTTCTAAAGTTACGAAAAAAGGCACTGAAAACTCGCATTTTTAGTTAGCCTACACTGGCATGATGAAGTGGCCACTGCCCACACCATGGTGGGCACTGCACACTCCATGGTCCGAGTGCGTTGATGAAACTTACCATTTTGGAAAGCTAATGGCAGCACCTTTCCAGCGATATATGCCACTTGGCCAGAATATTTTTCTAAAGTTACGCAAAAACGCACTGACAACGCGCAGTTTTAGATGCCTACACTGGCATGATAAAGTGGCCACTGCCCACACCATGGTGGGCACTGCACACTCCATGGTCCGAGTGCGTTGATGAAACTTACCATTTTGGAAAGCTAATGGCAGCACCTTTCCAGCGATATATGCCACTTGGCCAGAATATTTTTCTAAAGTTACGCAAAAACGCACTGACAACGCGCAGTTTTAGATGCCTACACTGGCATGATAAAGTGGCCACTGCCCACTCCATGGTGGGCACTGCCCACTCCATGGGCCGAGTGCGTTGATGAAACTTACCATTTTGGAAAGCTAATGGCAGCACCTTTCCAGCGATATATGCCACTTGGCCAGAATATTTTTCTAAAGTTACGAAAAAGGCACTGAAAACTCGCATTTTTAGTTAGCCTACACTGGCATGATAAAGTGGCCACTGCCCACTCCATGGTGGGCACTGCACACTCCACGGTCCGAGTGCGTTGATGAAACTTACCATTTTGGAAAGCTAATGGCAGCACCTTTCCAGCGATATATGCCACTTGGCCAGAATATTTTTCTAAAGTTACGAAAAAGGCACTGAAAACGCGCATTTTTAGTTAGCCTACACTGGCATGATGAAGTGGCCACTGCCCACACCATGGTGGGCACTGCCCACTCCATGGTCCGAGTGCGTTGATGAAACTTACCATTTTGGAAAGCTAATGGCAGCACCTTTCCAGCGATATATGCCACTTGGCCAGAATATTTTTCTAAAGTTACGAAAAAGGCACTGAAAACGCGCATTTTTAGTTAGCCTACACTGGCATGATGAAGTGGCCACTGCCCACTCCATGGTCCGAGTGCGTTGATGAAACTTACCATTTTGGAAAGCTAATGGCAGCACCTTTCCAGCGATATATGCCACTTGGTCGGAATATTTTTCTAAAGTTACGCAAAAACGCACTGACAACGCGCAGTTTTAGATGCCTACACTGGCATGATGAAGTGGCCACTGCCCACTCCATGGTGGGCACTGCCCACTCCATGGTCCGAGTGCGTTGATGAAACTTACCATTTTTGAAAGCTAATGGCAGCACCTTTCCAGCGATATATGCCACTTGGCCAGAATATTTTTCTAAAGTTACGAAAAAAGGCACTGAAAACGCGCATTTTTAGTTAGCCTACACTGGCATGATGAAGTGGCCACTGCCCACACCATGGTGGGCACTGCCCACTCCATGGTCCGAGTGCGTTGATGAAACTTGCCATTTTGGAAAGCTAATGGCAGCACCTTTCCAGCGATGTATGCCACTTGGCCAGAATATTTTTCTAAAGTTACAAAAAAGGCACTGAAAACGCGCATTTTTAGTTAGCCTACACTGGCATGATGAAGTGGCCACTGCCCACTCCATGGTCCGAGTGCGTTGATGAAACTTACCATTTTGGAAAGCTAATGGCAGCACCTTTCCAGCGATATATGCCACTTGGCCAGAATATTTTTCTAAAGTTACGCAAAAACGCACTGACAACGCGCAGTTTTAGATGCCTACACTGGCATGATGAAGTGGCCACTGCCCACACCTTGGTGGGCACTGCCCACTCCATGGTCAGAGTGCGTTGATGAAACTTACCATTTTGGAAAGCTAATGGCAGCACCTTTCCAGCGATATATGCCACTTTGCCAGAATATTTTTCTAAAGTTACGAAAAAAGGCACTGAAAACGCGCATTTTTAGTTAGCCTACACTGGCATGATGAAGTGGCCACTGCCCACTCCATGGTCCGAGTGCGTTGATGAAACTTACTATTTTGGAAAGCTAATGGCAGCACCTTTCCAGCGATATATGCCACTTGGTCAGAATATTTTTCTAAAGTTACGCAAAAACGCACTGACAACGCACAGTTTTAGATGCCTACACTGGCATGATGAAGTGGCCACTGCCCACTCCATGGTGGGCACTGCCCACTCCATGGTCCGAGTGCGTTGATGAAACTTACCATTTTGGAAAGCTACTGGCAGCACCTTTCCAGCGATATATGCCACTTGGCCAGAATATTTTTCTAAAGTTACGAAAAAAGGCACTGAAAACGCGCATTTTTAGTTAGCCTACACTGGCATGATGAAGTGGCCACTGCCCACACCATGGTGGGCACTGCCCACTCCATGGTCCGAGTGCGTTGATGAAACTTACCATTTTGGAAAGCTAATGGCAGCACCTTTCCAGCGATATATGCCACTTGGTCAGAATATTTTTCTAAAGTTACGCAAAAACGCACTGACAACACGCAGTTTTAGATGCCTACACTGGCATGATGAAGTGGCCACTGCCCACACCATGGTGGGCACTGCCCACTCCATGGTCCGAGTGCGTTGATGAAACTTACCATTTTGGAAAGCTAATGGCAGCACCTTTCCAGCGATATATGCCACCTGGCCAGAATATTTTTCTAAAGTTACGAAAAAAGGCACTGAAAACGCGCATTTTTAGTTAGCCTACACTGGCATGATGAAGTGGCCACTGCCCACACCATGGTGGGCACTGCCCACTCCATGGTCCGAGTGCGTTAATGAAACTTGCCATTTTGGAAAGCTATTGGCAGCACCTTTCCAGCGATGTATGCCACTTGGCCAGAATATTTTTCTAAAGTTACAAAAAAAGGCACTGAAAACGCGCATTTTTAGTTAGCCTACACTGGCATGATGAAGTGGCCACTGCCCACTCCATGGTCCGAGTGCGTTGATGAAACTTACTATTTTGGAAAGCTAATGGCAGCACCTTTCCAGCGATATATGCCACTTGGCCAGAATATTTTTCTAAAGTTACGCAAAAACGCACTGACAACGCGCAGTTTTAGATGCCTACACTGGCATGATGAAGTGGCCACTGCCCACTCCATGGTCCGAGAGCGTTGATGAAACTTACCATTTTGGAAAGCTAATGGCAGCACCTTTCCAGCGATGTATGCCACTTGGCCAGAATATTTTTCTAAAGTTACAAAAAAAGGCACTGAAAACGCGCATTTTTAGTTAGCCTACACTGGCATGATGAAGTGGCCACTGCCCACTCCATGGTCCGAGTGCGTTGATGAAACTTACCATTTTGGAAAGCTAATGGCAGCACCTTTCCAGCGATATATGCCACTTGGCCAGAATATTTTTCTAAAGTTACGAAAAAGGCACTGAAAACGCGCATTTTTAGTTAGCCTACACTGGCATGATGAAGTGGCCACTGCCCACTCCATGGTCCGAGTGCGTTGATGAAACTTACCATTTTGGAAAGCTAATGGCAGCACCTTTCCAGCGATATATGCCACTTGGTCGGAATATTTTTCTAAAGTTACGCAAAAACGCACTGACAACGCGCAGTTTTAGATGCCTACACTGGCATGATGAAGTGGCCACTGCCCACTCCATGGTGGGCACTGCCCACTCCATGGTCCGAGTGCGTTGATGAAACTTACCATTTTTGAAAGCTAATGGCAGCACCTTTCCAGCGATATATGCCACTTGGCCAGAATATTTTTCTAAAGTTACGAAAAAAGGCACTGAAAACGCGCATTTTTAGTTAGCCTACACTGGCATGATGAAGTGGCCACTGCCCACACCATGGTGGGCACTGCCCACTCCATGGTCCGAGTGCGTTGATGAAACTTGCCATTTTGGAAAGCTAATGGCAGCACCTTTCCAGCGATGTATGCCACTTGGCCAGAATATTTTTCTAAAGTTACAAAAAAGGCACTGAAAACGCGCATTTTTAGTTAGCCTACACTGGCATGATGAAGTGGCCACTGCCCACTCCATGGTCCGAGTGCGTTGATGAAACTTACCATTTTGGAAAGCTAATGGCAGCACCTTTCCAGCGATATATGCCACTTGGCCAGAATATTTTTCTAAAGTTACGCAAAAACGCACTGACAACGCGCAGTTTTAGATGCCTACACTGGCATGATAAAGTGGCCACTGCCCACTCCATGGTGGGCACTGCCCACTCCATGGTCCGAGTGCGTTGATGAAACTTACCATTTTGGAAAGCTAATGGCAGCACCTTTCCAGCGATATATGCCACTTGGTCAGAATATTTTTCTAAAGTTACGCAAAAACGCACTGACAACGCGCAGTTTTAGATGCCTACACTGGCATGATGAAGTGGCCACTGCCCACACCTTGGTGGGCACTGCCCACTCCATGGTCCGAGTGCGTTGATGAAACTTACCATTTTGGAAAGCTAATGGCAGCACCTTTCCAGCGATATATGCCACTTTGCCAGAATATTTTTCTAAAGTTACGAAAAAAGGCACTGAAAACGCGCATTTTTAGTTAGCCTACACTGGCATGATGAAGTGGCCACTGCCCACTCCATGGTCCGAGTGCGTTGATGAAACTTACTATTTTGGAAAGCTAATGGCAGCACCTTTCCAGCGATATATGCCACTTGGTCAGAATATTTTTCTAAAGTTACGCAAAAACGCACTGACAACGCACAGTTTTAGATGCCTACACTGGCATGATGAAGTGGCCACTGCCCACTCCATGGTGGGCACTGCCCACTCCATGGTCCGAGTGAGTTGATGAAGCTTACCATTTTGGAAAGCTACTGGCAGCACCTTTCCAGCGATATATGCCACTTGGCCAGAATATTTTTCTAAAGTTACGAAAAAAGGCACTGAAAACGCGCATTTTTAGTTAGCCTACACTGGCATGATGAAGTGGCCACTGCCCACACCATGGTGGGCACTGCCCACTCCATGGTCCGAGTGCGTTGATGAAACTTACCATTTTGGAAAGCTAATGGCAGCACCTTTCCAGCGATATATGCCACTTGGTCAGAATATTTTTCTAAAGTTACGCAAAAACGCACTGACAACGCGCAGTTTTAGATGCCTACACTGGCATGATGAAGTGGCCACTGCCCACACCATGGTGGGCACTGCCCACTCCATGGTCCGAGTGCGTTGATGAAACTTACCATTTTGGAAAGCTAATGGCAGCACCTTTCCAGCGATGTATGCCACTTGGCCAGAATATTTTTCTAAAGTTACAAAAAAAGGCACTGAAAACGCGCATTTTTAGTTAGCCTACACTGGCATGATGAAGTTGCCCACTCCATGGTGGGCACTGCACACTCCACGGCCCGAGTGTGTTGATGAAACTTACCATTTTGGAAAGCAAATGGCAGCACCTTTCCAGCGATATATGCCACTTGGCCAGAATATTTTTCTAAAGTTACGAAAAAGGCACTGAAAACGCGCATTTTTAGTTAGCCTACACTGGCATGATGAAGTGGCCACTGCCCACACCATGGTGGGCACTGCCCACTCCATGGTCCGAGTGCGTTGATGAAACTTACCATTTTGGAAAGCTAATGGCAGCACCTTTCCAGCGATGTATGCCACTTGGCCAGAATATTTTTCTAAAGTTACAAAAAAAGGCACTGAAAACGCGCATTTTTAGTTAGCCTACACTGGCATGATGAAGTGGCCACTGCCCACTCCATGGTGGGCACTGCACACTCCACGGTCCGAGTGCGTTGATGAAACTTACCATTTTGGAAAGCTAATGGCAGCACCTTTCCAGCGATATATGCCACTTGGCCAGAATATTTTTCTAAAGTTACGAAAAAGGCACTGAAAACGCGCATTTTTAGTTAGCCTACACTGGCATGATGAAGTGGCCACTGCCCACACCATGGTGGGCACTGCCCACTCCATGGTCCGAGTGCATTGATGAAACTTACCATTTTGGAAAGCTAATGGCAGCACCTTTCCAGCGATATATGCCACTTGGCCAGAGTATTTTTCTAAAGTTACGAAAAAGGCACTGAAAACGCGCATTTTTAGTTAGCCTACACTGGCATGATGAAGTGGCCACTGCCCACTCCATGGTCCGAGTGCGTTGATGAAACTTACCATTTTGGAAAGCTAATGGCAGCACCTTTCCAGCGATATATGCCACTTGGTCAGAATATTTTTCTAAAGTTACGCAAAAACGCACTGACAACGCGCAGTTTTAGATGCCTACACTGGCATGATGAAGTGGCCACTGCCCACTCCATGGTGGGCACTGCCCACTCCATGGTGGGCACTGCCCACTCCATGGTCCGAGTGCGTTGATGAAACTTACCATTTTGGAAAGCTAATGGCAGCACCTTTCCAGCGATATATGCCACTTGGCCAGAATATTTTTCTAAAGTTACGAAAAAGGCACTGAAAACGCGCATTTTTAGTTAGCCTACACTGGCATGATGAAGTGGCCACTGCCCACACCATGGTGGGCACTGCCCACTCCATGGTCCGAGTGCGTTGATGAAACTTACCATTTTGGAAAGCTAATGGCAGCACCTTTCCAGCGATATATACCACTTGGCCAGAGTATTTTTCTAAAGTTACGAAAAAGGCACTGAAAACGCGCATTTTTAGTTAGCCTACACTGGCATGATGAAGTGGCCACTGCCCACTCCATGGTCCGAGTGCGTTGATGAAACTTACCATTTTGGAAAGCTAATGGCAGCACCTTTCCAGCGATATATGCCACTTGGTCAGAATATTTTTCTAAAGTTACGCAAAAACGCACTGACAACGCGCAGTTTTAGATGCCTACACTGGCATGATGAAGTGGCCACTGCCCACTCCATGGTGGGCACTGCCCACTCCATGGTCCGAGTGCGTTGATGAAACTTACCATTTTGGAAAGCTAATGGCAGCACCTTTCCAGCGATATATGCCACTTGGCCAGAATATTTTTCTAAAGTTACGAAAAAAGGCACTGAAAACGCGCATTTTTAGTTAGCCTACACTGGCATGATGAAGTGGCCACTGCCCACACCATGGTGGGCACTGCCCACTCCATGGTCCGAGTGCGTTAATGAAACTTGCCATTTTGGAAAGCTAATGGCAGCACCTTTCCAGCGATGTATGCCACTTGGCCAGAATATTTTTCTAAAGTTACAAAAAAAGGCACTGAAAACGCGCATTTTTAGTTAGCCTACACTGGCATGATGAAGTGGCCACTGCCCACTCCATGGTCCGAGTGCGTTGATGAAACTTACCATTTTGGAAAGCTAATGGCAGCATCTTTCCAGCGATATATGCCACTTGGCCAGAATATTTTTCTAAAGTTACGCAAAAACGCACTGACAACGCGCAGTTTTAGATGCCTACACTGGCATGATGAAGTGGCCACTGCCCACTCCATGGTCCGAGAGCGTTGATGAAACTTACCATTTTGGAAAGCTAATGGCAGCACCTTTCCAGCGATATATGCCACTTGGCCAGAATATTTTTCTAAAGTTACGCAAAAACGCACTGACAACGCGCAGTTTTAGATGCCTACACTGGCATGATGAAGTGGCCACTGCCCACTCCATGGTCCGAGTGCGTTGATGAAACTTACCATTTTGGAAAGCTAATGGCAGCACCTTTCCAGCGATATATGCCACTTGGCCAGAATATTTTTCTAAAGTTACGAAAAAGGCACTGAAAACGCGCATTTTTAGTTAGCCTACACTGGCATGATGAAGTGGCCACTGCCCACACCATGGTGGGCACTGCCCACTCCATGGTCCGAGTGCGTTGATGAAACTTACCATTTTGGAAAGCTAATGGCAGCACCTTTCCAGCGATGTATGCCACTTGGCCAGAATATTTTTCTAAAGTTACAAAAAAAGGCACTGAAAACGCGCATTTTTAGTTAGCCTACACTGGCATGATGAAGTGGCCACTGCCCACTCCATGGTCCGAGTGCGTTGATGAAACTTACCGTTTTGGAAAGCTAATGGCAGCACCTTTCCAGCGATGTATGCCACTTGGCCAGAATATTTTTCTAAAGTTACGAAAAAGGCACTGAAAACGCGCATTTTTAGTTAGCCTACACTGGCATGATGAAGTGGCCACTGCCCACACCATGGTGGGCACTGCCCACTCCATGGTCCGAATGCATTGATGAAACTTACCATTTTGGAAAGCTAATGGCAGCACCTTTCCAGCGATATATGCCACTTGGCCAGAGTATTTTTCTAAAGTTACGAAAAAGGCACTGAAAACGCGCATTTTTAGTTAGCCTACACTGGCATGATGAAGTGGCCACTGCCCACTCCATGGTCCGAGTGCGTTGATGAAACTTACCGTTTTGGAAAGCTAATGGCAGCACCTTTCCAGCGATGTATGCCACTTGGCCAGAATATTTTTCTAAAGTTACGAAAAAGGCACTGAAAACGCGCATTTTTAGTTAGCCTACACTGGCATGATGAAGTGGCCACTGCCCACACCATGGTGGGCACTGCCAACTCCATGGTCCGAGTGCGTTGATGAAACTTACCATTTTGGAAAGCTAATGGCAGCACCTTTCCAGCGATGTATGCCACTTGGCCAGAATATTTTTCTAAAGTTACAAAAAAAGGCACTGAAAACGCGCATTTTTAGTTAGCCTACACTGGCATGATGAAGTGGCCACTGCCCACTCCATGGTCCGAGTGCGTTGATGAAACTTACCGTTTTGGAAAGCTAATGGCAGCACCTTTCCAGCGATGTATGCCACTTGGCCAGAATATTTTTCTAAAGTTACGAAAAAGGCACTGAAAACGCGCATTTTTAGTTAGCCTACACTGGCATGATGAAGTGGCCACTGCCCACACCATGGTGGGCACTGCCAACTCCATGGTCCGAGTGCGTTGATGAAACTTACCATTTTGGAAAGCTAATGGCAGCACCTTTCCAGCGATGTATGCCACTTGGCCAGAATATTTTTCTAAAGTTACAAAAAAAGGCACTGAAAACGCGCATTTTTAGTTAGCCTACACTGGCATGATGAAGTGGCCACTGCCCACTCCATGGTCCGAGTGCGTTGATGAAACTTACCATTTTGGAAAGCTAATGGCAGCACCTTTCCAGCGATATATGCCACTTGGCCAGAGTATTTTTCTAAAGTTACGAAAAAGGCACTGAAAACGCGCATTTTTAGTTAGCCTACACTGGCATGATGAAGTGGCCACTGCCCACACCATGGTGGGCACTGCCCACTCCATGGTCCGAGTGCATTGATGAAACTTACCATTTTGGAAAGCTAATGGCAGCACCTTTCCAGCGATATATGCCACTTGGCCAGAGTATTTTTCTAAAGTTACGAAAAAGGCACTGAAAACGCGCATTTTTAGTTAGCCTACACTGGCATGATGAAGTGGCCACTGCCCACTCCATGGTCCGAGTGCGTTGATGAAACTTACCATTTTGGAAAGCTAATGGCAGCACCTTTCCAGCGATATATGCCACTTGGCCAGAGTATTTTTCTAAAGTTACGAAAAAGGCACTGAAAACGCGCATTTTTAGTTAGCCTACACTGGCATGATGAAGTGGCCACTGCCCACTCCATGGTCCGAGTGCGTTGATGAAACTTACCGTTTTGGAAAGCTAATGGCAGCACCTTTCCAGCGATGTATGCCACTTGGCCAGAATATTTTTCTAAAGTTACAAAAAAAGGCACTGAAAACGCGCATTTTTAGTTAGCCTACACTGGCATGATGAAGTGGCCACTGCCCACACCATGGTGGGCACTGCCCACTCCATGGTCCGAGTGCGTTAATGAAACTTGCCATTTTGGAAAGCTAATGGCAGCACCTTTCCAGCGATGTATGCCACTTGGCCAGAATATTTTTCTAAAGTTACAAAAAAAGGCACTGAAAACGCGCATTTTTAGTTAGCCTACACTGGCATGATGAAGTGGCCACTGCCCACTCCATGGTCCGAGTGCGTTGATGAAACTTACCGTTTTGGAAAGCTAATGGCAGCACCTTTCCAGCGATGTATGCCACTTGGCCAGAATATTTTTCTAAAGTTACGAAAAAGGCACTGAAAACGCGCATTTTTAGTTAGCCTACACTGGCATGATGAAGTGGCCACTGCCCACACCATGGTGGGCACTGCCAACTCCATGGTCCGAGTGCGTTGATGAAACTTACCATTTTGGAAAGCTAATGGCAGCACCTTTCCAGCGATGTATGCCACTTGGCCAGAATATTTTTCTAAAGTTACAAAAAAAGGCACTGAAAACGCGCATTTTTAGTTAGCCTACACTGGCATGATGAAGTGGCCACTGCCCACTCCATGGTCCGAGTGCGTTGATGAAACTTACCGTTTTGGAAAGCTAATGGCAGCACCTTTCCAGCGATGTATGCCACTTGGCCAGAATATTTTTCTAAAGTTACGAAAAAGGCACTGAAAACGCGCATTTTTAGTTAGCCTACACTGGCATGATGAAGTGGCCACTGCCCACACCATGGTGGGCACTGCCAACTCCATGGTCCGAGTGCGTTGATGAAACTTACCATTTTGGAAAGCTAATGGCAGCACCTTTCCAGCGATGTATGCCACTTGGCCAGAATATTTTTCTAAAGTTACAAAAAAAGGCACTGAAAACGCGCATTTTTAGTTAGCCTACACTGGCATGATCAAGTGGCCACTGCCCACTCCATGGTCCGAGTGCGTTGATGAAACTTACCATTTTGGAAAGCTAATGGCAGCACCTTTCCAGCGATATATGCCACTTGGCCAGAGTATTTTTCTAAAGTTACGAAAAAGGCACTGAAAACGCGCATTTTTAGTTAGCCTACACTGGCATGATGAAGTGGCCACTGCCCACACCATGGTGGGCACTGCCCACTCCATGGTCCGAGTGCATTGATGAAACTTACCATTTTGGAAAGCTAATGGCAGCACCTTTCCAGCGATATATGCCACTTGGCCAGAGTATTTTTCTAAAGTTACGAAAAAGGCACTGAAAACGCGCATTTTTAGTTAGCCTACACTGGCATGATGAAGTGGCCACTGCCCACTCCATGGTCCGAGTGCGTTGATGAAACTTACCGTTTTGGAAAGCTAATGGCAGCACCTTTCCAGCGATGTATGCCACTTGGCCAGAATATTTTTCTAAAGTTACGAAAAAGGCACTGAAAACGCGCATTTTTAGTTAGCCTACACTGGCATGATGAAGTGGCCACTGCCCACACCATGGTGGGCACTGCCCACTCCATGGTCCGAGTGCGTTAATGAAACTTGCCATTTTGGAAAGCTAATGGCAGCACCTTTCCAGCGATGTATGCCACTTGGCCAGAATATTTTTCTAAAGTTACAAAAAAAGGCACTGAAAACGCGCATTTTTAGTTAGCCTACACTGGCATGATGAAGTGGCCACTGCCCACTCCATGGTCCGAGTGCGTTGATGAAACTTACCATTTTGGAAAGCTAATGGCAGCATCTTTCCAGCGATATATGCCACTTGGCCAGAATATTTTTCTAAAGTTACGCAAAAACGCACTGACAACGCGCAGTTTTAGATGCCTACACTGGCATGATGAAGTGGCCACTGCCCACTCCATGGTCCGAGAGCGTTGATGAAACTTACCATTTTGGAAAGCTAATGGCAGCACCTTTCCAGCGATATATGCCACTTGGCCAGAATATTTTTCTAAAGTTACGCAAAAACGCACTGACAACGCGCAGTTTTAGATGCCTACACTGGCATGATGAAGTGGCCACTGCCCACTCCATGGTCCGAGTGCGTTGATGAAACTTACCATTTTGGAAAGCTAATGGCAGCACCTTTCCAGCGATATATGCCACTTGGCCAGAATATTTTTCTAAAGTTACGAAAAAGGCACTGAAAACGCGCATTTTTAGTTAGCCTACACTGGCATGATGAAGTGGCCACTGCCCACACCATGGTGGGCACTGCCCACTCCATGGTCCGAGTGCGTTGATGAAACTTACCATTTTGGAAAGCTAATGGCAGCACCTTTCCAGCGATGTATGCCACTTGGCCAGAATATTTTTCTAAAGTTACAAAAAAAGGCACTGAAAACGCGCATTTTTAGTTAGCCTACACTGGCATGATGAAGTGGCCACTGCCCACTCCATGGTCCGAGTGCGTTGATGAAACTTACCGTTTTGGAAAGCTAATGGCAGCACCTTTCCAGCGATGTATGCCACTTGGCCAGAATATTTTTCTAAAGTTACGAAAAAGGCACTGAAAACGCGCATTTTTAGTTAGCCTACACTGGCATGATGAAGTGGCCACTGCCCACACCATGGTGGGCACTGCCCACTCCATGGTCCGAATGCATTGATGAAACTTACCATTTTGGAAAGCTAATGGCAGCACCTTTCCAGCGATATATGCCACTTGGCCAGAGTATTTTTCTAAAGTTACGAAAAAGGCACTGAAAACGCGCATTTTTAGTTAGCCTACACTGGCATGATGAAGTGGCCACTGCCCACTCCATGGTCCGAGTGCGTTGATGAAACTTACCGTTTTGGAAAGCTAATGGCAGCACCTTTCCAGCGATGTATGCCACTTGGCCAGAATATTTTTCTAAAGTTACGAAAAAGGCACTGAAAACGCGCATTTTTAGTTAGCCTACACTGGCATGATGAAGTGGCCACTGCCCACACCATGGTGGGCACTGCCAACTCCATGGTCCGAGTGCGTTGATGAAACTTACCATTTTGGAAAGCTAATGGCAGCACCTTTCCAGCGATGTATGCCACTTGGCCAGAATATTTTTCTAAAGTTACAAAAAAAGGCACTGAAAACGCGCATTTTTAGTTAGCCTACACTGGCATGATGAAGTGGCCACTGCCCACTCCATGGTCCGAGTGCGTTGATGAAACTTACCGTTTTGGAAAGCTAATGGCAGCACCTTTCCAGCGATGTATGCCACTTGGCCAGAATATTTTTCTAAAGTTACGAAAAAGGCACTGAAAACGCGCATTTTTAGTTAGCCTACACTGGCATGATGAAGTGGCCACTGCCCACACCATGGTGGGCACTGCCAACTCCATGGTCCGAGTGCGTTGGTGAAACTTACCATTTTGGAAAACTAATGGCAGCACCTTTCTAGCGATGTATGCCACTTGGCCAGAATATTTTTCTAAAGTTACACAAAAAGGCACTGAAAACGCGCATTTTTAGTTAGCCTACACTGGCATGATGAAGTGGCCACTGCCCACTCCATGGTCCGAGTGCGTTGATGAAACTTACCATTTTGGAAAGCTAATGGCAGCACCTTTCCAGCGATATATGCCACTTGGCCAGAGTATTTTTCTAAAGTTACGAAAAAGGCACTGAAAACGCGCATTTTTAGTTAGCCTACACTGGCATGATGAAGTGGCCACTGCCCACACCATGGTGGGCACTGCCCACTCCATGGTCCGAGTGCATTGATGAAACTTACCATTTTGGAAAGCTAATGGCAGCACCTTTCCAGCGATATATGCCACTTGGCCAGAGTATTTTTCTAAAGTTACGAAAAAGGCACTGAAAACGCGCATTTTTAGTTAGCCTACACTGGCATGATGAAGTGGCCACTGCCCACTCCATGGTCCGAGTGCGTTGATGAAACTTACCGTTTTGGAAAGCTAATGGCAGCACCTTTCCAGCGATGTATGCCACTTGGCCAGAATATTTTTCTAAAGTTACGAAAAAGGCACTGAAAACGCGCATTTTTAGTTAGCCTACACTGGCATGATGAAGTGGCCACTGCCCACACCATGGTGGGCACTGCCCACTCCATGGTCCGAGTGCGTTGATGAAACTTACCATTTTGGAAAGCTAATGGCAGCACCTTTCCAGCGATGTATGCCACTTGGCCAGAATATTTTTCTAAAGTTACAAAAAAAGGCACTGAAAACGCGCATTTTTAGTTAGCCTACACTGGCATGATGAAGTGGCCACTGCCCACTCCATGGTCCGAGTGCGTTGATGAAACTTACCGTTTTGGAAAGCTAATGGCAGCACCTTTCCAGCGATGTATGCCACTTGGCCAGAATATTTTTCTAAAGTTACGAAAAAGGCACTGAAAACGCGCATTTTTAGTTAGCCTACACTGGCATGATGAAGTGGCCACTGCCCACACCATGGTGGGCACTGCCAACTCCATGGTCCGAGTGCGTTGATGAAACTTACCATTTTGGAAAGCTAATGGCAGCACCTTTCCAGCGATGTATGCCACTTGGCCAGAATATTTTTCTAAAGTTACAAAAAAAGGCACTGAAAACGCGCATTTTTAGTTAGCCTACACTGGCATGATGAAGTGGCCACTGCCCACTCCATGGTCCGAGTGCGTTGATGAAACTTACCATTTTGGAAAGCTAATGGCAGCACCTTTCCAGCGATATATGCCACTTGGCCAGAGTATTTTTCTAAAGTTACGAAAAAGGCACTGACAACGCGCAGTTTTAGATGCCTACACTGGCATGATGAAGTGGCCACTGCCCACTCCATGGTGGGCACTGCCCACTCCATGATCCGAGTGCGTTGATGAAACTTACCATTTTGGAAAGCTAATGGCAGCACCTTTCCAGCGATATATGCCACTTGGCCAGAATATTTTTCTAAAGTTACGAAAAAGGCACTGAAAACGCGCATTTTTAGTTAGCCTACACTGGCATGATGAAGTGGCCACTGCCCACACCATGGTGGGCACTGCCCACTCCATGGTCCGAGTGCGTTGATGAAACTTACCATTTTGGAAAGCTAATGGCAGCACCTTTCCAGCGATATATACCACTTGGCCAGAGTATTTTTCTAAAGTTACGAAAAAGGCACTGAAAACGCGCATTTTTAGTTAGCCTACACTGGCATGATGAAGTGGCCACTGCCCACTCCATGGTCCGAGTGCGTTGATGAAACTTACCATTTTGGAAAGCTAATGGCAGCACCTTTCCAGCGATATATGCCTCTTGGTCAGAATATTTTTCTAAAGTTACGCAAAAACGCACTGACAACGCGCAGTTTTAGATGCCTACACTGGCATGATGAAGTGGCCACTGCCCACTCCATGGTGGGCACTGCCCACTCCATGGTCCGAGTGCGTTGATGAAACTTACCATTTTGGAAAGCTAATGGCAGCACCTTTCCAGCGATATATGCCACTTGGCCAGAATATTTTTCTAAAGTTACGAAAAAAGGCACTGAAAACGCGCATTTTTAGTTAGCCTACACTGGCATGATGAAGTGGCCACTGCCCACTCCATGGTCCGAGTGCGTTGATGAAACTTACCATTTTGGAAAGCTAATGGCAGCACCTTTCCAGCGATATATGCCACTTGGCCAGAATATTTTTCTAAAGTTACGCAAAAAGGCACTGACAACGCGCAGTTTTAGATGCCTACACTGGCATGATGAAGTGGCCACTGCCCACTCCATGGTCCGAGAGCGTTGATGAAACTTACCATTTTGGAAAGCTAATGGCAGCACCCTTCCAGCGATATATGCCACTTGGCCAGAATATTTTTCTAAAGTTACGCAAAAACGCACTGACAACGCGCAGTTTTAGATGCCTACACTGGCATGATCAAGTGGCCACTGCCCACTCCATGGTCCGAGAGCGTTGATGAAACTTACCATTTTGGAAAGCTAATGGCAGCACCTTTCCAGCGATATATGCCACTTGGCCAGAATATTTTTCTAAAGTTACGAAAAAAGGCACTGAAAACGCGCATTTTTAGTTAGCCTACACTGGCATGATGAAGTGGCCACTGCCCACTCCATGGTCCGAGTGCGTTAATGAAACTTGCCATTTTGGAAAGCTAATGGCAGCACCTTTCCAGCGATGTATGCCACTTGGCCAGAATATTTTTCTAAAGTTACAAAAAAAGGCACTGAAAACGCGCATTTTTAGTTAGCCTACACTGGCATGATGAAGTGGCCACTGCCCACTCCATGGTCCGAGTGCGTTGATGAAACTTACCATTTTGGAAAGCTAATGGCAGCACCTTTCCAGCGATATATGCCACTTGGCCAGAATATTTTTCTAAAGTTACGCAAAAACGCACTGACAACGCGCAGTTTTAGATGCCTACACTGGCATGATGAAGTGGCCACTGCCCACTCCATGGTCCGAGAGCGTTGATGAAACTTACCATTTTGGAAAGCTAATGGCAGCACCTTTCCAGCGATATATGCCACTTGGCCAGAGTATTTTTCTAAAGTTACGAAAAAGGCACTGAAAACGCGCATTTTTAGTTAGCCTACACTGGCATGATGAAGTGGCCACTGCCCACTCCATGGTCCGAGTGCGTTGATGAAACTTACCATTTTGGAAAGCTAATGGCAGCACCTTTCCAGCGATATATGCCACTTGGCCAGAATATTTTTCTAAAGTTACGAAAAAAGGCACTGAAAACGCGCATTTTTAATTAGCCTACACTGACATGATGAAGTGGCCACTGCCCACACCATGGTGGGCACTGCCCACTCCATGGTCCGAGTGCGTTAATGAAACTTGCCATTTTGGAAAGCTAATGGCAGCACCTTTCCAGCGATGTATGCCACTTGGCCAGAATATTTTTCTAAAGTTACAAAAAAAGGCACTGAAAACGCGCATTTTTAGTTAGCCTACACTGGCATGATGAAGTGGCCACTGCCCACTCCATGGTCCGAGTGCGTTGATGAAACTTACCATTTTGGAAAGCTAATGGCAGCACCTTTCCAGCGATATATGCCACTTGGCCAGAATATTTTTCTAAAGTTACGCAAAAACGCACTGACAACGCGCAGTTTTAGATGCCTACACTGGCATGATGAAGTGGCCACTGCCCACTCCATGGTCCGAGAGCGTTGATGAAACTTACCATTTTGGAAAGCTAATGGCAGCACCTTTCCAGCGATATATGCCACTTGGCCAGAATATTTTTCTAAAGTTACGCAAAAACGCACTGACAACGCGCAGTTTTAGATGCCTACACTGGCATGATGAAGTGGCCACTGCCCACTCCATGGTGGGCACTGCCCACTCCATGGTCCGAGTGCGTTGATGAAACTTACCATTTTGGAAAGCTAATGGCAGCACCTTTCCAGCGATATATGCCACTTGGCCAGAATATTTTTCTAAAGTTACGAAAAAGGCACTGAAAACGCGCATTTTTAGTTAGCCTACACTGGCATGATGAAGTGGCCACTGCCCACTCCATGGTCCGAGTGCGTTGATGAAACTTACCATTTTGGAAAGCTAATGGCAGCACCTTTCCAGCGATATATGCCACTTGGTCAGAATATTTTTCTAAAGTTACGCAAAAACGCACTGACAACGCGCAGTTTTAGATGCCTACACTGGCATGATGAAGTGGCCACTGCCCACTCCATGGTCCGAGAGCGTTGATGAAACTTACCATTTTGGAAAGCTAATGGCAGCACCTTTCCAGCGATATATGCCACTTGGCCAGAATATTTTTCTAAAGTTACGAAAAAGGCACTGAAAACGCGCATTTTTAGTTAGCCTACACTGGCATGATGAAGTGGCCACTGCCCACTCCATGGTCCGAGTGCGTTGATGAAACTTACCATTTTGGAAAGCTAATGGCAGCACCTTTCCAGCGATATATGCCACTTGGTCAGAATATTTTTCTAAAGTTACGCAAAAACGCACTGACAACGCGCAGTTTTAGATGCCTACACTGGCATGATGAAGTGGCCACTGCCCACTCCATGGTCCGAGAGCGTTGATGAAACTTACCATTTTGGAAAGCTAATGGCAGCACCTTTCCAGCGATGTATGCCACTTGGCCAGAATATTTTTCTAAAGTTACAAAAAAGGCACTGAAAACGCGCATTTTTAGTTAGCCTACACTGGCATGATGAAGTGGCCACTGCCCACTCCATGGTCCGAGTGCGTTGATGAAACTTACCATTTTGGAAAGCTAATGGCAGCACCTTTCCAGCGATATATGCCACTTGGTCAGAATATTTTTCTAAAGTTACGCAAAAACGCACTGACAACGCGCATTTTTAGATGCCTACACTGGCATGATGAAGTGGCCACTGCCCACTCCATGGTCCGAGAGCGTTGATGAAACTTACCATTTTGGAAAGCTAATGGCAGCACCTTTCCAGCGATATATGCCACTTGGCCAGAATATTTTTCTAAAGTTACGCAAAAAGGCACTGAAAACGCGCATTTTTAGTTAGCCTACACTGGCATGATGAAGTGGCCACTGCCCACTCCATGGTCCGAGTGCGTTAATGAAACTTGCCATTTTGGAAAGCTAATGGCAGCACCTTTCCAGCGATGTATGCCACTTGGCCAGAATATTTTTCTAAAGTTACAAAAAAAGGCACTGAAAACGCGCATTTTTAGTTAGCCTACACTGGCATGATGAAGTGGCCACTGCCCACTCCATGGTCCGAGTGCGTTGATGAAACTTACCATTTTGGAAAGCGAATGGCAGTGCCTTTCCAGCGATATATGCCACTTGGCCAGAATATTTTTCTAAAGTTACGCAAAAACGCACTGACAACGCGCAGTTTTAGATGCCTACACTGGCATGATGAAGTGGCCACTGCCCACTCCATGGTGGGCACTGCCCACTCCATGGTCCGAGTGCGTTGATGAAACTTACCATTTTGGAAAGCTAATGGCAGCACCTTTCCAGCGATATATGCCACTTGGCCAGAATATTTTTCTAAAGTTACGAAAAAAGGCACTGAAAACGCGCATTTTTAGTTAGCCTACACTGACATGATGAAGTGGCCACTGCCCACACCATGGTGGGCACTGCCCACTCCATGGTCCGAGTGCGTTAATGAAACTTGCCATTTTGGAAAGCTAATGGCAGCACCTTTCCAGCGATGTATGCCACTTGGCCAGAATATTTTTCTAAAGTTACAAAAAAAGGCACTGAAAACGCGCATTTTTAGTTAGCCTACACTGGCATGATGAAGTGGCCACTGCCCACTCCATGGTCCGAGTGCGTTGATGAAACTTACCATTTTGGAAAGCTAATGGCAGCACCTTTCCAGCGATATATGCCACTTGGCCAGAATATTTTTCTAAAGTTACGCAAAAACGCACTGACAACGCGCAGTTTTAGATGCCTACACTGGCATGATGAAGTGGCCACTGCCCACTCCATGGTCCGAGAGCGTTGATGAAACTTACCATTTTGGAAAGCTAATGGCAGCACCCTTCCAGCGATATATGCCACTTGGCCAGAATATTTTTCTAAAGTTACGCAAAAACGCACTGACAACGCGCAGTTTTAGATGCCTACACTGGCATGATGAAGTGGCCACTGCCCACTCCATGGTCCGAGAGCGTTGATGAAACTTACCATTTTGGAAAGCTAATGGCAGCACCTTTCCAGCGATATATGCCTCTTGGTCAGAATATTTTTCTAAAGTTACGCAAAAACGCACTGACAACGCGCAGTTTTAGATGCCTACACTGGCATGATGAAGTGGCCACTGCCCACTCCATGGTGGGCACTGCCCACTCCATGGTCCGAGTGCGTTGATGAAACTTACCATTTTGGAAAGCTAATGGCAGCACCTTTCCAGCGATATATGCCACTTGGCCAGAATATTTTTCTAAAGTTACGAAAAAAGGCACTGAAAACGCGCATTTTTAGTTAGCCTACACTGGCATGATGAAGTGGCCACTGCCCACTCCATGGTCCGAGTGCGTTGATGAAACTTACCATTTTGGAAAGCTAATGGCAGTGCCTTTCCAGCGATATATGCCACTTGGCCAGAATATTTTTCTAAAGTTACGCAAAAACGCACTGACAACGCGCAGTTTTAGATGCCTACACTGGCATGATGAAGTGGCCACTGCCCACTCCATGGTCCGAGAGCGTTGATGAAACTGACCATTTTGGAAAGCTAATGGCAGCACCCTTCCAGCGATATATGCCACTTGGCCAGAATATTTTTCTAAAGTTACGCAAAAACGCACTGACAACGCGCATTTTTAGATGCCTACACTGGCATGATGAAGTGGCCACTGCCCACTCCATGGTCCGAGAGCGTTGATGAAACTTACCATTTTGGAAAGCTAATGGCAGCACCCTTCCAGCGATATATGCCACTTGGCCAGAATATTTTTCTAAAGTTACGAAAAAAGGCACTGAAAACGCGCATTTTTAGTTAGCCTACACTGGCATGATGAAGTGGCCACTGCCCACTCCATGGTCCGAGTGCGTTAATGAAACTTGCCATTTTGGAAAGCTAATGGCAGCACCTTTCCAGCGATGTATGCCACTTGGCCAGAATATTTTTCTAAAGTTACAAAAAAAGGCACTGAAAACGCGCATTTTTAGTTAGCCTACACTGGCATGATGAAGTGGCCACTGCCCACTCCATGGTCCGAGTGCGTTGATGAAACTTACCATTTTGGAAAGCTAATGGCAGCACCTTTCCAGCGATATATGCCACTTGGCCAGAATATTTTTCTAAAGTTACGCAAAAACGCACTGACAACGCGCAGTTTTAGATGCCTACACTGGCATGATGAAGTGGCCACTGCCCACTCCATGGTCCGAGAGCGTTGATGAAACTTACCATTTTGGAAAGCTAATGGCAGCACCTTTCCAGCGATATATGCCACTTGGCCAGAGTATTTTTCTAAAGTTACGAAAAAGGCACTGAAAACGCGCATTTTTAGTTAGCCTACACTGGCATGATGAAGTGGCCACTGCCCACTCCATGGTCCGAGTGCGTTGATGAAACTTACCATTTTGGAAAGCTAATGGCAGCACCTTTCCAGCGATATATGCCACTTGGCCAGAATATTTTTCTAAAGTTACGAAAAAAGGCACTGAAAACGCGCATTTTTAATTAGCCTACACTGACATGATGAAGTGGCCACTGCCCACACCATGGTGGGCACTGCCCACTCCATGGTCCGAGTGCGTTAATGAAACTTGCCATTTTGGAAAGCTAATGGCAGCACCTTTCCAGCGATGTATGCCACTTGGCCAGAATATTTTTCTAAAGTTACAAAAAAAGGCACTGAAAACGCGCATTTTTAGTTAGCCTACACTGGCATGATGAAGTGGCCACTGCCCACTCCATGGTCCGAGTGCGTTGATGAAACTTACCATTTTGGAAAGCTAATGGCAGCACCTTTCCAGCGATATATGCCACTTGGCCAGAATATTTTTCTAAAGTTACGCAAAAACGCACTGACAACGCGCAGTTTTAGATGCCTACACTGGCATGATGAAGTGGCCACTGCCCACTCCATGGTCCGAGAGCGTTGATGAAACTTACCATTTTGGAAAGCTAATGGCAGCACCCTTCCAGCGATATATGCCACTTGGCCAGAATATTTTTCTAAAGTTACGCAAAAACGCACTGACAACGCGCAGTTTTAGATGCCTACACTGGCATGATGAAGTGGCCACTGCCCACTCCATGGTGGGCACTGCCCACTCCATGGTCCGAGTGCGTTGTTGAAACTTACCATTTTGGAAAGCTAATGGCAGCACCTTTCCAGCGATATATGCCACTTGGCCAGAATATTTTTCTAAAGTTACGCAAAAGGCACTGAAAACGCGCATTTTTAGTTAGCCTACACTGGCATGATGAAGTGGCCACTGCCCACTCCATGGTCCGAGTGCGTTGATGAAACTTACCATTTTGGAAAGCGAATTGCAGTGCCTTTCCAGCGATATATGCCACTTGGTCAGAATATTTTTCTAAAGTTACGCAAAAACGCACTGACAACGCGCAGTTTTAGATGCCTACACTGGCATGATGAAGTGGCCACTGCCCACTCCATGGTCCGAGAGCGTTGATGAAACTTACCATTTTGGAAAGCTAATGGCAGCACCTTTCCAGCGATATATGCCACTTGGCCAGAATATTTTTCTAAAGTTACGAAAAAGGCACTGAAAACGCGCATTTTTAGTTAGCCTACACTGGCATGATGAAGTGGCCACTGCCCACTCCATGGTCCGAGTGCGTTGATGAAACTTACCATTTTGGAAAGCTAATGGCAGCACCTTTCCAGCGATATATGCCACTTGGTCAGAATATTTTTCTAAAGTTACGCAAAAACGCACTGACAACGCGCAGTTTTAGAAGCCTACACTGGCATGATGAAGTGGCCACTGCCCACTCCATGGTCCGAGAGCGTTGATGAAACTTACCATTTTGGAAAGCTAATGGCAGCACCTTTCCAGCGATGTATGCCACTTGGCCAGAATATTTTTCTAAAGTTACAAAAAAGGCACTGAAAACGCGCATTTTTAGTTAGCCTACACTGGCATGATGAAGTGGCCACTGCCCACTCCATGGTCCGAGTGCGTTGATGAAACTTACCATTTTGGAAAGCTAATGGCAGCACCTTTCCAGCGATATATGCCACTTGGTCAGAATATTTTTCTAAAGTTACGCAAAAACGCACTGACAACGCGCAGTTTTAGATGCCTACACTGGCATGATGAAGTGGCCACTGCCCACTCCATGGTCCGAGAGCGTTGATGAAACTTACCATTTTGGAAAGCTAATGGCAGCACCTTTCCAGCGATATATGCCACTTGGCCAGAATATTTTTCTAAAGTTACGAAAAAAGGCACTGAAAACGCGCATTTTTAGTTAGCCTACACTGGCATGATGAAGTGGCCACTGCCCACTCCATGGTCCGAGTGCGTTAATGAAACTTGCCATTTTGGAAAGCTAATGGCAGCACCTTTCCAGCGATGTATGCCACTTGGCCAGAATATTTTTCTAAAGTTACAAAAAAAGGCACTGAAAACGCGCATTTTTAGTTAGCCTACACTGGCATGATGAAGTGGCCACTGCCCACTCCATGGTCCGAGTGCGTTGATGAAACTTACCATTTTGGAAAGCTAATGGCAGCACCTTTCCAGCGATATATGCCACTTGGCCAGAATATTTTTCTAAAGTTACGCAAAAACGCACTGACAACGCGCAGTTTTAGATGCCTACACTGGCATGATGAAGTGGCCACTGCCCACTCCATGGTGGGCACTGCCCACTCCATGGTCCGAGTGCGTTGATGAAACTTACCATTTTGGAAAGCTAATGGCAGCACCTTTCCAGCGATATATGCCACTTGGCCAGAATATTTTTCTAAAGTTACGAAAAAAGGCACTGAAAACGCGCATTTTTAGTTAGCCTACACTGACATGATGAAGTGGCCACTGCCCACACCATGGTGGGCACTGCCCACTCCATGGTCCGAGTGCGTTAATGAAACTTGCCATTTTGGAAAGCTAATGGCAGCACCTTTCCAGCGATGTATGCCACTTGGCCAGAATATTTTTCTAAAGTTACAAAAAAAGGCACTGAAAACGCGCATTTTTAGTTAGCCTACACTGGCATGATGAAGTGGCCACTGCCCACTCCATGGTCCGAGTGCGTTGATGAAACTTACCATTTTGGAAAGCTAATGGCAGCACCTTTCCAGCGATATATGCCACTTGGCCAGAATATTTTTCTAAAGTTACGCAAAAACGCACTGACAACGCGCAGTTTTAGATGCCTACACTGGCATGATGAAGTGGCCACTGCCCACTCCATGGTCCGAGAGCGTTGATGAAACTTACCATTTTGGAAAGCTAATGGCAGCACCCTTCCAGCGATATATGCCACTTGGCCAGAATATTTTTCTAAAGTTACGCAAAAACGCACTGACAACGCGCAGTTTTAGATGCCTACACTGGCATGATGAAGTGGCCACTGCCCACTCCATGGTCCGAGAGCGTTGATGAAACTTACCATTTTGGAAAGCTAATGGCAGCACCTTTCCAGCGATATATGCCACTTGGCCAGAATATTTTTCTAAAGTTACGAAAAAGGCACTGAAAACGCGCATTTTTAGTTAGCCTACACTGGCATGATGAAGTGGCCACTGCCCACACCATGGTGGGCACTGCCCACTCCATGGTCCGAGTGCGTTGATGAAACTTACCATTTTGGAAAGCTAATGGCAGCACCTTTCCAGCGATATATACCACTTGGCCAGAGTATTTTTCTAAAGTTACGAAAAAGGCACTGAAAACGCGCATTTTTAGTTAGCCTACACTGGCATGATGAAGTGGCCACTGCCCACTCCATGGTCCGAGTGCGTTGATGAAACTTACCATTTTGGAAAGCTAATGGCAGCACCTTTCCAGCGATATATGCCTCTTGGTCAGAATATTTTTCTAAAGTTACGCAAAAACGCACTGACAACGCGCAGTTTTAGATGCCTACACTGGCATGATGAAGTGGCCACTGCCCACTCCATGGTGGGCACTGCCCACTCCATGGTCCGAGTGCGTTGATGAAACTTACCATTTTGGAAAGCTAATGGCAGCACCTTTCCAGCGATATATGCCACTTGGCCAGAATATTTTTCTAAAGTTACGAAAAAAGGCACTGAAAACGCGCATTTTTAGTTAGCCTACACTGGCATGATGAAGTGGCCACTGCCCACTCCATGGTCCGAGTGCGTTGATGAAACTTACCATTTTGGAAAGCTAATGGCAGCACCTTTCCAGCGATATATGCCACTTGGCCAGAATATTTTTCTAAAGTTACGCAAAAACGCACTGACAACGCGCAGTTTTAGATGCCTACACTGGCATGATGAAGTGGCCACTGCCCACTCCATGGTCCGAGAGCGTTGATGAAACTGACCATTTTGGAAAGCTAATGGCAGCACCTTTCCAGCGATATATGCCACTTGGCCAGAATATTTTTCTAAAGTTACGCAAAAACGCACTGACAACGCGCAGTTTTAGATGCCTACACTGGCATGATGAAGTGGCCACTGCCCACTCCATGGTCCGAGAGCGTTGATGAAACTTACCATTTTGGAAAGCTAATGGCAGCACCTTTCCAGCGATATATGCCACTTGGCCAGAATATTTTTCTAAAGTTACGAAAAAAGGCACTGAAAACGCGCATTTTTAGTTAGCCTACACTGGCATGATGAAGTGGCCACTGCCCACTCCATGGTCCGAGTGCGTTAATAAAACTTGCCATTTTGGAAAGCTAATGGCAGCACCTTTCCAGCGATGTATGCCACTTGGCCAGAATATTTTTCTAAAGTTACAAAAAAAGGCACTGAAAACGCGCATTTTTAGTTAGCCTACACTGGCATGATGAAGTGGCCACTGCCCACTCCATGGTCCGAGTGCGTTGATGAAACTTACCATTTTGGAAAGCTAATGGCAGCACCTTTCCAGCGATATATGCCACTTGGCCAGAATATTTTTCTAAAGTTACGCAAAAACGCACTGACAACGCGCAGTTTTAGATGCCTACACTGGCATGATGAAGTGGCCACTGCCCACTCCATGGTCCGAGAGCGTTGATGAAACTTACCATTTTGGAAAGCTAATGGCAGCACCTTTCCAGCGATATATGCCACTTGGCCAGAGTATTTTTCTAAAGTTACGAAAAAGGCACTGAAAACGCGCATTTTAAATTAGCCTACACTGGCATGATGAAGTGGCCACTGCCCACTCCATGGTCCGAGTGCGTTGATGAAACTTACCATTTTGGAAAGCTAATGGCAGCACCTTTCCAGCGATATATGCCACTTGGCCAGAATATTTTTCTAAAGTTACGAAAAAAGGCACTGAAAACGCGCATTTTTAGTTAGCCTACACTGACATGATGAAGTGGCCACTGCCCACACCATGGTGGGCACTGCCCACTCCATGGTCCGAGTGCGTTAATGAAACTTGCCATTTTGGAAAGCTAATGGCAGCACCTTTCCAGCGATGTATGCCACTTGGCCAGAATATTTTTCTAAAGTTACAAAAAAAGGCACTGAAAACGCGCATTTTTAGTTAGCCTACACTGGCATGATGAAGTGGCCACTGCCCACTCCATGGTCCGAGTGCGTTGATGAAACTTACCATTTTGGAAAGCTAATGGCAGCACCTTTCCAGCGATATATGCCACTTGGCCAGAATATTTTTCTAAAGTTACGCAAAAACGCACTGACAACGCGCAGTTTTAGATGCCTACACTGGCATGATGAAGTGGCCACTGCCCACTCCATGGTCCGAGAGCGTTGATGAAACTTACCATTTTGGAAAGCTAATGGCAGCACCTTTCCAGCGATATATGCCACTTGGCCAGAATATTTTTCTAAAGTTACGCAAAAACGCACTGACAACGCGCAGTTTTAGATGCCTACACTGGCATGATGAAGTGGCCACTGCCCACTCCATGGTGGGCACTGCCCACTCCATGGTCCGAGTGCGTTGATGAAACTTACCATTTTGGAAAGCTAATGGCAGCACCTTTCCAGCGATATATGCCACTTGGCCAGAATATTTTTCTAAAGTTACGAAAAAGGCACTGAAAACGCGCATTTTTAGTTAGCCTACACTGGCATGATGAAGTGGCCACTGCCCACTCCATGGTCCGAGTGCGTTGATGAAACTTACCATTTTGGAAAGCTAATGGCAGCACCTTTCCAGCGATGTATGCCACTTGGCCAGAATATTTTTCTAAAGTTACAAAAAAGGCACTGAAAACGCGCATTTTTAGTTAGCCTACACTGGCATGATGAAGTGGCCACTGCCCACTCCATGGTCCGAGTGCGTTGATGAAACTTACCATTTTGGAAAGCTAATGGCAGCACCTTTCCAGCGATATATGCCACTTGGTCAGAATATTTTTCTAAAGTTACGCAAAAACGCACTGACAACGCGCAGTTTTAGATGCCTACACTGGCATGATGAAGTGGCCACTGCCCACTCCATGGTGGGCACTGCCCACTCCATGGTCCGAGTGCGTTGATTAAACTTACCATTTTGGAAAGCTAATGGCAGCACCTTTCCAGCGATATATGCCACTTGGCCAGAATATTTTTCTAAAGTTACGAAAAAAGGCACTGAAAACGCGCAGTTTTAGATGCCTACACTGGCATGATGAAGTGGCCACTGCCCACTCCATGGTCCGAGTGCGTTAATGAAACTTGCCATTTTGGAAAGCTAATGGCAGCACCTTTCCAGCGATGTATGCCACTTGGCCAGAATATTTTTCTAAAGTTACAAAAAAAGGCACTGAAAACGCGCATTTTTAGTTAGCCTACACTGGCATGATGAAGTGGCCACTGCCCACACCATGGTGGGCACTGCCCACTCCATGGTCCGAGTGCGTTGATGAAACTTGCCATTTTGGAAAGCTAATGGCAGCACCTTTCCAGAGAGGTATGCCACTTGGCCAGAATATTTTTCTAAAGTTACAAAAAAGGCACTGAAAACGCGCATTTTTAGGTAGCCTACACTGGCATGATGAAGTGGCCACTGCCCACTCCATGGTCCGAGTGCGTTGATGAAACTTACCATTTTGGAAAGCTAATGGCAGCACCTTTCCAGCGATATATGCCACTTGGCCAGAATATTTTTCTAAAGTTACGCAAAAACGCACTGACAACGCGCAGTTTTAGATGCCTACACTGGCATGATAAAGTGGCCACTGCCCACACCATGGTGGGCACTGCCCACTCCATGGTCCGAGTGCGTTGATGAAACTTACCATTTTGGAAAGCTAATGGCAGCACCTTTCCAGCGATATATGCCACTTGGTCAGAATATTTTTCTAAAGTTACGCAAAAGCGCACTGACAACGCGCAGTTTTAGATGCCTACACTGGCATGATGAAGTGGCCACTGCCCACACCTTGGTGGGCACTGCCCACTCCATGGTCCGAGTGCGTTGATGAAACTTACCATTTTGGAAAGCTAATGGCAGCACCTTTCCAGCGATATATGCCACTTGGCCAGAATATTTTTCTAAAGTTACGAAAAAGGCACTGAAAACGCGCATTTTTAGTTAGCCTACACTGGCATGATGAAGTGGCCACTGCCCACACCATGGTGGGCACTGCCCACTCCATGGTCCGAGTGCGTTGATGAAACTTACCATTTTGGAAAGCTAATGGCAGCACCTTTCCAGCGATGTATGCCACTTGGCCAGAATATTTTTCTAAAGTTACAAAAAAAGGCACTGAAAACGCGCATTTTTAGTTAGCCTACACTGGCATGATGAAGTGGCCACTGCCCACTCCATGGTGGGCACTGCACACTCCACGGTCCGAGTGCGTTGATGAAACTTACCATTTTGGAAAGCTAATGGCAGCACCTTTCCAGCGATATATGCCACTTGGCCAGAATATTTTTCTAAAGTTACGAAAAAGGCACTGAAAACGCGCATTTTTAGTTAGCCTACACTGGCATGATGAAGTGGCCACTGCCCACACCATGGTGGGCACTGCCCACTCCATGGTCCGAGTGCGTTGATGAAACTTACCATTTTGGAAAGCTAATGGCAGCACCTTTCCAGCCACTTGGCCAGAATATTTTTCTAAAGTTACGAAAAAGGCACTGAAAACGCGCATTTTTAGTTAGCCTACACTGGCATGATGAAGTGGCCACTGCCCACTCCATGGTCCGAGTGCGTTGATGAAACTTACCATTTTGGAAAGCTAATGGCAGCACCTTTCCAGCGATGTATGCCACTTGGCCAGAATATTTTTCTAAAGTTACAAAAAAGGCACTGAAAACGCGCATTTTTAGTTAGCCTACACTGGCATGATGAAGTGGCCACTGCCCACTCCATGGTCCGAGTGCGTTGATGAAACTTACCATTTTGGAAAGCTAATGGCAGCACCTTTCCAGCGATATATGCCACTTGGTCAGAATATTTTTCTAAAGTTACGCAAAAACGCACTGACAACGCGCAGTTTTAGATGCCTACACTGGCATGATGAAGTGGCCACTGCCCACTCCACGGTGGGCACTGCCCACTCCATGGTCCGAGTGCGTTGATTAAACTTACCATTTTGGAAAGCTAATGGCAGCACCTTTCCAGCGATATATGCCACTTGGCCAGAATATTTTTCTAAAGTTACGAAAAAAGGCACTGAAAACGCGCATTTTTAGTTAGCCTACACTGGCATGATGAAGTGGCCACTGCCCACACCATGGTGGGCACTGCCCACTCCATGGTCCGAGTGCGTTGATGAAACTTGCCATTTTGGAAAGCTAATGGCAGCACCTTTCCAGAGATGTATGCCACTTGGCCAGAATATTTTTCTAAAGTTACAAAAAAGGCACTGAAAACGCGCATTTTTAGGTAGCCTACACTGGCATGATGAAGTGGCCACTGCCCACTCCATGGTCCGAGTGCGTTGATGAAACTTACCATTTTGGAAAGCTAATGGCAGCACCTTTCCAGCGATATATGCCACTTGGCCAGAATATTTTTCTAAAGTTACGCAAAAACGCACTGACAACGCGCAGTTTTAGATGCCTACACTGGCATGATAAAGTGGCCACTGCCCACACCATGGTGGGCACTGCCCACTCCATGGTCCGAGTGCGTTGATGAAACTTACCATTTTGGAAAGCTACTGGCAGCACCTTTCCAGCGATATATGCCACTTGGTCAGAATATTTTTCTAAAGTTACGCAAAAGCGCACTGACAACGCGCAGTTTTAGATGCCTACACTGGCATGATGAAGTGGCCACTGCCCACACCTTGGTGGGCACTGTCCACTCCATGGTCCGAGTGCGTTGATGAAACTTACCATTTTGGAAAGCTAATGGCAGCACCTTTCCAGCGATATATGCCACTTGGCCAGAATATTTTTCTAAAGTTACGAAAAAGGCACTGAAAACGCGCATTTTTAGTTAGCCTACACTGGCATGATGAAGTGGCCACTGCCCACACCATGGTGGGCACTGCCCACTCCATGGTCCGAGTGCGTTGATGAAACTTACCATTTTGGAAAGCTAATGGCAGCACCTTTCCAGCGATGTATGCCACTTGGCCAGAATATTTTTCTAAAGTTACAAAAAAAGGCACTGAAAACGCGCATTTTTAGTTAGCCTACACTGGCATGATGAAGTGGCCACTGCCCACTCCATGGTGGGCACTGCACACTCCACGGTCCGAGTGCGTTGATGAAACTTACCATTTTGGAAAGCTAATGGCAGCACCTTTCCAGCGATATATGCCACTTGGCCAGAATATTTTTCTAAAGTTACGAAAAAGGCACTGAAAACGCGCATTTTTAGTTAGCCTACACTGGCATGATGAAGTGGCCACTGCCCACACCATGGTGGGCACTGCCCACTCCATGGTCCGAGTGCGTTGATGAAACTTACCATTTTGGAAAGCTAATGGCAGCACCTTTCCAGCGATATATGCCACTTGGCCAGAGTATTTTTCTAAAGTTACGAAAAAGGCACTGAAAACGCGCATTTTTAGTTAGCCTACACTGGCATGATGAAGTGGCCACTGCCCACTCCATGGTCCGAGTGCGTTGATGAAACTTACCATTTTGGAAAGCTAATGGCAGCACCTTTCCAGCGATATATGCCACTTGGTCAGAATATTTTAGTAAAGTTACGCAAAAACGCACTGACAACGCGCAGTTTTAGATGCCTACACTGGCATGATGAAGTGGCCACTGCCCACTCCATGGTGGGCACTGCCCACTCCATGGTCCGAGTGCGTTGATGAAACTTACTATTTTGGAAAGCTAATGGCAGCACCTTTCCAGCGATATATGCCACTTGGCAAGAATATTTTTCTAAAGTTACGAAAAAAGGCACTGAAAACGCGCATTTTTAGTTAGCCTACACTGGCATGATGAAGTGGCCACTGCCCACACCATGGTGGGCACTGCCCACTCCATGGTCCGAGTGCGTTAATGAAACTTGCCATTTTGGAAAGCTAATGGCAGCACCTTTCCAGCGATGTATGCCACTTGGCCAGAATATTTTTCTAAAGTTACAAAAAAAGGCACTGAAAACGCGCATTTTTAGTTAGCCTACACTGGCATGATGAAGTGGCCACTGCGCACTCCATGGTCCGAGTGCGTTGATGAAACTTACCATTTTGGAAAGCTAATGGCAGCACCTTTCCAGCGATATATGCCACTTGGCCAGAATATTTTTCTAAAGTTACGCAAAAACGCACTGACAACGCGCAGTTTTAGATGCCTACACTGGCATGATGAAGTGGCCACTGCCCACTCCATGGTCCGAGAGCGTTGATGAAACTTACCATTTTGGAAAGCTAATGGCAGCACCTTTCCAGCGATATATGCCACTTGGCCAGAATATTTTTCTAAAGTTACGCAAAAACGCACTGACAACGCGCAGTTTTAGATGCCTACACTGGCATGATGAAGTGGCCACTGCCCACTCCATGGTGGGCACTGCCCACTCCATGGTCCGAGTGCGTTGATGAAACTTACCATTTTGGAAAGCTAATGGCAGAATATTTTTCTAAAGTTACGCAAAAACGCACTGACAACGCGCAGTTTTAGATGCCTACAGTGGCATGATGAAGTGGCCACTGCCCACTCCATGGTCCGAGTGCGTTGATGAAACTTACCATTTTGGAAAGCTAATGGCAGCACCTTTCCAGCGATATATGCCACTTGGCCAGAATATTTTTCTAAAGTTACGAAAAAAGGCACTGAAAACGCGCATTTTTAGTTAGCCTACACTGGCATGATGAAGTGGCCACTGCCCACGCCATGGTGGGCACTGCCCACTCCATGGTCCGAGTGCGTTGATGAAACTTACCATTTTGGAAAGCTAATGGCAGCACCTTTCCAGCGATATATGCCACTTGGCCAGAATATTTTTCTAAAGTTACGCAAAAACGCACTGACAACGCGCAGTTTTAGATGCCTACACTGGCATGATAAAGTGGCCACTGCCCAATCCATGGTGGGCACTGCCCACTCCATGGTCCGAGTGCGTTGATGAAACTTACCATTTTGGAAAGCTAATGGCAGCACCTTTCCAGCGGTATATGCCACTTGGCCAGAATATTTTTCTAAAGTTACGAAAAAGGCACTGAAAATGCGCATTTTTAGTTAGCCTACACTGGCATGATGAAGTGGCCACTGCCCACACCATGGTGGGCACTGCACACTCCATGGTCCGAGTGCGTTGATGAAACTTACCATTTTGGAAAGCTAATGGCAGCACCTTTCCAGCGATGTATGCCACTTGGCCAGAATATTTTTCTAAAGTTACAAAAAAAGGCACTGAAAACGCGCATTTTTAGTTAGCCTACACTGGCATGATGAAGTGGCCACTGCCCACTCCATGGTGGGCACTGCACACTCCACGGTCCGAGTGCGTTGATGAAACTTACCATCTTGCAAAGCTAATGGCAGCACCTTTCCAGCGATATATGCCACTTGGCCAGAATATTTTTCTAAAAATACGCAAAAACGCACTGACAACGCGCAATTTTAGATGCCTACACTGGCATGATGAAGTGGCCACTGCCCACACCATGGTGGGCACTGCCCACTCCATGGTCCGAGTGCGTTGATGAAACTTACCATTTTGAAAAGCTAATGGGAGCACCTTTCCAGCGATATATGCCACTTGGCCAGAATATTTTTCTAAAGTTACAAAAAAAGGCTCTGAAAAAACGCGCATTTTTAGTTAGCCTACACTGGCATGAAGAAGTGGCCACTGCCCACTCCATGGTGGGTACTGCCCACTCCATGGTCCGAGTGCGTTGATGAAACTTACCATTTTGGAAAGCTAATGGCAGCACCTTTCCAGCGATATATGCCACTTGGCCAGAATATTTTTCTAAAGTTACGAAAAAAGGCACTGAAAACGCGCATTTTTAGTTAGCCTACACTGGCATGATGAAGTGGCCACTGCCCACACCCTGGTGTGCACTGCCCACTCCATGGTCCGAGTGCGTTGATGAAACTTGCCATTTTGGAAAGCTAATGGCAGCACCTTTCCAGAGATGTATACCACTTGGCCAGAATATTTTTCTAAAGTTACAAAAAAAGGCTCTGAAAAAACGCGCATTTTTAGTTAGCCTACACTGGCATGATGAAGTGGCCACTGCCCACTCCATGGTGGGTACTGCCCACTCCATGGTCCGAGTACGTTGATGAAACTTACCATTTTGGAAAGCTAATGGCAGCACCTTTCCAGCGATATATGCCACTTGGCCAGAATATTTTTCTAAAGTTACGAAAAAAGGCACTGAAAACGCGCATTTTTAGTTAGCCTACACTGGCATGATGAAGTGGCCACTGCCCACACCCTGGTGTGCACTGCCCACTCCATGGTCCGAGTGCGTTGATGAAACTTGCCATTTTGGAAAGCTAATGGCAGCACCTTTCCAGAGATGTATGCCACTTGGCCAGAATATTTTTCTAAAGTTACAAAAAAAGGCACTGAAAACGCGCATTTTTAGTTAGCCTACACTGGCATGATGAAGTGGCCACTGCCCACTCCATGGTCCGAGTGCGTTGATGAAACTTACCATTTTGGAAAGCTAATGGCAGCACCTTTCCAGCGATATATGCCACTTGGCCAGAATATTTTTCTAAAGTTACGCAAAAACGCACTGACAACGCGCAGTTTTAGATGCCTACACTGGCATGATAAAGTGGCCACTGCCCACACCATGGTGGGCACTGCCCACTCCATGGTCCGAGTGCGTTGATGAAACTTACCATTTTGGAAAGCTAATGGCAGCACCTTTCCAGCGATATATGCCACTTGGCCAGAATATTTTTCTAAAGTTACGAAAAAGGCACTGAAAACGCGCATTTTTAGTTAGCCTACACTGGCATGATGAAGTGGCCACTGCCCACTCCATGGTCCGAGTGCGTTGATGAAACTTACCATTTTGGAAAGCTAATGGCAGCACCTTTCCAACGATATATGCCACTTGGCCAGAATATTTTTCTAAAGTTACGAAAAAAGGCACTGAAAACGCGCATTTTTAGTTAGCCTACACTGGCATGATGAAGTGGCCACTGCCCACTCCATGGTGGGCATTGCCCACTCCATGGTCCGAGTGCGTTGATGAAACTTACCATTTTGGAAAGCTAATGGCAGCACCTTTCCAGCGATATATGCCACTTGGCCAGAATATTTTTCTAAAAATACGCAAAAACGCACTGACAACGCGCAGTTTTAGATGCCTACACTGGCATGATGAAGTGGCCACTGCCCACACCATGGTGGGCACTGCCCACTCCATGGTCCGAGTGCGTTGATGAAACTTGCCATTTTGGAAAGCTAATGGCAGCACCTTTCCAGAGATGTATGCCACTTGGCCAGAATATTTTTCTAAAGTTACAAAAAAGGCACTGAAAACGCGCATTTTTAGTTAGCCTACACTGGCATGATGAAGTGGCCACTGCCCACTCCATGGTCGGAGTGCGTTGATGAAGCTTACCATTTTGGAAAGCTAATGGCAGCACCTTTCCAGCGATATATGCCACTTGGCCAGAATATTTTTCTAAAGTTACGCAAAAACGCACTGACAACGCGCAGTTTTAGATGCCTACACTGGCATGATAAAGTGGCCACTGCCCACACCATGGTGGGCACTGCCCACTCCATGGTCCGAGTGCGTTGATGAAACTTACCATTTTGGAAAGCTAATGGCAGCACCTTTCCAGCGATATATGCCACTTTGTCAGAATATTTTTCTAAAGTTACGCAAAAACGCACTGACAACGCGCAGTTTTAGATGCCTACACTGGCATGATGAAGTGGCCACTGCCCACACCTTGGTGGGCACTGCCCACTCCATGGTCCGAGTGCGTTGATGAAACTTACCATTTTGGAAAGCTAATGGCAGCACCTTTCCAGCGATATATGCCACTTGGCCAGAATATTTTTCTAAAGTTACGAAAAAGGCACTGAAAACGCGCATTTTTAGTTAGCCTACACTGGCATGATGAAGTGGCCACTGCCCACACCATGGTGGGCACTGCCCACTCCATGGTCCGAGTGCGTTGATGAAACTTACCATTTTGGAAAGCTAATGGCAGCACCTTTCCAGCGATATATGCCACTTGGCCAGAATATTTTTCTAAAGTTACAAAAAAAGGCACTGAAAACGCGCATTTTTAGTTAGCCTACACTGGCATGATGAAGTGGCCACTGCCCACTCCATGGTGGGCACTGCACACTCCACGGTCCGAGTGCGTTGATGAAACTTACCATTTTGGAAAGCTAATGGCAGCACCTTTCCAGCGATATATGCCACTTGGCCAGAATATTTTTCTAAAGTTACGAAAAAGGCACTGAAAACGCGCATTTTTAGTTAGCCTACACTGGCATGATGAAGTGGCCACTGCCCACACCATGGTGGGCACTGCCCACTCCATGGTCCGAGTGCGTTGATGAAACTTACCATTTTGGAAAGCTAATGGCAGCACCTTTCCAGCGATATATGCCACTTGGCCAGAGTATTTTTCTAAAGTTACGAAAAAGGCACTGAAAACGCGCATTTTTAGTTAGCCTACACTGGCATGATGAAGTGGCCACTGCCCACTCTATGGTCCGAGTGCGTTGATGAAACTTACCATTTTGGAAAGCTAATGGCAGCACCTTTCCAGCGATATATGCCACTTGGTCAGAATATTTTAGTAAAGTTACGCAAAAACGCACTGACAACGCGCAGTTTTAGATGCCTACACTGGCATGATGAAGTGGCCACTGCCCACACCATGGTGGGCACTGCCCACTCCATGGTCCGAGTGCGTTGATGAAACTTACCATTTTGGAAAGCTAATGGCAGCACCTTTCCAGCGATATATGCCACTTGGCAAGAATATTTTTCTAAAGTTACGAAAAAAGGCACTGAAAACGCGCATTTTTAGTTAGCCTACACTGGCATGATGAAGTGGCCACTGCCCACACCATGGTGGGCACTGCCCACTCCATGGTCCGAGTGCGTTAATGAAACTTGCCATTTTGGAAAGCTAATGGCAGCACCTTTCCAGCGATGTATGCCACTTGGCCAGAATATTTTTCTAAAGTTACAAAAAAAGGCACTGAAAACGCGCGTTTTTAGTTAGCCTACACTGGCATGATGAAGTGGCCACTGCCCACTCCATGGTCCGAGTGCGTTGATGAAACTTACCGTTTTGGAAAGCTAATGGCAGCACCTTTCCAGCGATATATGCCACTTGGCCAGAATATTTTTCTAAAGTTACGCAAAAACGCACTGACAACGCGCAGTTTTAGATGCCTACACTGGCATGATAAAGTGGCCACTGCCCAATCCATGGTGGGCACTGCCCACTCCATGGTCCGAGTGCGTTGATGAAACTTACCATTTTGGAAAGCTAATGGCAGCACCTTTCCAGCGATATATGCCACTTTGTCAGAATATTTTTCTAAAGTTACGCAAAAACGCACTGACAACGCGCAGTTTTAGATGCCTACACTGGCATGATGAAGTGGCCACTGCCCACACCTTGGTGGGCACTGCCCACTCCATGGTCCGAGTGCGTTGATGAAACTTACCATTTTGGAAAGCTAATGGCAGCACCTTTCCAGCGATATATGCCACTTGGCCAGAATATTTTTCTAAAGTTACGAAAAAAGGCACTGAAAACGCGCATTTTTAGTTAGCCTACACTGGCATGATGAAGTGGCCACTGCCCACACCCTGGTGTGCACTGCCCACTCCATGGTCCGAGTGCGTTGATGAAACTTGCCATTTTGGAAAGCTAATGGCAGCACCTTTCCAGAGATGTATACCACTTGGCCAGAATATTTTTCTAAAGTTACAAAAAAAGGCTCTGAAAAAACGCGCATTTTTAGTTAGCCTACACTGGCATGATGAAGTGGCCACTGCCCACTCCATGGTGGGTACTGCCCACTCCATGGTCCGAGTACGTTGATGAAACTTACCATTTTGGAAAGCTAATGGCAGCACCTTTCCAGCGATATATGCCACTTGGCCAGAATATTTTTCTAAAGTTACGAAAAAAGGCACTGAAAACGCGCATTTTTAGTTAGCCTACACTGGCATGATGAAGTGGCCACTGCCCACACCCTGGTGTGCACTGCCCACTCCATGGTCCGAGTGCGTTGATGAAACTTGCCATTTTGGAAAGCTAATGGCAGCACCTTTCCAGAGATGTATGCCACTTGGCCAGAATATTTTTCTAAAGTTACAAAAAAAGGCACTGAAAACGCGCATTTTTAGTTAGCCTACACTGGCATGATGAAGTGGCCACTGCCCACTCCATGGTCCGAGTGCGTTGATGAAACTTACCATTTTGGAAAGCTAATGGCAGCACCTTTCCAGCGATATATGCCACTTGGCCAGAATATTTTTCTAAAGTTACGCAAAAACGCACTGACAACGCGCAGTTTTAGATGCCTACACTGGCATGATAAAGTGGCCACTGCCCACACCATGGTGGGCACTGCCCACTCCATGGTCCGAGTGCGTTGATGAAACTTACCATTTTGGAAAGCTAATGGCAGCACCTTTCCAGCGATATATGCCACTTGGCCAGAATATTTTTCTAAAGTTACGAAAAAGGCACTGAAAACGCGCATTTTTAGTTAGCCTACACTGGCATGATGAAGTGGCCACTGCCCACTCCATGGTCCGAGTGCGTTGATGAAACTTACCATTTTGGAAAGCTAATGGCAGCACCTTTCCAACGATATATGCCACTTGGCCAGAATATTTTTCTAAAGTTACGAAAAAAGGCACTGAAAACGCGCATTTTTAGTTAGCCTACACTGGCATGATGAAGTGGCCACTGCCCACTCCATGGTGGGCATTGCCCACTCCATGGTCCGAGTGCGTTGATGAAACTTACCATTTTGGAAAGCTAATGGCAGCACCTTTCCAGCGATATATGCCACTTGGCCAGAATATTTTTCTAAAAATACGCAAAAACGCACTGACAACGCGCAGTTTTAGATGCCTACACTGGCATGATGAAGTGGCCACTGCCCACACCATGGTGGGCACTGCCCACTCCATGGTCCGAGTGCGTTGATGAAACTTGCCATTTTGGAAAGCTAATGGCAGCACCTTTCCAGAGATGTATGCCACTTGGCCAGAATATTTTTCTAAAGTTACAAAAAAGGCACTGAAAACGCGCATTTTTAGTTAGCCTACACTGGCATGATGAAGTGGCCACTGCCCACTCCATGGTCCGAGTGCGTTGATGAAGCTTACCATTTTGGAAAGCTAATGGCAGCACCTTTCCAGCGATATATGCCACTTGGCCAGAATATTTTTCTAAAGTTACGCAAAAACGCACTGACAACGCGCAGTTTTAGATGCCTACACTGGCATGATAAAGTGGCCACTGCCCACACCATGGTGGGCACTGCCCACTCCATGGTCCGAGTGCGTTGATGAAACTTACCATTTTGGAAAGCTAATGGCAGCACCTTTCCAGCGATATATGCCACTTTGTCAGAATATTTTTCTAAAGTTACGCAAAAACGCACTGACAACGCGCAGTTTTAGATGCCTACACTGGCATGATGAAGTGGCCACTGCCCACACCTTGGTGGGCACTGCCCACTCCATGGTCCGAGTGCGTTGATGAAACTTACCATTTTGGAAAGCTAATGGCAGCACCTTTCCAGCGATATATGCCACTTGGCCAGAATATTTTTCTGAAGTTACGAAAAAGGCACTGAAAACGCGCATTTTTAGTTAGCCTACACTGGCATGATGAAGTGGCCACTGCCCACACCATGGTGGGCACTGCCCACTCCATGGTCCGAGTGCGTTGATGAAACTTACCATTTTGGAAAGCTAATGGCAGCACCTTTCCAGCGATGTATGCCACTTGGCCAGAATATTTTTCTAAAGTTACAAAAAAAGGCACTGAAAACGCGCATTTTTAGTTAGCCTACACTGGCATGATGAAGTGGCCACTGCCCACTCCATGGTGGGCACTGCACACTCCACGGTCCGAGTGCGTTGATGAAACTTACCATTTTGGAAAGCTAATGGCAGCACCTTTCCAGCGATATATGCCACTTGGCCAGAATATTTTTCTAAAGTTACGAAAAAGGCACTGAAAACGCGCATTTTTAGTTAGCCTACACTGGCATGATGAAGTGGCCACTGCCCACACCATGGTGGGCACTGCCCACTCCATGGTCCGAGTGCGTTGATGAAACTTACCATTTTGGAAAGCTAATGGCAGCACCTTTCCAGCGATATATGCCACTTGGCCAGAATATTTTTCTAAAGTTACGAAAACAGGCACTGAAAACGCGCATTTTTAGTTAGCCTACACTGGCATGATGAAGTGGCCACTGCCCACTCTATGGTCCGAGTGCGTTGATGAAACTTACCATTTTGGAAAGCTAATGGCAGCACCTTTCCACCGATATATGCCACTTGGTCAGAATATTTTAGTAAAGTTACGCAAAAACGCACTGACAACGCGCAGTTTTAGATGCCTACACTGGCATGATGAAGTGGCCACTGCCCACACCATGGTGGGCACTGCCCACTCCATGGTCCGAGTGCGTTGATGAAACTTACCATTTTGGAAAGCTAATGGCAGCACCTTTCCAGCGATATATGCCACTTGGCAAGAATATTTTTCTAAAGTTACGAAAAAAGGCACTGAAAACGCGCATTTTTAGTTAGCCTACACTGGCATGATGAAGTGGCCACTGCCCACACCATGGTGGGCACTGCCCACTCCATGGTCCGAGTGCGTTAATGAAACTTGCCATTTTGGAAAGCTAATGGCAGCACCTTTCCAGCGATGTATGCCACTTGGCCAGAATATTTTTCTAAAGTTACAAAAAAAGGCACTGAAAACGCGCGTTTTTAGTTAGCCTACACTGGCATGATGAAGTGGCCACTGCCCACTCCATGGTCCGAGTGCGTTGATGAAACTTACCGTTTTGGAAAGCTAATGGCAGCACCTTTCCAGCGATATATGCCACTTGGCCAGAATATTTTTCTAAAGTTACGCAAAAACGCACTGACAACGCGCAGTTTTAGATGCCTACACTGGCATGATAAAGTGGCCACTGCCCAATCCATGGTGGGCACTGCCCACTCCATGGTCCGAGTGCGTTGATGAAACTTACCATTTTGGAAAGCTAATGGCAGCACCTTTCCAGCGATATATGCCACTTGGCCAGAATATTTTTCTAAAGTTACGCAAAAACGCACTGACAACGCGCAGTTTTAGATGCCTACACTGGCATGATGAAGTGGCCACTGCCCACTCCATGGTGGGCACTGCCCACTCCATGGTCCGAGTGCGTTGATGAAACTTACCATTTTGGAAAGCTAATGGCAGAATATTTTTCTAAAGTTACGCAAAAACGCACTGACAACGCGCAGTTTTAGATGCCTACAGTGGCATGATGAAGTGGCCACTGCCCACTCCATGGTCCGAGTGCGTTGATGAAACTTACCATTCTGGAAAGCTAATGGCAGCACCTTTCCAGCGATATATGCCACTTGGCCAGAATATTTTTCTAAAGTTACGAAAAAAGGCACTGAAAACGCGCATTTTTAGTTAGCCTACATTGGCATGATTAAGTGGCCACTGCCCACGCCATGGTGGGCACTGCCCACTCCATGGTCCGAGTGCGTTGATGAAACTTACCATTTTGGAAAGCTAATGGCAGCACCTTTCCAGCGATATATGCCACTTGGCCAGAATATTTTTCTAAAGTTACGCAAAAACGCACTGACAACGCGCAGTTTTAGATGCCTACACTGGCATGATAAAGTGGCCACTGCCCAATCCATGGTGGGCACTGCCCACTCCATGGTCCGAGTGCGTTGATGAAACTTACCATTTTGGAAAGCTAATGGCAGCACCTTTCCAGCGGTATATGCCACTTGGCCAGAATATTTTTCTAAAGTTACGAAAAAGGCACTGAAAATGCGCATTTTTAGTTAGCCTACACTGGCATGATGAAGTGGCCACTGCCCACACCATGGTGGGCACTGCACACTCCATGGTCCGAGTGCGTTGATGAAACTTACCATTTTGGAAAGCTAATGGCAGCACCTTTCCAGCGATGTATGCCACTTGGCCAGAATATTTTTCTAAAGTTACGAAAAAGGCACTGAAAACGCGCATTTTTAGTTAGCCTACACTGGCATGATGAAGTGGCCACTGCCCACACCATGGTGGGCACTGCCCACTCCATGGTCCGAGTGCGTTGATGAAACTTACCATTTTGGAAAGCTAATGGCAGCACCTTTCCAGCGATGTATGCCACTTGGCCAGAATATTTTTCTAAAGTTACAAAAAAAGGCACTGAAAACGCGCATTTTTAGTTAGCCTACACTGGCATGATGAAGTGGCCACTGCCCACTCCATGGTGGGCACTGCACACTCCACGGTCCGAGTGCGTTGATGAAACTTACCATTTTGGAAAGCTAATGGCAGCACCTTTCCAGCGATATATGCCACTTGGCCAGAATATTTTTCTAAAGTTACGAAAAAGGCACTGAAAACGCGCATTTTTAGTTAGCCTACACTGGCATGATGAAGTGGCCACTGCCCACACCATGGTGGGCACTGCACACTCCATGGTCCGAGTGCGTTGATGAAACTTACCATTTTGGAAAGCTAATGGCAGCACCTTTCCAGCGATGTATGCCACTTGGCCAGAATATTTTTCTAAAGTTACGAAAAAGGCACTGAAAACGCGCATTTTTAGTTAGCCTACACTGGCATGATGAAGTGGCCACTGCCCACACCATGGTGGGCACTGCCCACTCCATGGTCCGAGTGCGTTGATGAAACTTACCATTTTGGAAAGCTAATGGCAGCACCTTTCCAGCGATGTATGCCACTTGGCCAGAATATTTTTCTAAAGTTACAAAAAAAGGCACTGAAAACGCGCATTTTTAGTTAGCCTACACTGGCATGATGAAGTGGCCACTGCCCACTCCATGGTGGGCACTGCACACTCCACGGTCCGAGTGCGTTGATGAAACTTACCATTTTGGAAAGCTAATGGCAGCACCTTTCCAGCGATATATGCCACTTGGCCAGAATATTTTTCTAAAGTTACGAAAAAGGCACTGAAAACGCGCATTTTTAGTTAGCCTACACTGGCATGATGAAGTGGCCACTGCCCACACCATGGTGGGCACTGCCCACTCCATGGTCCGAGTGCGTTGATGAAACTTACCATTTTGGAAAGCTAATGGCAGCACCTTTCCAGCGATATATGCCACTTGGCCAGAGTATTTTTCTAAAGTTACGAAAAAGGCACTGAAAACGCGCATTTTTAGTTAGCCTACACTGGCATGATGAAGTGGCCACTGCCCACTCCATGGTCCGAGTGCGTTGATGAAACTTACCATTTTGGAAAGCTAATGGCAGCACCTTTCCAGCGATATATGCCACTTGGTCAGAATATTTTAGTAAAGTTACGCAAAAACGCACTGACAACGCGCAGTTTTAGATGCCTACACTGGCATGATGAAGTGGCCACTGCCCACTCCATGGTGGGCACTGCCCACTCCATGGTCCGAGTGCGTTGATGAAACTTACCATTTTGGAAAGCTAATGGCAGCACCTTTCCAGCGATATATGCCACTTGGCAAGAATATTTTTCTAAAGTTACGAAAAAAGGCACTGAAAACGCGCATCTTTAGTTAGCCTACACTGGCATGATGAAGTGGCCACTGCCCACACCATGGTGGGCACTGCCCACTCCATGGTCCGAGTGCGTTAATGAAACTTGCCATTTTGGAAAGCTAATGGCAGCACCTTTCCAGCGATGTATGCCACTTGGCCAGAATATTTTTCTAAAGTTACAAAAAAAGGCACTGAAAACGCGCATTTTTAGTTAGCCTACACTGGCATGATGAAGTGGCCACTGCCCACTCCATGGTCCGAGTGCGTTGATGAAACTTACCATTTTGGAAAGCTAATGGCAGCACCTTTCCAGCGATATATGCCACTTGGCCAGAATATTTTTCTAAAGTTACGCAAAAACGCACTGACAACGCGCAGTTTTAGATGCCTACACTGGCATGATGAAGTGGCCACTGCCCACTCCATGGTCCGAGAGCGTTGATGAAACTTACCATTTTGGAAAGCTAATGGCAGCACCTTTCCAGCGATATATGCCACTTGGCCAGAATATTTTTCTAAAGTTACGCAAAAAACGCACTGACAACGCGCAGTTTTAGATGCCTACACTGGCATGATGAAGTGGCCACTGCCCACTCCATGGTGGGCACTGCCCACTCCATGGTCCGAGTGCGTTGATGAAACTTACCATTTTGGAAAGCTAATGGCAGAATATTTTTCTAAAGTTACGCAAAAACGCACTGACAACGCGCAGTTTTAGATGCCTACAGTGGCATGATGAAGTGGCCACTGCCCACTCCATGGTCCGAGTGCGTTGATGAAACTTACCATTTTGGAAAGCTAATGGCAGCACCTTTCCAGCGATATATGCCACTTGGCCAGAATATTTTTCTAAAGTTACGAAAAAAGGCACTGAAAACGCGCATTTTTAGTTAGCCTACACTGGCATGATGAAGTGGCCACTGCCCACGCCATGGTGGGCACTGCCCACTCCATGGTCCGAGTGCGTTGATGAAACTTACCATTTTGGAAAGCTAATGGCAGCACCTTTCCAGCGATATATGCCACTTGGCCAGAATATTTTTCTAAAGTTACGCAAAAACGCACTGACAACGCGCAGTTTTAGATGCCTACACTGGCATGATAAAGTGGCCACTGCCCAATCCATGGTGGGCACTGCCCACTCCATGGTCCGAGTGCGTTGATGAAACTTACCATTTTGGAAAGCTAATGGCAGCACCTTTCCAGCGGTATATGCCACTTGGCCAGAATATTTTTCTAAAGTTACGAAAAAGGCACTGAAAATGCGCATTTTTAGTTAGCCTACACTGGCATGATGAAGTGGCCACTGCCCACACCATGGTGGGCACTGCACACTCCATGGTCCGAGTGCGTTGATGAAACTTACCATTTTGGAAAGCTAATGGCAGCACCTTTCCAGCGATGTATGCCACTTGGCCAGAATATTTTTCTAAAGTTACAAAAAAAGGCACTGAAAACGCGCATTTTTAGTTAGCCTACACTGGCATGATGAAGTGGCCACTGCCCACTCCATGGTGGGCACTGCACACTCCACGGTCCGAGTGCGTTGATTAAACTTACCATCTTGCAAAGCTAATGGCAGCACCTTTCCAGCGATATATGCCACTTGGCCAGAATATTTTTCTAAAAATACGCAAAAACGCACTGACAACGCGCAGATTTAGATGCCTACACTGGCATGATGAAGTGGCCACTGCCCACACCATGGTGGGCACTGCCCACTCCATGGTCCGAGTGCGTTGATGAAACTTACCATTTTGAAAAGCTAATGGGAGCACCTTTCCAGCGATATATGCCACTTGGCCAGAATATTTTTCTAAAGTTAAGAAAAAAGGCACTGAAAACGCGCATTTTTAGTTAGCCTACACTGGCATGATGAAGTGGCCACTGCCCACACCCTGGTGTGCACTGCCCACTCCATGGTCCGAGTGCGTTGATGAAACTTGCCATTTTGGAAAGCTAATGGCAGCACCTTTCCAGAGATGTATGCCACTTGGTCAGAATATTTTTCTAAAGTTACAAAAAAGGCACTGAAAACGCGCATTTTTAGTTAGCCTACACTGGCATGATGAAGTGGCCACTGCCCACTCCATGGTCCGAGTGCGTTGATGAAACTTACCATTTTGGAAAGCTAATGGCAGCACCTTTCCAGCGATATATGCCGCTTGGCCAGAATATTTTTCTAAAGTTACGCAAAAACGCACTGACAACGCGCAGTTTTAGATGCCTACACTGGCATGATAAAGTGGCTACTGCCCACACCATGGTGGGCACTGCCCACTCCATGGTCCGAGTGCGTTGATGAAACTTACCATTTTGGAAAGCTAATGGCAGCACCTTTCCAACGATATATGCCACTTGGCCAGAATATTTTTCTAAAGTTACGAAAAAAGGCACTGAAAACGCGCATTTTTAGTTAGCCTACACTGGCATGATGAAGTGGCCACTGCCCACTCCATGGTGGGCATTGCCCACTCCATGGTCCGAGTGCGTTGATGAAACTTACCATTTTGGAAAGCTAATGGCAGCACCTTTCCAGCGATATATGCCACTTGGCCAGAATATTTTTCTAAAAATACGCAAAAACGCACTGACAACGCGCAGTTTTAGATGCCTACACTGGCATGATGAAGTGGCCACTGCCCACACCATGGTGGGCACTGCCCACTCCATGGTCCGAGTGCGTTGATGAAACTTGCCATTTTGGAAAGCTAATGGCAGCACCTTTCCAGAGATGTATGCCACTTGGCCAGAATATTTTTCTAAAGTTACAAAAAAGGCACTGAAAACGCGCATTTTTAGTTAGCCTACACTGGCATGATGAAGTGGCCACTGCCCACTCCATGGTCCGAGTGCGTTGATGAAACTTACCATTTTGGAAAGCTAATGGCAGCACCTTTCCAGCGATATATGCCGCTTGGCCAGAATATTTTTCTAAAGTTACGCAAAAACGCACTGACAACGCGCAGTTTTAGATGCCTACACTGGCATGATAAAGTGGCTACTGCCCACACCATGGTGGGCACTGCCCACTCCATGGTCGGAGTGCGTTGATGAAACTTACCATTTTGGAAAGCTAATGGCAGCACCTTTCCAACGATATATGCCACTTGGCCAGAATATTTTTCTAAAGTTACGAAAAAAGGCACTGAAAACGCGCATTTTTAGTTAGCCTACACTGGCATGATGAAGTGGCCACTGCCCACTCCATGGTGGGCATTGCCCACTCCATGGTCCGAGTGCGTTGATGAAACTTACCATTTTGGAAAGCTAATGGCAGCACCTTTCCAGCGATATATGCCACTTGGCCAGAATATTTTTCTAAAAATACGCAAAAACGCACTGACAACGCGCAGTTTTAGATGCCTACACTGGCATGATGAAGTGGCCACTGCCCACACCATGGTGGGCACTGCCCACTCCATGGCCCGAGTGCGTTGATGAAACTTGCCATTTTGGAAAGCTAATGGCAGCACCTTTCCAGAGATGTATGCCACTTGGCCAGAATATTTTTCTAAAGTTACAAAAAAGGCACTGAAAACGCGCATTTTTAGTTAGCCTACACTGGCATGATGAAGTGGCCACTGCCCACACCATGGTGGGCACTGCCCACTCCATGGTCCGAGTGCGTTGATGAAACTTACCATTTTGGAAAGCTAATGGGAGCACCTTTCCAGCGATATATGCCACTTGGCCAGAATATTTTTCTAAAGTTACGCAAAAACGCACTGACAACGCGCAGTTTTAGATGCCTACACTGGCATGATAAAGTGGCCACTGCCCACTCCATGGTGGGCACTGCCCACTCCATGGTCCGAGTGCGTTGATGAAACTTACCATTTTGGAAAGCTAATGGCAGCACCTTTCCAGCGATATATGCCACTTGGCCAGAATATTTTTCTAAAGTTACGAAAAAGGCACTGAAAACGCGCATTTTTAGTTAGCCTACACTGGCATGATGAAGTGGCCACTGCCCACACCATGGTGGGCACTGCCCACTCCATGGTCCGAGTGCGTTGATGAAACTTACCATTTTGGAAAGCTAATGGCACCACCTTTCCAGCGATGTATGCTACTTGGCCAGAATATTTTTCTAAAGTTACAAAAAAAGGCACTGAAAACGCGCATTTTTAGTTAGCCTACACTGGCATGATGAAGTGGCCACTGCCTACTCCATGGTGGGCACTGCACACTCCACGGTCCGAGTGCGTTGATGAAACTTTCCATTTTGGAAAGCTAATGGCAGCACCTTTCCAGCGATATATGCCACTTGGCCAGAATATTTTTCTAAAGTTACGCAAAAACGCACTGGCAACGCGCAGTTTTAGATGCCTACACTGGCATTATGAAATGGCCACTGCCCACTCCATGGTGGGCACTGCCCACTCCATGGTCCGAGTGTGTTGATGAAACTTACCATTTTGGAAAGCTAATGGCAGCACCTTTCCAGCGATATATGCCACTTGGCCAAAATATTTTTCTAAAGTTACGCAAAAACGCACTGACAACGCGCAGTTTTAGATGCCTACACTGGCATGATGAAGTGGCCACTGCCCACACCATGGTGGGCACTGCCCACTCCATGGTCCGAGTGCGTTGATGAAACTTGCCATTTTGGAAAGCTAATGGCAGCACCTTTCCAGAGATGTATGCCACTTGGCCAGAATATTTTTCTAAAGTTACAAAAAAGGCACTGAAAACGCGCATTTTTAGTTAGCCTACACTGGCATGATGAAGTGGCCACTGCCCACTCCATGGTCCGAGTGCGTTGATGAAACTTACCATTTTGGAAAGCTAATGGCAGCACCTTTCCAGCGATATATGCCACTTGGCAAGAATATTTTTCTAAAGTTACGAAAAAAGGCACTGAAAACGCGCATCTTTAGTTAGCCTACACTGGCATGATGAAGTGGCCACTGCCCACACCATGGTGGGCACTGCCCACTCCATGGTCCGAGTGCGTTAATGAAACTTGCCATTTTGGAAAGCTAATGGCAGCACCTTTCCAGCGATGTATGCCACTTGGCCAGAATATTTTTCTAAAGTTACAAAAAAAGGCACTGAAAACGCGCATTTTTAGTTAGCCTACACTGGCATGATGAAGTGGCCACTGCCCACTCCATGGTCCGAGTGCGTTGATGAAACTTACCGTTTTGGAAAGCTAATGGCAGCACCTTTCCAGCGATATATGCCACTTGGCCAGAATATTTTTCTAAAGTTACGCAAAAACGCACTGACAACGCGCAGTTTTAGATGCCTACACTGGCATGATGAAGTGGCCACTGCCCACTCCATGGTCCGAGAGCGTTGATGAAACTGACCATTTTGGAAAGCTAATGGCAGCACCCTTCCAGCGATATATGCCACTTGGCCAGAATATTTTTCTAAAGTTACGCAAAAACGCACTGACAACGCGCAGTTTTAGATGCCTACACTGGCATGATGAAGTGGCCACTGCCCACTCCATGGTGGGCACTGCCCACTCCATGGTCCGAGTGCGTTGATGAAACTTACCATTTTGGAAAGCTAATGGCAGAATATTTTTCTAAAGTTACGCAAAAACGCACTGACAACGCGCAGTTTTAGATGCCTACAGTGGCATGATGAAGTGGCCACTGCCCACTCCATGGTCCGAGTGCGTTGATGAAACTTACCATTTTGGAAAGCTAATGGCAGCACCTTTCCAGCGATATATGCCACTTGGCCAGAATATTTTTCTAAAGTTACGAAAAAAGGCACTGAAAACGCGCATTTTTAGTTAGCCTACACTGGCATGATGAAGTGGCCACTGCCCACGCCATGGTGGGCACTGCCCACTCCATGGTCCGAGTGCGTTGATGAAACTTACCATTTTGGAAAGCTAATGGCAGCACCTTTCCAGCGATATATGCCACTTGGCCAGAATATTTTTCTAAAGTTACGCAAAAACGCACTGACAACGCGCAGTTTTAGATGCCTACACTGGCATGATAAAGTGGCCACTGCCCAATCCATGGTGGGCACTGCCCACTCCATGGTCCGAGTGCGTTGATGAAACTTACCATTTTGGAAAGCTAATGGCAGCACCTTTCCAGCGGTATATGCCACTTGGCCAGAATATTTTTCTAAAGTTACGAAAAAGGCACTGAAAATGCGCATTTTTAGTTAGCCTACACTGGCATGATGAAGTGGCCACTGCCCACACCATGGTGGGCACTGCACACTCCATGGTCCGAGTGCGTTGATGAAACTTACCATTTTGGAAAGCTAATGGCAGCACCTTTCCAGCGATGTATGCCACTTGGCCAGAATATTTTTCTAAAGTTACAAAAAAAGGCACTGAAAACGCGCATTTTTAGTTAGCCTACACTGGCATGATGAAGTGGCCACTGCCCACTCCATGGTGGGCACTGCACACTCCACGGTCCGAGTGCGTTGATTAAACTTACCATCTTGCAAAGCTAATGGCAGCACCTTTCCAGCGATATATGCCACTTGGCCAGAATATTTTTCTAAAAATACGCAAAAACGCACTGACAACGCGCAGATTTAGATGCCTACACTGGCATGATGAAGTGGCCACTGCCCACACCATGGTGGGCACTGCCCACTCCATGGTCCGAGTGCGTTGATGAAACTTACCATTTTGAAAAGCTAATGGGAGCACCTTTCCAGCGATATATGCCACTTGGCCAGAATATTTTTCTAAAGTTAAGAAAAAAGGCACTGAAAACGCGCATTTTTAGTTAGCCTACACTGGCATGATGAAGTGGCCACTGCCCACACCCTGGTGTGCACTGCCCACTCCATGGTCCGAGTGCGTTGATGAAACTTGCCATTTTGGAAAGCTAATGGCAGCACCTTTCCAGAGATGTATGCCACTTGGTCAGAATATTTTTCTAAAGTTACAAAAAAGGCACTGAAAACGCGCATTTTTAGTTAGCCTACACTGGCATGATGAAGTGGCCACTGCCCACTCCATGGTCCGAGTGCGTTGATGAAACTTACCATTTTGGAAAGCTAATGGCAGCACCTTTCCAGCGATATATGCCGCTTGGCCAGAATATTTTTCTAAAGTTACGCAAAAACGCACTGACAACGCGCAGTTTTAGATGCCTACACTGGCATGATAAAGTGGCTACTGCCCACACCATGGTGGGCACTGCCCACTCCATGGTCCGAGTGCGTTGATGAAACTTACCATTTTGGAAAGCTAATGGCAGCACCTTTCCAACGATATATGCCACTTGGCCAGAATATTTTTCTAAAGTTACGAAAAAAGGCACTGAAAACGCGCATTTTTAGTTAGCCTACACTGGCATGATGAAGTGGCCACTGCCCACTCCATGGTGGGCATTGCCCACTCCATGGTCCGAGTGCGTTGATGAAACTTACCATTTTGGAAAGCTAATGGCAGCACCTTTCCAGCGATATATGCCACTTGGCCAGAATATTTTTCTAAAAATACGCAAAAACGCACTGACAACGCGCAGTTTTAGATGCCTACACTGGCATGATGAAGTGGCCACTGCCCACACCATGGTGGGCACTGCCCACTCCATGGTCCGAGTGCGTTGATGAAACTTGCCATTTTGGAAAGCTAATGGCAGCACCTTTCCAGAGATGTATGCCACTTGGCCAGAATATTTTTCTAAAGTTACAAAAAAGGCACTGAAAACGCGCATTTTTAGTTAGCCTACACTGGCATGATGAAGTGGCCACTGCCCACTCCATGGTCCGAGTGCGTTGATGAAACTTACCATTTTGGAAAGCTAATGGCAGCACCTTTCCAGCGATATATGCCGCTTGGCCAGAATATTTTTCTAAAGTTACGCAAAAACGCACTGACAACGCGCAGTTTTAGATGCCTACACTGGCATGATAAAGTGGCTACTGCCCACACCATGGTGGGCACTGCCCACTCCATGGTCCGAGTGCGTTGATGAAACTTACCATTTTGGAAAGCTAATGGCAGCACCTTTCCAACGATATATGCCACTTGGCCAGAATATTTTTCTAAAGTTACGAAAAAAGGCACTGAAAACGCGCATTTTTAGTTAGCCTACACTGGCATGATGAAGTGGCCACTGCCCACTCCATGGTGGGCATTGCCCACTCCATGGTCCGAGTGCGTTGATGAAACTTACCATTTTGGAAAGCTAATGGCAGCACCTTTCCAGCGATATATGCCACTTGGCCAGAATATTTTTCTAAAAATACGCAAAAACGCACTGACAACGCGCAGTTTTAGATGCCTACACTGGCATGATGAAGTGGCCACTGCCCACACCATGGTGGGCACTGCCCACTCCATGGCCCGAGTGCGTTGATGAAACTTGCCATTTTGGAAAGCTAATGGCAGCACCTTTCCAGAGATGTATGCCACTTGGCCAGAATATTTTTCTAAAGTTACAAAAAAGGCACTGAAAACGCGCATTTTTAGTTAGCCTACACTGGCACTCGGACCATGAAGTGGCCACTGCCCACACCATGGTGGGCAGTGGCCACTCCATGGTCCGAGTGCGTTGATGAAACTTACCATTTTGGAAAGCTAATGGGAGCACCTTTCCAGCGATATATGCCACTTGGCCAGAATATTTTTCTAAAGTTACGAAAAAACGCACTGACAACGCGCAGTTTTAGATGCCTACACTGGCATGATAAAGTGGCCACTGCCCACTCCATGGTGGGCACTGCCCACTCCATGGTCCGAGTGCGTTGATGAAACTTACCATTTTGGAAAGCTAATGGCAGCACCTTTCCAGCGATATATGCCACTTGGCCAGAATATTTTTCTAAAGTTACGAAAAAGGCACTGAAAACGCGCATTTTTAGTTAGCCTACACTGGCATGATGAAGTGGCCACTGCCCACACCATGGTGGGCACTGCCCACTCCATGGTCCGAGTGCGTTGATGAAACTTACCATTTTGGAAAGCTAATGGCACCACCTTTCCAGCGATGTATGCTACTTGGCCAGAATATTTTTCTAAAGTTACAAAAAAAGGCACTGAAAACGCGCATTTTTAGTTAGCCTACACTGGCATGATGAAGTGGCCACTGCCTACTCCATGGTGGGCACTGCACACTCCACGGTCCGAGTGCGTTGATGAAACTTTCCATTTTGGAAAGCTAATGGCAGCACCTTTCCAGCGATATATGCCACTTGGCCAGAATATTTTTCTAAAGTTACGCAAAAACGCACTGGCAACGCGCAGTTTTAGATGCCTACACTGGCATTATGAAATGGCCACTGCCCACTCCATGGTGGGCACTGCCCACTCCATGGTCCGAGTGTGTTGATGAAACTTACCATTTTGGAAAGCTAATGGCAGCACCTTTCCAGCGATATATGCCACTTGGCCAAAATATTTTTCTAAAGTTACGCAAAAACGCACTGACAACGCGCAGTTTTAGATGCCTACACTGGCATGATGAAGTGGCCACTGCCCACACCATGGTGGGCACTGCCCACTCCATGGTCCGAGTGCGTTGATGAAACTTGCCATTTTGGAAAGCTAATGGCAGCACCTTTCCAGAGATGTATGCCACTTGGCCAGAATATTTTTCTAAAGTTACAAAAAAGGCACTGAAAACGCGCATTTTTAGTTAGCCTACACTGGCATGATGAAGTGGCCACTGCCCACTCCATGGTCCGAGTGCGTTGATGAAACTTACCATTTTGGAAAGCTAATGGCAGCACCTTTCCAGCGATATATGCCACTTGGCAAGAATATTTTTCTAAAGTTACGAAAAAAGGCACTGAAAACGCGCATCTTTAGTTAGCCTACACTGGCATGATGAAGTGGCCACTGCCCACACCATGGTGGGCACTGCCCACTCCATGGTCCGAGTGCGTTAATGAAACTTGCCATTTTGGAAAGCTAATGGCAGCACCTTTCCAGCGATGTATGCCACTTGGCCAGAATATTTTTCTAAAGTTACAAAAAAAGGCACTGAAAACGCGCATTTTTAGTTAGCCTACACTGGCATGATGAAGTGGCCACTGCCCACTCCATGGTCCGAGTGCGTTGATGAAACTTACCGTTTTGGAAAGCTAATGGCAGCACCTTTCCAGCGATATATGCCACTTGGGCAGAATATTTTTCTAAAGTTACGCAAAAACGCACTGACAACGCGCAGTTTTAGATGCCTACACTGGCATGATGAAGTGGCCACTGCCCACTCCATGGTCCGAGAGCGTTGATGAAACTTACCATTTTGGAAAGCTAATGGCAGCACCTTTCCAGCGATATATGCCACTTGGCCAGAATATTTTTCTAAAGTTACGCAAAAACGCACTGACAACGCGCAGTTTTAGATGCCTACACTGGCATGATGAAGTGGCCACTGCCCACTCCATGGTGGGCACTGCCCACTCCATGGTCCGAGTGCGTTGATGAAACTTACCATTTTGGAAAGCTAATGGCAGAATATTTTTCTAAAGTTACGCAAAAACGCACTGACAACGCGCAGTTTTAGATGCCTACAGTGGCATGATGAAGTGGCCACTGCCCACTCCATGGTCCGAGTGCGTTGATGAAACTTACCATTTTGGAAAGCTAATGGCAGCACCTTTCCAGCGATATATGCCACTTGGCCAGAATATTTTTCTAAAGTTACGAAAAAAGGCACTGAAAACGCGCATTTTTAGTTAGCCTACACTGGCATGATGAAGTGGCCACTGCCCACGCCATGGTGGGCACTGCCCACTCCATGGTCCGAGTGCGTTGATGAAACTTACCATTTTGGAAAGCTAATGGCAGCACCTTTCCAGCGATATATGCCACTTGGCCAGAATATTTTTCTAAAGTTACGCAAAAACGCACTGACAACGCGCAGTTTTAGATGCCTACACTGGCATGATAAAGTGGCCACTGCCCAATCCATGGTGGGCACTGCCCACTCCATGGTCCGAGTGCGTTGATGAAACTTACCATTTTGGAAAGCTAATGGCAGCACCTTTCCAGCGGTATATGCCACTTGGCCAGAATATTTTTCTAAAGTTACGAAAAAGGCACTGAAAACGCGCATTTTTAGTTAGCCTACACTGGCATGATGAAGTGGCCACTGCCCACACCATGGTGGGCACTGCACACTCCATGGTCCGAGTGCGTTGATGAAACTTACCATTTTGGAAAGCTAATGGCAGCACCTTTCCAGCGATGTATGCCACTTGGCCAGAATATTTTTCTAAAGTTACAAAAAAAGGCACTGAAAACGCGCATTTTTAGTTATCCTACACTGGCATGATGAAGTGGCCACTGCCCACTCCATGGTGGGCACTGCACACTCCACGGTCCGAGTGCGTTGATTAAACTTACCATCTTGCAAAGCTAATGGCAGCACCTTTCCAGCGATATATGCCACTTGGCCAGAATATTTTTCTAAAAATACGCAAAAACGCACTGACAACGCGCAGATTTAGATGCCTACACTGGCATGATGAAGTGGCCACTGCCCACACCATGGTGGGCACTGCCCACTCCATGGTCCGAGTGCGTTGATGAAACTTACCATTTTGAAAAGCTAATGGGAGCACCTTTCCAGCGATATATGCCACTTGGCCAGAATATTTTTCTAAAGTTAAGAAAAAAGGCACTGAAAACGCGCATTTTTAGTTAGCCTACACTGGCATGATGAAGTGGCCACTGCCCACACCCTGGTGTGCACTGCCCACTCCATGGTCCGAGTGCGTTGATGAAACTTGCCATTTTGGAAAGCTAATGGCAGCACCTTTCCAGAGATGTATGCCACTTGGCCAGAATATTTTTCTAAAGTTACAAAAAAGGCACTGAAAACGCGCATTTTTAGTTAGCCTACACTGGCATGATGAAGTGGCCACTGCCCACTCCATGGTCCGAGTGCGTTGATGAAACTTACCATTTTGGAAAGCTAATGGCAGCACCTTTCCAGCGATATATGCCGCTTGGCCAGAATATTTTTCTAAAGTTACGCAAAAACGCACTGACAACGCGCAGTTTTAGATGCCTACACTGGCATGATAAAGTGGCTACTGCCCACACCATGGTGGGCACTGCCCACTCCATGGTCCGAGTGCGTTGATGAAACTTACCATTTTGGAAAGCTAATGGCAGCACCTTTCCACCGATATATGCCACTTGGCCAGAATATTTTTCTAAAGTTACGAAAAAAGGCACTGAAAACGCGCATTTTTAGTAAGCCTACACTGGCATGATGAAGTGGCCACTGCCCACTCCATGGTGGGCATTGCCCACTCCATGGTCCGAGTGCGTTGATGAAACTTACCATTTTGGAAAGCTAATGGCAGCACCTTTCCAGCGATATATGCCACTTGGCCAGAATATTTTTCTAAAAATACGCAAAAACGCACTGACAACGCGCAGTTTTAGATGCCTACACTGGCATGATGAAGTGGCCACTGCCCACACCATGGTGGGCACTGCCCACTCCATGGTCCGAGTGCGTTGATGAAACTTGCCATTTTGGAAAGCTAATGGCAGCACCTTTCCAGAGATGTATGCCACTTGGCCAGAATATTTTTCTAAAGTTACAAAAAAGGCACTGAAAACGCGCATTTTTAGTTAGCCTACACTGGCATGATGAAGTGGCCACTGCCCACTCCATGGTCCGAGTGCGTTGATGAAACTTACCATTTTGGAAAGCTAATGGCAGCACCTTTCCAGCGATATATGCCGCTTGGCCAGAATATTTTTCTAAAGTTACGCAAAAACGCACTGACAACGCGCAGTTTTAGATGCCTACACTGGCATGATAAAGTGGCTACTGCCCACACCATGGTGGGCACTGCCCACTCCATGGTCCGAGTGCGTTGATGAAACTTACCATTTTGGAAAGCTAATGGCAGCACCTTTCCAACGATATATGCCACTTGGCCAGAATATTTTTCTAAAGTTACGAAAAAAGGCACTGAAAACGCGCATTTTTAGTTAGCCTACACTGGCATGATGAAGTGGCCACTGCCCACTCCATGGTGGGCACTGCCCACTCCATGGTCCGAGTGCGTTGATGAAACTTACCATTTTGGAAAGCTAATGGCAGCACCTTTCCAGCGATATATGCCACTTGGCCAGAATATTTTTCTAAAAATACGCAAAAACGCACTGACAACGCGCAGTTTTAGATGCCTACACTGGCATGATGAAGTGGCCACTGCCCACACCATGGTGGGCACTGCCCACTCCATGGTCCGAGTGCGTTGATGAAACTTGCCATTTTGGAAAGCTAATGGCAGCACCTTTCCAGAGATGTATGCCACTTGGCCAGAATATTTTTCTAAAGTTACAAAAAAGGCACTGAAAACGCGCATTTTTAGTTAGCCTACACTGGCATGATGAAGTGGCCACTGCCCACACCATGGTGGGCACTGCCCACTCCATGGTCCGAGTGCGTTGATGAAACTTACCATTTTGGAAAGCTAATGGGAGCACCTTTCCAGCGATATATGCCACTTGGCCAGAATATTTTTCTAAAGTTACGCAAAAACGCACTGACAACGCGCAGTTTTAGATGCCTACACTGGCATGATAAAGTGGCCACTGCCCACTCCATGGTGGGCACTGCCCACTCCATGGTCCGAGTGCGTTGATGAAACTTACCATTTTGGAAAGCTAATGGCAGCACCTTTCCAGCGATATATGCCACTTGGCCAGAATATTTTTCTAAAGTTACGAAAAAGGCACTGAAAACGCGCATTTTTAGTTAGCCTACACTGGCATGATGAAGTGGCCACTGCCCACACCATGGTGGGCACTGCCCACTCCATGGTCCGAGTGCGTTGATGAAACTTACCATTTTGGAAAGCTAATGGCAGCACCTTTCCAGCGATGTATGCTACTTGGCCAGAATATTTTTCTAAAGTTACAAAAAAAGGCACTGAAAACGCGCATTTTTAGTTAGCCTACACTGGCATGATGAAGTGGCCACTGCCTACTCCATGGTGGGCACTGCACACTCCACGGTCCGAGTGCGTTGATGAAACTTTCCATTTTGGAAAGCTAATGGCAGCACCTTTCCAGCGATATATGCCACTTGGCCAGAATATTTTTCTAAAGTTACGCAAAAACGCACTGGCAACGCGCAGTTTTAGATGCCTACACTGGCATTATGAAATGGCCACTGCCCACTCCATGGTGGGCACTGCCCACTCCATGGTCCGAGTGTGTTGATGAAACTTACCATTTTGGAAAGCTAATGGCAGCACCTTTCCAGCGATATATGCCACTTGGCCAAAATATTTTTCTAAAGTTACGCAAAAACGCACTGACAACGCGCAGTTTTAGATGCCTACACTGGCATGATGAAGTGGCCACTGCCCACTCCATGGTGCGCACTGCCCACTCCATGGTCCGAGTGCGTTGATGAAACTTACCATTTTGGAAAGCTAATGGCAGCACCTTTCCAGCGATATATGCCACTTGGCCAGAATATTTTTCTAAAGTTACGAAAAAAGGCACTGAAAACGCGCATTTTTAGTTAGCCTACACTGGCATGATGAAGTGGCCACTGCCCACTCCATGGTCCGAGTGCGTTGATGAAACTTACCATTTTGGAAAGCTAATGGCAGCACCTTTCCAGCGATATATGCCACTTGGCCAGAATATTTTTCTAAAGTTACGAAAAAAGGCCCTGAAACCGCGCATTTTTAGTTAGCCTACACTGGCCACTCCATGGTCCGAGTGCGTTGATGAAACTTACCATTTTGGAAAGCTAATGGCACGAATAAATGAGTGCAATGAAATGGAAATGAGTGAAATAGAAAAAAAGTGCTGTCTTCGGCCTGGCCGAAGTCTTAATACCCTACAGCCAAGTAACTAAAAAGATTATAATTTCGCCACTTAGCAACTTTTTTATAAGGACCACGCCAATATACTGCTGGATAGGACCACGTGTTAATACTTTGACCCGTAAGAAGCTCAATTAGGCTATTCGACAAAATCTGTGAGAGTGCTGCGGTCTCATGCAATCAAATAGCGCCCGTTCATATTTATTTAAGCACTGGGATGGTCCTCTTGTGGCAAGGATTGAAATCGAATATATTTGGTCTTCATACTATTGTATGCTAGGACAACCACGAAAGTACGATTAAGCTAAGTTAACATTAGTTCAGAGATAATGGAAAACTGTGCGTGGTTATCAACTGATTTCACGTCGCTGTAAATCCAATCTGAGAGTCATCCGGATATGCTTACTTGGACTTCTGAGGTCCTGATTACAACAGAAAGGCGATGGACGGACGAACAGACATACAGATGGAAGGACGGCACATAAGTAGATATATGTTCTAGTGTATGTTTTTTCTGGAAATTCGTGTGCAAATGGGCGAAGTACTATGAATCATATGTGTTGGAGTAAATTGGAAAAATTGCCCACTGAAGCCCGGTGAGCAGAGTTGCCATACTGAGGGACAATGCCTTTTGATCGCTGATTGATGATTCTCATGGGATTCTTAGTTACTTGGGGAAATGGGATTCTCACGGCAATTTTGAACATTTTAGGGGATTTTTCCAAGGATTTCTTTTTGATTATTTGAGCACTGTAGATTCTCATGTCATTTTAAATGCTTGTGGGGATTTTTCGGGGAATTTCAGGTGGCATCTTGCAGCGTTGTGTTTGTTGTACTGCTTTGCTTTTGAAACCTTTCCGCAGAAAAGTAACGAAAAAAATTATTGTAAACATTTAGTGGACGGATTAAACTGTGACTGGCATGCGTGGTCTGAAGCGCGAAGTTGATGTTTTAAGGAATTTGAAACCCTCCTTGTCGTAGTAGTTTGTTTATTGATTGGGAGTCCAAGTGAGTTGTTCTTAGTGTTGTTATAAATTAAACGCTGACCCATAAGCGAAACAGAAAATGACTGTAAACATTCCATATGAAATTTTCAGATTTCGAGGGAGTTGGAATAATTATGAGTCATCAATTTTCTAAGCAGAGTCTCTACACAGTGCTATATGTTCCGGAATAAAATTATACCTTAATATCTCCCACGGTTTATCAGATATTCACATTATAACAATTTTAAAAACGAGGTGCCTTTACATTCCGTATGTAAAGTAGGCGTGGTTGTTAACCGATCTCGCCCATTTTCAATCACAAACTGCCCTACATAAAGAATATTTGTGCCAAAGTTCATTGCGGTCTCTTTTCGTTTTCTCGTAATCGTGATTTCAACAGACAGACGGACGGACAGGGTTAAATTCAGAAGGTGACGCTGAGCAAGAATATATATACTTTTCTATATCTATCTCATCTCCTTCCCTGCTTTGCAAACGAAAGAACAAAGTAAATATACCCCACTCCCTATATATATAATGAATAATTTTTATATAATTTTATTATATAATGATATATGTAGATGTACAATAAAAGAGGAGTAACATTTCAAGAATTCATTATCATAAAAATAGGTTATTTTGGAAGTCTTAAGAACCGACTCGAGAGAAACACGATATATCAATGTAATTAATTTGCCGTCAAGAATTCAATAAAATCGGGAGATAGGACTTTGTATTCAGTGTTCCCGTCGTGAATCCGTAGTTTTATGAGCTCCATATTGGGTTCGAAAATAAACTCGTAGCACGTGTATGGACAATCAACGCCTCGCATTTCCTCCAAAACCTTTTTCAAAAAAGTGTGCAAAAATTTGACGCAAACACAAGGCTTCCATGGCTGATTCTGAAAATATAAAGAAGGATTCGAGCCACAGTAAGGATGTGAAGTGCGAAGCTGGCAAAGTCTTTTGTAAAAGCTTTATGAAGTCCGAAACGTACTTGCTCCAGTTCAGATACCGTTACATGTTTTATGGGGTTTTTCACCAAGTCTTCTGAATTTCTCGCCCCTATATAGATAGCTTCCACACCTCCCAGATGAGCTTTGGCCCACCAATCCAGCGTCGGAGGAACATGTCGCCTCTTGAAAGCAACGTCCTTAGTTAGTCGTGCATCGACGAAACGGCACTGGCGGAGTGTCTTCATGTCTTTTCTGTGGAGGACAAGTGAGAGTTGTTACTAACATTAGTTTTGCAACTGTTCGTTGTTTTAACGTACAGGTTATCCAATTTCTTTGCGGACTCAATTCCGTTCAACTCAGCAGAGTAGATGATACTTAAATCCTTCAACTTACTACGAAAAATGCCATAAAGTTGCTTCTCCTCGTTGACTGGGATTTTTGTCTCAGGCTCGACATTGGGATCCTCTGTGAAGATAAATACGTATGCAAGAATTTGTGGAACTCAATCAACATAAAAATCAGTTATTAGTAAGAGACGGAAAACATATTTTAATGCAATAGCGCTTAAAAGATCACGAAAATAAGAGTTAATGGATTTTATTCCGCAGTCTAGTCGCAGCTAAAATATTAGAGTGATATTCCTGGTTTTCACATTCAGCTATCATGCAGGTAAAATATTTAAGAGTATCTCGTCCGAAATAACTTTCCTTTTTTCCACACTACTAAAAATGTTCTGGATGACTGCAATTTTTTAGAATCACTCACTTTCAATTAAAAATTGGGATCAAAAGACCGATTGTTAGTTAACCATTATTGCTGCATGAATCCGCACTTACCTACAAAACAGTATTGTTGGAACTTAAAATGAAATGTTTGCACCGGTGATGCTTGAAATTGGCCATAGTGCTGGTTCAACGGCGAGTAGTCGCACTCTGCTAGATACAATCTGTTGTTGTATTTGGTGGCACAGATCCTCCATTTCAGACCGAAGCGACTTTCTGCGTGGTAAGGTGTTCGCATCACAATAGACAAAACACCGCGATGTGTGATTATTTCAACGTCTTCTTCTCCAGCGTCTTCTTCATCTTCAAGCTCACGCAAATTACGAGGCAGTCGTCCAGGATTCGCGTCATCGTCGTCTTTGTCGTCGAACTCATCCTGATGCATGAGGTAGTAGCCGACTTTGTTCAGTTTATATTTGTAGTAATTAACTGAACGATGTTCGTAGTCCTCGTAGCCTGCCATTAGATCCAAAGGATAATCGCGCCTTTGAGGCATTTTAAAGTACATCATCTTCTCAGCGGCCTTCATTTGAGTGCCGTCGTTTTCGACGACTGCAACTATTTCCGGCTTCGTTAGATGAAATCCAGTGCACTTCGATTCATCGCGATCGGCATGACCCAGCTTGCAAAAAATTCTGGAACCGTTCATCGCACTCTGAGACTTTGACATGAATACGATCCAAATATTTAGTTAATGGGTTAAAATAGTTAATTCAGAGAAAATCTTTCGGAATTTACGCAGTGTCTTTGCGACGATATGAACGATGCAAGTTTTAACAGCCGAATGAAAACATGAATCCTCACTGGACCGTACCCGTGAGTTGGATCTGAAAGTGCCACCGCGTCAGTGACTCAATTGTTACAGTTAGCGCATTCTGAGCACAGAAAACCAAGTTGGGCAGTACGAATAAATGAGTGCAATGAAATGGAAATGAGTGAAATAGAAAAGAAGTGCTGTCTTCGGCCTGGCCGAAGTCTTAATACCCTACAGCCAAGTAACTAAAAAAATTATAATTTCGCCACTTAGCAACTTTTTTATAAGGACCACGCCAATATACTGCTGGATAGGATCACGTATAAATACTTTGACCCGTAAGAAGCTCAATTAAGCTATTCGACAAAATCTGTGAGAGTGCTGCGGTCTCATGCAATCAAATAGCGCCCGTTCATATTTATTTAAGCACTGGGATGGTCCTCTTGTGGCAAGGATTGAAATCGAATATATTTGGTCTTCATACTATTGTATGCTAGGACAACCACGAAAGTACGATTAAGCTAAGTTAACATTAGTTCAGAGATAATGGAAAACTGTGCGTGGTTATCAACTGATTTCACGTCGCTGTAAATCCAATCTGAGTGTCATCCGGATATGCTTACTTGGTTTTCTGAGGTCCTGATTACAACAGAAAGGCGTACAGGCAGATGGACGGACGAGTAGACATACAGATGGAAGGACGGACATAAGTACATGTATGTTCTCGTGTATTTATGTTCTGGAAATTCGTGTGCAAATGGGCGAAGTACTATGAATCATATGTGTTGGAGTAAATTGGAAAATTTGCCTGAACTGAAGGCTGATGAGCAGAGATGCCATACTGGGGGATACAATGCCCTTTTTTATGGCGGATGAAACCAAGCTCTGGGGATGGCCCTATCCTTGCAAAGCATTTGTTGGTTCCCTAGGGATGACTGGTTAGCGGAAAGGGGTGAAAGAGGGAGTAGTGACGGTTTACACTTCGCTTAAAGGTTTCGACGCTGTAAGTGGGCGGGAAAACATGCGCAGGGAGATTATTCCACAATCTAATGACGCGACCGCAAATCAAATTCTCAGGACAATGCGTGGTTCGTTGGAACGGAATCGTGACATAAAAGGTATGCACCACTCTAGAAAGCCGAGTAGTTCATTTGGTAATACCTGTAGATACCTCGTGATAAAAACCTACGTGTTAATATTTTATACCGTTTACAAGATATTGACAACTTTTGTATGAGTGGGCGTGGCCCATTTTTGGCACGCTTATTGGTAATGCTTCCGGATACATCGTGGCAAAATTGCATCACAATATCTTATACGGTTCATGAGATGTTGCCAACTTTGTTATGAGTAGGCGTGACACGCCCACTTTTTGTAAAAAAAATTTCTAAAAATTTTATTAATGGCACTATATGTTCCGGAATAAAATGATACCTTAATATCTCGCACAGTTTATGAGATATTCAGATTACAACATTTTTTGAAACGAGGTGGCTTTACATTCCGTATGTAAAGTAGGCGTGGCTGTTTACCAATCTCGCCCATTTTCAATCCCAAACTGTCCTACATAACAGAGAATATTTGTGCCAAATTTCATTGCGATATCTCTTTTCCTTCTCCCGTAACCGTGATTTCAACAGACAAACAGACGAACGGATGGGGCTAAATCGATTCAGGAGGTGACGCTGAGCAAGAATATATATAATTTTCTATATCTATCTCGTCTCCTTCTCTGCGTTACAAACGGAAGAATTAAGTGAATATACCCTCCCTTCGGGTGTAGGGTATAAAAATTCATGTTAACATTTAGTGGACGGATTAAACTTGCATGTGTGGTCTGAAGCGCGAAGTTGAATTTTGAAGGAATTTGAAACCCTCCTTGCTGTACTGGTTTGTTTATTGCTTGGGGAGTCCAAGTGAGTTGTTGTTCTTGTTGTTATAAATTAAAGGCTGACCCATAAGCGAAACAGAAAATTGCTGTAAACATTTCCAATGAAATTTTCTGATTTGGAAGCATTTAGAGTTTTTATCAGTCATCAATTTTTTAAGCGGAGTCTCTACACATTGTTGTTGAAGTGCCTAAGAAGGATCGAAAAGGGGAATTTTGGAAAAAAATGTTTATTGTTGGTAGCGATATGCTCGGAAATCGATAGATGATGTGATACCGTACCGAGATAAATTTGAAATGCTAATAAATTGCACATTATTGATTGGCAAACACGCTTTTTTTATATCGAATGAATGTACAAGCACACCATTTAAAAAAATTTTCAAGAGTGTTTTTTGTACATGGTACGAGATATTAAGACGACACTTCATCCCTATGTATTCAGTGACTCTAGCATAATATCCGCAAAAATGCTTCGTCCTCTTGAATGTTACAGAGGATTTTAGAGTTTAACAGGTACCCGTCCAAGGCATCTTTTATAACTTAACGGCTGAAGGGTATTTACACTTTGGCTTTTATTAATTACCTCACATTTTTATACCATTTTTCCAGTGTCCTGGGAATTCATTCAATTGTTGGATGGTCTATTTTCCCAACCTAAGAAAATGACTCGCAGAATCCACTTTAACGACTATTCAAGCCTTTCCCTAATTACCTGCAGGTGTTCCCGAAATGAGGTTTCTGCAATTGCAACGGTGTTTTATATGCTGAATTGTATATGCTTCGGATTGCAGGTAACGGACGCGGTTATTAGGGGTTTTTTTGTTATTAGGAATTTTCACATTACAATTTTTCACGGATTTCATTGAACTCTAATGGGCGACGGTAACAGTTTTAAAGTGGGTGATTAGGCTCAATAAAGAAGCATATTTAGTACAAAGCATTCTCTCTGGCTGATTTTGGTATTAAGGAGGGTCTAGCAAGTAAAAAGGTATAATTTTAAATGTATTACTGAAAGAGTTTAGAAGTGTTTATAGTTATTTTGGAATGAACAGCGTTTAAAAAGCCGTCCGGCAGCCGCCAGCCAACAGTCGCCAGCCACCAGCCGCCAGTCGTCAGTCCGTCCAGGCCACCAGGGTTGCCACTGACTCGGCCACCAGGGTCGCCACCCCTCGAAGAAAAGTGCCCAAAAAACTTTAAAAAAATATTAACAAATAAAAAAAGTACAAAAATTAAAAAATGCACGAACCAATAACCAGACGCATGTATTTGTGAAACAGCTTCGCACTTCAATTAAACTTTAATATATATGAATTTAATTTTAAATTGAAATTATTTGCACTCTTTAAGTAAATTATTTTTGTTTTGTATTTAATACTATTTTATATCTATTGTGTATATTTATTCATCTGTGAGACATAAATATGTAGTTGGAATTAATAAGCAAATATAAAAAACTCTCCTCCCATTCAAGAATTATTGTGTCTACTCAAAAACCTCAGAAAATTGGCAAACCCTATGCAACTGCAGTCAGTTATTTGGTCGTCTGGTGGCGCGACTGACTTTTCCCGAAGTTCAAATCCAAGCTTTCAAAGCCATCTACTTGCTCCGGAAGCTTACATTTGACGACAGTTCACCTCCGGTTGGTTGAGGCCCTTGATTCAAGCCAGAAGTTAAAAGCTTAAAAAGCGCGCTTCTCTTCTTCTCTGGGTACAGAGAAGGATATAAAGTGAAAGAGAGGAGAGAGAAAACTGAAACTCAATTCCGAAGATATAACGAAAAAGAAGACTTTTTGCTAACATTTTCATATTGCTAAAATTAATAATTTACAAGAATCCGTTTTATAAAAATTTGTTGTTTTCATTAATGAATTAATATGATTAAAGGGAGAGAAAAAAATTTAGCTTTTTTCTCTTAAACTGCCTGCCAGCGAAAGTCGCCAAAAAAACTTTACGATAAAACTCTCCCGACACACACGCACACATACATTCACTCCTCTCTGGAGCAGCAGCAGCAGCAGCAGGATGTACAGAAAACTAATTAAAATCGGTAGTAGAATCGTTTTCCACGTTCAGTATAAAAAGTGAGCGCAGCGGGAAAGTTTCAAGTTGTAACAGCTGGCATTGAATTTAAAAGCCTGCAACCGGTGGAATTGTTCGGATATCCTGTCGTAATTGAAGGATGGAAAGCTAAACAATTTCAAAAAGAAAACTGAGAAGTGAGGTTGCTGCAGCGATAAGCGAGAGAAAGCAGCGGCTCACAAGTGAGCATCCAACGAGGAAAGGATACGCGTTCGAGATACGAAGCAGGAGAAGAACAAAGTAAGTGAAAGTTAAATACGGGGTTGATGACTGCTGCGCTGAGTGTTTTTTAATGCAATCAGTGCGTGGAGAGGCGGCACACAGACCGACATCTCACTCTCTGATACGAGAGAGTGAGCGGCAGTTCTATTATTTTGCAACGAAAACAACAACAACGACACATGGATTGGAATTTAATTAAAAGTAAGCCAACGTGAGATGCTGGATGCTTACGGCGGAGAAACAATGGGAAGAGTAACGAGATAAAACAGCATTTTTAATTAGAACGGCCTCTCAATTAAATCGCTGAACAGGTTGGTGGGTGGGGGGGACAAGCGTGAGTGAGAGGGTGGTGCAGGGTGGTTCAGTTTGGAAAAGTGCGAAAGTTGTGAAATATTAGAATCCCTAAGAAAACACAAAGGAGCAGCTCGTTGTAAACTGCAACAGCAACGGCAGCCGAGTAGCAAGTCGCGAATACAATGGAAACCGATGAGTGGCAGGTTTCAACTTTTTGTCAACGGCATTCCATCGCAGGCGCCACTTAATAATTTGTTGCCCTCGACGAAAAAGCAGTAACGGTACCTGCAGCCGAAACACCGGCAACTGAGCACAAACTGCAGCAACACCACAAGCATGCGGAGCATCGGCAACAACAACAGGAATAACAAGCAGTACGAGCTCAAGTGCTTCAGTGAGCCTGAAGTACCTCTTCTGTCCTTCCTGCCTCCACATCGCCAAATGTCGCCGAACACAAGGATTTTTGATGCATGGCATTTTGTTGCTGCCGTTGTTGTTGTTGTTGTTGTTATTGTGGTGCGGAGGGATAAAGTAACATGTACACTCAAAAACGGATGCGTTCTCTGCTTCTTATTTTTATTTTTGTCAACACCAGGAGCTCCACGCCCACTCGTGCGACAGGCAGTCCTCAAAATTTACTGCAGCTGGAAAAACAAAGACAGGCAAAAATAGTTCTACACGTAGCTCTCGAAAAACAGTGCAGTGGCGTAGGGCAATAATAGCGCCTTGAATATGAAGTGATGAGCTATACACTCAGAAAAATGCATTGTAATGCCAAAAATTCTGTAAATGTTATTCGATGCGGTGATCAGATTTAATGACATTTCTCACCTTCGAGGCAGATTCCTTGCTAGGGACAAGCACTCCCACCCAGAGGTGGCCTAAATACATGGGGTCCCACGCCCATAAACAAATGTGTGGCACGCTCTCTTCGCCGGCGAAATTGGAAGGTTTTATCACTGCGTCTGGATTGTGCATCCCGATGCAGATAATCAACGCCACCTAAGAAGAGTCTTCGAAAATCCATATCGAATCCATCCACTTATTCTAATCTGCTTGTTGTGTTTCCCTCTTCTCGCATTTGCAGGCCACCCGTCTTCGCATGGTCGACTCATGATCGATTAACTCTCTGGTTTCGGTGCTGACAACTGCCATCGCAGATCTTCTCTTCCTTCACGAACTGATTGAGAAGCAGTTGCGAACTAGCAAAAGGCATTCACGAGAACAACATGCATCAGATCCTCAGCTACGAGGAAGCATTGCAGGCCAGCAGCTCACGCGACCCGCGTGAGTACGTCACGAAGCGCACCTGCCTGGTTCTGGTCTTCACAGTGGCCTTCTGCGCCGTTATTTTGGGTAAGCAGCAGTTGTGACTTAATCTGGACCATTTCAAGTCGTCACTTCAAGCAGATTATATATGCACAATTTCACTACAACTCCATGTTCCCCGTGTAATCGTCTCCGGAACTATTTACATTGTTGCAGTATAAAAACGATTGATCGAGTGGCCCACGACGGCCCCGTCTGTCAACGCGAATGTGAGCCTGACTTGGCTCCCCACTTGTTCCGCGTTCGAGACTGCATGGCGACATCCGATATCCTTGAGCGGCAGACGGGGCCGGCGAGAGCGCTGCGTCGAGGCAATAAAACCAGCAAAAGCTGGCCGATTAGCCGAGGTGGCAACAGTTTTCTTTGACATTCAATACGGCTGAAACGCAATAAAAGAAAAGCGAAGCGTTGCTAGTTTCCCTCGACAACTTTGAAGTGGTGCAGCATTTCACGCAGCGCCCCACCCCGTCCCAACTCCAAATTAATCCCTGCTTCTGAAAAAATCTTTCTAAAATTCCACCTAAAAAGAATTTATTTGAATTTCAAAGGATTTTTTCTCGGGAAATTGATATCCGATCATCAGCAAAACAGGCGGCATCTTGTGGATGCCGGTGAGGACGCAGCAGCCAGCAGTGGAGACTCCGTCGTGCTGTCGAGCGCTGACTACCGCGGTTTGAAGCAGCTGCGCAGCTACCAGCATTCCAAGGAGCTGCTGCTCGCAGCCGCGCGCCAGCTGGGGCAGCAACTGCGGCAGGACAATAAAGGCAACTACTTGCCCAGCTCCCTCAACTCGGACATCTTCAACAAGTACGTCTCCTGCACGCAGGACATCCCGCCCAACACCAGCGTCGAGTCGAGCAGGTTCATCGAGGAGCTCATCAACAACACAGCGGCCCGCCAGAGGGACTGCATGCGCGTCATTCAGATGATCATCGATAACAACCTGGCGAGCGGTTAGGCCGTCTCAACGCTCGACCCACCCCAGGAGAAGGATAACGATATCGTAGAAAAGTTAATCGAAAACTGATTTCGGTCGCTAAGATCGTATTTTTAATCGGTGTCTTTATACTGGAGAGGGTGGGAGTACCGAAGGCCTACCGCCGGATCAACCGCTGCGTCCAGTGTATTTTTACGAACTCTCGTAACCCATCCTCAATGTCCGCATATGTAATTCTAATGTTTACGTATTTCCCTCATGCAATTTAGATTTCCGTAAATGCATTTAAATGAAAGAGTAAATAAAAATCAGATTGATAACCAGCGTTCATATCTCGCTGCTGATGGAATTTAAGGACACATGAGGCCTGATGTGATGCCTTTGTTCCGAAGTGTGCATTCTGTAATAATGCACACCTTACTTTACGAAACCCCGCACCACGATTCGAGACCAGATCGAGACAGAACATTTTCAAGCGAGACAAGCGCTCTGATCGAAAAAGTCCTCTTGAATATAGACAAAATTCAATAATAAAATTGTGTACAAAGTTGGCCGCCGTTTCTGGTGGCCAAGCTTGACAAGGCGTGGGCAGGATCAGTCAAGAGGGCGTGGCATTTTCCATGAAAGCGAAATAATAAGAACGTCTATCTCTCACCCCCTCCCTCTCTCACCCCTCTCTCTCTCTCTCTGCCTCCCTCCCTCTTTACCCATTTATCTCTCTAATTATATTATCTCTTTCTTTCTCTCTCCCTCCCCCTATATATCCATTTATTCCTTTCTCTTTCCCTCTCTATCTCTCTCTCTCTCTCTCTCTCTCTCTCTCTCTCTCTCTCTCTCTTTTCGATGCTATAAACAATGTCATAGCAAACTTTCATTTTTAAATTAATTTATGCATTCCCAGCTTAAATTATTATTTTTTGCTATTTTTATAAATAGTATATTATTTTCAAGTATTTTTTATTTTTTTTTTTTCAAATATCTGTTCGCTATTTTCCACATTAACAAGTGTGCATCAGTCACGTTGTTGCCAGTCAATTGACTGATAGTGTGACACACCAATAATCGCTCATCGCATTGTAACGAACAGACTCTTTTGGAAAGCAGGCTACCACTCGCGAACAGCTGTTGCCTTAGTTCCACACCATTTCCAGCGGAAGTCTGACATTCGTTCTCTCGAATCCAACGGCTGCAATTTATATCAGTTTCCCGTGAGCGTCCGAGTTTGTTTGTTCGTTAATTTACAATCTTCCTTCGGTAGATTTGTGTTTTTAACTTCTTTCTGAGAAAATATAGTTTTAAGAATTGTGCATTTATTATTGTTGCTCGTGCTTTTGGTGTTGCATATGATAAAATCGATACAGAAAGTCAATAAAAAGAAGTGGAATGAAATATTGCACAAGTATTAAAGAAGCAAAGTCCAGAAGTGCTGTCTACTCTACAGATTAATTAATTTTCAATGCAGTGAAAATCCACAAAGAAGGTGAATTTTTAATAAATTGTATGAATTTATTGCGACTTTTCATTTTTTTTTTCTAATTTTCATCAATTTGCATTGAATGCTAGATAATCACGTATCATTAAAAAACACAAAAGCAACAAATAACGAATCCCAGCAGCCACAACTACAAAAGAAACAAACAAAACATTAAAAACCTTGAGAAATTCTTTCCACCCAAACAATACAAATCAAAGCCAAGAAACGACAGCCGCAGTATAAAAAAAGAAAAGTTGGAAAATGCTAACTAGTTCGGGACCCTCCCTCTCCTCGCAAACATCTGCAGCACAGCAACCAGCAAAACCAACATTTCCAGTCCTCACTTGTATGGAGCAGCAAGTCTTCCCAAACAGTGTTGCCACAAAATACCTCCGAGATACTCAATCCTATAGCTACATGTGACTGAGTCATAGTATGGCTTTTACTTGGTTGTGTGCTTAATACAACATCCAGTTGACATCGCCTACCACACTACTGCATGTATTTGTGAATAGTTAAACATGGACACAACCGGTAGTCGAAAAGGTTGACCAGCGCGTGGTGATGACTTTCGGGCATAATTTTTGGGTACCTTTTCACCTAAAAATCTAAAGTAAAACTTTGAATTAAGCCGCCACCTTGCATTCGTCAAAGAGTTATAAGATGTTAGGAATTTCACAACTATTTTACCACATCAACCTCTCTTCTCGGTTGTTGTATCATGGTAGAAATCTGACCACAACTGAGAGAAATACAAGAACTTTACAATAAGATGTTCGTTTATCGCCCAGATGACCATATCTACTTTCTCTTCATTATATAGAGAAGGAATAGAAGATTCTTCGACCTCTTAATTTTAGAACAAAATGTAAATCCGGAGTGAAGCAACCAAAAGACGTGTATCTAAAGTATACTCGTTCCACGCTGTAGATATGGCAACATAGATTCCTGAATGACTGACCGTATTTCTCCTCATTTCCATGTGTTTCTCTCTCTCTTCTCCCCCAGCCATTCCCAGTAACGTTCTTCTAAGTTGTTTCTATTCGCCTCTACTTCCATCGTTCTTCACGATTTCGAATAGAGAAAGATAAAGAAAAGAACGGAACAATTTATCGCAGCACAGAAGTCCATTGCAGCGACAAAGTCCGAAACAACAACAAGCATTGATTCCGGCCAGGTCAACGAGCCGATCTAAAGTATGTAGATGGCGCAAATGAGTACAGTGTGATCTTCAATCAATGGAGTTATTTTTAGTTGTGTACATGGTTAGCCTTCAACATTACTAATAATTTCAAAAAATAAAATAACTAAAAAATATAGATAAATAAAATAGAAACACCTGAGAATACGTAGTACTGATTTTTCATTTCATCCTTTTGTTAAACTGGTAAATAGTGTTTGTAGTAGTTGTTGCAAACTTGAGTTTGAACTTTAAACTTAATCGCGCAATCGGGTATTAAATACTTTTTACTCAAGGGGTTGCGATTACCTCGAAACACTCCTAAAGAAAAGTCAGTGCATAGTTTTCGAATACTACAGGTTTACCAGTGAAGTGGCTAGAATTGTGGCTAACTGTGCATCTGTATCTACGTTTTAAGTATTGTTTTCTGCAGACGTCTAGTATTCCAAAGCTGGTCCCGAGTATTCATTGTGAAGAAACACAATGTGAAGAAACTTCCGGTATCTTTTGGAAGGAATAATGAAGTGTAATCGGATCAGCTGAGAAATCGGATAAGATGGAATGGATAACCTTGATGTGCACAGCTTGTAACGTGGAAGACTGCACACGTCTTCTGGATGTGATTTCGATATTTAGTCGTGTGATGTTGGGGTATTCGGCTTTCGGGTAATAGAGTGCTCGGCTTTCAAGGACCTCAATATCACAAGTGAATAAAATCATTTATTTAATCTGAATAATTCAGCAGTAATAATAAAACTCATTTGAAACTCAACTACATACTCCAACTTTTCGTATCCGGTTGTCAATATAAATATCGCGGTTATCAATGCAAAGAACGTGATTGTGAATACAAAGTGGTTGTCAGTGTGTTCGTAAATTTCAAGTAGGTAGTTGTCAAAGTGAAGAACGACATAGTCCTCAAGTTAACAAGCTACAATACTGATGACCACGCGTTCGTCATTTTGACAACTGCGTTTGTTGGATCAAAGCTGATACCCAAAGTCGTCAGTTTGACAACAATTATTATCAATATGACGTACGTTGTCGGTTCCGTGTAGAGTCAAATTTTAAATTTGTTTTAAAATTTTAATTTGCTACAGTGTTTGTATTATTTTCTCGTTATTTGCTGTAATTTAGACTTGATTGGCATATTATAAACTATGAAGTTATTTTTATATATATTATAAACTATGAAGTTTGATTGGCATATTATAAACTATGAAGTTATTGTTCTAAACTAATATAACCATCAGCTTTTATTTAAACTTTTCTCCGCCCAGAACCTTCAGATGATTTCCCATGAAACTAGAGAAATCTTGTATGCTGTAGTACAATATCTTGGCTGAAGCGTGTATTACAAGAACAGGCAATATTGCACTGGGTGCCGAACAACTACGCCACTGCAGAGAACTCCACATAAACGCGAAACAAGCACATCTCGATTAGTGGCTACTAAATTAAAAATATTATCTCGTATCTAGACTTAAGATGCCTAAATATGTTTAAATACCCGTGCTTGTGGATTTCGTTCCGAGTGCCTTGAAAAAACAGTCCAATCTTATTCGGAGATCACTGAATAAAAACCGACTCAGTGCTGGGCGTTGATAAGATGCAGACCCGATTTCGAACAGGTTCAAAGTCAACTTTTACTCGCAGTCCGCAAACATAATAACTTTTAGCACGCACTTGCGCGATAACTGATTTGCTCTCAGATAAAATGCGCTACCGTGGTGGCGTAAAATCTAAAAACATTTAATTGTTCTAATAAACCCTTAAATTTATTGCGCTCTTGCGCCACAAATACGTAGAGAGAACCATTTAAGCCGCACCATAAAATACGCGGAAAAGAATTGAAAGCGCTGGCGCCTTCTTTTCTATCGCTGCCGAATGACATACCAACGCCGAAGCGAGTCGAGGGGAAGGCTGAATTTATAGACTCTTCAGACTCGCCTTCCTTACTAAAAATAACCAGGTAGCAGTCAGCAGCAATCGCGAGTGAAATGAAGAAGTTAATACTGGAATTTTCGGATGAGGTATTTTTATATGCCAGCGTGCGTTCTTCAGGCAACTGAAGTCGTACTGCCTGCTACGTGGATCAACTCGTTCTCACCGCACTTAATTCAGTTTTCCTTCCAAGTTCAGCCGCATTTTCAGATTCATGCGGCTCACTTTCGATGGCGCGACCAGCCGAGTAAATCGGTGCACGATCTGCGAAATATTTTGCAGATACAACTTGTTCAGTGCCAGTATCGGTGACTGAAAAGTTGTCTTGCAGGGTTTTCGGCGTTTAACGAACCGGACACTGTGTCCCACCATGGCCAACGGCTACGGACCGAAATGCTGGTCGTCTGCTAATAAACGTAAATCTGTTTAAACTATCTCGGACGAGTTAGATCGCAGCTCAAATTCCTGCATGAGTAACGAGATACAGCATTCAAAAAGTGTTCAAGTCGTTTTTAGACTTTCATTTTGCGTTGTTTTCAAAATATGTTTTCAAGACAAAGACAGTCTATCAATTAAATCGGTCGATGTTAAATCTTAAATTGTGTTAAGATTTTGATCCTTCTATGATTTAAACTTATCCCAAATGTTGCCTGCAAATTGCCCGAACATGTTGTTTTGCATTTTTGTTCGTTGCATGTCGCTTCTTTTTATGTTTCTGTTTTCCTGCCAACACCACGGAAAATGTTGGATGTCATATCGACGTATGTGTCAAATGAAAATTGTTATTTACTTTATATGATATGCAATATTTCAGGAAAGTAAAATAAATCGTCTCGAACTTGTTATGAATTCGGTACGATAATCGAGATCGGAACGGCATTTACAATCGAGACAGCGGTAGAGATAGAGGAACCCTTTTCGGTATACACAGTTTTTTCAGTTGGTTTAGTAACTGGGATCGAGAGGGTCTCTTGTAGTCCAGATGATAATCGAAATCGAAATACGTAAATTTAAATCCTGCGCTTCTGACATTTCGTTCTTTATTTCTGGATTTCGTTCTTTATTTTCCTGTATTCAATATGATTCAATTTCAGCTAATTTTTCAGTTTCAATAACTTAACTGCAGTTTAAGTTTGTCGAAGAAGAACGTGACTTCATAATAACATCCGAGGTTCTCGAAGGTGGACAACGTGTCCTTCAATGTGACGACCTCCCCCTTTTTATAATAGATACGTATATCGTACCTTCTTGCTTCGGTGTACATTAAGTAAATAAAACTCAACCGTACGATAAACTATTTAATCGTTACTAACGTCGGTTTGTCTTCCTTTTTTCTCTTTAAACTTGCAGTGCGTCTCCAGTACAAAAACTGTAAGAGAAGCAAAAACCGTAGCAGACAACTAAAATATGGTCGCAGATATCATCGAAGTCAGTTTAGAGACTACAATAACCGCGCTACCGAGCCCTACAGAAATTTATTGAGCTCAGCCGGATTTTAAAATTACAACAGCTGTTGAAACGCGGGCTCAACTCGGCTTGAACTACATTTGGAGCCGTCGCGAGCGTCGAAAGCGAAACCCAAAAAAACGAGCTCTGCACCACCACCGAGACCCAGTCGACCGCGAAAGAGACCCAGAAAACCTACTAGAAACTGAAAATAGCAAAAACTACCCAACAAGAAGTTGTTGACATGATGACAACAACATCATCGAGCCAAGCAGCGCTCAGCGCGAATGCATTCAGCGGCAACGGACTCGAGACTGCCGGCGATGGCGGTGGTGGTGGTAACGAAACAGGGAGTGGCGGCAACAATGGTGAGCAGCACATGTCGGCGGCCGTCCGCTCAGCGGACGGTGGCGGCGCAAAGCCTGGCAGCAGCACCAACCATTCGAACAATGCAACTCAGGCCAACTCGAATGCAAGTCAACGTGGTGAGTGCATCTCTCCCTATCCGGCCGAAGTGCCGACTTTATACGACCTTTATTTAAATTAGATAGCTTAAGTTTCAGCCGGAGGCGCTCACAAAAGGGTTGTCGCTCGAGCGATCGAAGTGCCGCACCATGAGATTTCTTAGAAAGCCACGATTTCTGCTACCATCTCATACAGCTAAAACACTCCTTCGCTAAACTTTCACAATCTTCCAGTTGCGCTCTTAGGAAATTCATGCAGTTTTTAATAACCTAATTAAAAATTATGAGGGACAGTTATAACCACCAAAACACCTTTTTCGAAAGAAGTTGCTTGATGTCTGAACTCAGTGAACAAGTTTGTGTTTACTGAAGTATACGTTGGTAGCTATATATTGTATATAATCGTCCATTCTTGCGGAGAACCGGACAAACCTCTACAAACCGTAATATGTGTACATTTTTGTAAGATATGGCGCTACTCTCAATACGATCCATTTTTCCCAACTTTATAGAACAGACGAACCATTCGAACTCCTTAACATTTTTACCAACACGTAATTATAGCAATCTGAGGCTCACACACAAGAAGAAGAGGGCTTATAAACGTCAGTTGATTCATATCTAGTTGATCCGATCACTGTCATTCCGGTCGCTTTTTTGGCATTAGGATCAAATGAACACTGAGAGCAAGGACTCGCACAGTGTTATGAAAACTATTGAATCTCATGAGATTTAAAGCAATGTCTGATCTATATTTTCCTCTCGATTGGAAGAAACTCTCGATTGGAAGAAAAAAAAAAAAAAAAAAAAAAAACTATGTCGCATAGATAAATATTCCTGTCTCAATTGAAAATGTCTGTCTGCATGGTGCATCTGGTACCTTCATGTAACTTAATTACTGTGTGCCTTTTGTTTTGTTTATTTCTGTCTTTCGTTCATCGTTTTCCGTAAGTGTCTCTTCCCCATTCCCACTCTGTGAATCCATCTGGTGTGTATTCAACTTGAGTTTCTCATTTTCCACACATTCCCACATCTGTTGTTATTTCATTTGATTGCTTTTGATGTGAAGATATTTGAAATTTTCCTCAACATACCCATTATCTAAATTCCCACTCTGAAATTAGAACATCTTCAATAAGAACTTGTTAACTAAATTGTCTGAGTTTTGTTCGCGGTATCTATGAAAGGTTTATCACAGATAGCGAAAACGTAAGGCTCACGGAAATAAAGTAGCACTTGTAGACGATTGCCTCACTTAAGTGTTTTAGTTTAGAAAAAGACTTTTGATTTTGTTCCGAGGGATTCCCGGGGCTGACAAACAAAAGTATTGCACGCAAGGGAGTCCGCTCTACATAATTGCGCATCTGTGTGTCGCAGATGCCACGTTCGACGCAACAACCTGCTGCACGCGCCCCACTCGGAATTCCACTCCGTCTTGTTCTTCAACAGGACGTTCTGTTCAGGGACTATGAAATACATTTAATGAAATTAGAGGAGGTTAGACATGGAGACCGCGAATGGAGTGTCAAGCGAAGTTAAACAGCATTTCTGATCAGCTACGCAGTCACGCACCAGAAACCGACGCTTTGTAAGCACGACGGCTGTAACTAGTTATGGTCAAACCGTGCATTCGCACAAAGTTCGTGGTGGCGGCAGCAGAGATATTCCCCCATTCTCCGTTTGCATGTTGGCATCTACTTAATAAACCCGCTTAATGGTGGCGAATGTTCGCACAGCGTAGGCAACGTCTGCCGCATTTAAACAACGCATGCGAACGACCAACTTTCAACTAGCTTTCTGACTTGTTGACTGTACCTCCGCATTTCAATTTGCATTTTTAATTCAAAGCCGTCAAAAGTGAATACATCGGCAGCGGAGTGTATTCATGATTTCATGAAAGGTATCTAATTTTTTAATTTTTCCATAGACTTTCTCATATTGAGTACAATTTCATCCTTCAACCTTGCGATTTCATGAGCCAAGCCTCACACTTTGATTTCAGTTCAAGTTTCCTGAATTGGGGGGTCATAAATTCAGGTTCGATAATTTTCTGGTTTGTTGTTCTAATGAAATCTTATACGGGGATAACTTTTCCCAAGCTCCTGATAAAAGTATCAAACCTGTGATCACGGTGAAGGACAGCTAAACTGATAAGACAAAAATGAGAACAGAGAAGCCAACTTTTGACGTTTGACATGTGGTTTCGAAATCTAACAATCTGGAAATAACGGGCGGATCCCCTAATATTAACGTCCACATGCGTGTGTTATTCCCTTCATTTGATTTTTGCAATAGAATAGCGTTATTTTGAAACTTCAACTCAAACTCAATTTCAGAGCGTTCGTGTGTAACAGATATTCAATTAAGTTCAATAGCGCAATTTGCATCAGTTGAGTGACGTTGTTCGTATGCGAAGCACGAAGCAACTTCTTTATCTAAACAAAGCACATCGCTGAGAGTGGGTATATATAAAAGTTTAATAAAATCTACTCTGATCGCACATTAAAGAGAAAAACGAGAAACGTGATTTTTATAATATAATCCATGAATCTGTGATTGTGATCTAAAAATAGATGAACAAACATTAGTCAGAAGCCGCCAAATTCAGTAATATTATATAAATAATTCACAATACCGTATTTATTACATTTATTGAGAAAAACAGAAAGAATGAAAAAGAAGTAATTTTATTTTTACGCAGGAATAGAACCTGATATAGAGGAATATTATTTTTATGAGCATTTTTAATGATAATGATACAAAATCATGGAAACATAATTGTTGTTTCTGCAGAGAAACTAAAAATCAGGAAATACTTTTTTCCACTCGAGATAATAGAAACCCGGTAGGTTTTAATAAATATTGTCAGCTTAATTGCACCGCGGAATTCGACGACAGCCTCGCATGGAATGCGGCAGCTTCGTGCTTTAAAAAATCGTATGTACTACTATTTCTTCTTTCACGAAAAACAATCATTGTATTGACTAAAATCAACTACTAAAAATCGGCTAAAGTTTCAATTATTAGCTTTCAATTATCTCGTAAGGAGCTTATTAATTTTCATTTCTACAAATTAATCACTTGAAACAGGTTTTATAAATAGTTAATAACAGCAGATAATAACAGGTGAGTGGCAATAACAGCTAGTTAGGTTAGTTATTAAAAAATGTCGCGAAAGTTTCTGTGAGAAACAGGTAAACAGTAGCGTTGTATCCACCTGCAGATAACAACAGCAGTTAACACCCGATAATTTTAGGAATTACGCTCCCATGAAGATTTATAATTCAAGGAATTGCTTGCATTTTTTGCACTGAGTACACAACGAATTAAATTTAATTACTGTACGTGTTGTTGCTTTCTCAATTTCTAGGTAAGACTCTCCTCCCTGTGTTTCGCAACAATAACACGTGTAATAAAAATTTAACAATTTTATATCTTGAAATCTTTCCCCTGCTTACTTTTAACTTTTTCCTGCGCTATTGAAATGTCAAAACAATTTAAACATCAGTTCATCCTCTTATAGTGCCAGTATTTTAAATGAAAAAATTTGCTTCGTAATCAAGGCTTCAGTTAATTTATTTCTCTCAGTGTTTCTTGTAACGTAATCATTAAATAAACGTGAACGTCCGTGCTCATTTTACATGAAGATAATGAAGCCAAAATGAAATCGGGGCTAGTTCTTGAAGCCAAGTCAAAATAAACGTTTAAGCCAAATAAGAAAAATGCCTTGAAAAGTAGAACTTTTTTAAAAGCTGAAGGTGAGGTTAAGGCTTGATGGAGGGCGTGATAGCAAAGACAGAATTTAGAATTCTATTTTAATGTACTTTATTCTGACCATTGCAAGGAAATAAATTTCAGTACTGTTTTAGCAATTCTGATCTTTCAATATTGTTTTAACAATTCTAGCACTAAATGTTTCAAATTTAGCTAGTTAAATTAAGTTAACAATAATTACACTTTTCATATAAAGGTTGAGAACTTGGCTTGCGCGAAGCCACTTGGTTGTATAAGTCAGCAATTAGCTTTGTAGTGCAGCAATTCGTTGCAAGTACGCAGAAAGCAACACCGCTAATTAACGAATTTAGAAGACATTGAATCAAACCATTAGCCTCGAGTAGTGAAGCGTAAGTACGAGTGCATTTACTCGTAAACACGAAAACTTTGAAATCTTTAACTGCTGTTTTGTTTCCCAAATCCCGGATTTCCATAATACCTGGAAGTGGATCATTAAATTTATACCCAAGTTCTGTAAATTACGGACAATGACAAGTAGATGACAGATGTGTGGAGTAAGTTACCATTTTCATATAAATGTGAACTTCACCACACTATTTTTAATACGTAGTTACCACACTTCACCACACCAATTGCAATAAATTGCCAATTATTTATTTATACAATTTGTGTAGAAAGGGATTTTACGACATCAAATCCATGAGGAAAAATTAAATGGCTTCCCTAGTGTCGACACGTGTATTGTAGTTTTATGCATCGTTCGCAATTTACAAGTCGACATTGATGCCGCAGTTGAGATACAATTGCGTTGCAAAGCCAGCTCAGTGATGGGGTCTCGGTCTTCAGGGTAACCATTAGTCCAAGTGTGACTCGTCTTCTCCACATTCTTTTAAGACTCTTGTTCACCAAATGCTTCGTCACACTATGTATCAGAATATGAGTCAAGGATCTCATTATTAGTGCTATTTTCTCTCTTCTTCTCTGACGTTTCTGTGGAAGCGATTCAATTAAATTTAATAACCAAGTGCTATGGAACAATTAATGCTGTGGTTTAAGAAGCCGCCTGGATGTAAGCTTCAAATCTCAATACGGACGATACGTGCACGAGTAGACATCGCGCTAAACAACCAAGGAAAGGGCGCAAAATACGCTCCTAGTGCGCGTTAAATAGGGGTCAGCTAATTGGTAAGAATACAGACTTCAATACGAACTGTACACAATGAACACCCTACACTCGAAGGGCGACGGTATGTTCACTTTAAGAGATAAAGTTAGATAGAAAAGTAAGTGCTTAGCGTGTCTTACAAGTTTATTTTTGTAAAATCGATATAATAAAGCTTAATTAAGTTTGTTAGTTTGTTTTTATAATGAGTAAGGTCCGAAACCACTGGGCCAATTTGAATGCGGTTTTTGGCATTATGTCGTGAATTCTATTCAGAGTGGCGTAGGATATACGACGTTTTAAAAAGTTTTCCGCTGGAAAAGCACTCAACTTTTTTGTAGGAGCAAAGTCAATCATTAAAATACAATTCTTAACAATGGAGTTTAGATATGCATTTCAGCTTTATTATATATTGTAGATATTTAATTACAAATGATTAGTTTCCCTCTTAAGAATAAATTACAAAATAAAAGCTTCTTTGAAAAATAAAAGACGAGTCAACGATGGGTACTCTGCTAGTACTTTAATAAAAATGCAATAATACCAGGCTGACGAACTGACACTTGTAGCATCAACATGCATTTCCAGGAAACAGTTTACAGTAACTTGCCTCTAATCACTGATTTGGAGATTCGAGCTGTACTTGTAATGAAATATGTACACCGTAATTTAAGCAATTTGCGCAACTAATTGAGCATGAAATCATTAAACTGGCTACTGATCGAATAACAATTATAAAACTCTGCCACAATTCATTGTCACTAAGTTGTTTATCGGTGCAAAAGTGTTCATATTTCAGTTCTTCTGAAGAGTACAGAAAAAAATACAATTCAACCTTATTACGAGATCAGGTACACATTACGTGCTGCGATGTTCTGTGATCATCTCGATGGTGATACGTAATAATGACTCAGTAAGTAAAAAATAAACTTAAAATGCAGTTTGACTGGTTTTCAGTTGAACACGACTTACAAAGAGGAAATGGCGAAGTATAAACGAGATGTAGTCCTCATTACTTGGCATAATTTGGCCAAAATACGGGTAGTAGGCTGTAATTGTTGCAAATATACAAGGTCGTTTTGTCACTTTTCCTCAGTTCACGAGAGTTCCTAACTTGTTACAGGTTGCATTTGTTTACTTGCTACTCTTCATCGGCTGATTTGAATTCATATTGGAGTGCAGAGGTTTGCCAAATGATATACGTTCAGCAAATCCTTAAATATATTGGACACGTGGAAGGTCGCATTTTGTAGTGTGAGCCTGAATTCAATACCTTGTCCACAAAGGGCGTTGACAGCTATAAACTGTACTACAGTTATATACTGGACTGCACGGAAGATGGACACTTTAAAGCTCCTCTGAAAATCTTCACTTCTGGCTCACTCGTTGACCACTTGACACCCGAAATCTAACAAGCTTGCATCTGATTTCACTCGTGTTTATTGTTTGCTATCTGCTGCTTCCCTCCTCTACTATTCGTATTTAAATTAGCTTCTCTGTTGAATGCTTGGAGCCCTGTATTTCTCGCAATAATTGAAAGCGCGCCGTACTGCGTCATCACAGAAGAATCGTCTAATTTGAAAGCAACCGGAATTTTTACATTTGTTGCTCGTTTATTGTACTTAAAAAAAAACAAGCTACAATTATCAGAGTTTTTCCTCCAGCAGTTATTTGTAACTAATCTAAAAATATAAAAATTGAAAAATTCGCAACATTTCGTATAATCTCGATAAAAGATATAAGATAACTAACTGACAGATAAAATTTAACAATAACTTTTTTTTTATTTTCAATTCTGCAACAGTTTCTGATGTCGGCAAGCGCAAGAAGTTGAAATCCCGCAACGCCAGCGCTCCCAGCACCAACTACTCGAAAGATCACCTCGACGCCTGGCTGGAAACCTGCCTCAAAGACGCTTCCAACACTCAGCTTTCCTCTTCATCGGAATTTTTGGACTACAATCCAAGTTTGGCCAAAAACAAAGCCGCATTTCCAAAGCACCAGCAGCAACCGCAAACAACTCTACAGCAGCAACAACATCCGCATTCACATTCGTCTTCAACACAGCAACTGTTTTACTCTCATTCCCAGTCCACAAATCCAACACAACCGCCGCATCAACACCATCAGCAGCAGCAGCCATTCGCTGGGCGAAGCAATCAGCTCCAAAGTCAATCGTCCATGTTTCCCTACGGCCAACAGGCACCCTTCAGTTTAGGATTTCAAAAGGTTTCCTACATAAAACAGATATTTTATAGCGAACTGACTTAGTGCCATTTTATTGTTGCGCACTGCAGAGCATGCCAAACTTTATGAAGTCCTCACCTTCCTTCGGCAACCGGCAATCCTTGCTGTACCCCACGTCCAGCCAGTTGTGCCAGCAACTCGACGGGTCGCAAGACTTTGCCAGCCTGCCACCCATCGTAAATATGTTGGGCGGCTCGATGGAGCAGGAGCAGAATTCCACAGATGTCTTGGATGGCAGCAGTAGTAATCCGAACATCAGCCGCGGGTATCCTCGCTGAACTGCCGTACCAACCAGTATTCTCTATAAAGACCTTTTCGTTGCTTTCAGTTTTCGATTCAGCGATCCCTGCTTGCTTAACCCATCCGACAATGACTCCAAAATCAGCGGCCACAACACTCCGGACCGGCGTAATTATTTGCCCAGTGAAATGGAGAACAACAAATTTTTCGCTGCACTCATGGAACAGATACAACTGCTGCACGAATCCAACACGAAAATTTGCCGTAACTTGCACGAAACTAAGGGTGAGTGTCATTTGGGGAAGTAATGATTGGTTTAGATGGACCTGGACTAAAATTTTATATAATTGCGTTGCGAAGGAATTGAAAAGACCGTCATAAAAGAGTTTCAGAGAACATGGTGGTTGTATAAGACGGATTTCGCCAAGAGGTGGAGTTTTCGAACGTGCTTTTAATTTTAGTTTTCATTTTCATTTGTCAGGTTTTTCAAGTTTTCACTGAGGACCTTTTCCAATTTTATACATCTGCTCAGATTTTCATAATGCTTTAATGTAATTTAAATACCATTTTCGAGGCAGAACGAAAATGTGTGATTGAGAAATATCGCCCCGTCGTGAACTCCAGTTATCCCGAAAATTCTACATATTCTGAGATATAGGCTCAAAGAAAATTATGTCTGACTCAGGCACGTTTTCAATACTATAGTATTGAACCATATTGACCATAATCATATCGGTCATATAACATACAACATATAAACGGTTGTAACTTTCGAAGTTCTTTATAGAATTTGAAGACTTTGGTATCAAATTAAGGAAAATTTTTATAAGAACGGATGATAGTGGTAAGTATAATTACTGCGGGTAAAACTTGTAGCGATCCTTTACATTACGGCAGAATTTCTTAATATTGAATTGTTTTCTTTAATATTGCACATAGTGTTGCCTTGTAACGAAATATCGAATAATATTGTTATATGGATATAACAATTTATGTATTTCGCCACTGATACAGCGTAACGTTACCCTAAAAAATACGGGTTTTCGCCTCAATAACGTTTCGTTGCGGTACGATAAAGCTTCCCAACACTGGCAATAGTTAATTTATTAAGCTTTCTTTGATTAAGGACCAGTAGAAAAGAGTTTCGTGTACACAATGGAGGTGCTGACAGTATAGATTAAAAATGCGACCTCAGATGTGTTTTCAAGTTTTTAATCCCCACCGAAAGTGGGGAAAAAAAGAAAGTCAGAAATTGGTGGGAAAACTCTTCGGTGAAGAATTGAATATCTAAACACGCACTTGCCTTTAGATGTAACTGCATTTCAAATATGTTCAAATGTATTTTTCGGATTTAATGCTTTCTCAGTTGTATAATTTTATTTGTATATTGTACTTGTACCTGTACTTCTATTCTTTTTCTTCTGTATATTAATGTATTTTCTTCTTTGATTTCGTGCAGTCCGCAGTTTTGTTCAATAATTGCTCTTTGTAGCCGTGTATTCTGTGTGTTCTTTGATTTTGATTTTTGTTTGCATTTAGTCGACATTGAAGCTTTAAAGCACGCACCTAATTGGGGTTTGAGACACCGTAGAGATAGCTTAAGTGGACTGAGCACCCACAGCCAGCCCATGGTTTTCGGCGGAGGCTTCGGCACCCAAAGTCCAGCACTAACGTATCACTCAGGTACGTTCAGAACCTCGTACATAAGTCGATAAGATAAGCGTAGACAGCGGCAGTGGCGATTTCTTTAACTTCTGCGGTAAAAAAGAGTTTATTTATCTATTACAATAGGTGCCTATACTCCCGGCATGATGACTGACGTGGTTCGGGAAGTTAAAGAAGCTGCTCGCATACGTGAGGACGCGCTTTTAAGCAGGTACGCCGACATTAGCTGCCTCCAGCGTTTTGAGATCTCCATCGATTGCTTTTCAGGGTGAAAGCCATGGTAGAAGAACGCCAATGGTCACTGAATGAGGGTAGCCTGCGCATGATGCGTGATATTGAGGAGCTGAAGGTCAGTTAAATTCAAATTTATTCAACTTAAGCGTTAACATTTTGGAGCTCTTTTAGTCGCAAATACAACATCTGCGCGCGGACCGCAAGGAATCCAATAAACGTATCACGCACCTCGAGGCCGAAAACAAGTACATGCGTCAAATGCTCGGTACGCTTTTCCACAGCCGCAACTCATCGCGGGACATAATCTATGAAAACGAGGCATTTCGTCCCCGTAGCAAGAATTTCGCTCCCTCGCGCCGTTCGAACTCCTTGAATCTGCACTACGGCACCATTCATCACCAACCCGCACAGTCGTCCTACTCGCTGGAGGAGCAGGAAGAAAACGTCTTCAACACGAACGAGACCCCGTCGACAGCATCGACTGCAGACATTGGCTCGGTAAACGTCCCAAAACCTCGTCCCGCCGATTTCCGTAGCTCGTTTTCTAGTTCCGAGGGTGGTGGTGGTGGTAGTGGTGGTAGCGGCGGTGTGGCTGGTTGCAATGACAGCAATGGCGAAACCTTAGCCGTGCAGCAGAACTCTTCAGGCACAACCAACGGTAGTGCCTGCGAAATCACGGGCCTTCTGTCGCCGCCCAAATTTGCATTAGTTTCAACACCAGCAGACGAACACAAGCGACCGCGCTCCAAACAGGCGAAGAAGGAAGAGGGTGCCTTTGCCGCAGAGAGGGAGGAATTGCGGCGCGAATTATCCGATGCAGTGGCGGCAAACAACCAAGCCGACGAACGCATTATAGCGTGGGTTTAACTAAATTAGATTTATTTTTTATATCCGTTTAGATATAAATTAGTTGTGTTTGTTTTCGAACTCCAAAGACAGTCCTTGACACCACTGGGGCGTTTAAGTTTAGATCAAATTCGTTCGTTATTGTTTATTGCATCAAATATTTATTTCTGTTTACTGAATTTTTTACAAATATTTGGTTTTTACTGTAAGGCACAAGTAAAATTTTTCCCAATTTTAATGCCATAATGACCGCACAAGTTTTGAGCTTCACTAATATTTATATATAACTTTAACACCAATTTTTGTGCTTCATAATTAAGCGAAAAACTAACAGCAATCATAGTCAACGAGGTAGTCACTTGCAATATTTGTAATTAACACGGTGCGGAAATAAACTTTACTTACAAGTTTATAAAGAACGGAATCTATAATTAAATTTCGTCAAAATTTTATATCTCGGTTCTTAAGAATTCAGAAAGAATCCATTCATTTCAGTTTTCTTTTCAACAAATCGGATTTTCTATGTAAAAATAAAAAACCTTTTAATATTTATCTCCACAGGATTAAAAAATGCGATCTTTTAATATTTTCCAAAATAATGTACACGTTTTGAGTTTACATTGCTAAAAACTAAAAGAAGAATCAATTACTGTAAAGTTTTAAAAGGAACGCACTTTTTGTAATTCCCTTTCTTAATAATTCTTAAAAGAATGAATTGCTTTAAAGTAACGCATTCCTTTTTGCCTCTTTTCTCAAGAAAAACTTAGGTACTTCTGGAAAGAATTCACAACTTTAAAAACTAAAGAATTCGAATGTGCAAATATAAATGTTTGGAGTGAATTGGCATTACGGAATGGGTATTCAGAAAGACTGCATTTATGTTAAACAATTTCAAATTGACTGTTTTATGATATTTTATGGAGTGGGGATTTATAAATCTGATTTGATATTACATTGCTTGTTGTTCGTTTCTCTAATCAATTATTTGCATCCACTTACCAAATCTCACAGCTCACTTGTCTCTTTCATTTTAGACTTGAGAATCTGGTTAGAAGTCTGCAAGTTAGTATTGCGAACTCCTTACCCCCGCGATCCTCCTCCGCATCTGCTGCGACATTTTCGAATGGTGTTGGTGCTGCAGGCAATGGTTTCACGGTGGCTGGTGTTGGTTATTCTTTGAAATTGCAGCAGGCTTCGTCAGCCTTAGCGAGACCTCAACATCAGTTGCTTCATCAACCACATACCACAGCATCAACCACAAGCATCGGTTCAGCACACGCACCCCCCAAGCTCAGCGTCGCTGGCCCCATCACCGATTTATAGTTGTAGCTAAGGGCCACGCAACGCAGTTGTAGAGTAACGCAGTTTTGAATCTAACGAATACTAGTTGTACGTGTACTCGAGATTGTTAACAAATTATGTGGTTGGTAGCTAACAATCAATAACATTTTTATTCACCGTAGCTTAGGAGTAACCTATGAATCGTCTCTAATGGACATGTTTTATTATAGTTTTTCTATTATGTGTTTTAGAATTAACATATAGTCTTCATAAATCTCTTATCTGTCCCCAGTTGCATGTGTTAACTGAGGTTACTGAACAAAATAACAAGGCAAACTATTTGAAAGCTTCGAATTATGTGAAATATTAGTTGTTAAATTATTATTATTAATAATTACGTATTATTATTATTAAGTGCCATCTTCAACAACAAGACATAATAAAGGATGTTGAATCAATAAGTATCAAAATTCTCTCCTTCGGCTCTTCGTAACATGGAATATTATTGTACCGTATATACATATATTTCGCACATGTATGTGACTGCAAAATGTAACAGTTTTCATTAAACAGCAAACTATATGCTAGGTTAGATTCTAATCGATGATAAATCGATGGTTTATGCTAAATGGTTGATTAACGCTCCAACGCTTCAGGAATTATTCGACCACTCTCAAATGCATTAATTCATCGATTTAATTGTGGTCACTTCTAACCGATATAATAAATTTAATTATCAAATTATTAAATAATTGATTTTCTCAACTACATATTTACCTCCAGTTATGCCTACGGCAAACCATAAGGGTTGAAGGTCCTTTAGGAATTCACAAGAAAAATTTTTTAATTCGAATCTAGAAATAATCACAACTGGAATGAATATTTTTACAGCTCTCCTTCCAATGAATTATCCCATAAATAACTCCAAGCCTCAAAGGAAGAATTTCTATGCTTGAATTTTCCTCTTCTTCAAAGTCGATGATTTAAGAATAGCGTTAAGCTGCTTACTATCTGCGGTAGAAGCATCTTCCCCAAGGTCCTTACCCGCAGCACTACTTTTAGTTGCCGCGGGGCAAATGCTGCTATTTAAGCAGATCCCACACTTTGGTCGGACAGGCGTGCAGATAGTTTGCCCGAAGCCCACAAGCAGATGATTCACTTCACGCCACAGGTCACGCGGTAACCACTGTTCCAAAGCAACACGCGTTCCTTCGGGATCCTTAGTTTCGCGTTTCACCCAACGCAAACGGTTTACAATGCGATGGACATGTGTGTCGACACCAATACCTGTCACTTCATCCCAAGCAATAGCCATGCAAATGTGAGCCATTTTGGGTCCCACACCAGGTAGAGCAACGAGTTCCCCTATGTTGTTCGGTATATCATGTTCATATCTGTCGATCAGAATGCGCGACGTTTGCTGCAAATACTTGGCTTTGTTCTGCGAAGCACACACACTTTAAAAAGTAAATCATCGACGGATAAAGTGACAGCGATGATACCTTATAAAAGGACACTGAGTGTAAGATATCCTCCAGTTGAGTGGTCTTCATGGATGCTATTGAATCAGGTGTGAGTGTATGCAACTTTAGCTTCTTCATGGTTTCGAAAGTGGTTTCATCCTTCGTTTGGCTCGAGAGCATTAAAGCAACCAGTTTCTGAAAACGCCGAGTCTGTAAATGAATCCATTAAAGTTATCCAAAACCAAATTCAACGCAAACCTTGTCGTCAGCGTTTTCATCTGCACATTTGTGACAGCCCATAGTATCTACAGGTGCTCCTCTTCCAGCTCGCATGGTGCGTATATTCTGCAAAACTTGATGCCAGTGGAGAGGCTCCCAAGCCGGCTGTTCCTTGCTAGCACTTTCTGAAGCCGTATTTTCTATCTCGCTACCCGCCGACTGTTTTTCGCTTCTTGGTACTTTTGTCTCTGCTGAACTCTTAGAGTTCCGAATTGGTTTCCTGGATTCGACGGCAACTTGTCGAGCCCTTTCGTCATCGGGCTCCAACTTTCTAGGTAGGTTGGCATTAACCTTGCTCTGAGAACGAGTCTGCATTGGTGAAAAATACTGTGATTTTGCGCGGCCATGGAATTTGCCCACAGCATCTTCGATATCCTATCAAATGAGGGACAATTTTAACCTAACTTCTTGTTTAGCTTCTGGAGATTTACCGGTACTGCGCCAGCAGTCGCGTTTGGCGCCTGGCTGGAGAGTTTCTCCACTCGTCCACTCTTCACCAGCTTCTGTGCCAAGGTCTTCCCTGCTTTTCTGGATGACATTTTCGCCAGAGCAGAAATAACAACCCTACAAGTCAAAGACAACTTTACTACAATATATTAGAATTCAAAAAACAACTTAAATTCAAACGTTTGGTGCTTGTTTTTACACTTGCGCTAGTGCTGAGAGATATCGACAAAAACCAATCGAGTTTCAATAGTTGAAACATTCAGGGAATCCATAACCTTAATCAATTCAATTCAGGATTTATTGAGACTAAATTTTTTAATGCAATCGTACAGTGGTTGGAATGGTTATATCATAGACTATAACATTTTATCCAGGAATATTTTTAAAGAGGATACACAATGTATTTGAATAATTGAATATTTGCTATGGAAAAAAAAAATATTAATGAACAAGTAAAAGTCTTCGGCCTGGCTGAAAACTAAATACCCTAGACCCGAGTAACTAAAAAATTATAATTTCGCCACTTAACAACTTTTGTATAAGTAGGCAGACCACGCCCATTTCGGGCAATTGTTTTTGTAATGTCTCTAGATACTGCTAGATAGAATTACGTATTAATATTTTGAACCGTTTATGGGATATTGACAACTTTTGTATAAGTGGGCGGATCCCGCCCATGGTATACAAATTGGTAATACCTGTAGATATCTCGTGACAAAATTACGTGTTAATATCTTATAACGTTTACAAGATATTGACGTCTTTTGTATGAGTTGGCGTGGCACTCCCATTTTTGGCAAGATTATTGGTAATGCTTACATCTTGGCAAAATTACATCACAATATCTTATACCGTTTATGAGATATTGCAAACTTTGTTATGACAGGGCGTAGTACGCCCATTTTTTGCAAAAGTTTTAGTAGTGGCGCTATATGTTCCGGAATAAAATTATAACATAATATCTCACACGGTTTATGATATATTCACATTATAACATTTTTTAAAGCGAGGTGCCGTTACATTCCGAATGTAAAGTAGGCGTGGTTGTTAACCGATCTCACCCATTTTCAATCCCAAACAGTTGTACCAAACACTCCCTTCGGGTGTAGGGAATAAAAATAGCGCTTTGCTCGTACCTCAATTAAGGATTTTAATAAAATGCACTTAATATCTAATTTTAATATAATACTGGTACGTATTAAAAGAGTTATTAATAACATTTATTGTGAGTTTAACATTTTGGAACTAGGAACAACTTTAGTGTTACATTTTCCAGAGGCATTCCCGATGCATATTGACTTTTGGAGGAATTAATAGTGATTGCCCAATTGGAATAAAAGTAATAATCTTAAATGTTATACACTAGTTCACTCAAAGAAAACTTGATTTACATTTCTAGTCAACTGACAATATCAGTCAATATTTTGTTGTTGCTTTGATGGCGGAAGCGAGAAATGGCTTAAATGAAGAAATTAGCTGATGATCAAATTCTTTTCCTCTTTAAAACATATTTAAAAAATATGAAAATTTATCTGATGTTTCCTACACTAAACAATAATTGGTATCGTTCGGAAAGTTTTTTAATCACAGAGCGAATATATAGAGAATACAAAGTTATAACTCGCTAGTCTCAGAGCAAGATTATCGGGTACTTGTCTTGGCAGAGCAGAGCGAATGCTGAGAAGGCAACATTCCACAAAATTTAACGGAGCTTCACTGAACTCTAACATTTCTAGGAAGTACTGATTGGTTAAAAAGTTGACCGGCTTTGCAGCAGTCACTCTGACAAGACTGCGGTACACGAAAATCTTACTCCGAGACTTATCCTTCATATATATAATGTAACCTTCTTGAAGAAAGTTAATAATTTTGAGCTATTAGGATATTCAATTTTTTTTACAAAATTTTGATAAAAAAGGGGACTAATAATATCTTCTGTTTTCATGTATACCCACCCGTTCAAAGGGTAGTCTGCTTCTGACATCACCGAATGAGGGGGATTTGATATTCAGTGGATAGGTTCCAGCTTGGATGGAATCCACTACTTCTCAGAGTGTGATGGACGTGCGTAAATGCAGTCGTCTTACCAGTTCAATTTTGCGGTAGTAGGATATTCAGACTTTGGCGTGGCCTGAGGCAGTTACTACTACTACTAGTTCTTAATAGTTTATTTTTTCCTAAGTTGTTTCGGGAACCGTAATCTATAAATTTTTTTTTTGTTTTTCTTTACCCTGTTGAACAGATTATAGCAATTTCTTCAATTTTAGAAAAATTCAAAATTTTAAAATTTCAATTTGTATTTTTGCTGCGACTGCGATTTGTTCTGACAGGTTTCCTCCAATCAGCAAATTAGCTGATAAATAGAATATTGTATTTCTGAGCGAAAGAAATAATCCAAAGCATACAAATTATTGTCAAAAAGTTATCTTCCATTGCAAAGAAAATGAGATAGAGAACTACAGATGGGACTCTGAAATAGAATTTCACCTAAAAAAACTGGTCTCGGCTAATATTCTACAATATATTCGTTCTCAGTTTCTGTTTGAGTTTGCTAGAAAAAATGTTGACCTTGGAAATGACGTTTAGAACAAACAGACATGTCAAGAGACATACAGGACGAAGAAGATCCATTCTAAGTTACTTGTAGAGAAATAATTAAAGAATACAAAATACATTAAGGATCTTTACGATTAGGGTGAGTAACGGGGTGAAAGAGTAGAACTGTACTCTCTATAGAGAGTTTTGTTATAATGGTAAAACACCAAAATAATTTGTAATGTTTCCAAGACAATCTGACAAGTCAAAGAATTGCACTTTCTAGCCCCATTACTCAAAATTATACTCCAAGCAATCTTACAGACGTATTTTGAGTACATTTAGATTAGAAAAACATTTTTAGTTGTTTGGAAGAAAATATAATTTTTATGTTTTTATATTTTTATGTTTTTATATTTATATTTTATATTTTTCTTCATTTATTCAATATTAGTCAAGTACATATTTTGTTTTTACGATAAGAGCTTGAAAGACAAATGATACGCTTTCAGACCAAAATCTTAACGTACGAACCACCTACAAAGAGCTGATTGCTTAGATAATCTTATCTTCACCCGAGCATGAATGTCTTCGCTTGAAAACCCTAAATTCGGATGGTATCGCATAGATGTAATTTTTATAAACAATAGATATACTTATTTATATAAAAACACATTTATACATACATGCACATGGGATTTTGAATAAATTTGTGTATTTAATAAGAATCTCCGACTATAAAGTTAAGTGATAACAGCTTCTGCAGCTGGTCCTGTTTCAAAGTTCAAAAACAAAGATTTGCCAAGTAAAGCGTCGCTTTTGCAAAGTTGTATGTGAGCCTGAGAGATAGCAAAATAAATCGAAAGATAATTGACAGCTGAATAATTAATTAAATAATGGACAAAAACATATTGCGTAAAAACATCGAATGTATTCAAATCAAAACAGTATCACTGACAACACATGGCAGCGAAAGCAACAATAAGGACATTGATAACGGAGTGCGGAGTCTAGAACTGACAATGCAGCTCCCGTTCACCATCATCGCCTAGAATGGAACGGAGTCGGTTATCGGCAGAAAGTGGAACACATTCGCGAAACCCTTATCCAATGTAGGGCGAGCCTTTGGAGTTCTGAAGATCGCGTGACTTCCCGACCTGTCTGTGCCGACCCTCTTGTTGATGGTGGCATCGTAACATATTGCGTGTCGATTTCTTTTTAGCGAAGTCTTAGCGGAAGCCAAATGGACCTTTTTTCCATTTATGTTCTCTTACCATTATGTTCTGTTTCCATTATGTTCTGGATACCTTTATCGCTAGTATCCAGAAATTCCGAATTTATTTTATTTCTTGTATTATGTTGCATTACACGGTATCGTATTGTTTTTTATTTTACACTATTTTATTCTATTTGAGTTTATTTTACTCTATTATTGTATACGTTTTATATTATTTGATTGCATTTTATTTCCCATTTCTTATCTCATTTGAAGAGTATATTTACTTTGTAATGAAGTAATATTTTTCCAAAAAGTAAGCAAACATTGCGCCACAGGCTGTAGGCCAATTAATTACAGTCGGTCATACTTATCGTAAATAACTTGCAGTTTTAATCTTATATATTTAATATAAATATATTTAGAGGGCATAAGTATTGAACTGTTGAAATTTAATTAATTAATTTTATTAGTTATGTTAGATTTGCTTGGAAGCATTGTCATCAGTCATATCTGACTCTCTTGCTCATGATTTGTTAGTCTTTCTTTTTATACCGGACTGATACTGCATCTGATAATATTTAAATTCATTTCGAATTCACTCCGCAGCCGACGTCGTACGCTACAAAATACGCGATTGTCACCGGACCCGATTTAGTTATCTTTCGTCCTCCGACAGGAATACTTTGTCGAAATTCTAGAATATATCACCAAGTGCTTGCGCAAACACGAAATTCGAACGCGCTAAGATGCTAACGGAGATGTTGGCAGCAGTTTGCGCGTTGCTGCTCCTGCTTTTGTCCTACAAGTATGCAGTGGCGCGACCCAAAGGATTTCCGCCTGGTTGGTGACTTTGACTCAAGTGTACATGTGGCGCAACAATGCGTTTATTTAAGGTCCTCCGCGGGTGCCCCTGTTCGGCAGCTACTTGTTCATGCTGATGACCGACTTTACGTACATGCATAAGGCCGTCCTGAAGTTCAGCGAGTGGTACAAGTCGGACATCGTGGGGTTTCATATGGGCCCGTTTCCCGTTGTGGCCGTCCACAGTGCACAGGGCGTTAGGGAGATTTTGATGAACCAAGCCTACGACGGACGCCCTCAGATATTTGTGGCAGCCATGCGGGATCCAAACATGGAGATAAATGGTATATTTCTGGGTCTTTGCTAGTTTCGTGCACTTCTCTGAAAGCTAAATTTTCATTAATATATTGCATTTGAATAATGAAAACTTGCCATCTTAGATTAGACTCATCCCAAGACCTCCAAATATATATTTCAATGAAGGCAACAAACTGAAATACGGAAACTGACTCAAATTCAAATACAACAACCCTTAAATCGAAGTACAGTTAAACCACAAATTTAACTGAACTTTTAGATAATCATAATTTAATCTTATTAGAACACGTTCGAAACGTGGACGATGCAATAGATAATTTCAAGTTTTAAGAAGCTGCAAGTTAATTTGATTTGTGAATCTCTGCCTAAGGCATCTTCTTCAGAGACGGAGAGGTGTGGAAGGAACAACGCCGTTTCATACTGCGCCACCTTCGCGACTTTGGCTTCGGCCGCCGTTTCTCCGAACTTGAACTGGTGATACAGGAGGAGATCGCCGACTTGTTGGACTTGGTCAGGAACGGGCCACGGCACGAACACGAGAAGAGCCTGGTGCGTCCCGGTGGTTATCGCATTCAGCTGCCCTGCGTCCTAAGTCCTGCGTCGGTCAACAGCATCTTGTACGTCATGTTCAACTTGCGATTCGCACGTCCCGAACAAGCCAATCTGCACAAACTGTCGAGGTACACCATGCAATTCCAACGACTGGGCGATGACTACGGCACGATTTTATCCATCATGCCCTGGGTCCGTCATATTTTTCCCAAGTGGAGCTCCTACGATCCCATGATGGAAGCAAACCGATTCCTCCACACATTCTTCGCCGACATAATTGATCACCACATCGAAACCTACGATGAAGGTTGCGATCGCAACTTCATCGATGTTTACATCAAGCGTTGGAGGGAGGCAGAGGCGACGGGTGCCGGGAATTTGGGCTTCAGTCGCGAACAGGTTATACTGGCCCTCCTTGACTTCTCGTTCCCGGCCATCTCGGCGATCAGTTCGCAGATATCGCTGATAATTCAGCACTTTATGCTGAACCCGGAGGTGCTAAAGCGTGTCCAGGCCGAGATCGATGAGGTGGTCGGTAGCGGACGTCTGCCTACACTGCAGGATCGGGTGAACCTGCACTACACGGAGGCAACGGTGAGAGAGGGCTTGAGAATCGAAACCCTGGTGCCATCGGACGTGCCACACATGACCATGTCGGACACGGAGTTGTTGGGCTATAAAATCCCGAAGGTAAAAAAATTGGTAAAAAATACTTCTACTTTATAAAACAGATATTTCAGAATACGATTGTCATACCCAGTTTGTACGCTTATCACAACGATAAACGCGTCTGGGGCGATCCGGAGAACTTCAGACCTGAGCGCTTCCTGGACCAGAAGGGCCATTTGTCGTTGAAACAGGACGTATCCTTTCCATTTGGTGGAGGTGAGCAACAGTTTCTGAAGATTTGTCTTGTTCTGATAAATTTAAATGTTGTTTTTTAGGAAAACGCTTGTGTGCTGGCGAAACTTTCGCGCGAAATATGCTTTTTCTGCTTGTAGCTGCACTGTGCCAAAACTTTAATTTTGTGTTGGGACCTGAGGACAAGCTGCCTGATTTGTCAAAGAATTTAAGTGGTCTTATTATTTCCCCTCCAGATTTTTGGTTACAACTTGAGGAAAGGAAATAAAAAGGAACACAAGGATCTTAGACTCTTCATTCCACCAGCGAGCTATTGTAAAATAAATTTGGACTTAATTAGCATAATAAAAATAAGTTTCAACATTATTGACCCATTTTTATATCATTCAATTACTGTTTACTATAGTTAAAAACACAATAAAAAAATAAAAATTTAGTATATTCATATATAGTACACGAGATTATAACTTTTAATCAAGGCGTAAAAATTACAGATACAAATTCAGATAAGATATGACGTCTTAGAAAACAAACGTACTTGGGGACTTGTAATTAGCTTACTTCGAGCAGTGTGTACTGGAATAGTTTCCAGTCTTGCTTCCGGTTACTCGTATGTTTCAGAAAAACGGACTTGGCAAAATCATTTCCATTCCAATTCCAAGTAATTTTCTCAGGAATTAGGAGATTGAGGCTCACTCAAACAAAGGAATTGGAATTGTAAGAGCCTCAATTCCTTTGAAGGAATTGGAATTGAGGTTCGTTTAAACAAAGGAATTGGAATTGAGAGAGCCTCAATTCCTTCTGAAGGAATTGTAATTTGGAATTAAGCACTCCAACACCGTCAGAGGATTAGAATTCTTATATGGCAATTCCAAAAGATTGGAACTGGAATTGAAAATTTCAATTCTTTTTCAAAAATGTAAGTATTTAGGAGTTTATTTCCAAATTTCAATTCCTTCAAAAAGGAACTGAGGCTTTCTCAATTTCAATTCCTTTGTTTGAGTGAGCCTAAATTCCAAATTCCTAATTCCTAGGAATTGCAATTTGGGGGAATTAAATTCCGAAAGGAATGATTACGTGCATAAATAGATCCCCTAAGTCACTAACTATTTTTCTGCACTGTAAATGATCCTTTGTGTGAGTTTTCTCCATGGCAGCTACACTCTACACTCGTTGCTATCCGTATTATATTGCGCCCCATGTTTTTCATTTTAAATCTTACAAGTATTTTCATGGCTATTAAAATTTCACAATCACAAATTACCAGGACATATTTTCTGAATTTTTAATTCAATTCTTTGTGTGTAAATGCTATGAAGGCGCAAATTTTATGTTTATAGTTTCAACTCTTTAGCTCATCGAGAGTTAGTTTAAAATCAATTGCAATATTTGTACCCAAACAGACAAGAAAGCGAACTAATAAAAAAATTTTAAAAATAGCATAGTTTAGAAATGTGGTTTCTTTATTTTATGAAGCAATTCTTATACAATATACAGCGTCGAAACTTTTAAGCGAGGTGTAAACCGTCACTACTCCCTCTTTCCCCCCTCTAACCAATCTTCAATAGCCCACTCATAAATAAGTTGTCCCTATCTCTTAAACGGTTCAAAATATTAATACGTGATTTTATCCCGGGGTACCTAAAGACATTAGCAAAATGTTTGCCAACATAAGCGTGGTCCGCCTACTTATGCAAAAGTTGTCAACTGGCAAAGTTATTATATTTTATAGCTACTCGGGTGTAGGGTACTCAAACTACGGCCTTGCCGAAGACAACACTTTAACTTGTTTTAAATTACGATTCCTAAACTTTAATCAATGTTTTCTTTAAGAGCAGTCAATTATTAATGTCAAGCTAATCTCGTCGTAATGAACTAAAACGTCGTTTCAAACCTTTATTTTTATTGCAAAAATTTTTCTCTTTAGTTACAGCGGATGCTCTCTTGATTTTTCTGGGGTTTTTTCTACTTACTGGCTCAATCCTCTTATATCCGCAATCAATCAGGATTATGATCTCCAAAAGCATTTAAACTGCAAAGCATTTTGAGTTTATTACTGCAATCTATCCATGGTATTATTTCAGAAAGTCGGATTCGATTACACCTGCTCCACCTGCTAAGATCGAACAAAAATATATTTTGTCTAAAAGAAGACAACTAAATACCTTAATTCCAGCCATTTTTCAATATTTCAGTACCAATAGCACAAGAGTGCTAATTTGTTATTATTTATCAAAGATCATATAATAAAAACCCATATTACAAGCGAATATGTACTCAGGTATTATGAATAATCCTTAGCATCTCTTTTTATAAAAAAACAGTGTGTTTGAAAAACATGCCAACATTTTTGTGAGGAATATGTAGATTTTATATATTTATACAGGAAGGTTTTCAAACGTTTTACAAGTTTTATGGGTAGAGCGTCTGTTTGTAACGTAAACGAAGTCTTTTTATAATTGTTACTTTACATTTAAAATGCAATTATACTGAGCAGCAACACCGGCAAGTCGTAAAAACACGAAATTATAATGACAAAAAGTATTCTAACGCAATAAATAATATAGTTTGTCAACGTTAGGGACACGCTAAATGTTTTGTGCCTTCCTTGCCACAAATGCCTGGCGTTAAATCTTCATTAGCTAGGAATCCCGTAACCAAATCGCTCCAATCCATTCCCTCCGCCGATTCTACTATCTGGCACAGTTTTTCGCGAACTTCTTCAGGCGTGTACTTCAGGGGATCCAGCTTGAATGGAATCAGTTGGCTACTGGTTTCTTTTTCGCAGATTACAGCACCCTGGATAGATTGCGGCAACTTACGTGGGTCTATAAGGATTTTGCTCAGATTCTTCACACAGCGCAGTCTGAAGAGAAGGACAGATTAGAACTTTGAATTTCTTACAAGTCTGGACTCACTTATCCATTTCAGCTAAGTTATGCTGCCTCTTCTGCTCCTGCTCCCGAGTTTCCTGCTGCAGTTCATCCCTCTGCTGTTTGCACTGATCGATGCGTAGCTCCACCTCTTCAATGAACTTGCGCAGCTTGGTGTTGGTATCGTCCTTTTTTTGATTCTCTATCTGATAGATTTGTAACTCCTCCGCTTGCCGCGAAATTTGGGCCTCCAGTTTTGCTTCTCAAAAATTTAATGAATTCGAATTGAATGAAAAGACGGCACGCCGTACTCACTCCGTCTGCTGCAGAGCTTGACCAAGTCTTTGGCTAAATTTGCCTCCTTTTTGCTCAAGTTAATCTCAAGATAAGCGAGCTTTCTTAGTCGCTTTTGGTACTCAAGTTTGGACATATTTGTCGTTTGCTCTCAGACTATTTTAAGTCACAATTGGTGTAAATCTTTAGTAACAATCAAAAATAATAATAAAACGTTCCTTAACAGAGGTCTACGCTGAAAATTTTGAGACGATGTCGAAAACCCGCCCTTAAAAGAAGGCGGCTCCCAAAGTTTATTAATTCTTAAATTAGCCATAATTCTGGTGGCATAATGATTATCAGAGATAAAGAGATACGAAACCAAAGACTACAAGATTGGAAATACCTCTCATTTCGTGAGCGAGCTCAAAAACATGTCCGTCCGCGCATTCACGTACAGCGTGAAATTTATGGTGAAATTGTATCCCTGTTACAAGCTAAAACTGGCTATTACAAAGGAGGTTAGGTGGAAAAGTAAACCATTTCAGCTTGCTATAACACAGTCACAAGATGATGGGGTATGATAGGGATACCAATGAGACACAATTATTAAATATTTCTTGTATGAATTTTTAAGTAAGCATTAATAGAAAAACTTCATTGCATTTAAGAGCCTTCGCGGTTTTGATGATTTCTTAACTGTATGGAAACATACAACAAACCGTATGAAAACAGTAAACAATATGTAAGCAGTATTGTAAACTTGCTTGTTTTTGTAATTTGTAAATGAAAAATTCTTTTAAACAATTATAACGCATTGATTCTAAAGTTAATTTTTAACTACTTTAATAATTTTATAAATAAGCTTTCGCTGCATTACCACACCATCTTTGAGAAGGGATAGAAATATACAACACAACCAAAAGTAAAATATGTTGGCATCTCTTACAGGTAAAGGTGCGTGTGGTAGGTAAAAAAAGCTGACTATATTTTTGAATCGAGCAGATTTTATGGAGTTTGACTTGGTTTCCTTTGCAAAATATTTAATATAACGCAACAACATGACTTGAAGAAGGTTTCATGTGCATTTCTAAGAGCATAAGTGGGTTTAAAGCCTTTACGTACTTTACAAATAATGTTTCTGGCCTAGTATGATGAAGAAGAACAAGAATTGCAGTCATCTCTCAAAAAATGTATCCAATATTGTAAACAAATTTTTAAGTTGTCAAAAATATTTTTCAAGTTGTCAAAATTGCATCCATTTTGTTTGTGTAAAATACACAGCTTCGCCTGATTTTACTAAAAAGTTCAAAGCGAAAAAAGAGATTTTAGTTTGTTGGCTTTGTACGAAACTTTCAAATGGCTATTCTTTGTATGTGTTGTGAGGTGGCAAATTTGTTGAACTCACACACAGTGTATGCGAATTAACCAAATTTAATTTTCCATTTGACCACTGAGCTTCCCCTTTTATCAAATTACTTTTGCTTACAAATATAGGATTTCGCCTCTTCTAGGCACCAATTAGTCTAAATACAACAAACTTGCAAGCCACTCAAAATATAAATTTTTCCAGCGTTCCTCAACTCGTCTTATTGCTCATATATTTTAGGACTTTTTAAGTATTAAAATATATGAGCATACTATTACCAAATGTAAGTTTGTCGAGAAAACATTCGATATAAAAGTAAGTATTATGTCGAGAAAACTTTCGATTTAAAAGCAGTGCTAATGTATATTTACATGCTAAATACATTTATTAGTATTATTATTATTTATGAAAATTAATTCCACCTTGACAATTCTTAAAAGTTGTTAGTATGTAATGTAATAGATGATTTTAACAATTTCAATAATTTATCAGGACTTGTCAAATTAAAAGATCCCCCAAATTTTTTTAGAAGTTTTAATGCATTTCTTTTAAGCATTCATTAAACAAAGTCGTAGTAAATTTAATACTGCCTTGAGAAAGCTAGCTCGCATTGTTGTTGAGTTTGATGATTTTTTACTAACCCAAGTAAAGCTTTTGACGGCTGTCAGACGAATTTCTAATCTCTATATCTCTGACGACGACGAGAGACTGTAGATGTTATACGCCGGCGATTGAACACTATCAAAGCGACGGCTTTGTCATTTGCTGAGCAAATTTCTGTATACCAATAAAAAAACAAGAAGAAGAGCAGGGAAGCCGCTATGAAAAAGAAATGGATGAATCGCTAACGACGGCCGCTAGCGACCCTCGCTTGGCGATAAGCGAAATTTTTTTTTTGTTTCTCATAAGAGCCCATGTAATTTTAACAGCTGAGAGTCAAAGCTATCGCTTGTCGATGTGATTATAATTAGACTATATTTCCCAGAAAAAGAAATTTTCCCCAAAAGTGTTTTATAAAAAAAAATAAAAGTAGTGAAAAACAGCCACATTCGTTATATATTTGCTCCAGAGTCACTGAATCTAGCTTAAACTTAGTCCGTTATTCTCTACAAAACTCGAAATACTTACAAAACGTTCTTAAGAATTAACAAGGTATTCAAGAAACACCAAGTACTTTTGTCTATTGTGCACTTGAAGCATAACCGTTTCCCGGTAAATAAAGATCTTTCCCTTCGGAATACTAGGATTTTTTTTTCCAAAGTTATGTTTAATAATTCTTCTATAAGTTCTTTTGAGAACATCTTCAGCAGCTAAAAGGTATTTGCATGGTTGATATCGTTTATTAAAAATCTGCCAAATTTCGTTCGAGTATAGCCCCTTTAATATAAATGAATTTTCTGCTTCTAAATAAAATTTTATCGTCTCTAGTTTCAATTAACTTGTCATCGGTGTATATTCGCTTTTAATTCTCGGGGAAATATTTTGCCTGACTGGAAAGTGTAGGTAATATAAAAGGTAAGCCCAACTAATCTTCAAATACCCACTACACGAATATAAAACCTTTGATTATTTAATTATAGTGATTAATTTGTAGAAGAATTTTGAATTTTCAAATTCGAGGTCTCCTCTGCAGCAATGGATACCGACAGTGATGATGAGGGCTCCACTGGTAATGGAGGTGAGCCTGGAATGGACCTAACCGGCATACTGTTTGGAAACATTGACTCGGACGGCAAGCTGGTGGATGATGAAGGTGGCGACGCATTCGACCCAGAATTAAAGGAAAATCTGTGTTCGCTCTCGAAGTAAGTGTCTCATGATAAGCAAATTTTTGATTTTGTTGCTTTAAGTACAAAATACAAAAGATTGGGGTTGAACTCATTTCTGCACGAAGTGATAGAGGCGCAAAAGAAAGAGGACAAGACTGAGGACGAGGCTGAAATGAATTCTGCAGGGGATTCTACTTCCCCTGAGCATAAGGATACCCCGGAGGGCGAAGATAGAGATGATGGCGAGATAGTTAAGGCTGCGGACGCCGTGGATTACTCAGATATAACTGAATTATCGGAGGACTGCCCACGCACACCGCCAGCTCCACCCGCACCGCTCGTTGAGGACTTGGAAGAGGCTATTCCAGCCATGAAAGTGGAAGCGCCAAGTAAGCGTTAATAACTTTTGTCATCTAAATGCAATTGCATTCGTTTGAATACAAGGTTTACACAAAGATGATAAAGAGTTAATGCCACCGCCGAGTGTTCCTATACGAAGCAACACAAATAACGTAGAGAGCACTGCAAAGTCGAGCAAGGAGGAAACTGCGACTAGCACTGAACCAGAAAGTAAACAAGAGAAACGTACGTATCTGCAAAGAGTGCGACTTAAATATATTAAATTTTCTTGTAATACAAGCAGCCACAGAACGAAAATTAGACACGCCGCTCGCAGCAATGCTTCCATCTAAGTATGCAAATGTTGACGTGCGCGAATTATTCCCGGACTTTCGCCCAGACAAAGTGCTCCGCTTCTCGCGTCTCTTCGGTCCTGGCAAGCCATCAAGTCTGCCGCAAATTTGGCGTCATGTAAAGAAACGCAGACGCAAGCGAAAGCAGTCAAGAGACCACAAGGTGTGCAACTAATTTAATAAATTTAGAATATAAGCAAACCAATTTATTTTAGAATTTGAATACTGGTTCGGACTCCACTAGTGACTCGGAGGAACCACGCAAAAGAGGCTTTGGTTTGCACTATGGACCAGACCCCACACCCGAATTATGTCTGTCTGATGATGAGGATAAGTTTCTACGAATTTGCAGTAACGAGGATATCAAGAAACAAGGCCCGGAAAATGGAGAAGGTGGTGATAGTAAGCCGAAAGTCGCAGACTGGCGATACGGACCTGCTCAGATTTGGTACGACATGCTGGAGGTACCCGACTCAGGCGACGGGTTTAACTACGGATTCAAAATGAAACAAGCACCCACAACCCATAGAGGCCATCAAACTCAGAAATTAGAACAGGTTGCGGAGGAGCCAAAAGCCAAGTCTTCCGACGAACCAATTGCAGACGACGCTTATTTGATGGTTTCGCAGTTACATTGGGAAGATGACGTGGTGTGGGATGGCAACGATATAAAGGCGAAGGTATTGCAGAAGCTCAACTCAAAAACTAACGCTGCTGGCTGGCTGCCATCGAGTGGTTCACGTACAGCCGGAGCTTTCAGTCAACCTGGCAAGTCGTTGCCCGTAACTGCAAATGCAGGAGGCAAACAGTCTGGTACCTCAGGAAAATCGAAAGCAAGCCAGATGTAGGCTTTACGCTATTAAAATGTATGAAATACTTTACTAGTTTTTACAGAATTCAAAACAAGCCCGTTGAATCAGTGGACGACACTTGGTACAGCATTTTTCCGGTCGAGAACGAAGAGCTGATTTACAGCAAATGGGAGGACGAAATCATATGGGACGCTGAGCACATGACGAAGATCCCGAAACCCAAGGTTCTAACACTAGATCCCAATGACGAGAATATTATTTTGGGTATTCCGGACGACATCGACCCGTCCAAAATCAACAAGAATACAGGACCACCACCGAAAATTAAGATTCCCCATCCCCATGTGAAGAAGTCGAAAATATTGTTGGGTAAGGCAGGTGTAATAAACGTGTTGGCTGAAGATACCCCGCCACCGCCACCTAAAAGTCCAGATCGGGACCCGTTCAATATATCAAATGATAGGTAGGAGGCTTAAAATGCAGACCACGGAACTAAACTAATTTGTACTTCTCAGTTACTACATGCCTAAGACTGAACCTACTTTACGACTCAAAGTGGGCGGAGGTAACTTAATCCAGCATTCAACGCCAGTAGTTGAATTGCGGTCGCCTTTTGTTCCGGTGAGTTTTTATTCCACAAATCGGTGCCGTATTCTTATACTCAAGGACTATTTCAGACGCATATGGGTCCTATGAAGCTGCGTGCCTTCCACCGTCCCGCCATGAAGAAATACTCACATGGTGTTATTGCCCAACCCATTCCACATCCAGTGTTGCCCTTGAACAAGCATATCGCCAAGAAGGCGAAGCAACGCGAACTTGAGCGCATAGCGTCGGGCGGCGGTGACGTTTTCTTCATGCGGAATCCCGAGGATCTCAGTGGCAAGGACGGCGATATTATTTTAGCAGAATTTTGCGAAGAACATCCGCCTCTAATGAATCAGGTAGGATTACACTGCACCAATTTTGCCCTCAAAGTATATTGTATATATGCGAATCCTATAATCAAGGTCGGCATGTGCTCCAAAATAAAAAATTACTACAAGCGTAAAGCTGGAAAGGATAGCGGGCCGCAGGATTATAAATATGGAGAAGTGGCGTTTGCACATACCAGTCCCTTTTTGGGTATACTGCATCCAGGGCAGTGTATACAGGCGCTGGAAAACAACATGTATCGCGCGCCCATCTATCAGCACAATATCAATGTTACTGATTTCCTCGTCATTCGTACACGTAACAACTACTGGATACGTCAAATAAACGCTTTATTTACAGTGGGCCAGGAGTGTCCTCTGTATGAAGTACCAGGACCGAATTCGAAACGAGCCAACAACTTTACTCGTGACTTCTTACAAGTGGGTTCGCCATCTATGTAAATGTTCAGCATGCGTAATTTGTTTACCTGCAGGTCTTCATTTACCGGCTTTTTTGGAAGAGTCGCGATAATCCTCGGCGTATACGCATGGATGACATTAAACGAGCTTTTCCTGCGCACTCTGAGAGTAGCATACGCAAGCGACTCAAGCAGTGTGCAGACTTTAAACGTACTGGCATGGATTCCAATTGGTGGGTCATCAAACCGGAATTCCGTTTACCATCAGAAGAGGAAATTCGAGCAATGGTCTCTCCAGAGCAGTGTTGTGCTTACTTCAGCATGGTGGCATCGGAGCAGCGTTTAAAGGTACTGAATCTATTCGAATAAATTAAAATAACGTGTTCCGTCTTGGAAATTCTTTTGCAGGATGCCGGATATGGTGAGAAGTTTATTTTTGCTTCTCAAGAAGACGATGACGAAGAAGCCCAACTCAAGTTGGATGATGAAGTTAAAGTAGCTCCGTGGAATACAACAAGGTAATTACAGAGATTTCTAGAGCGTATTTATCACGTGCTTCTTGGTAAAACGGTACTGCGGAGTCGGAAGCAAAATCATCGACCCGACTCTAGCAGAGTAAAGGCATTCTATTCATTCCGACTCATATTCACTCACACTCTAGCATGAAGTAAATGCTCTAGTTCAAAGAAAAACTTGCAAGTGTACAAAAGGGCCCCGGGGTTCGGCACTGTGTTTCAAACTTAAGGATGCACTTTCACTTGCTTACAATGAAAACCAGTAAAAGCCCCTAGATGATTTTAGGGAAGGTATAAAAAATTGTACCAGTGTTTCCAAGTTTTACTGGATTAATTACTTTTAAACGCAAGGTAGTCTTATGAAAATACGACTTCTTAATCAATATATTTAATTAGTGAAATATATGCTTCTACGGGTAGTGGGTAAAATATCTGTAATAATATAAACAAAGCCTCTACATTACTTAAATCAGCAGAAGGGAAGCGATCGCTTAAACATGTGATAGATTTCTATATTCAGACCAAACTTTCGGATCCACACACAGTTCCCCAAATGATAAGTTTATATTAAAGGAAGATTTGGCTGTCTTTATGTTACAGAAATACTAGTCTCCATTGCGCCCTGTTCTTTAGTTATGTGATTCGTAATATTACTAAAATCTTGGTCTTCAGAAAGGCACTTCTTAATGGAAATTCTTACTCAGCCTTGTTCACTTTTTGGATTCAGTACTAACAATTTTAGCGAAGGCATATTTTTTTAATTCGAGAGTTATCTATGCATTGAACAGCGTAGTAAGTGAAGGCAATGATTTTGCAGCGTTTGAATAGTTTTGAGTATTTGTTTGACTTGTGTTTGGAATTTTTTATTGACTTCTTTATGATTGTAATATTCTCATTGCGCTCATTATTTCAGAGCATACATTCAAGCAATGCGGGGCAAATGCCTACTTCAACTGACGGGACCTGCAGATCCAACTGGTTGTGGCGAGGGTTTCTCATATGTGCGAGTGCCTAATAAACCCACGGTAAAGAAAAACAGAACTTTGCTTGAACAGTTCAAACCACGTCTCTTATTCATTAGCAAACTAAAGAGGAGCAGGAGTCGCAGCCAAAGCGAACTGTCACAGGAACTGATGCGGACTTGCGTCGTTTACCGCTACAGAGGGCTAAGGAACTGTTGCGTAAATTTAAAGTACCCGAGGAAGAAATAAAAAAGTTGTCTCGCTGGGAAGTCATAGATGTAGTGCGCACCTTGTCGACTGAGAAGGCCAAGGCTGGTGAGCAGGGTATGGACAAATTTTCTCGTGGAAATCGTTTTTCCATTGCTGAGCACCAGGAGCGATATAAGGAAGAATGCCAGCGTATCTTTGACTTGCAAAACCGTGTCCTAGCCAGCTCGGAAGTACTTTCGACGGATGAAGACGAATCATCAGCATCTGAAGAGTCTGATCTCGAAGAACTGGGTAAGAATTTGGAAAACATGCTGTCAAACAAAAAAACCTCCACTCAACTATCGATGGAGCGCGAGGAACAGGAACGACAGGAGTTGCTGAAGAAGATTATGGAGGAGCAGGAAGGTGGAAATAAAAACGCCAAATCAAAGGATGGGAAAGATGAAAATTCATCGCAGCCATTGGCTCCAATCAATCAGCGGCGCATCCTTAAAATCACACGGACCTTCAAGGATGTCGAGGGCAAGGAGTTCACTCGTGTTGAAATTGTGCGCCGCCAGCCGGTGATTGATGCTTATGTGAAGATACGCACCACCAAGGATGAGCAGTTCATTAAGCAGTTTGCCACCTTGGATGAGCAACAGAAGGAAGAAATGAAGCGTGAGAAGCGTCGTATTCAGGAACAGCTGCGGCGCATCAAGCGAAATCAGGAGCGCGAACGCTTAGCTCAGCTGGCACAGAACCAGAAACTGCAACCTGGCGGAATGCCTACATCTCTGGGCGATCCAAAATCATCGGGTGGATCGTCTCATAAAGATCGCGATACCAGTCACAAGGAAGTCAGTCCCTCACGCAAAAAGTTCAAGCTGAAGCCAGATTTGAAGCTGAAATGTGGAGCCTGCGGGCAGGTAAGCTGCAACATTCTAAAGGTTACTGAATTAAAACCCAATCCCCGAAAAGGTTGGCCATATGAGAACAAACAAGGCGTGCCCTCTATACTCCGGCACGTTGGGTCCTGCGCCCTCAGTGAATGTGGCCGTTACCGAGGAGCAGGAGGAGGAATTAGAAAAGGAACTCAACTTGGAAGAGGATGATTTGGTCAATGTGGACGGCACTAAAGTCACCTTGAGCAGCAAGGTGCTCAAGCGGCATGAAGACATGCGTCGCCGCACACTTCTGCTGAAGGTCCCAAAAGATGCTGTAGGCAAGAAGAAACGCCGCATGGCCGGCGACCTGCACTGCGACTACCTACAGCGGCACAATAAAACCGCAAATCGTAGGCGTACTGATCCGGTGGTTGTGTTGTCTTCAATTCTGGAGGAGATATTGAACGAATTACGTGCATTGCCGGACGTGACTCCGTTCATGTTTCCAGTTAACGCCAAGGTATTAATATCCAGCCAAAAGCTGTCACTTTCTCATATTCTCACTTTCCACTGCAGCTTGTTCCAGATTATTATCGCATTGTGTCGAAGCCTATGGATCTGCAAACAATGCGAGAAAACCTGAGGCAAAAGCGATATCACAGCCGCGAGGAGTTCCTAGCCGACCTCAACCAAATTGTGGAGAACTCCACACTGTACAATGGCGCACGCAGCTCTTTCACCCTAGCAGCGCAGCGCATGCTGCAAACCTGCTTCGAACAACTGGCCGAAAAAGAAGACAAATTGATGAGGCTGGAAAAGGCCATCAACCCCCTCCTGGATGATGACGATCAGGTTGCGTTATCATTCATATTCGAAAACTTGCACGGCAAGATCAAGCTGATGCAGGAGAGCTGGCCGTTCTTGAAACCCGTAAACAAGAAGCAAGTCAAGGACTACTACACCGTTATCAAGCGTCCAATGGACTTGGAGACGGTTGGGAAAAATATTGAAGGTACACATGTGCAGCAGACTGAGTTGATTTTACACACTTTTACTTAACCACAGCTCATCGCTATCACTCTCGCGCCGAGTTCCTAGCAGACATCGAGCTTATTGCAACCAACTGCGAACAGTACAATGGTAGCGAATCTCGCTTTACGCAGAATGCCAAGGTTATTCTTGACTATGCGCGCACGACTTTGGATGAAGTGAGCAACAACATCTCTAACAGTGTTTTGATCTTATTTAGCTCAATTTTTTCGATTCGAGCAGTTTGGAGAACACTGTGCACAACTCGAGAAGAATATTAGCAAGGTTCAGGAACGCGCTCGAGCCAACGCAGATCTAGACGAAGCTTGGGGTGGCGACGAACACGAATACGACTTCCATCGCCACAGTCGCTCCAGCACGCCCGACTTTATTGATGTTGAAGGCAACGATCGGTCTCAGTCAGCTACACAGCGTGGCTCGATTTCCATTAATTTGGGACCCTCGACTTCCGCAGCTGCCGCGACCGCAACGAGCAGCAGTGCTTCCTTGCCGCCACCCACTGAAGTTAAGCGTGGTCGGGGCAGACCGCGCAAGCAACGCGATACGGTGGAAGAGGGTATGTTTCAAGTTGGACGTATTTTATATTGGTTCTTTGGGACAATTAAACGACTCAATAGTTCTATAAAATGCACTTCTCTCATCTACTTTAGTTCATTCAGCTTTTTCCAGGGTGCATAAAAAACATAAATGTTCATGTTCTTTGTTCATCTATTATAGTTCTCTCAAAACTAGAATTCTTTAAGGGAGGTTATTTACTCATTTAAGCAAAATTTCCATTGAAGGAGAAAGAATATTCCTTAAAGAATGACTCAGAGTTTTAGAATATACGCACCTAGGATTCTTTCAATAACTACGACATTATGGCGTGGATGCTTTTAGAATCTATTCTTTGCCTGTAAGGACTTATTAAACTAACTGTCTAATCTGAACCTTCCTTTCAAATAGTTTTGTTCCCCACTTATGACTTAACTAGTTGGATTCTTAAGGTACCGTGTTATTATCTAGCTACTTTAGCATTTCGTTCCAGTTAAATAAAAAAACTGAACTAATTTTCTTAGATTTTAGTTGTCAGATTTCTCCAAGACATTTTCATAGTTAAAGGATTCATAAATTCAGCAGTTTCTCAGTATCGTTGCTAAATTTTTATTTGAATTCCTTTCAAGTAGGTAAAATCTATACGAAATACCTCAAAATAAAAACATTGATTTAGCTTATGTTGAACTAATATATAACATTATATTGAACTATAACTTAATGTTGAATTGTAACATCCTCTCCAATTTTAGAAGTCGTTTTCAAAGAATTAGATATAGAAAAGAATTAATTGAAATTATAATTACCCCGCCTTTAACCGCGACCGCGTCTTCATTTTAATGCGATATTATATTGTTTAGAATCCACAACATTAATCGATTTGTTCATTAGTGTTTCCCATGAAATAAATTTGAAAATATGTGTGATTTGCGTCCGACAGTGATAGCAGTGGTCGTGCACAATGATGAATTTGCCTTGTACTCTCAATATTGCCATGTAATTATCGCAAACGACATTTGTTGCACCGAACCATGTCATTTGGAAACATGAATTTTACTTGCGTATGTTTGCCAATAAATGTTTCGATTGGCTTGTGTCACTTGATACCAACGTTGTTAATGGTTCGGGTGATAATGCAATTCTGGCAATTTCACTTTCCCATCCGCGCAGCACATACCATGTGTTTCATTCCTAAATTTGAAGGAATAATTGATCCATTTTTCTAATAACCCCGCTTTGATGAAGACTATAATCGTAACTAGTATCATAATGGAATGCACCAAAATTTAAATCAGCGTGCAGTGTTCGCCTGGATCGAGCAGTGCGTATTGGAACGGTTTTCAGTCTTGCTTCCATCTCCTCATTTGTTTCTGAAGCTCATGATGCATTTTTCTTTTGTGCTTGAGGTGTAGATCGACCAATCTGTAGTTTCGATGATATTGTTCATCATCTTTGTCACCGAAAGCCTTGTACCGTTGCAAAGTCGTATTGGATTCATGTTTCGGAGAATAATGATAGGCACGCCAATTTTCAACGTTAAAGTGTGCGGCAGCAAATCAATTTAATTTAGGAATTCAGTTGAATGAAAAAATACAGATCATTTACGGTAGTGAGCACAACAACTCACAAAAGTTTCATCGCAATCTGCTGAACGGTATAGGCAGGCATATGGGACATACAAAGATTCATTTTTACCTATATGGATGCGTATGTATAATAAAGCAAATTTCTCAGGTTTTTAGCTACGTATTCCTTAAACTATTTTAGACTTATTTTGCGATGTTACAATAACCTGGTTTTTAAATGAAGAATTATGTTATGATTGTGATTGAAATTATGTTTTGATTTTTAAATGAACAATCCTGAGAATAGATAATAGAATATATTCCTGTTAGAAGATATTCTGCCCCTCCCTGAAACAAATCCCGTGATACGTCCATCCTTTATTGGTATCTCAATCGAAACACATTTTGCGATTTCAGGTTTTCGGAACAACCGAAAGAATTGCATTTACACAAAAATAAAAAATGTTTTATTAAACTCTGCGCCATAGTTACGAGCATAACTTTTCACTTGGTTTCAAACGAAAGAGTTGCATAACAATTCCAAATAACCCGCATCGTTTTGTTAGTGTATACGATAATCTGGGTAGTGGAGAAACACTGATTTAGGATGCTTTTCATTACGCTGCGCATTGTTTGCAGATATTATTTCCTACTCGGGCCAACCTTTTATGCTTTAATTTCAAATTTAAAACCCATAATGTCAAATTGAAACTTGATTTTGATTCGAAATGACAAAATTTAGTTGTTTTTCTCTTCAGAAAATATATTTTTTAGCATTTTCTATTCTCTATGCATCAAGTTTTAAAATTGAAGAAGAAAGATTTAAGAACCGATGAAAGCAGTCGCAATACCTAAATTTTATTTTCTAGTCAAGATAAACCCGAATGCTGTAAAACGTGGTCGTGGTCGTCCCCGCAAGGACAGCCTAGCCTCAAATAAAAGTAACACACAAAATTCCTTTTTGGAAGAAGGTAAGGCGAATCCATTTAACAGTCCAACAACTAGTATTGCCTTAACACAGCTCTGAATTTCTGATTGTTGCGTATGATTTCCCCAAAGCATTTTAAGTAATCGTCGTCTCGAATTTGCTTCGCTTTTTGATTTTTGAATTACTTTTGGAGTTCAAACAAAATTATACTACTACACAACACCAAATTTTATTGCTAATTTAGGAGTTGTTTTTAGTTTTTATCTTAACGTGCTTGAAAAACGAATTAACTTTTTGGTTGCTTACTTACACTTTCTTCTTCCACTTATTTCGAATTTAACCTTATTTTCGTGTATCTTAAGGCTGCTCAATGTATTTCAAATGCATCGTAGTTGTATAATAATGGCTTAAATTTGTATAATCCTTACATTCTTCACAACATCATCACACAGATCTACACTGTTCCACGGACGACGAAGAATTCCAGGAAGTAACTGATGACGAAAATAGTGCCGCCAATATTCTGGATCAAGGGGAACGTATACGAACTACTAGTGGAGAAAATATGGATGTCGTAGAAAATGTGGATGCCACACAGATCAAAGCAGAAATCAAGGCGGAGCCGCCACAATTGCTTGCAGGTTAGTAAAACGAATATATTTCTCCGTAAATGGGAGGACGATTAAAAAATGTATTTTTGACCGTTTTTTACCCGGACTTAAATACGGTAAAATAATTTTCACAAGATCTGGTGCGCGAAGGCTGTAACGAAATCAGTAAAATTTGCTTTACGGTCATAGCTACACCTAGATTTTTCGCAAAAATTGATACTAGTTTTTGTCTTGATTAGAAAAATAGTTAATATTTTTGGAAAATGTTTAGTTGCGTTGTTTTGCTTCAAGGAGGATGAAAATAAGTTAATTCAAATCTTTGCTCTAATAAGAATTGTTATCGTTTATCATCTCTTAAATGCTTCTCCGAAAAGGACATCCACCGGAAGACGACAGCCAACAGGCAGCGGAAGCTATGGTTCAGTTGAGTGGAGTTGGATTTTACACTCAACAGCCACAAGGTTTCTATTTGGTTGAATTAAATAAGCTTTTGCAATACTTCTCGTTTTATTTTAGTATTTTTACCATTAATTAAATTTTGTAATTTTCAGACGATTCCATGGACTTGGATCCAAATTATGACCCGTCCGATTTCCTGAGCCTGCACAATCGCTTGGGAAATAATGGCAATATGACGAACGCTAACAGCACGCTACAGGAACAAAAGCTCAATACCGAGGAGGAGACTGCTGGCTTCAATGCGCCTGCCAGCGAAGAGCTCCCAATGCAACAGATTCCGCTCATCGCACCGCCCGACATGCCGAACAACGACAATGTAGGCATCGATGAGGACTTGGCAATTTCGGAGAGCGACGAAGAAGAAAATAGTAATATCGTAGTTAAGAACGAAGCCCTGGGACAAACCGACGAATCTCCTAATGTACCGACAGAGCAGCCCGCGGCGGCTGCGCCACAGCGAAATTTTCTGATGGAAATTACGAAAGAAGAACAGCGTGATGAGCATGATGACGATGACGGGTTTTGGTTTTAAAGATTCATGTGGTTACTTTGCGCATGTTAAGTTTTAGCTTGAATAATTGGTGTTCTTTATAAAATAAATAAAATAAAACGTAGCATTCATGTTTCTTTTTAGTTTACGAAGAGATTGTGAATAATATCTCAGTTGTTTATTATTGTTGTATGATTTTTAAGACGTAATAACTAGTTAATTAAACGGTAAGGCTGAAAAATTTTAGTAACTACCTACAGATCACAATAGATCCTAATATATCATTTGAGACAATAAGCTCTAACGAATAAATAGGATGCATCCTCATTGGTTGCGCTTTAACGTAAGTCAAAAAGTATTTCTTTTCTGTAAACAATGTTTTAGCGACAAATTGATGATCTGATGTGATTTTGTTCTGAAAAATTCTCTTCCGACCTGCTGATAATGCGCGGAGAGCAGCTAAATACTTCGCGGCAAATTAAAGCAACTTCAAGTGTCCAGTCACTCGGTCGATGTCCTCAACCCTTGCCGGTCCGATGGCCAGAACCGTTTTGGAGTTTGGTTCTATCTGTGTGCGACCAGCGTCGCGAATCAGGCAGGTAATTAGGTTATTCCTCTCTGCAGCCCTCTTGATCATCATAAGTTCCGGCTCACTCTCCACTTTCAATGCGATTTTTGCACAACCAGTATTCTCCCAGGCACGCACCAAGCTGGGACTGGTTCTCACTGCATTCTGGTAAGCACCTACCGCCCCGTGACCGCACTGAGCCGCAATCTTTCCTCTGCCCATTTTTAGGTCGTTGCGAACAACCAACACCATCTTGTAATTGTTGCTGCAACTGACAGGAATCTGTGGAGGTTTCGTGTTTCTGGTAATTCCATTAGAACAGGACGACGGATTCTTACCATTTCTTCAGCTCTGCCCCCATCACTTTCAGAAGTTTTGCATTTTTCGTCCGTTTCAATGCTGTTCCTTTTGATCGCATACTTGTAACCGACGAAGAAAGATAACAGTACCGCCAAGCCATTAATTAACTGCGTTGTGTCCAAGAGTTTGTCTCCCATGATTGTCGAAGGAGCCGTCGAACCTAACCTGAAAAACGCAATCTGTTACGGTGCTCTGTATACGCTAGCAATGCGTAATTCTGTTTACTTCAATTTACAGTCGATCTGTATGTGGTTTCAGTAAAATTCGAAAACACTATTAGCCGGCATAAAAACCCATTTCCCAAAACTAAGGTGGTATCCCGGACTGACGTCAGGTTAGCAGCGCTTAAGTTAGCAGCTCAGTTCGGAAGCTACATCCACAATAGGATCATAGGGTGAAAAATAAAAGTTGTAATACTTGACGTTAAATCATGCAAACGTTACTTATCGTACCGTAGAGTACTCAACAATTTCTGGTCAAAAGTTTTGCTCAGTATATTAAGCCAATTTTAGTATGACGTTTTAAAATCCTTTAGAATACTTTAAAAATAAAATCCTTTAGAAAAAGTAAGTCTTTTTTAAAAAGTTATTAAAATAAAAAACCAAAATTTTAAAATACTTACATAATTATATATGACTTCTCGTGTGTTGCGCGCCGCTAGTTGCATTTAGCTGAGCACACAGATCGCTCCGAAGCTTTCGGACGCTATCATCCAATGGCTTCCTTGCAATAAGGCGCAATATATGCTCTGCAAAAAGGTGCAATACATTCTTTTGTTCGTTGGATACCCTCTGGCTTTTCTCTGAAAAATACATTTGTAGTTCTTTTCATTAATAAAAATTCTTATTTTTTAAGCCCGTATCGTTTTTAAATTTAGCATCTGTCTCTTTAACGGGACTTGTAATCGATTTTCCGTTTGGATAACCGATAACACACAACTATAAAAGTTCAAAACACAAATACCACTTTTAACAATTCCGTTACGGGCACGATCTGTTATGAATGCATAACAGAATTTTATAACAAGATAACAAAATTGCAATAATAGGCCACATTTTTACTTTTTTCAACCTGCATCTTATCTTTGTTCCTATTAAATATTTATCAGCGGTCTGCTTTAACATATTTGTAATAGATTTTATATAACATAGATCTCTAAACACAAATTTAGTTAATCTTTTGTGGTCCAATATGTTATGTATGCCTAGCGGAATTTTATTACAGAATAATATATTTACAGAAATGGAAAATTGACCGCTCTAAAGGATGTGTTTTTCTGTTATTCGAATTAAATGAATTCTTGCTTTTAAGTGCTTTTCTTTGCCACCCTGTGAATATGACTTTTAGGTCGTGTCTTCATTACAGCGGTTTGTAATATAGCCATCTGACGTGGAAGAAGCGTTAAGGCGGCGAGCAAAGTGGGAATTCGTGTGTTGTTCATTAGAGTGAATTCTTAAATTACAGGGATCTCCACAGTGCATTATCAAAATAGCTGAACAGTAAGAAAAGCCATTAGCATGGGGATCGTTGAAATGTTGCAAATCGACGAAATGGCAAAGGATTTCGCCAGGATGAACAAACGCCAGGTCAGTGGAGTGCGGTGCACGCGTCGTCTTTATGCTTCCGGCCTAAATTCCTTCGCTTTCCCTTATCCTTCCAGTCTCTGTATCAGGTGCTGAGCTTCGCTATGATCGTCTCATCGGCCCTGATGATTTGGAAGGGTCTGATGGTCGTGACAGGCAGCGAGTCCCCGATTGTTGTGGTTCTCAGTGGCAGTATGGAGCCGGCATTTCATCGAGGCGACCTTCTGTTTCTGACCAACTACAAAGAGGACCCGGTACGCGTTGGCGAGATCGTAGTTTTCAAAGTGGAGGGACGAGACATTCCGATAGTGCACCGAGTTATTAAACTGCATGAGAAGTAAGCGAAATCCGCTTCTAGCTGCTGTAACGAAAAGTTTTGAGCCTGCTTTCTTCACAGGGCAGACGGGTCCATAAAGTTTCTCACCAAGGGCGACAACAACAACGTCGACGATCGGGGGTTGTACGCCCCGGGCCAACTGTGGCTGACGAAACGAGACATCGTAGGCAGGGCCAGAGGGTTCCTGCCGTACGTTGGTATTATAACGATATTTATGAACGAGTATCCCAAAGTTAAGGTAAGTCCTCGCGTACCCGTGCTTCAATAAGGTTTGATTACTTCTTCGCTGTTTTAGTGGGCGATTCTATCCATCCTGGCTATATTCGTGCTGCTACATCGCGAATAATATCCGCTTCAGCTGCGCCGTCTTCACTTCAGTAAAATACACCACAATTATCCACTCCACAATCAATTCCAGCAGCAACCGAAACGGTTATCTAAGCGGTCTCAGTTGAGGAATATCTGCAACCCATGAAGTCGCCACAAAACAAGGAATTCCCTCTGGTCTCAATTCGAACGATAACATTTTTAAAGTCTACAGTTACATTCGGAACAGGAGTGTCTCACCGCGCTTATTAACTGAACGTCAGCAAAAAATCATGTAAACAATTTAAGTTCTAGAATTTTATTTGGAGTTATGGAAGAATTTGCTTTTCCATAATCTTAAAAAGTCAAGGTATTTACTAAAAGCTTTTAGGTATTTAAATATATTGATTGAAGAAAACAAAACCCCTTTCTTTAATCTATTCTTGATCCTTCTGTCGACACTTTTGTACGCTGTACCGTCGACATAAATGTCGATTAATTCCAAAAATAAAACTACGAAAGATCACAATATAATGTCGAGAACCGTAATCAAATCGGTCCAGAGGTTCAGACGCTTACTCAAAACAATCAAACGAACAAACAAACACATTGTTTCCTGTTGCGATTGCTGCTCAATGTATCTACAATTTTTCGCTACCTCCGTCTTCTGTCAAAAATACGGTCATTCATACAGACTCTGGATACAACAAACACAGGCTTACTCATTATGAGACGATTTCATTGCGCCCTACTTATTTATGAGACTATTTCATTGAGAGAATGTGCGGCGAAATGTTGAACTGTGGGCTATCAGTTCGTTTCTCTTTAAGTGGGTATAAAAAATCGGTCAATATATTTCAAGATATGTTGCTTTATTAAAAGAATTGATTATTTATGAGAAATATTTTCATTTAAATTTGTAAACATAATGTCAGATGGTGCAAAAATGGCCGAAAAATGTTGGGGTCACAAGATGGGTCACACAAAAACTAGGTACCGGCCATAACTTTCGAAACACAAAAACATAGCGTTTCACTCTTAAAATACCAAAAGTACAATCAGAGAATCTGTAAATAATCGTTGATGCCGTTATAACTTACTATTCGTCATAATTTATGGTGTGATGTCGGTCTAAGATTTGATGTTTTCAGTGCTAAACTGCAATGGCGTCCAAACGACATTCCTGTCCGTATTTTCTTGATGTCATAATGTAATGAATGTATGTATTTTTCGCCGAAATGTATATCACGATAATGATATACATTCCGATATCGCGTCTAAACACGCAAAACTGGATCACCCAAAGTAGTCTGAAAAGATGTCAAGTCTATGTAAAGACAAGCTGTGTGAAAAGACGTTGAATTGCCTAAAATTACTTAGAAAATATAGAAAATCACAAGACTGAACCAAAATACAGTTGAAAAATTTGTGTTGCCATTGCGACATTTATTTGTTTTCTTTCCGTTTGCGACTTCTGCTGCGACTTTCACAAGCTTAACTTAACTCTTAGCATTTAAAGGTTACTCAAGCTCAGGTCATGTACGCAAAAATTAAAAAAGTGAGTTTTATCTCGGCTCCTCAAACGCACGGGCTTCTTCTACGTGACACAAAACGCCATCAGCTTCCAGCGCGGTTGTTAGAGACGCCCACTTTTGGACGCATCAACCGCAACACAGACCAATGAAATGAAGGCTTCCGTAAATTTACAATTTCATCTGTATTTTGTGCGTCAACTTTTTGTATTCCATTCGTGAAACCGCACTCATGCCGTCGTCCAAAGTGGCCGCGATTTACTCTTTGGGTGGCAGATTTCTCGGCTTCAGCACTCCCTCCAGCAGGTTGGGCCCGGGCTGGTTTTTGGGCCTGGGCGAGGGCGTCAGCGACCTGGTGTGCGGCACTCCCTCCTCCTTCTTGGCCGCAGCCGACGTGGCTGCACGCCGGGCGCGTATCTTCTCCTCAGCCTTGCTGGGCACCATGTAGCAGTTCGACTCGCGGTATATGGGCTTGCGACGATCATTCCAAGGGAAGACCCATTGAATGGGTTGGAAGTCGCGCCTCCAGGGTTTGCCTGGAAAAGCAAGCGTCAGGTTTGTCACGATCAAGGGAGCCCGAGTGAGGTACTTACGTGGTTTGAACCAGAAGTCGCAAGTCCAGTCCTCCTCGCCGTCGTCATCAGCCTCCCTGCAAAAGTAACGCATAGGTAAATCCGGTCTTAGGCCCGTTAAACATGCCGCCCAAAATTACCCTCTAACATAAACGCGTACATAGCGACCCGACTTCCTGAACAGCTCCAGAGCTTCGTTGAAGGTCAGCTCCAGGGCGGGCGTGTCGTTGATCTGCGTGATCTCGTCTCCAATGCGCATGCCCGCGCGCCGCGCCATGCCCGTCGGCGTGACGTTGACGATGGTCAGGGGCTCGAACTGATCGATGCCGCCGCTCACCTCAACGCCCCACATGGAGTCAACGAAGCTCATGATTCGACGATCCGTTTCCACGGTGTAGGTGATGCGCAACTCGTACTCGACGTTGTCGAAGGCATCCGAAGTGTACTTGGGTAGCTTGTTCTTCGTATCGATCATGCTGAGGGAAGTGGGCGTGGAAACCGTTAGGGAAGAACTCGACGAGCCGGAAGAAAGGTAGTCTTTGAAGTTCTTACCTGCTTTCTTGTTTACCGTCTGAAACAAACGAACGAAGTCGTCTCTTGAAAGGTGATCCTTGAAACTCACTTAATCAATCCAACAGTCAAGTCAGTCAATCCTTATTTGATCGCCCACACTTGAGGCGTACCTGTTGCTAGTGATTCGCTTGTCTTGTCCACTGACTGCACGTCCTGACGACAATTCGAATAGAACTCAATTACTGCGACTGCCGTGGGGCCCCAGCATTTATAGCAACGAAAAGCAATGCATTTCAGGGTCAGTGGCGATCGATCGATTGATCGGTGAACCGTGAAGTGTTCAAAGCCTCTGCAACGTCACCGACTTTGATTGTCTTTCTTGTTATCACAGCAGGCAGCAACGGTTGCCAAATTTCGGTGGCACTTGGCGACACCATCAGTTGGCAGCAGACACCTGCGGTCAGTGCAGGTCGATCTTACTTTAGTAGCGCTATCTTTAGTTCTGAATCATTTCCGCACCTTGCTGAAAAATAAAGCGTTAAAGATCGGAAGTGATCTTGTTTCCTTCATTAATTGGAGCTTCACTTTGTGGAAAGCAGGGGCTTACATTAATTCCGTGTATAGTGAGTGTTGTCACACATTATTTCATACAATTTGAGACAAAGTTGAGGGAACCTTGTTCCACGTTCGCATTAGTCCAGCGGTTCGGACCGATTTGAATGTGGGTTTCGCCATTATTTGTAGCGTGCTGTAGAATATTTGCAAGTGGCAGAGGCTATTAAAAGTTAGAAGATCACCACAGGAGGGCGCTGTACACTTTTATGTGATTATATCACGAACATTGATCTCCGAATTGATAAATACATTTGCAGATTTGTTGTCTGCAACATTGTTACCATCAAAATGTTAAGCTTAAAAATGTTAAGCTAACATGATGATCTACACCTCGGATTCCGAAGGACGCTCTACTTTTTCGGTAGCAGTAACACCAGTAACTTCTACAAGGATCCATCCAATTTTATGCGGACCGAAAATTTAAAATTTCTGCTACAGAGGAATCACTTTGTTCACAGTAATCTGAGATACCTCGCGGCATCGAAATATCAGAATTCTCTTTTATAGAAAGTGCGATAAATACTCTTCTGGGTGTGGTTCCAACTGGCTGTGGAGAGGAGAGTTTAATTTATTCCACGAATATTTGCCTCTTCAATATGAAATTGTGGCTTCTAAATAAAATGTGGCTAGCTATAAATATGCGCATTTCTCGCATGCGAGAAATTTGGCGAGATAACGAAAGTGATTCTCTGAGTAGAATGCCATGACGAGATCGCTCGCACAAGTGGCCGGAGTCTAGTAAACAACGCAACACGTTGTTTCTTCAGTTCTCAGTTGGCGTTCGTCTTTTGTTGGGAGTGGGTATTCCAAGTTATCTGTTGTTGTTTTACAGCGATTGTCTTTGGCCAACAAAGTGAGTGCACGTTAAGTCGTTCTAAAAGTAGCCAAGTTAATTCAGTTGGTGTAGTCATCGCGTAGAACATCTCACGGTCACTAGACCAAACAGAGACTGCATTCAGAGACAGGTAGTCATTCCGACGGCTACCTGGGTTGACTACTGCAAACAAAACTCAAACAAAAGCCACTTAAACTCAAAAAACGGTGACTGCAACAATTTCCACAGCAACTCTACACTTATTTTTGAAGACATTGAGTTTATCAGCGTTTATTTATTTAAGTTTATCAGTCACCTTATCAGCTTCCCACAAGTTAGAAGCTTAAAAAGTGAATTTTGTCATCCGACGATCGCGTCATTTCGCTTAATTAAAACAGGCAGATCTGTTTTTAGTCCGTGTCCGAGCTTCTAGCACGCTTTTCGCTAATTTAACACGTCGCGAATGCTTTCTTTAGTTGATCTTTCAGTTTATTCAATGAAGATTGCAAGACTTATTTTAATATATTCACTCTAAATAGGTGGATCCGATCAGAGAACGGAACGCAGTTAAAGTAGCCACAAAGTTCTTAATATCATGCAATTATAAATATTTAAAAAGAGGAGCAGCATTCGTTGTTTGCGAATTTTCGCCAATTTTCATGTGTAATTTCTTTTCACGCTATTTCAACACACGGAGCCATAATAACAACCAAGTGGGTGTAATCGAGTTTGAACAAATGATATCACAATTGACAGATACTTAGATATTAAATTTTGATAATATTCAATCGTTATTTAATATTATTGGGTCTTTTTAATATTTTACATTCTGAATTAATGAACTGCTGGCGATGTAAAACCTGGAATTTGCTAGCGATGAAAGGCTTGACTTCAATGAAACATTCAATAGACGCCAAACAAAGTTCTGTTCGTTGACGTGTTATTTACGTGACGGAATTCTGAAATGTTGAAATGTTGTCTGTTATGTATTCAGTTGCTTGTAAAAATAAACAACAAATAAATTTTAGTACATGTTTAACTTTTGGCGATCAGCGTGTGTTGATCGCATTCCTTATTTTGGAGTTCGGCTTTCAAAAACGACAAACAAATGATGTAATTTTTCTGATTATAATAAAATAACTGTGATGTAATAAGTCATACCAACAATTTCAATGTGAGTGTTTACAGTAACAAGAACAGCAATGAGAGTGACAAACTGCATGCAAAATTGTTTTGTTAGCAAGAATGAGTGAGTAATAGAAACTCTCAATTAATTCGGTAATTTTTGGGTTTGTGTGGACGCGAGTAATAATTAAAAACTATTGCGAAACTTGTGATAAATTTGTAACAGCGCAACTCTGTTTAGTTGTTGTTTGCTTGCAGAAGCTGTTGTTCCGCCACCAAGTGGCGTGCTGAACTCCAACTACACCGCAGGCCACAACTCGCATTTCTGAAAGCCGAAAGTTCGCTCGACTTCATCATGAAGAACCCGCTTGCCTTCCTCTTCTGGCTGGTGGTGCTCATCTTGCTCTCCTTCGAGGTTGCATTCATCTGCGCCTTCCTCTACATCATTCTGTACGTGCTGGTGGTGTTGTTCTCCGGACTGTCGGTGAGTATGCAGCTGAGAGTGCGAGTGTTAACTGCGAGTGCAATAACTCTCTGACGACAGCTGACAAAAAAATGAGATCATAAAACGGGGACGGGACCACGTGACAGATAAGTCGTTGATGTCATTCTCTCCAACTCTGTCTACGCTTAGCAGTCAATTAGACAGAATTTGAAGATTTTAATGGCGTTCTAGAGAGATGAGAGGGAATGAAGGAGAAAAAAGCGCAGAATTCCAGAAATGTCGCTCAGCCTCGAGCTGCAAAAGGCTTTCGTTTATTCTGCTCTCTTATCTCTCTAACGCTGATCTGAATGATTTACAAACAGTTTTTGTGAACAAATTACACACTTCATTTAGCCACAACGAAGAGCGTGCGAAAATCCGAGTGTATATAAAATATATCAACTCTCTTTGCTCTCATATTTCCGTTGCATTCTCAAATAACGTCTTCTCGCAGAGAGTCGAACTGAGAAGTTTAATTGTCGAGCCCCTGCAAACATGAAGAATTCGTTGATTTGCAAAACACGAGGAAATCACTTCAGCTATCTAGAAACTCGGATTCCAGGCCACTTCCACGCCATTTCGGCGTTCTTATCTCAAAACGTTCTCAACGCTTGACCACATACACACACACACACATGTACATCTGCATGTTCCAGAAAGTTTCATGTTCTCTCTTGATTGCAGAGCGTCACCGATTTACTGCTGCAAGGCGTGCAGTTCCCGCATTATTGTTTCAAGGCCATGCTGGAGTGCAGATCGCCGTGTTGAAGCCACACTTTATTATTAATCAATAACAAATGACTAACTAATTAGGAAATTGTAACGGTAATTGCCTTGTAAAGCAACTTAATGTTCTAATTTTAGTGTATTCACTTCGTAAACTTAATAAAACGCAAACCTTAATATTAACTGTAGATAATGCATGTGTTTCTCTCCTCTCTTTCTCTTTATTCGGCGTTTCTGTTTTTGGTTTTCTCCGTGTTTCGTTCGAAGATCGCGAATTAAGTAGAGTCTCTGATTATTTTATTTCACAACAAGTTGGCAACTCTGCCAACTCTTTAAGTCGAACTCTCTGAAACTCCTCTGCGCTCTCATTCCCGCACACGATTAGCAAGAACGCAGCAAAGTAGAACAAAAACACACCATGTGTGCACAACAATAACAAACACGGCAATAAATGGGACGTAAGTAACAGGAACAGCAACAACAACAACAGGCCAGCAATGTTGCCAAAAGCTTTTTCGGCTCCCTACAAACACGCATTTGAACTCACCGTGGAAAGTCAGGAAGGGGACGACTTCCGCTGGCGAGGCGAACTGTTATACAAGCTGAAAAAAGCTTCTAGCCGATGAATACGTAGAAACAAAAACAACATGGAACATGCGAGCGGAATTGAAACCTCCAGCAATCAGCAGCTGGCTTCCGTGCATCTCGTCGCAAGCGTTCTGCGGACAAGTGGATCTCAAGAGATTTTGGTAAAATTTCTCACTTCATATTTGTGTGTCCGTGTGTGAGAGAACTGAGAGGAAGAAGAGTAGCAGAATCACCGAGGAAGAAGAGTAGCAGAATCACGTTTGCATTTTGTGTGTGTGTGTGTGTGTTTGTGTGTGTGTCATTGCTGTTTTTTGACCAATTCTTTATACACATGCATGATGTTTACACATGCCTTCGTTGTGTTTGTTTGTTTGCTGTCATTTGAAAGGAAATACTTGTGGTGGAAATTCTTACTGCATACTTAACGGCGCCGAGCTCCCTTCGTTTCTCCTTTCTCGTCAGCCAGCTCTGCTCTCTTTGCTTCAGTTTGCTTTTATATTTCTGTTTTTGTGTTTGTGAGGAGGGCTGAGAGGCGGCGGCAGATGATTTTATGTGTGCGCCAATTTAATGATACATTCAATACAACTCAACTTCTACCTGAGACTTGCCTCTCTCCTCTCTCAAATAACCGCAGATTTGATTCCAGTGGTTTATTGTTGTGGTTGTTGTTGTTGTTGTTGTTGTGAAAGATTGTAGAGTAATTCTCTGTTTTGCGTAGAATTTCAGGGAGAGGGGAGAGGGCAAGAAACTTGTTTTCACGGAGAAATAATTGCACGTGCACACATGTTCTCCCCGCTAAGCAAAGAATTCACTTTCTTCCGCAAATCCGCTGCTCACGGAAGCAAATCCGCTCCTCACGAGTTTTTACTTTGATCTTTGAATTTCATGAGATTTCTGTGAATTGAATTCGTACCAGGACGAATTTGAATGAAAATATTCATTTAAATTGAACTAAAGCAATGAAGTTGATATCGAGGAGGAAGAATTTGACTGGCGAAAAGTGAAATTTTCGTTGAATTCTGAATGTAAATTCTGTATGAAGAAAGTGGTTTCCGTGAATTGGGGCAAATTTAGCAAATCTGCTCTCTGCACGAGACTGCAATACGCTGAACTGAAAAACGAGCGAATCCGAGTGGAAAGTGATGCTCGCCCCTGTGTGAAATTTTGCATATTTGTAGAGAGTAAACTTTTGTTGTACATCAATGCAAGTTGCTCTCTGAGCACACGACGGCCACCAACTCTACGCGAAGCTTTTTTCGTGGGAAAGTGGAGAAGAAGCTTTTCGTGGGGTTGTTTAATCTTCTCACGGTACCCTGCGAAGCGAAGAACTGCAGAGAGAGAGTGAGAGAGAGTGAGAGATTAACGAGTAACAATAAAAGTAAAGCAGTAGTTTTGTTGTTGTGCCAGAATGGAAAGTCCTGTTATTATGCGCGAGCGGAGAAAGCGAGCGGGGCGGCGAAACTTTTAGGGCTGTGAATGTGTGTGTGTGTGTGTTTGTGAGTGCATGTTCACGAGTATAACAGTTCCTCGCACTGCTGGACTGATGGGCTGAGGAGCGATTTTCCAGCGACAGAGAACTTTAAAGACGTTCGATTCGCGGGTCCCGACTTCAGTTTAGTTAGAGACGCCGTAGTGTGACGAGCGACTGGGGAAGCACCGAGTTCGAGTCACAGAGGTTTTCAGTTGTTGGAAAAGAGGACACAGCAAACCTCAGAGGGAATTTCAAAATACTGTGAAAATACTTTTTTCATAAAGAAAGAATAAATATACAGCAAAACTGCAAAATCGAATGCAAAGTCGAATAGCGAAAACTGTTATAAATAAAACCGTCGAAATTCCCTTTTGAAAACAAGGAGGGTTTTTGTGAGAATTTATCACTCGAGTGGAAAAAGTGGATATTATAAACACTGCGAACAACAACAACAACAACAACATTTAGAGTACAAAAACAGATTTTAGAAGAAAACGTCGCTGAAGCGCCAGAGAAACTTTCAGCCGAGGAAGTCCTGCGGAAAAGCTTGCCGAGCAAAGTGTTGAGAAGTGAACGGTGAGTTTTTTCCGTGTCTTCAGTAGTTTCTTCTTAATTTCCCTGACTCGTATAACAGTTTCTCTGTCGCATTAAATTGTTCCACTTCGTTGCTTTCGGATGCAGTGATTTCTGATTGTCACTGCGATCCCTTGGTGCGCGTGAGGGAGTCGCCACGGCAGCTGCCTGCAGACACCCGCTGTCTGGTGCGCACTCACGCGTGAAGCGGACTCGTGCGCGCACAGGACGACCGACCCAGGAATCCCATGAAGCCTCGCGGCTCCAGCCAGGTGTCGCGCGGGTGCGACCACGAAGGTCCTGGACGGCGTGCGGTCGTCATTGTGCGGCGCAAATGCATTCCTTCACTGAAAACACGCCAGCAAACGATTCACCCGAAGACTTCAAAAGACTGACATTGAGGTGTTGAAACAGAAAATCCCTCCACACGCCAGACTGAATGAATCTCCGTCCGCTGCTCTGCTCGAGGAGTAATAAAAATAATGAAAGGCACGCGAGAATACACAGCAGCTGGCCAGTGTATCGATTGCCGCTGCTGCTCGTGGTAACACCAGGCTATCGAAATTACAGTCTTTTATTTTTAGAAATCCTATTAAAGCTTCCAATCAATCAGTCTGCTTCCAGTCTTTCTAATTTCCTCTTTTCTTGCTCTCTTGATTAAGATCCGAGTTATTCACAGCTTCGTATTAATGCGAGGTCGTTGAAAGCGAGTTTTTCCTCTCTTTATTCGTCAGAATTGAGCTGCGGTGCCGCCCTGAGACTTTCTGTTACTTTCTGAAAGAGCAGCAATTTCACGGCAAACAGAGAAGCTCGAATTGCGGGATTAACTCAGTCGCAACACGACACACAAGCACGATCAATTATTGCGGCTGCCAATTGCTGCCTCACTCTCGCGCACATCGCGCTCATTTCATCACCTCGCGCTCATTTCATCACCTCGGATCGTCGCCGCTCTCCAAATCCAGCCTGCGATGGGTGTCGAGAGTCGTACAGCTGAGTTGAGCCGACACGACTGCAGCGCCTCGTGTGCCGAATCGCAGTGTTGTCGTCGAGAGCCGAGAGCCGCACGGTGGAGTCAAATTGCTGAGCGAACCCATGAAAATGCGATTTCTAATGATGTCACTTGCGGGCGAAATCATGCGCGAAAAACCCTTCAAACTGAAGCTGAATACTGTTGAATTTGCTGTCGAATCCGAATTGAATCGATTTCAAATCTTATCGAAAACCTTCGAAGTTCCACCACGAATGAGTTTCATTGCCTGGATATTTCGAATTCATGTTTATCACGTCCGCAACAGACGTCGTTTTGAATTAGTTTGGCACTGCCGTTGTCGTTGCGGTGGACGGTGATTTGTGGCTGTGGGTGCGATGAACGGCTTCGAAGCGATGATTCTGAATAACCGCAGCTGAATGCATAATTGGCAAAATAAATTATACAATTTCCCGAAGTCCAGCAGCCAGACCTGACCTGCAATTGCGGTTTGGGAGTCCGTTTTGTAGAGCTTTCCGCGTTGTCACACTTGTCATCTTGACCGGCGCGCATCGAGGATTAACTGGGAGGTGGAATTCCTTGCTTGCTTGTGGTCTCACTGTGATTTATTTTGATTCGCTCATCTATTCGAGGCAAAACTCGTATAGCAATCATTTGAATAATGATTTTCAAGCAATCTATTTTGGTCCCCTCGATGCGCCATTTGTCGGGATGCAATCTGCACCTCCATACGGAAGCGCGATACCCGCTCAAGTGACCCCAGTAATTCGAGGAGGGAGAGTTATTGCACTTGCAGATCCCCACCGCCAGATCCACACCACGTTCCCACATTTCGTCGGCTCCTCACCATCGCATCGGACGTCATTGTGGTCGTCTGTGGATTCCGCGCCATTGTTGTCGTCTGTGGATTCCGCGCCACGGTTGTCGTCTGTGGATTCCGCGGCATTGTGGACGCGAAACTCGACCGCAGAGTCGACAGTTGACAGTCGCTGTCGCTGGAGGTCGACGAACAAACGTCTCGCAGTCGTCGGTCGTTTCAGTCGTCGGTCGTTTCAGTCGCGGGACGGAGAGGTGACGCTCTGACTCGAGCAACTGACTCGCACGAATCGCTCACTTAATTCGATTAATGCGAGCACAGATTGGTGTTCGCGCCTGCATTGCGCACTCCGACCGCAGAAGCGGAGTTTCAATTGAGTCGCAGCGCCGAAAGCCACTCGACGGACGCCGTGAACGACGGAAGCGCGTCGGCGGTGATTATTTGTTGTCTGATTTCCGTGAAGATTGAAGAGATTTTTCAGTTTAATTTCTTCGTTTGGGTGCGTTGGCCTCAAGTTGGTTGTTTGCTCTTGCATTCGAGTTTTCAGAGAACATTTTAAAGTACAACGGAAACAAATTGCCACGGAAGCGCTGAGTTTGTAAAGTCGAAGCGTAGAAAACTTTCATTCGATACCCCATTTTGTTGTCGACCCACTGCCGTTGTCAGTTGTTGCCACGCTTCAGCACACGAGCGCAGAATTAAAAAAGCTGGAGCACGCGGAAGGATGGGAAAGCCGACACGGACTCCAGGGTTGCCGCGGAGATCAAACATCGTTTGCTGCGGCTCTCACATCTGTACGTTCAGCCGAAACCCTGCAGATCCATCACGCCCAACACACACGTACACAAACACACACACGTACACAAACACACACGCACACGTACACGTACACACACTAACAGCATCGTGTTGCCGCAGCAACGATTTTCTATCCTTGCTGCGGCTCCTCGTTTCCACGTCGCCAGTGAATCGAAATCGATTTCATGATTAATTTTTTCAACTTTGTCTTGATGTCTTCTGCTCAGCCAAGTGTGCCCTCTGCACCGCTCCACACGCCCCCCTTCCACCCGCCCCAATCCCTCCTTCCGCGCTCGGCGAGCAGCGCAAAGGACGTTCGTGGGGTGGCGGCCGCGCTCGCCGCCGCAGCAGTCCTTAATAAGGACATTAATTTCATGATTTAATGCACGTGATGAGAGTGGAAGATATTATCTCGGCGCTCATTGTTGTTGTCGGCGCGTCCTCGCGTCCTTGCAGTGCGCTCGTCGCTCGTCGCACGTCGCTCGTCGCTCGTCCTTGCAACTTGAGAGGACGTACGTGGCTGCCAGGGGCTGCTGGCTGCTGCAGTGCGAGCATCGTTGATGTGCGAGAATCGAGCGCAGCAGTCTTTCGTTCCTTTTCATTGCACTCCACCTCCGATGCTGGCACATCAACGATTCTCGCACTGCAACTGTCAGCAGTCCGCGCGGTGTCCCAGCCGCAGAGCCAGCAAATCCAGCTGACGGGGGAGCGGCGAGCGTGTCTGCGATGCGATTCGTGCTGCCGGGCCGAAGCTGGTGCGGCTGCCGGTGTTGCCGACAGCAGCAGGACTCGCCAGCAGCTGGGATTCACTTGGTTTCTCTCGGGCTTTCGTTTGACTGCGATTCTTGTCATTAACTTTCCGACAAACGGAACAGCGGTGCAGCTTGAGATTAAGAGGATCCGAGGCTTTCTAAGGATCAAAAGTTGCTCCAGTTTGTAGTTCCTGTTGTTCGGAAAATAGCGACGATATTAAATTTGATCAGCAATCATTTTTTAAGCCTGCATTCAGCGAAGAAACACAAACAAAATGCAGGTTTCGCTTGTTATTTCTGAATCAAATTTATCTACACGCACGCGAATGCATGAAGTTGCAGTCGCCGGTTGGAATCCTAGAATTGATGGACATTTTCCGGCAAACGAAGCGTCGCTGATTGAATCTGAAACTTAGAATCACAGAATCCTTTGCAAGGACTTCCTTCTCCAACTATCACTTCGAAGAATTCCTCCTTGTCACCGACGGTATTTTCATTATTCGAAATGATATTCAGCAACGGCATTGATTTCCCGATCACTGAGAGTCCTGCTATAAACACGGAGTTCCTCGAATCCTGGTCCTGGTTCTCGAGGCAACAAGGACACCAGAACCTGCCTAAAAATTTGCCGCTTTCCCCAATCAGGAATTCCTTCCTCGTGCGACTGGACTGGAGTGTGGAATCGAGGAGTACCGTGCGAATTTCCCTTGCGGAGACGGGAGTGAAACGCATTATTTAGAGTGTCTCGATGGCAGAGTCGACGGTGGAAACTTACGTTTCGCTTGCATTTGAGGTGCTTTTTGTTTTTAAGTTGTAATGGATTCAATGAGCTTTTTACGATATTTTAATGTCTGTTGTTTGTTTGGCTTCGAGTTCATAAGGATTTCTGAAAGTTTTCCCTCACACATTTCGCACGAATTGTATAGGAGAATAAAACACACACACACACGCACACAATGGAAACCCACACTTGCACACACACACCCGCATTTAAGGCAGCTTTGGCGCCTGTTTTCCCTTTTGTGTCCTTTTTTCCCCCTTCACTTGGCAAGAAATGATTTTATGAATATTAAATTCAAATAAACAAACACAATAAACAGGTGGTGGGTGTGCGTGTGTGCGTGTGTGCGCGTGTGCGCGTGTGCGTGTCGCTGTGCGTGTGTGCGCATCCGTGTGTGGCGCTCCGTCGACGAGGTCCTTATCCACTCAAAGGATCTGCGTATTTTCAGTACACTGGGTGAGTAGGACGCAGAGAAGTCGTGGGGAGTCCACGGAAACGCACACGGAAAGAACATAACTGTGGCAATAACGGGAATGAGAGCGGGGTGAGCACGCGAGAGAAACGAAGCGATATAGAGAAAAAAGAGAAAACTGTGCTGAGAGTTTTCGTTTGCTTTTTTTTTGTTATTAAGATTTCACTGCCGTGTTATTGTCGTTGTTGTTGCTGCGTTCGCTGTGCATTTGGTGTGTGTCAAGAGTTCAGTGTGAGTGTCCCAGTGTGAGTGTCCCAGTGTGTGTGTCCAGTGTGAGTGTCCAGTGTGAGTGTCTGTGAGTGTCTTCTAGACGTGGAAAATATCAGGCAAATGCAGCCGACAGCAGAGTCCTCGCTTCGCTGCTCGCGTCCTCGTTTCCCGCTTCCTTGTTCGCATCCTTCCGTGCGTTGCCGAGTGTCTGTTGTTGTTGTTGCTGCTGCTTACACGTCCCCACCGTCGTCGTCGTCGTCGTCCTCGTCGTCGTCGTCGTCGTCCTCGTCGCCATCGCATTGGTATTCATGGCCGGCCGCATTTGAACGCATTTACTGGATTTTATATTGGCCGCGGTCTTCGCTGTTATAGTTTTACGACGGCTTTTATTGCCTTTCCGTTCCGTGGTTTTATTTTGCCTCGTGAATTTTATTGCCAGCCTTTTATGGCTTCCACACTCCCGGAGAAAAGTTCCACGGCAAGAAGGAAACTTTTCCACTGGACTCAACTATGGGGTTCCTGCGTAGAGTTCCCGACTAAGAGTATTTTTATTGATTATGATTATTTAATAACGAAAACAAGTACTTAATAAATAAAACAATTCAAAGAAATTCTATAAGTGGCTCAGAATGGCACTTGACATCTCTAAACGCTCGAAAATTCTAAAATTCTGAAGTATATTCAGAGTTTCTAAACTAAAATGTTTTGTCTGGAAATTTTTTTTTTTTTTAAATTTTTTATTTTTTGTTTTTTACCAGTCGGGCAGAAGAATACGTCGGGGAAATTCGCACGGTACTCCTCGATTTTTACGCAGATGCAGCTTGACGTGAAATCGGTAAGAATTTCGACAGCGATTATCTCGAAAACGGATCATCAGAATTCTTTTGTTTTGCGATTTTTGGATTCAGCAGACCAAAATGAAAACAGAAATGTTATTTCGTCGCCTAGGGTTGGAATTGCTTCGGGAGCTGCCGGATCTCAGTATCAACGAGCGCTGCCGCCCACCCGTCAGTCCCAGTCTTTGAAGAGACGCGACTGTGTGGTCGACAACAATTTCGCTTCTTATTTATTCGAACTAAACAAATTTTGTTTTTAGTTTTATTTCGTTTTAATAAAATTGACCTCGATAAATTTGCAGCTCCATGTTGGCTACACCGTCGCCTCTAACGATGTAGTTGTCGCACTGCAACACGCACACACACATGCACACACACACATTCACACACACATGCACTCGCTCCCATACATGAGTACAGCTGGCACAAACACCGGCGCCGTAAACACGGGAGGAGCACGAAAACACAGAAACATCCGAATAACAAGCTAAAAAAGAGGTAATCAAATAAAATGTTAGCATGGCAGAAAAAAGAGAAAACGACAAAACACGCTGGCAAAAAGCATGACGAGGAAATCTCAAGTGTTCTGCTCTGAATATTTAAACTCGTACATCCGCATTTCTTGGCGCTCCCGTTCTCTTCTCTTCTCTTCTCTTCTGTAGTTGTCGTCTTCTCGCTTCTACTCACTGGCAGCGATGGCTGCAAAATTTGTATCAGCAGCAACAACATCTAAACAAACAACATCAACAACAAAGGCGAACTTTAGAAAAGTGGAGAGAGAGAGAGAGGGAGAGTAGGGTGTGTGTATGTGCGCGTGTGTGTGGACGTTTCAACTCAGCTAACGAGAGGATTTGTTGTGGGGATTTTTGAAGCCCAAAAAACGCCGAGTTCATCAACTGAGCGTCAGTTTTGTTGTTGTTTTCAATGACGGATGAGCACAACTACAACAACACTCTCTCGCCCGCTTGCTGTTTTCTCCTGTTAAACTCTCTTTGAATCCCAACGCGGTTTCCTGCAGCTGGGGAATCAACTGTTGTAATTAGAGTGAGTGTGTACGTGTGTGTGTGTGTGAGTCTTTGGTTGCTGTTGTTGTGACCTTAAAACAAGAGCTGTTCTGTGGCAAGCGTTTCTCTCTCGATCGGTGTATTAAAAAATTCTCTCTTTTCATTTATTGTCGTGGGATTTGAAAATTCCGCAAACTTAAACTCTTTCGTGGCGATCGTCAGTCTTCGCTACATCGAAAGCTGACATTCGGTGTGTGGACTCGAGTCCACTCTTCGTGTGCCGAATTAACTGACGAGCATCGCTGAATGCCGGTGAGAAGCGCTGCTCTGCGCCACCGAAGCCAGCAGCAGGTAGCAGCAGCTGCAACGCCGTGAATTCAAAGTGCTTCTCATGTGATTCGCTTTCGCTGTCCGATATTGCGATGACCAGATATTGCTGACACCGTTATAAAGCGGCTTTTGTTCTCTCAATTATCACATTTCGTGTTACTCACACGACTCGGTGAGCGTAACTAAATTGAATGCAGCCGTCGCTCATCTCTCGTCGCTCGTCGCTCGTCGCTACGTCGCAGCTGCCGCACGCGAACGAGTGCAAGCGGAAATCAGCTCAACCGGAAGGCGAGAAATATGATTAAAGTTAAGCGGAGGCTCAACAACAACATCATCAACAACAACAACAACATCAACAACGACATCATCATCATCATCATCATCAACAACAACAACACTGGAAACAACAGCCACTTTGTTGCATGTCGTAAATTGTGGAAATGTAATTTTGTAAACGGATTTTAATCCCGGGCGAACACATGCAGCCACATTAAATGCAGCGCATACACGCGTACGCACACTAACACACACCCACACACACACCCACCCACACACACACTAAGCTACACAGTGGTATGTGTGCGAGTGCAATGCATGCCGTTCGCCGCTAACACGCACACAGACGAACTAAATCGCTACTTTATTATGTGTGTACACGTGCGTGTCAGAGTGTGTGTGTGTGTGTGTGTGTGTGTGTGTGTGTGTGTGTGTGTGTGTGTGTGTGTGTGTGTGTGTGTGTGTGTGTGTGTGTGTGTGTGTGTGTGTGCGATAAGCAATCTCGGCTCGCATCCTTAAATCAGAGGATATTTGATGCGGCGTGCACGCGAGTGCAGCTGTAAGAATGAAACGGTGGCCTGTCGTCCTGCCGGAGTGGCAACCCAGCTGGAAATCGGGAAGCGCGTGACGTCCACTGTCAAGGCGGTGACGCAGCCAAAACTTTTAGAGAAACCGACCAGAGTCCAGACTACGCTGCTCGCAGTGCACTGAAACACAAGTAAATACGACTGACAATCGGTGGTTGTATTGACAAGAAATTTGTCCACATCACCTGACATTTTTAACTAACAGCGACGACGTCGTGCAGCGGTGGCGGCAGTCGGTATGACGATTTACTGGTTCTTCGATTTTGGGTATTCAATGCGATCACTTCAGTGTGATCACTTCATTCTCCATGTGATCGTCTAACGTTCTCCAAATCAATCATCCCACTCAAAATCAATCATCCCACTCAAAATCAATCATCACACTCAAAATCAATCATCCCACTCAAAATCAATCGTCCCACTCAAGAAAAGAGCAAAGCAAAGTCGCTCGTCAGCTCGCCTTCACTCGCTGGCAGTTCGCTCTGCTCTCCCTCTACGGAGCGAGTTCTCGCTATTTCGGCGTTAAACGAGGCCAACTACTCGCCTCTCAGCGAATTTGGTACTCGTAGTTCCACAAAAGCTGCGAGTGGCTGAAATGCAAGTGAGATTATTTGCTTTCCCTCGCCTTTGTGTCGCTCAATAACTGAATCTGAATCATTTTAATTTCTCACGCCAGTTTTCGGCAAAACGACTTTTTCAAGATATGACGTCATTCAAGGTCAACCCACATCTCTTGCTTGCTGAATGAACTCAAAGTTCGCGATAAAAATTGTTTCCTCTCCTCCTTTCCGCTTCTTCTCAACAATTTACTGTTAAAAAGTTTAAAAAACTTAGACTGAACGGTATTTTAATTCTTTTATAATTACAGCCACTGAAAAGTCGTGTGATTATTTAGAGAAAAGTAATTAAACTTGGTGATTACGATTGTTTTACTTAGTTTTGTTATCGTCATCGTCTTTTGTGTACTCGATTACTTTTGATTACTCACAGCCAAAGTAATCATAATTATCTAGGCAGACACGTTAAGTATTTGTAAAACTAAACAAAAAACTTACTCCGGATTACCTTCAATTACCTTCAATTACTTTGACATAGCAAAAATGTAGTCAGAAGCGCTTACTTCTGAACTGTTGTAGGTAATCGGAGTGGACTTCAAGTACTTCAAGTATTTCGACGCGGGCTACTGGCGACTTTCTGAAGTGCTGACCACGCAAGTAACGCTGGCATTCATTCGAGTCGCGTTTGACTTCAGACTCCTGCATTTGTCGTTCAGTGCGTAATTAGTTGCAATTACAGCAATCAACTTCATTGCAGAGATTTAAGCCGACCCTGGACGGGTGTTGTTGTTGCTGTTGCTGTTGCTGCTGCTGTAATTGATGCAATTAGCCCGGGCATTTGACGTCCACTGCAGAGACGACTTTCCGCCACCGGCAGCCGCCAGCCGCCAGCGCGGTGATTGCAGCCGCCGGTTAGTCTGTCACGGATGCCCGGGACGAGCTTGCAACAGACACCGAGACAGCAACAACAACAACAACGAGGGAAACAGCCGATCGCTGCTTTAAATGATTGCACTTCCATTATTCTGTTAGCGATGCCATCATCCGCTGTAATGAGCTGCAATTAGTCGGTCCGCAGGATGGGTGAAACGGGTGGCGGACCAGAAGGGCTGGCGGAGCAGAAGGGGAGGAGGAGGAGCAGTGGGAGAGAAGTAATAACGCGCAAATTGCATTCGTATCAATGAAGAAATTGCGTTCCTCGTCGAGCGAATTAAGCAATCTTCGGACGAGACAAGCGACTGAATTAAACCAATCAAACTCTGACTGCCAGCTGCCGAGCATCTCGTGTGCCGCCGCCGCACCCACTGCTGCCGCTACCACGTTCCGCGCTCGCCTGCACAGCTCAAGAAACGAAGGGAGACCCTGTCGCCCGTTTATTGATTTCCTCGCTGCCTTTGCTTGCCCTACTTCAGGGCGCCAGCAGTGGGGCTCCGTTCGCCACCACCTCCGAAGCGTCGACGCGCCCCGCCCGTGTTCGCGCCTCTCCACCGCCGCCGCCGCCGCCGCCAACGCTGGCTGGCTGGGGTGAAATCATCAAGGTCAACGCTGGGGGGCGGCGAGCTACACACACACACTCGCGGGCGCGTGCACACACTCGCGAACTGTGCTACGAGTAAACAAACAGAACGAAAGGACGACGAACGAGCACGAAGACGGTTTGGTGCGCACGGCGGCCGGTTCGCTGCGGCGAGTTGAAGACGCCCCGTGCATCCTTCCTCGAGCAGTTCGTCCGCCGCCACCTGCCTACAAATTTTCCATTTCTCTCATTCTTCAACGCCTAATGTAGTTCTCTCAACTCCCAACCATGAAACGAAGCGGGGCGCTCAACGAAAAGCTGCGTGGGGACGCCTGCACCTCCACAGCCGCCGCTGACGCCGAGAAAACGAGGCAGCTGACGGCTGCTTTGTGAGTCCTTCGAGGTGGTTGTTGTTGTGGTTCTCATTTCTACTTCGCCAGAAAACGGTGTGAAACGCGCCGAAAGCATTTATCGATTTCAAGAATCGATCAAAATTTATAACGCCGCCGAAGTTTTCCTGCTCAACTTCAAGAAACTGTAAGAAAAATCGAGCGATAACATGAATTCAGAAGGAGGGTGCGGCGCGGTTAATTATAAGGAGAGAAATTAGAAAAAGGAGCGAAAGAGAACAAGAAAAGAGAAGACGTAGAAATCCGACCCACTAAATCGCTTGAATCTTAAAACGTCGCCGCGTAAAACGAGTCAAGCTAAACTGGCAAACTTCCCGCACTAATTTAGAACCCTTTTGAGGTCGAGATTATAATGATTTGTGAAAATATGACGTCTAACGATGACTGACCAGCAGAATGACACACTTTCCTCTCTTTCGAAGAATCGGCAGAAGAATCGTCTGCAAATCGAAGTTTAACCGCGATTTCGTGACCGCGATTTCGAGGCGCCGATGAGCCAAAGGTCAAGTGAATATAAAATGGAACTACCAACTTCTAGTACGCGGACCACAGTAACCGCAAATGGCAGCCAAACAACGAGGGGTTTGGCTGGAACAAGCTGCGCGGTGTGGCAACACTTCGAGCGCCCCATCACGAGGGACTGACTGGCCGACTGACTGGCCGACTGACTGGCCGACTGACTGGCCGACTGACTGGCCGACTGACTGGCCGACTGACTGGCCGACTGACTGGCCGACTGACTGGCCGACTGACTGGCCGACTGACTGGACGACTGACTGGCCGACTGACTGGCCGACTGACTGGCCGACTGACTGGCCGACTGACTGGCCGACTGACTGGCCGACTGACTGGCCGACTGACTGGCCGACTGACTGGCCGACTGACTGGCCGACTGACTGGCCGACTGACTGGCCGACTGACTGGCCGACTGACTGGCCGACTGACTGGCCGACTGACTGGCCGACTGACTGGCCGACTGACTGGCCGACTGACTGGCCGACTGACTGGCCGACTGACTGACTGGCTCTTGTCTTCTCCCACCAAGAGATGACTTCCTCAGTCATCGTTCCATCCGGGAGAAAATGCTTCACAGTTTTCGCGCTTTAATTAGTCAACGCGGCGGAATGAGGGGTGGGATGGGGGGGGCACATTAAAATCTCATTGGTGGAGGAGGAGTTGGAATGGGTGAAAGTGGAGGAAGTGAAAGTGGACGGATGATGACGTGCGCGAGACTGCACGAAGTCGTTGAGGAGGTGCATTCGAGATCCTTAAATAGGGTCAAACTTTTCAGTCCTGGTTGTTGCGTTAGTCAACTTCATCGTCGTCATTTTGTCTCAAAGTCAATAGCTGTAGATTTCGGGAGAACCATTTAGCCAAGTTAATAACTGAGGCTCTCGAGATTTCTCGACCGAGCGCGATGGTGTCCCCTCTTCACACCCGTTGACCGAGTCTCTCAGCAAATTGAAGTCAGTCAGTCAACCAAAATTAAAGTCACGCTACTCGTAATTTTCGGCGTCGGTGTGAAGGTCGTGGTGCTGTCAAGAAGTTCAGCGTTGCACGTCATCGATTCGGTTTACGCTCGTCGCCCTTCTTCCTCCCACGCCGCTTGTTACTGCAACTTCGCGGCGCTGCAGTAATACGAAGACATCGAGCGAGACGCTGGAGTCCGCCGCGACTTCCTTTCTTCCGCGTTTTCTTCTTCTTCGTTGCCTGCGGGAGAGCGTGCGGCGTGCGACGTGCGGCTCTCACGATTGTCTGCTCTGAGAGTTGTTGTTGCTGTTGCATTACTGCAGGCCACCGGGGGAGCGGAGTTAAATTTCGCCAGCTCTGTTTTCTCTCTCTCTCTCACGCCTTCGTTCGTGTCGGCGCGGCTGTAGTAAAGAATTTGCATTTGAAGGGAATAAAAATGCACGAATGCAGAGTGCAGAGTGCGGAATCGCAGCTGTAAAGCACCGCAAGTAACGGAAACGCGCGACGTCATTCGAATGTGGCGCCGCTCTTTAGTTTCTCCTGCAGACCTCTTAAATCCCACAGCGTTGCCAGCGCAAACTTTCCTTTGCCTTGGTTGAAACAAAAACAAGGACGCATTAAATGGTTTCAACACGGAAACTGCTCTCCTCCACTCTCCACCCCCCCCCCCCCTTCACCACCATTCGACACTCCCTTCCTGACTTCCTTGGCCTGATTTATTCGCTCCTTAATTCTGTGGATGGAAAAGTTTTCCCTCGTTCGTCGGTTGGCTGGTCGTCACGCTACTTTTCTACAATCGAAGAAGAAAGAAGGAACCGCTTGCTTTTCTTCTCCTTCTTCGTCGTCTTCTTCTTCGTCGTCTTCTTCTTCTTCTTCTTCTTCTTCGTCTTCTTCTTCTTCCTTCTTCCTTCTCCCTCTTCTTCTCCTTCTCCCTTCCCCGCTGTCCAGTAACTGATTCTGCTTCACGCCTGCAGGTTTCCGTTTCGTGTTGATAAAAGGATTGAATTAAGCCGAAGAATTAATTAATGCGGTTGTGGTTTCCACTGCAGACAGCAAGGACGACGCCGAAGCTCTATCGCCTCCAATTTAAGTGGGCGGAATCCTTTCTTCTCACATTCCTGTTCCGTGTGAAGCGGATGGACGAAAAACCACCTGAATTTTCGTGGATTGAAATCAAGAGCGGCAATTCCTGCATCGCTTGTGCTCGTTAGTCAGTTTTTTTGTTGAGTTGTTCAGTTAAATAAAAAGGATGGCAGGAATATCCTTACTAATATTTTTGTCCATCTTTAATTCTTAAAATACTCAATTTCCTCCTGCGAAATTGCTATCATTTATTTCATGCATCTGAGGAAATATATTTCGCTGCTTTCTTCTTTAAAATGACGAGTTTTAGTTTCGATTTCACTCGTTGTTCATTGATGTTTAGTTTCGATTTTACTCGTTGTTCATTGATGTTTAGTTTCGATTTTACTCGTTGTTCATTGATATTTAGTTTCGATTTTACTCGTTGTTCATTGATGTTTAGTTTCGATTTTACTCGTTGTTCATTGATGTTTACTTTCGATTTCTCTCGTTGTTCATTGATGTTTAGTTTGGATTTCACTCGTTGTTCATTGATGTCTTTATCGCGTTCACCGGAGTGACAATTTGACAAACTTACTCGTTGAGTTGACTATTGAGTTCGACTGACTAGTTTTTGACTTGATAATCGAATGCATTTTAATTATAATTTGGTTAGAAGTTTTAATCTTGAAAGCCTTTCTAAGAATTTTTCCTTACACTGAACATAAAAATTCTAAAGTTGCCAGCAGACAGATTAAATAATAAAGTTTGTTGACTCAACAGACAATCGCACATGCATAGATAGGTGTGCGTGTGTGTGTGTATGTGAGGTGCACATGTGAAGGAGAAGGAGAAGAAGAAGAAAATTTGGAACGCATCCAAAGTAGCGTAACAGCGAAAACCACTCGAAGCTACTTCGAGTTTAGATTTTGGAACGAGTCCAGGAACAACAGGAGCCGCCACAACACACACACACACACACATACACACACAAACACACACACACATACATACACAAACACACACACACACACACACACACCGCTCACAAGTACAAGTTAAATACGATTGCAAATACAAACGAACTTTTTAATGCAAACCTGTTACTCGTCATCGCTCGCTGCTCGCAAACAAACTCAACTCGTTCCTCTCTTCGTTTACTTGCAGGTTCCACACAGAAGAGAGTGCGGGGAAGGGAGCAGCAAGAGAAGGGAGCAACAATTGCCGCAACAGCGACGCACAAGGCGAGGAGGCGATCGGCGGCAGAGTGAGCAGGCGAGTGGGTCGCACCATGTGCAGCAGCAGGTAACGGACTGGAAGACAAGAAGCTGGGAAATCTCGAAGTTGCGACCGCACGAACCGCAGCAACGACACAGCGACACAGCGACACAGCGACACAGCGGCACAGCGACACAGCGACACAGCGACACAACGACGCAAGTGGAGCCGAGCAAGGAAGCCGTGAATCGTGCTCGCTGGCATGCGGTGGAGTCCTCGCTTCCCGCCCTCAGGACGCAGTTAAGCAGTGCGCGTGCACAATAGAGTGGCGTCGCCGCAGGCCGATGAGCCGCGTCTCACTGCGGCGCCCCCTTAACCGTGCTGCGCCGACCGCAAGTGCAGTAGCGCTGGCGATGCCGTTCGCGTGTTGCATGCAGCAGCGTCCCCGATGAGCGTTGCTGTGGCTGGCGTGATCCGTCGTAGTCGCACCTGCCGCCAGTTGTAGCTGGCAGACACTTCATCCGCAAGACTTCCTTGAGCCGCAAGAGCTGCGCGTGAACTCTAGTCGGCCGCAACGCTGCGTTCGGTCGCGTGTGCTTCGTCTGTTTCATTCCGGGCTCGCGGCGAGTGTTGTGCGTGCGCGCCGAGTTGTCGGCAACTCGGTTGCCTCACCGCTAAGTGAGTCGTCGTGAGTCGCAAGAAGTGTGAAGTGGAGACACGAAGAGGAGCGAGAAGCACAGCAGTCAAGTGCAGAGCGCCGTTCCGTGAGTGCAGAGCGAGCTAATTGTGAGTGCAGAGCGAGCTAACTGTGAGTGCAGAGCGAGCTAACTGTGAGTGCAGAGCGAGCGCCAACTGTTGCGCGCCCCCCCCCCCTCCGACCGCCTTCTGGCGCACTGAAATACACACCCGACACCCGAGCCGTCGTCGTCCCAGCTTCGGTGCCGCGAACCGTGTTCGCAGCGAGTGACGTCATTGTTCTCCGCCGAACCGCACTCGCCCGGCTCGACCGCAAACACCGACGACAGCGCTCGTTCGTGATGGCTCGCGCGTCCTTGGCGTGGCTGCGTTCGGCTTCGCCGGCTGCGACCGGCCGCCGCCTTCTCGCCGTCTTCGTGCTGCTGCTGCGAGTCTCGTCGGTCTTCGGCGTCATCGATCGGCTGGTGGTGCAGACCAGCAGCGGGCCGGTGCGCGGCCGCTCGATAACGGTGCAGGGGCGCGAGGTGCACGTGTACACGGGGATCCCGTACGCGAAGCCGCCCGTGGAGGATTTGCGCTTCCGCAAGCCGGTGCCGGCGGAGCCCTGGCACGGCGTCCTGGACGCGACACGCTTGCCGGCGACCTGCGTGCAGGAACGGTAAGTTTTCGCTCCGCTGCAAGTGGGTCGGTTGGCCTCCGCTTGAAAGCCTCGGCTGGCGTGCATTTTATTCGCAATCATTAAAAGCAAATCGCACGCCTCGCCAGTTGGACCCTCGAGAGCGAAGCACTTCAAGCGTAATTTTTTGCCGCTTGCAATTTAGTGCAGCCAGTCACAAAAGCAGACCTGCATGCGCCAGCTGCATATGTGGGTATGCGTTTGTGTGTGTGTGTGTGCGTGTGTGCGTGCAGCCGTAACCTACAAAATCCGCAAAGCAAAGCCATCCATGCAGCTGCGGTTTGCATCCATGCACCGGTTTAATGACGTCAGAGGCATCGCCGCTGCGGCTGAATTAATTCTGTGAGAGTGCATTAAATCGCGCGAGATTGCTGATGCTGCACTTCTGTCCGCGTTTGTGTGCGCGTTTCCCTCGATGCCGCACGAATCCAAAAAGTTCTCACGACTTTTCTGGTTGTTCTCGCGTTGGCGATTTTCGTATCCAAAATATTGTTGAAGGCCTGACTTCCCTCTCTGCTTCTCCTCCGCAGCTACGAGTACTTCCCCGGCTTCTCCGGCGAGGAGGTTTGGAACCCGAACACCAACGTTTCCGAGGACTGCCTCTACATCAACATTTGGGCGCCGGCAAAGGCACGTCTGCGGCATGGACGCGGCGCCAACGGCGCTGAGCGCGAGGTGAGTATCAGGATGCGAGTCTCCAAGCCGAAGTCCCTTCCGCTGACCTTCTCTCGTTCCCCGCCAGCACCCTGGCAAGGCGGACACGGAGCACCTCGTCCACAACGGCGGCCAGCCGCAGAACACCTCGAGCGGGCTGCCCATGCTGATCTGGATCTACGGCGGCGGCTTCATGACCGGCTCGGCCACCCTCGACATCTACAACGCGGACATCATGGCCGCGGTGGGCAACGTCATCGTCGCCTCCTTCCAGTACCGGCTGGGCGCCTTCGGCTTCCTGCACCTGGCGCCCGTGATGGCCGGCTTCGAGGAGGAGGCGCCCGGCAACATGGGCCTCTGGGACCAGGCGCTGGCCATCCGCTGGCTCAAGGACAACGCCAGGGCGTTCGGCGGCAACCCGGAGTGGCTGACCCTCTTCGGCGAATCGGCCGGCTCGAGTTCGGTGAACGCGCAGCTGGTGTCGCCGGCGACGAAGGGCATCGTGAAGCGCGGCATGATGCAGTCCGGCACGATGAACGCGCCCTGGAGCCACATGACCTCGGAGAAGGCGGTCGAGATCGGCAAGGCGCTGATCAACGACTGCAACTGCAACGCCTCGATGTTGACGGTGAGTGGGCGGCTCGCGGTTGAGATGGGCGCGCCATCTTCATCCCTCCCCTCCCCTCCTCTCCCGCAGGAGAACCCGCAAGCCGTCATGACCTGCATGCGGGCCGTGGACGCCAAGACCATCTCGGTGCAGCAGTGGAACTCGTACTCGGGCATCTTGAGCTTCCCCTCGGCCCCGACTATCGACGGCGCCTTCCTGACCGCCGACCCGATGACGCTCATGAAGACGATGGACCTCAAGGGCTACGACATCCTGATGGGCAACGTGCGCGACGAGGGTGAGTAGTGGGTGGGCGCAGTGGGCGCAGTGGGCTCCCGACGAGGTTTCAAGGGCGAATTGCCTCTCTTTCAAGACCGCAGCGGCAATTCGCGGGACAGCGATTTTCTTTCTTTTCTTGTGGATTAGCTTTTGTTATTAAATTTATTCTCTTCAGCGGAATATCTCTCTTCCTTCACCCTCCCCCTGCCCCTGGGGTCTTCGAATGTTGTAACTTCAGAGTTCCGTGTATGCGGCAATAAAAAATAAGTTAATTTCCACAAAATGCTCTTGTTTAGCGAGGCTGCGGTGCAGCATAAACGCAAGGACGGAGTTCTTTGCCACGAAACGGGTTGGGGGCGGCGGGGGCCGGAAACCCAAGCTCCGGGACGGAGTGGGGGGGTCGAGGGATGCGGCTGCCATCACGCTGCCGCGTCCTAGAATAAAATGAAGTTTTTACAGCACTTTTCGATTACGTTTTTTCATTGTTGCAGGCTGCTGACGTCAGCGGTGATCTAAAAATAATGCACACTGCTTCAAAAATAGCTGCCACCGGTCATTTCTGGCACACGACCACCCCCACGCCCTCCGGTCCACCCCTTCCCTCTCTACGTCACGTTTTTGCAGGCTTTTGAGCTCATTTTGCACTCCAAGTTGAAAAGTTCGAATTTCATTGATGGTCTAGTAGTTGTTGATTTTGTTGTTGTTGTTGTTGTTGTCCTTGTTGTTGTTGTTTTTGTTTTTTATTGCTGTTGTTGTTGTTATCGTAACTCAGTTGACCTTTTGTTGCTGGTAACTGTAAACGCTGGCAGTTTTTTGAGGCAGTAAATGGACGAGAGTTGCAAGTCGGAGCTTCGAGCTGAAGTTTCGGTTCAGTGAAGGGATAAAAATATCCTTACTAAAGGAAGAAATGAAACCTGACGAATTATTTAGTTGAAAGGATTTCAGGATTATTTATTGCAAGCATCCATTTCAGCTTGAATTAAAACGCGAAAATGGGATCTCTTTGTATTTTGTATGGCTGCGCCGCTACTTTTCCTACCTTTTCGCTACTTCATGTATTTTGTGAGATCGCTGAAACGTACTTTCGTTGCTTCAACGCTCATCCATGTAATTTCTTAACAGAGTCCGTAAATTTTCTTTAAGAAACTCGAAATGTTTTCCTTTCAATTTTATTGAATTGTTTGAAATTTTCATAGAAAACTGATCGCGTAGCCTCTGTGATTGAGATTCTTGTCCATCAGAAGGACAAGGAAAACCAGTAGAAGCGAAAGAAACCTCGGAACGCATATAATTCTGCATTTACAGCTGCAGTCAAGACAAGACGTTCATAGCCTCCGTATTATTAAGTGCGCCTTCGAAAGCAATCAACGAGTTTGTCCTTGTAATTCGTAAAAGTCATATTGAACTCCTGTATCACATACGCCGCGTTGTACCGCGCTTGAAACTTCCTTGCTTTCAGAGCTCCTTCAGGCCCTTCGAACCTCGTGAATATTTTAATTTCGGTGTTAACAACTGCGACAAAGTTGCCTGTTAACACAACTCTCCCCATTTATTCCTTCCGCCTCTCAAATGCTAAATATTTCCCTGTTTCACTTCACCTTGAGTCTCGAAATAGGGAAAACTTTCCACCGACTTCATGCACGCGACAGAAAACGCAAGCCACACGAGTGTTCGAGTGTTCGAAGCGACAGAGGCCAAGGAATCTAATTAACCTGTAAGTTTTCTTTTAATGGGTCCAGCATTTCCGCTCACCGAGTTATTTGCACGTGAACCCAACTCAGATTTGCTGCCACATTCGTGAGTTCGGTGAGCGAAACAATGAAAAGGTAGGAAAATAAAAAGCTAGCTAATACTGAATTGTTTAATTCCGCTGATGGATCGTGTGTCGATCGCCTTGATGTATATCTTGGCACGAATTGCGTTTGTAGCCTCGCTTTTGCCGCTGTTGCTCGTGTTCTAGTGAGGACTCTGTGACTTCGTGGCGTTGCAGGTTCACATTCAACTTTCCCCTGCTCGTCGCATTTTCCCTTCGCAGCCTTCCTCTTGGTTCCTCCTACCGCTGCAGGAAACTGTTCGTCCTTTCCACTCCTTTCCACTCTCCTGCGCCGTACCTCCCCGCCGACCTCAGCCCTTCGGCGCTTAGCTGTGGCCACACGTTTTGTTTTAATTTGCATAATCGCTTGTTGTCGAAAGCGAAACGCTGCAGGACGAGCGCCCTCGCTGCCGCCGGGCTGGGTGTCCCTCAGTGCCGCCCCAGCAAGCGAAAATGCCTTGTTATGTCTTCTGCTTGTTAACAACTCGTTCGTGGACACGCATAATTTCAGGCGCCGCAAAGGGACTCGAGGAACACTCTGAAATAATGTGGACGAATTCAAATGCAAATGTGTGCGGGGAAAACTGTTTTTAAATGTCGGTGATGATATAAAAAATAAAGCGGCAGATGGTAACCACAACGGTTTTCAAAATTAATTTGAAAAGCAAATTGAAATCTTCTCACTAAATTTCTTAACTAAGAATCGTAGCGATTATAAATCATATAAAAAAGTTCTATTAGTGAAATAGTTCTACAAGTGAAATACACCAAATATTGTATTGTGCATTAAAATATCAAATACTGCAACAACCTTTTTAATATTCATCAAGATGATTCCGCAGTCGTTCTTATTCATTTTTATTTCATCTATTTTCGTAGATACCGCATTCTCCATTATGAATTTATTTGAATTAAAAGCTTATAAAAAAGAGTTGGTTGTCCTTAGCAGGTTTTGTCGTTTTGTTTATTTTTAAGCATTCAGTCGTCACATCACATTCATTGCAGTCTTTGATTCAAGGTTTCGAAGTCCTGCTGGCTGAATAAATTACGACAACTTTTGCCCAAGCAACACGAAAATTTGAGCACTTAGAAGAACTTAAGTGTGGTTGTTGTTGTTGTTGTTGTTGTTGTTGTGGTGGTGGTGGTGCCTTTGCTTCCCCAGCAAAGTTGTCGCTCTCACCGCTGTTGTTGCTGGCGTCGTCCTTGACATACCTGCACACGCCACAGGCGCTCTCTGGCCGCACAAGTTATGGTTTTGTTTTTATTGCGATTGCAAGAGCCAATTGTTAATTCTCCTCAGTCCTGCTCGTGGATGGCACCCCTGCCGCTGTTGTTGCTGGTGTCGTTCGCTGCAGTCGCTTTTATTTAACTTGTTAACGGCCTCGCTGACACTTCATTCCTTCTACGAGGGGATCTCGACGTGTGCTCGGCAGTGGGCCGCAGGCAGAGTGCATTCTGGCTGCCTGCGAGGAATCAGAGTCATGCTAATTTCAAGCAGCGCACCCTGTATGCGAGTCTTGCTCGTCCGCCCTTTCTGGCGGACGAAGAACTACAAGTGTCTGCGCCGTGGCCCCATTTTCGGACCGAGTCCGACTGCTGCCGTTATCTACGCGCCGCTTCAATGACTTGATTTAGTGGGCTTGGTCACGCAAGTACATCGGGCGGCAGATGGGTCGCACAGACATGCCACGCGTCTTCCCGAGGAGCTGCGGCGAAGGTTATGATTTACGCTGTGGCAGAAATGCTTTCCTAATGAAGTGCGGACACAGCAATTCGTTTCAAAATAAACATCTTGCCTCAAAGGACACTCCGCAGAATCCTTAACCCTGGACTCAGCTCAGCGTCCAATCAAAGTGCGAAATTCTTTCGTGGAAACCCAACGTTGTCGTGATTGGATGTAATAACGAGTTTTGTTAATTTCATATGAAGTCCTAAGCGTCGCTCATCTTGTTGATGGACTGTTTTCTTGCACTCAATCAGTAATTCAACCATTCCGTGTATTATTTTCGTAAAAAGAAGGAACCGATTTGCTGTTCCTCTGCAGCCAAACTCCAGCCATTCCCTCACCTCAGCAAGACTTTCTTCTCCATTGCAGGCACCTACTTCCTCCTGTACGACTTCATTGATTACTTCGACAAGGACGAAGCTACGGCCCTGCCACGCGACAAGTACTTGGAAATCATGAACAACATTTTCGGCAAAGTTACACAAGCGGAACGGGAGGCAATCATCTTCCAGGTGAGTACAATCTCGCCTCGATAGCCCTGCGCCTGCAGTTCCTCCAAGCACTACGGGATTTCCTCATTCTGTAGGTTGGGTTGAGGTCCTCGATCGTTGCTTTCATTCTGTTCTGCTGTTTTTTTTTTGGGTTGGCAAATAAGTTCGTTCGGTTTTTAAGAGTGGAATAAAACACAATTTTTTGACACACAAGATCAATTTTATTCATTTATATGTTGTCTACTTTTATCGACGACCTATTGCCTTCTTTCCACCAACTTCATTATGCAGCGTTCGTAAAACGTCTCGGGCTTATCGGCGAAAAACAGTCCAGGTGGTTCGGTAATGGCCTCGTCAATCTTGAAGGTTCAAAGCGAATTCCCACGAAACACACTGAAACAGAAACCGAACGAACTTATTTGCCAGCCCAATATTTAAAAATTCAGACAGCAGTTACCGCTTCACAGAGATGGTACCACGTTCATTGTTATAATCACGAGCAATTAAGTGCTCTTTTTTCCTAAATCACAAGGTAAACGGGTAGAAGAATAAAGTATCGACACTTCCGTCGTTCGAATTGAAGTGAAAAATTCGTAATTCACACACAGGATGCAATTTACGGCTGCCAGATAAGCAGACGCAGCCGGCGAGGAGAGATAAAATGGAAGTGGAAAGCAAATAAAGAGCAAAATACAATAAACCAGCTGTCACGGACGCGATGCAGAGCGCTTGTTGAGCGTTTCGTTGCCATGGAATAAATAAAATCTGAGCGAGTGTTGGTCCCTTGAAAATATTTGTTCCACTTTATTTTTCGTTATTTATTACATTAACGCAATTTAAACACAAGCAATTGATCTGTAGCAGCTTCTGATAGTCGTGTTTGCAAATTACACAATTCTGAACACTCACATTCCAGGTTTACTTCGCGATGTTAATTTGCTTTTGTGTTATAGAAAGACTTTTATCGAATATCTTCTTCATCAACGCAAAAACCGTGTTGATATGCTTGTCTTCTTGCAGTACACCAGCTGGGAAGGAAATCCGGGCTATCAGAACCAACAGCAGATCGGACGAGCGGTCGGCGACCATTTCTTCACCTGCCCCGCCAACGAGTACGCGCAGGCGCTGGTTGATCGAGGTGCGACGGTGCACTATTACTACTTCACACATGTGAGTATGCGAGTTGCAGGTGGCTGCTTTTCGGCAGTAGAATACGACTGCATCCTGCAAGAGTTGGCGGGATATCAAGAAAGATCCCACCTCGAAAAGGGTTCTCAAGAAAAGTCCACCGAAAGACGACGTGTAATGCTAGTGCTAGTGTATCCTTATTCGGGTGAGCTTACTAGGATGAAGTTGCCTTACGCCTCCATTAAATGCGGCTATTGTGGCTCCTTGCTATTAGTCGTCTATTTCTCATGATTGTTTCGGAATGTTTCAACAGTAGGGGGGGGAAAGAAGCTCAGCTGTGACTTCTCTAACTTTGCACACCACGGAACCTCCCGTACTTCCAGCTGTGATTAGCTCCACAGAACTATTGCGATGCTATAAGTCATTCGGCTCAAATCGTTAAGGCGGCGAAAATGGACTCCCTTAACAACCCGATCACGCTGGTTATACAGCAGCTTTGAAGTAGAGCGACCGAGGATTTTTGCGAAGATTGCCTTGTGTGGCTTTAAGCGGGTTGTTGGGTATTCAACGCGCTCAATTCGAAATTGTTTCTGCACCTTATTTTCAGTGCGCCTGTAAGTTTCCTTCCGTAATCAGATTCTATTGAAATTCCTCAGCGAACACTTTTAACGCAATTAAAATACGCTTAAGCACGGACAAGCCAACAGCAACTATGAAGACTCAAGGACAATAACGAGGATGTGGGTAGCAGGCAGTCTCGCTTTGCCGAAGGCTGTGCACCTGGTTATCCTCACGGTTATTGCGGCGGCAGCAGGATCAGCTGTTCTTCGTTTTCAGTTTCGCAGGCTTCCATAAATTACGCAGACGTGGCGATAAATTAGCAGACGTGGCGAGCAGGAAAACTTTGAGGAAAACTTACTGCACCTACTTGCAGTGGCGAAAGGGAGGACCGTCACCTAACGTCCCTGACGTCCCTAATGAAACGCTTCTAATGTCTGAGAAGGTGGATTCTTTCTGCTAATTTCCAGCTCAAAAGTCAAGGGTCGCGTCGCCAGTTTTCTCCCTCCGCTGGCAGTTGAGCGCATAGAATTTCACCAGTTTTACACTTCAGAGAATATAACTGACTATTTTTAAATTATTATTTAGATTCAGTGTTTCTGTGGATTATTTACACTGAAAACGATTTCTTCCATTTGGTGTTACTTAGCATAGCTGGGGAACTGGAACAGAGTTCCAGGTGAATAATGCTGACGTATAGTTACCACTTCAGTAGGCTGATCCCTGTTACCACGTTGAGTAATTAGAGGATGTCATTTTGCTCAAAAATTGGTCCATCCTCATTAGGGACGAAGAGAACCTGACATGATTCACGTCCCTCCGGCAACACTGCCAGCTCGGAGCCGTCTTTCCCTTCATCGTCGCCGCTCTCTAGCTCAGAATAAAACCTTTTAATGATTTGAATGGAAAAACACGACCGCGCAACCTTCGAGTGTTCGTTGGTGCCGTTACTCGATTGCGGTTGTCGAACAAGGACGTTCGCGCTGCTTGAAATCTCCTCACCGAAACATCCGCGGCACCCAGAGGTACTCGGAACCGAAATGGCGAGGACGAAATGAGAGCACGAAAGATATCAGCTTTTGTTCTCAGTTTTGCAGTCACTTGAGTTAATTCCTACCCGTACTCAGTGAGCGGTCCCGCCGCCCCCTCGCGGCCACTTCATGCTCACCTGCCACATTTTCTAATTTAAATTTTCTGTTTTCGATTCCTGCAGCGAACCAGCACCTCGTTGTGGGGCGAGTGGATGGGCGTGTTGCACGGCGACGAGATCGAGTACTTCTTCGGACAACCGCTGAACACGTCGCTGCAGTATCGACAGGTGGAGCGCGAACTCGGCAAGAGGATGCTTAACGCGTTAATTGAGTTCGCTAAAACAGGGTAAGAGTGTGTGTGTGTTTGTGTGTGTGTGTGTGCGTGTGTGTCGCAGAGAACCGTCATTAATTGAGGTCGCGTTTTCGCTGCAAATACGTCAGAGTGACGAGGTCGAAAAATCTCGAGTATCAACACCCGACAAAGCGTTTTCGAAGTGCGTTGGGCGGAGGCAGAGGCAGGAACACGATTTTCGCAGGAGTTGAACTGCGGTTTCAGAGGTTATCTGAATCCTAGTGAATGCAGAACATCACAACAATTGGTCAGCGAAGAGAGAAGAGCGGAGTGTTTGGTCTGAACTATTTTAGCAAGCCGCAAATTTAAATTAATTAATAAGTTGGAATTAAATACGTCGGCTTATTTCTGTTGAATATTTCGCTGATTCCGATTTGAAAGTTTGAAGAGATTGAGACCCTCGAGTAACTAAAATCTGCTTCCGTCTCTGCTCGAAGCTCTTTTTTGGTTTACCGATTACCAAAGAACTTTGCAAAATGTGTGCTTTCGTCCTCAAGTTCTCAGGAAAGCTTAACTGGTGACGGGTTTGCGCCGCTACTTCGGCGAGCTTCTGCATTCTACCAGTTCAGAGCTTCCGTGAGAGCTTGCGAAAGCCGCTCTTAATTTTAACCGCTTCTCTTCAGCTTTTTGAAATGCTTTTTCGTATTCTGCAGAAATCCGGCATCAGATGGCGAGGAGTGGCCGAAGTTCTCGAAGGAGGACCCCGTCTACTACATCTTCAGCTCCGACGACAAGGTGGAGAAGCTGCAGCGAGGCCCTCTGGCAGCGCGCTGCTCCTTCTGGAATGACTACCTGCCGAAGGTCCGAAGTTGGACAGGTGAGTGCCAGCCACGCCGACATTAGTGTGCGTGTTCATGTGTTTGTTGTCAGGCCAACATCAGCCGGCAACACGGAGCACCCTGTGCACGCAGCGGGGCGGGTCACCCGCCCTTGTAGTTCGCAGTTAGTTGTTCGGAGAGGGGCGCAGATTTTAATCAATTTCGACAGCCAGATTTTACCGTCTCAGAATCGCACTTCGCTGAATTTATAGGGAAAACAGCAGCATTTCTGCGCGTATTGAAGTGTTTTTAACTTAAACAGCGAGAGAAGCATTTTGTGTTTCCCAATAAAGTCCAGAGGAGTTCATAACATTTGCATATCCAAATTTAGACGCAACTGGTGCTCAACAAAGCGCGTCGCCGCAATACTCGCTTCGTTCCAATCTACTCAGTTAGTCAGTAACTAAATCTTTCATCGTACCGCGCTACGATAGAAGAATGAAACCAGTTTTGAAGCGCTGAAGTCGTTAATAGGACGCACCATTCAGTCAGCATTCGGGTTTTCAACGCGACAATTCGAAAGCGATCCGAGATACAAGAGGAAATCCAGAACATCTTCACGTTGACGCACAACACGTGTGTGGAATCGCCACCAACTCTGGCGTTAATGTGTGAATGAAGCCGAAATGAATGGGCGTGAATGTCTGTCTGTCAATATTGACTGAATATTGCCGGTGAAACATGGTGAAACATTGACAGAACTAAACTTAAATAAATAAGCCAATAAAACCATCCAACTGAAATTTGAATGTGACCTGCGCTGACCTTTTTCAATCGCTAACTAATTTCGCTCTCGTTTCCTCAATTTGGCGATGAGTAGCTATTAAATTTCATTATTGGCCGCTGCAAGCTTGACTTCGATTCGCGTCAACTAGTTGCGTGCTAACGTTGCGGCGACCAGATCTCGCTTGGCACCGCAAAATGCAGACGACGCGAAGTCTGGTTCGCCTGCCGCCGAAAGTGGGGCGACGTGAAAGCTGGTTCAGCCTTCAGTGCCGCCGCTCATCAGCTGCCGCCGCTCATTAAGTTGTTTAGACGCGATTAAGTTACTTGATAATCCCGTTCGCTGGGCTGAACTAAAAAGCCTCGCTTTCTCCCCACACAGTAACCCTCGGCCCCGCCCCCCCCACACCACCAATGTTGCCACCTCGTGCCGGCTTACAATACGCACTGTCTTCTCTTTTTCTATTAATTATGAAATGTAAAGTTCATAATTAATTATGCATGCGTGTGTAGAGAATGAAGCGCTTTAAACGAATGCCAAGACCAAACTTGCTCAGCACACCGAAAGAAAGCGACTTGTGGTCGCCACTTCGTGTGTGTTCCGCGTACCGCTGGGAGTCTGTAGAGCATCTGGACGGATTAGCCAGCAGAAGCGTCGAGCAGTTTGTCCACGCCAGCCTGACATGCGAGCTGCGGCGACCCTCAGCGCCGTCTGCCGCCGTGCTGAACTCGTTGAGTTTTATTAGAAGTCACGCGATTGCGGACTTTGTTGCCGTTTTCAGCGCCCATCCAGCGCCGTCCAGCGCCTGACTGTCTGCCGCGGTCTTTCGCCTCGAAACCCGAGCTTCGTTCGCAGTTTTCGTTCCGCCGAGACTTGCTGTCATCAGTCGGTGCGAGCTCGTGTCGGCTTCATGGCTTGAACTCCTGCAGATCTGGCTCAATTAGCATAAGCAACGAAGTATTAATTTATTCTGCCGCACAAATCGGTGTCACTTCGCTTCTCGAGTTCCCCACCCTCACCCCCGCCGCCGCCCGTTGGTCGCCGTTTGTCACCAGCCGTGCAGAGGACGCCATCGTTCCGAAACGACTGTTGGTTCTCCTAATAACCATCAGCTGAATTAATCTTTTAAGATTTCGAAGATATATGCAAATTGAAAGCCACGCTAAGTGGAAATCTCGGCTTAGAAGGAAGCAGTGGGGAGCTCCGTAGAGATTTTTATTACACCCATCAAAAGAAGGGAGATTTTACGGCTTAACTTTTTTCTTTTCCACTTCATAGCTTCATTTTATTTTGTCCCAAAAACATTCTCTGCAATAGCAATGAAAGGATTATTAGGTGGATTACACGTGTTGATGCAGTCGGTCCTCCTTTCAGCCGTCGACCGCATCCAACTTGTTATTGCCTCACAAATTGCGACAGCAGCTGCCACTGCGAATGGTTTCCTTAAGTGCATTTTATTGCTTTAGCATGTTGAAGGCATGTTAACTCCCCAGAGCCACCTTCTTCCTCAGAAGGACAATAATGCATTCCGCTTGACAGCATTCCGATTGGCAGTTTAAATCGACACTCTGGCGAACGCCTATGAAACTCGCATTTGAAACTGCAACTCGCAGTTGAAATTGCATTCATATTAAATTAGGTTTGTCTGTAATTAGGAGGGCGCGGGCGTTATTTGCTGCGTTACGACGACCCGTACTAATCAAATTTAATCGCGCGGTATCTGCTGCATTAAGCAAAACTCGTCACACGCTGGTTGCAACCTGTGGCACAACAGTAACTCTTGTAGAAAGCATCTGTGTAAACCTGTTCAAGTGTAAATACGGCAATTCGAAGGTAGCTGGAAACCATTCGCGTTCTCAGTAATGAATTCTTTAAAAAGAAGCACTTAAGTTTAGCAGCATTTAGACTCGAAGAGGTAAGTAAAGTCGAGAGGAGAGATTCGCACTCAATTCGCACCATTCTGTCCTCATCATTCCGACTTCATTTGTTTTCTCATTGATTGTCGCAAAGTTCGGTCTGGTTAGCTGAGGTCTGGTTAAACTCGATTATGACGAATGCAGTCTACTTGATTATGACGAATGCAGTCTCAGTCTTTTAGAGGAAGGATTATTGTAGCATTAAAACGGCTTGCAAGCAACTTTAAGCTGGGTTCACCCTCGGGATTCCAACTTGCGTTCAGCATTGAAAGCCGAGTCGGTTTTGCTGGCGACAACAAGCCGCTGGAGTTTGGTTTTGAGCGATTTCTGAAAACTGCATACAAACTCGAGCTGCCGTCAGAAGATTCAGCACTCGCAAAACTATTTCAGAACTATTTTGCTGCGAGATTTGATCGCATAAACAAGTTTTCTCATTGCTATCCCACGTCCCACAAAGTTTAACATTTCGTGTAGCAAAATGCTTCGTTTTTACTATAGAAAAGTAGAGGTTTTTATCATAGAATTATCAGTCTCAATAAAGTCTTCGACTCCGATAGCTCCGATTTCTAGCTCAAAAGCATTCAGTGGGGAGAATTCATGTGGCTGGTTGTTTAAATAAAAAGTAGATACTTGAGGAGGGCCACACGATTTGCGGGGCGTTTCGTCATGTCAGGCATCCGCGTTTTTCCGAACCCTGCGTCACTGCAGGCTGCGCTCATCCTTTGTGTTCAGACCGCGCTCATTGTTGTTTTAATGGTTGCCTTACATTGTTGCACACAAGATAAAATCCGCCTCTATTTCGCTGCAGGTTCTGGATGCGACGACAAGAACGGCAACTTGCGGCAGGCTTCAGCGGCACCTGGACTGGAGCAACCCGCCCAAGTGGCTGCCTGGCTGCTGGCACTCGCAGTGTACCTCACGTCGAGGGCCGCCTGCACCTAAATCCGCGCCGAGTCCACCCGTCAGTCACTGGTTTTGTTGAGCATGGAATTGGGAGAGAGACGCCCCGCGAACCAATCCGCACGTTTTTGTCATTGCAGCAACTCTGAACATATCAAACCCGGAACTGGAGCGAACAATAATTTGGACTTCGATTTTAAGCAGCAACTTTTTGCCCGCAGAGGATCGCCAGCGCTTCTCTGCACTCCTCGTTTTAGCTAGACTTTTGCAAACCACTCTAGAGTAGAAAGAGACGACTAGCGGACCGCAGGCACCTGGACCAGCACTGGCCGCCCCGACCTGCAGCCTGCACCCCTCACGCCGTCGCAGTCACCCGCTGGAAACCATTCTGCATGCGGTGTCTACGCGCCGCGCTCCTCCCGAACAGAACGTTATTTTGCACAACATTGGAGACAATTTAGAGTTATGGAATTTTAACCTTTGAAACCTTTTTCGACCGAAGCAGTTTTTAGAGTAAATCCAACTTTTTTACGACGCCGTTCAACGAGACGCAGAAGCACCCAAAAGTAAATCTTTTATATTGAAATGGAAAACCAAACGTGGAATTTTACAAAAACAAGCCAACAACTCGCGGTACTGAACTTTGAAATTACGAGTAGATCGACACAATTGCAAGCATTTTTACATAGTTTACAGCTAAAGACGACAAACTGGGAGCCCTTTTAGTTGGCCAATATGAAAAAGAGTCTCCGTAAAAAGTGAGATTAAACTAAACAATAGAGAGCTAATTGAACAAAATTGTAGGAAATTGATGCCGGGAGTTTAGGAGTTTATATGTTGCTTGTTTGTTGAGCCGCGAGCGGTTGCTTGCAATTTGATTCTCCCTCGCGTTTAGGCATATTTTGCGCATTTGATTACTCCTGCACTATGTTAGGAAACCAAACCACTATAAGAAAATTTAGCAGTATTGCTGCATGTAAGAACACATCGTTCCGCGTGAAACATAACACGCTGAACATAACAGCGGACAAAGACGTTCATTGTGATCCTAACCAAACACTATTTTGCTCGCACACTCCGTGAAAGTATCATTTGTCTCATGTCGCGCGAGAGCACACGAGTAGAACTTTAGGAAGCACTGGAATAGTAAAACTTTCCACACCAAACAAATAACTAATGATATACGCATTTTGTTATTTCCTCTTTGATACTTTCTATTCTATTCTTCCTATTAACTGCTTCTGCTTATGAAAAAGTCACACAGAATTGTTGATTAAGCCGCCGAGAAGCGGCTGGTAAAAGATGTCAGTTTGTTCTCTGCAAAATGCCCTCGAAAATTGCTAAGTTTTGAGTCGAAAACTACGCACTTTTTCTGATTTCCATGTCGACGGTGGGAACCACAAAAAGTTTCCTTTACCGAATTTAAATTGAAACAGATAGTGATTCCAGAAATCCAAGCAGATTAGAGAAATTCAAGCAGATGGGCCTTACAGGTAATTTTATCGGGCATTTCTAATGAATGGAAATCAAGAGTTTGCAATCTGATGATACAAGAAATCTAGAAAATTGAGTGCACTACCAGTTTATCCACTAAATAGAAAGTTACCTTATATTCGAACTTTTTCTTTTGCCAGCAACTATTTTCCGTCTACTTTCCAACCAAACTCCATGCTATTTTATAAACAATACTTTTCTCTCTCGCCTCGATTCACTAACAAATAGCTATAAGTGATTATAATAATGGAATACTGAATAATAAGATTTCAAATTTATACATACAAATAAGTGAGGTGGACTAGTTGAGAATTAGCAAATTTAGCTGATAATATGATGTAATGAAGGTAATCAAGCCTACCTTAGCGGCAATACATATCAGGTCGTAATATATGCCGTGGTATCATATAGAAAAATGGGTTACTGTATTTGCATGAGTACTAAATAAAAAGAATAACAAGAATAACAACTCCAGGTATGTCTGCATCAATACAGAATCTGCGTACACGCATTTATGTAATCAGCCCGAGTAAAGCTACACAAAAGTAAATCCTTCAGAGAAGAAACATGTATTTCAAATGATTTCGTACATCCTAGATGAATTTTGAAGAATATTATTAATAGAAAATTAAGGATAACTAAAGAAAGTAATGGCGCCCACTTATAAACCCACTAAATACGCTGGAATAGGAATGGAAATTCCCGTTCTAAATAAGTTTGCTGTAGTACTGAATTCTGGCTTATTTTGCTATAGTTGCGCGCTGACGAAGTTAAATCTGAAACTGCACATCGGCCTAATAAGGAGATTGTTTAGGTGTAGCTAACTGTATTCTTTGCAACGAGTTGTGTTGCTAATTCGGTATGAGCCGACCTTAGCTTATTAGCCGTAGTGCCGGACATAGCTCGGCGTAAACCCTACTAACCACTTCAAAAATGAAGAGACAACCATTGAATTACATAGCAAAATGAGAAATAAAGCGACAGTTTATGTTACTGTAACCACTATTGGGTGTAGTTACGGCAAAATGAGTCCCTTGCGGACCTCAAGAGGCACTTTAGAGTGCCAAGGCTGTTAAACCCCAGTAACTTATTTGCGCAAATTTGTAAATGGTATTTGTAACTGGATCTATGTACACACCATTATTATATAGTGCAAAATGGGGACTCCCTCGCAGGAATGCGAATCGGAGCGAATTCTATTGGGAATCTAGTTTTAATTAGCTGAATTAGCGAATCTAGTGTTAGTTAGCGGCGCATTATCTGTGAGCTGTGAATGTCTGTAAATGTATTGCCTGTGGAAGTTAGCCTACGGTAAATGAACAGTTTATATTTTTATACAAAGCAACACAAATCACCTACTCACACTTCGGAAAACCATCAACCAGAATCCTAAAACTCCGCGTTAAACTGTAGAACTCCAGACCGAGTGAACGGAAGAAATACAAAAGCCTCCACATTGTATTTCGATCCATGGCGCTCCATCTAAGCCACGACATCAGACAGTCGCTCGCCCATAATTTCGTTGCACAAATATTGAAGTATTTCTGTCATGTTTAAAGGTTTTGGCTCAAACCAAGCGAATCTGACAATACCGACAATATTCAGCCTTAAATATTATAGAGACCGAAAGCGGTACACATTATATTGGACACAACGTTGACTTTGTTGGCAGTTTCTTTATTGCGGTGACTGTTAGCAACGGTAGGGTTGCCGGTAGGGTTATTTTTCTCGAGACGCTTTAGGACGGACATGTTTTCAGAGCCCTCTTTGAAGCTTATTTCACGAATTTCAAGAAGTCAATTATAAAAATAGAAATTGTTTTCTGCTAAATGTAAAAATGATAATAACGTTAAATCGCCTTTTGTAGACCCCTTTAATATTTAATTAATTTAGAGAGGGTGTCTCTCGCATAGCATAATTGACAACAATGGGGTCTTGAAGAGTCCTTAGTGAATAAAGTGGATTCTGCCTTTCCTGGGTTTCCTTGTGTATGCCGCTTCCACTCCGTCAAGAATCCTCATTCCGGGGCAGTACAGGAGTGCATTACTCCTAGTTTAAGTGTATATAATCATGATTAAGTAAGGTAATCGCAAGTAATTGCTACTAATTCAAGAACAACTCACTACCATAGAACTTTAGCGAATCTAATTAGCTGATAGTGGTAACCAGTTGAAGTAACCCTATGTGGATTTTATAGATATATCAGCTACGACATCTGATAATAATACGACACACGAACACACGTAATTACTCTAGAGCCACACCCACACGCATGAGAATGCATTAAGTAGTTAATTACCCGGCTAGGCGGGCATTAGCACTGGTTTAGGTAATGCGAACTAATGGTTTTGTGTATAAATATCAAAAACATATCAACTTACGGCCTGTTTTCGCGAAGACAGAAATCTGAAAAATACAAGAGAATTTAGTAGGGAACTTTTTAAATTTGTACAAGGTGAAAAGTGCACTATTTTGGCCATCCGAGGGTATTCTGAACCCAGAAATACATGAAGTCGACCGATTCTTGTCGTGTTTTCGAGGATCCAGACTTTCATGTTCGAAGAAGAGCACCGAAAAAGCATGTTGGCCACCTACAGAAGATGATTTTATTGGGCTTTTAAGAGAGTTTTTTAGCAGCAGATTTGAAAATAGACTTACGGTTTTAATTTTAAGGCCTGTGAGGGGAAAGCGTCCTAGACTAGCTTCACAAGTAGTTATCCAAAATAGTTTTGCTCACCACTCTTGCAACAGAGGTTCGTCAGCGGACCCGGCGTAGTTCTTACATTTCTAGGGAATTAAAGCCGCATCTACCGCAAAGTTATTTACATTCCACGAAATAAGCCTCTAATATTTGTACTAAATACTGACACTGAACTTTTCTTTTCAAATCCAGCCAACAAAACGAAAATCATAAGACAAAAGCATGAAATGTGTAGACATTTATCGCCTATAGTCTAAATTCATAATAAAGAGCAGCAAAAGCAACCATCGCTGAGACAGTCTTTACTCAGTTCCACGTAAAACGAATCAAATGGATGAAAATTAGTTTATTTTGCTTTAGTGTTCAGACTTAATGGTAGAGAAGAGTAATTATGACGTTTGTTTCAAGCAGAAGATGAACAAGAAACGAATAAGAAAACTAAACAGCTGGATTTATATATTCGAGCGAATAGAAGTTATTTACTTTAACAATACAGAGGCAAATATGACACAAGAAAAAATATCGAAAAGTCTTATAAAACCAAATTAAAAGCTCGTAGGGAACATTTTATTGAATTGTGGACTCACAAATACATACAAATCCAGTGTGAGTTGGTTATAAGATTTTAATGTATTGACAGACGAAGAGAATCTCAGATAATAAAGAAAATAAATTATTGGAATTAAAGTGTGCGTTTTATTCAGGTTATGGGTTCATCTTGGGCGCGCTTACTACTCTGGATGTGGTGAATTCAGAGCTGTGGAGGAATGCATTCAATTGCAATTTCAAGTCCCATCGCCTTCCAATATTTCACCTTGTGAAAATTTAATCCAACTTCATCGTGCAAATGAAGTCGGAAGTCGTCTTCTGAATTCGTGGAATGAAATCCTTTTTCGAACACAATGGAATGCAACCCCACGACTTGAAGTCTTTGAGGTCCTTGAAGTCGGTTGAAGTGTTTCCACTATAACTTTCTTCATTGAAGTCAGTGAAGTCATTTGAAGTAGTTGAAATCTGTAATAATTTTCTTCAGAAGACGGGGAAGTCGTTTTAAGTCGTCGAAGTTTTTCGAAGTCTCTTGGTTATAATTTTCTTCCTGGAAGTCGACGGAGTCATTTAAAATCGTTGAAGTCGGCTGGAATCTCTCGGTTACAATTTTCGTTGAAGTTATTAAAGTCGGTTAAAGTCACTTGGAAATCGTGAAGTCGTATAGTCTTCGAATGTGGAGTATGTAAAAATAAAAATTAAATAAAACGTAGTTAGACAAAGATAACTAAAAAAGGAACAAGTAACTCACACGAGGCAGTGATTATTATTTCTTTTATTCTCTGTCCGAACAGGGATTCCAAATATGTAATTTGGGGTGCAAAATCATAAATATCTCCGAGTTGATCGATAAGATCGCGAGTAAATTATAAACGTTGCGAAAGATAGGACGGTGAAGTTGGTTTCTGTCCGCAGAGGAAGATAATCAATTGATTTATTGTGTCAATGAGGGTGACGTGGAGGTTGTGAGGACCACGACAAGCGTACATTATTTACAACGTATCCGTGCCTGGTCAGGCCAGGACCTAATTTGATTTATTTCGACGCAAGTGAATGTGAAATGCGGTTATCTATTTTTTGTGACTGTTGCAATGACAATATGCTCCACTGTACGGAAGCATAACTCCGAGATTCGATAGGAGTTCAGGGCGTGTTTTTAGTCATCATATCTAATTTAACACCAGAGTTCGTATCGCTCTTTGTTTATCGAAGGAGTAAATTTGAGTCTTTCACTAATTTGGACTCCTTTCCCCTCTAAATTTGCCTCCTTTTCCCGTAATTTCTATTCTTTTCCCCCTAATGTTGAGACCCTCTTTCCCCCTAGCCCATCCTTCCCCTCTAAATTTGACTCTATCCACATAATTTCTTCTTATTTTCCCTAATTTTGACTCCTACCACCGAATTTTACTTCATTATTCTAATATTAACTCCTTCCTCCCAACTTGACTCCTACTCACCTAACTTTGAATCCTCACTCCTAATTTTGACTCCTTTCCCCATATTTTTACTCCTTGTCCCTGATATTAACTCCTGTACTTCAATATTAACTCCTTTCTCTCTAACCTCGACCCCTTTTCCCTTAGCTTCCCCTTAACTTCGACCACTTGGCCACTAATTTTGACTTCGCTGTTTTCACGTGTTGTTTATATTGTTATTGACGTTTATAAAAGCAGAAAGTCCTCGATAGTGAGGGTAAAATGGCTTTAAAGTACATAAATTTTTTAAATAATTTGTGTACAAGTGACTCTAAGAGAAAAAAGCCTCAGCTATTCTTCATCCCTACCGATTTCACTGATATACCTAAAATTAAATACCTTTTCTTCCTTGCCTTTCCTTTTTTAAGGTTTTCATAGTTTCTCTAGTTCAGAGAAGCGACAAGATGTTCTCGCAGCTAATAGAACTATTTTAATTTTCTTCGTTAATTTAAGATTTTGTTCTGTCGGCGTTTTGCAGATATTCCGGATATTAAAAGCTCGCCAAACATTTTAATGTCGATTTCGAAGAATGGGGAGAGAAGGGTGGCGATTATTTCTACATGATCACTGATGCTACAGCTTTCCACAAATCGTTTGTCATAATGTGTCTTCCGCTACTCCACCCATCCACTGCTGCCCCCTGAGACTGAACGCTACACCGCGAGGCTGAAAAGCATTCGTTCCCAGCTACGCGCGAATAACGATCAATTAATTAAAAATTTTGCTAACGCAACAGTATTTGCGATTGACTTGTTGTTCGAGTTAATTAAAAAAATGTGAATAGTAAAAAATGTAGCTAATGGAACAAATAACGCGAACATTTAACGAATCAGGAAAATGTTGTATTCGCTGAAAAACAGGCTGCGAAACAGCCTATTAAATCAAACAGTTTATTTCATTAACATTTAAATTCATTTTAGTGTCGTTCATAACATCATAAAATTAAAGTGGGGACAGCTAAGAAGACGTTTAATAGTGCGAACGACCTCACATATTCACGTACGACGTCACCTCTTGGCGAAAACTGAAACTAATAAGGAACGAAGTTGATAATGTCTCCAACTTTCCTCTTTTCACTTGTAGTCCTTACGATGAACTCACTGTAAGCGATGAACTCCTTTGTTTGAGTTGAAATTAGCCTGCGCGACGCACACAAAGGAGGCAGAAAGGAGGGAGAGAGAAGACCAATTCGAGGGGGTCTTCATTGGGACTCCTCAAGCCGTATTTTGCAGTCCGGAATTAATCTCTGCGAGGTTCATAGAGAGTTCATGCATTTCTAATCGCTTCCTGCTTTCAATACAAATGGCGCTCGTGTGAGTCGTCGCTGCAGAGTATCATCAGTCATTGGTTTTGACAAATTATTTCCCCCGTCGAAAAGTCGACTCCGACAGCCTCACCGCCTTCGAGACCTCGTTCTCAGTACCCGTCGATGTTACGTCATTCTGCCTGTCAGCGCATCGCAACGTTTTCATTTCATAACTCATCAGATGTCCGTGTTTCTGACGTCTCAATTGACCGCCTTGCTGGCGCGAGAGCGAGTTTACTTCGGCGATGAATTATCTGTGGACGCTCAACGAGTGGTCAGTCATCGGCTGTGAGCGACCCGTATAAAAACCCGAAACCAGTCTACTCAACAACCGTTCAATCGCGCCTGACTTTTATTGACTGAACAGTCAGCAGACTTCAATGAAAAGCACTGGTGAGAATTTTGAGCGACAACTTCGCGGCGATGCACTTGTCGGCTGCGGGTAGTAATTGCGTTCCGGAAATGGAGCGTGCAGGCGTTTAAATTACTATAAGAAGCTGTTTTCTGTATTCCGTAATTTCAATCCCATGTAAAATCCATGTGAATCCTTACTGTATGAAATAGTTAGAAAATTGACGTCCTCGATCTCCAAAGTGACGTAATGAGACGATGACCGATGAATAAAATAAACCTCAAATTGCACATCTGTCTGACAGACACCAACGTGGTTAGGAGAGGCCTTTCTGATATAATTGACTCTGTGGCAAATGAAGCCTTAGAACCTTCACTTCAAAACCTTTCAAAGATTTTTAACATCTTAGTTTTTATTAAACAAATCACGAGTATTCACCACTGCATTCTTATTGCAAGTTAAAAGTCTTATCAACGCTTTCCATTTCAGCTTTCATGGCAAAGGTATCCGAGGCGGCTGAGTTTATCTTCATCCACCTCAAAAACTGGCTGATTAGTGGATGAACGGCAGGCGCCAAGCACTCACTTAGTCACGCATCCGCGCTTCCAAAATGTTTTCAGATGCCGCTTCTCTACGAGTGTCCTCGCCGACCGCATTCAGGCTGACAGCTGCGAGACCATTCGAATCACATGTCATCATGCTCGACCAGGTTCGTGTTGAGGTTGGACTTGTGGCGGTGACCCTCAAGTCCACTGGACAGCATACAGAGCAGCGGGAAGAGAGAGGAGGAATTCAGGATTCGTTGGCCAGCCGTTGCTCTGCGCAGGGATTCATACCAGTCACACCCACATGTGTGCTTCGATCAGCTCGCCCATCGCCAGTGACAGCGCACGCATTTTAAGCAGCCATCGACGGTGCTGATTGAATCCGCCAACATCGCCGTCGCCCTCAAAGGATACTCTGTTTACGGTGTTCATCGCAGCACGATGAAATCGAAATCAACGCCGTCTGGTGATCTACAAGTGCGAGTGACTGGCGATCACGGAGACACTCCGCATTCGAGCGAGCCGAACTCACTTTATTTCATGCCTACTTGTTGTCTACAATCGGAATTATTCAGCACCTACTCAGCCGTCGCCGTCATTCATTATTCATGGCGGAGTGTCTGCCAAGCAAACAGACCGCGCCGAACAACGACGAGAATCAACACACTCGAGATGCAGCACTAAATGGGCGGGCGACAACGTTAACAATTGCTTCCACGTTCCATTCGAGTTATTAAATCAATAAATTCCTCCGCAGAGGCATCCCTACACGGAGAGGAAAATACGTCTCTCTTTATTGACGAATTTCAGTAGCAATCGCAAAGGGAATTCGAAACACTCAACAGTTCCACAGGGTCTTCTCCCCTGACCACCCTTGAATAGCACCCTTGAATAGCACCCTTGAATAGCACTTATTGCTCCCTATCATTGCTTGTTGTAGCTCACTTTCGCAATGCGATTGTCGTTTCATTACGCACTTCGCTCGGTCGTGAAATCTTCTTCTCGTGCTTTATTATTCAGAGCTCCATCACCGAAGTCCATCAACAAACGTGATTGTTGCGTTGATATCTATTGTGGACTCTATTGTATTTCCAAGATCCGCCAGTCTTCAATTTGTTTATATTATTTTGGCTTACGAACTGAGATGTAAGTGAAAGGAAGCTAGCGAAAACTCTTTTAGAATTCACTCGCAGTTAACTAAACTATGCAAGTGGACTTCTTCGCAGTTGTTACTTCTGGGAAATGTCTAAAAAATCGCATTTTTCATGCGAATATTGAAATATACCATCTTAAGAAGAGAAGGGGAACTTTCCATTCTCTTCCTTCCAACAGATCAGTACCAATTAACAAGCTGTTGTCGCTCGCTCGGATTTGCATTAGAACGCTTCATCGTGCGGACACCTGCCAATGAGCTCTGCAGCACAATAAAACGCACCATTTTTTCAGCCGCGGCTTCTTCTCCGGAGTAACTCAGCACCTTTGATATTTCCTGCGATCCAGCGCGCGATCGCTGAGGTCCGCATAAACGGGTATTTTTTAATTAGCCAGCACAAAGGGGTTCATAACACCGAGATACTAGCGCGACTACAGCACTTCGTTAATTCATGCATTATTCATTCGCCATATTTCACTATTTAACGAACCAGAAGGAAGGCGCTCTCGCGTCCGTCGCTGGAGTCTTTCGTTTCTCTTTTTCTTTTGCAGGGTTTCTCACCAGTTTCGCCGCACACAGTAATGGATGCCAGTTTGGATTATTTAATGCTAATTTCGGTGGCCACAATAATAGCGGCCGCACCCAATACTTTCGAGGCGTTTATTACTGTGATCTGCGATGGAGATCCGCATGTAGATTCAGATGAATAGGTAAATAAACGAGACAACCAGACTAACAGACTCGATAAGTATTTCGGCGTTTGATAATCTCGCCTTGGATCATCCGAGTAAAACGAGGACATCGATTATGATGTGGATGCTTTCGTCGTTCACGGTTCTGCTTCGTGATTAGTAATAAACGTGGAAGTTGAAGTTCGATCAAGTGACGTAGAACTGCATTTATTGCAAATATTGACGGCGCTCACCATTCAGATTCCACTCCATTACTGTAGATCTCATGAAAATTTATTCGGTAAAAGAGAATTAACGCGAGGTTATGCATTAAAACAAATAAACAAGCTTCAACTCGCTCCCTTCGCTATTTCTCAGTACGCGCGTTTGTAAGAAACGTGAAAAGTTAGCAACTCCGATGCGAAAAGAAACCCTAATCCCCTCCTAACGATATTTACATAACAGGAGCGCTGCGGTTAATTAATACTGTATTCGATAGATATTCCTTAATTTATGGTCTCGATTTCTGCGATTATAAACTCCGCTATAAAGTTGCACCATCGGCAGCGATTACTGTGGTTATTAAAAACAGGATTTTATATATGAAATCACGTAATTCAAATCGGTGTTTTAATTAATTACTTTTAGAAGCGGGTCCAGACTGTCGGCTTTTTTAATACTTTCGGTTTTTACGTAATTGAATCCGCTGTAGCTTAATTTCTTATGGAATTCCTCATTTAGTGAACGGAGTATGTTTTTTAATGTTTTCCAAGGTTTTTGAAACCATTACAATCCTATGAGTTTGCTCAGTTTAGATTTTCAAACCAGGCCAGGTTTAGCAAATCAGTTGAGGTTTCATTTATAATTTTGCCTTTTGAATTTTAAATTTGAGCATTGACACACGTTGACATGATTTCTAATCTCAACAATACCCTAGTCAAATTACGCACGAACATCAGACACAAAGTTGGGCCCTCATCTTCGATGGCATATAAAACCAAACTCAGTGGATGCCCCCTCTCCGCATTCATTGCTTCAGAATACCAGGTACAACGAAGCTCGGCTCGAACTATTTCTTACACTGGTCGATCGGAGTGAATTATTTCTTACACCGCTTTAAAAAGCCTAAGCTAACGAAGATCACATTGGATTCACATACTCACGACATCAATAGGTACCGGGTACCTAATGTCCCACATTAATATCCCCACTACCCATATTTACAGATGGAAATTATCTCCCGCCAAAGGTTGTGGGACAATAAGCAGCACTGGAGTATCCACGCATTAAAGAGTGTGTCACTCATTATTCCGGGAAGTTTGAAGTCAACATCAGAAGGTCATTGATCAAAATAAGAAAGATAGTTGCGGACAGGACCAAACCCTGCGGAACTCCTGTTCTGTTCATCGGATATGAAGCCGTCTATCACAACCCGGATAGAACGACCGCTGGGAAAACTCCAGTGAAGATCCATCCAGTGAAGGAACCACCGACAAGTCAGTTTGGACACGAGTGTTTTATGCCAACATAGCATATTCTTGTTTACCCTATTTGGGGTCTTTTGTCATTCAGAGCTGAAAAGGCGGATGTTTATATAGAAAATGAAGCGATATTTTCACCTAAAGTTAATGTGTGATTATTGCCTCTGAGGATACGCAACGACATGCTGGCTCTGATGCGGTATCTTGTTATGAGGAGACAGGAAGACAACATCGGTCTGGCCTGTGTAAGTAACTTAAATATGTGCATTTTTTGGAGATTTTTATCGAGTTCACTCTCATATTCTGGGTAAAATAAAAACTGTTAATAAATTCCTCTATTCAGCGATATTAAGGAAAGTTCATTTAATAATTTTATACGTGAAGTTCAGAGCTCGAACCAACATTTAGGTATACAACAAACACATTGCTTAGTTCACTCCAGCACTCGGTTATTTCCCTGTTTTCATTGGAATAAATGCACTTTTGCGTAAATTGCGCTATTTTCAGAACTAAATATTTGGTTTGCAGTTACATATTTGGAAGCCACACCTCAGCCACATTGAATTTGAATTAGTTGTGGTACTCGTTCCCACTTCCTTTGGTCCTTGCAGCCCGGCTAAACGATAGCTGTTTACCACCTCCCCCTCCCTTTCCTACCACTGCACCAACGTACCTCGTATTTCAGGCCATTGAGGAGCGACGAAATTGCAAATGATGTAGTTTGTTGCAGTATAAAATTTGTTCCAATAACTTCCACTAGCGACAAGGGCACTGGGGACACCGATGTGAGTTAAATGGCGCGGGACCACCAGTACAAGCCAACGAACTGATTGCGAGTTGACATATTTTGTAAAGTAAATGAAAGAATTACTCGTAATTTATGTTGGTTCAAATAACTTCAGCTTTAATACGCTCCAAACCCAAATCGAGTTCCAACAAAAACCAGTTCGTTACCCGCTACCGCTAAATTGAGATTTGTGCGACAAAAGTTCCAGCTTCGGACGTTTTCGGACGTTCGTTGGCCCCTTTTTATGGAGAATTCCTTGAATTCCGATTCACTGAAACCCAGCGAGAGGAGTTCCGATGCCTGCAAAGACTTCGTACAGACTTAAGCAGATGTATTAATCAGGATTTGCGTACCGCAGTGCCCGATCCGGATTCCTTTCTTCACTTCGGCACACAAGCGCGAAAAAGGTGGGTCACAGCAAGCGCCGATGAACATAACGATAATGAGGCGAATATTAAAGGGTTCGGCGTGTTCCAGCACGTTCCGATTATTAATGAGAGTAAAATCTTCGAAAATGATTAGGTCATTATTTTCACCCCGTTAGGGGTGGCTATTATTTTTAAAATTCCTGATACTTCAATTCAGATGAAAAGAAAATATCAAATATATACATGAAAACGAGATTTCCAGTGGCCTAGTTAACCCAAAACTGGTCTTATCCGCTCTGAATTTTGTCACAATTAACAAATAAAAGAAGCGGTTAATCACTTCGTCACGAGCTTTTAAAATCGTGTGGCTTTACTAGGCTTTTGAAATAAATTAACTCTCAATCCATTTCCTTCCTTTCTTTCTGCGATCCCTTTTCTTCACATTTTTGGGTTTGCAATCGATTTCAATTGCTACAAACTGAAAAAAGGTCTTGCAAACAGGCCACGCCACAGTTATTTTCCGTTTAATATTAAGAATCTCAGTAGGTTTCCTAAACGACTACGTCAGTTGCGTCAATAACTTCTAATCAGCTACAAGATGGCTGTCAATATAGTGAACGAATTGTCAAAGCAAGCGAAAATATCTGTTTGTTTGCGTCTTTTACCTGCCACTCAATAAATAAGCAATAATAGTTTGTTTTGCTCTTCTGTCGCCGTAATTTATTGCCATGTTTTGCTCTTTTTAACATCTTATTTTGGCTTTTTTTCGTGTAACAGAAGACAAACTTCGTTATAAACAACTCTATTGTTTCTTTTCCCGATTTGCATAGGTGTAGTTGCAGGTATTTTATGCAAATTATGACAAACAAAGAAACTAACTTTTTACTCACGTAAACGTACAATGAATTCGCGATAACTTCGACTCCAAAATTTGCTAAATTCAGCAGAATACAGCCATACAAAAGACTATCTTTCATCCTAGAAGAATGTCAACCTCAGCCCTTCAATCGTTTATGAAATAGGACTCGTATCGTTAAGATGAAAAGTCCTTAGTTGTGAAAACTTTGAATGAAACTATGATGCCTACGAAAACGTTTCAAGTATTTCGTGACGATTTCACAAATTGCCGACGTTTTGCCAGTTGATTGAAGAATAATGGAGAAGCAGACACAGCTTCACATTTTGAAGACCAATAAAATCTCTAGTATTGTTTAATATATTATAAAATTATCGTTTGAACCGTTGATTAATATGGTTTAAAAGATGATTTCCCCTGTAGGTTCTTCTCTATGGGGTTGCTATTGTGTGAATTCCACTGGATTCTGGACTAACTCGAAGATGAAGTTCGTCTTTGTAGAGCTCAAGCCGACAGAAATATTTTGAACCTTTGAGATTATTCAGAATTTTATCGATGCGGACGTATTGGGTAATTTGCAGAAACCAGTTGTGGATTAACATCCGTCTGATTTCGAAATAATCACAAGAAGAGATCCCCATTCAACCCTTTCACATTTTGAAATAATACCAGACCCTTGTAAATTATCAAGCTCATTTTCAACCTTCTCTCGAAACGCATATGAAACTTCGAACCTTGACATAATTGTAGTGTGACTTCAGAATTTGGAACACGGCCTCCTTTTTCTGTAGAAAACTTCTATGACTTTATTAATTATGTCTGAAATTGAATTAAAAAATTGGAATTGCTTGAGGTTGACGTTTAAATGGCGGATCCATACTCAATCTAGGAGGACGTCGTAGTCGTCAGGAACGACGTACATTTCTTCATTTGATGTACAGTTGTTGTATTTGGCTTGAACGTTGAGTTTTCCCTCAGGAATTACAACATTTTTGGTGCATGATTGTAGTGCAATGTTGAAGGCTGCAGTTGTGCATTTACATTTAGTTGATTGTATCGAATTCAGTGTAAACCAAACACCAGAAATGACCTCAAGTCGGAGACCATTTATTTGAACTGTAACGTGTAATTTTCGACTAACAACGTCATTTTTGCTGTGTTGATTTGAAAATATATCGACAACCTGGTTTTTATGCCAGAATTGGTGTATCGATTTATCGTTTTCATCAGTTTTGTAGATTGAATTATTTGTTGAATGCATTTGTTGCTGCTGAGTTTGCATGTAAGGGATGGCACAGGGTTGAGTAGCAGGTCATTTTGTACCTTATTGTCTAAACAGAAATGGGACGGCAAGCGACTAACCACAAACCGAAATGTCAAAAATACACAGAATCTCATAGGAATCGAGAAACTCTCAAACAAATTTACAAAAGATCGCAAATAAGCTTTTTAATACCAAAATAAGCTTTTTAACCCTCCTGGCTAACTTTCCGTCTTCCCGGCTGTTGTCAGCAAGAATTGGCAGAAGTTTCGTCGATTGTAAAGGAAGGCGTGACACATTCTCTTGAAGTTAGTTTGTTTTAAAGATATACATTAAAAATTGTCATTAATTCGGAATTCGATTGCATATTAAGTAAGGAGAGATTTTTAGGATCCTTGTTGAGATTGAGGTCAACAAATTTTTTCCTCCAGAAATTGTGATGATATATGCCTGGAATTCAAAGACAACTATTTGAAAAAGCGTTATTTCTTCAGGAAAATTCTTAAAGAAAGAAATTTTACTTTTCAAATTAAATTATTTGTTTTAAAAATTCCTGAAAAGAACAAGCAAGCAAGATAAACAGAAATACTGAATTCCACACATCGAATTCCTGGAATTTCTGGGCACAGAAATATCAAAATTACTTTGGCAATTTAAACAGTTAGTTAAATATTCCAACTGTTCAAACTGTAATTTAAACAGTTTGTTAAATATTCCAACTGTTCAAACTGTAATTTAAACAGTTGGTTAAACATTCCAAATGTTTAAACTGTAATTTAAACAGTTGGCTAAACGTTCCAACTGTTGAAAGCCAACTGTTCAAACATAAATTCCGCTTCGAAGGAATGGAGCGGAAGAAATAGGTTTCCTTATTTTTCCACATATTCGTTAACATCATCGGTCCGTCTTTAATATCTTCCTTGAGGTCTTTCTTATCTCGTTTCGAAACGTCCCCCTACATCAGTCCCCTGCTCACCCCTTTCGCTTACATCCCTTCCAAACTTATATTCTTCCTTATCAGCATTTGGTAGGGAAACAAACGAAAGAATGGTCTCTTCCAAGACTCAATTGGAAAAACAGCACACGTTTTTACACCAACAATTGTATAAGCGGGCCACGCGTGATTTCTTACTCTATTACGTTGGATGTGCAAGTGAACTTTCTGGCCTCTCCTGAGATTTAAGGGGACCCAGCAATGATTAAAATCCACTTTAGAATGACCACATGGAAAATTTCTCCCCATTTAGGCCACAAAATCTTATCAAGAAGAAGCAAAGATAATAAGATAGAATTGAAGGCACGAGTTCAAACTAAGAAATCTTGAATTAGAATATAAAATTCAATTCTTAGAAGCAAACAAAACATTGTCGTCATTTGTTGACACAAACATTGTCATCTCATTTGAGATACAAGTTATGGCAAAATTATTAGACAGAAATTAGCCTAATCTTGTTTACTGAAATTATTCTCGCCCGTTTTCGCAACATTTTATAGTGAAGTTTTTAGTATGCTCTGCACGCAAGTGAATAAAACTGAGCAGAGATCGTAGCGAGTTTTTTCTTGCAGAAGCAAACTCTTCTCAACGGAAAACCAAAACTGTTCTCGAAATTCACAGATATTCTGTTTGGTGAGAGGAAAATGTTGAGCTGAGAGAACTTTAGTGTTGTTTGGAAGCAACTTTTTAAGAGAGTTTATGAGAGAGTTTATGAGAGAGTTTATCAAGCAACATAAAAACAAAAAACAGGAAATGTGAATGTAAATGCAGATGTAAAAGTAGCAGCGAACGATTACTAGAGAAAAACCCGTCAAAAAGTTCTTCCTTCCGGCCAGAGCATCCTTTTTGTGTTGACTGAAAAATGAAAGGCAGCTTTAAACGCTTTTCACGCCGCTCTTTCAACAGCAGCGCGATCGTCAGAAGCGGCCGCCCGTCATAGCAACTGTCAGCGTTTATGAGAATAACACCAACAACGATAACGATTTGTGAGCATAACGCAAACTCAATAAGCACAAGTGTGCGAGTCTCAGATGCGTTGTGTGCACAGGTGCGCCTCGCAGGCGGTTGAACGGCTGAACGGTTTTTTAGCCTCTTTTCTCGCGCCGGTATAAAAGCAGGGAGCGCGAGCTCAGACCGCCATAAGACGCCTTCAAGTCTAGCTGGCTGGGCACGAGAGTGGAGTTTGAAGAATCCGTCTTGCGATTTCGGCAAAAATTTCAGATTTATCACAGCGCAAAACTTTCTCCAGAGACTTGGACAAGAGTTGTGTAATATTTTGGGAAAGTGAAAATCGATTGGCTTGCAGCAGATAGATAACTAGAATAAAAAAGAGGTGAAATCGATAGTTAACTTTGTCTTTGCAAGAGAAAAGAGTTACGAGAACGGAGCGGAAAGAGAGAAAAAAAGTCATTAACTGACTCCAAGTGCGTGGAAAGTGTTGAAACTCCTTCGAAGTCGGGCCCAGACAGTTCAGAGGATTCAGCGAGCGAAAGGGAACTCAAGGGCTACAAAACACACAATGGATGCGCGAAGCTTCTTCCTGTTCGCCAGCCTGATCCTGGTGTCCTGCAGCGCAGTTGCACTAGCATGCCATGGAACGCTGTTGGGTGAGTTCGCAGTGAATGTTGTGCGCCTGGAATTTAGTGCAGTTTAAGCCAGGTTGGGGAATTTCAATTAAGCCAGGTTTCGCTTATTCCTCGTTTTTTAAGCTAAGGTGTCTGACATCAGGGAAAATTAAATTATTTCAAGTGAAGATTTGAGAAGTGGGGGTTCCTCTCGAGAGAAATCTTTGATAAAATCGGTTTTTATTAATGAGTTAAATACGTTAAAAATGGAATTCAAAGTTCGTAATTCAATGCAAAGAGTAAACAGTAATTTTAGCTGTCTCGTACTTTTCAGCAACAAATACAAGCAACGAGTAGTTAAGCCTCGTCATTATCAGCTGAAGTAACTGCATTTCAAACGCCAACGAATTCACAAAATTCGCTTCATGCAAAACCGTTTAGTTTATTATTAAACTTGTTTTGTTTCATATTTACACTTGTGTTTCGCGCTGAGCCGGATCCGATTTATGCGGCAGAGACTTGGCGATGCTCCAGCCTTGTGATGACATACATTTCCTGCATAAATTATTGCATTTTTCGACAAACAGCGAAGTAAACACGATCGTCTCATGTCGGCGACAGTTTTGGAAATAAATCGCCCGCGTGCGCTAGCAGCGTTTCACTGCTGATCAAGTGAATTTCAATTGACGATTCTAAGCATTCGTCTGGAATTTTTACCGACTGCTAAGCGGTTTTGGCCGAACTTATTATTTCTGCAACGCGCTCGTTGACTGGAGGGTGAGCAGAAACGCATATCGGCGACGTGATAATTTTTGCCCCTTCGAATCCCAGCTGGAGGATTTTTTTTGAAAAGAGAATTGAAATTATTTTACTTTATGCGGAGCGTTATGCACTGAAATTTCAATGAGTTGCGCCGAAGCGACGTCTTCGTCGGTGGAATCGAAATGCTGTTGACTCAATCACATCACGTATTTAAATGCCAGCATTAACGTGCGATATAAATAGATTATATACGAGATTATTAACGAAATGAAACAGGTATCCCGAAACCGGCTGCGTTTGTCAGACTTATTTGCCCCAAACTAGGATCCTCCATTCCGAATGGTTTTGCTCGGTTGGTTGGACGAGTTAGTGAAGCCAAATAATTCAAGGCATGCACCACGCAAGTCCTGTTCCACTAAAATTCCAACAGCCAAGAATTTAATGCAAATTGCACCGAACTACGTTCCCAGAATTGTTTGTCCAACTTCAGTTCTCAGCTTACCAGGTGGCTGGTAAGAAAATATTTGCTACAAAATGCACTGGTTTCTTCCTAGAATTCTATTGAAATTCTGAACACCCTCTTTGAAAGTACAATACAACTTATTTTGTGAATTCCCCAATTACTTTTTTCTTTCTGTTTTTGCTCTTCTTCAAATAATCAAATACTACTGAAAATTAGCAGAGGAATTCCTTTCAAAAATTTGCAGTTCCATTCCAAACGCGATTCCTTCACTGATCCACCGAATCGCACACATAACTGGCAGCAAGCAACGAGCAACGAACAACGAACAACGAGCAACGAACAACGGAACTGGTTTCTTTCTGGTTATAAAATAAAATGATAATTCGGTTTATGTTTCTCTGTTTACACATCGAGGTTCTAACAATAGATTCTATTTTTAACTAATGTATGCGCAGCCACACGGCATCAGAACTCGCACTTGCTGGCTCTTCTGCTCGTATAAGCGAAATATGACGACTTGACTTCAGAAGCAGCGAGTTGTATTATCAACCAAAATCAATATTTTCCAGTTTACTATATTCGGAGGCTTCTCTGAATTCTGTTCTGTCGCTGGATCCCCATTTCATTTGGTAGAACTGGACGATTTTCGTGATTATTAACCACATGAAAACCAGACTTAATTGCGTATGTAAACATCGATTTCGAAATGATCTGTATAAATCCTACACGTTTTATCTATCGTATTAAGTTGATCTCGGGCGGCGGGTTTCCGTGTTAGATAAGTTTTTCGCTTCGTCTTACGAGTGTCTTGATTACTTTCGGATTCTCTGGGTTTCCCGCAGTAACCTGTAGTGTGTGTGCAGTGAGAAATCATAACCCCGTCCTAGACAATCGTGATAATCGCACTAATAACTCAACTGCTGCCCTTCCACCGCCACGCCAGCGCCATGCGTGCTGCACAAAGTCATCAATCAACAAGATCAGCAGGGACTCTGGCATGTTTTCGTCTGACTTCCGCTTTTCCAAATGTAATCCCAACTGAACTTGCTGATGTTTACAAGCGACTGATTAATACTGATTTCAAATTGCTGAATAAACACGCTGAAGTTCAATTAAATCGCTACAGCAATCAATATTTCTGCTTATCATCGCTGACTGGCGCCGTACACGCTGGGACTTCAAAACCGAAGAGTTCAATAACAGAGAACATGCGGTCTCAATGACCCAGAAATGAAGACAAATCTGGCGCGAATCGAGCGCAGACAACCAATCAATTTAATGAATGCTAATTAGCTTCGGAAGCGGAGAAAAGCCTCGAGCACGAGTTGAGTAGCAGTCGAGATCGGTAATCAAAAACGCCTACGCGCCCGATATTCCACGAATTTCAGACACGGAACATCATAGTGAGATCAACTTAATCATGACGATTGAGAATCTTTTTCATGAAAAAACTCCACCCTTCTCTGGAGGGGACGCCAGCTTGCGTCACTCTACATGTTTGCAATTTTAATTAGCACGCGTTTGTTTGGAAAAACGCGCTAACTTCTTTTCATCTCTGGATCAACACAGCGCGCGTAGCTGAGTAAACATCAAGTAATGAACTTGAAGTTGTCAAAAATGTCAGCTTCTCTTCGTTCGCGATGAAGAGTTATGAAAATGAAATATTGCACGAACATTAACACGAATCGAGTATTAAATGGCATTTTGTAAGCAATAAAACGCCACAATAAACAGCAGCATCCACAGTCACGTCACGGCAGCCGCACGCGATGCCTCCGATCTGACGTTGAACGTTGTTTACAAGCGTCAGCACGACCAGCGCGTGTGTTGCCGCATTCAACGAGACGCCCGGCTGTCTGCGGCGTTGCCAGCTCGTGCTAATAATGCAATTAACTTGTGGCCACGAAAGCGAACAAAACGAAGTAAACGTCAATTGAACGCCAAGTGAGGCGGAAAACGAAAAGCGAAAACGCAGCACTTGAGGAACAAAGAGCGCTCAAGGTCCATGCTGTGGGTCGTCGCGAATGATGGCAATGCAGTGGGTCGCCTCAAATGATTGCCAGGGGAAGAGGAACGATCGCTCGCCATTCATCAGAGCTGATCAGGAGCCATCAGCGGTTCCAGCGGCGAAACGATGCCTGTCGACTGCTGGTTAGCATAACGTTGCCACTCTGCTGCGCTGTCGTGCTCCTCAATAAAAACTTAATGAACTTGTTGCAATCCATCAATACTTCGACGACTGCGGCCTCCTTCAAGGCGGCCTCCGTCAACGCGGCCTCCGTCAACGCGGCCTGCGTCAACGCGGCCTCCTTCAACGCGGCCTCCGTCAACGCGGCCTGCTTATTTTGTCGCTGATTCTGCGTTCGGCTGATTGATGGCCGTCGCAGCAACCGAGTTGTCGACATTAGCACTCATTACTTCCTTACTTGTGAAGGTATTCGCTGCTGATTAGCATCTCGAAGTCTTGAACGCTCAAGTGCTAAAGATCGCCGCACCGCATGTCATCTAATGGAATCTAATCGGCTGTCATCAACGTGCGACGTCATTCCCGCCTTTATTCCTCGCCGGTTCGGACATTTTGGTCGCTGAGATGCGGCTGCGTTCGAACACGGAAAAGCTGTTTTGTTGGTGTGGATACTTGTGTGTTATAGGGAGGGATAAATGGAGGGATCGTTGAAACCCCAGAAGAGCCTTGACGCCTTCAGTTCGTGACGAGAGTCCGAAGAATCCTTAGTGCTCCGTGCTTTCCCCACGACGCGTGGTCAAGGACGAGTAAACCTTGAGGCAGCGAGCTGCAGGTTGATCAAAGGCGGCAACAGCGCAGGTTTCTCAGTTCTCACGGCGATATGACGTGTGTGCCACCAATCACTGCCGCAATTTGCCGCTGTTGTTGCTGCCGACGCTGGCTCACTTGTACGGACGCGTCCTGTGTCGCCGTTGCTCTTGATTACTGATCTTGTGGTGTGCAAGTGCAGCCTGCGCAGGCCGTGATCACCACACAACGAACGCCTTGCTGGTGTTGGCGAACGCATTCAACTGGTTCCGGGTGAGCTGCTTCATTAACGTTTGCCAGTTGAGCTCATTTGTTGCGCCCCTTAATGAGCCTCAAGGGCTCGCCTCGTTCTGCGCATGCTCGGCCCGCATCACAAAACACTGTTATTAAAAGTTATTAAGCGGAGAAAATGATTTAAATTGAATGCAGTCGCACAACAACTCGCATCGCATCAGAATCGCATTAACAGCAGCATCGAAAATAAGCGAGGAAGCGAAACATGCGTCTTCAGATTGAAGCGACGAAACACGAGTGCGTTGCAACCTTACGAAAATAAGCTGGTCGTTCTGGTGAGAATCATTCGCCGAACCCCTCGTTTCGCGAGTTCGATCGCGAAGTGAAGATCAATCAATCTGTACACGACTCCTCTGTTGAAGAGGAGTCGCGGCTTAACCCTTGAAGTCGTGTCTTAACTCTTGTGTGAAAGCGTCCAGTTCTGCTGTGCATCCTCAAAATGTGTTGAACTCTATGTAAAGTTTGAATATCAAGTGTATAGCAAATTTCTGTGTGTTTTTTATACTGCCGAACTGCCACAGTATTGCACAGTATTCTCTGTTATATAATCCTACCAATCTATCGGCAAAATCTTTGTCTGTAGCATGGCACGTCTTAATTTACGGATTTACAAAGTAGTGTAGCAAGATTTAACTACAGCCAAAATACGCCACTTCATCGGCCGATTTTTGAAAAACCTTCAGTCGGCTTCAGATGCTTTAAATTTTGTTCATTAAATTCTTCTCGTGATTCTGTAAACGGCGTCATTATTATTAACATCTTCAATAAATTAACTTACGCACATCTCGCCCCAAGATTTTTTACGATATCCCATCTTAAAAACCAGTATTTCGTCAGTATTATAATGTCGGAAAAAAATATCGTCTTATTATGACCGAATACAAAATATACTCGTAATATGTATTTCACTCTGGCGCTATATGCTCCGGAATAACTAAACCGTTTATGAGACATTAAGGTTTTAACATTTTTGAAGAAGAGGTACCTTAATATTTGGTATAAAGGGTAGGCGTGGTTATTAATCGATCGCCCACTTTAGTTCCCAAACTGCTCTACATAACAAAGAATATTTGTGCCAAATTTTCAGCTGAATTCTAGGAACACATTTAATTTCTTAATACCAACCCTAAATTGTTGTGATTCTTTTTTATCAAACGATTTTCTAAATTGAAAAATGAATGATGTGTAACTGAAATTCTACGCATCTTAATTACCGTTATACGCCAACAAAGTACACCAGTTGACAAGAATTCAGCCTTGGTGGCCTTCGGCTTTCGTAATTGGGGTCAAAACTACTCCGCCTCTTCCACTTCCAGTTTCATGCTTTAAAAGTCTTCTAAGATGACGACGAGTTATAGTTTCTGGCCTGCCAGATCGCCGTACAAGCGGTTCGACGAGCACACAGTATCTGGGTCTCGATGTCACCGTCAACGGGTCGATCAGACAGAAAGCCGCGTACGCCCCCAAGGTTAGCTTGTTTTAGTCGCGCGCGCATTGAATTCATAATTAAGATTCGCGTAAAGTTCACACGATTTTTGTTAGCTTGTTTTATCCAGCAGAACATAGAATTTGCATTGTAGAAAGATGTTTGGGGGATATCATTAAAGCGTGATATCTTCCGTAAATAAAACTGCTCGGTCCATCGGTCCCATCACAGATAGGAGACCGCAAGCCATCCGCAACCAAATGTCTCTAATAGTATTCAGAGCTGGCGCGGCACTGGCCAGCATTCTAAATACAGCGATGACTTCATGGCAGAACTTCATTCATATTGAAATGCTTCGCTGTCTGAGTTCAAAAATCTGTCTTAATGAGACAAACAGGTTCCACTTTATGTTATACAGATGGATATAGAAGTCAATTGTGTGACAGGGAATTAAATAGCTTGATTCGTTCCTGCTCTACCGGCAACTTTCACCCATGATTCGCTTTCTCTTTGCAGCATCGGGCATTACAGAGGAGGAAAAGGAGATCATTATGCGGGAGCACAACAAACTGCGGCAAATGGTGGCGACGGGCCGCTACCCGGGACAGCCGGCGGCCGAGAATATGCGCGAGATGGTCTGGGACGACGAGTTGGCCGCTCGCGCTCAGAAGTGGGCCGATAACTGCCAGTACCGGCACGATCCCAAGCGAACGATAAGTAAGTGTTGCTCTCCCTCCGAGATTTACAACCCTCCGAGAAGCGACAACTCCTGTTTCACGTCTCACTCCTCGCATCGCATTCTCGTCATTTTTCAGATCGTTTCACAATGGGTCAGAACCTGGCCCTTATCTGGAGCACCGCGCCGCTGGACCCCGACGACGGCGATTTTCCGTCGCGCATTAAGAAGTGGTTCGACGAGGTGCAGAAGTACTCTTTCGGTGACGAGTGGTCGCCCAAAACCGGTCATTATTCGCAGGTAGGTCCGGGGATGACACAAGTATGGCACGCAGTACTTGACTTGACGTCCTGTCTGTTTCAGCTGGTGTGGGGCGAGACGAGCTTGATCGGTTGCGGCTTTTCGGAATACAAGGATACCACCAAATACAACAAGCTTTACGTGTGCAACTACGGCCCAGGGTAAGTGAGCATGAATCCCTCATTCATGACAAACGTTAAGTTGCGAAATTGGCGTCCTTTCCTCCTCAGCGGGAACGTTGTTGGTTACAATCCCTACGAAGTCGGCAAGCCTTCCTGCGCCACTTACGGCCTGCGACCTTCGACGCGCTACCCTGGGCTCTGCGCGGCTTCCAAGCCGGAGCCGAACAGCATCAACAGCAACACCATTGAGTACGACTATCAGCAGAGCTCGGCCACGCAGAGTTCGGCCTCCTCACACTTCCGTCCGGCGGCTTCCACCAGCACGGGCTTCTCGTACGGTACGAACACCCGTGGCGGCAGCTCGGCCCACACAGCGGAGAGCAGCCAATACAACAGATACAAGAACAAGCTCGAGGCCTACAAGCCGTCCACAGCAGAGTTCCAGAACTCCGTGCGCAAGCACACGGTCCTCCGATCCTCCTTGACACAACAAGGACACGCGTCACCCACACAGGGACAGCAAGCGAAGCAGCCACAACCACAGGGTGCAGCAGGCGCGTCGCAGTCGGGAGCAATACGCGGATGGAGCCTCCTGACGTGGCGCGGTTAGATACGGCGGCTGAAAGCGCTCTCAGCAGGATGAGTTTAATTTAGGAGTCAAAACTACTACTGTGTAGTACCGCGAATACAGGGGGGGGCTGCAAAGGGACGTGGACGGCTGTCGAGAGCATCGCAGGTCGGAACCGTAGAGCGGGAACAGCCCTCACTGCCATCATGAACTCGTATCACATCTGTCTGCTCTCGGCTCACACCTTCACCTCGTTCACCTCGTTCACCCCTTTGACTCTAGACATCCATAACCGTAGAATTTAAGTATTTAGTGGCTAGAAATGCTCATTTCGCGGTCGAAATAGGTCAGACCTGTCCACACCGAAACGCTTATATGAATAGCTGCTTAGGTAATCCTAACTTAAGTAGATTAAGTCTTAAGTAATCCTAACGAAACGTAGTTTCTGGCTCAAACCTTTATAACTACTTCCTCCGAAAATATTCGCTTATTTGCTTGTATGATTTGTGTGTCTGGCAGTATTGCCTCGTTATGTATGTTGGGTCGAGTGTTTCTTCGGCATTCGGCTCGTAGAATTAACGTCCAACAGTGTGGATATTATCGTCATGATCGCCTCGTAGCACCATCAGACTTAAATTTTATGGAAATCGAATGTTTGTGTGTAGCGCCTAAATAGCTTTAAGTTTTGTAATCTTGTGTTATCGAATGATTTGCTTTAATGATTAAAAAATCAACTTTTATCTTTAATACGAGCTTTTTAATCAAATATTCATGGATCCAATCCACACAGATTGGGTATTTAGTCGATTTTGATACATAAAAGTTGAAATTATTTCACTGGAACGTTTTCTGAACCGCAACTCAGCCATTCGGCTTCAATTTGTGGTTGTTTGGAAGGCAATAAAATTATAGATGAGTGATCAAATTCCACTGGATATAGTTTCGGGTAGAAAGTAACTTTATTTACATAACTTTGCCCGTGGAGTTTTTCTCCATACGGCAGTATAGAAAAATATCTTGCCAGACAAAAATATCTTTCCAAAAAAAGTTGGAAAGGAGGGAGTGGGTGGACAGCGTAAAGGCGAACAGTGTTCAGTTATTTGTGGCAAATAACTTTGCATTAGACGTCAATTACTTCAGCAACTTAACATTGCTGCGCTATCTACTCAAAATCGTGATGTGATGAAGAAGATTTGACTGCAGATTCGTGACCAGCAAGCCAAAATTACCCTAAAACGTTAACCGTTCATTACTCACAAAAGAGGTGTAAGTTGTTGGACTGCGTAATAATAAAAAGATCTTTTGGGAAGAAATCAAACAAGTTTATTGATACCTTTCGAGAAGGGCAACTGCAACGTAGGGCATCGTAATGGTGGAAATGGGTACACATTAATACTCAACCGACGGCAACTAATTACTGACTTCTTCCGTATTCGCTGATAATGAACTGAGGCACGATTTCCATCAAGCAAAATCCTGCACCCAATTAAAGATGACGACTTGTGAGCCCTGACGCCAAAAGTTAGTAGAAAAGAAGTGAAGGGATTTCTGCAGCAGCAAGAGTCAATGAGTTCGTGATGATTAGTCGGCTATTTTCTAGTCCTCGTCATCGTCATCGATGATGGCCAGGCGACGACGCTTGGCGGGTTCTTCGCCGGTAGCGGCTCGCAGTCGCTCTTCCTTCGACGGTTGGCGTCGCTTGAGAAAGAGCGCATCTTCGTCATCAGAGCTGACATCATTTCCAGCGCCATCGCCGTCACCTTCAGCGTCCGCGTCCTCATCGAATCCCTCGTAACGACGCCGTTTTCTATTGTTTGTTTTTGAATTTGCAGCAGCTTCGCCATCTCGACTGCTTGCTTTGTCAACAACGGGCTCCTCCTTTTCGGGCTCCTCTTCTCTGGCATCGCTGTCGGAGTCAATTACGTTGGCGTGCCTGTTGAGACTCGTGGAGGTGGCGGCCTGCTTGCTGTTTTCTGCGTCAGCATTGTCCTCATCGGAGTCGCCCAGTTCCAACAGGCGCTTTCGGTAGTCTTCCGAGTTGAAATTGAGCTCATCGTCGTCTTCCTCTGCATTCGGGCCGATGACCTCGGCCGATTTTTCGCCCCGCTTTTGTTCGTGGGCGCGCTGTGTTCTCAGCTGATCGAAGAGGTCATCGGCTGTCGTCTGCGATGGTTTAGTCTGCGCCTCAGCTGGCAACGCTTTATTTTTAATCTTCTTGGTCCTTCCCGAACTCACTCCCACGTCTGCTTTAGTTTTGCTCTTCTCACCTCGCCTCTTCTGCCTGCCATTCAACTCGTTTTCAATTTCGTCAACACCCAAGTCGCCGCCGTTATCCGGAAGTTGTTTCTTTTTCTTGGTCCTTCGCTGCGCGCTCTTGGCTTTTAGGGGTTCCCGCTGTTCGTCCTCGTTGTCGCTCTTGCTGTACATGAGGCTGTTCATCTTCTCACGTCGCTGATCCATGTATTCCTCCAGGCCATCGAATCGCTTCTCCTGTCGCTTCAGATAATCGTCGAAGAAGTCTTCTTCACTTTCGGCATCGCTTCGATTTCCAGCGTCACTATCATTGCCGCCTTCGTTTTCAGTGTCCTCTCCAACGTCCTCCACAGCGACCGTAACTTCTTCGCCCGCCAAAACTTTGGCTCTCAACTGCAAATCATCCGCATTCAAGTAGATCGGGATGCGCCAGTAGTTCTCCATACCGACGATGGGCGGCTGTATGCCCAAGGCCACCAGCACCTTCTGGAAGGCTGCATCCTCCATGGCTTCCTTCTGCACCTCCAGAAGTGGCAGCAGTGGCACCCCATCGTCGTCCTCCGAAGGTTCCTCCATGTCCTCAGCTGCTTCGGACAGGCACTCCTTCACCCAGTCGACGGCTTCTTGATACTTGGCCGCGTCCACCTGCTCGATTAGCGCACGCACGGTGCCAACATCCAGCGGAGTGCGTACGACTTTGCGCTTTGTCGGTTTGCTGGGCTTCCGTGGTTTAGTGTGACGTTTTGATGTAGCCCCAGCTGTTCCCGTGCCTTCGCTGAATTCCAAGGGCTCCCCCACATCCTCGTCATCATCGCCGTTTTGAGGTTTTTTTGACTGCTTCTTGCGTGGCTTCTGCGGAACGATTTCCGATTTGTCGGCGATGATGTGTAGCTGCAGCATGCGTTTGATTATCTGTTGCTTGTTCCTCCGTTCTCCGAATTCGTCCAGAATACGCTGTAGACAATCTGTAAAGAAGGTTAAGTTAGTAATTATCAAACTCGAAGCACTTTCATTAAGTGAATGCATGTCCCTTCCGTTTAATTCTTCACCCCGTCTTTCCTATCATAATTTGTTCCCATTCAGTTAATTACGTTCGGCACGATTACATTTAATTTTAACCTTTCCTACAGGACGTGGTGCCGTTTTAATCAAATGCAACAAGGGCTCTATGACTCCTTGGTCCACCTAATCACGCATTCCATCATAACCGATGAGTGCTTACCTTTCTCGGTGCGATACTGGTCGTAGAGGCTTTGTAACTCCTCGTCTTCCTCGACACGCCAAAGGTTTTTGGCTGCGGCCGTCCCGGCACTGGACTTCTTCGTCGGAACCTTGAACATTAAGCCCAGTTCCTTGAGCTTCTTCAGGACGCCACGGCGTGTACGCGTCTTGTCGATGAGGTTCTCCAGAATCCAATCAATCACATCTGCAAATAAGTGTTCAGCATGTGTAAGGAAGCATTTCACGCAGAACATCTGAAAGGCTGGAGCTGCGGTAAAGGGATGTCGGGGTTGGTTGTGACGATGAAGCCGGGATTTAAAATTAATACGTCAAAATGGCAACGTTTTTTATACGGGAGGTGGGTAATAAAGTGCCAATAATGGCGTGCGATGTGACCCCATTCCAAAGTGGATGACGGCCGAGGTCATTTTTAGGGAACACTTTGAAATGAAAGCATTAAAAGAGGAAGTTGGAGCATGGAACGCACTTAATGGATTTCAACTGATTGATCCCGATGATGAAAACGTCAAAAAGTTTGCAACAAATTCTAGGAAGAACTGTATAATAAGGAATTTTGGACCCGTTCATTATCTGTCCCCTTCTGCAGCCTTCTCTGCTTATTAAATAATGTTAATTTTGAAAGCAAACCAGAATATTCTTTAGCAGACGTCTGCTGTGAATCAAAGACGGTCGTCGGAAGAACAAGAAGATTCCGCTAAAACACAATTTGCATCATTAAATCTGTCAACGCCTGAAAAATGCCTCGTTCAATCATTCGTCATCGACAGCAGCAGCACCGGCAGCACAAAACGAAGTCATGCCTCAACCTGTCAACCCGCCCACGCCACACTCACCCTTATCGCTTTCAGGATTGCGTTGATTCTCTTCGAAGAGGAAACGCAGTTCGGTCTCCTGCTCCTCGGTCCACGCGCCTTTGGTGCCTCTGCAAGATAAAAAGCGGTTGCTTCAGCATCGAACACCATGAAAGGCTGTTGATTGGAAATAATATACAACTCGTCATTTATCATCCTCATCCGCATTCAACAGCAGCTGACGGATAGCCGGACTGACAGATGCACGGAGGAATCATTCCGCTCGATAATGGATCGTTTAATTCAGTAAAAGTCCCGCAGGAACCACTTGCTTGTTGCCTCGAGGACAAGCGTTTACTTACGATTCGTAGCTGTCGCAGTAGCCCGACTCCAGTTCGTTTGCTTCCTTCACCGACTTGTAGAACAGCAGCTCGGCGTAAATCTTCGGGTTGCTCGGGGCGGTCTCGACAAACTTACGCACGACGTAGACTCCCAGACGTCGCAGCTCCTCGTGGTGAGCATCGCGTGGAGCGCTGAAGACCCGCTGGAAGATGCGGAACAGCGTAGCCTGCAAGCAAACACATTTCGATGGTACGCGTCGATGATTTGGCAGCAATAAATTAAATAAAAATTAGAATTCCCACTCAAGAAAATGGGAAACCCAGCGTTCATTAAAAAAGCGTTAAAATTAAAAAAGCGGCAGACAAACGGACGTGCAAACATTCTGGGACGGCCATCAAACCCGCTGGAGTTCGCTTGTCCGCTCAACAGACAGTCCGTGGAAGGAGGGTGAGGGGAGGGTTGGGGGAATCTAAGGGGCGCAGCCCATTCAACCCATTCCGTCAAGCCGTGTAAACGTCGCACTCTCGCTTGAGTGTCGAGAACTCGTCTGACGTTGTGGGAATTAACGACGTCTGTATGGAGAGGGATTAGTTTTGAATGGCGCGGGCTGGGGAAAGCAAAGGGACCTCAACTCTAGCAGCAACGCAATTATTTAAAGTGGTAGACGGTATCTGTAGAAAGGATAGAAATTACTAGAGGGAGTACAGAAGCGTCCCTCGGGGGAAACGCTTGCGGTGCAAATTGTCACAAATATTCTCCTGCGACGCGAAGTGGAAATTCGCTGAGTGATGTACAGCTCTGCTGTTTAATTTAGCAGATTACCTTGCTGGTATCTAATCAGCAATCCAGTTATCTAAGCTTTGGACGGTATTTTCAGTAATTGATTTTTTTAACTAATTTTTTGGTATTCGTGTTTTTGGCTTTACTAATTTAGATAAAATTCTTTATAAAGCAGAGTTATTAAGGATATTTATTTATGAGGATTCAGGTGCGAAAAACATCCAGGATAAACGAATGCTGTGTGGAGGCAACTCACGCGGTTGGCGTCAAAAACTGAGCATCCTTGTCAAGAATGTAAGAATTTAATTCATGATGCCAAGAAATGCCTTTTTATTTCGTGCTTTTTAAATGATCTCCACACAAGAAATTCCTCAATACGATCTGAAAAAAATTCACATCAAGGAAAGGAAGGGAAAGAAAGGAAAAATCAAGGAGGCAAATTTTGAAAAACTTAATTTTCCAGCAGTCGGCACCTCGGATTTTCACAGTCGCCTGCTGGTTGTTAATCTTTTCTAAATGAGTTCAAATTTATTTGTTTCGCTTAAAGGACAAAATCCCGAGTGGAGAAATCCAGCCAGAAGCGCTACATTCGGATTCGTTAAACTGTAGCCAGCCATCATGTCGTCCTTTTCTCCGCGTGGACCGACTGCGACTCACTCGAAACACGCGCTTCTGATGCTGCCTTTGATTTATATTTGCTCTGCGTGAACGTAAAGGTGGAGGAAGAGGAGAAAGCAACAGCATCGTCAACGAGGTCTCGCGGAAGGGATGAAGTTGAAACAAACTTGTTTTACGATTAAATTTAATTTGAGAAAAACCAAAAATAGTAGTCAGCAAAATACTTCAAAGCGTGGCATAGCGCGTGAAGTCAAAGGACGGCAATGGCCAGCACTGGCTCATTATTGTTCTTTAAAATCCTTTATACGCGGTATCCCTTGTATACAAAAGCTCAAATACGCCTGCACAAGGATGAGAAAATACTCGTTGCATGAAAAGATAGAACAACTTCAAAACTACAACTGCAGCCGCTGCTCTGGTGTGCACGCGTGGACAAAGGTGGACAAAGTTTTGAATTAAACACCAATTCAGCCACCACCATGTCCTCCTCTAGCCGGCTGATAAACGACGCTCGCCCATTTAAGGCTCCTCACGGTAGGCGAGTTGTTTTTCACTTCCTCCTGCCGTCCGTCCATCCGCCGAACACCACTCACGCTCACACTAACGCTCAGATCGCGACACTTAAGCGCAGCCATTTTTAGGAACTCACCTGGTAGAGCATCGCCGGACACGAGCAGCCATACGCGATGCGGTACAGGATGGTCACGGCCGCCTTCAGGGACTTCGTGGGGATCTGCTCCCAGTCGGCGAGAACCACGGTGCAGGAGCGCACGATTTTCGGATTCAGTAGTCTGCGTGCGGAAAAGAGAAAAAATTTAATAAGCACTCGTACTAAAGCCGAGAAGCACGAGCGAGCGAACAAATTTAAATGAAGGGTTGGCCGCAGGATATGGATGTTTTGAGTTGCAGGTGGGTGCTTACGGAGGACATGTGAAGTGGGCAGCTGGTGCATCAAACCCGCTGGATTAGCGGCCACCCTTCAAACAGCCCACTCCTCTCTCACTGGATTGTTTTACAGCTCTTTTTTTGGTTTTTTTTTTATTTGTAAATAAAATATTAAAATTTCTTTGTAAATATTAGCTGAAAAATCTGACTCATTGTTTTCTGAAGCCGTAAATGCGATTAATTAGCTGTGGGAATTCAATTCTATGACTTCAATGGGTCAGAATAGTTGCAATACAGCTGCGAGTATTTAAGTAATTTTACATTACATCACGCAAGGACCGAATCCAGATGTCACACTCCAATGTTTCTCTAACAAATAAACGCGGTACCTCTTGCACTAGAGAGCTCTAGTAGAGACACTTTAAAGTTAATTGAAGTGTCTTTCGTTTGATATGCAATATGAAATAAGAAACTAAAGGAAACTTCCTAGCTGTGGCGACAGCAACCGACGTGAATCCACTCTTTCGGCTTTTTAAAGGCTAATTCCAATTTAAAACTCGCCAAAGCAATAAAAACTCCATTTTGAAAGTATTAAATGTGGGCAGCGGTGCAGTTTGGGAAAATCAAAGTGCTGGAAACGCTTTATGGCGGTAACAGGTTGACCTAATTGGACACTTAAAGTGGGAAGCGATTAACTTTCTTCTTTATCGCCAACTCAAGAGCAGCAGATGCGTAGAGCGCTGCCGCACGGAAGGACAGCTGGCGTCAGAGAGACATAAAGCCGCCCAAGGATGCGATGGAAAGCGATTTCGGACAGGAACTTTTCTGCGAAGTTTCATTGTCGTTCTCTGTCTGAATAAATGGCGAGTTAAGCGATCCTTCGGAAGCAAAGCTGACTTCGAAACTTTAAATAAAATGTCACTTCAAAGTCTTAGGAAAAACGAAGAGACGGATCCTGTTGATTCGATGATAAGTCCTGCTAAACTGACTGAGAACAATGGCGCTGTTTAAATTGCAAAGGCCATTCAAGTCCAGGCCGTCCCTCATTCCCAGATTAATCCCGCAATAATCCTCATCAAGTGGCTTCTGTTGGCAAACAAAACAACTCAATCGAGATGAGTGATAATTCGAGAGCTTATCGTGGCGCACAAAACACGGCAATAACAACAGCAACAACAATCAATTAGGATCTCTTCCTTCCACTTCAAACGCGCTTTGATTCATAGTGGTTGTTGTTGTTGCTGTAGTCTTTGCGGCGGCCATCACCCTCCCTCGCATTCTTTCATTATTAAACTCGAAGGACTTTGACGTTAATCTCTAATTAGATCCCTGGAGGGCAGCCGTTGCCACCGCCGCCGCCCGTCACAATCACAAATGCATTTGTAGAGCTGTTGGTGGTGCCAAGTCCGCGCACAAATACATTTAATCGTCAACAGATGGCGCCTCATTAAAGTTACGCGTTTGCTGCAAAGTTCTGCGTACTTTTTTTGCCTGCTCTTCCATTTCACTCTTCATCTTCAACTTTTGCCGCACAAAAGAAAGAAGAAAAAAGGACGGAGGTCGAGCAAAGCAAAAGTAACGAAGGATATCCCTTCTGCAGGATGTTTAATTAAAATGAGTGAAACGCGTTCAACAGCCGTTCCTACGAGGTCAAAACCTGAAGAGCGCCAGGATCTAGAAGAGGAAAAGAAGAGGAGTTCAACTGAGAAAAGCATAGCATTTAAAATCCTGCAATTCTGGAAAATTCAAGTTTTCCAAAAATGCAAAATGTTCAGTTTGGTTATGAATGAGCTAACATGCTGATTACTGGTAAGAGTATTTTTTCAGCAGTCTAAACAGACTGACGAACACTGAATCATAAGTGCAGACTGCACACATCTGTTCAGAAGAAGAATTCCGGTCGTTTTTCGTCGCTGATGAACTCATTTATTCAGCGAATCAGAAGAAGGACGAAGCCCACTCCAGAAATCCTAATGGCGCTCATCAGTAAACGAGGCAACATCAGTGAAATGCCGCTTAAATTTAAATTTAGTAAGCCTCTTTTATTCATATCGTCCTTTTTGCTCCTACTTTTTGCCTGCTTCTGGGTGGCATTTTGTTAAAATGGCAAAAGCGGAATGAATGAGTTAAATAAACTCGATTCATGATGTTCCACTACTGCAGAAAAATTATCTGAATGGTGTTACGGCTTTTTAAATTAACTTCAATTGCGTGGACCCTTGAAATCCTTCACCACCCGCTCAGAGTGTGTCCAGTATCCTTTAGGTCTGACTCGCAAACAGGCAAATAAATTATAAAACAAACAATTTAGCTTTTTCTTAATTTCTCCGCTCCTTCTGAGCGGACGATTTTCTGGTTAGGTTTCCTCGTCATAAAACGGCAGCGGCAGTCCTCTTCCATGACAAACGTAAAAATCCCTTTCTTCTCGGTAAATTACTTGAAATGGCAGAAAAACTCCTAATTAAAAAACGCCATAAATTGCTGTCCCTCGCAATAACCACTGAAGTGGTCTTAATGGCACATTAAAAAAGGGTTCATGGCACGGGAGAACTTCAGCATCCTGCTGCTTAATTTTCTTAATTTTAGCTAACCGATACGCGGACGTCTCAGGCAAACAGAATTTGGTCGGTAAATTTTTTGGTGTTGGTACAATTTTTCTCTTTCCATAGTCACCCCTTGCTGAAAACACCCCGTTACTGCCAACTCATGACGACCCCACATTTCAGCCACTCGTTCCGATAGCAAGTGATTGCAGTTTAGACCTGCAAAACCGCAGGCACCGCGCATTGAAAGCTGCTCGCTCGACTTTGAAGGGCCGGCGCTACGAATCCAGGCCAGCCGAGGCCAACAGAGCCAACGTACCTCTTTGCGAAATCATCGAATTTAAAGGTTTTCTCCACCATTGCGTCATCTGAAAAAGAGTGGCGGGAAAGAACAGATGTATGTGATATCTAACAGCAACAAATAATGGGCAATCAGACTCACTTTCCAGTTCCTCGTTCTCTTCGTCGTCGTAGTCATCGGCCTCGTTTTCGGCGTCGTCGGTTGACTTCTCGACTGCAAGAAATTGAAATGTCATCTTCACAGAAAGCTGATTTGTAAAGTTCAATAAAATATATATAAAAATATTAGTTCAGACCCAAGTCGGCTCCTCAATGAAATTTTTTATGAATGCCACACCGAAAGTTAGTGAAACTCAACTTTATTTAAATAACTTGATTTTTAATAGCTCGAAATCGAAATTTTCCTTCTTTTCAAGTTTCATCCTCAGCCTGAGGGTCAAGTTTATCGGACCCTCGTGCAAACGGTGCAGCTCGCCGTAATGCAGACCAACTTCAAAGCTACCGAACCAATCGACGACATCGTTTGGCACTGAAAGCGCCGCAGTTTCACCGCTTCCGCCTGCACCGCCCCCAATTAGACCGCCACCCGCCGACGGTTTTGACGGCATTTGGCCCAAATTGCTCTTTCATGCCTCGCACAGATCCATTTGCACAAAATCGATGCCACAACCAGTAGCCAACTTCAAATGTTGCGGGCAATGCCTGCGCGCCCCGAGCGTCCCCCTCTTCCGCTCGTGACGTAATTTCTGCTCCTAATGATCTCGATCGAACTGCGGTGGCAAGCCATCTCTGTATGGCGAGGTCTGGTGGGGGGGTTGGGATTGGCGGGGGTTGAGATTGCGATTGGGATGTTGTGGCCAACGTAATAAGCGAGAGAGAAATTTGGTACCGTGAGTGGTATGAAGAAGTTGCAAGTGCAGTGAGGCTCCGTTAATGATATGAAATTTAGTAATTGCATTTTGGAACAAAATTACTTCAACGAAGTCCTTTTAAAGTGAATTCTATGATTTCAAATTTTATAAACAAAAACCCTCGACAGGTTCGTGAATACTTTTCGCAAGAACAACGTCATTAAAGTCCTAAAACTAAAGTTCAATAACAACCGCTTTCATAGCCGCTTCGAGGATCAAATCACAAATTCAATGATTTTTCAATGAAGTCTCAACGACGTAGTGGGGATCCGTTTATATGATTGAAAATTTGTAAATACTAAAAAAATGGCTACAGATGTTAATAAAAGCAGGTAGAGGCATTAATTTTCATCCGTATGCATCAGTATTCAAATATGAAGCGCCTTCTGCACCGTGACATATTTTAAGGGGCAATTATTACTTCTGGAAATCCTTATCCTGACGAAAGTTCCCATTATGTAGGACTTTTTGGAGACTATTTTGCTAGTATGAGTTAGATTGGAGTCCCCTCAGTGAAGTCTTACACTGATTGTGCAGTCTACTTTATTCCCGACTGCTTTTATCCCCATTCATCACGAGCGTTTCCTGAACTCGAAGTCTGCCAACTGCATTCAAGACGCAAATTATCGGCTGCATAGAACTGCAAGGCCTCAACTACCGCCAAAGTCTGAGAAATCGTTAAAAGTTGGCCTGAACGGTGCGATATTCAATCACATTGCGAGGAATGGAAAACATTGGATTAAACAAGTTTCAGCGTTAGTTAAGCACTCGTATTTCATTTACGTTGATGTCCAGTATAAAACGGCTTTAATATTTGGTATAAGTATGTGTGTGTGTGTGTTTTAGTGTGTGTGTGTGTTTTCATGTGTGTGTGCATGCGAGTACGTCGGGCAGAGCTAACTGTTCCGCAACTTGTAATTGAACTGACAACAGGAAGCCCTCGTGTTGAAACTGTTGCTGCCTGCAACGAAGCCGGAAACTCAATAAACAACTTTGAGCAACAAGTTGCGGCAGGCAAGGCGAGAAGGAGCAGAAGGATGGGCGTCTGGTGCACACGGATACGAATCGTTCTGCCATCGCTTCAAGGCGCCTTCAATATTCATGCGTTTTCGCATGAATTCCACAAAAAGTTATTTCACAGGAAAACTCTAGAAGTCGGGTTACTCTCTGGAAATAAAAAAAGCCAAGGCAAACCTGTGCAGAAATTCATTTGCATTTTGTTGTGACTTAAAAGACATCAACGTAGAAAATATTCAGACGTGGAATGCAAGCCGCGAAGTCCTGAATGTCCTTGTTCTAACTTTCCACCTCAATTAAAGTTCCTCCTCAATTAAAGTGCAAAATATCTGAAATTATTTCACCACGTTTAATTCTGTATAACATTTCATCGTTCATCACTGAATGCCATTTCATCGCTCAAGTCTGGCAAGAGGTCGTCAGCGCCATAAAATCCTCCGGTGACCTGGCTGTGTATTGAGTACGCGTCCATGTGTGAGTGCGTGTGTAGGTGTAAATGCGCGCTAACTGCCGTTAATGCGGTAATCAGCACGACCGCACACGTCGGCGCTAACAAAGCAGTGCAAGCAGCCGCAAGCCACCACCACCACCGCCTTCATGCAGCGGTTCCCTCGCTTGCTGCTTCCGGTCGACCGCAAGTCAAGTAACCGCATCCCCGCAGGCACGCGCCCTCGCGCACACAACACGAAGTTCACCGCACTCACAGACGCACTCACAGCCGCACCCTCGCTGCCCCGCCGTGCGGTTGAAACACCGACGAATGGCGGCTGTCGTGACCTCGGTATGAATTCGCGGTTAAAGACAACCTTGACGAAGGAATTCGATGCTTCACCGGAAGCAGCGGGCTTGATGAAGGAATGCGAGCTTCGCTGCAAGCTGCACTCGCTCCAGGAGACGCTTTGCTGCGCGTTGCTCCTCACTCGACTTCCTCTGAGAAAGCGGAGCCAGAAGGCGATGAAGACCAAGCACAACGCTAACTTGCATTCTTTTGCGATTATTTTATTTCATGCGGCCGGTTTGGAATAAATCATTGAAGTTAATTGAATGCATTCTATGTAATGCATTGATAAAATGAATTATGAGCAATTTAATTAATTGGCATGCGTTGTGCGATTATTAGTTGAATTATTTACGAATTTACATTCAACATTCGATATATCGGGTGTATTTAACAGAACAGACATTAATTCGGTGTCGATGTGTGTGTGTGTGTGTGTGTGTGTGTGCAGCATTCCCAACACACATACTTAGCCGAGTAATTAACAGCACGAAGTCCCGCACACACCCGCACCAGCGATTGTGCGGCCTGATTTTGCAGCAGCAGCAGCAGCAGCCTCGGGACTGTCAAGCCGGAGAAGCTTTTCACGCCGCTGCATTCCATCCCCTGACGCGCCCCCTCTATTATTGGTTGCATTTAACAGAAGCGACCGATCGATGCGTTTGCCTCGATGTTGATACAGTTAGCTAATTTACAGTTACTACGTCGATAATAAGCTGAAATTCCCCGAAACACAGGCAAACACGCACGCACGCACCGGCAAATATTAACTGCCGAGGATCTCTACGCCGCACACGCATTTAATGCAATAAAACTTTCAATTTAATTGTGGGAAAGAATACACGCAGAAGCTTGATAAAAAGCAATTTAATTAACTTGTATTAATTGTTCTCGCTGAAGTGAATTTTTTACAGGTTTTGCTGCGGGCAAAGAAGTTCGTCCACAAGCTTCTCTGAACCACAAAAGTGCGTCACGTTTAAGGAAACGCAGAAGTCGTGATTCGGTTTCTTTTAAAAAATCCCTGATCAAGTTTTTCTTTAAAAAATCCCTGATATTCACGACATCGCAGTTGTCAAGTTGAAAATAATGCCCTGAAAATCAAGAACAAACTTTTCAAATTGAAAAGCGTCGGTGTGGAATTGACAATCGCAGTTTTCGAATTGAAAATCGTACCCTCAATTAAGGTCATTGAATAATATCGTAAAATTGAAAAATCCGGATTGTCAATGCCGTGAAACCGATGAACAAAAATCGGAGACTGAAGATATCGTATCCTGAAATTTGGTGAATGTGTCTTCTAATATCGCACCATTCAAGTGTCGTTGATTGCGGCGCCAGCGGACCTTCATCGCACTGAATGCACAGCAATGACCACGAATCTCAATTGTCAATCTGGCCACACAATGAGCCACTGAAGACTCGCCACTTGTGCAGCAGGTATCGCTGAGCGAGTCCATTCGGTTGGTCTCGCGTCCTCATGCTGCAATTTAGACACAAATTACGCTCAATCGAAGCAAAAGCAATGAACGACGGGATGGTCGTGCCCGTAATTTGCTGTAAACACAAACAAGCGCTCGGAGGGACATGGCAGCGCATAATTCCGAGTTGGCCGCTTCTACTAATTGAGCGCTGCAGCACTCGGACACCTGCGGTCCTCGACGCTGCCACCAAACGCGTCCGAACGCCACTCGGAGTCCCTCAGCAACTCTAATGATCGGGTGATGCCTGACTGGAGGAAAACTGACGCTGAAACGGAAAATGGGAGCGCGCGGATGTGCTTAACTGCCGAATTTTGAATGCCAACATTTAGCACGCTGCAAACACATTAAAGGGTTCCGCACGAATTTCCTACTTCAATTGATGACTGCGACCATTTGGAATTCTTTAAAAATTTATTTCGAAATTTAACTCTCGCCTCGTGTGTTTCTTCAGCATTTGCAAATCGTTTTAGCGGTCCTCATGCCGGGAATGCGTTTGTGTTCTTCGCAACTGTTGGCCGCATCGGCACTCCGCACTCGAGACGACACATCTTGGATGGCGTCAACTGCGTTCAGTCGCTGCAACCGACTAGAATGGCCGGCTCAGTCGCATCCGAACGGCGGAAACAGAACTTCGCCATTAGATACCAGCTGCGCTTATCGGCGAAATGCAGACGTAAAGTTGAACTCGTGAAAAATTAATGCTGCAACGTTTCCGACGACGCCTCCCGGCGCTCTTGAGTGCCGTAAATAATCTTCCGATGGCGACTAAAATTGGCCCTAAAATTGGCCCTAAAATTGGCGGCGGGAAGCGATTGCCATGAACGGCTTTCGAGCCGAAAGTGTAGCAGTTGAGTGAACAGCGGACGGAGCGATGAAGTCAGAGAGGGAGAGAAGGGAATCAATTTGGAAGAATATTGTGGAAATGCTTCATTTTTTACTAGAAGACGCAGTGCGTATGTGGTGTGTGTGTGTGTGTGTGTGTGTGTGTGTGTGCGTGTGTGTGTGCGTGTGTGTGTGCGTGTGTGGTGTATGCGTGTGTGTGCTCTATGTGCGTATGCGTCCTGCGAAGCCATTTCAAGTGCCTGTTCGTGGTGTGGTGCCTTCATCGCTCTTAATGCGGCGCTTATTACGTCACCCACTCCTCCCCTCGCCATCCAGCCTTGTAATGTGAATTTAATGACCTCATAAAATTGGCTGCGTGTCCTTCCTCAAACAGTGTTGCCGCCAGGTTCTTCCTTCGGTCATAAAAGAGATGAACTGAGAGATGAGCTCTACACGGCGCTCGTTCGCAATGAAAAGCCATTTTTGTAAAATAAATGAAGACTAGATTTCTAGAACGACGTTTTCATTTTTATTTTACAGCGTTTTCAATTAAAGTTTTCTAATTTTCAAGGGGAAAATAAGTGCAAACGTATTCTCCGGCAAAGTAATGAACGCTGTTGCGTGACTTGAGAAGTTCTCGCTGCAATATTGAGCGCTTCTCCTCTTCGCTCTCACCTCCTCGTTCGTTGACGCCTCGTTAAGTGAACATGAATGACTAATTTAATTACCGCACCACATGGCGCAGCACAAGAGGCAACAACTGCAGCGGAAGTATCAACGCGATGCACTGCATGCGCTTCCACAGCACAGGAGGGGCTGAATAGCGTGCGAGGGGCGGGGGGTGGAAGGGCTGGTGGAAGCAGGAGGTGAAAAGTAAAAAGCAGCGCTTGAGCGAGTTACTGTGGGACGCGAAAATTCTAAGCAATCACGCATTTTCAGGCTTAACAGAGTTTTTTTCACACCAGGCCAACTTTTAAATACGCAATGAAAGAAAAAAATCTCAATCATTAATCAAGCGTCTGAAACTCATCCTCACTCAAGCTCCAGTTCTCACTTCTTCTTTCATTTTGATCTTGATTGCATTTTCAAGTATTTTTAATGGTCTCCCCGCCGTCCTGCTTGTCTGCGTTTCTCGACGCTCGATGTCAACTCTGATTATCGCCGCCGCACTCCCGCTCCCGCTCCGACGGAGAGCGAATCCCACAGACCGCATCGCAGTTCGATGCGATTTTCAATTCAATTTTCATTCGCAATAAATGAGTGAATAATAAATGAGCGAGTGAACGAGGGCGAGTGAGTGGCAAGTGGATGGAAGAATTTGCATAAAACTTCTAACTTAACGACTTGACATTCGCTTTCGTTCAGCTGTCGTTGCTGGTATTGCTCGTCTTTTTATTTTCAGGCAGCAATTTAAGCACGACAGTCATATTCCGCGTCCAGTGAGGACGGCGAAGAGCGGAGGGAAGGGACGTGGGAGAGAGCTAAATGGCTTGATTCCTGAACAGCTGTTGGCCGCTCGGAAAGGACTTCAGTTAAGTGGTTGTCGCGTGAAACCACCCGGAATGAGGGCCGACTGACGCTCACCCGGATGTGAAAAACATGTTTCTGTTTTTAATGGAAGCCTACTGACAGTTGCTGCGTTGTAAGTAATAAAGAACACAATTGTCTCGGAGCGACGGATGAACTGGAGTCCTTCGACGAAGAATCCTAATTGGATTACAAGGGATGAATGCGGGCAGCCACGCAATAACAGCGGCAGTAACATCAACCAAAACATCAGCAGAAATAACAAGGCGAAGACATTTCAAATCAACGTAAATATAATTAGATTGACTTGTAAGAATATCCTGCTTACAAATACGAAAACAACAACTTCAAACGCACACTGGGGTAAACCAATTTTGGAAATATGAAACCAAGGGCAACAGGCAGGCAGCAGGATTCACGCTGGTCCTCTAGACCGAGTCCTTTCAGTTTGCCATCGTGGTGTCAGACAAAATCAATCAAAGGTTTGTCAATCATATCGGGGAAAACCGTCGTCGTATTGAAGAAAAAGCTGTCATTTACGATACAATAAGCGCGGCTGTCAATACGATGAAATCAATCTAAATTGAAAACTCGCGCTGGTCACACTGAAAACGCCGACATTCAATGCGAAGAAAGCGGCTTTCAATATCACAACAAGGAAGAACAAGGAAACGACATCACGACACCACGACATCGACATCAGATCGGCATTTTTCAGTCAATAACACTTCTTCAACCGAAAAAGTCGAACAACCGAAAATTGAAATGATAACCAGCATCTCTTCCAGTGCGGAAAATGGACTCATGATTCGAGCCAACTTCGAGAAGATTCGTCCGGGTTGTATTTCCGGATTTGGGCGAGACGGGGAGTACAAAATGCCTGATGTTGCAGTAAAAGTTCGTAGGAGTTGATATTCCAGGCAGCCAATTCTTTAGCAATCACCATTTCTTCATAATGTGCTTTTTGTACGTCTGCAATAATAATTTCAACGACAACCATCACCGCCTCCTATTTTGGCGATTTCCTTAACCCTTGTGTCAGCAACGGTTCAGAGTGTCACGGATTCTGCTTCAGTTTCAGACAGTGAAAAATTCCGATTGTTATTGTTTTCAATTTCGCTCTTTTTAATATTAAGGAGGACGATTGGCTTCATTGTATTCTTCAAGCTGAGCAGAAGAAAAATAAGTATGTCGCGACTTTCGCAGTGACAATCGCGATTTTCAGTACGACAGTCGCTTTATCAATTTCGAAATTCGCGCGAGGTTGATGATTTTTAGAGTAATTTGTTGAGTAGCCTCTTTATATTGAACGTTTGGAGGGCGCTTATAAGGGTTAAGAGTATTCTTCGTCGCATTGGTTTCTGCCAATAAAACCGGGAGTGTCAACCAACTTGGACCAACGTCGCTGTAGGCTGCGTCTGCAACAGTGGAGAGGCAGGGGCAGGAGGGAAGGGAGGGCGAAAGATAGTTGTGCGGATAGTAAAGCAGAAATATTATCGAAGTCCATTAACTTCATAAATCACGCACACAAGTAGCCACGAGCGACAAGGACGACGAAAACAAATACAAAACCAAGCAGACAAAATTAAGCACACTTTTGGGCGCTCCAAAAAATGTTAAGACGGCCGCCGGCATAAAATGATGTTTTACTAAATATTTATTGGCAGCCATATGCGAATGTGTGTGTGTGTGTGTGTGTGTGTGTGTCAGTCTGTGTGCACGTTTTTAAGTGTGTTTATCGAATACTGAAAAGGCGCAACTTGAAAGTTGCGAACACCGTTCCGTCCCACTGTGCACGCATATTGCGCGCATTACATGTCCTGCCCTTCCTTCTGGATTTGCTGTCGCGCCTCATGAACTCCTTGACTTCGAAATACTTTTGCAGTCACACCAGCAGCAGAAAAGTTGCAGCAACAATAGCTGTTGAAAGAAAAAGCAAATTCAAATTGCCAACATATTCAATTTGGAAAAGTTTCTCCTTCCACGCGCACACACACGCACGCACAGTTGCCTCCACACAGAAGCAGCAACGTCAGCAAACAGCGCCGGAGGAGAAGCATTAGGAGCGGCCACTCCAACAGGACACAAAGGATGCCCCAACTTCTGCCATCAAAGTCCGTAGGTGGACAGCAAATCTTTTCTTTGAACGCGCGTGCATACGTGTGTGCAGATGTGTGTGTGTGTGTGTGTGTGTGTGTGTGTGTGCGCGAATGTATTTGTTTGTGCGTTCAACACAATTCTGGCTTAATGGTTATTTATGGAAATGCATTTGCGCGTGTGTGTGTGTGCGTTTAAGTCAGGGCACAAAAATATAACAGAAACATCCTGCACGGCTGTTGACTGTCGATGTTGCTGCCAATGAGGATGATGTGGTGGCTGCCGCTGTCGCCATTGTTGCTGCCAGCGCTGTCCACCCATGAACGATATTTATGACTTCCTTTGCAGCGAAGAGGGCATAAAAGAGACATGATTGTGACAAGACATTAAGCCACGATGACTTCCAGGACACCCAAGGACGACGATCGACAACAAAGCCAGCGTGCGGCACGGCAGACAGAGGGAAGTGAAGGCCATGCGGACGCACAGAAAAGCTGCTGATTGTGCAGCCGCAACAGCAACAACGACATTGAAAATGAAAAAACGGACACGTTAAGCAGCAGCAAGAATCGGAAACGGAAGTGAAAGACGAAAGCCGGGCACTCTGTGTTGCTGATAAGCGAAGAAAAAGAGAACGAAAAGATAAATAGTGAATTTTTTAATGTTAGTACAGCTGACTTCAAAATAAGCGCAAGGAATTGAAAAAAGGAAGAGCAAAAAGCAGAAAAATAAAGTCAAGTAAGATTCAGAATAACGAGAAAAAGGAAAGAGCAAGAGCAAGATCAAAAGCAAAGGAAGGAGCAGAAGCAGGAGCAATAGCAAGACTAATAGCAAGAGAAAGAAAAAGAGCAACAACAAGAGCAAGAGCAAGAGCAAGAGAAGGAGCAAGAGCAAGAGCAAGAGCAAGAGCAAGAGCAAGAGCAAGAGCAAGAGCAAGAGCAAGAGCAAGAGCAAGAGCAAGAGCAAGAGCAAGAGCAAGAGCAAGAGCAAGAGCAAGAGCAAGAGCAAGAGCAAGAGCAAGAGCAAGAGCAAGAGCAAGAGCAAGAGTAAGAGCAAGAGCAAGATCAAGAGCAAGAGCAAGAGCAAGAGCAAGAGCAAGAGCAAGAGCAAGAGCAAGAGCAAGAGCAAGAGCAAGAGCAAGAGCAAGAACAAGAGCAGGAGCAGGAGCAGGAGCAAGAGCAAGAGCAAGAGCAGGAGCAAGAGCAAGAGCAAGAGCAAGAGCAAGAGCAAGAGCAAGAGCAAGATAAAGAGCAAGAGAAAGAGCAAGATAAAGAGCAAGAGCAAGAGCAAGAGCAAGAGCAAGAGCAAGAGCAAGAGCAAGAGCAAGAGCAAGAGCAAGAGCAAGAGCAAGAGCAAGAGCAAGAGCAAGAGCAAGAGCAAGAGCAAGAGCAAGAGCAAGAGCAAGAGCAAGAGCAAGAGCAAGAGCAAGAGCAAGATAAAGAGCAAGAGCAAGAGCAAGAGCAAGAGCAAGAGCAAGAGCAAGAGCAAGAGCAAGAGCAAGAGCAAGAGCAAGAGCAAGAGCAAGAGCAAGAGCAAGAGCAAGAGCAAGAGCAAGAGCAAGAGCAAGAGCAAGAGCAAGAGCAAGAGCAAGAGCAAGAGCAAGAGCAAGAGCAGGAGCAGGAGCAAGAGCAAGAGCAAGAGCAAGAGCAAGAGCAGGAGCAAGAGCAAGAGCAAGAGCAAGAGCAAGAGCAGGAGCAGGAGCAAGAGCAAGAGCAAGAGCAAGAGCAGGAGCAAGAGCAAGAGCAAGAGCAAGAGCAAGAGCAAGAGCAAGAGCAAGAGCACGAGCAAGAGCACGAGCAAGAGCAAGATAAAGAGCAAGAGCAAGAGCAAGAGCAAGAGCAAGAGCAAGAGCAGGAGCAGGAGCAGGAGCAAGAGCAAGAGCAAGAGCAAGAGCAAGAGCAAGAGCAAGAGCAGGAGCAAGAGCAAGAGCAAGAGCAAGAGCAAGAGCAGGAGCAAGAGCAAGAGCAAGAGCAAGAGCAAGAGCAAGAGCAAGAGCAAGAGCAAGAGCAAGAGCAAGAGCAAGAGCAAGAGCAAGAGCAAGAGCAAGAGCAAGAGCAAGAGCAAGAGCAAGAGCAAGAGCAAGAGCAAGAGCAAGAGCAGGAGCAGGAGCAAGAGCAAGAGCAAGAGCAAGAGCAAGAGCAGGAGCAAGAGCAAGAGCAAGAGCAAGAGCAAGAGCAAGAGCAAGAGCAAGAGCAAGAGCAAGAGCACGAGCAAGAGCACGAGCAAGAGCAAGATAAAGAGCAAGAGCAAGAGCAAGAGCAAGAGCAAGAGCAAGAGCAGGAGCAAGAGCAAGAGCAAGAGCAAGAGCAAGAGCAAGAGCAAGAGCAAGAGCAAGAGCAAGAGCAAGAGCAAGAGCAAGAGCACGAGCAAGAGCACGAGCAAGAGCAAGATAAAGAGCAAGAGCAAGAGCAAGAGCAAGAGCAAGAGCAAGAGCAAGAGCAGGAGCAGGAGCAGGAGCAAGAGCAAGAGCAAGAGCAAGAGCAAGAGCAAGAGCAAGAGCAGGAGCAAGAGCAAGAGCAAGAGCAAGAGCAAGAGCAGGAGCAAGAGCACGAGCAAGAGCACGAGCAAGAGCAAGATAAAGAGCAAGAGCAAGAGCAAGAGCAAGAGCAAGAGCAAGAGCAAGAGCAAGAGCAAGAGCAAGAGAAAGAGCAAGAGCAAGAGCAAGAGCAAGAGCAAGAGCACGAGCAAGAGCACGAGCAAGAGCAAGATAAAGAGCAAGAGCAAGAGCAAGAGCAAGAGCATGAGCAAGAGCAAGAGCAAGAGCAGGAGCAGGAGCAAGAGCAAGAGCAAGATAAAGAGCAAGAGCAAGAGCAAGAGCAAGAGCAAGAGCAAGAGCAAGAGCAAGAGCAAGAGCAAGAGCAAGAGCAAGAGCAAGAGCAAGAGCAAGAGCAAGAGCAAGAGCAAGAGCAAGAGCAAGAGCAAGAGCAAGAGCAAGAGCAGGAGCAGGAGCAAGAGCAAGAGCAAGAGCAAGAGCAAGAGCAGGAGCAAGAGCAAGAGCAAGAGCAAGAGCAAGAGCAGGAGCAGGAGCAAGAGCAAGAGCAAGAGCAAGAGCAAGAGCAGGAGCAAGAGCAAGAGCAAGAGCAAGAGCAAGAGCAAGAGCAAGAGCAAGAGCACGAGCAAGAGCACGAGCAAGAGCAAGATAAAGAGCAAGAGCAAGAGCAAGAGCAAGAGCAAGAGCAAGAGCAAGAGCAGGAGCAGGAGCAGGAGCAAGAGCAAGAGCAAGAGCAAGAGCAAGAGCAAGAGCAAGAGCAAGAGCAAGAGCAAGAGCAAGAGCAAGAGCAAGAGCAGGAGCAAGAGCAAGAGCAAGAGCAAGAGCAAGAGCAAGAGCAAGAGCAAGAGCAAGAGCAAGAGCAAGAGCAAGAGCAAGAGCAAGAGCAAGAGCAAGAGCAAGAGCAAGAGCAAGAGCAAGAGCAAGAGCAGGAGCAGGAGCAAGAGCAAGAGCAAGAGCAAGAGCAAGAGCAGGAGCAAGAGCAAGAGCAAGAGCAAGAGCAAGAGCAAGAGCAAGAGCAAGAGCACGAGCAAGAGCACGAGCAAGAGCAAGATAAAGAGCAAGAGCAAGAGCAAGAGCAAGAGCAAGAGCAAGAGCAGGAGCAAGAGCAAGAGCAAGAGCAAGAGCAAGAGCAAGAGCAAGAGCAAGAGCAAGAGCAAGAGCAAGAGCAAGAGCAAGAGCACGAGCAAGAGCACGAGCAAGAGCAAGATAAAGAGCAAGAGCAAGAGCAAGAGCAAGAGCAAGAGCAAGAGCAAGAGCAGGAGCAGGAGCAGGAGCAAGAGCAAGAGCAAGAGCAAGAGCAAGAGCAAGAGCAAGAGCAGGAGCAAGAGCAAGAGCAAGAGCAAGAGCAAGAGCAGGAGCAAGAGCACGAGCAAGAGCACGAGCAAGAGCAAGATAAAGAGCAAGAGCAAGAGCAAGAGCAAGAGCAAGAGCAAGAGCAAGAGCAAGAGCAAGAGCAAGAGAAAGAGCAAGAGCAAGAGCAAGAGCAAGAGCAAGAGCACGAGCAAGAGCACGAGCAAGAGCAAGATAAAGAGCAAGAGCAAGAGCAAGAGCAAGAGCATGAGCAAGAGCAAGAGCAGGAGCAGGAGCAAGAGCAAGAGCAAGAGCAAGAGCAAGAGCAAGAGCAAGAGCAAGAGCAAGAGCAAGAGCAAGAGCAAGAGCAAGAGCAGGAGCAGGAGCAAGAGCAAGAGCATGAGCAAGAGCAGGAGCAAGAGCAAGAGCAAGAGCAAGAGCAAGAGCAAGAGCAAGAGCAAGAGCAAGAGCAAGAGCAAGAGCAAGAGCACGAGCAAGAGCAAGATAAAGAGCAAGAGCAAGAGCAAGAGCAAGAGCAAGAGCAAGAGCAAGAGCAAGAGCAAGAGCAGGAGCAAGAGCAAGAGCAAGAGCAAGAGCAAGAGCAAGAGCAAGAGCAAGAGCAAGAGCAAGAGCAAGAGCACGAGCAAGAGCACGAGCAAGAGCAAGATAAAGAGCAAGAGAAAGAGCAAGAGCAAGAGCATGAGCAAGAGCAAGAGCAGGAGCAAGAGCAAGAGCAAGAGCAAGAGCAAGAGCAAGAGCAAGAGCAAGAGCAAGAGCAAGAGCAAGAGCAAGAGCAAGAGCAAGAGCAAGAGCAAGAGCAAGAGCAAGAGCAAGAGCAAGAGCAAGAGCACGAGCAAGAGCACGAGCAAGAGCAAGATAAAGAGCAAGAGAAAGAGCAAGAGCAAGAGCAAGAGCAGGAGCAAGAGCAAAAGCAAGAGCAAGAGCAAGAGCAAGAGCAAGAGCAAGAGCAAGAGCAAGAGCAAGAGCAAGAGCAAGAGCAAGAGCAAGAGCAAGAGCAAGAGCAAGAGCAAGAGCAAGAGCAAGAGCAAGAGCAAGAGCAAGAGCAAGAGCAAGAGTAGGAACAGGAACAGGAACAGGAAGAGGAACAGGAACAGGAGTAGGAGCAAGAACAAGAACAGCGCACATAATGGAGTCGTCGAAACTTGTCAACCAGGAATATTTTCGAATACAAGGGCAGCCTGAAAAGTTCTCGGGATAACAACGAGACAATTTTTTGGCGTGTTTTTCACGTCAGTAAAACTTTTTTTCGTTGTTAGGCCGAGAAGTTTTCAGACTGCCCTCGTATGTTCAAAGATTAAGAAATCAAACCCACACTTTCCCTCATCTTTCAAATTTTATGGTTTCCATTAATATCAAGAACGCATCCTTACAGTCCTTGTTGTAGGTGGGCTTCCCGCGGCGTGCTTATGCGGGCCAAACAATCCAGCATCCGACCTGCGGGAGCGACGCCGACCACATCCGGTGCACGGACACCCGCGTGCGTGCGACGTACGCAAGGACGATTTGTCAAAAGCGGATCTCTGCCGGATTATGAATACGTTTCTTAAACATGGCTGACACCAGAAAATTATTATGCGATGATTAATGGCTGGTGCGACTCTGCAACCGCCGTCGAGGGTAAACAGAAGGCAGCAGCACGGCAGCGAGCAAAACGACAGGAGCAGGAAGGACGGGACGACGTAGGAATCCTGTTTTTTTCGCATTAAGTTTAGATTTATTACGAACGATGTGTGGGGAAGAAACAACGGGGACCGAAGGGAACTAAGGAGAGTGCGAGGTGCGAAGGAGCGCTCTGGGCCCCACAACACAGCTGAAGGATAAATAAATAGAAAACCACGTTTTGATTTTTCGATTTCATAGTTGACCGATTTATGTGGACGTCTGCTTGCGATTGCTTATCAACGGAGCGATTAGCGGTGGGAACGATAAAGAAGAAATGAGACAAAGAAGGAGGGAAACTAGAAAAGAAAGAAAAGTGGGGCCCACCATCGCCAGATGACGCCAGAGAAGGACGGGCAACAACTCACCGGATGGACAGACTTAATTAATCAACGATCGGCCAGAAGGCTGTGCAACAAACAACGCGTATCGCTGTGCAGAAGCCGAAAAGCAACAGATTCTGCCAACATACGTATAATCGTACGAGATCCGTATAGCACACGAGCAGCTCTACAAGTCCAACGATATCTGCGGGTAGAACTCGATAAAGTGCGCATTAGAGAGAAAGCAGGATTTACGACAGCGAAATCGACGAGTTTACAACATCAACACGCACTCAGCGGCAGCAGCATCGGTTACACGCAGCCAGTTGGTGGCCGTAAATAATCTTACGAACCTTAAGTGGCACTCCGGACGAACAAAACGTCTGCATTTGACGACGGGCCAGAAGAAAGCAATAAACTGGCAGCTCCCGACCACAATGTTGCCGGCAAAGTAGAGGGAGGGTGGGGGCGTTGAATGGGATGACGAAAAATAAGAAACGTCCGATGATTCCATGGATCGCCCTGATTTTCACAGACTTCGAGTCTTACTCGGATTGCCCCGATTCTCACAGACTTCGAGTCTCATTTTCAGTTGAAAAACCTACACTTTGTCGCAATTATGATCTCTGATTTTCACAGTAATTTGAAATGAGGGAAATTTATTTGGTTTAAAGTTACATGTTCCTCAAGTGTAGCGGCACATTTCTGTAAAATGACTTTTCTGATGTTGACGCAGGCGATCAAATGATGCAAATCGATTCACATTCTTCTCGTGCAGGTTTTATGAACTCAAATGTGACTGCACGTCGTCGCATGGATGGGGGAGGCACGACTTGGTTTGCATTAAATGTGCCTCTCAGAAGTGACAGATTTCTACGGCTGCGACGACGTTTATTTGCAGACTGCAGCGCTGGCTGGTGCCAACAAACTCGTATCTGCCGCAAAGGCTCTGCAGCATTTCCGGCGATAAACAAATTTGCGCAAAATATCAACAGGAGTAAATAGACTGGGGTTCGCTTGAGATCACAAACTCAAGGGTTCAACAACAGCAAGAGAAACCCTCCTACTGCACCCCAAACATTTGAAAACGGAAGCAAGCAGTCAGGCTGGCAGATGATATTTGATATTTTTACCGCGCTGAGATAAGTGGTGGGGTCTGAGCGCTTGTTGCAGCCCAGAACGCGAGCGAAGGACTCCACGGCAGGGGTGGGGCGAGGAAGACTAATGCTCGGAACACAAAGGAGCGAAGGATGAAAGGACGTACTTATGAGGCGTCTAGAGAGGCGTACTTATGAGCTCAATATGTTGCATACAACGGAAAAAACAACCCGTTTGCAGAGGAGTTGTGATCCTTCCTTCCTGTACTCTCTCGCCCGCTCCACGCTCCCCACTACCTTGTTCCCCTCGTCCTGCAGGAGGGCGATGGCGGTTCATACCGTTGAATTTCAATAACTTCATCTGTGCGCGACGGTTTTGACAGTAAGGGTTGCCATTTACTTGCCAAGCGTAGCAGCGCCGAGAAACGCAAGAAAAGGATGCCAGCAAGCAGGTCCTGCGAGTCAACATTTTATTTCGAATGCTTTCAGTTGAATGGAGGAGGATTTTTTCACTTTCAATAAAGTTTCAACTAAAACGTCGATGCATATGTGGTGGCGGCACGAGTGAGTAGGTGTGCGTGTGTGTATTTGTACGTGTCTGAGCACGTGTTGACAAATACTGCACAGCAGAGGGCGCGGCTAGTGGAATGGCAGTCAGCGTTGTGCTGCCGACAGCGCGCGCTGAGAATTCTTTCGTCCTCGCAAAGGAAGCGTTTAGGGATTTAATAACGCAATCCGAGACTTGAGAACTCAAACACACACACACACACACACACACACACACACACACGCACACGAAAGACACGTCCATGCAGGAACAGATTTGGGAAATTTTGCATGGCAGCGAACACTTTTTATTGTACGGATTTCCAGCTGTCTGCAGTAACTTTTTCCCTTTTTTGTGTTATACAGTGGATCCACGTACTTCAGAGTCTCATGTACTTTTTTCTCAAAAACAGTAACGCGCAGAGTCCAGATTCATCGAATTCTGGCGTATTGCGATCCACGTCTGGACTGAAATACACTCTCCCGACTCCCATTGCCGTCTCGCATGAAAAACCGCATCGACCTCGATTGAGGCGTTGAATTCAAGGCGAGGTACGGATAATGAAGCCAAATATCTCACCCGTGCACAACACTATTGAAAAACCCTTTTGATTTCCCATCGCGAAAGGTTGCGTGGACGTATATTCGAGTTTTATCATCGCCACAACCTGTAATGTCGCTTTCCACAGTTTTCACTGCAATTGAGTTTCTATACAAAAACTTCCCGGAATGTTTCTTCTTAAAGAGGAAACTGCACAGAAAATCTCGCCGTTTTCTGCAAAGTGGTCGCTGCAACCGAAATAAGTTGCGTTTTTAACATCGTGCAACTTTATAAGTGCTGCAATTTTAAGTTGTAATAAATTTAAAAGTCCTAAAAAGTCCATAAACTACCAGCACTCCTCGGCCACTCCCCCTCTCGTACTTTCTATGCATCGTTATGTTATTTTATCGTTACGCAACAAAGTTACTGCATCACAGCCATTAAACAGTTGCCAGCAGGAAGAAGGGCAACTGGGTACCGGAAACACCTCGGAAAACGACACCCAAAGAGGGAACAACCTGTATTTCCACAAGCACACGCCGTCGAGCAAAACATTGAAAGTCTTGCAGATCGCGTGGACGCGGAACCGTCGCTGGGAATCAATAAACTGGCAACAATGACAACTTGTGCCAGCACGTGACTTGCAACAAAATCGTGCTCATTTAATTAAAACCCCGCTAAATTAGAACGGGGGAAGGGGCGGGCGGCGCAACCCTTACGTCGGAGTGAGCCATTCAATCTCGCTGTCGAAATCCATCATGACGATTATGGCCAAAGTTTTTATGTGCGAAAGTCAGGTTTTGTAGGGAAACCGCCATCACCGACATCCTCTCGAGGGTGGCGGGTGGCAAGAGTACGCGGAACTAGCAACTGAACAGCAACACAAAGCGAAGCAACAACATTGAAATTAGGAGAGTAGCTAGTTAAGCTCTACTCCTGGCTTCATGAAGAAGGACTGCTGAGGAATTTTTGTTATTCAGACGGTGAAGAGTAACCGGGAGAAGAACACGAGCAGGAACAACCAGAACACCAAAAACGGGAACAACAAGGACAGCGAGACGAAGGCGGGCTAGAAGAATGGCGACGAGGGAAACGAGACAGAAGATAAAAACAAGAACAGCTACATCAACAGAAACAACTGCAACAGTATTAACAAAATCAGTGGTATGAAAAGGGAATAAAATGGCCAACACGGCCATTTTCTGCAAATGGAGTTAAGCTTCGGGTTTCCTTCTTTTTGCTTCTTTTCCCCTCTTATTTCTTTCCATTCTCTTTCTTTCCGTCCTCTCGTACCGCTTCTTCTCTTTTCTCTTGAGTTTGAGAAGTTTAAGAAGGGCAAATGAAGGGTTTTGAGGACGAGAGCGGGTATGTCGGCCAGACTCGTATACAAAACTTCAACGTTGGTGGCACCGACGAGTTTCCCCTTAAAGAAACCTGGCAACTAACTGTTCACCGCCCGCCTCTCCTAACCAAAAAACCCCAACCGGCCTCTCTAAACATCCGACATCTGGCTGAACAACAGCTTCTGCCGCAACTCACGCAGCAAAACACAGCCACCCACCAGCGCAACCTTCGTCGCCAGCCTTCTTGTCTCCCCGCGAACCGCGGAGTACTGCAATTACTCTGAATTAAGCAATTAAATCACTGTTATCTCGGCGGCAGCGCTCGCTCTCAACGGAAACTTTTGCTGTTATTATTGTTCCTTCTGATGTTTCCGGAACTGATAAGCGGCAAGCGGGGGCAGCGGCTTCTGTGTTGGGGTACCGCTGGCTGGCTGTGAGGTCTGACAAGGCGAGAGGTTGTTCCGAAATCGCTCCATTCAGAGTATTTCAGCTGCTGGAAAGGCCGACTCCAGTGTACTGTGTGGCATTTTAGTGTCTTTAAATAGTTGAAATACATTAGTTTGCCTCTCAATGCTGCGGTTTCGAGAGCATTAGCACGCGCACTAGCAAAAACTCCTTCAAAATAGCGCTAATTAAATGTTTGCTCTCAGCGATGCTTTTGCTCCACCAATGCGACGGAACGTTCGACGAACCCACAGTTTGACAGCGGAATTGATAGAGAGAATTGTTAAAGTTGAAGTTGTTACTGTGCATTGCGTTGCATAACGCAGGGCAGCTGGTTGCTCGTGCGTTTCCGACGCCGTGCGAGTGTGTGGCGGTACGCAGCCCTGCCATGACTCTGCCTGTTAAGAGCCGAAGGGCTTCGGGTTCAGCCAGCCAAACAAGAAGTCCTTTTCACTTCGCTCTCAGCAGATACCGGGACGGTAAAATGCGCCGAACGGAGGAGGCAGCAGAATAACCAACCGGAAATAAGCACCGCGGTGTCCCACTTCAAAAGCTGACGCAGGAATTCCTTTGGAGGGAGGAGGCGAGCAGGAGCACTTGAAGTCAACTTGCTAATTAAGGGAAGACGTAATTAATGCAAAGACCAGATCTTGTCGGCGACACGCTTCAAATGCATTTCCGTCCGAGGGCGCTGCAGTCGCAGGCAGGAAGGAAGCCTCTTCCATGAACGCACATCCAGTTAATGCAAGCAGGCAAGTGCGCGAATTGAAAACAAGCGTGACACGCAACACCAGCGTGTAACTTTCGGTGTACATCTCGCTCAGCGCTTCTAATTGAACGTTTGATGGCGTCACAACAATGAATTCACTAATGAAGTCACAGGGTCAGCCAGACAGACACTGCCAGGCTGCACTCCGGCCCCTCGGAAGCTCTGGCGGACGAGCCATCCGTGCTGCTGGACACACGAAAACCACAAAAATAATCTCGAGCAACGCAGTCCATGTCAACTGGACTGTCGAGCTGTCCAGCTGTCCAGACAAAGTCGCCGCAGGACATTAGAAGCTGCCTGCTGTACATGAACGGATGCCGCAAAAATGTATTTACACAAGCAGGGGTCGGGGCGGTGGGGGAGGGGGAGTGCGCCGGTCTGCCATTGTCACGGGCTGTGACGTTGCAGACTGCCAGCGGCGGACCTGCGGAGGACTCGTCTGCTTGCAGTGTCGGTTCTGCATTAGTTTCGGCTGGCCTTGGTAGCAGCAAGCAGGCGAGTCTGCTTCGTGTTCAGAATACGAAGCGAGGATTCTCAGCACGACCGGACACGCTTAATAAGCATTAAATGGAATGATTATTAAAATGTAGAGGGGACTAATAATGACTGACGTGCGTACGGAGGGGGAGGTGGGAGGGACAGGTACCCCGCTTGACGTTGAAAGCCCTCTACAAATTATAAAATTCTATACATGAAACTTAATAATTTGAGCAAAAATAAACGTAACGCGAAGAGACTTTTTAACACAATAATATCTTAGTGATAAAAAGTAGGAAATTTATTACAAAATAATCGGTTTTCACAATACTTCTCGTCTGGTTATTTAATACCCTCGTCCCCTCCACCGTCATGAAGAAATCCTGCGTACGCTGATGAGTGCAGCCGCTGACACACCCCGCTGAGGTGGCTGGTGCCAACCTCACACTTCGTGTCGAGTAGGGGTGAAACTGGAGAGGGAGGCACGTGTGTGAGTGGTGCCTCACCCGAGTCGGGTGGCAGCGTGTGCCGCGTATCAGAAAACCGACTCGGATTAAGGAGTCCCATCACTTCACAGCCGGAATACCGTCGGCCGGCACACCGTCCAGCAGCAGCGGCCGTCCCGAGACACGAGCTCGTTAGATGAACCAATTTAGCGGACTGGAGTGCGCGTGCCGGCTTGAGGGTTGAGGGTTGAGGGTGCGTAGGCATGCGTGTTTGCTTGTGTGTGTGCCGTAGTCGTGCTGAAAGGTGTTTATTAGGCAGCAGGAAGTGCAATTAGATTCACTCGCACAGACACACACGCGGGCAGACGAACAGCGGCCGGCCACAGCGACAGCAGCAACTACAGCGATAATTTCAACACTCTATAATCGGTCGCACGCACACACGCGCGACGTCCCCTGCGTGCCTTCGGTTGTTATCGCTGGATGCAACACGCGCACGCATGCATGATTGGGATCTGAGCTGCTGCCACAACAACAACAACACCACCAACAACGAGGGCGGTGACAACACGAATTGCAACAACAGCTACAGCAGCAATGAGTGACAGCACGACAAAAGCGACGACAGCAACAACAAAGGAATCCTCTCACTCTCCAGGCGGCTGAACGAAGTGCTGAGGCAAATAAAATAAACGCATAACACGCACACACACACACACACACACACACACACACACACACACACACACACACACACACACATACACACATACACGCAAGCTCGTAACTGCTGCATGATTATGTATATTGCACACTTCCGTTTCCGCTTAACGGCTTTGCGTTGCTCGACTGACGTTTATGAGGCATTATTATGATTATAGTTGTTGTTGTTGTTGTTGTTGTGGCAGTGGTGGTATTTGTTGTTGTTGCTAGTCTTGCTGTTGACGTTGCATTGTAGTTGATATCGTTGTACGCTGTGTTGTTGCTGCAGCCGTCACTGCCGGCATTGTTGACGTTGTTGACGTCGTTGTTGTTGACGTCGTTGTTGTTGTTGTTGTTGACGTCGTTGTTGTTGTTGTCGACGTCGTTAGGCGAGCCTGATTATCGTATTTTCCTGATTTTATTTTGTTGTTGCTGATGTCTGGCTGGATTCGTGTTTTTATGCGTTTTGCTTCTATTTTCCACTCCCTCCACTCAGCGTGTCGCACGATTTTTGACGTCACTGCGTGAAATCGTGTTTCTGCTGTTGCATGCATTTATATTCCGCGTCACACCTTGATTTCATTACTGGCGGAGTGTTTTCTTTGTTACTTAAGCTGCGACATATCGCTGTCGACACCCTGTTGCACGCACACTCAACTCACGCCCTTGAATAGCGGACGCCGACCATCTACACGCGGCACCCAGACGCAGCAAATGATGAGCTTCGCCTTGAATGCGTTTCAAGGTCCTCCGAGTGTGCGGATCCCTCAACAATCACTGGTGGTGACACGCCCACAGCACGAGTGACACTCAACGCAGTCTAGCTCGGCACGGAAGAGACGTGCAACTTCCCGCGGCACTTCAAAACGCGAACGAGATTTAACTCTAGCGGAGATTAGAACGAAATGAATTTAATAAAAGTTCTCACGGACCGTGGAGGAGGCCGGAGGAGGCGTCAGCAAACGTCTCTCAATTATAGAAACTCAAAGTTCGCTTTGAAATTCCCTCGCCTGATTTGTTTGCAATTGAAACTTGAAAGGCGCACAAATTGAGGCCTTCAAAAGTGATGTCATTCCGCAATTCAGTATCGCTACAGCACTGACATGTGATAGCATGCATCGACAAAAGGTTTCGCAGTGCTGCCTCACGCAAAAATGGCAGCCAACAACAGGGCTGCGTGTCGTGTCATTTCAGTGTCCTGACACTTCGGTCTCGTCGCCACGCTGTTTGTTTAACTTATGCAGACACGAATGACTTCGCGTTCAGCTGAATTCCTGTCGCTTGGTTCGAAACCCTTGCGTTGTTCGAAGTTGTTTAGCCTTTATCGGCAGGACACGGCATCTGTGGTTAGGACGCTGCAAGCTGCCACTGTTTCCGGCGACTGAACACAACGGCCACGTGTTCTGGTTACGTGAAACATGAAGGTGAGGCTGGCGCGAGTCACACGGGACACAACGAGCACTCATCGCACTCAATTGAGGGCGAAACAACTGCAAATCATTGCAATTCCTTCAGTAATTGCGGACCTGCGCGTGTCTGAAGTGTGATTCGGGGTTCCAAATTATCCGTGGCCGTTGTAATCGCTGTTGTTGTGCTGCCAGGGGAGTTACTAACAGAAGGGATATCACGACACGTCTCTGCCGCACAAGTGTTTGCCGCTGGCAATTATTGCACTTGAGAGAATAATTCAGAATTAATTGGAAGTTCTATAAAAATTAAATTCACTTAATTTTAGCCGCTACACTGCTGGCGTGAATTGGATTTAACTTGAGTTTGTATTTTTCTTTATTTTATTCCCTGAAAGTTTTCTCTGTTTCTTCTCGAATACGGAAATTCAGCATCACATCAAGACGAGCTGCGTTGGCCTACACGACGCAAGAGCAACTTTAATTGGCGTTCGGCTCCAGAGCGCGCACAAGGGCTTTCCAATTAAGTCAGCAGTAAACCAGGAACGTTGTCGGGTTCGAGCTTCTCTGCGGCTGCCTTTCAACGGCACCGCGTTGGCCTTCCCGCTCACCCCCCCCCCCCCCACACGCAGCGAACACATCAAAGTGCTGGAAGCGCTTTACTTGCACAGCAGACGCCGCTTTTAATATTTTGAGCCAATTTAGAAAACGCTGCCATGTCGTGTGTTGTAATCGCAGGAGCTGTCGCTGTTGTTATTGTTGTTGCTGTTGTTGTTGCTGTTGTTGCCGCCCTGCTGTGAGTAGCGTTGCTGCATTCACAGAATGTCCTTTGTGTCAAAATCCCCTGCAAGACTCGGACGTCACGTCGGACGATTTTATTAAATCCTTCCGCATTTCTGTGAAAGTCGGCTGTCGATTTGCAAAGAACTCTCAGCGAAATAAAATAAAATGAAGCAAAGCCCAGAAATAACAAGGAGACAGCGGCTGGATTTAATCCTTACGACTGACGACGGCTGCACAGGAAGCCGAGGGGAAGACGAGAGCGTGCTGAAAAGTGTACCCCAGATAAGTTTGTTTATGTTCGAGCGGATATTCGGCCATTTATTTGCTCGCTAACTACCGCTCAACTCTTTCAATGCTGGGAGAGGCAGGAAAAAACGGCGGGATAGGAAACGCAGAGGTCCAGGCAGCGTACGTCGGTGGGTGGCTTCCGAATATTCGCCGCATGGTCAGTTCGCACGTCGATAAACCAGCACAACTCAAATGAACGTCTGTTGGCGAGCCCCACACGCGCCCTCACAACCGAGACGAGGAATGCAAATTGAAATTCAAAAGTATTTAATTTCAATTTATGAATTCTTCCCCACAGCGCGCCCAACCGCCCTTGCAACGAGCTCACGCCGAACACAATGCCAGCCAACCGCCAGCAACACGAGGCGTTTATTGGCCGAGGATGCCGAAAATTCACTCCATAGACGTCATGAAAATCCACGAAATCCCATGAAAAACGGCACATGTGAGATAAAAAACACGCTCATGTATTTCACCCACGGACGGCGCTGACGAAGGGCAGCAGCTGGAGGAGACGAGGGCGAGCAAATGCGTGCTCTGGGATTTTCGGCAATTATTCGCAGAATCGAGCGTCCGTTTTACTTGCTCATTTTATTGCTTCCACTTCGTGTTGCCGATATTTTGGCGCTTTTTCCATTCGTGTTACAGGCCACCCACTACAAAGCTGTCGATGAGCTGCTCCTGCGCCGTCCCTGACCCACCGGCACATCCACGGGAAAATGCAAAATTGAATTTGATCGCTCTGATGTGGAATCCGTGCAAGAATCGGTATTGGTGAAACTCAGAACGTGTGCTGTAGTCTTCAAAATGCTATACACGGGCGTTGTGAAGAGCGGACGGGAAGGAGGAAATATTTAGGCGTCCTTCTACTCTCCGAAAGGATGTCTAGCCACGCCCATGAAGTTCTGTCTAAGACAAGAGAAGTAATTTCTGGAAAAAGCGAAGAAGTATTTAAAATCGACGAGTTCTTAAATAACATTTTAAGGGTTTTCCCATGACATGAAGGGTATTTTGTTCTGCTCTGCAACTATTCTTGTCACCTGCCTGACATCCAACTTTGAGACAAAAGATTTTCGATTTTCATAGATGAAATCCCTTCTGTATCCATCAGTGAATTCAAGCGAAGTACAAAGACTTGCGAGCGACGGAGAAAGAAAGCTGAAGAAAGCTGATAATGCAAAGTTTCAAATCTCTCCCGACAGCCTGAAAATTCAATTCAAATTGAATTCAATTCAAAGTTGGCCAAGAGTTTTCTCTCTACTTTTAATGGAAGACAAACGAGAAACGTCTAGAAGCGTCGCCTTCAGAGGAGGCGGAGGCGGAGGAGGAGGAGAAATTTAGGCACTTGAAAGTATTGTCTGCTCGCTGGAAGCGAGAGGAGGGCGAGGAACTCGTTTGTATCCAGCACGAACAGCATTCATCACGAATTAATTTGAAGAATGCACGCGAAATAACAGAACAGCGGAGTTCAGACGGCGCGCGCCTAAAATATGCCGTGAGACTCGCGTTCTTGCAGCTCGTGGCACAGCCCGCACCCCCACATCCCCCCCCTCCAAATTGATTTGGTTATTTCTGCGAGGGCGTTAAACTGTTTCCACTCGTGCGCGGTCGTGCGGAATTTCATTACCGGTGGAGTTGAGTGGGGCAGGCGGGGCGCCGAAATAGTTGGACGCCTAAAAGTATGCAAGCAATTAATTGCGTGCGTAAACACGCGAACAGTAATTGATTAGATGGATGGATGGATGGGTGGCGGCCGAGGAGAAGACAACGTTTACTCTTCTGTAACCGAAATAAAGTGTGACGACGGGGGAATTTCCAAGCACTCTACATTGTGCATTCATCGAATCGTACACGAAATGAAAGTTTGTTTCTGTTGTTTCCATTGTAGCAATTTCAGCATTTTTAAAAAAAAATGCGGCAGTCACGCTGCAAATCAACGAGGCTCATGCTTCTGCACTTCTGAGAAAATGTATCAAAAAGCCGCGTTTATCTCAACTTTGCATGGTTAACGGTAACGTTAACGAGATGGCTTCCGCATTTTGAAGATAAGCTTCCGCTTCCGTAGAGCATAAAAAATGGATTTTAGAAAGATTTAACGCCACATCGACCCCGACTTTTGCTATTCGCAGTTTTCGTTTACTCAGACCTCGTCGCCCGTAGTATTTTCTGCAACGTGGTTTGTTCCGCGACATTAAGGTTCCGCGACAGGCGTGCGTTGCGTTGCGTTGTCTGATGATCCGTGCGTGCGTAAGAATTGCCAACACGCCGCTTAAAACGATTCCACTTAACTGGGTTCCGATGCTGAAGTACCCGAGGCTGAAGTACTCCTCATGCTCGAACTCAATCTGTGGAGCGTCCTAAAAAGGATGCAAAACCTCACCACGAAGGCATCGACGTTTAATATTGCTTGAGTATGTGATGCGTTTTTTAATATTTGAGGAGCCGTTTTAAGGAGTCCTTTTACTTTAACAGCACAACAACTACTACAACAACAACAAGAACAACGATTTACGAGTATACGAAAATACTGGGGTGGTTGAGCATTCAAATCACAGGGTTACGTGCGTCGGCGGACTTCTATTTGTTAGTTTGACTACAGCACGGCAGACTTTCAGGCGCTAACGAGCGCAAGACGTGCCTCGCTTTGATGCGAGCTGTGATTTATTTACCACTTTTGAGTGCGTGCAAGTACACTGAAGAGGAATCCGGAATGTGTTTCTTTTTACCGAATAAGTGGCGGCGCGGAAGTGGAGGGCAATTTAAGAGCGGGATCGAAGCGAGCTGCTCCGCCGGCATTGTTATCCAGCCTCTGCTGGTGGCTGTGCCAGCGGCACAACCTCAACCACAATGTCAACCACAACGTCAACCACAACGTTAACTACAACGACAACCACAACGTCAACCACAAACTTAACCACAGCCTCAACCACAACCTCAACCACAACGTCAACTACAACGTCAACCACAAACTCAATCACAGCCTCAACCACAACCTCAACCAAACCTCAACCACAACTTCAACCACAACGTCAACCACAACCTCAACCACAACGTCAACCACAACCTCTGCCACATCTCCACCTGCAGCGCCTGAAGTGTTTTGAAATCTTTTCATCAGAAAAGCAGACTTTAAAAATGGCGCTTGTAGATGTTCAGAATTAAGGGGAACCCAAGCGGCAACAATAGAAAAATGAGAACATTTTCTTACTTCACAATGACGCCCCTGATGCCTCGGGACGTCACTGTAAAGCAACGAAGAGCCACGAAGCGTAGCAAGCACACTAACAGGACGTACGAGTCCTGCTCACTTCTTGCAGATTAAGTCCGTTTTGCTGCTACAAAGTCCATTTTTTGTTATTTGTGTATTTTTAGAGCTGCATTTATCGAATTCTAATGGGAACGCCTACGAGATACGACGATATTGTAATCGGTTTATAGTATTTATTGTTCAGTTTTAAGTATATCAACTGAAATTAAACTGAGAATTCATTGGCATCCATTTCAATCTCGTTGTTTTAGCGTTTGTTTGTGGTCTGTGTTTTTTTACAGGAAGAAATAACCCCATTTCGACTTTAATATGAAGACACTAAATGGATTTCATGAAGTCTGCTGAACATCAGAATGACTTCACGGGCAAAACCTTTATCAAGTGCCTAGAAGTACGCCTACCTTCATCAAAAGGGAAAGCAAGCACGTACCAGGGATTATTTCGCCTCCCAAGCTTCCTTAAACGCTCGATCCTACCAACTCGTATACCAAAAAGGGAACCGGAAAATCCTGGGGTCAGCATATTTTTGACGCAACAACGAGGACATAACGAAGGAAAGGCTAAAAGGTTAGCAGCCTTTGATATGGAATCAACAGCAACAACAACAACAACAACAACAACACCAACAACAGCAAGAGCAACGAGTAATCCTCAAAATGGATGACAATTCCTCGTTCTCGTTGCCTAACAAAACTACTTCAACTGTCAACACTCCTCCACATCTACACCCTTATTACACACACATACACACACACACATGCACGTGGTAACTCACGGTCACGCGCTCAACAACGTTATTAAGCAGCGCAATAAACACAGAAAATCACAACAACGACAAGAACTACGCAGGCTTCGTCTTGCTCGAACGCATTGGAAGTCCTATAAAAATGCAAACAATTTGCGTACGTGAACGAAATCCTTAATGGTGGCCACCTGAAGTCGCGCGCTCCCGAATGAAATACGAGCTTCGAATGGACTTCCCTAGCCTTGGTTTGGTTGTTTCTGTTGTACTTGTCGCGCGTTGTTGATGTTGTTTCTTCAAATGCATTGCGTTGCGTGGCGAGGGTACGCGTTCGCGTATTTATGGCGGTTCACTCAATCTTTTTCGTGTGTCAAGTATATCAGATCGTGCGTGCGGTTCCAAGGAAAAGGACTTTCGGTAATTCTTCCTTAACCAACAGTAATTTAAGTCGCCTGCGGTAACAGTCAACTAAGTTCGCAAAACACCGTCGCCTTTGGGAACAAAATCCTCATTTCATTCATAGCAGAATAAAATAAAATTATGTTTCAGAGACGCCGCACTACTGCTGGTTTCTGAGAAGAATTTCCATCGCCTCGCTTTCGGTTTCGCTTTAGTATTCCGAAAATATATTAATATTTTCTTTACAAACAAAAAACTCATAAATCGACAAAATTCTGTGTACCACGGACCACGCGTTGGAAGCACTGGTGTGGGGAGTGTAAAGCTATAAACTGTCAATTTCCGGTAATTTAAAATTCAATGAGCACCCGCTACCGGCGGAGCACCGGGTATCCTCAGCTACGCTACACGCAATCAACTCCGATTTTGGCGTAAACGTATTTTCGCCAAAATCATGCATACAAAACGTTTCTCAGCGCCATCAGTGTGTTTAAGTTCTGATTTATGCGTCGATTTCAGCCGCTTCAGCCGTTTCAGCAGAGACGTTGAGCCCTCAAATATGCAAAAGGGTTTCCGAAGCCAACCGAAGCCCGAAGTGAAAAGTAAAGCAGCGAGTTATCAGCGTCAGGCAGGGCGTCTGACTTTTCCAGCGTACCCGCTTCTAAAACATTTCGTTTTCCACCCTTTCGCTGCCCTGCCGCCAGTGAATGCTTGCGAGGAAGAGGAAATACAAGCGTTTTCATTTTTAACTGCGCTATTGTTGGATCCGCTTTGTTTTTATTGAGCACCGCTTTGATGTTTTCACTGCCTCCCTCCCGCTCCGGGGCCGCATTTAACTTGGCTGCTGAAATTTAAACGCCAGAAGGACGGAAGCCCGAGGCGTTCTAAGCCGCGCTGTTTGGCGACCGTTTTACGGCGCTGTTTTTATCTTCCTTCGCGCACCAGTAAGTCGCGCGGGTGAGCGAATTTGAGTGGCGTTCGGCATCGCGAGTGACGAGTTCCCAGTCAGCCAGCCAGCCTGCGAATCAACGCGCAGCCGTCCTCCATCCCGTCAGCACGCAGCCAGCGCTCCCCTAGTTTTGCATTCCCCCCCCCCCTTCCCGGCGCACAATTACTGCCGACGCCCCACTGCAGTGATCCACGACGGAAGCGACTTAATAAAATTTTTATTACCGTATTAAGAAGCGAGTGGAGTGTTTTTGTGCAGCGCAGCAGACCCGACGGAGTCGTCCTGTCAGCGAGCCAGCCTTTCCACGAAGTGGCTGTGGAGTCGCTTCGCGGGGCGCGATGTTGCTGTGGCGCGGCGGAAGTTGCTGTCGTCGTCAATCACGAGGCGGCTCCCACTTCTTTCACAGCGGCTCGACTTCCAGCCCGGCTGGCTGCTCCCGTGTCGGACTGGCGTGATTGCAAATCAAGCCAATTTCGAAAATCGGCATAATTGAAAAGGCGAATTGAATAAATCTGGAGAGCTTCCGGCGGCAACGAGGAGGCAAAAACAAGGAGGGGAAGTGCGAACGAGGCGGTTTCAGCGTGTTTAATTTCTGTTTAAAGCTACTTGGTTACTTTTTTGATACTGAAACCCGTATTGGCTTAAAAATAGCAATGGGCCAGCATTCGAAAAGACAGAAAAAGGCAAAGTGATGCAGAGGATTTACTGCAAAGACTGCTATTTATATTAATAATCACCAATCACCCGAGTGTCGAGGTGGCGCGCGGAGTATCCATGCATTCACTGAAGCAAAACTGTTCTGGTTGGGAGCGCGTGAAAAATGAAGCGGAAAAATTAAGCACAAATTGCTACGTCTTCGCGTGGCGCTAAAGGAAGCTTCAAAGCGCTCAAATTGTTAAAAAAACAATCGAAGCGACCCGCAAAGCAACAGAAACACTAAGCAACAACAAATTGGCCGCGTTAGAAGCGGCATTGAATGGTGAGCAGCTGTGATGCGTTGCCTCCAGCTGTGCAACGCAAGCTGAACGATTTGGATTTTATGAGGCGTCAATCGGATGTCGGCGAATTAGACAGCTTAAGGGTTGCAGCGAAGAAGCCGCGGGGTCCAGCTGGATAAATGCACGGGCGATGATATCATTAAAAGAAAAACGATGAATTCTGAGGAAATTTAGAATCCCAGATTAAAGAATTAACTGCCTAAAATCCAAAGCAAGAATGGAACAATTCAAGGACTGTGAATATTAGAAAACAAAGAAGGCTTTCTGCGAGGTGAGGGCTTCAAAAAAGAACCCACTAGTGAGAATATTAGCTTCGGAGTTTAGGACTCAAAATTTGCAGTTAGCAGGCTTGTATCTCCCGAGGTTTGGAAGTTATTGTTGTCGTCATCATAAGTGTCGTCGTCTTGATTATCAACAACAACAATAAAGACAATAATAAAAGCAGAAACAGCAATAAAAACGACAATAACATCAGTGATTTCAACAAGCGCAATAATAACAACGAGGGCAACAAACATTACAATCACAGCCGCAACAGTCGTTGCCATCACGTTAATTGTTACGTTTATCCAGTCGACTGGGTCGACGGGGATCAAGTCGACGATATCCGCTCATAGCGAGGCGAAAGGCGAAAGGACGCGGGGTCGCGTGGGTCGATTGTCAGAGTTAAGCGAAAACAAACACTAAGGCCGCACTAAGTTTCGCCGCAAAGCGGTTTCAAGATGCGTATTAATTACAAGCCCACACACACACACACGCACACTGACAGACGGCACGCACACACACACACACACACGACACACATGCAGACAAACGCACACCGTATGCAAAAACTCCCTCACATTGGTACGCAAAATTAACATTTGAAAGGACGAAAAACGCCATCCGTTTGCTTGTTGCTGTTGTACTGCAAAAGCCCGTTCGAAACCCGTCCGGCACGGAGCGGCAGTACGAGCCCATGAGACCGACGGACCCACATGCCCCGCAGAAAACGGCAGAAACGACGACATGATCCTTATCGCTTTGACGTCGGTGCATGTGGCAGGAAGCCCGAAAACGCACCGACATATCGTGAGGGACGCGGAAGGCCTCTAGTTGTGGCACACAATAGCCTGCGGTGGGCGAGTGGCAGAGGTGATTCGAGCTGGCAATGAGGCTGGCAAATGTGGAAGTCGTGGAGTTGCTGATACGCTTGTGGTTCTATTTTTGTGATAGCATTCCTTTCAATTCTTTCGGGCAGCGTTTTTGGGCAACTAATGGCTTCCTTTTGTGTTCCGCGCTAATTGATGTTGCAAATGAGCGAATTGATTTGAGCTCACAAAGGGGCACGTGGCACACAAAGCGAAATGTAGGAGTAGCAGGAGCTGGTGAGGGAGTTATAAATGTTAGATAAGGTGATACTGAAACTATTGCTGTAGATAACAAAGTTGCAGGTGGACTGAGTGTTTCTAAATCTGAAAGCCTCACTGTCTCGGCTGCCAGCTGGAATAAACAGATGAATAAGTTTGAGCGTTAATCTTCTAACATAATTTAGTGAAAGTCAAATCGTTTTTACGGATTAAAGTATGCGAATTTCGGAATATTTCAACGTAATATAGTTCGTGCTAATGTCTCAAGAAGGAAATCACTGCTGCATTGCTCAAAAAGGGCCAACAGGGTACAGAATAATAATCAGTCGACGGTATGTCAACTGATCAGTGCTAATATAGATTCCATTCTCCACCCATTTTTGCCCTGTTGGTCCCTACAGAGGTTCCACGAGAAGCCGGCGTGATTTTAGAAGGTTACAACTTTACATTCATTCACGATATTAAAACGGAAATTCCCTCTTGTACTTCTAGCCATCTCCAACATCCAAAATGGGCGTTTTTGCGGATCTAATGTTTTCGTCTATCTGGAGAAAAAGGTTCGACCTGCAGGCTGTTATTTGATACGGTGTCAAATGTGAGGACAAGAATATCATTATTATATCTTATCTATATTATATCTTCTTCGTATTCTCGCTCTATCCTTCGCTCTACCCTGCATAAATCTCTCGGTACTGAACTTGGAGAACTAAACAAGAAGCAGCCAGTGTGACCAGACCTAATGAAATTCCATCGCAGTTGTCACTCTTCGTGTATTTCCGCCATCTATCTATTTCCATAAATGCCGTTTATCCTCGGCGACCTCCTCGTACCAGACCGAGACTTCATTCCATGTCATCTTTTTATTTACCGATCTGTTTTAACATATGAACTTCCAACCAGATGCTGAATTTTAACGATGTGGAGGCTTTTTGTTTGCTCACGTCGTGTACCTCTTTTCGGTTTATTCAGCCCTCAGGATTCGCACGAGCTAATAGACTTCAGCTCAGAGTGGGGCAGAGTGGGGCAGCCATGAATAAATCACATTAAGCCGCACGGCAAATAAATTAAAGCCAGCTTGAGCGAGACGCCATGTGAGGCCTTCTAAAGCTGAATAAAGACCTAAATAAACAAATCCAGGATCATGACTTCATTACCGAATTGAAAAACTTCATGATTGATAAAGCACGACGAAGAAGTCGGAATTGTGGGGAACGCGTAGTCGCGCTATTAAATGCGATATTATCACGGAGGCTTTTATGTGTGGCAGGAACATAACTAACTAATGGAGCCGTCAAGAGGAAGAGCAATAGAACATTCGAGAAGTATTATAATGCCGTTGAAATCATGACTTCAAAGCTTTTTCCGAGATTGGTAGTGGAGAAAAATGATTAAAATTATATGAAATGTGAACCCTTCGACGACACAATTTGTTTTAAGCAATTGAATTCATTGTTTTTCTGTCAACTCTATATATTTTCCACCTTTAAATTAGCGAAACTGAACATCCGAATGTAAAAAGCATTTCAACTCCGAGATTTTGACTAGCATTCCGTATTTTTCAGTTCCTGGCACAATTTAATTCTTCAGAGCATTCAGAATGCAGAGTGCTTTTACTTTCCCTGTTCTTGCGAAAGAAAGCTGTGAAAAACTGCTTCACACTAAAGCTGATTGTTAGGAATTCGCGAAATAAAGTCATTCATCGCAAGTGAAGTAAAGTCCGGAGTTCCGTCGCTTTTTGCAGGCAGCTCTGTTGTAAATTAACAAACTGTCTGCGGGCGAGAGGCAACACCTTCCACGTCCACGAAGTGAAACGTTAATGGATTAAAAATGGCAGAAATGCAATGATGGCTCATAACCGTCCTGCGGCGGTGTTGCCACCCAGCGCAAAGCAGCGCTTGCGGGCGCAAACACGAAGCGAAGCGAGCAAAAAACAAAGAAAGCGAGGGAAACTGCAAAACTTTGCCAGGATCGAGGGACACGCAGAGGAAAATAGGAACGCAATAAAAAGTTGGAAGTCGAAATATTTTATTGTTGCATGAAATCATTGCGGGATGAAGCGGTGGCACGCGAGCGGCGCGGTGCGGCGCGGTGCGGCACGAAGCCGAAGGAATGAATTCTGTTTTCGACTTTCTCTTGTTGGAGTGCGAAAATTAAGCCAAACAATGAAGATGTATGAAGCGAACAACAGCAGCAACTTTCAACTGTAGAGAGAAAGTAAAACATTGTGTTTGCTGAGTGCTGCGGACACAACAACAACAACAACAACAACAACAACAGAAGTTGTTGGAAAAGCAAAAGTTTTGCTGGTTGTCGTTGTTCTTCGCTGGCTTGGTTGCCCGTGTTACCAGAGGGAACGAAAGCTGGCCTGGAAGCAGGGCGACCAGACATCCTTCCAGAAGTATTCAACTCGCTTACGAAAGTATGAATGACTGGCATTCCAGTTCTGAATTTTTATATTGCACTTTTTATTCCATTTTCCATGCTTTGAGAATTAAATATTCTGCAAAATTCCAAGCAGGAATGCTCAGCGAAGAAGATCCCACGCTGTTGAAAAATCCCACAAAGGCCGCTCTGGTCACACTGGCGGGCTGAAATTCCGCCAGTGGAAGTGAGGTCGGGTAGGTTGCGCTCAGAGGCAGAGCTGCTCGCTACATTTCGAGAACAGAGGCAAAATCCTCGAGCGAGAATTTAAAATTCCAATCAGCAGGAAGTTAACATCGACATTTGGAATGTTTAATTCCATCACATTCAGAGTTATGAATGAAGAAGTTGAAATAAGTTTGCGTCGACTATTTAAATTGTAATCTATTGCAAATTGTAAAACTGAAAATGCGAACAAATTTAAAACTCTTTTTAGAGTGACGTTAGTTTAGTGAGAAACTCTCTTCTCTTGCAGAAATCTCTCTCTCTCTCTCTCGAGTCTCTGGAGTTGTCAACCTCTGACGCCAATCAAACAAAACGAGTTTGAAGTCCGAGCCGTTCAAAGGCATTCAGGCGACGACAATGGCAGTGGAATGCTAACGGTAATTGGCATTACACAGCGACGAAAACAATAACAACAACAACAACAACAACAACAACAACACCACTGACCACCCAGCAGCCAGGCATCCCAACACGCAACTCGAAACCAGCAGCAGAAATAATGAGGACGTTGATGCGACATGAAACTGCGAACTGAGCTGAGCAGTAAAATTAAACGCCAGAAGATAATTTGGAAAATGTTCTAGTTGTCGGCTGGTGGTCTACGTCAGTGTTCGGCAAACGTTTTGCGTTCGTAGGTCGACCTCGATTCTCGTCTCCACTGAAAATTACTGTCTCGATCTCTGTTCTCGCATTGACTTGCAAAAGCTATTTCGACTTCGAATCCTAGTCTCGACTAAAAATAGCCGCCTCGATCGTTTCTCGTCTCGATTAAAAACGAGCGTCTCAATTTCGATTATCGCCTTGAATTCGAAACGAGAAGAAGACTGCATGTATCTCGGCTTCCGTCTCGACTGAGAAATGTTCTCTCTCCCAAAAATATTTTGGAGTTTTTCAATTAATGTGGAATTTTTCTGATTACTGTGAGATTTCGGGTTAGATTTTGTATTTAAAAATTTTAATGTTGATTTCAGTTGTGATCCACTGGTCCACATACGCAGCACACACACACACACACACACACACACACGCGCACACGCACACACGCAAACACGCGCCAGCCGGACGAGGCTAACAAGTCAGAGGACGGAAAACACAAACACGCTGAACTAATAAAGAGCTGCAAATGGTCGGATTTATTGTTTTGCAAATGAGATCGGATCGCCATTTGATGGCGGACGTCAGCGCGACCCGCCCCCCTCCCTCCCCCTCCACAACCGCGCGCTGAGGTGGCCCGGGGGGGCAGAGTGAGCTGGTGTCGCGCGCAATGCGGTGGGACTCTCGAGCAACGGTGAAGTGAAGCGCCAGCGAACACAAACGTTAAAACGACAGCAACAACAGCGCCAGCAGCAGCAGCCGACGCGACAGAACAGCAACAATATAATAAAATCAACTCGACACTTAATGACATTCGTGGCATCTGGTTTGCGGCGTCGCTGTTGTGCCATGACCACCACACACTCACACACAGGCGCCGCGTCATGCAGGAAAACGCGTTTCCGGCCACGTAATTGGATGCTGGAAATGTTGTTGTTGCTCGTGAATGCCGTAAATTACGTGGCTCGCTTTTTCGAATTTTAATGCCGCCACATCAAGAGCTCGAAAAACTGCGGAGTCGAGAGCTTAACGAGAAAGAAACAAATAAAAGAATCCAAGTGGAACATCGAGCTGGCATTAAATTCCACGTGCGTCCAGTCGGCCCAACGATGCCGCAAAATTGAAACCAAGTAAAACACTCGCAAATAATTCGATTTAATTTCGTTATCAACTCGCAGCACTAATCGAACTCATACACGCACACTCTCTCACACCACACACACACTTGCCGTGATATCAACAAGCGCAGCTTTCGTTGCATCGTTTTAGGCGCGCTTTGAATTGTTCGGCTCCGAACCGCTGCTGTCGCCGCTTCGTTGCCACGAACTTCCACGTGACCCACGTGATTAAAACTTTTATTGTTGTTGTGGTGGTTGTTGTTGTTGGCCTTTTGATGGCCAGCATTGTTACGATTTAATAACACAAATGCAACAAATAACACAAATGCAACAAATTGAAGGCCCAACAAGCAGTCCAATCGATCAAATTTTGCTGTTTTTGCAGTCTACACACACACACACACACGCATCCCGCTCCCTGTGGAGGACTTGAACGCTAATTTGATCCGCGCACAGATCACAGCAACAACAATAACGGTGGCAGCCACAGAAGCAAAAGCAACAGACGAATCAACAACAAAAGCAGTGAAGAGCTTATTTGCTGACCCAACAACAATGTTTGCGAAGCGCTTCGTTTCGAGACTCCGATTCAAGTGCATCGTCGCCTCATTCATACATGAATGTTTGTGCGTATGTATGTGTGTCCGAAAAATACAAATACAACTCAATCATGCAAAATAAATTTTGATAATTGATTTTTATGCAGCAGAGTTGGTAACAAAATACACACAAACACATACACACACACACACACAAAACTTTCAATATGAATGCCCGGCGGGAAATTGTAACGGTAGAGCAATTTATAAAATACGTAATCAAAAATTTTACAGAAATAGTCAATCGAGGTTAACACGGAATGCATACATTTTTGCGTTCATTGCATGAGAGAACACATCGTACTATCTCCCCTTCTCTCTCTCTCTCTCTCTCTCTCTTTCTCTTTCTCTCTCTCTCCCTGTCTCTCTCTTTCACTCACGCTCACTATATTTTTTAAAATATATATTTTTACTTGACTTTCGTTGACTTTTTCTTGTAAATAAACAATTTTTTGTGACTTTTTCTTGTAAATAAAGAAATTAAATAAAACAAAAACAAGCAAAAGGTTTGTCTTCGGTCAGGCCGAAGTCTAAATAGGTGAAAAATACAATCCATTCTTCAATTTCGTACTGGGTTGAGTGGAGTTATTTTATTTACCGCACGGACGCAAGCAAGTTCACAGTTTTGTGTTGCTTTTGCCTTCTTATTTGAGTGAGTAGTAATCAATATTGGCTGTCCTTACATGTCTATATTGATTTTTACAAGTCTGTCTGCAGAAACTGCGTGTGTCTGTCGTGGAGATTAATAAAAGTTTCGATACGAGGTGGACGAACGGTGGGGAGAGTTGAGAGGATCGAGCTTGCGACCCCAAAATGGGTCCAAAATAAATGAGAAGACCGAATTAATTGAGAGAATTGGGGAAACGAAGAATATTGGGGAGACCATGACTATTCTCAGACTCGAAAGGGTAATCGCGCAGCCCCAACAGGCCCCACTTTGGATCGCGCTAGCCGAGGTGTTAGCCAGAGTGACGGTTATTTCTCATGGCCACTCCGACATTCGGCTCCCTACCACATCCAGAGTTATCACGTTCGAACCACATGAAGTCTCAGCGGCAGAGATCTTCTTAGTCCATTCTAAACACAGCAAAGAATAGCTCTTCGCCAGACTCACACTGTTTAGCTGAATACCTGCTGTCCCACCTCTCCAGCTGAAGGAACTTTCCTGAAGTCGGTCAGTCGGTCAATCGGTTCCGTGTCAGGCGGCTTCGCACCTCTTTTCCACAAGGATGTCAGGCATCCCATTTTGCAGAATCACTGGGAAAATTGAAGACTCTGAAGCAGAAACGAAAACGTTCACTTTAATGTGTCACTCTGAGTGTTTTATTGGAAAAGCAGTTGCAGTTTTTACAAAGAATTCAGAAATGAACTCGATGAAGTCCTGCAGGAGCGAAGATGTGTGATTGTATTTGTAGCCAACGGCTACAGACTGGACTTGAGGCTCTTAAAAGGTTTCGCGAGCGCTTTGTTTCTTCCTCATTCACGTAGTTAGTGTAACCCACACATTCACATTAGCGTGTTTATTACTCCCGCTTGTGTTTCCGGCGAACCGAAACTTCGAAATCTTCGAAATCTTCACAAAATCGCTGATTTATATGAGAATAAAGAGAAATAAAAGCAGTAAATAAAAGAGAAGAATTCTCTTTGTGAGTGTGTGTTCTTTGTGGGTGTGTGTGTGTGTGTACTTTGTGGGTGTGTGTTTGCACTTCTCGAATTCACTTTATTGAATTAACGAGATCATGAGAGCGTCATAATAAAATTTCGCCCACGATGTCGTCAGAAGAAACCGTTAAATGGTTGCTATACAGATATTGCAGCTTGCGGAGCAACAACACCAACAACAACGTCGTAGCACCAACAACAACAACATCGTAGCACCAACAACAACAGCATCGTAGCACCAACAACAATAGTTGTATTGTTCGGTTCGGTTATGCGTTTGCAATGTGTTGTCGTACCAACGCCACCACAGTCAAAACAACAACAACAACAGCAGCAGCAAAGACAACAACGACAATAGCAATAACAGCAACGACAATAACAACAACAAGAACAATACCAACAAAGACAAAAACAAGCAATATTTTGCCCGCAATGCGACGATTTAATGACAGGGAAGTAATAACTGTGTATTTGTACGAGTGCTTTAATCTCTCTGTGTGTGTGTGTGGGTACGTGTACCGTGTGTGTGTATTGAAAGAACAAACAACTTAGGGAATGACTGTGAGTACGTATGTGTATGTGTGTGTGTGTGTGTATGTACACAAAACAATCAACGCCAGCATTAAAAACGGCGGCAGCGACCGTAATGAGGGGCGAGGGCAACAACAAAGACACGTATTAATTTATAATTCCAGACGCATTTAGCACATCAACCACACACACACACGAAACCCCCCACACACACGTCCACGTGTAGATATTCGAGACATGGAAAATATTTTAACGATTACAAGCGGGAATTTTTATTCCTCCGTTAGAAATTTTATTTGCTTACTTGATTTTTTTATTTACCGTTGCGACATGCGATGAATGTTGTTGCAGTACTTGAGAGTAGTGAGAGCAGTGAGAGCAGTGAGAGAAATGAAGAAGCAGGAGCGGAAAAGCGATGAATATTTTATATAAAAATCAAGCTTTCGTCTTCAAGAAGTTTCAGAATTTTCGCAAGAGAGACAAAATTAAAGCTGCGCATCGCCGGCTGCAGTTGAAGCTTGAAGAAAGCGGCTAGTGAAGTAAAAGTTATTCGAAAAACATTCTGAAATTTGGAAAATCGTAAAAGTAAAGCAATTTCTGTGTCTTCTTCTTCGCCCAACTCTTCCTCCACGTCAACGTTTTCAATACTAACGCGGGAAGCCAGCTGTGTGTCGGCGTACTCGTCTCGATGTGCCGAGGAATCTGCGGTGGAATCTGTGGTTGCGTTGGTGGGGAAGAAGAAGAAGCAATAGCAATGAAATAATATTAAATTCCGAAGACGTCGTTCTGCAAATACACAACAAAGAATGTCGTGACTTGAGTGTCGGCGAAACTAACGCTGGAATACCAGAGATGTGTGGACCACCTTCTTCAGAGGACGCTAGAAGTGGATTTTCAGGAGAGGCACATTTTTATGTGGCAACCAAATGTGGTTTTCGTCATCTGTAGAGCGCACAACAAACAGAAGAACAGACGTTACATGAAAATGCCGCCAAGAGCTGCTGTAATTCATTAATAGTGAAGACCAAGCGTCGGTAATCGCGACGTAACGCACTCCCGATGAATGACGACGATGTGCCATCTTCAGCGTCGTTCAGTGCGTTTGCAGTTGCGGTGGGGTGACGGATGCACACGATTGCAGTTGCCTTTGACGCCCTCGGAGGACTTCGTGCTTTGTAAAAATTAGCAATCAACTGGATTGCAGACGGTGGCTTTTGGCGTGTTATTGCCGAACTGTAAGCATGTGTGAGTGGTTGTGGTTGTGGTTGTCGTTGCTGTTTTCTCTGTTTATGCTGCGTGTAACACGTGTTCCCCCTCCCGCTCTCGAAATCGCGCATAAATAACGGCTTTTCCATGCAAATCAGTCCGAGTAAAACATTAAAACGCAAGCGAAACATGTTGCCGTCGCTGAGCACGTGAAAATTTAGCTCGATTTGAATGCAGATGAAACTCGCAGCTGTCGTTCTTAAATGCTGAGGACGTGAGAGTGCGTTGAGTCCTTAAATGCTGAAAAAAGCGGCGTCAAATGAAAGCAGAAGGAATTCATTTTCTCTCTTGGCGCGCTTTTCTCTTAATGCGATACAAAATGGCGACGGAATTTCGTTCCTTGAAATTCTCTCCACAAATAATTACGTACTCGTCAGGAGTGAGTAATCGCAGCAAATTCCGAGTTAACGAACAAATGATTTCTAAAAAACCAGAATCAATTAGAGAAAAAAAACACTTTGAGGAAAAACGAGCGATCAAATAGAAGTTCAACAATCCAAATCAGTCTCTCGCGGAGCTGAAGAAGTGCAGAGAACTTTCAAAACTATTTTCAGAGTTGTCGAGCCGTGTTTTCCGTTTTCCTAACGTGCAAAAATGGGCAAAAAGTTTCCGAAGAAAATCTTTGAAAATCCACTTTGCGGCAAACGTACGTTGAATGCTTCAAATCATTCGTGGGGTTGCGGCAGCCAAGCGCACACACACACACCACACTGCACACCCACACATCCGCACAGCCACGCCCACCGAGTCGTCCGGAGTTGAGCCTCGCATTGAGGCGACAATCAAAAAGTTTTCAGTGTCAGCAGCAATCTTCGCAGAGTGCTTTCCGTCTGACGTCGTTTGCGAGGCATTCAGCGGCGCAGCATGCACGCCACACACGCATTAGCTGCGGCTGCCCAGCAGACGAGATGCACTTGTGTCCTGCAGTCAGACTGCAATCGGAAGAAACTCACGACTTTACATTTCAGAATTCGTCCTTGCGTCTTGCAATCAGACTGCACTTGCGTCCTGCAGTCAGACTGCAATCGGAAGAAACTGACGACTTTACATTCCAGAATTCGTCCTTGCGTCCTGCAATCAGACTGCACTTGCGTCCTGAAGTCAGACTGCAATCGGAAGAAACTGACGACTTTACATTCCAGAATTCGTAGTTTAAAATTTTCCCGATAACTGCGCGCTCTCAACTCCATGAAAAAACATACAATTGAGATCTCTTCAATTTCCAGGACAATCCCAAAAATTGGTTTTTAATATTTTTTACAGAATACAAATTATTTCATTAGTATTTCCAAAATAAATGAAAGAATATTGCAAGTAAGCTTACAATAAATTAAGAACGCTTACGAAAATGCTTATTGGGTGTAAGCACACACACACACACACACACACACACACACACACACACACACACACACACACACACACACACACACATACACACACACACACATACACACACACAACATAAAACAGGCACGTAACAGTGCTTGTAAACTGACTCTTTTCAACTCATCGCTGACTCCTTCACTCCACTGGTTGCGTTTTACTCTGCCTCTTCTTCCCGCTCCGGATGACAGGTTTTGTCTCTCGCCAATTTGACTGCAGACGCCGACGGGCGTTGTTGCACTTGTAGCCCTCGTAGGGTTCTGAACCCCCACAACTCCCACCCCTCACAACCGGAAGAACTTCGAGCCCGTCAGGAATCTTTTGCTTTGTTGCGCTTTTTATGGCAGCAACAACAACTGCAAGCACAACAACTACCATGAACTCGTATGCAAATGTTGGATCGAGTTTTGTGTTGCATACTTTCAGGTGTTTATGCACTCTTGAGGGAAGTCAAACATTTCATTCATATTTGCGAGCTTCCTTTTCTTTCGTGCTTCTGGCTTTTTTTATTTTCTCATCTCTTCTGTGAAAAGTTTTGCATTCTCAGATAACGCAGGAAGATTCCGCCTCATCCGACGAGACATTCAAATATTGTTGCAGCCAGTTTCTTGTGGCTGCGGAGACGATACGATGTTGCTGACAGCCTCTCGCAACGCCATTAATTACGTGTCGCAAAAATGGTTGCGTAGTGAGAGAGATGGGGATTGCGGAATGACGGGGTGGAGGGGTGGAGGGGGGGGGGGGCGAAGGGAGAGCTCGCAACGTTTTTATTTTAGAAAATTATAGAGATAACAAAGGCTACATTTTATCGCAGCGAAAATGAAGCTGCAGTCTGAGCGTGAAGAAAAGTGGAAATTTTGTGTCGAACTTCTAGCCAACAATGCGATGGAGGGAAGCGGAGAATCGCAAAGAGCCAAAGTAAGTAAATATATCACCGAAAATAGTTCTGAAAGATTAAACCGGGTTACGCGACTTTCGATCCGACCGGCTTCACTCTCTCGAAGGAACCGCCAAACGGTTATCGAGATATCGAAAGCAAAACTTATCCTGGACTTCAGCTGGTGTGAATCCATTCTGAGGACATCACACTCGAAATCATCGACTGCAGAAATAGATTTCAAATAAGCACGGTAACGAAATTTAATTGCGGGAATTTCACAGGACATATTTTGGTTAAAACTTCATTCAATAGGCGATCGTGTTTGTTCAAGGTTTTCACCTAAATGGCAACCCACTTCAATAATGAAATGAACTCAAAGTAGTTTGGAGCTTCAGCTAAGAAAACCGAAGATCACGATGTAACTGGAGTATTTTGCTGTAACTGACGGTTTGAAGAGCGATATTGTTAGACCAGTCACACCAATGAGTCGGCAAAATGAACGAAAGTAGGGCGATAACTGCCTACCGAAACCTCGGAAACGCGTTGGCAACAACATTTCTGAACTTCGGGGAATTTGTGCTGTGCAACAGAACGAGAAATTTGACAGCAGGTGTTCGTTTGTGTGAAAGGATAACGTAATTGCGCGCTATTCAAATCAACTTTGATTAATTGATGACATTAACAGTCAGACGTGTTTGCTTGAAAGGGGAAAAACTTCGGTCGGAATGATAATGTGTGTTGTGTTAAATGTTCCTCCTGTTCTTCGCTTACTAAGCTAGAAAACCTGAACTAGAACTACACAAACTTCGGACATCCACGGAAGAGAGCTCGGGTAGCTTTCCCTTCTCACTTCTTGTCCTTCATGGCCAGTGCTGCCCTTTATATCCTCTATTTTTGTTGCCCTTCCCAACCGAAGACATTGTCATCAGAAATCAGACGTTTCAACGCCATGATCTGGCGTTACGAGTTTCCTAAGAATGCCTCCAAAATAATAATCATTCTTCATTGCTGCGCAGCCTTTTGTTGTCGTAGTTTATTAATCTCGCTGTTGCGAGATGTTTTCGCACTAATGAGATGTAGCGTGTGTGCGTGCGTTGTCACTCCTTGCGACTTCCGCTCGCACGAGTCCGTTCCTTACCACCACCACCGCGACATGTGTGTATGGGAGTCCCGAATGTATGCCACGAGGGGCAGACGGACGGCAGGTTTTGTTCGCAGTCTGCTTCACTCTCAGAGTGAGACTGCTTGACGGAGGAATCAGCATGCAAGGAAAAGCAGAGGATTTCTATGGGAATCCTAGCAGCGAACCTGAGCAAGCAGGAATCCAGACAGTCGGGTGTTTAGTGTCGAGTGAAAAGAGTTTTAAGGAAAAACCGAGAAAAACAGACGCAAGAGGGATGACTGAATGAGTGGAAGGGATTAAAACCAGCGACTTCTAATTGGAAGTCGCACTGACGAAATGAATGAGGTGAGGAAGGGACTGCAAAAACATTATCAACTGCAAGGATTTGCGCTGCTTATTCCGCTTATCTATTTATATTATGCGCTGGCGAGGATGTGTATTGTTTGCGAAGGATTCTCTAGCCCCACTTGAATTTCTCGCAATTTAAATGATAAATGGAACTCATAACAGAATATTAAAAATTATAACGATAGTTAAGCCCACGCAAAGGATTTCATCGTTCGGTTTTACGGGTTGAGGCGAGCTGTAGGGAGATAACAAGGATGAAACGGACGAGGTCAACGCCTTCCGTAGGCTGGTTAAAGATGTGGCCACACTGTAGCTGCTTCAGGACGAGGCAGAGGGATCGAAACGGTATTCCTTTGTGAATGCGAAAGAAGGATTTCATGTTGCACGCACTGTAGCTAAATGAATGAACGAGATGGATTTCATTCCGCAATCTGGGGGGCGGATACAGGCCGCGCCAGTAATATGCGCGCTCGGCCCACTGTAACCGCATTGATTTCGAGGAGAAGGACTTTCCTTCAGTTGTCTCAGCAACCCGAACAAGAGATTACAAGTTGTAAGTTTCTGCTTTTTGAGCTCTTAAAGCCGAAGCAGCTGCGAGCAACATTGTGAACTCTCACCGTTTCCTCCCAGTGTAGCCCTCCACGGCCGTCGTTGTTCCACCAGCTACGCCTGCAACATCAACTCCGCCACAGTCTCCTCCACAAGCAGCGCAAACGAAATGCAGGCTGAATAAATTAAACTTTGCATAAGGATGCCGTGCAACGCACAACGTTCGCAACAATTGCAGCTGCTGCAGCACAACGGCAACGACACACAAACACTCTCAGGACTCAGCCAGCACTGCTGGTTGCAACGCCGACGAGCTGTAACTCGCGTGCAGTCACGCGTCACGCAGAAGGGCGCGCAGCAAGTGCAGCGGAAGCGGAAACGAGCGTTCAAGGACAACCAGCGCTTCGCAACGCGACAGCAGCAGCAAACTGCTGGCATTCTCAGCAGACAGCAGGCTGCGCGGAAATGCGTGCGTGTGTGGTGAGCGGGACGCACGGCCTGGTCTTCGGTGATATCGAGTTGAATATTTTGTCACTGCAATACGGCGGCGGTTATTATTTGCTGTGCGGGGCTTCCCGGGTGTTTTGTGCCGCCTGCTGCCGCGCAGACAGCGCCGGGAGCGCACGTCCTTCGAGGCAGACACAGCAGCGGCCACCGCATCCACGACTCCTGACATCTGCGACTGCAGGGAAGCCAACGATGTCAGTCTCCTGCCGGCGACGCAACTCATGGCATGCGTGACAAACAGGCGGCCGCAAATTAATGCGGTTGGGAGAATCAATTCTGAGGGAATTTCGGGAACAAACACAAGTGCAGCGATCTTTAATATGTCAGGGCAGTCGCATATAAAATCCCTCTGCTGCAGGCAGCAGTAATGAAATTTCAATCAACAGAAACATTTTTGGCTTACGATGTCAGCCAGGTTAACAATTGCAGGTGACTTTGCAGTGAGAACGCAGCAACTCGAGTGCAACAAAGCAACAAAGTGAAGTGCAGTCAACTAGGCGCGCACAGGTACAGCTGACCCGAGCGCAAACCACGAAACGGCATTCAATTCACTTCGCAGCAACGCTAGAGTGCGCGCGTTCCACCCGAAATACAAAACAAATGGATGTCGCTGCCCTCAAACACCAGCATCACCATCATCGTCGTCGTCATGCAGGCGTCCTCGGAGTCGCGAGCCGCACCAACGCAAATCAAACGCGGAACTGCGGAACTGCGTGCGCAAACACGAGAGTCAGTGCGGTCGTGGGGTAAACGAGGACCTCATGCGGCCACAAGGATCACATTGAATGCAGCATCAGCGTCCACGGGACCGCTGGCTTCCAGTCGGTTTGTTGACACCGCACGCTTTACGTGAAGCACTCCTGCAGCTGCCTCAGCGCCCCAGGACTCCACTCGCTTATTACGTGACAGCATTTCGGACGCAACCGTTTCTTGCTTGCGTAGGACGTCGGCGAGGCGGGGCGGTGCAGAGATCGAAGGCCGATCAGGTGGCGAGGAGGGTCGGGTAGCTTCGAAGTTGTTGTTGACAGCAGTTGATACGTAAACGTTGCTCAGATCAACACTGAATACCTCTGCTATTCGCACTGAAACACTTCGCGTGGATCTCCGCATCGTCCGTGTTTGACGATGAAATATTAGACGGGAAACCACATCAGCTACACAAGAGACTGCAAAATGCACTATTAAATTGCTTCTGTTATTTGCTGCTGCTGCTGCTGTTGCTGTTGCTGTCTTTGTTGTTGCTGCCTTTTTTGTTAGGCTTAGCTGCTCTTGTTGTTGTTGTTTTACTTGCCGTTTTGAGCGCAACATTTTAATTAACCCTAATAAATGATTGATGAGCGCGGCACGATCTACGTAGAGTTGAAAGCAAGAGAGAGAATTCAACGTAGAGTTGAATTCAGCTTGACCTCACTCCGCTCGAATCCATTGCGAAGTGTGAAGTGAGCAAGAGAGCGAGCGAGTGACAGAGAGGCGAAGAAGGAAGACAGGAGAGAGGAAGCACTCAAAGTTGTTGCTGCGAGTACAGCGAAAATATTCCTGCTCGTCTGTTAATCTTTCAGATTCCTAGAAAATCACATCTTTCGAAAGAAATTTCATGTGCTGACCTTCCCTTCATTTCTAGCAGTTAAAACCCTTAAAATGACTTCTAAATTTAGAGTTCGAATATTCAAAAACACTTGCAAACACATTTGAAATTAGTTGAGAATTCAAAACTATCAACGAGGGCAGCCTGAGAAGTTACCGGCCTAACAATGAAAAACAAAGCGCACGGAAACCCGAAGCGTTTAAAATGAGAGAATTTAATTACTGCAAACTTCACATCGGCGAGTGCGAATTTGTACGAATTTGAGAGATTTTGCTTACCCCGTTCAAACCCCCGTTTTAATTGAATGAAAGGCACTCAGAATGCATAGAATTCAAAACGAACTCATTTTCAAACCGCTGTGGCTGCAGGATACACAAGCATTGAAATCTAAAGTTTTTCTTTCAACTCACTCGCCTTAGAATTCTTGCGTAAACATTTATTTCAAGGACTTCGTGCTAACAGGTGAACACGGCGAGGACAACGTAGGCGATGACATTGATTTCGGAGAAGAAGAAAACTGCAGAAGCGCAAACAAAACAAAACAAATTGAGACGGATGAACTGCAACCGGGAAGGAGAGAGAGAGACGAGAGAGACGAGAAAGGGAGAGAGACGAGAGAGGGAGAGAGACGAGAGAGACGAGAGAGGGAGTGAGACGAGAGAGGGAGAGCGACGAGAGAGGGAGAGAGACGAGAGAGGGAGAGAGGGAGAGAGACGAGAGAGACGAGAGAGGGAGTGAGACGAGAGAGGGAGAGCGACGAGAGAGGGAGAGAGACGAGAGAGGGAGACAGGCGAGAGAGGGAGAGAGACGAGAGAGGGAGAGAGACGAGAGAGGGAGACAGACGAGAGAGGGAGAGTGACGAGAGAGGGAGACAGACGAGAGAGGGAGACAGACGAGAGAGGGAGAGAGACGAGTGAGGGAGAGAGACGAGTGAGGGAGAGAGACGAGAGAGGGAGACAGACGAGAGAGGGAGAGAGACGAGAGAGACGAGAGAGGGAGAGAGACGAGAGAGAGGAGAGCGCGAAACAGTATTTCCGAAAGTTCATTTCTTGGCAGCGAGCAGAGAGTGCGAGCTCCAGTTAGATTTTGCGCGAGCAAATGTCAGAATTTGCCTCTCTGACTCGTGGTGCGCATGCTTTCCGAAAACGGCGAGCGAATCGGTTGCTTGCGTGCTCTCAGCCCGGCAAGGACGAAGGATAGACGCGAGCTGAGGGCAGCTGCCGCGCCAGAGCGAACTCGCGGCTGGGCAAACGGAGTTCCACATATTTAAGAGCGCCCCAGACGAGCACCGAGCTCAGTTCAGTGTTGAAATCACGCCCGAAAGGACGAAAGCGAAGGACTGCAAGGACTGCGGCGGCAACAACACCGCCAGCTTCAACAGCACTGTGTGATTATTTAATCGTGGGAGAGTAGAAACGGAAAACACTCACTCGACCAAAGGAATTCAGACTCCAAGTGATTGCAAGATCTTCGCAAAAAGTGTTGCATACTTTTAGGCTCTCGGTGTGGAGTGAATATAATGGTGGGGGAGGAAATACGATGCTTCGGGAAAGCAAATAGAAAACTATAAAACTGAAAATGAATACTCGAAAAAATATAAAGTAGGGCAAGCGAAGCAGTGACAATTTAAGCGGTGGTGCAAGCAAAAACCTGATGGATCTGATGGACAAAACAAAGAAAAACAATGAAAACCCCAACCTCTCGGCTCAACGCGGATCCGTGCTTTAGTTGAGCTCATTTCCGGTTAGCAGCCTCACGCACACACACGCACACTGGCGCACCAGCCAACACGACCGCCTTCCACGTTGCACGAAAAGCTAAAAAGCCGCAACCGAGCACACAAGCAAAGCGAAAACAAGACTTCTGACTGACTACTTCCGCTCGCTGTCATTCCGTTCACGAACTTACACACACACATTTACACACACACACGCACACCCACACAGCTCAACCGCAAGTCTACATTTCTGTTTACACAGCAGAAGAAGCAGAAATGCTGCGGCTCCCAGAACAAACACATTTGCAGCTCCATTTTCAGTGGGCTGAGCCGCGCTCTTCTCGCCCACTGTAAGCGGAGACTTGAAGTTTCTCCTGATTTCAGTTTCCTCTTCGCCGCTTCTGGCGAAACGTTGTTAACAACAAAGCAAACAAAAGCCGGAACTCATGAAATACACGCAATTAAAGTGCTGAAAATTCAGGAACTTCACCGATTTGATTTACCAAAAACGCTATAAAAATCCAAAGCAGCAATCCAAGTTTAAACGTCACGTAATGCTGGGAATTCTGATTAGCTAAGGAAGCTCATGACGGCGCGTGAAGCTCGAAGCAACAACTTAAAATTCCAGAGAAAGGACGCACCGAGGAAGGGCCGGCAAAAGTTCTAAATAAATCACGTTAAGCCTCGACGAAAAAGCTTCCCGAAGTTCGACAGACTGTGTTGTTCCTTCCAAGGCGATTTAGGCGGCGGCACCCCAGCTGGAGTCGCGAAGAGGGGCACCCCAGCAGCGAGGTGCGTTCGAGCGGCAGCCGTGGGCGGCGGACTTAATGAGCCGGGACAGCTACAGCGGCAGCTCCTGTCCACTCAGGATTATGCTAATCAGGAGGTAATTTTTGCTCTCACTGCTTCCTGACTCTTTGTTTTGACAGCTTCTTTGCCTTCTTCTTCTTCGGGTTTTTCTGCTCGAGGCAATTGAATCTAATTTTCGAAACGTTTTCGCTTTAGTTTCTGTGTGTTTTTTAACTAAAACACGGTAATGACGGAAAATGTTTTACAACTGCGAATAATTTGAACTTCTTTGCGGTTACTTAGCAATAAATTCAAATACGGAATTATTATTTATATTTAATAGAAACTTTTTTTAATAACAATTTACGAGAAACGTTTGGTAGAAACTTTCACATTTAAGTTTTAGTTTTTGAATTTGTGAATTCAGTATTTCAGTATTTGTGGTCTTATTTTTATGACATTATTCGTCCTTACTTATTTATATTCTCAAGATGTGCGTTGAATACGAATTGCAATCAGTGTATTTTCACATTAAACGATTTACTCAGTGCGGAAGAGCAATAAATCTCAGTGAGCCTTGAAAACAAATCACTTGACCAAGAATTACAAGGGTTTCAAATTGTATTTCCACGAGTCAATAATTGTCGCGTGCTCACGAAAAGTTAATTTCAGCCAATTAATTAGTTAGAAGCAACCGAACGAAAGTTGAATGTAGCGAAGTCAGGAACAGGAAACGTAAGGAGCGAACGGAGTGGGGAGGACCTGGAAACGAGACACCAGTGAAGATGTGAAGTCCGAAGGCACTTCGAGCGGAGTGGAAGTTGGGCAGGAGTGGCAGCAGGCATCCGATCGCTTGAGTTTCTACACCTGAGTGCCTCAGAAAGAGGGCAAGCAATGCAAATTAGCATTAAATGAAACCGAGAAGGAGCGAGCAAAATGAAGCGAAGGAGGGAGGGGAGGCAACTGCCGAGTACACCACTGCACAACCACGGAACCGGGGGAGGGACATCGAAATGAAGGAGAGGCACTCGTTTCCCACACAGGCACACACGAGGGCCTCCCTCTCGACTCTTTCTGGGTGGATGGAGAGCGCCGTCCTTGCAGCCGCGGCTCGGGGTGGCGGGTGGCGGGTGGCGGGGTTCCCCCTCAAGGTCTCAAGTCGAAATAAGAGTGAAGCTAGCTTGGCTTCTCCTTACAATAACAGCCTGAACCCCATTTCGAAATGCCGGCTCGCGTGCACCCCACCAAATCCACCCACTCATAAATTTCGCTGCTGGCTGGTGCGCTGCCTTTCCACTTCGCTTCCCTGCGCGGGCGAGCAGTTAATCCCCGAAAATGAAACCAGCAAAGCGCTGCACACGAAAGAGCCGTCGAGCGGCGGGGTGGGCTGACTGTGGTTTTCCCTCAGGCGGCTGCAACTGGTCCCGGGGTAGCCGAAAAATAGCTGGCTAATGTATGCCAAGGATTCTGGTTTCATCCAATTTACGACTTTGCGTTCTTAGAGATGCGACGACGACGACGACGACGACGACGACGGCGAGGGCGAGCGCATCCGTTGCGTTCCTGCTCGGCGAAAATCGGCAGCGATAATCTGTGCGGAGTGCGCTGCAGTCCTCCCCGCAATACTTTCTTCACGATGGCTGCTGCGCACATAAGCTGCAGTAATTTATTGGCAGCGGTTCCCCAACAGTTTAAGTTCAGTAGACGATGCCGTGAGCGAAGGAAGCTTCCGTCCGAATGGAAATCGAAAGCGAGGCGCCAAAACACTGCAATAAAATCTGAACTGAGAAACTCTACGAGCAGCGAGAGTCAAGGCGAGCGGAGGAGCATCGAAACTGAGGTGCTGTCAGGTGCTGCTCTGCACGCCATTCTACTGGAAGTGAAATTAAAACAACTTCAAACTTAATTAAAATTAAACTGAAGCACTTAAACGACGACAGGACGACGACGTTTGAATGCATCTGCGGTACAATCAAGCAGATTGACACGTCTGACGTCAATTCTCGAGAGGAAAAGAGGAGTAAAAGGACGCTGAAAGAGGTTTGAAAGAGACAAAACTGAAATAAGTGAAATAAGTGAAAATAGAAATCCATTCCTGTGACTCAAAGTGCAACACATGAGTCTGAAATTAATTTGCAGAATTGCTCCACAGTTCGTGTTGCATGCACCACTGGTAGCAAATGAAATCGAATACTTCATTCATAAACTGCACTGCCACTCGTAATCCCATTGCTGTGCTGAGATTTGCCGCTCCTGCTGCAAATTAAGGATCTCATTTTGCCTACGAGTCTTTTAAATCCGGGACGATCTGCATGAAATGCAAATGACTTTCACTGGTGGAGCGGGGAACGAGTACCGGAGCAGCAGCACAACTGACAAACAACAAGTAATCCGTCTCAGAGTCGATACAGCAGCAGGAGCAGCAGGGCTTTCCGAGTCCTGTTGTACTTCGTGGAGGCAAATGAGGAAGTAGAGTCAAAGGAAATGCTGGGATTTCACCTAAGCTTGGAGGATTTGAGTGGAATGCAGATTCCAAACGATTTTTGCCACAGACTGGCAAACTTTCCAGCAGAGTTCGGCACAGAGTTCATGTTTAGCTCGCACAGTTGCTACCATTTGAGCAGATTTTAGAAGAGAGTGAAAGAATGGGATTGGAGCAGCATTCAGCAAAGAGTGCGCAGTGAAACAATCAAATTGTTTGCTCAAATAACTTTCAGGAATATTTTCTCCTTTATAGTAGACGTTATCTTGCGTGGTTATCCTTAAAATGGTTGGCACGGGGTGGAGATTCGGTTCCGCTTTGCATTCAGTTGGATGCAAAACAGAAATTTGGAAATCTTAATTAAAATCGTGTTGCCTGCAATGAAATCTGAGGAAATTAATAGCAACGCATTCACTGAAATTGAGGAGCCTCGAAATATTTTACTTGTTTAATTACAAACTTTGCTGGTAATTTACTTGCTTCCAAGTTGAGAGCTTAACAAACTTTTGAACTGCTGGCACTGATAAAACCTCAATTTTAAATACCTTCTGTTTAAATCAATTTTAAAAGTTTTTTCCCTTCAAATATTTCAATATAAGCAGATAAAAGCAGCCAAAAACTTTTAATACTTCTCATGCATGCATTCGCTGAATAAGATTCCCGAAAAAGGTAGAAAAAGACTTTCATTCGCATTCTTTTCTCGCTCCTTCGCAAGGAAGATTTTGTATTTCTTTTATGCAGTCTTCTTTATTGTCTTTTCCTCATTTCAATCGCAGATTTTTGGGGATTTGGGGATCACATATCGTTCATGGGACTCGAATACCACCTCAACTTCCCGCCCCAGCGCGCGCGTTTCGAGGGATTCAACAGAAATCTCGGAAGTTCTCTCCGAAAATTCGTCTTTATGTGTGTTTGCGTTGTTGTGTGTTGCGTATGTGTGCGCGTATGTGTGCGCGTATGTGTGAGCGTTTTATTTCGCATAACTGCGATGGTCCCCGGGAAAACGTGCTGCTTCCCCGTTTCTTCACCGAGTGAAATACGAGTAAATAGCGCGTCCCGCGGAAACTGAATAAATTACGCAGGATGTCATCACTTGCAGACGTTGCTGCTGCTTCTACTGCTGCTGCTGCTGCTGATGCTTCTACTGCTGTACCCATTCCACGTGCCACGGAGAGGCAGCAACACATGCTGCTGCGACATTTAATTAAGCATTTGTATTCATCGGAAAGGCCATAAAAGTGATTCGCGACGGTACCAGCAGCAGCAGCAGCATCAGCAGCAGCTGCCGGTGGCAACGCCGACAAATATGACGGCCACATGTGTTGGCTTCCCACGGACTGTCGAGAAGGTTGAGCACGAAAAGCTGCACAAAAACGAGCTTAAGGAATTTAATAAGAACTGAATTACCCAACAAATGAAAGCTAGAAAAATTAAACGAATTTCACGGGATTTTAGAAGTAAATTGCAGGGATTTAGAAAGCAGCTCAGTTTCAGAGGATGAAAGCTGACTTTTCGGTATCCTTTTTTAATGCATGGCATGAAATGGCGTTATAAAATTTAGGGATGTTGTTTTCCCTATCTCCCTCTGTCTCTATGCCCCTCTCTCTCTCTCTCTCTCTCTCTCTTTCTCTCTCTCTCTCTCTGTCTCTCTGTCTTTCTCTGTATCGCTATCGCTGTATTTAGTTTTATCTCTATACGTCCATCGCTATCTCTATCTCTGTATCCTCCATCTCTAGAGGAACAACGACCACGAGCTCCTCTACAAATATTTTGCCTGAACTATCACACCGATAGTTACGAGTAGGAAAGTATGGGTCAAAGGCCATCTCCGGCTCTACCAACTATCTTCAGTTTTCCCCTCTGCCTCCTCCCACAGCGCCATCTACGAATTCCCGACGCAAAGCATTTAATGTTCCGTGAAAAACAAACAACGGCGACCATTGACTCGCACTAAAGGCCAGTGACAGAAATAATAATTTGCAACGAAGGGGCGGAGGATGCCAGGCTTCCGTGACTCCTTTGTGGCGAACCTTGGAGCCTCGAATTCCCCCATGGAATTCCCGTCGTCCGTCGTAGGCTCCCGAGTAACAACTAAATCTGAAATCTGATGCATTCAGAAAGATGTCAATCTGTTTAGAGTTGAGCCGGGAATGCTTTCAGAGTGTTAAGCATTCCAAACCTCCAATAAATTCTCATCCTTCTGCAAACAAATTTCAAGTAAAACTTTTGTTTACTTCGCTTTTATTTGAACGGAGGGAGGAAAAACGAACCGAAGCGATTTTTCCGGTTGCAGTGAACACATGCGACAGCCACCAACTGCATAAAAAGCAAGAAACTCTTAGCAAAGTTTTAGCTCGCTTTATTTAGTTTGCTTGACGCAGAAACTTGTTAATTTTGTTGATTTTGCACAGGAATAAAATGTGTTGAAGTCGCTCACTGCATGCATTTGGGAGCTGAAAGGATGCATCTGGCTGTGTTTTTCTTGCAACTTCGTGCTCTTAATTTACTTGCGTGTTGTTGTGGTGTCTGTTAGGTTCGTTGTTGTTGCTGGTGTCGTTGTTGTTGCTGGTGTCGTTGTTGTTGCTGGTGCAAGTGTTGCTTGAGTAATGTTTTCGTCTCCCGAATTAGAGCGGAACTTCTGGTGGTGCGTTGCTGGAATTAATAGCGCCTGCAAATATGTTTTGAGACTGGCAACGCCTCAGAAGTTCGATGGAGCAGAGAGCGATGAGAAGATGGAATCCCATGTGAACAACGGATTTCATGTCGCTGAAAAGCGGACCCAACAGGTGGCCACAGTTTTGTCAGTCACTTAAATGCGACATTTAAAGTGTCGCAGAACACCGAAGAGCCACCAACGAAGAAAGCGTCCCTCGTATTTAGAACGACACAGCAATGCGATCAACGCAAGCATTGATTTTTCGTTTCTTCCAACTCAAGCACACTTAAAAATGTGGAGCAAACGAATGAAGGGAAAACACAGGAGAGAGAGAGAGAGAGAGAGAGCGAAAATAAGCAGACGCTTGTTGCAAGAGTTCTCGAGTTGACATTTTGACGTTTTCCAGCTCAAGTTGCAATCGAGCAGGAAGCTGTTTTCCGTAAGCCGGGACACGCAGAGGGAGAGCTGAATCGCTTTCCTTGTTGTAGTTTAAGCACTTTAAAGTGAATTGCTGTTGGTTGTTGTTGTGCGAGAGGAGATCCAAGAATCCGTAGAAAACAAAGAACGCAAGGAAGAGGCGGGGATTCCTGCCAGGGAAAAAATAAGATCCACTTTCACAGAGGAAAATCGAAGTCGGTTAAGTGGCAGAATTATAGTTGTGTTTGCATATTTAAGAGTTTGGGGATCAGTGAGGACACATGAATCCGTGAGGACACTGAAACATTCAATATTTTTAGGTTTTCTGCGACTCCAATGACCAACTTTTAATTTATCTCGCCCACTACAGAAGAGAAAGAAAATTAAACAAAAATGCTGAGTTTGAAATAACTGAGAAACTTCACGCAGTTGCTAAATTTTTAAACACGAAATCTCGAGGCGCGCTCTGAAAACAAATTCTGAAATAAGCGTTTATTTAGTTGCGCAAACAGAGGACGAGAGCAAGCATTCCAACAACGACAACAACTACAACACCACCACCACAAGGAACAACAACAACGTGGACTATTCTGCGCGAACCAAGTGGGTGGTTGGGGGGGGGAAACGAAGCGAAGCGGGTGCTCGAATAACAGTTACACGAGCCACTCACTGGAAAATGTATGCATGCATCAGCGTTGCCAGATTGGCGGAGCGTCGTTCCGTCCGCTTTTTACTTTCTGCAGCCTCTGCTGCTGCGTTTTGTTTGCAGTATTTTCGGTTGTTTACTCACTAAAATGAAATGAGCTGCCGCAAGAAATGCTTCGGTTGCGAGTTTCGGTCCCTAAAACGCCATAAACTGCGAATGCGATGGCGCAGAGCGACGGCGGCAGTAAACAGAAGGACTCGCATGCACTTCCGGCTGCACAGAGCGGACTGTGTATTCGTTATCCTTGGACGGGTGGACGGGTGGTGGTGGGCTGCTTAACATGCTCCAGCTGACGGCCCGTAAAATAGCAGAGATAACGCGGCCGAGTTACAGAGGGACACGGAAGTCGGTGCTTGATTTTGTTTTCTATTTAAAATCTAAAAATACGAATTGTTTTTGAGAGAAGAAACTTGCGAAGCTGATGGAGACCTCAGCCCTCAACAGTCGTAGGGCAATCCCATCCAAACCAACCATTAAAAAGCGACGCAATCGAAGACGAAGACGAACAATCATAACTCTTGATCGAAACTTTTGATTTCTGTCCCCACGAGACGCCTTCGTAACACTTGAAAAAGTTTTTCAATTTTCTGCAACAAAGAAGGGATTTGCGAACTTGTATCGTCCTTAAAAAGCCCATCAAACACACACGACAGCACAGATTGGCTTGAATATCTTCTGCAAAAAGACACGGAATAACTTCAGGAACCACGGAAACACAGAAAATATGCAAACGAACTACTTTTCGCAGATGTACGTCAAAAAGCGGCCACTCAAAAGCGCAGAAATCGCCCTCGGGCGTCCATGGCACTGCCGCTTCCACTGAAATCCAAAAAGGAAACGCAGAACACATAAAACCAGTGAAAGCGATGAAGCAGAAAGGAAAAATGAATACAAAACCCTAAAAAGGAGTGCAAAACAAACAACCGCCTCTTTGTTGGCGGAATCCTTTTGCAGGAAGGTCCTGCAGGTCATTAATGAAGCAATAGCGTGAGCCACAAATGTCACTCGCAAGCTGCGTCGCAGGAACCGCCGTCGCCGTCGTCGTCGCCGTCGCTGTGTCCTGCAGCCCGTCGCCGATTTCAATCTCTTCCGGTCGCGTTCGAATGTGACTGTCAGGGCAAAGCGAGGACAGACGGCGACTTATTGGCCAATAGTGACCATCTGGAAATAGTGATGCTGACTGTGATGCTGACTGTGATGCTGACTGCCGCGGCTGAAAGTTCTCCTCGACTGCGGAAAAGAAACAGAAACGCAATAAATTGCGAATGACATCTTTTATCTGAGCACGGGATGGATGCGCCCGGACACGCTTTCGCTTGGCGTTCCGACGACGACTCACTGCAAGAGCGGGGAGTGTCAGCTGCCCGGGGGAGGTTTAGGGTCAGCGTGGTGGGGTCAGCGCAACCACCGGACGACGGTGATGAAAGATATCTTCGATACAATTTTGCGAATTGCAAATGTGTTGCTTCCTCATTCCTGAGAACTGAGAACTGAGAACGAACGCCTCGTCCGCTGTTTTGCCGCTGATATCATTATTTCGCGTTCCGAGCTCTTTCACGACAGACACACTTTGCTTTGTCCTTTGAAGGACATGCATTTTATTGCGAATTTTCGCACAATAGCTTTCTGCTTCTTTCGCGTGCCATTTATTTCAAGAGTATAAAAAGTATGAAAACCAAGAGCTCATTTTTCTGCTAACAAAGAACTCTCGCAGAAACCAACAACAACAACAACACCAAAAACAACAACAACAACAACAACAACAAAAGACAGCCAACACAATGCGACGATCAACTGCTCGACCTAAAACGAGACATCCATCCGCGTCCGAGTTGCGTAACTGAGTTGCAAATTTATTACAGCGTGTAAAACATACCAACAAATTGAGGACAGCACAACAACAACAACAAGAACAACAACAACAACAACGGGGTTTGGCCATGCGTTTCGTCGGTGTTGCTGGCCCGGTCCGCCTCCGAGAGCAGCAACCGAAGACGCACCCTTTTTACGACCTTTTTATTTACCCCGTCAAGCGATTTACTTACATGCAATAAATTGTTTTCCGATATTTAAACAGACACAAGCGCACACACTTGCGTCCGCTCACACTGACACGAGTGGCCACATGCCGCCGCCAACTCGATCCTGCACGGCGACTTAATGTTGCGATTTCAATTTATTGTCCCCCCGATGAAGATTGCTGATGCATATAATTTTTTATGTTCCCGAGAACATATGTTGGTCCCACGGACGGACATGCCTTGAGAGAAGAGGCCAGAAGAGAGACAGAGAGAGACATAGAGAGAGAGGGAGAGAGAGTGAGAGAGAGAGAGGGGAGAAGCAAAGAGACGCATTAACGAGGAAAAACGGTTTACACGAATTTAAGTGGGTTCAAAAAATACAAGCGACAACTTAGCAGACAGTGAAAGGCTGCGATGTAATCTGGTCGCATCTCACGCAGTTTACGAGATATTAAAACGATATAAAAGTAATCTGTTAAAAGTTCTCATAAGCAGATGGGAGAAGGAGAGAGAAAGCGAGAGAGAGACATGAAGATCTTGAAGAGAAGCTACGAGTTCGGGGGAAATACGAATAAAAGTAAAAAATGTGCCGTGTATTTCATCAACTGATTTAATTTTAACTGAAAATGGTGTTGCATCAGTGATGCAGCCAACTTATCTTCTCTACAAATTGCTAGGCAACGCAGCATTCTTGATTAACCCCATTTGTACCCCCGACCAAAGTCTGCCAACTCGTAGTTTGGTCCGTAACTTCGAAGGCGTCTAACATGGTGTCGCCGAAGATGAAAACTAATCATCAGTCTGTTTCCAAAAATGGTCAATTGTAATTGTAATTGCATTACAGATTGGTAGAGTTTGTCTAAGAAAACTATAACGCTTGGGAGGTTTTGATTTTCGGGTACCTTCGGGTCCCATTTGAGGAGGGTTTCGTCGGGTTCCAGGCATTTCCCTCAGCAATCATTTACAACTAACTACGAGTGAATTACCCGCCGATTTTGAAGTTCCCAGACCTCATAATTTCAGGAATATTGGCTCTTGAGTCGGTCTTTAGTGTCCCGTCCCTGCAGGGTTACAACACACGAAGATTCTTTAGTGAGCATGACAAATTTCACGTCCGTCAGGGTCCGTGATTTCGTAGATATCGCGTCGTGCAAAGAATTTTTAGGAGGGCTCGGAAAGGAGTGCGAAAATTTATTACTTTTAAGTTCGTCAACACAAACTGGAGATTTAGGGGAGGACTGAACTAGGGGAGGAATTAATTGCAGAAAAACGGAACTTGGAGTTTCTAGGCCTCACAGGGGAATGAAAGACTTGCAGTCTTTGAAGTCTTTGGTGGAGTTTTAGTGGACCATTTTTAGGAGGCAAAAGCAAAAACGTGACTTGGTGACCTGACAGATTTTGAGTTTGTAATCCTCGCTGTTTGAGGAATTTCGGTCTTTCGGTGTTTGTGGCGCCCCAAATTCGTGGCAGCGAATAAATTAAAATCCTGCACCGACCACGTTGTTCCTCTTTTATTAGCGTGCGTATTAACTATTCAAGTTACGTGACGGATTTAATTAAACGCGAATTTACTTCTACGCTATTCTCGGTAGTTCTGCTCTAATTAAAATTAATTATTTCGCATTCCGTTTCGTTTCAGGCAGCGACGAAGCAGCGCTAAAAGCACCCAAAAGACCAAAAGCACTCAAAACCAGCGGCACGTGATGGTGCTTTAAGTAGCACAGCAACAACGTGGACAACAACAGCTACAACGCTGAGAGGTGAAAGAAATTGTAATGACGCAATAATAGTGACAATAACAGTCACTCGTCCTTTTAAAAAGCAATCAAGTGTCAACAGAGAGCGAGAGAGAGAGAGAGAGAGAGAGAGGAGAACAGCGAAGAACAGAAGCAGACCAACTCGAGGCCCCCCAGCAGAGTGACAATAATTTTCATTGCATACCTTCAGGCGACCCGACACGAATTTCACAATTGCTGTGTCGCAATTAAGAGAAATCAGAGTGAAGGCAAAGCGAAGGAAAGAGAGAAGCGAGGAAAGGAAAGGAGCGAAGTAATGAGGAAAAAAATTGAATAGCAAGCAAGGAAAAACGCCCGACTACGAAAAACGACGCACTTCAAAGAGAAATTAAGTTTGTCGCGGGGGAGATTCACACAAAAATAAATTTCATTTATATTCTGCAGCGAGCAGATTTTGTTAACAAGCAGATTTCGCTCTCGCACTCCGCAAACGAGACGCGAGCACAAAGAGCGCTTCGGAGGAGCGGAAATGAACGCATTGCGCGAGAGTGAAACAGTGAAAAATTGTTGACAGCCTGGACGTGACACGCATTTAAGCGAGCAACCGACACGGACGTCCGAGAAGGACACACCGGGAAATCTTTTCAGTGAAAATACTTAAAGAAGGAGGTTGAGGCAATTGGAAAATACAGAAATCCGAGTTTAACTTGACAGAGTCAGCGCGACACTGATCAACACGTCAAATAAAAGTCCCTTCCACGCCACAGTGGCAGCGAGACGAGCTGCGATCCGCGAGATGCTCACTCCGACAGCCATCTTAGCGTTGGCAGCAGTTTGGCTCACAGCAACGCCAGCTGAAGGCTCTCAACTCGAACCCCAGCTCAAGCTGCTCGTTAACGACGAAGCGCTCCTGCTGCAGCAGCCCGAGGACACGCCGGCTGCCAGCGGCGACCCGGAGCCGCGCGCCGACGACGACGACCCCACTCGGCGACACTACGACTCGTATCGCAGCAGCGAGCTGCGCCGACTCTCCTACGAGACGATCCACCGCATCCTGCGCGACGAAAACGAGCCCAACTACCGGCGCGAGGAGGCTGAGATGCACTACTACGCGAAGCGCTCGTACGAGCCCACGCACGAGGTGTTCCGCCGCGCAGCGCTGGAGCAGCAGCCGCCGCACCTTCTCAACCTCACGCGCTCCAACCTGACCGTCTTGCCCGCCGCGGCATCCGCCGGCGACTACCAGCAGGTGCGCGTGGTCGATCTCAGCGCGAATGCGTTGACAGACGCCAACTTGACGCTCTTTCCGCAGTTGCAGTGGGCGGATCTCTCGAGTAACGCGCTCACCTCTCTGCCGCTGACCGCGAACTCAACCCTCACTTCGCTCAACCTAAATGCGAACCGCATCACGGGCGGCATCGTTTCCCCCCACTTCTCTCACGTGCAGCAGCTGCATCTGAGTGGGAACCGAATTGAGAACCTCTCGACGTTAAACCTCTCCAGCCTCCAGTCCGTGCAGACGCTGGACTTGTCCTGCAATCTCATTCGAAATGTGGACACCGCCTTCTTCCCGCAACGCATGCATAACCTGAAATTCCTGAACCTGGCGCGCAATCAGCTGGGTTGCATCTACCGCGAGACCTTCTACAACCTGCTCAGCCTGAACACGCTGGTCCTGGCGCAGAACAACATCACGGACATCGACTACGAAAGCTTCCTGGCGCTGCCCAACCTGCAGTACCTCGACCTGTCGCACAACCAGCTGAAGGCGGCGTCGATACGAGCGCTGCAGGGGATTCCCGATTTGGTGGGGCTCTCCATCGCCTACAATCCGCAGCTGGGCGCGTCCCTGCAGGAGTTCGTCGCCTCGTGGAGCCTGAAGGAACTCGACGCGAGCGGGACCGGCCTGTGCCAGATCCCGGCTGCTTTGGCGCAATCCGTGCGCACCCTGAAGCTGGCCGACAACTGGTTGAAGGTGAGTTGCGTCTGCTCTGGCATGAAAAACGAGTCCTTCCTTCAAAGAAAGGCAATTTCTTTGATCCCCAAGCTCTCGGTAAATACGGGTCGAGCATTATTTTGGCGTTCAAGTAAATACCAACACATCCGCCTCACCCTGCTGCATTCAATCAAACATTCTGTTGCGCGAACCCTTCGGAGCCGCCTTCCTTTTCACATCACAACTCAGTGAGCGTGAATCCTTCGAGCGTACGAAGCCAGCGGACTGCAAACTGAACGCTTTACAGCAATTAACAACGTTCTTCGGACACGCAGCGAGTGCAGGGACGCAGAGGCAGGAGCGCGGGGATGGCAGTGTGGTACAGGCAGGTGCAGAACCCTGCTTAGATGACGCTTTCCTTCAGCCGTTCAGTGCGAAGGGGATTGGGACGGCACAGCTGGATATCTTCACGAGGACACGGCGGTCGGTGGACTCATTCAACATTGACATGCAGAATAGGCTCAGAATTCAGATAGGGAACTTTCTATATATAGTTAAACGGTAGGGATTGCAGTTCGCACTCCTTTTTGCGTACTCGAACGTTCTTTCTCCGAACATTTTCTTTGCTCTTTTCTCGTATCTCTTCCGATCCATTACCGCCGCACACCTGAAGTTGATCCGGACATTTCCATGACAAATAAAAATCGCTATAAATATTTACAGCGAAGAAGCCCCACTAAGCCCAACGTAAATCCAGCCTGCAAAGTTGATTTCCCCACCGCAAGGATTGCGTGCAATACGGTTTCTGCACTCAACACAAAATGCCGCGCTGTTTGTGCCTCCAGGTGACACAAGGAGAGGAGTTCCCGCCCACGCAGCAGGTGGCGCAAACAAAGACGCAAATAAAAACGGATTTACAACCTCCGCTGTGCTTCGTACTTGCTGATTCCGCGGAAAACATACTTGAAATGATCCCCTCGCACGCCTGACGACCGCGATCCTTTCTTTGCCTCGAGCTGCACCGACACTAGTTGAGGATGCCGTTCAAGCCGTTCCGAACGGGCGTCTAAGGAGCTTAAAAGGCACAAAGCTCAACCGCGTTATTACTGAGGGCGGCGGGGGGGACTTGGATGTCGAAGGCTCGGACTGAAGAGCAGACTACCGCAATTCATAACTTTAAGTGGCGCAATTTGTGTGGGCGAGCAAGGGCGAGGTAGCAGCGTTACAAAGGGTGACTCCAATACTTTGAGGCGTCAACACGGTAGACTCCGGAAGAAGGGAGTTCTGAGAAGGGACTTCTGAGAAGGGACTTCTGAGAAGGGAGTTCTGAGAAGGGACTTCTGAAGAAACCGCTTAGCAGGCATGACGTGGCGATAAGTTGGGCCGCTTTGATGCCGCATACTGCCGAGCGCACTAATGAAACCGGGTAGACGCGCAACGACGACGCAACGACGACGCAACGACGGATAATCGCCCACAGCAAAATTAACAAGCCTGAAGTCATTTCTCTTCGTCGTTTCTTTCCTTTTAATTCGTCTGCCAGCATTACGAATGGATACGTGAAACTCCCCCGAATCCCCCGGCCAACTTCCGGCTTTCTTGGGTGGGGCACCACATCCGTCATAGTCTCCGGGCCTTCTGTTTGCCCACTCCTGCACTTTCGACGCTCTTCTTGCACCTCCACCTCCGCCTTCACCCTTCGTTCGTCGGTTGACGGCTCTCTCAGGACGATAACGTTGTTTGCACGCATTCACATTACGGATTAACAGAAAATTTGTTTATCATTAGAGCTGCATGCGGGTGCAAACAGAGAGCGACTGCTAATTTAATTGGTCTCGTCGGCACTGCCATGTCTCAGACAAAAGCCTGCCGAACCAAGGTGTGTCTTCGTCGTCTTCGCTGATTGAGGGACACGTATGTTGCTATCAAAGCGGTGACGTGCGGCCAAGTTCAAGTGGTAGTGGAAATGAGGGGGAAGGGGAGGGAGGGTTGTCTGGAACGAACCGTAATAAAGATGGAGGGATTCAACGTACTGGACGTACGCATCCTAGACGTGGCTGTTCTTGTATTTGTCTGGCGAGTAAGAGACTTCATTACAAAATTGCTGAAAGCACTTCAGAAAAATGATATCGAGTGCCAACCTGCTAGGATTTTCATAAATAATTTCATCCTATTCATTTCTATCCCTTCTAATCCACCTTTTATCCTTCTTCTCTTTTTCTCTCTCTCTCTCTCCAGATCATCAATTGCGGCGACCTGGATAGCTATCCGCTGTTGCAGTACCTCGACCTGTCGCGCAGTCGCATCGAGGACATCGAGGAGGACGCACTCGGCCGCCTGGAGATCCTCGAAGTGCTCTTCCTCGACCACAACAACCTGCGCCAGGTCCCTCTGAGCCTCCCCACCTCGCTGCGGCACCTCTTCTTGCAGCACAACCAAGTCATGGACATCCAAGTGCAGGCCTTCCAAGGCCTGAGCAGTCTGCAGACGCTGGATCTGTCGCACAACAGGCTGCTCTACCTGCCCGCTCTGCCGCTGCCGCGTCTGCTGACCCTCAACCTGCAGTCCTCGCAGCTGCGTGGAGTCAGCCAGGCCATCGTGCACACGCTGCCACGCCTGCGCGACATGCTGCTGGAGGACAACCCGGTGAAGTGCAGCGACCTGCTGGGCATCGCGGAGTGGGCGAGTGCCTGCCGAGTTGCAGAACGCGCCGGAAAGGAGGAGCGCGTGGCGAGGACTGAGGGTAGGCAGCTGGAGGCAGCGAAGGTCGACCTGAAGCAGCAGTTTGTGCGGATGCACAACTTTCTCGAGAACTTTAAGAGTGACGACTGCGCCGCAGACGTCGATCTTCGTTCGACTCGAGGGGAAGAACAGGCGCAGCCCGCGTGTGCAGTGGAGTTGGAGGCGGACGCGGAGCGTGCTGAGGCCGCTGCAACAACTGCGGGGACAGCGGCAGCCGCTACTTCGGATTCGCCAACCGAACCTCAGACATCAACTCACGATGCAGCTGCTCGACGAAGTGCGCGAAATAATGAGATCGAAGCGACCAGCGACCTGCCGCGCACCACCACGGGAAGCAACCTGGCAGATGTGATCGCGAAAACAGCAGCAACAGCAGCAACAGCAGCGACAACTGCTCTTCGGGCTGCAGCAACACCAACAACTTTTTCCAGCGTCGACTCAAAGTTGCCAGCCAGGCCGACAACATCAGCAAAGGCAAGCGACACTCAAGACGCCCAGCAAGATGGGCGCGGCGCGATTTCCTCGAGCCTAATAAATTCCAGAGATGCCAAGACAACAGCAACAACAACAACAACAACAACGTCAGCAACAACACTTGAACCAGCTACCGCAATAAATTCCGAGCAACAGCACAGAGAAAAAGAAGCTGCAACGATAAAGTCAACGTCAACATCAACTTTGAACGAATGCGAAGTTGCTGGCTTCGCAGAGGGAGCTGAAGCAGCAGCAGCAACAGCAGCTGCGACGGCCATTCCGGAGACTACAAGGGCGACTCCAATTTATACGCGGCTGCCACAAACAATTCCAACTGCGATAGAGTCGACCAACAATTATGTCGAGACAGTAACTGGTTCCTCGAGTCGGCACGGGTTGAGCGCACCAGCCGCTGCCGCGTCCGCAAAGACAGCCGGCAATGAAGCGAACAACAACAGCATCAGCCGCAGCGAAGTCCGCCCAGCGGAGCGCCGGCTGCAGTTTAATGGAGCTTCCGGTCAGCCACAAGTTGGTGCCGAGCCAACAGCGGGAGACGCAATCTCGGCAAATGACCCCCGCGAGCAACAACAGCAGGGGCAGCAGCACCATTCGGCCAGCAGCGCGGGCTACAAACACGAGCTCCAGCAACTCCCCATCACCGACAGACACTTAATTGGTACGCCGCTGCTTGTGTACCGGGGACTCCACATTTTAGACGAGCCGAAGCAACTGATGCTGCCAGCAACGCCAACTGCGGCAGCAGCAACCACTGAAGCAACGACAGCGAGAGCCAAGACAGAAGCGGCAGCATCAGCCGACGCACACCGAGCTGTGGCGGCCGCAATAGAAAGCCGTTCGGCACACAAGTTGGCCGCCAGCCAGAAGTCGACCGAGGTGAAGGAACGACACTTGCTGGCGACTGCAGCGACCGAGCGAGATAAGCTGCCAGCAACGGAAGCAATGAAGACAGCGACAAACGAGCCAAATGTGGACGACAGGCAAACAACACGAAGGGAAGAGCTAAGCAGAGCGTCAGGCAGCGAAAGCGGCACCGGAGCAGCGCATGCGGCCACTCAACCGCCAAAAACCCAAAAGGCAAGCGCGGGCAAGAGGAAGTTGGTGTCGCTAACGATGAAGAGGATGACGATTACAAAGCAGCCAGCCACGTCTGCGCAAAACGGTCACCATCATCCGCACCCGAGCCTGAACAAGCCGCGTGAAAACGAGGCCGCCGCGTTTCGAGAGGCCGGCTTGTTGGCCGAACGTCATCTTTTCAAGGAGCCGCAGCAAGACAATCGACATATCCGGCTGCCGCTGAAGCAACACAACACCGTAAACATGCCCGTCGACATCGCACGACCGCGGCACGCATTCCGCGAGCTGCCGCATCTCGCGGCCATCGAGCAGCAGCCCACTGCAGTGCAGCACCACGCAAGCATCTCGAAGTCCGAGCAGTGGCTGGACATACGCAAGGCCCAGACTTCCAGCGGACACCCCGGCCTCGTCATACTTGTCTCGCTCGTAGCGTTTGTCGTTCTCCTGCTCGGCCTCCTACAAGTCTACCGGTGCGACCGGCACTGGCGGCGCCGACAGTCCGCCCCGCGTCCACACCTACGGCAGATCAAGGACGAGGGCAGCGGTAGCAGCTTCTTGAGTTACCACAGCCAGCAATCGCGCCCCAGCAACACGCCTCACAAGTGGCTCCACAGCACGCGCCTCCTGCCGCCGCAGCGCTCACCGCTGCACAACCTGCACGTGCGCGAGCTGCAGAAGCACTCGGCGGTGGAGCTGCAACAAAGCCAGGCCGCCGGACCACTTCGCAGCTTCGACAAGAGCGCCTCCAGCAGAAGCAGCAGCACCGACAGCAGCGCCAGCAGCTGCTCTTCCCACTCCAGCCACATGATCGGCTCGCAGTATGCGGCCGCGGCCGCGACCGGTGCTCTGATGCAGCACGACGCCTTCTTCGTCGAGATGACGCCAGATTCGGGTCGGCCGGCATGCAACCCACACAGTGACTTGCTGCCGATGGAGCTGCTGACTGTGTCGGCGAACAGGCGGCCGACGACGACAGCAACAACCAGCAGTGAAGAGGTTGACTTGCTGGTATCGGAGGGGCGGACGACGCGTGCAGCTCCAGCAGACGCCGCGGGTGAACGAACGAGAGTCTGCCAGAATCACTCCGCGGCCGCCAGCCGTGACTTACGTCTGCCGCTGGTTAAGTTGGCACCGACATCGCGCAAGTTCGGTTTGTGGTGACAGACGGTGTTTCAACGCAACTACCTGCCCTTCCAGTGAAGCAGCGGCAAGAACACCATCAGCGAATCCCAGCAAACAACACCTCGAATGAGAAGGTCGTTGGTGACGAGTAGATCGTAGGTGTCGCGCAGTACGTGAGCCAGGCAGCGTGTGGAAGTGCTAACCACTGCCTGGAGCAATCGCATCCTTTCCCGTCCGCATCCCGGCATCCTCCATCCACCATCCACCGGCCTCGATGGTTAACCTCATCCGTAGAGCGATTGAGGGACTCGTAAAACACTCGGTTTGACGTGGGCCACGTGCCGATTTATGACTCGCATACGCTTCACCGCGGTGCTATTTTGTCTTTCATGACGCGCTTGTCTGCCCTGATTTTTATGTTGTCTTCGGTTTCTGGCTTCATCACGCTGCACCATGAAATCCAGATATCCACTGAAGCTTGAGAGGACGCGTGTTGTGAACGCGTTCAACGATTGTTTGTCTCAAGTCAGCACTGCGTACGCCATAAAATCGCAGTATAAAGAGCTGAAGACATCGTAAACAGGGCAGTTTATTGAATTTTCGATCCTCACCCGAGTATTTATTGCGTGTTATAATTTTGTATCCCAAGTCTTTGTCGTAGCTAAGGTCGTCCAAATGTTGCCAGATGTAAATCAGACAATTTATATAAACCAATTTTCAATTAGAGGCTTCCGATTTTCGTTTTTAACTAATCGGTCGTCAACAATAATAGCATAAAAACATTATTTCCACGAACTGATCCTTCACAAATTACGAATAATATCTCTTCCACTCAGGGATTCCCCTCAGCCAAAGCCGAAGCCGTGATAAACATACAACATACAAGGACAGTAACCAAGCTTACTGAGAAAGAACATCGCCAAAGAACAACCCACGAATTGCTCCTTCATGAATTCAAGTAGGAAAGCAAACAATGGCTTGTTATTTCGTTCAACAAAGCGGGACATTTATCACTATTTGATATTGGCGCACGTTTGTAGGTAGCAAGAACTCCCCGGTTCACCGATTGTTTCCTCCCGGCTAAAACATGAATCACACCTAAATGTTCCTCGCCATCCACTGCGATATCCTTCTCTCGAAATACCTTCTTCGCATCGACCTCTTCAATAGAATTTCATATCCTCGCGGATATCATTTCATATCCATCGCGCATTTGTAGCCTCTGCCGGAGTATTCGATATCCTGCTTCTCCCCCCCCCCCCACACCCCCCCAACACTACCCCCCAAAGATAAATTAAATTTTCGTGGCGTTGCTTGCGAATTCCACTGCTAAAGAGCCACAGAATTGAAGTGGAATGAAGTACGGACACGTTCACCGCACACTTTTGTTCGAAAAGCCTGAACTACAATAAAAAAAAGCGATTAAGAAATTATCAGATTAAAAGTTTCCCTCCTGCTCCTCTCACTGGATACGCGATACTCCACCCACTGGCGTCCTTTCGACCACTCGAGCGAATTTATTTACGAACCATTCAACCTCATAAAAGCGATGGCAGATCTGGAAGCTAAAATGGTGCCACGATTAGAAGAAGGCGTTCGACGACTGACTCGTTTAGCAGATGCTCTCCTGGGGCTCCCGTGCCCCGCGACCGGGATACGATAAGCAGAGGATGGTCGGCGAAGTCTTAATTAAGCAGCTGCTGCTAAGTCAGCAAAACTTAAACGCTAAAAAGACTGAGCACTCTCTCTCCTCTTCACACTCATACGCCTGCTGAAGCTGTGTGTGTGCGTGTGTGTGTGTGGGGGTGTGTGTGTGTGTGCGTGTGAGTGTGTATGTATGGCTAAGAGAGTGTAGACTGCACGAAGCCCGGATGAGAAAATCCGGAGAAGCTGCTGATGATGTCAAAATTAATGAGGGTTGACTGGAGTATTCAATTGCAATGGTAACTCGGAAACTAAGTGTGCGAGGGTGTGTGAGGGTGTGTGTGTGTGAGGGTGTGTGTGTGTGAGGGTGTGTATGAGGGTGCGTGTGGGATCGTGTGTGTGTGAGGGTGTGTGTTTCGTCCTGGTGTCCTACTAACTTACTTTCAATTAACTTCTCCGCTGTTCTTAAAGTCGCAGCGTTGACTTCGATTTCCCTTTCGCCGTCCCAGATGCCCGTCCGCAATACCGTTATCCCTCCCTACCAGCAACGAGACCAACAAAACCCACATTAACTACAGATAACAAAGTTGTGCAGTAATTATCTATTGTTGCAGCTACCAAATTAAATTCTCATCCACTCCGCTGTCCGAAGCCACAATTTCAAGAGGGCCATGCAATCGAAGTGTGGTCCACCCAAGAGATATTAAAAGTCACGTTGCTGTCCCTCATTTAAAATTATTTTATTTCTTTTACACGGCGGTATTGAATTTAAAACAAAGTTAACTGAAAGTTAACTCAAATTACTTGCGTGAAAATCAGCTTTAATGGGGCAGACGGTGCAGTGATGGACGTGAGAGCATTAAAAGGTCCACTTTCTTTGAAAAGATCGGAACACTATACCGACAACTTCCAACAATTCGCTGCGGAAAAGGAGAGAAATACTCGATGGAACCACACGGAAAATGCTGGCAATCCTGGGAAGAACGAACAGTCCCACAAACTCAATCGCTGTAATATCATGAAATGTCCTTTCACCCAAACCCCCCCCCCCCCCCACCGCCTTCCTCCTGCTCAGGACGACGATTTGCTCGCGGCAGTGCTTCCCCGCTCGAATCTTCCACTTCATTTACATAGAGTAACACGGACCGCCACCCTTTAAAATACTGAACTGGAGTGTCCCACACCCTAGATTACGTAGACTACGCAGTGTAAATAAGTAGTTTCCTGCAAATATGTTATCGCAAATGAGGACGTAATGTTCTAAAATCCCGCGAGATTTAGGGGATTCTATTTTGTAATAATTAAGCCAAGACAACATTCTGGTCCAGCATGAGGATCGAAGATTACTTCACTGAATGCAACTGCAATAAGAACCACAAACTGCAACAACAACCACAACCACACGAATTGCCAAATATTTACACGCATAACTTCAATACTTAAATGTTTTAATGTTTATTATTAGGATTCTGAAACTAAACGTGGAGAACAGAGCAAGCCAAAGCCAAGAACAAAGCAAACATACAATCAGTCAGCAGTTTTTCCTTGTCTTTGTTTAGGCAGTAGCGGTATTTTAGTAAGGTTGATGTATTTTATCGTAGTGTACGTGTAGTGTAGGCAAAACTGGAACAATCGGTAAATCGGTAAGTCGGTCACCGCAGCTCGTAAGAAGGCAATCGCGTGTGCAAACAATGCTGCAAAATAACCAGTTGAATAGCAGTAAGCAGATTAAAAGCCAGAAGCGAATATTAATACCCCACACCCCGAAAAGGGACCGAGAGACCGTTAGTGAAGAGCGTATCGAGGAGAACGATCCGAATACATTTCGCAACACAGTGCAATCATTTCATTCGGATTCGGATTGTTTTGCAATCTTAAAACTCGAAGCCGACTATCTAGCTGTGAATGCTGTTCGATACGCGTTGCCTTGAGGGGCGCGCGGGACAGGTTATTGCACTCGTAATGGACAACCTCATCGTGCAACTTTTCAACGGGGTGTTGGGTACTAAAAATGCGTCATATTAAACTCCCTACAATCCCTGCAAGGATTGCAAAAGTGGGTATTAAGGATTTCAAAAGCGGTACCTGGATTTACCAGCATGTAAATATTTCGAGTTGTTCCACTAATTACGAGTAAAGTAAGCAAATCTGTACCAATCACCCAACACAATAACGAACACAATGTACACGAAACACAGACAGACTCACAACACTGATTAACCGCATGACTACAGCAAACAGTTAGTTAATCACAGAATGCAAGGATGATTAGGAGCGCGTTTGTGCGACCGATTGATTGATAATAAAACTATGAATATTTAAACAGAATAAACAAACTGCGTTTCATTTGTTGAGGGCACAGGAGTGGAAATTCGCCAATGGTGACGGTATGTTTGACTCCACAATCGCATATAACAAGACCGCATGCAATTATACCCTCCAGCCGAAGGTAGACGGTACATGCGCTTTGTTCGTCCGTTTGTAGACGAGATAGATATAGAAGAGTAGATATATGTCAGTCCGTCTGTCTGTCTGTCTATCCGTTGAAATCACGATTACGGGAGAACGAAAGAAGATACTGTGATGAAATCAAAAATTAGCGAAATCGGTTGATAGCCACGCCCATTTTTCGTATCAAATGTAAAGGAACTTTTCTAGAAACATAAACGGTATGAGAATTAAGGCGAAATTTTAAGACGCTTCTTCAAATTTTAATTCCATTTTCGGATCGGCCAATTTTTTTATATTCTTCTTCGGGATACCGTGAGCTGACAGGGCAAAGCGGTCCGCAGATATAGGCAGACAAATGTAGGCCGCCTAATTCAAAAGCTGTTGCAGATCCTAAAGACCAGAATGAGGCAATTTATAGTGAACGCATTCATGAGTGAATTCCGCTCTGTGGACCGGAACTGGTGTGATCAGATGGGCGAGTGCCAATGTGCACCCAACAATATGCAGATTTTTTCCAAGCATTTAACTTTGCTTCGCACAAAAAGAGTTGCGAAAATTAAACAGGATGAGTTTTACTTGCTAAAAATAAAACTGGAAAAAATTGCAGCATCTGCAAAAACGTTGTGCTGCTGGAAATCGAACCTGAGAAACGCCCACGCGTTCGCGTCGGCACACCATTAGAACGGACCAAATAACGTCCCAGATTGCCTGCGCACTCGATGCACACACATCAGCTTTTTGCAGGACTCCGCTGCCTGCCTTCGGATTAAAGCGCATTCGACTCCTGTTCACTCTGTCACGAGCACGGTGAGGTGGGAGTGCATATGCGGCGATAACGGTGGCGGAAGCAGCGACAGCAGGAGGGCAACCAATACTTCGCTTGAAATGGTGCAGTTTATTTCGTAGTAAAAGTTTCATTACACTCGTATCGTTCCATTGGATTGCGTTCGAGTAAGTTTTTGCTTTTAGGGAAATTAAAAGTGAAGCAGGTGGAAAATCCAGTGGAAGAGCGTGGAGAGGAGCGGAAATAAAACTAGGAATTTATTACTGAGGTGTGTATTTTTAATCGGTCCATATTATCGAAGTCGCCATGCGTAAACTGAGTGCAGAAATCAGTGAGTAAAGAGGACAAAACTAGGGTAGGATTTCCCAGATATTAAAACGCTATAAAATCCCTTCGCAAGAACTTTATAAAGTTTTCGGTCTTCTTATTTGGTCTCATTAATGAAAATTAGCACAAGATTTGATAAGCTGTTTATATAATTTTATACAATTTACTTCCAAAATCATGTGTTAAATCCGAATAAGGATGCCTTCTCTGTCCTTCTTTGACAATCAAATACTAGAAATTATAATGAAGTTTCTGCTTAGAGAAGCATTTCTTGTTCTAACTAAAATAGAGAGTTTAAGGACCCAAAATAGTAGACTTCTGCAGACTGGTCACAATAGTAGACATCGCAGACTGGTCACTCCATAATCAGTAAACGGTACCGTCTGCTTGTGGCTCCACCTGTCCATGTCTACATTGAAGTCGCTATTAATTGCTTCTATATTTCGAAGTTCCCGTTGGCAATCACGATTAGGTCACCAGATGGAGGTATAAGTTGGTCAAATCGTCCCACTCCCACTTATATCACTTTTTCTTGACCAGAAAGGTCGAACTATTGTACGAAGGGAGACGATATATGAGTTCCGAAGTCCGGTTCATCGATAACCAGGACGCCCACTGCTTTTTTATTATGAAAAGGTAACCTTAAAAAATCAGCTGCTTTCTCATGACGACTCCTAGGCATTTCCATTGTCTTTTTAAAGAATAATTCAGTCCACGTGCTTTACCTCTCTCGCACACGGTTTTCCTCCTTTCTTGTTATTTAAATTTTCCCTTCTGCTTGAAATTCCCCTTCTGCTTGATGATCACAATGAACCTCAATCGAGTTCGAACCAAGAATTCGCTTTGCAGTCTTCTAAACAACTAATTTTTATCAGTTAGCGTACCAGAAGCAGAATAGCTTTTTTATCTATATTCACAAATGATGAATGACGACTGCAGTATACAGCAGAGTCACTCAATGCAGCTCCTTCCGCGAATGTGGGACACCCGACAAATGCGAACACAACAAAGCAAAGTGAAATGAATGAGAGCAAAAACGAGGCTGAAATTGAAACCAGCAAACGTACTTTGCACAGAAATCAATTTATGTGCCAACAATCAGGCGAGGATGTGTGGAAAGGACTCGAGTAGATAAGTGGACATCCTAGTTACGGCGACCTCAAGCGGGAGCGAACGGCGAGAAGCAAGCAAAGCGTAAAAGCAAATAAAATGTGGAGCTCGCACCCACAAATTGGTTGCTGTGTTTGTTGCCATCCTTTCGCTGCTGAGATCCTGTGAATGTTACGGTTAGCTGCGGCCAGAGAAGGGTAGGGGGCGGGGAATGAGAGTTGGGACGAGGAGGAGGAGGAGGAGGAGGAGGAGGACATCCCATAAGTTTAACGAATACATAAACTAACAACTTAACAATGTCTCAGCTGACTCTGTCAGAGGTAAGTCGGCCAACGACGACCACTACTACGCACGGTTTTCCCGCTCATTCCCTACTTGCGGTCCTTTTGTCTTACCGAAGAATACGGCAGGAATACAACAAAGAGTGGCAAGCAAGGCAGGGGGCCTGTGGATGCAGAGATAAATTGAAATCAAGTGGTCTACCGCGTCGGAAGCGTAGATTTAATAAGGCAGAAAATAATTATCTGCGTCACTAGAGCTATATCGACCACAGCCAACCTGCCTTCAGTTCTTTGCTCGAACTGTGATACGAAAACATTCAATCAGATTAAAGCCACAAACAGACTACAGGCGTCTTTCCGTTAAGACTCATCAGCCCCAGCAATTCTCACAATGGATCAAATCCTGGATTACCAGGCCATTCGCAGCTGTACTCGTACGCATCTTAACGTAGTTCACACACAAACTTCCAAACTTAACGCATTTTATTAAAATCTACATTAATAGACAGCAAAGCGCGTTTTCACAAGCGTAAAAATGGTATTTAGGGACACGCAAAACGGATATTTAGTGACACATGCAGAAGAAAAGGCATGGAATTCGAATAGTTAAAGAAATTACTGTACAACAAGTACAAGAAGTAAGTAAAAAGGATTTGAGGATGAGTGGGAATCGGTTTTTTAGCCCATCAGCAGCCTCTGATGGCCTCTGATGTGCTGCTGCCAGCATTAACTCGACTCCACTCCACGCGTTAACGGATTAAAGGGTATTTCAGCTCGGAAGGACACCGCGTGCCTGCTGCAATAACGCAAGCGAGGTAACTCTGCTCACCCGTGATTCAACGGGCTTCGCGTTCACTCGATCCTTTTTATATCCGCAAATGACACCGCAGTATCAGGACGGATGATGAAAGGCATTCGATGTATTTTTAAAAAGCTACCGTGTTCGCTTTCGGTCGCAAGGGGTTTGCATCGAGATAATCAATGCTGACCACTAAATGCATTTTGTGGCGACGTGCGTTTCTGCCATACGAAAGCTCCTCGCGACTCCTGTTCGCACATTTTAAAGGTTGCGAGCGCCTACTGTTGTCCTGCAGCTCATTCGATCGGATAGCCGTGCATGCATGCATATTTCCCCCCCCCCACCCCCCCATCACCCCTTAATTAAATGTCTGCCGAGCGGATTAATGGTTGTAAATACGCGACCATACATGGAATTATTTTAGTCGAACACGCGTTCGTTCGCATGTAGAAATAAAGGAGGGATTCTTTTGTAAAACCGTGGGGGGGATACTGACTCAGTGAAGAAGGATTTCGAAGGCTTTCTGAAGCCTTTTCGAAGTTTTTTAGGATTTAAGCAGGAACACGAAAGAGAAACACGATCAAGGCCTTCATTCCCGGTAATAACTTTACATTATTTCGCCACGTACGCAGCATTGAAAGATTTTCAAAAAACCCCATTTTTCAGCTCAAGTTGAGGTGGAAGTTTTGACTAAAATTTTTTAGGATTTCCAGTGAAATCCTTTTCGGTTGAATCCAAGGCTTACACAACTTTGCAACACCCACAGGGAGGTGAGGAAATATTGCATCCTCTTCGAATGCAGCCTGGAAGCTCAGCTAAAATGCGGAAACATGACGACCGACCGAAGTTTCTGGCGGCAAGGATATGCAAGGGATAAACGGAGACAATCATTTCGTAAGCGACTTTGAAAGAAGCGTTAAAGCGTTTTGTTTAAATTTAGAAATACTAAGGAAAAAGAGAAATAAAAAGGCAGCACTAAAATACAAAAATTAAAAGTAAAACAATTACGAAAGCAGAAGAAAAGAAAGGAACACAAAATAAAACAGGACTCGCGTTGCTTTTATGCACGCATATTTTCTCGAATTAATTAAGCGAATTAAATAGATGAAAATGTTTGACTTAAGAAGAGAAATTCTTGTGCCACAAAAGTTGCGCGTTAACTTTCTTGATGGAATTTAGATACTAAAAATTTTAAACAAATTATTTATTTCTTTGTTGACTGAAAAGAGAAACAAAGAATTTCACCCAAAATTAACACGGCTTTCTGCCTCCCCCTCCCAGCCCCGCCCCCTCCGCAACTTAATTGAATCCAGTTTGTGTTTCTGCGCTCAACTTTGCGGACCTTGAGCAGTTTTTCACATTTTTTAGAAGCCAACGTAATTTATTTTCATTACGCGTTTGGTTATTTTTTTCAGCCGCAACGCGCGCGTGGCGAGCAAATTTAGTCAGCTGCAACACAGCAGCATCCTGCGAGTGGTCGGCACCGCGTCGCTCGGCACCGCGTCGCTCGGCACCAGAAACGGAAAAACTTCAAAGCGGCGGCCGTCAGCTGGTGGCGCTTCTCACGCCGGCGAGCGCTTCTCATTGTTAAGCACAGCGAACGTAATCCCGTCTGCAGGACTCTGCACTGCTTTAGCTGGCAAATTACGCGGCAGTCAGCACCGCCTCCCCTCGCCGAAGCCCCCCCCCCCCGCCGTCCCGACCGACTGTGCGAGGGGAGAATTAAGCATTTTTCGCCTCTTAATGAAGCGCAACAAATTATTTCGTGCAGCAAAAAACTAAAAGCTGCAACTTACAACAAATTGCAACGAGTTGCAAGTAAAAACGAAGCGTGGAAGTATTTGGCTGCCTGGACGGCCGGCGTTTTAATGGCTTCCTCATCTCTCACGGCAAAAAGCGACGCGGGGAGCGGCGAGCGGGGAGCGGCGCGCGGTGAGTGGCGAGCGGGGAGCGGCGAACCCAATGAAGGCTCGCTAAACTAACGCCGAGCAGATTTTAACTTTTAATTACTGCAGTCGTTAAAAATGTGCAGCGCACTTGAGAAGGAAGTGCAGCGCGAAGGCGCCCCGCGGCGGCAGCAGCGTTTCTTACCTGTTGCAATGTTGTGCAGGAAGACCTCTCGCAGCAGCAGCAACTCGTCCTCCGGCGCGGCGCTGAAGCAGCCGAACACGTCATTCTCGGGCCAAACTTCCCTGGAAAGGAGGGATGAAGAGACGTTATTGCGGGCGCGTAATTAAAGCAGCGACGAAGCAGCAGCAGCAGCAGCAGCAGCAAAATTCAAGTGTCGCACTCTCTCGTCACACTTCGAATCTCGAGCTGCAATGAGAGCCTCCGACTGCCGAAGCGTAGAAACGCTCCTGCAGTAACTCGAGACACTTGATTAGAAACGAAAAGCTGCAATTAGAAGCCGCTTATTTCTAAATTAAGTATTTCTTTAATTGCAAGTCTAGCTGATGATTAACTGATGATTAACGAGTTATTAAAACAGTGAATATTTTTTAATCTATATTTCAATTTGCGATTACAAACAATGTTAACACATCACTTTCTCGGAATCGAATATTTCTTCAATCGTTTATTCAATTCTTCCAGTTTAATTGATGCAGTTCGAAATGATGTTTACAGAATTGTTAAATATTGCTTTTTGTTGTTTATAATCGCAGCCTAGAGCGGAGATTTCTTAGTAATCGCCTTCGAAATTCAATCATAAACTAAATTATTCAACTCTACATTGAAGAGAGTATTTAAATTTTAACTAAAACGGAATCAAAGCTTGAAATTCATATTTTAATTACCGGTTGAAGTCGTTTTTAGTGATGAAATCTACTGTACATTTCATGCATACATACACACTCACGTATAACACGATATGAACGCATGAACGCTTGTGAAAGAAAACACAGGCTCGCCTTGAAGCAGCAAGAAACGAGGGAAAAAGCACACTGATGTGTTTAGAAAGTGTTAATTTCCTTTAACGCGTGCATACACACTTAAGTTGGAAACACAAAACGCACACACACACGCACACACACACATTAAATCTTGTTAGCATAAATTGCGTCCAGACCAGTGTTTCCCAAACATTTAAATGAGTATAAAACTGCTTGCAGGCCTTCTGAGGAACGCCTGGAACTTGAAGTTTTTATGATAAAATTAAAAAAAGAAAAAATTATCGAGAAATTTCTTTTGGAAAAATTTGAAAAATCGAATACTTTATAAATCAAAATCACATTCTCTCGAAAGTGTGCTCGATAACCCCGCAAAACTCCGCGGGAGACGCTGCAGCAAGCACTGCCACTCGCAAGGAGTCGATCTAGAATTCGTCGTTGCATATCGTGTTCGTCGTGCAACGCATAATTAAATGACGTGCAGTGTTCGCCACCAAATCCGCTCTGCGTATGTATGCGCGTATATGTGTGCGCGCAGACGTGTGTATGTGTGTGTGGGTGTGTGTGTGTGTCTGCCGGCACCACCGAGGACCGCAACGCGCTGCGATTATTACGCCCCACATGCACACAAAGCTCGATATTTCTGCTTTTTTGAGCTTTTTGTTGGCGTTCGTGCGGCGACGATGGTGTCGCGCGCTGCCTCTCCTGCTTCTGATTTAAGCTGGCACTTTGTTGTTGTTGTTGTTGTTGTTGTTGTCGTTTTGCACAGGAGGACATCAACTTGCAGCTGCGATGTTTTTGCTGTTGCATGATCGCAATTTAGTACATTTTTGTTCGCAAATTCATTAACTCAAATTTTACTCAAATTTTGAACGAGAAGCTGATCGCAGTGCGTAAAGAGGACCGGCTGGGTACAAAATTCTGAAGTTATGAAACAAATACTGGTTGTGCTCCTCGCAGATCAAAGGATCAAAGGATTCTTCCATTTTTGCTGCTCCCCAGGCAAATATTTTTGATGCTGTCGTAGCAACTGAATGACTTGGAAGTGCGTATTTACTCGTCACGAGTCCGGCGCAGGACATAAAATGATGCTCTCGCGAGCAACTGCGTGTATTACAGGCAACGAATGCAATTTTCTCCTTTTATTCTGCGTGTGCAGAATGTGTGTTCTCTGTGATGAAACGGAACTTCCATTCCGAGCTGACGTTTTAATTCGTTTGCGGTGCAATGCAATCAGAAATTCTTATTAATTCGGCGGTAAATTTTAAATAAAAACCAAACAACTCGGAAGAGCAACTTTCGGCGTAGACGAAAAAATTCGTTACTTTCTTTATCGAAGTCGGCAGTTGTGTTCGTCGCCGCCGTGCAAGGCAAACTTGATTTATTTGAAAACTTTTTCCTCCGAGTCCGACTGTTGCTGTCGCCGAACGCATTTTGCCGCTTCTCTTCTCTCGTTTCTCACGCGTATCTCGCAAAGCATGAAATTAAAAACGGCACCGAACTCAATCGAAGGTGAAGTGAAGTAAATTATTGCAGCAATTAAGTGCGCAATAATTGCGACGTCCAAGTTAAGAACGAACGGCGCAGTCACGCCAAACGAAAATGATTTCGGAAATCATAGATCACCAAAATGCAATTAGAGCGGGAGCGAGTTCCAAATTTTACAGTTACAACTTCTCATTTTAGCAGAACTTGTTTAGTGTGTATTTATTTTTCCATTTATTTGTTGTTTTTATGCTTTTCTTTGTTTAGCTGTTTTGTTGCTCACTTCTTAACTTTTTTCCTCGTTCATTTACTTGTTTAGTTTTATATTTAGTTGTTCATTTGTTTATTAATAGTTAATTTTTGAAGTTATTAACTTACTTGTCCACCTAGTTATTTATTTATTTCATTATTTCACTATTTAAGTGTTTCTTTCTCTATTTATTTTTCATATATTTACTTGTTCATTTAACACAATACATGGACAATAAATGAATGTATATCCAGGCGTACAGCTATGTATGTGATATAGATATGTGTGTTTGTATTTATTAATGCATTTGTTTTCCCGTTTCGAGCTCCAACCATTTCGAACTCGGAACACAGAAGAGTCCAGAGTGCAAAAATAAATTATTTAGACATCAAAAGCAAAAAGAACGCGTTGAGAGAAAAGCAAGTTGGCAGCACTCATTCCGAGCTCGCATTAAAAATGCACACTCCTGCAATTTTCAGCACGCATACCAAGGCAAGTCGGCAAGTGTGACGAAGCGATTGAAAATGCGATGCACTCAGCGCTTTCTTATTTATAAGCAATTAAAAATGCCAGGCAACACCAGCGGACAGACAAGCGAAAGGAGGGGCAGAGAAGTTCGTCACTCTATTTTATACACACACACGCACACAGACACACACATGCAAATGTCTCCATCACAATGCCGACGCAAACACGAGAACTCAGCTGTTGCTGAGCTATTATTGCAAATTGTTTTGCCCAAAATGCGGATGAAATGTCTAGACGCGTTGAATTAGAAGTTAAAATACCGACTGCTGTCTTCGCATGCGAATCGTGTGTGAGAATCTGTTTGTATTCATGCAGTAGCGTTGAAATTATAATTAAGCTTTTGTTCTCAGTAACACTTTCGAATTTTATGCTGAATGTAGAAGTGAAAAAAAACAAGAAAACTTTAAAACGGAAGCAGTTTTTCTCTCGTTTTTCAAATCTGCAATTTTTGCGCTTCACAAAAACGCAAATCGTCGGATTTAAACGTCATTAAAACGCGAAAAATTCAGCGTTTTACTGACCCAAACTTTTTCAAAGAGGCAGTAAAACGAAATGCTGAGGTGGTGAAAAGTAGTGCGGGTGGTGAAAAGTAGTGCGGGTGGTGAAAAGTAGTGCGGGTGGTGAAAAGTAGTGCGGGTGGTGAGAAGTAGTGCTGTTTCGTATTCTCTTTCATTCCATTTCCTTTTGTTCCCGTGGAGTGCTAAAAAGTTCAGTACTAAAACAAAAGGTTTAAGTTCAGTACTAAAAGTGAAGGTTTTCAATGCAACCCTGCAGTGAGTGGTATTGTGGATCCCAGGAACTGTAGAACACTTTGAAGATTATTATAGATCGGGATCGGCACTCGGCAGATGTAGTGTGTCCTTCTTATTTCACCCAAACCTTTTGTCTCGAAATGAGCTTGAGAACGGAATTAAAGAATTCCCCAGCAAGTGTGTTTGTGAACATTTTATGCGGATCTTAACTAGCGTGATTCATTCCATTCAGCTTAAGCCACTTTATTCGAATTTTTTATTCTTTTGTTTCAATTTTTTTCCTTCTTTCTTTACCTTTTTTGCCTACAAACTCGCCGATAAATGGGAGTCACCGAGGACGACCAGCGCCGCTTACCGCAGATTCACCGTGAAAGGAGCAACGAAAACTTCAGCTACGAACAAAGTAAAAATTTTGGCAGTATACAACCACAACAACAACAACAACCAACAACAACATCAGCAGCAACAACAGCAGCAACAACAACCCAACACAAGAGAACAAAAATGGGAAGAAGCAAACTAACTGAATGGCATTGTTAAATTTTCTCTTTTTATGCACGCTCGCTCATCCTGAAGAAGTCCGAAAAAGTGCGAAGAGGACTCGCTATTGTTGCAGTGCAGCGTTGGCTTTAGTTACCGCCGGTGTTGGTCCCGGTGTCGGTCACGGTGTTGGTGCGGGTGGGGGTGGGGGTACTGCTGCCGCTTAAGCTGAGCTTAGCTGCGGCCATCAAGTGGCGTCGCGCGGCATTCTGCGCAGACAGGTAAAAATTAAGTTTTATCTTCAGCTATAAATAAAAACTATTTAATATTCTTTCAAGCGAAGTGAAGTCGCAGCCCATTCCATCCTGAAGGAGTCCGAAAAAGTGTAGAAGGAAAGGATTTCGCAGGATTGTCGGTGGCAGTGCGCGCAAGGACGAGCGCAAATGACGGCAGATGTTGAGGAGACGAAAGGCGGAGAAGGAAGAGGAGGAGAAGGAAGAGGAGGAGGAGGAAGAGGAGGAGAAGGAAGAGGAGGAGAAGGAAGAGGAGGAGGAGGAAGAAGTAAACACACAAAAGCTAAATTCGGAGAGAATGTGAGGAAAGTTAATTTATTACATTACTTTCTACCCTCCACTCCTCCCTTGTTTGTCAACCCGCGAACTCACACAAAATCTCTCAAAGGAATCCTTGAAAAATCCCGTGCGGCATTGGAAACACAAGAAACGCAATCTGGTCCTCGAAATGCTCACAAAAATCCCATTATTATTTGACAATTTCTAAAAAAATTCCCATTAAGTTGGAGAATTTTTTATTAAAAGTTAAACATACTTTGAAAATACCGAATACAAAAATAAACAATAAAATTCCTGTGTAAATTAAAAAACCCATGAGTTTCCTTTCCCGCGGACAAATAAAAAATCCCACAAAAGAAGAAATTTTCCCAAGAAGCTGGCAACCTCTTTGGCGATTCAGTCAGCAGGATTGGCAGAGGCAGCCCGGATCTGCCGGTCCTTTCGAAGGCTCATTATTATGGAATGGAATTCTTGCAGAAAAAATAAAACCCAATTTGAATTAAGGAAAATACATGTGACAACAGCTCTCGTCCTTTTTTCATGCAGAGACGACTGGCTTCAGCTAGCAAGCCGGCTGCACTCAAGCCGCCTGCAACGTTCTACAGCGTCTGGCAGTTTTATTTATTTAAAGAGATTCCACGCTTCTCACGATTCTCGGATTGATGCGATATGAATTGGAATTTAATGAATTCAAGAAATTCAAGAAAACAAGCTTCAGAAAAATTGTATTTGCAAGATTTTGTTGGGAAAAACAATTACTAGAGGAATGTTGTTGTTTTTCTAGCGCAGTTTAAGAGTGAGTTGAAGGTACGAACTGAGTTTTGAAAAAGTTTTACAAGCGGCTCTTAAAAGTTAAGAATTTGAAAATTCCCAGTGAAATTCTGTGCGAAAATCTGCTTAAAATAACTTAAAAATCAACATAATAGTTCTACAAAGTAATGATTTTTCGAAATGTTTTGATTAGTGGGGAGCCTTCAAAGAATTCTTTCGTAAATTTAAATATAAGAAATAAAATTAATCAACAGATTCTAGCCAAAAGTTACAAGTTACGAAAATTAAACAAAACGATGCCGAACTGAGATCTCGCTTCAGATCTCGTTTCTCATTCTGGTTGAACTCACCTTGCAGCACGCATCAAGGAAATCGCCTGCTCCGGCTTGGACTCGCGCAGGAGTCTGTGTATCCTCATCATGCAATCCTCTCTGCAAGAGAAGCGAAGCATTAAACAAGCGAACGGCGGAGTAGAAGAGTACGAAAATGCAGATTGGAGAAAGTGAAGAAGAGAGGCGAGTGTAGGAAACGAGTGTGGAAATTGAGGCTGTTCATCCAGCTTCAAAGGAGGAACGAGAAAGGAGGAACGAGAAAGGAGGAACGAGAAAGGAGGAACGAGGAAGGAGGAACAAGGAAGGAGGAACGAGGAAGGGAGAACGAGAAAGGAGGAACGAGGAAGGAGGAACGTGGAAGAAGGAACGAGGAAGGAGGGAAGTTTAATTTAAGAATTGCTTCTCGCACGTTTTGTTCGTTCTTAAGAGGAAAACGGAATGTGGAAGGAGAGAGAGGTTTTCAAAAATCTGAAAATCGAGAAGTCTGGATGCACCGAAACGAACGAGTAAAACGGAACGATATAAATTTACAGAGAAATAGCGGGTGAAGCTGGAAGACACTGAGTCTTGAGAGTACTGAGATCGACATACTTCTGATCGTCGATGCTCTTCTCCGAGGTGGCGTCGAACGGAATGAGTTGATCTTCCTCCGCCAACTGCAAGTCGTTGCCAGCCAGCAGAGTGGCCACCTCGTCCGACATTTGAGCCCATCTGTTCACCAATTCTTCCTGAAATATACAAATAATGAAATCCAAATATCATTAATTTTGAAATCATTTAAATTTCGGAAAAGCTCTGCAATGGAGAAACAATAAAGGATATATTTTAAACCGCAACAATTTCATATGATTTACTATGCGATTTAAACATTTTTTAATTTTGTTCTTAAAATGGCAGCAAATAAATTTCCTGCAAGTTTTGAAAAACGATCTAAAAACGACACAGAGCGACACATTTTAACCCTTTTCATGTCCCTTAATTCAAATTCCCTCAAGTTAAGTTAATTTTTAGCCACCACGAAACATTATTAAATGAATCGCAATTTATTGCGTTAATCACTACAATTGCAAACTCACGACGACGCTGAATGAAAAGCCGCTACTCGTTGTGATTTCATTGGAATTTTTCTCGCCCTCTGCCGTTCCATTTCATACTCGCTGAAAACCTGATTTACGTTAATGCGTAAATAAATAAATTAAAGAATTAATATCGTTGCTTGAAAAAAGTGAATCCGCAGAAGGGAAACAATAGCGAATCCAGAAAAGTGTATTCTAGCGATTTTGTTGCATTATTACATAATTATACAAGCAGCGATGCGGTGGAAATTAATCGGGAACCAGCAAACATGAGCAGGCGTTGCTCTCTGCTGCACAATTCGAATTTCCTTTGAATTTATTATTCATCAGCGCCAAATAACGTTTGAAAAAACTTCTATAAGCAAGAATTCATTAAATTATTTTATATTTCATGGCGTACAACATGACAAAGTACGCTGAGACTTCGATGTGGAGTCCTCAAATGCTTCATTAAGTCGCATCCTACTTCGCCGCACTTTTTAATGAATCCACGAGCAGTCACGAAGAGGTACAAAAACTGCTGGCTTGAAATTCTCTCGGCTTTTCCGTTATTTGTTCCCGCGAACCCCGATTGCGGCTGAAGTTACAGTGAGAATTCAAATTTTGCCCGTAAAATAAATCTGCGCCTCTCGCAGCGGCAGTGGAAGCGCTGCCTTGCACGGTACTTCGTGCCGAAGGTGGGCGGCGGGAGTGGGCGACTTGGACACTGAGGCCAGCAGACAATGCGTGGTTACACTGCCGTCCCCCGAATGCACTCACATCCCCCCCACCAGAGCAGTTATATGCGAGTACTCGCGAGCTGATATGAGCGCATGGAGAGCGCATTTATTTGTTTTTGTTTTTGTTTCTGCTGCAATGGATGAATCGCCGCAGCGAGCGCTTTCAATACGTGGCTCGCGCAAAGAAGCCATTAACGAGAGCGAGCAGCTTTATTTTCACTCAATTAAATTTGATGGCTCTCATAAATTTTAAAGCGAAAAAGGACGCACGTGGATTTTTATGCCAATTAAGGATATTTTTAAGCCATGGTGTGGGCAGCCGAAGCTGCAGCGTCAGCACGAAATGGACGACAGCGGATGTTTTATGGTTTCGCGGCATTACTTCAGGATTAACACTTTTTTAGGGTCGAACTGTGATAATAAAATAGGGACAACTGTGGCCAGAGTTGGAGAGTTCTGCAAGTCATGTGGTAACTAAAGGCGCCGGTGAGTTCCCGTTCTTGTTTGTCGCCAGGACAGCGAACTCCAGCGAACTTACCTCGCTTTCCTCGAGCGCTTTCTCCGGCTTGTTTGCTTTGTTTGCTGCTCTCCTCCCCGGACGCTTCTTAGCTCGCTTCTTGTCCTGCACGACAACCGTATCGCTGCAGAACTTCTCCATCATCTTGATGAAGATGTTGGCTGTTTCCACAACATCGCGCAAGTAAGCTCTGCGTGGAAGGAAGCGCAGGATGTGTAAACAAGAGTTATAATAATGCAATAAAGCTTCAATTTCATAATTTAATATAAAGGGAGAAAAGGATCGCTGAAGTGGTTTCATTTCATTTCAAAGCAGTTTCACAAACATTTAATCAAATTTTATAAATACCAGCTAAGCTTCAAAAATGTGTTGCGAAACCTGTTGAAATTATTTTTACAAAAGCAGATAATTTAAATTTTTTTTAATTGAATTTTTATCTGAATGAAGCCACAGCACAGGTGACAGAGAACCACACGATACAACAACAACGAGCTGTTAGCGAGGACATCAACAGGAGCAAAAAACAACGCGAAACACAGAATCAGTATTAATTAAAATGAGCGCGACTCAAAGCACGAGAGGAACAAAGCGCCACCGGATGTTACAGTGATGAGAAAGAGATTTTCCGCAGCTTCCAAAGTGTAAAAAGATATCTAAATCAGTTTTTTATTGCCACCAAGGCCACTGTTAACAATTCAATAGGTTACAAGAAATAAACTGAATGACAGAAGCCAGCATTGCGATTCCATATTTCAAATCTGGAGCGATTTTCGCCAACATCGATTTCGCAAAACTTGTTGGCAGATTGACGGCCGGCTGACTGGCCTCGTAACAAATGAGCCAGTAATTTGCCAACATCATTGTGAAGCTTCGAAAATCGTGATTTTGCAAAAAGCCATCGGCACCAACTGCACTCGCTCCCCTTTAAAAATCCTCTCCCCTCTCCCTCTCCCCTCTCCCTCTCCCCTCTCCCACTCCCTCATCGACCATCCTTATCAAGCCCTGAAGGGACGCGATGCCAGGCAATCAGTGTCCATTCAAATTAGAGAGGAAACTCAATGCCATGCTAAACCTGCGATGTAAAATATGCGCGCTGATATTCTCAGTTTTCAATGGAAAATCATTAATCATCTGCGTAGAATTAGGGGCAGAACGGCGCGGAAGAGGGCGCGAGGAGGGCGATGGAGTTAATGGACAAAAGTTTAAAAGGCTCGAAAAAGTGACTGAACGATCGATGGTTGCAATCAAATAACGCTGTGTTTGCTCACCCGCCCAAAATAAACGTAAACAAGAAGTTTTAATTAGTTGAATTTTATAAATCTGTAAAAACGTCGCGTGAATCGCAATGCATTCGTGTTGCAGGCGGATGGCGCGCCTTCAGAACCTCGATTTAATTTACAAGTGCACACAAATGCCAGCTGAAAGTAGGCAGAAAAACAAATTTTAATTAAGTGACTGTTGACGAAACGCCCCACCATGCGACGAGAATCTCGTGGATTTGCAACGATTTCCGATTCTAATTCTAATTTCCCAAATGGTAAATATTAACGCCCCAGTTACACGAAAAGCTAACTCGCGTCTTGCAACTGCGATGCGTTTATTTTGCCACTCCAGAATTTGGAGGCATTAGAAATCCTGCATGAAAATTCAGCGCGGTACTGACTGGTTGTTGAGTTGAAGACCTCGACCTCAACCTCGATTCCGGTGCTTGGCGACTAAAAATTCAATATCAAACGGAATTAAAAAGTCGAAACGAATAAATAAATAAGAAGTTATTTGCCTTCCTTATAGAGTTGATTTAATTTAGCGAACATTTTAAGTTCTAGCGAAGTTGGTTCTATTAAATTAAGTCGACTTAAGTCAATTATTTCTCACTAAGAGATCAATTCAATTTACGGACTGCGATTGATGAATGCAAACCTAATAATATTGACTTCCTCATGAATGCAATGCAATGAAGTGTCGATTGCTGCCACTCACTGATATGTTTGCGCTCGGAATGCGGCTGTCATTCAACATACGCCTCGCATCGAACATTCAGTTATATCACTCGCTTCGTTGGATGCAAATCCCACTTCAGACGCCTCATATGCGGAGGATGTGCATCTCATCACACCACTCCAGCATCAGTCATTAACACACAAGCATCTTTATAAGGACTCTCGTACTTGGGGATCGAGATGCAGTAGAAGGATCCAGACAAAATAAATGACATCGTACATCACTGCCTGCTGAAAACGTTCAGAACTTCCTTTCAATGAATGAGCTGTCTGTGTGAGTTTTGGTGAACATTTCATTATGAATTCTTATCTAACAGATTATTACAGCCGTACTGTCATTTGAATGGAATTCACTTTTTACAAATAAAAATTTATTTAATTGGAAGAATATTTCCCAGTTACGTTATTAATAAATAAAGGCAATTATCAGGGAAGAGCTATTAATTCTTTATACTGATATTACAATTTACGTCCGTAATGCTCTGACATCCCCACAGGACGTATTCTGTATTTCAGAAATAAGCATTTACGTCGTCTAAATTTCATTCTTCCGACCCTCCGCAATTAACGCGCTCAGTTTAAATACCACCGCGTCTGCAATTTGGCAGGGTTCTGCCAATATCAACTGAGAAATACGACCTGGAACTTAATTACAGCGCGTCACAGAATGCCGTCACAACGAACACGTTTTCAGCATCACCAGAGCTATTAGAACTCAGCTGAAATCGTAAGTTTTGGTCCGCAAATAACAATAATTTTATGCCGGAGCACGAATTCGTGCCGTGTTAGCAAAATCAATTAAAGTTTCCGATAAATGAAACCACTGGTGGAACGTGGAAGTGTAGGGGACGCTAGGTTCCGCGGTATCTTAGTACCAGGAAGCATCTCATGCGGATGGTTCGGAATTATTTAAGGAATTCACGCTTCACGCACGTGCAAACCACGTTAGCGCAAAGTTATTCTGGGGAAGGGATGAGGGAGTCGACGAGGGTATGAGTTACTTACTTGGTGCTGTGAGCCTCATTATAGTTCATTAGCAGGTACAGAACCGTCTCCCGGTACTCGAGTACGTAGCACACATTATTCAGCAGCATGTCGAACAGGGCGCGCGCCTTGACGTCCGCCAGCTTCTGCAGGGCCTGCAAGCTCTGCAGCAATTCCCGGAATGTCTTTAATAAAGGAAAAGCAACCAGGAAGAGAGGCATTAATTAAATGATAAGATATGGAGACGAGTGACGACCAAGCGCTGAAAATGACAAATAAACGCCCTGTCAGCCACGAAAAGTTGTGTAAAGAGAAGAGGACGTTTCAGTGGAAGGCAAGGACACAGAGGACAATTTTTACAGAGTCTGACAGCTCGCTGTAGAGATTTGTCGAGCTTCTCCAAGCTTGGTTCTCGCCTCAACCTAAGAATGTTGTCTCGGTCTCGTCTGGATGTCTCGTAAAGCCGTCTTGTTTCCGTTTTGATCTTCGTGTCGGCTGTTGTTTCGGATCAATACGGGCGAAACCACGATACTCATTTCAACAAAAAAAAACTGCTGTCGAGTTCTGAAAAGAAGCGTCCCGTTGCCGCTTCGCATATTGAAGGAATGTAATCGCGACCTTGATTCCTCCTTCAACTCTACTGAATTTTAAGAAAGAGATTGAAAAGTTCGTTCGATTCGTTTGCAAAAGTCTGCTGAATATCTATTCTCGTCTCGTAGTCGACATGAAATCCTGGCATTATCAAGGACTGTCATGTGTGCTCATCAGTAAGCTCACAAGGACCGAAATGAACAGAAGGATCTCGTAGCGGAGTAGATGACAGTGTTAATAAAATAATAATACAGCACACATTTTTTGTAAGCTTCTTTGCAGGCTCCTGCATGCGTCACCCAACACCTTATCTGACATCCAATCTGAGCTTGTTTGGCTCTGAGTTGGTGGCTGCACCGCATACGGGTGACTGCTGCGTCAGTGATAATTACGAGCGCGCAACACTGTTGCAACACATAATAAGCACGCTGCACCAAGGACACTTCCTCTCGAACACCGTGCAGGTTGAGCGAGGAATGAAATAATCAACCTGCAGGACTCAAAGCCAAACCAGCTGGCAGCACGTAGAAGCAATCAAGTGTGAAGCAGCTTTTCTTGCAGAGCAATCGTTCCAGAAATGGGACGCGTGACTTGCTCACTGCGACTGAGCCCTTCGCCCCACATCGGGTGTCTGGCGACGCGCGTTACGTAGTGCAACAAATGAGGGTTTTCGCCTCAACGTATTAGACGTTGGCTGCAAAACCAAATACGAAACGCGAAACTGAGAGAATCACAGACGAGCGCAGACAGGACGCTGAAGTGGGTAAAACGTGGAGAGGTCAAGACGTGGAATCAGAAGCAATAAACAGGCGAAGAAAACCTGAAATATTCTGTTGACACAGCTTTCTAACCCGCTGCAACTGCTAGCAAGGACGACGGCGGCAGCGAACGATATCGGAGTCAAGGCTTTCGACTGAAGGGTTCCACTTACCTGAAGTGCCACGTGTAAGCGTTTGGCCCAGAGCCTGGCCTGCTTCTTGTCGCTGACAATCATGTCCATGTCGTGCTGGATGCGCGTCAGAACCCAGTGGAAGCACTGCACACTCAAGGATTCACTGCGGAGAAATTCAAACAGGTATTTAATTTAAGAAAAAGTCATCGCTGAAGGACCAGTAGGGCTACTAAGGAGGAATTAAAGGGTGCGTGGAGGATGAGGAATCAGATTAGCGACCTTCTCAAAATGCTTCACGTGATATGAGTAAGCAAAGGTGCGGCATCACGTCTGTTATACCGTAAAACTATCTAAATCCCTCCTAAATATCGTCTCCGGTCAGATCGTGGCTATGTTATCGCTGCGTCGCCTCTGAATTCGGCTCACACTTAATTCCTCCCTAAAATATTCAACAGAACTGACAAAAATACAATCCTTTTCCTAAAAAAACTTCTACGTATAACAGTAGGAAGAAGAAAGACAATAAACAAGACAAGGAGGACGAGGACTTTACGAAATGCCATTTCAGGAGTCTTTCACGAACAAATTTGAAGGATAGCATAACTATTTTCAAGAAAAATTCCCCGCACATTCCCTCGCAGATCCCAGGCAACCTAAAACGAAGACTAAAAATAGAAAGCAGAGAGGACGAGCAAGAGTAGAAAGTTTCTCCGATTTTGTCACATAACAAAAAAATGCTTTTCCTTCTCAGAGAGTCCAAGGTTTCGGTCGTGGGTCTTTGCACTTTGCTACCGACTGTCGGACTGTCACCCGAACGAGTGATGGGTTCCGCCGGCCCTTCCGGGAGCTGGTGGTGTGTCAGCGCGCCGCACTAAATGAATTAAACGCAACGAGGAGCAGGGAGAAGAAGTGGACAATAGCCTGGAATGGCTGTCTGCCGAAGTCTGTCTGCCGAAGTCTGTCTGCCGAAGTCTGTCTGCTCCTGCATAGCAAAAGGTCGAGGCCGGGAGCTATTTTCCACATTGTTGCCAACAAGGCTGAAGTGATTGTTGGAACAACAGACAACTAGAACCGGAGGAAGTGCTGGTCACGGCAGATGGTCGCGTGAAGGAAGATGCAGTCCATTGTTTGCTCTCTTCAAGTTTATCGAGTTTAATGCACTGGAGTTCGAGCACCCGGTGCAGAATTCATTTGCACGCAGCACTGGTGTTCCAACTGTGGAATTTGTCAGTTGCTGTAATCGTGATTTCCACAGACAGACAGACAGACAAACATCGGACGGACGGACATAGCTAAATCGGCTCAGGAGGTGATTCGAAGGAAGAATGTGTATATCTACCACGCCTTCTTTTGAAGGTTGCAGCTACAAACTTTCTAGCTTCTTCTCAGGATTAATTTCTCCCTCGCTCCCCCTTCGAGAAACAACAATTAGAATTAAATGACATTCGGTTGTTTACAACCCGCCGATGTTCTGTTTTGCCGCTCACGATGGAAGACGCGAGTGGAGGAGGTAACGACGAATGCTAACAGCATTCGGTCTCTGGATGTAATTGCATTTAAATAAAGCAATTTATTTTAATGTGCTCGCCTCCGATTGACTCCTTCTCTCACTCCTTCTCTCACTCCTTCTCTCGCTTGTTGGCAGTCTGTCGCGCTGATTCTCTCTCCACGCAATCCTGCGTCCCTTTTATCTTTCGTACTCACCTCACCAAATGCAATTGTAGTCCACTCAAGCGGTTGAACTGCATGAAGAATCGAATCGCCCAGAGCAGATACGAGTCATCGTGGCCGGTCGAGCCCGTGTTACGTTCCAGCACACGTCTGACCTGACGCACCAGCGTGTTGTAAGCTGACCGCAGGACTTCGATGCAGAATTCACGCAGACACAAGCTGCCAGGAGAGAGAAAAAAGGAAGACAAATAAGACGAGGCAGACAAAAGAGATGTAAAATAAATAAATAAATGAAACGAGGATAAATGGATGCAGAATCAACAAATAAAAGAGCTTCTAATGCAAGGATAACATGGATGGGGCAGATGGGACAGGTAAGACAGGTCATAAATTTCGAAGAACTCTACAGGAACAAAGCGTTTTTAACGAGAGTAAATAGGGAGGAGAAACGTATTTAAAACTGATACAAGGTGAGGACACTCCTTCGAGTCTTTACGCAAAGATTAAAGATGAGCCTTCAAGCATGATCTCCGTGTTATTTTAAAAAGGATGTTGCAACAGCAGGGAAGCGTTGCGACTTCTGTAAAAGTGTCTACGAAGCGCAAGTTTTCCAACTTGAACTCGCCTAATAAGCACTCCGCACAACAACAAGAATAATGAATGGCTCTCGTTGGTTGGCGGAAAATTGCAATTTTCCACTGTTTGCACGGAAACGTTATTTGCAAGAATTGCTGCGTTTCTCTCGAGTCCAACTGCAGACAACAGCGTGCAGTGGTGGCGGACAGAGTGGTGGGGTGGCAATGAGTCCTTGCAGGGATCCACAGAACCTCACTTGCACCCTCGAACTGCGTGTTTTTCTCGTGATTTCCTAGATAAAAACACTCAAAGTGGCCACGAGCTATCGACCGGACGGCAATGATGATGCTCCACAAGCCAGAAAATCAAAGCAAACATGAATTCAAGCGTCGATGTTGGTGGTTCGATTGTAGGATGCTCGTGTTTTGCAGTAATTGCGCTCGACGCAAGCTGAAGTGCTGTCGGTAGTCGAGGGAACCGTGTTGCACCGCTTTTCACTTTTCAATCACTTTTTCATTAAATGTTTTATGAAATGTTTAGCAAAAAGACTCAATTGCTCCTCAATTTTTACTCTTCGTTAATATTTACAAGATATCAGTGAATTCATTTAGTATTTCTCTTCAATGCGAAACATTTTGGCAAGGAAAAATTAACGAAAATAGAGACCTTAAAAATTGAATGGTTTTCGATTAACTTACTCATTAAAATCATCGAATTCTGTTCACAAACTTTTCACTTTTTATCCGTACTTGCAAATTCATCGGTGATTGAATTCATAAGCTTTGTATTCATGTCCTGGATGAACAGTAAAAAATGGAATTGCTATGAAAACACATCAGTGTCAAACAAGAGCCAACGTAGCCGACTCCCACACCGCGTAAACACTCGTTGGAAAAACAATAACTCGCGCTCCGACTCCAGTGGGGCTCGTTGAAAATCGAAGCACGTTAGCAGTGCATCAGGTGAGGAATGAGCTGCCAGCTGACAGATTACATCGAGCACTGCATGCAGATGCTCAAGTAGCAGTACATCACCGCCCGAGAAAAAAGCAACACAACGGCAGGAAATTACAAGGATAACAAGAAATCTGCAAGCGTGGAATGGATTTCGGCAACGGCATTGATTAACGTGTTACTCATGCGCCCCGCGTACTTTATCCGCGTATACGGGACGTATTCGCGGATCAAGTACGCGCCAGCAGCCACACCCCCAGCCGCACGTGACGCCCACTTCGCAGGCACTCCACCCACACTACTCACCGCACTGAGAATGCGCTGCGCCGCGTGCCCTGACCCTCCTCCCTGATGAGCCGGTAGGACTTCTTCTGCTGCTGCTTCTCGCGATCGAAGTCGAGCGCCACAGCACGTTCCAGCGGCTGGTGGCAGATGATATCGCGATCCGATACGGACTTCAGGTTCCGTATCACATACGTTCCGCCGAAACGCGAGTGGCGAGCGGGCGGCGGCCGTGCCAGCTGGCGCTGCTTCTCCCGTTGGCGTGCCGTAATCAGCTCTTGCTCGTCGCGCTGCTTCTCGCAGGTGCTGCGCTTCAAGGATGCGTCCGCCAGGGACTCTGCAGTCTGTTGAATGGAAATTAGCATCAGTACAGTGCAAGGTGAATGAAGGGATTTCAATGGTTGAGAGTGTATTCGTGCAAATTAATGCCTTCTTGTATTTCGCGAAGTACATTAAGGATTTTAGATTTCTTACCAGGCGGAACGTCGTTCACCTCAGGATTTCAGTTAGTTTGAAGATGAGAAGTTGTATTTAATTTTAGTTAATCAATTACAATTAATAGAGAAGTTCGAGCTTTAATACAAGTATAAATTTAGTTAAAAGACGAGAATAAAGACTGCATACGAAATCTCGAAATATTAACAAAAGAAATCTGACAACCACAGTCTGACTCTCACTCTTCAGCTGGAAACCCTTTCGGAACTGCGGTCCAAACACTCACCTGTTCGCGATAAAGCAGGCACAGGATCTCCAGGCCGTGCAAGTGGAACTGATGCTCATCCGGCGAGGAGATGACGAACAGCAGCAAATCCAGCACGCTCGACTGATGCAGCGCCCAGATTACTTGGTCGTGCACGCTGGCGTCGTTGTCGGCGCGGCACTCCTGCTCGGGGTTGGCGGGCACTTGAAGCACGTTTCTAATTAGGACCAGGATGCGTTCGATGAGCAGACTCTGAGCTTCGCTACGGACCGCCCAGTCCTGGAAGAGCGGCAAAAGGGAGATTCTAAGTAGAGCGAAGCAAAAGTTATTTATTCTCGACTATAAACTGAGACATTTCGACTCTGGTTGAGTGTTCCCGCTCCTTGGGTTGGTGTCTTCCTCGGCCACGGTAATGAAATCCCACTGTCGCAGCAAACTGGCATTAAAAAGAATCCCTATAAATCTAAAGTCAAATTCGATTTATTTTATGTTAGCTGCGACCGAGCTAAACAACTCGGAAGGCCGTAAACGAGGGTCTTAAAAAACACATTTAATTCGTCTGGAGGAAGTGACAAGAAGCAGGCAGGAAACCTTTTAAAGGCGGATACTTAAGATATCGCGAAACGATATCCAAGTCGCTCCCCGCTCCGGCCTCCCCACGGCGCAGAGTTTGGTGGAAAAATGCGCAGAGCGAGAAGGCACAAATTGGAAAATCCCTTCGTATCGCTCCCCAGAGCAAAATGAGCTTCACTGCATTGGTCTGCAGAATTAATTTATGCGTTCGAGGTCAGCCAGGGTGCGAGAAGACAACGGAGAGCAACTCTAACCGCAGTCGAAACTACAGTTGCTGCGGTAGAATGTAAATTCTTGCTCCGGCTATCCCGCCGAGTTTAAAGTGGCTCACACTCAGTGATTCAGTGGGCGAGACGATAGCGATTCAGATTCAGTGAAGTGTTTCAGTGAAGTGTTTCAAGGTGAGAAAACTTTGTTGTCCCAGATATTTCAACACTTCAAACGAGAATTCTGTCGAGTTCTTTTCATGTAAAGATATTTGGCGTCGGTTTAAGTCCAGTTTTCTTGTCTTTAAACATGAAATTAAAATTCTAAAGGCCGCAATTAAGCTTTTTCTTTTATAAGTGCACTTTTAAAATGTCCATAGTTTTGGTAGCAAAAAAGTCCCTGTTGATTCAAAACACATTTTCTCTCCGTGCCATAAAATTAATGCTAAATGATGGCTACAGATCAACAGATTTAAAGCGGCAGATAATTTTTGATTAACCTAAAACGTGACTCCTTCGAAGGAAATACTTGTGTCTTATTTCAGAATTAAAGCCTTATTTGAAATTTTCTCCTGCGGCGCGGCATTAAATCTGAAATGAATTTCAATTCATGGAGAGCCAACCTGGCACCAAATCTCCGTCGCACCGCCTCTGACAGTCTCTGGATCAGCGTCAGCTTCTCAACACACCACGTACTTCTCCTCTCTCTCTCTCTCTCTCTCTCTCTCTCTCTCTCTCTCTCTCTCTCTCTCTCTCTCCCTTGCTGACTCTCTTGAATTGTGCTCGCCGGAATTGGTTGTTGGTTGGCCGCTGGCATTGTGGCGAAAATAAATTGCAAAAAGGACGAAAAGGACGAAAAGAACGAATTAAAAAGCAAGACTTAACGAACGCGTGTACGCAAAAATGTCCCAACCAAATGGAGTCCTGAAAAATTAGCTGTGTCTGAGCGTGGCAGTGAAAATACAGTGAACGCCGGAATACTGCAAGTTGAAAACTTACAGGCGGCCCCGTTGGAAGGAAAGCGAGAAGAGAAGCCAAAAATTGTGTGCACACACGTTTGTACTTCGCAGGTTTCCGGCGGGAAGAGGAGTGGTGGAGGGGTGAAGGAAGCACACACGTGCTCAAGCAAACTCGGCAGCCAGCAGGAGACGCCGACGACACTTGTATTTTGATTCGAACCAGCGCCAGTGCGTGGATCTGTTTGTTTTGCACGCCTACAGCTTGCAGCGATGAAACTCCTTGTGTTTGGCAGCCGAGTGGAGGCCAGCTTTTTTTCGCAGCCAACCTCCATTCTAAATCACTCCGGTCGAGCAGCACGTTTGCGCTAACCGAGTCGACAAATTGGAGTTTTTGTGGCTTTAAATATCGCCGTGTGTCAAGTATTCTGGCTCGAATGGGTCTGCCTTTCTTAAAAAATTGAACAAACACACTAACTTAGGGTTCCGGAACCCTGCCTCTGTAAATTTTATTTAAAGCTTGAGTTTGTTCCAGGTTGAAATATAATTACAACGAAAGTTAGTTTATAATTCTACTCGGAGAAATAGAATTAAAAACGTCTATTTTCAACCACTAAAAGTCGATAACTACAAAAATTTAAGTGACGTTTAATACAAGAGTTGCAACCATTGCGGTCGTTGGGTATTCAAACGTATTCACTTTCAAGGCTCAACCCAGCATCCTAATACAGCTCAGCCAGGAGGATCTCCAAGAGCTCACTTCCTCGCCAGAGAGAAGCACTGACCAAGTCGTCTCGATTTATATTAAGGCTGCACATAAATAGCGCAATTTGTTCATGCAGTTTTATCGCTCGACCAGGCGGACTAATAATGAGCTGAAGAGGGCAGCGCCTGATAACGAGAAAGCTGGAAGTCTGTCTTTCTGCTGCTCTCACCGTAAGGTTGCCATTTGTGAGCCCGAGCCTCCCTGAATGCCAGCCTCGAAGTTTTATATCGCGCGTCCTTTAGAGGACCGGATTTCTCGCAAATCCAGCATCAGCGGAAAACTTTTCTATCACGAAAGGGGATGAAAAAACGAGCGAAAGAGGAGAAGGGAAGAAAAAGAGTTCAGAATTAAAAGGCACTGAGAAACTTTTGCGGAAATGCTGCAATCAAATGGAACAAAAATGAAACCTATAAATAACGAAAGTTGCAGTTTAAAAAACTAACTAGCTAGTTTGACAATACTGACAACATTCAACTGAAGTTGCTGATCCCTGGCTACACATTTAATATCAGTTTTAAAGAAAAAGTTGTATTTCAAAAGCTGTCTCACAACCTCCTGCCCTCGCGCTCGATTAAATGACCGATATAAATTTATTGCTCCGGGCGAGATTTTATCTGCAAACATCACGAGGTTTTATCTCAAAATGACTGCACTTTGTCACATCATCATGCTGACGGTATCGTGAACAAAAATCCAGTGGCAAATCATTGCCATTCCAATTAATGTTCACGCTGATCAACGTCCATCCCTTTGCCTCGGAATTCCCGATAAGACCGATTGAATTACTTTGCAGTATTTTAGATCTATTGTGGAACGAGGTGCTTTCGCTGCACTGCAAAATATTGGGTCCTCCGCGACGAAGAAGTTACCAAAACTATAATTAAAACGTATTTACTTGCCCAAAAATTAGCTTTTTAAGTACTTACGTAAAAGCGGCTTATAAGTAATTATACATTTGTAATTAAAATAACTAGTTAAACTAACTAATCCAAAAGCATCTTGGATTGTTTTCTAGAAGCGTTCATTTCATCGCAGGATATAAAGGAAAATGTCTGCACTGGAGCTTCTCTAAAATTAACTTTTTTCTTTTTGCGCAAAAAGTGCTCACTTTTCGCTTTGGGTTTGCAAATATTTGACGCTATCGTTTAAAGCAATTAAGGGTTTAATTAAAGCGCGGGTTAAAAGCTCTTTAATTCGCTACACTATTTGCTCGTAATGTTGGCCGCAGCCAAGCTCGAAGCGTTTCGCCGTAAAGGCGTTTCTGCTTTTACTCTCGTACTGGGAAGCACACGAGGAGGGTAGGCGTTGTGGCTTCTGGGTGGTGGGATTTCGTGGCGCATCATCGCTTTTTTACGACGCTGATGTTTTAATTGCATTTCGGATGGAGAATCACAGCCAGACGTTAAAATTGCCGGAAAAATGTGTTGATTGTGCTGCATTTTCAGTCCAATAAAAATAATTTTTTATTTTATTATTAAATTGCGACAGAGCAAACGAACTGCAGCTGCGGAAGACTTTAAAACCCACAAAAGGAAAAGGTCACGGAATCCCATTAAGAATTAAGTGAACGCTTCAACAATTTGTGTCCGTTTAGTCGATCTGTTGTTCGGGCCAGCTGTTGCTTCCAAGCAAAGCAGAACTCTTGCCGTCGAAACCGCTTGGCGAGGGAACACCAGCGTCAAAGAGCAGCAGCCAAAACTTTGAAAGCCTGTTTCGAATAGTGGCAACTACTGGCTTCGCATCCCTACCACGTGCTGCATTCCGAACAATCTGCTCTACATAAAGTTCGCTTTGTTTTCCGAACGACAGAGATAAAGTTTTGTCTGGCAAAGCAAATCCAACTTTCAGTTCCGACCCCGAATCTGTCGCACTGCAAATGTTCCAACATGAGCACAGAGTTGAAATTGACACTTTGGCAGCTGCGAAGGACGATTATAAAATTTGCAATGGAGGGACAGGAACAGGGATTAGCGGCTCGTTACATGCAAATGTGGGCACATTGCTTCCACTTGACCATGAGGGGAACGAGAGGAATTGGCTTCCTGAATATTAAAAATAATTTCGTCAATTTTGAAATTCTCTGGGATAAGTTTTAAAATTAAATTGCATCCTCTGAAATTAGATATTTATATAAAAACCCATGTTCCAACACTTTTTCGCTGCTAATTCCTTTTTAGGTAATTCTAAAGCTGGAAAGCTCTACGCCCATGAGCTGAGAATTCCTTGCCTGCTGGGATGACACCCTGATGTAGAAAGCCAGGCAAGTATTGAAACTTCTGTCGAATAAATGACAGCGTTATTGGAGTTTGAGAATAACAACGAAATTCGGAAGGGTATCAACTCTGCGGCGTGCTTATCTTGTGAAATCCAATCGGTTGCTATTCTTGTGTGTGGCTTTAATTTCTCACCCTTCGTGAAATGTAATCCATCTTTAAATTAGTTACCTCCGCCGTTTTCTTTCCGATTAAGCTAGTAAATTGTGTTGCTTACAATTTCCAAGGATTTTTTCAGCTTTCCATACAACGCATTCCAGATCTCAACTTTTGCGAAGGCGCTTTTGTAGCCCTGCGAAATATCAACCAGCTCCAGGAACACCTTGCGCCCATGGTTATCCTTAGGTGGCCCGTCACGGTACAGCAACAGCGTCGGATTGGTTAGAATGACCAGCAAGCGTATGAGAACATCGGCGAACTCCTCGTCGTCCACGTAGTCCGGCAGCATGTACACCAGATCGGTTTGCAGCACCTTGGAGCGGCCGAGATGGCGGCGGTACTCGTGGTTGTCCAGATCACGACGCAATATCCAGATCAAATGCTGCAAGATTGGGGAGGACTGAGAACTTTACTGTGGGGCTAGCTAATTCAAGCGACTTGCCTTGAGCCCTTGCATGGCATCTGGCTCAGCGTGGTATTTTTGACCATCGCTGTAACCAAGAGCGGCGCAGGTTGCATCGATGTCTGCCAACAGGATCGACATGATTACTTCTTCGGAACACTTGACAATGTATTGGAGGAAGGCTTCTCTTTCTTACAAACGTAAACCGCCTTCCACGTTTTATAGAAGTACTAATTAATTATAGAACCGATCTAAAACAATTTCAATCCTCGAAACCAAAAACTACTTTGCTCCAAACGATAAACGTATCAAAGAATAAACCCGGCTGGGTAAAAGCGACAAACGTCAAAGTTTAGCGCCAAAATATAAAGCAGCTGATCTGGCTTTGGTATTTAATTAGTGGTTCTACTAGAGGTTATGTTATAAGCTACACAGCTAAGATAATTTTGGTTTGTGTATCGGCTAACGCTTGATTATTCATGGCATTCAGGGCAGACACATTTTAACTAAGTGATTATTTCACAACACAATGATTTCTTATAGAAGCTATTCGGCTAATGGGAATTTCGGTAAGTACGGACCCAACCAACCTCCATGCTTACCTGAATATGTTAAAACGGGAATCTTCCAGATTAAATATTTGCTTATTTGTGAAATGTTTTGTTACTCCACATAGTCTACTGCAAACATTTACACGTTTTTAGTTTGAAACAAATTAAAATATGACCTGGCCAATTTTTCAGAAATAATTTTTAAATAAGTAAGTAAAGTAAATACATTCCTGAAACACCAAGCGATTTTTAATTAGGTTTACATATAGATAAAAATGTATACATTTGGTAAAAAAAATAACACACCACTTTTTATTATGTATATAAAAAATGAGTACATCACAAACTTTCCTATTAAGTTTAAATTACTATTTGATATTTGATAATAAATATACGGGAGGTAAAAATTTCACCTCCCGTATATAAATTTTACCTCTCTTATATAAAATAATATTTAATTATTTGAAAGTATTAACTAATTATTAGTCTTTGTTTTTTGTTTATCTTACTTTTGTTATTTTGGTTATTTCAGATCATTTCGAAAATAACCGTATTCTAAATTTCACTAGTTTGACTACTTTTAGATTAGTTTTCCTTACTTCTTGAATAATCTAAAAACAATCAAAAACGGTATTTAGATGTTTTTCATTATTTTAAAATATCTAAAAAGATAAGAAAGTTACTTAAATAATCCAAAAAGAATTAAAGCAGATTTCTTTTTCATTATATATCAATAATAATTAAATTAATCAGATTACTTGTTTGCGTTTGTAATCGAAAACTGAAGCTTTAATTACGGTTACTTCTTATATAGTCCAGATTTGGAAAATCAATACTAGTGAAAGTGTTGTAATTGTTGCTCAAATTCACAACGTTTGTTTGGTTCTTCAGAGTCGGAATCTCTCGACTTTCTCTAGAGCGTCTTCTACTCCCAAATTCAAGACAACACGTCGGTTGCTTTAATACGCTTTTACTTTCCCCCGACCTCCCCACTTTCCCATGCAGAAATATGTCTTCCAGCAGCGCCAAATTTCGATTTTATACGATATTTTGCGTAACGACGTATCTGCTTGGCGACCTACTTTCAGCTGCGTTCAGACTCTCGCATCTCCTCGGCCGCCGTCCAGATGCTCCTCTTCACTTTGCATTTAATAAGCCGAATAAATACTTTGCATCAAAGCTCCACGTCCTGCAAACTACGTTTCAGTGCATGCGCTCCACTGGAACTTCGATTCGATTGAATGGCATATCGATTGCTGGCGCGTTGTGAACCCCCTCCGGCCGTCAGGCTGCACCGAAGCTCCATCGCCTTTGACTCTTTAAGCAATCGCATTCTGGCGGATATTACATTCGAACACTTCCGCCTGACGTCATCCACCCGTCCTGTCGTCGAGCGGATGCTGCTGGCAGATGTTGCTCGAGTTGCACTCGTCTTAGTCCTGAATGAGGTCTGTGCATGCTGCGCGGCACAATCATGTCGACACAATCATGTCGACGCACGCACGACGTTGATTACGAGAGCGAAGACTCCTCCAGATACTTCAAGACGCTCGCTCCGTCAAAGGATCAAGCAGTGCATCGACTTGCTGTTGTTTTCGTTTGTCGACATCGTTGGCATCTTTGAAGCTGCCAAGTTGCATGCATGGACTGCCTCATTCTTCGCATTTCTTCCCGCATGCAAATTCGATGTAAATGATTTTGCATCCCCTCTACTTCCTCAGGTTTTCGACGCTACCATGGCGGTCCTTCTTTGGCAGCACACTTAAATGGATTTTGCCGAAAGCAAGGATATCCGAGGACATGATTTACAATATGGAAATTGAGGGTGACAACAAGCTTGTTAATTATAAGACTTCCTCACGAGTCATGATGAGGGTGACGCGCGACGTTTCTCGGAGTGGGTATATCATTGTCAAACCCCTCATTGCCCCACCGTCAACATAGAGTTTCCCGGAATTCCAAGTCCGAGTTGAAGCATTTTAACATCAGTTCAGATGGCGTGGACGAAAGCGAGTCCAAGGAGCAAATTGAGGAACATGTGGCCACATTAACGTGTGTTCATTATCTCTGTATTTACTAACAATAGCGTGATCCATGACGGAGTCCACAATATTTTCAGCAATGGGAAGAAACATCAACACATCTTCATTTCCCTTACCGTCCTCCGCAACCACTCGATGTGGTCCTGGTATTAAATTAAATTAGCCAAATGACGACACACCGTTCCTTCGCCACAAGACGACTGCGAGTCCTTACACAGCTCACCCTCCAGCCGAATCCAGCTCGAGTCTCTCCTGCAGCGAGTCTCTTCTTCAGTTGCTAAATCTTATTTTAGTTCATGTTGCTTGTTGTTTGGTGGATTTTAATGTTCTCCGTCAGCTTTTGATGTCCTTGCAGACGTATTTCAAGACTTCCAACTGATCTTCGCTTTTATAGCGAATGAATGCGGAAAAGCGAAATTCCATGACGAAGGTGGGGTTTGGGAAGATGAAGGCATTCACCGAAATTCGCAGTATTCAGCCAACAGCATCAAGGCATGGCTATCCCCTCGTCTACTGATGTTCTCCGAATATTCCTGCAGCGACAACTCCGGAGCTCCTTGCGCCGTCATCATTATTTGTTGTCATGCTCGTGGCCAGAATGAATTGAGCATGAAGCGTGCAGTCGACCTCTGGCAAGCGACAAGTTAATTAAAATTATGAGACTGCCGGTGTTTGGAATGGGGGGGGCGTTGAAGTGGAGATTCGAGTGCAGGTAATCCGGTGGCAACTTTCAGGGTGGAAGCAGCTCTCGAAGGCAGACACATTTGTTCACTTGTCACATTTGTCTCTTGATTTAGTCTCTTCTAATAGCAGAGGCACGAAGTCTCTCTCACACTTCACACATTATTTAGATGTTAATTTGAAATACATTTTGTGCGAATTGTGAGCCAGGACGCATTTTAATCTGTGGGTATCTTTATCTGAGCAACCGAGATAAACTCTCAGCGGGCGCTTTAAAAGACTGTTTGTTTTCAGATTTTGAAATACAAGATGAGAGAGGATGACAAAAGCTGCCCTGTTGCCCGCAAAATGCCGCCGCGACAATCAAACCGAAAAGTTGTGTTGGCAGCTCTATTCGTGTACGAGTGTTTCGAGCCTGTTTTGTAGGCGCTCTTGCATGAAGACCAGGGGGAGCTTTTTCCTCGAGAAGTTAAAATATTTAAACATGTTAAAATCATTCCACGTATAATAACAAATATTAGAAAGTGTACATTAGAATATTAATCCATTCCAGCTGCGTTCCAAATGGTTTTGAATAATGTATTTTGGAACGAATTTCCGTAATCCCTCGTCAAATTTGGTTTGGTGGCAACCCGCTTTCGGCGTTGTGCCATTTTCAGTGTTTTGTTTCGTTCTAAACACGAAATAACTGATAACTTAAGTAACGTTTAGCAGAAATCGTTGATGTGAGAGTTTCCAATGTTATGACGAATGGACAACCCGTTAGACTCGGAGCAAGATTTTCAGGGACAATGTCTTGGCAAAGCAACTGCTGCTTGCCGGTCAACATTTTATCCAAGCAGTACGTCGTAAAATATACCGGAGTTCAGTGAAGTTTCATTAAAATGTTGACCGACTTGGCAGCAGTCGATCGGCCACGAGAACGCACTCGACTAACGAGTTGCCTATTCGTCATAACTTTGGTTACTCTCTACATACCACATTCTCTGCTTTTAGTCTCTCAATAATTCCACGTGTGCCATAGGCGCAAAGATTAAACAAAAAAGTCGGCTTGTAAAGCAAACAGTCCTCAGCTGCATTGTGTTCCGCTTGGCCAAATATGACCTCCCTTTCCTGGGGAAGAAAAAGTAGGAGTAGCTTTCACCCTCTCTGGGGTAGAATGGGTGTGTTTCGTTTCATTTCCCAGTTTTCGGATACCTCCTTCATTCCTCTCGTTCCTGTTTTCTGTTGCATAAATAGAGTTTGCGAATTCTTTCGGTTCGCCGCTTTTTCTGATGATTTTGTTGTTACGCTTGTCGTTTTGGTTATTGTGTTCCCGTTTTCTGTGTGATGGATTTCCTTATCACGGCGAAACATGCTGCCAAGTCGGACTGCTTGCCACAAATAAATCATCCCAGGTTGCCGCATTCACCTGAGCACCTCCGCCTGAGCACACAACGAATGCTTGCTCGCCACTAAATCGAAAAACTGAAACATTTAAAAATGTGGGGCAAATTGTGAAATTCAAATTTAGTGTAACATTTTCTGCTCCTCCAAAATCGGAAATTTAAAGCTTATTCTTATATTGAATTTTTGAATGAAGAACGATTTTGTTTTGAGCTTCAAAGTTCTCTAAAGAATCGACCATAAAATGATATAAAATGATAAAATCACGCTGAAATGAAAGGCGAGAAAACGCTATAAGAAAACGAAACCCGATCGTGTACGCTTGCATTAAATTAAAAAACTGCGAATTGCTTTTCCCCATCAAATCCTACCATGAAAGGAAATCTTTAGACTTAAATCACAATCTTCAGTCGTGAATGGCAACCCCAAATATTGGAGAAAAGGAGTCTAAAAAGGGGGTTACTAAGAAGCAGCAACAGACATTTGGATGAAATAAAATCACTTCATTTACCCAATCAACCCAGCAACCGCTATGAAAACTAAAATCCAAAATCCGATTTTGAGTGCAAGCTGCTGGCTGATGTTGTTCCTCTCGTGGTTACAATCATGGCAACGCACTCCGCTGGATGCGTTCTACAGTTTGGCTGCTCAATGAAGCCTTCAAAAGGTTTTCCCACAGATTTTCCATCCACTCGTTCCCTCCGCTTCCTGCGCCGGTCGCAGGAATGACGAGAGATGAAAGTTGGAATTCTTTTGAAGGAAGCCAGCCAACGGCCAAAAGCAAAGAGAGAATTGCGTTTTCTTAACTTTTGCAGAAGTTCTTGTGATTTCAATTGCAGAGAGTTCCTCCGCACAGTTGGGAGTTGGGAGTTCTTTTTTGTGGTGGGGGAGTGAGGGTGGTGAGGAGATTCCTTTGTGCTGTCCATTCTGCGATTTGCTCTCCCCGTTCATTCATCATTCCCACATTTGCCCGGCTGCCGGATCAAATTGTTTAGTACGAATCCCGGATTTGTTAGGCCGAGAGTTGCTCTGTAGTTGTGCGTTGCTTCAAGACTTTCAATCAAATCGTGCGAGATGCCTTTGCTTCAGGGGTGGCAGCAGTTTAGGTAACATATGTGGCCCATTTTGCGGGTTCAACTACAAATAGAGCTTTTCGCCTGCACCCCTCCCCCCGCCGTGGCGGAATTTAAGCCGAGGCCAGAGAATTATTATAGGCTGGAGTTGCAGGTGGCATTTGAATGTGCTTTTCCCTGCTTCTCCCTCCCCTCTTTTCGGTTTTAGTGGAAGTCCTCCAAATTCAGTTTGAGTAAAGAGGGTGGAATCCCTTCGAAAATAGGGGACCCGCCGCTTTAACCTCCTCCACCACAGTGGACACAAAGCATTTCTTAGTCATACCAAACTCTGTTACTTCTTATCGTTTTACCTGTTTAGAGTTTCGAAACTTCTGACGATACAGCAGCTCGCAATCCCCACGGTCGACATCCTCGTTTCGATTAAATTTACCTTGAAAAGTTTTTGACGTGCACTTTTGTATGATAAAGGAAATCAAATACAAAACTTTTCGATGCTTCTCATCGACCTCCGTTTCTATCTTACGCATCCTGGTTTCAATTACTCAGCTTCTAATCCCGATTTAGAGATCGTGATTCTCAGAATTCAAGGACTGGTCAGGTCTTAAATCCCGTGGCCGTAAATAATTTCTGGATGTGTTCCAGGTAGCTACAGTATGTTTATTATTGTTATGTATGTAGGTGTGTAAACAGGTACCGGTATATTTACACATTCCAGAACTCTTTCAATAATTCTGTTTTCTCCTAAATTAATTTGTTTTGGTTAAAAGTGAATGTGAAATACGAACGAAATCTTACAGATTTTATTCAAGTGAAAAATATTCATATAGAATTCTAATAACCGTGCAATCAGTGATTCCCCTGAGGTTTAGATTTCCATCTTAAAAACAATTAAATTTCACTTCCACTAGTAATATTCAACCTGATTTAACTAAAATCAGTATGAATCTCTCCTAAAATTTCTGGAACTGAATCATAGATCTTCTGATATAAATTGAAGACTTCATTCTGAATTGCGGAATTTCGCGTCTCGTTTTCTCTGGAAGTTTGGGAAGCGCCGAACACCCGATAAATTGCCTTCTTGTTATCAGAAAGTTACCTGTGAAAATCCTTCGCAAGAGATAAATTTTCAACAGGTATCTACTGCACCATCAGTACCACCAACTTCGACTGCAGGTCAGAATTAAAACGAAGAACGCTGAACTAGAGATGAATTCAGTTCCATATATAATGCGGTCCTGATACGATTCAGCCTATTCAGCGCCGAACAGTAAGTTGAACCATCTGCATCGTTATTTCGTGCGAGTAGCTGTTGACTCCACTAGTGGAAATGACTGAACTGACGTGTAGATCAATCGGAATCAGTTTAAAATCTGGGGACTCCGTTGAAAGTCGCGACACCACGGAGGACGCTGTGCCCGAATTTTTCAAAACTGCCTTCGAATCGTTACTCACGACAACCGCCGAGAGGTTGCTGCAAATCGAAAGCGATTTCGGCCGCGATACCACGGACATCGAAGGGATTCTGAAGCAATTACGGAGTGCGAAAACGAGGCGAGCGAAGGACACGTCGAAGCGTATTAAGGAGAGACAAGTTGTGGAAACGCCTGAAAACGACGTGAAAAGGCCTGCAAACGATTGCGAACCTTCAATTCCTAGTTGACGCAGTGAGATTTCTTGTTTGCCCCCCCCCCGATTTCTTAGTTGGAAAATACAGATTCGGTAGTTGTTAGCTTATTTTTCTATTTAATTTATGTGATGTAATTTGCAAGTCTCGAGAAACTTATCGGATGAATAAAGTAAATTGTGTATATGGATTCAAATTCGTTCGGAGAAATTTTGCTGACATGAAATAATTTTTCAGATATAAGGGATTCGTAAACAGGGCATAATTTTCACTTCAGCAGTGTGGAAAATGATGTCGCTCGTTATCCTTATCAGCCTCATCGAAGAATCGCGCTCTTGAATAAAATAAACCAGCGCCTAAACGGCGAACATTTTTCCGGACACATCAGCGATATCTCTTCCAGAGCGAAATGATGAAGGCGTTTTCAATTTCAGTGCAAAGACGTCGTAAACGCCGCGTAATAGCACGACAACAGAACCGTAAATCAGTGACTCCCGGTGGCTGCAGGGACGCTGATAAATGGATTCGCTGAGGAAGTGAAGAAACACTGGCAATCTCAAAGAAGAAGAAGTGAAATGCGAAGCGAAATGCTAAAAAATATACAAATGTAATATATAAAAAACACTAAAGTGAGGTACTAAAAATGTGTTTGCAGTGCCTAAATTATATTGATTTGGTTGTGGGGAGAGGGGAAGCCGAAATATCCTTAACTTAGGGAAGAACAGCTCGCGTTCTCCAAGAATGGATTTGCATGAACTGCTCATTTGATCGTTGGATGGGTCGCGGGTACTGAGGTGGGTGGTTAACAGGAGGCAGAGTGGTTGTGTGGCTGAATAGATGGGAGTTTCAAGCTGCGGCATGCGATTGACTTTATGTTGATGCATAATTTTTACGCCCAAATGATGACAAGGGAGGAAACAGCGATCATTAAACGTTGAATGATGAAAAGAGTGCAGAGCAGACTGTTTTGACGAATGATTCAATGACCAGACAATTGATTTTGCCATACAAACCAGAAGAAGAATTCAAAAGGGAGTACGGAAATGAATCCCTCGCACACCTTCGAACGCCCTTTCATAGCGTTCACTTTCAGCTGGTTCGCTTTTTCATTTATTTCTAATCCTGTTGCGCCAGAAATCAGAGCCAAGAAGTCCTCCAAAATTAGAAAGTGCGAATTTTTAATGAAGTGCGAAGAGGAGGTCCGAAACATTCTCGAATTAACGGTAAACCTAACTGAAGCACTAACTCCCACCCCGAAGCTGCGTCCTCGAAAAAAGGACCCCAAATTGTAAGAAAATATTGCAGCAGCGAGGACGCCGCTTCATTATGAAGGAAGTGCTGCTTGGTTCGCGGAGATACGAGGTTGACTACGCCAGAAACACGGGCGGTCGCCTCCGCGCCCTCCTCAACCCGCTGCCCCGCTGCCACGCTGCCCGTCACACGCTACCGCTGCAGCAAGTGCGCTGCTCCACATTGCGGAACAAAAAGCGATGCGGTTTCCTTCGGTTCCGCAAACAGTGTTGGTCGCAGAGCAGCTTTAACGGTTATTCATTAGCTTAGTGCTGCAGCGGGGAAGCGCGGTGGGCCACCTGCACCTGCAACTAGCACAGTAGTGCAGCCAAATGCGGCAGACCTCGGCTGCGACGCACAGACGCGTGTTGGTTCGCGTTAAATAACGCGTTTCATTTAAGCTGCGGGAAAGAGAGTCTGGATTTAGGATTGCCATGGAGATGAATGCGATGAATGGACCTTTTGTGCGAACGGAAGAGACATTCAAAGTATTCACGCTGCCTCACGTGGTGCCCCTGAAGGACGCGTGTTAGCATCTGCAAGCAAACCAATTCATTAATAGTGGAAAAACACTTCGTTTAGTTTTATGTGTTTCAAGCTGCTTTTTGTTGATTCATTTAATAATAAAAAAACAAAAAAAAAAGCAAAGAATTAAAACTTAATCATAATTTACACTTAATAATTCTAAAATGTCCGGCTAAACATTTCGTGAGTGGAAGTTTGAAGCTTGTGACCGAATTCTCTGACCTCTCCAATCCTTGAATAGAGAGAAACGGAGCTCCTGTCAAAGTGCGTTACAACTGCAGCAAGGGTGGGTGCATTTCTTGTGTGAGGTCAAATAACTTGTCAGTGAAATACAATAACATCGAAATAATGAGAAATTAAAAGAGGAACTGCAAGCAAACAAGGATTAAAGTTACGTTTATAATCCTGTTTTCCTCCGAAATTTCGGTTTTGCTGTGTTTTCCTGCATGCTGTTTCATTATTGACGAGCTTTAGAGTGCAACAGCCTTTAATCTACACAGGATACGAGCAAAATATTTCCCTATTTACTTTCGTCTCATTCCCACATAGATATACTTCTACATGTCGCCTTCTATTGCTTTGTTTTTCTGGCTATCAAGCACATTCTTCACCACGTAATACTGAACCATTTATGCCAAAATTTCTTAAAATCTAGAGTTATCTTCCCCTGCAGTTCAGCGGAATTTCGAAAGGAAAGAAGAACGATAAGAAAGTCGAATGAATCCCGGATTAACGAAGCTAAACCTTATTTTATATTCGCGCCTCTAATTTTGTCATGACGGAAACAAGATGGTCTCGCAATCCTAATAAAGGCAATGACTGCCTTTCATTTAAGCCACCTTTTCATTCAATCCTTCGCTTAAATTCCCGCCTGCTTCCCACATACAAACATCCTTGAAGCCTTTCAGTCACTTTTCGCCGCGCAAAGATCTTCATACAAATTCATCGCTATTCACATCAGCTGGCTGATGTGTGTGCTGAGTTTGCAAAAGCATGAAAAGGAGAAGCCTAAAAGTTAAAATCTCCCGGTTTACTCTGGCTTTTTGCTGTTCCTCTTACTTCAGTAAAATAATGCTGACGGAAATCCAAATAAATAAAAACAATAAAGCGCTCGAATGTAAATAAGTCACTTCTGTCGGTGTGTATGCAATCCGTTCGCCAACGAGGCTCCCACAACCCAGTGAAAACCTCGATTTAGCCATTCACATGAAGTCGTCTTTAATAAATCCAAATAATGGTGGACACCGCAGGGAGCTCTTCGATTTCGAGGACTGGCAACGTTTTGAATGTTTCTCTCATATCGTTTTCATGGATTTCGTTTTGCATGATTTGTGTTAAAGTCATTCATTGGCGCCGGAGGAAGGGTAACGATATTTTCACTTGAGATCGCATTCCATTCCATTGATTTTAACGTGCCTTTTAAAGGAAAAAATTTAAATAGGATTTTATAGTCAAGTTTGAATTTTCATGGGGCGCAACTGCCTCCTCCTGGATTTTAGTGAGCCTTCTTTCCGTTCAAAGCAACATCAGTTCGATCACCGACACTTCATTACTGCTACAAGTAAAAATGTTGGCGCATTTCATGTTGCAAAAACTGGAAAAGCACTTTTCATTTTGTGGTTCCCACTAAAGTCGTTGCAGTTTTTGGTTACACCGACCATTTGTGGTGTCAGTTGTTTGTGGTGCCTGCAGTCACTGCAATTTCCGTAGTGGTTCTTCGGACTCCAAAAACAAGTTGTTCGTTGTCCCAATTTCCGCAAAACCTTTTAATTTGTTGATAATTTCCCCCGCGTTAGTTTTAATTTCATCAATAATCTGCTTCGCAATACAAAGCAGCCCTGAAGAACCTAAAGATAAATTTAAAGTAGTCAGAGTTTATTATTAATTTCCGTTAAAAATGGGGGTAAACTAAGCGAAAACTCCACAAGAGATCAATATAGAGAGATAGATATAGACAACTTCAGTTTCAAAGTAATTCAAACTAAAAAATTTCACCCTATAAAAATAATTATTTAAATTAAAAAAATTTTAAATACCACGTTTTTAAGACGGACTTAAAAGTTTAATATAATTGTATATATCTTATTTTAGATACGTGGTATTTAAAATTTATTTTTATTTCTATAAATGCTTTCTGCTTTTTAGTCTTCTGTATGAAATTTTTCAATAGATTTTAAACATTTTGATTTTTGCATTGAGCGTCGACTGCAGTCGAAGATATTCAAACATCGAGAGTGCATAAAACAAATAGTCTGTTCTTTGCAAACGAATATCCGAGCCTAGAATTCGCTGCTGGAAATATTCGACCTGAAAAACGTTTAAAAAAAGACGCCATTATCAATTGATTTGTAGCAGCGAAAATTAACGAACGACAGAAATCAATAATGTCAGATGTCAGATATCAGTTCCCGTTCATTACTGGATAATGAAATTTTGCTGACGTATATTTTCTCTAGATGCTTTGCGTCCTCTGTACTCTAATAATTTGAATTACCTCTTCTCAGCGGTTTTTCACTCAACGAAATAAAAAGTTTTCGCTAAGCATAAAGAAATTAAAGAAATCGTGTCTGGTGAAACAGCCAATGTTTTTGAATTTAAAATCCTTCTAACTATTAAACCGAAAAGCAGCCGTTCACTGAACATACAACTTTGTGTTTTTAGTACAACATGTGCAGACTACCTGACTGAACGTATCCATTCACGCCAGACGTCAGGATTTTGTCATTTTCGGCATTTAATAATCGCGGTGGTGCAAGAATCGTAGAGAAGAGGTACTATATTTTTGTATCGTGGCTTAAACTTTAATTTATGGTTTTAACAATAACGAGTTGTGGAAACCGTAAAGAATCCGGCCCCAATAATAGTTGCAGAAGCGGTGGAGCAGCGTGTTAAGAGTCCGCGACATTCACCTGGTGTTGCTACTGAAGCGGAGTCGTCAATCAACAGCAGAGCTGGTCAAAATGGTAAGCGAGTCCGATGACCGTCGCTCACGGCAATCAACTTGCTAAGAAGCTAGGCAGCAGCAAGTCTGCAGTGCATAACAACACTTGCTGATCTGAGCACCTGTCGCATGGAATGAACTTTGATCGAGATCAATTAAATCATTCAATGATAAGTCATCTTGAGTGGCCGATTAATACTCCCCACGCTTGCCACGGGCACTATTGACAAAAGCGCAAATTATCTCATTTCAGGACGTTTTCCTCATGATCCGCAGACAGAAGACCACAATCTTCACTGATGCCAAGGAGAACACTACAGTGGGCGAGCTGAAGCGCATGATTGAAGGTACGTGTGGAATCTGTGCGGAAGAATGCTGCGTGGAAGAATGCTCATTCGGTTCAGTTCTTTTGCAGGCATTTTGAAGGTGAGACCTCTCGATCAGATGCTCTACAATGCGGATAATGACCAAATGCAGGACGAGAACACGCTGCAGGACTACGGCATCACAATGTCCACAGCCAAGGCGCAGGCTCCGGCGCAATTAGGACTGTCACTTAGGTGAGCGAAAGGGTTAAATGAAAGGTTTTATTACTGGTCTCGGAGTCATTATTCTTAGACTTTCGTTGAAAGCTACCCAACCTCATATAGCTGTTAGCCTTCACCGGGTTCCGAAACGAAAAATAAAGCTCCACCGAACTCCGCCCGTTTCAAGATGAATCCATTATATTTAGACTTACATTACGCATGCTAGATATTAGAAGTTGCTAAATTTCTTTAAGTCGCTGGCATTACAGACATTTCTAATCCTTCACTTCTATCAATACACTTATGCAAGTTCTTAAGATAAAAACGACACATACAGCGGTTATAAATTATAAACATTCTGCACGCTTAAAAAAAAACACAATTCGTCAAAAACTCGACCTTCCAAAACTTCCAAAACTTTTGAAAAAAATGGATTTTCAAAATAATGCGTTATGGAATTGTAAACAGGTAGAGATAATTAGTTTTTGTATACAGATTATTCTACGATTATATGTGATTCATTATGGTTATTCTTCGTTCAACTGATTACTTTTAAACCCCGTATTTATTGGCGCCTTGCTTGGAATGCAAGGTGCCTTTTCCTTCACTCAGAGGGTTTTCTGTTATCCTTAAAATAGCTAAAAATTGACTTAATTATTCCAAAAATTTTAATTCATGCCCTTGTTCATTCACAATTACTCGCTGCTCATATTTGCAGAAAAGAAAATGGTGACTTCGAGACGCTTGAAATCACGCCATACTCCTCTCCGCCAGATCTACCCGAAGTCATGAAAAACCAGGATGCAGCTAACGGACAGGAGCAGGTCGCATAGGAAATTCAGTCAACACTACAGGAACCCGGCGAGAACACAAGAGGAACACGATTAATTTAATACTTGAAAATATTTGCCTTTTTGTTTTTTTTTAAATCCTTAGAAAACGTTACAACTAACGTTAAAACTCAGGCTTGAATGCAAACTCGTTTTCCCCATCAGGCCGCGAAGCGAACTCAGTTCATACGCGATTTTATCAGAAAAACAATCAGTTGACGTGGAGTCTTTTCGTTCGCTGAAGAACAAAATTAGTTACATTTTAGTCAAAAACTTTAATTACGTTGCATTGTCTAATTAAACTCTTCTCAAAAGACTCACGTAATTTTCAATTTGTTACCGCAGGCTAAAATTAGTGAAAGTATATTAAAGAAGGCTTTAGTTACAGCGAAACACGAATTGTTTATGCCTCGGACTCCTCCATGCTGCAGCGAATGAAACTACAAGAGCTAACAGACCAACGTTGAAAAGGAAGCCTTATGAAGTTATGACATTCAATCAATATCACGCTCTTTATTGCTCGCTTTCAGTTTTTTCAGTTCAGCTAATCGAAAATTGTACCATGATTCGAAATTTAACTTACGAAATTTAAATTACGAAAAAGCTAAAATTAAAAAAAACAAAAACTTCTCGAACTCTTAAAATTTATTAAACTTTTAATTGCAATTGCAGGAGTGCCTTTCAAAGCAGATTTCATAAACCTTTCCAATTCCGAGAATTTTTTGAAAAATACACTCGGTAAAAGAATTCTGGTTTATTTTATTTTAATTAATCTCTTTTAAAATTATGCCTCTTAAGACCACTCATGGGCTTGATATTAATTACGCACTACTTAACAAAGCTAACACGCGTCATGTCGGCCGTCGAAAACAATGGAATCCCCTTTACACACTTCATGATTGCATCGGAATCTCGGGCAATAGCCTGAAAATCGTTGGCTCAAAATACACAAACACGTCGCTCAATCGGTGTCATCTAAGTTTTCGTTACTTGTATCATCTGCATGTTCATCGACGAAGACTATGTTGCTTGAATTCTGCAGCTCCAAGTGCTCGAGGTACTCTTGCAGTCGGTCTTGGAAGAAGTTTACATACGTTTGCTTCTGTTGTGCAGAGGCAGGAAAGTAGTGTCCGCCATCGTGTTCAACAACTACTTTATTTTTAAAATGCAGTGCCAAATCCTGGCTCATTTTCTTCGGTATGATCTCATCGCTGGTGCCGTAAATGTGAAGTGTTGGTATGGTAATGGACTCCTCGTAAGCGCTCTTGTGCACCAGACTGCCGGATGGAAAGCCGGAGGCGAGAATTGCAAAATCAGGTTTAATGGAAGTCACTGAAATGGGAGCGCATGTGTGCATAAATTCTCAACTAAGGCTAACAATGTACAAACATTTCTTCTTCGAAAAGCCACATATGAGACCTACGAAGCATGCGCCTTGCGAGAAACCCAGGAGCCCCTGAAATGGGCCCTGGGACCTCCAGGCTTCTTCGACGAACCTCAAGCTTTCCTGGAAGCCAAATGCTGGGCCACCTTTATTGGTGCCTTTGAAAGTGCCATCGTCCTTGTTTGCCCACCAGCTGCGCTGCTCAGGTGGCACCTCCGCTCCCGGTTGCAACGGTGCTGCTCGGTGAGGTGCCGTAATGAATACGAATTCAGCATACTTGGCGACTTGCTTCCGAAGAGAACCCAATTTACTTCGCATAACATCTCCATTCTGTCGGTAGCCATGCAGGCACAGCACACGCAGCTTGTCTCTGATCTCGAATGTCGTCCCCGATTCTTTGGAAGTGCTGCTCGAAGGAGGAATCAACATCGCTGTCGGCCATATATTGCCAGAAATACCACTCAGGGAACTTATACCGCCTTCAAAACAGAAACAAGTATTGGGTAGAGACGAGCGATATTTTTGTACCGATGACTATGTCACTTGTATTTTTAAGTCACTGGTCGCTGAAAAGAATTAAAAATAATTTTACCGGTGACAGTGACAACGACCAGCGCCTTCGTTCTACGATATTTATTCGTTGATGTCACTGGTTTCTTGTCGCCGTTAATTCGCGTTACGTTATTTTTCACGTATTTTATTCTAGTACATATACCGAATAACCCAGGGATGCGATTTTGACATTTATTAATGTTGTTTACAGTTAAAAAACCTGCTATGAAAGCACCGACATCTTCTATATATATAAAAATGAAATGACAAATGGAATCCATCACTTACCATTTTTGAGAAGTATTACATTCACTTGAGAACGGCTGGACCGATTTGACTGATTGTTATTTTGTTGTGTTCGCAATTGTCAGGACAAGGTTTGTATGAAAGAAAATTATGAGAAAATCGATCGGAAAATTGATCAATTGGTATTTTTAATTTGTATGAAACTAACACTTCTGTAAAAAAATATTACAGAAGTGTTAGTTTCAGCACACAGCGAGCATTTACTAGGTGTAGAGGATATTTTTGCGAGAGGAAATTAGACAACGAGCGAGGTTAATTATCCTGTGATCCAGCAAATTTGTTTCATAGCTCTGCTTTCGCATGATTAAGTTACAGAGTTATCATTGTCTCATAATATTTCTTTTGTTATATGTAGTCATGCTCCGAGTTCAAACTTTATTCAACATTTATTCAAGATATGGTTAAATTATTAATTAAATTCCTTTTCCTTATTACCAAATACAAACGAAAGAACACATTTTGATTGTTTAAACGCTCGAAACTTGGAAGTGGAACTAATTACAGGATTCACGTATAAATTTCGTTTTGATATTTGGGAAAATATACCTTTTTGGACAAATAGTTCGTTGAATGGGTTAAATAGCAGAAAGTAGGAGAACGTTTTTGCTAATACGAAAAAAATATTTTTTTTTTACCTACAAAATATCGACTTTTGAAACACATCCCTATTATAGATGTCAAAATTAGGTACGTTCAGTGCATTCCTTGAACCTAATCTTGGAAGGAACACAAAGAAGTGTGAGTAAACAACATCAGTGAACAACGGCTTCAATTTCAGAAACGCATTTTCTTATATAAAAACAAATATTCCGTTTCAACTATAAAGTTACGCTGTAGATTCCTTTTGAACTTGTTTGTCCAGTGGCTATCGAGACATCCGCTATGTTGCTGACCACCTCCATACTGTCCAAGGCCAGCTTCATTGGGTCCCTTCTCAACAGATGCAGGCAAGTTACTAATATTCTGTCCTTTAAACCTCCCGCTGTTTCGTTGAACAAAAATAACGAACACCAGTCTCATCCCACTCCTGTGCCCACATCCTCGGCCAGCAGACCATCCCCCGCCGCAATCATCGCCAGCTTCAGTCCGTCAGCCGGAATCAAAACCCTTGAAGAACAAGTCGGTTTGCCGCCACGTCCCAAGAAGCCCATGACGCCTTACTTTCGCTTCATGCGTGACATTCGTTTCAAGATGCAGGCGGAGCACCCAGCCCTAAATACTCGAGACCTCGTGCGTGAGATATCAAAGAAATGGTTGTCCCTGGACTCGAATGTCAAGCAGCGTCTTCAGGATGAATTCAAAAAAGAACAGGAAGTGTACGTGGAGGAACGTGCGAAATACGACGCCAAGCTTACCGAAGAGCAGCGCGCCGAAATCAAGAAGCTGAAACAGGCCAAGGCGGAGTCGAAGGAGCGCCGCATGATGCGCAAGCGCCTAAAGCTGCTGGGTCGGCCAAAAAAGCCCGCTTCTGCATTCTTCCGCTACATGAAAAACAAGCGCATAGACGTACCCAACGCTAACCTGGAGGCTTACCATAAATGGTATAAGAAATGCGCCGAGATGTGGACAAACTTGCCCGAAGAACAGAAGGAGATATACTTTCAAGAGGCGCGTAAGGAGAACGAGAAGTACAAGTAAACGCGTACACTTATACTCACTCCGCCAACCTCGGTTAATAATCGTTTGTATTTCAGGATGGATTTGTTAGTCTGGGAGGAGAAAATGATGCGTTCCGGCAACATCGATGTAGTGCGTCACAACCAGCTGATTGATTTGCCGGAATCGAAATCAAAAAGAGTTTAAGGGATGGCGTCGAACTGTCCGCGTACAGGGTCCCGTTATATTTTTTACATCTTGTGAAGCGTATTGTATTTGCTGAATGTTTATCATATAATTTTTTTTCCAGTTACAACGAAGTCTCAGAATGTCGATTCGTGTCACCACTTGAAATCCATTTTATTTGAATTGCTCAGAAGCAAGTAACATTCACGAAATAAATTTGCGATAAGCCTAATTACTGTATCTTCTTATTAATAAGAAACTTATGGAAGACGATGCCAGTAGACGACGGGTTGAATACTGGGTTTCCGGGAGATATTCAAACATGATCGTGTATTAACAAAGTAGCTTCACGAACAAAGATTCAAAAGTAGAAGGCCGAAAGTAAAATTGAGATCTCTTTTGATGTCGCAAAAATAAAATAACTTAAAAAACGTGAAAATTGATTGGTAGAAGATGAAAAAATCCCCGAATAACACAAAACGCAAAAATTATAAAAAACATCCAAAAATATAAAAGAACAGAATTGAAAATTGCTTCTTTTAAATGAAATAACTTGTATAGAGATATTTGGTGTTTATCTTTTACCATTTTGATATTCAGATTTTGGTTTTGAGAATTCATTCGTGGGTCCAGATAGAGGTTCCTCGTACACATCATCAGATCCATAATCATATTTCGGGAAATCGTTAAACAAGATCTCAACAGCTTGTCTTCGATGTCCAAGAGTCCAGAATCGCGAAATGCACTCCTATAAATTTTAAAGATTTTTTCGACTACGCTAAAACATTAAAAATAGAAGAATTAACATGCAGGACCTGCTGCTAAGGATTACTTATTTTAATCGGGGAAATAAAATCACTTAAAACTTCGAATGCTTGTGATGCTCCAAACTTATTGAATTAAAATACAATTACGGCACTTAAAATGGACTTCTGGCCGACTTGGAGCGAAGTCGAGGTCTTTGATGATTGGCATGACATTACTTCCTCGTAAATGAAAATTTTGACTGACTTACAGCGATGCCTGTCGAGTACGAGATCCTACTCGGATATCGAGGATAATCTCGATTTTAATGATTTGCTGCAAATTTCCATCTCGCATTTCGATTCATCAGCATTGGAAACGAACTTCCATGCTATCGGAAAACTACGCTTTGAACGACTTCGTTCGATTATGAATGCAGTAAAGAACGACCAAGCTTATCTCTCTCCAAACCAATAGGTTTCAAAATATCCTTGAATTAGTTTAACAAAGTAAGAAAAAAGTCCCTCAACTACCGTCTGCTATTGATTTTTATGCTGTGATAATTAAAATGCAACAAGGAATATTTATTCCGTGGGTAGAACAGAATTACACTTGACTTTTGCTCCTTTCTGTGGGAATACAAATTACAAGTCGGCACATAAATCACTACAAGGCAGTTAAAAAGCTAACAAAGCTGCGATTTGTGATTTGCCTGTGATCGCATTGCTTAGCACGAGCACAGGGTGAACATTATCAACACTAAGACGCTCCTTCGCATCTTCCATTGAAAAGCGACAGAAAATACCGGCTTGACATAATCAATCGAATCTTTAAGAGCTTCGACGACTAGTTGCACTGAAATAAAAGAATTCGGTTGTTTAGTACGTTTTATTTTTTCTTTTGTTTTGTGTAGATTCTATCAATGAAATTGGTTAAAAACAAGTAAAATTAAAATTACATTCATTAGTTATATTAATACAATTACTCAGAATTTACAGATATTTCCTCTTTCACCTGAATTTTCCTTTTTTACAATTTATATTTTAAAAATTACAATAGAGACCAAAGAGATCACGAGGAGAATCAATGCCTTGGAAGGAGCAAGCATGGACAACTATTTCTCTTCTGAATAAACAGGGTTCAGGATTTGAGTGTTCAGCGCTTCCAAGTTGCGTGGTTTTCCAGGCCAACTCTGCCACTTACGTAATAATGTGCAAAATGCAGCTCAAACTTGACTTTCTTTTCTTAAGACGAAAACTAAATTTCACTTTCCTTAAAAAGAACAGATTTCTTTTTAGCAAACAATAAAAACGTCGCTTTAGTAGATATATTTTTTTTGATTTTTATTAAAATGTGGATTTTATTCTAGATCGCAAAATGCGAAAACACGCCAAAACCAACAACGTCTGTGGAAGCGAATGCGAAGGGAGTAGCAAACGTGTAGCTAAAGAATGAAGCGGTAAAACTGAAATCGATGTTACGAAGTGGAATTTTTGGACCAACCTACTCCACATCGGGCTGTAATTATCGATTTTAAGTGGACTCTGCTTTCGTTGAGCGTTTGTTTTTCATAAAATGCGCGACTATCAAACTAAGTTTACATTTAAATATTTACAAACTTACGCAACTAAGTCACCATTTTAATTACACACATTCATCGCTGTGTGCAACATTTAATTTAAATGCTTAAATGTGCTGTAGAGCGACAAGGTCGGGGTTTTTAGTTTAATTATTTATATCTAATTCAATTATTCATTACTTTCTAGGACTAAGTTTCTGTTTGTGAGTTTTTATCCAAATACCAAGTTAAATAGTTTAAAACAAATGCAGCGGGATTCAGTTGTTTCTAGAGCTCTTAATCGAGAATCCATCAATCGAAGAAGAATTATATAATCAAAATTAAAAGAATAATCTATTAAGCAACCGAATTTAATCCGATCAGAGCAAATCAAAGTGAGGGAGAGATTAAAATAAACTTAGAAATCTGTATTTTAAAGCGAACTATGAAATTCCGAGTTAAAGAATTCTTTGTTTTTTAATGAAAACCAAAGTATTTTTGCATGGTGATTGCAAACATAAAAAATAACTCTAAAAAAAAATACAAAATCAAGGTTTGTAAGATAAGCAAGAAATCTCAATAATGGGATTATTTTAAGTTCCTTGTAATCGTAGTTTTGAAGTGATGATTTCAAAATGAGTGCCTATTATTGCGCTATTTCTAAGTTAAGATTTTGACAAATGAAATCAACTAAGGAGAACTTTTCCTCCTTCATATCATGCTAGTTGCAGCTCCCGCACTCCTTCACTCCTAATGGGTTTCATTAAAAGCTCCACAGATGATCCTCCACCAACGCTGCCATTTACGCTATTTCACTAAGCTTAACTTTGTCTGTACAGCGACAGCACACCCTTTGAGACCTGGACCTCCGCGAATTAGATTTAGTTTGCTAATATTAACAACTGGTGGCTCGGTTCGCCAAAGCACCCCGCTCACCACGCTAGCTACGCTACGTATGCATTTTGATATCACGGCTTCAATCAGTAATACAAGTAACTGCTTGGGGACGCCGTAGTCGTCGGCGCGTGGAGCTGATGTTGGTGTTGCTCACGCTGCTGCTGCTGCTGATGCACCGAGTGGCTCAGCTGGTGCTGCAACCAGTTCGCATAGTGCAGCAGTAACTTTCAATCTTTCTGATGAGGGTGGTGCGGATGCGGTTGTGTTGTGTGGTGAGTGGCAGCGTGTGGATGATGTAGATGTGATTGTTGCACGTGGCTAGTATGAGGATGCTGTTGCTGCTGCTGTTGCTGCGGCTGCTGTTGCTGCGGCTGTTGTGGCTGTTGCTGCTGCTGTGGAACTGCTGTGTTGTGTGGACGATGCTGCGAAAGATTCATATGGTTGCTGCTTCCATTCGCGGTGGCTGCCGCTGTCGCGCCACCTGCAGAATCCGCTTTGTTACTTTCGCGCGGCAGTAGATACACTGAACCATCTGCAGCCTGCTGCAAACTGTATTCGGAGGGCGAGCACGGATTGCCTTTGGCATCGCGTAGGTACTGCGAAGTAAGGAACGATTCCAGTCACCAGGAATTTAATTATTTCACTATACCAGACTTACCTGGAAGATGTGACGGTGCAACGCTGCGAACTTATTTGAAATTCGCTTGCGTTCGATCGCCAAGGAATCGCGGTCGCGGATCAGGTGGTCCTTTCGTCTGCGCACCTCCTTCACCTCATCCTCCAGCGACAGAATCTGATCCAGCTTCCGCTTGCGGCAGTTTTGCGCCGCCACTTTGTTCTTGCCGCGGCGTCGTATGTCGCGTATCAGCGACAGCTGGTTCTCCGTCAGGTCGTACTTGGAGAGGCGCTCGTTGAACTCGTCCATCGGCAAGTTGATGATGTCGGGCACTGGAATGGGAATGTTGAGGGCACGCGCGCGCTTTTCGTCACGAGTCAAGTGCTCCTCCTCCCCGCTGACGGACGAGCGCGCAGACTTGGTGGACGACGTCGACGACTTCTTGTCGCGCTGCTGTGGCCTGGGCAGCGGGCCGATCTCCTGCGGCAGAGTGTACGAGTGGTTGTGGTGGACGATGTCGTGCGACGTGCGCGGCGGGCGCACCGAGAAGTCGAGTGAGTAGGTGCCGCCTACGTGGCCGGCGCCGTACTTCAAGTCATAGGCGTGCATATCCTTGCTCAGCACGGGACCCATGAGGCCCTCGGCACCCATTGGGTGGCTGCCACCTCCCACGTGCGGTAAGCCGCCCGGCACGGGGGGATACGCTTCGTACTCGTACTTTAGCGGAGGTGGTGCGTGCAGCAGGCCACTGGTTCCCGCCGCAACTCCCTCTCCTGCGGCGCCGTTCGCACCACCGGGCGCTCCCACGCCGGGCTGCTGCTCGTGCAGGATGCGCTTGCCGAACATCTGATGCTTCTTCTGAGCCACTGGTGGCTGTCGCGAGCCGTCATTTAGGCGGTTGTTGTTGCTGTAGCTGTAATCGTAGGGCCCGCCGTACTTGACGTGGTGATAGTCCTGCGCCGAGTCGCTGCCCTCGCCCCACTCGCCGTCGGAGAGCGACGGCACGCGCTCCGATCCCATCGAGCTGACTGCGCTGTCGCTAGAGGCATCCAAGCGGTCTGCGCCGGTGGCACCCGCGTTCATCATGTCCGCGGTCATGCCTGCCGGAGCGCCGCCGCTCGCGCCACCTGCAGCTGGAACACTCATTGGCAGTCCGGCCGCGGAGCTGCCGCCACCGCTAGCGTGCCCACTCGAGAGGCCGAGCACGGAAGAGTTGTTGCTGGTGGTGTTGTTGACATCGACCATGCGGCAAAAACCTGCGGAAAAGCAGAAAACGAAATTTTCGTGAGCAAGTGGTGAGTAGAGGATGGTGAGGATCGAGCGCGAACGCGTTATGGCAGGAAGTCACGCGCAAGCAGAACGCAAGCAGGCTCACTACGAATTGCGATCATCTCTCCAGCTGACTATACGCTCCTCCACGCCTTCATGCTTCCAACAGACACTCCAATTTCAACACGCAGGCCTGATAAAATTCTGATTCAAAGGCTGCTGGCTCTGAAAATGCTATAACGGGCTTCAAGTAGCCGAGTTTTTCTGAAGATAAGACGAGTGCTTGCGACTTGATAAGGAAAACAGAACGTGTTGAAACTGGCTCTCGCAATGAGGATGAAACTGAGTAGTTTCGGTTTCTATTAAATAACTGGGAATAAACACTGAAGTACGTATTTGTGGCCGCTGATAAACACTCACATTTTGGGGTTTACGATGCGATTTCAACGCGATAACTCAGTTAAGCGTGAAGAATTTTAAGCAGATTAAGAAGCAAATCGAGATTAGTGGATCGCGGTTTACCGAGCTTAGCGTGGTCAGTACGACAAATTAGAACATCGTCATCGTATTGAGAAGGCATTCGAATTATCGCCACTGAGTGTGCAAAATAGAAGCCCTGCACTGCAAGAGAGAATCTCTGCAACTGTTATTCCGACGAGAAAAATGCTCGTGCTGCGGTCCCAGAGGATTGTTAAGGCTCACTAAGCACAGAAAGGGGGAGGGGGAGGGAGTCCAAGAAGGGAATCATTCACAACACTGGCTGGTTTGTAGGATCCGCGTAAAATGAAGAACCCAACAAGCAGGTTTCTTGTAAGCGAGTTGTTGTTGGAGGAGGTGATGATGAGAGAAGAAGCCGCTCTCCTTGGAGATTTCCAAATCTATCCTTGGGCCGTCCGTCTGTCCGGTCGTACAGAGGAGCTTTTAAAATGAACTCGTGTTGTAGGAGAGTCTTTGCGGTAACGTGGCGTGACGCGTGACGGTACAAAAATAAACGGACAGACGGCAGCGGCAGCGGCAGCAACTTGTAAAGTTGATTCACAGCTAAATGGCATCGACGAACGCCAGAGCTTTTTATTGGCGAATGCAAAACATAGAAATTCTTATCGCACTTGTGTCGTGTTGGTGTAGCCCGTTATTTGATTCTTTGGGTGACTCAGCAAATTAAAAATAATAAACAGCAGAGCGCGAACGTGTAGAGAAGCGTGAACGCGAATCGCAGAAGGCACGCGCAGCAAACGAAAACCGAAAGACGACGATTTAAATTCGCAAGAGCAAATGAACAACTGCAAGTCAAAACACTTTTCAGTGGTTTTTGAACCTTATTTGCGCGACGCTCACCTGTTAAAGTTCTGTAGTTGATTCTAATAACTGGGATATCAATCGAGTTGGTCGGTTCTTCCTCGCTCCGTTTCTTATTTGCACTCACACATTACATTTTTAAAGAGGAAACAACAACGAATGATTTGTATTTTTGCACAAACACTTGCGTGTTTTCCAAAATTTTGCAACTGAGTTCAGCAGCTGTCACGACGAGCGATCGAAACAATGTGCTGGCTGAAGCAAAAGCCCTGTTGACTTCGCCACTCACTCAAGTCGCCGCAACTAATTATGAAAACATTTGCGGAACCGAGCTTTTTTTAGCAGCACATAAAAGTGATACGTTCGCGCAGCTCGTCGTAGGCAAGCTTTCACTCAATTACGTTAACATCATCGTTGTTTTTGCTGTTGTTGTTTGTTTATTGTTGATCCTGGGTAAATCGCGAAGAGCTGACTGTTGCTTTATCATCTGAGAGCTCATAAAAAAGCCCATCTATTCCGCACTTTTTTACATTGTTAGAAAAAAAAAAACAACTCTCACGAAGACGCATCGTGGCCCTGGCTACACGATTCTTCTTGACACGGCTTCGTGAAGCTGGCATCTTGAAGAAAACATGGCTACATGTAGTTTCTTCTTTGATGTTAAAAGTCGTATATGTGTGATTCCTCAATGTGTGTGAGTGAAATTTACGTTCGGCAAACTGCTTCGAAAAACCGGTTCGTGCGAGCAACTGTTTAATTTTGTGCGTAATAAGAACCAAGAATTCAGACCGAATTTTGGCTTCAAAAAATCTCTACATTTGAAGAATGCGTACAGACTTCTCTCTTCTCTCATCCCCCCTCTTTCCTAAAAGCTTTTGAAGAATGAAGAGAAGAAGAAACGTGTAGCCAGGCGTTTACGTTGAAAGGAACGTTTAATGGGAAAGGGAAAGCTATTCGTGTAAGCATCTCGCCCCACTTGAAACCTGAAGCTTCCTCTTCCCAAAAAGCCCTCAAGATGAAAGTGTGACTCGCCAAATCATCAGCCGGAAAATTCTTCCGAATAATCATCGCAATATTTACAGTGGCACGAGTATTTTTAGGAAAACTATTTCAATCTCGTATTTGAAGGTGACTTCGGCCATTCCTTCACCACCGGCAATTTTCTACTTCTATTCATTTCTAGTAATTTACTCACCTTCATTCACATTCATGTCCATCAGATGCAAGTCCTCGTCGTTTAGAATGGAGTTGATGAAGCCGTCCGTGGTGTGATTCATGTCCGAAGAAGCATTCTGCAAACACAACTCGTGAGTTCCGGAGTCGGGGATGGAAATATTGACCCACCGCGGACACTTACCGAGTAGTACATCATGTCGTGCTCCATCTTGTAGGCGCCCACGTTGCTGGCTCCTCCGGAGGCGCCCACGCCCACGTCACCCTCGTGGCTGGCGTTGGTCAGGTGCATGCTGGACGAGACCACGGAGCCCAGGTTGTGGCCGTAGTGCGCTTGCGAGATGTCCACGCCTAGAGGCGCGTTGTGGTGCAGCATGGCGTGGTGGCTGTGGTGGTGGTGGTGGGGGTGCGGCGGCGGCGGCGGTGGTGGTGGTGGGTGCGGATACTGGACATGCTGGGATGCCCCACTGGCTCCCTGATACGCGTAATGGTGGCTGGGGTAGTGCGGGTAGGGGGGCATTTCGGAGACGCCCATGCTGGGGATTGGATTGAAGAGACTGGCGATGTCCTGCAGGCGTTGCTCCATCGAAACGCCGCGGCTCAGTGGTACACGTGCCTGTGGAAAGTACAGAAAAACGAGGTTTTTAAGGTTAATCGGCCTTTGGTTTGGTCATCACGAGTCTTTAACGAGTCTTGTTCCTCGTGATATGCAGTCCACGCAGTCTTTTACGGGCTTTCAGTGGGTAACAAGCCTTCATCGGGTCTTATAAACTTGGGAAAACTGTCTCGAAACCCAACACCGAACATAATATGAAGAAACGATACGCCTTCACTAGACGCATTCTGACCTTTCAATTTCGAAATAGCGGTGAGAGTTGCATTACTTATCGAAGGCAGAGGATGGAACACGTGAATAACTGATGATGTTTTAACAAGGCGCTGGAATCACATCTTCCGCGATGGCCACATCGCTGCTAAATAAGCAATCAATCATAACCGCGTCTGAGGTTCGTTTTGTTCGATTCACACAGAAACGGCCGCCGCGAGGAGCCCCGAACATGCGCCAGCGCAGCGCGGGTTTCGGACTGATCGGCCGCGCAGAGCGTGATCAGCGTATCAATCTTCGGATCTCCTTGTTCGCGGCTTTTATTCTGATTTTTTTCTTTCTTTCTTGGCCACATAAGTGGGGGTTTTAACTGAAAGCAAGATCGATCGAAATAAAATTGAAATTGAAATTCCATTTCAGAAATTGACAAGTACGCGCAGCGGTATAGATTTGGATTTCGTAAATCTCCACGTCGCTTTTTTCAGCATGATCGACAGACAGACAGACAGATCGAGTTGAAAGGCAGACACCATCGACTCGCGAATCAAGTGGGAACGAAGAATACTGAAAGGACGAACCAACGATAGCGGGGAAGTGGAGCCGCAAGGGTTCAATAGAGTTCTTGAACTTCTTCACGAATTCCTTCATATCTTTTCCCTTCGAAATACAAGTGGAAATGCAAGTTTGGGCCTGCGATGACAGAAACAAATACCGCCGACACTCCAAGTGGTGCAGAGAGGACAGTTGTGATCTACATTCGACGCAAGAATTTTAATTCATTTATTCTGGACGCCTACATTTACATTTATTATATTGTACTTGTTAATGTACTGAATATGTTTGTTCGGACCGATTTGAATGTGATTTTCATCACTCACGAGTGATATAAGCTAGAAAAAGTTTCAAAACGTCGTCCAGCGTGCTTTGAGTGGCTAAAACTCAACTCGAAATCAACATTCCAATTTCCCATTAAATACCCAACAACAGTTAATATTCCAACTCAGATATGTGTGAAATATTTTTCAAATATCTTTTGATTTACCGCCACGTCATGACCTCAAAGTTGAAGTTTTATGCCTTGAAAACAGGAATTGCATTTTCTGCAATTGCTGACTTTGAGATGCTGTATTTCACAGAAGTGCTAAAAACTTCTGATAGTATTCTACATTTCTGAAAAATATAGACAATAATCTATTAAAGAGCGTCAACTCTGCAGGGAAGCAATGTGTGTGCCATAAATGCCACTACTTTGAAAAGTGTACTCTTGAGCAAGGAAAATGTGGATGTACAATATTAACAAAGTTTAGTAGCACATTAAAAAATACATCGCCTGCGATTTTCTTTCTTTTCATACTTCACTTGGTGGCGAAGTTATTCACTTTTCTGTAGCTAGCCGGGTGTAGGGTATTCAGACTTCGGTCTGGCCGAAGACAACACTTTTGCTTGTTTAATATTTTCATCTTCTACATATGTGAAGAAACGGAAACGAAGAGGATTATTCAAGTTATGAATAATATCAGATTTTTTAATACAAATTAGCGAGGGTTTTTGATAGAATATCACTTCACTTCGATGTCTACGTTCATATCGTCCTAACGCAACGTTTCTTGCGCTGAAAATGCACAACTATTCAGCCGTTCATCGGAAGTATTTCGCTCAAAACACAATCAAATGCTTGGAATCCGATTCCACATCTGAAATCGGTTCGTTTCAAGCGACTCTCCCGACGACATGGAAGTGATTACTAATGTGACGCGAAAACTATCGAAAAGCGATCAATGAACTCTGTTACAATAAGCAAATTAAGTTGCTTTATCTGTTCGTATGGGTGGTGGATGATATAGTCGTCATACCGCGCCCATTTCTTGTCAGCTTCTTCGTTGCAGTAATCTGACGCTCCATTTCGATTTACACTAAAATGTCTGGCATTAATAAAGAGTTGAAGCGCTTCAAATATCCCGGTTACTCTGGAGGTGGGCGTGGTTGTCGTACGATCCGAGGGAGCCCCGCCGTTTTACCCGTAACAATTACGATTTTGTGGAATTTGGTTATCTGTGTAAAAAGCTTGTATTTCGAATTGAATTGCTCTACGACGACTCTGAACAGCTGTTGTTGGCACTTTTTGCATGAAAGCCGGACAATCGGCGACGCACCGAAGGAAATGGTAGACCTGTCGAACTATATAAATTCCGTATTTCTGCTTGAACGGTGACTCTCTTAATCCTTTCAACTCCAACTTCCTTGGGCGTCCTTCACCAATCTGAGTGTGGTGTGGTGTGGACTTTTATTTGAAAGTCAGAGAAGAGTTGATTTGGTCAATTAATTTGCTGAGTAATTGATTTGGTGAATGAAAATATTTGATTATCTCTGCTCCGTTTGCTCACAGAAGGGAAAAATCACTCACCACTCAAATTTATCGCGCGATATCAGAAATTGAGACAACCTGGCAACGCCATCGTTCAATCGAGCAACTTATTTCTACGTACGAAATTGGTAGCGTTTTTAATCTTTGTTTGATCTTCCTTGCCGTCCCTCAATTCCCAAGTGGAAATGAAGGCGTCTGTCGCGGTATATTTCGGGAATATTTTATTGAACTCGACACTTCAATCGCCACAAATGTTGCTCTGAGCTGAAGTTTTGCGAGCAAGAGTCATTTATTGGTGTCCGCGGATCGGCCGAGACAACGTTTTGCCTTTCTGTCGTTTTGTCAACTTATTTCATCATTATCGACGCCGGCCACCGCTGCAGCCACGATATCTCCTCCGAGATCGACACGAAGTAACTGAAGTCGACGTGCGTCTTACAGCTCGGCAGGCCAGGCGAACTAACGTGTCTCGGTCAGGTGCTGTGGCAGCCTTTCTCTCGCAGCAGCCGCCATCCGAAAGGCGTTTCGTGCATGCAAACAACTCGCGCTGCCCAGCAGCATCTCGACGGTAGCAATAACAGCAGGAAAATCAGGTAGCAACACGGCGCTGCTGGCTGTGGTTGACCGTCCGTCCAGCCTCAACTTCATCGGAGCCGCAACTTCACAGCGAATAGCGACATCCTGGGATTCCTATTGTTTTCGTTATGGCGTCGCTGGCTACTGTTTGGCGCAGGTTGACCACTTGACAGGCAGCAAATGCGTTCAGCCAGGAAGCTGCAGAACCTGCAAGCCAAGCCAACAAATTTGTCTGTTGCATTAAGCGGGGCTCTGAGTGTCTCTGGCGTTGCTGTTGTTGTTGGGACTTTTATTGCTCTCGCTGGGATCGCACAGCCTACGCATTCCCCGAGTTGATATCAAATCGGTTTTCATTCATGCGTCGCCTTCGTGCCAAGTTGCGGCTGCCAGTTGCGGCTGCCAGTTGTAATAATTATTGTAATTCCACAGAACGTCGAGTACGTGTGGCGCGTGTTCACCTCCACTTGGGGTTCCGTCTGAGAAGCGACAGCAGCCAGTTGCATGTTTTGCTTCAAATGATGATCTCTCGCCCGTAATATCAAGCTGGAACCGACTTCGAGAGGGGCTACAGGTGGGGGCTGCGGAAGTTAGGGGCGTTCGATGTTTGAATCCAAGTCCGAGATCGCATGTCAGTCGGTTTGATGAAAAAGTTGAGAAATAACACGAGGGACGTCGGACTAGAGAATCGATTTGTTTTATCTACGAAGTGCAGTAACGTTTTGCGTAAAAGTGTTGAGTGAAATCGGGGTAAGAGGTACACCAACACTCGCAGCACTCGCAGCCTCAAGAACACACAATCTGGCAACCCGTCTGCCGTCTGCCGCTTTATGAATTCATTAAGCCGTCGCCGCTGCGAGCCTTTGTTCCTCAACACCTCGCCTAAATGGCCTAAATGGACATTTAATTGCAGCTTTTCAGCCAGCTAAGCGAGCCTGAACGCCGCACTCGAGTGCCACTGAATTGGAATGCACGCGGTGCGAGATGCTGCAGCCGCTTGGAGGCGAAAAACGCGCTTAATTGAGGCTCGAATGGGAGGAAACTCGTGACGATGTACGCAGGAATGTGAAGAAAAGTACGCAGAACAACGAGAATCACGAGGTGCACTCAGCTCATGCGCGAGGATATCAATGAAGCGAAGGCAGAAAAGCCTCCCGGTGTCGTCGAGCAGCTTCGCCGACACGTGCAAAAAGTATCGAAAACGCTTTACAATTAAAAGCGATCATTAAATTAATCGCGCCGTGCGAGAACGCAAATCATCGAGATTTTTCAGACGGGGTCGGCTGTCATTAAGTTTTTGTGCGAGCGCGCGTAATTAAAATAGTTTTTGTCTGCGAGGAGTGCGACTCGCAGGGACCGCCAAGCTGATCGCGCTGCTGATGATCGAAAAGTTTCTCAGAAGCGACTGAAACGCTGTGAATGTTTTCCAGCTTAACCGCCGGGATTAACGGGATTATCGGCGATAACCGCTTCGCCGGAGGGGGGGGGGGGGGGGATTAGAGGAGGTGGAACAAAAACAAAGGAAGGGAATTCCTGAGCGCGTCCATTACGGGACTTTAAGACGATTGACTTCGGATGAGTGGAAGAATGGGAAGGACATTGGGAAGCGAAGCCGATGCGGTTGCCTCCTGCGACGACAGGATCGCCGTTCAAGCATAACAAAACCACGGACACGGACGAGATGCAGAAGACGAGGATCGGCTCGGCTCGGAGTGTGAGGAGGAGCGGGGATCAGACGGACGCGGCACCTGATTCTCCAGCTTAGGCGACCAAATGACGACCAGGCAGACGACCTCAACTTTGCTGCCAACCGCTGACTTTCTGACTGGCTTAGCGAGCGCTCGGCGGTTGCGTTGCCTCGTCCCGTCGTTGCGGCGGCTGCGATTCGGGGTTTCACGACAAGAGGCGACGGTAAATCGCGCGCAGGTACTCCTCGAGGTACCTTTTGGCAGAGAGAGACCTGCGCTGACAAGTGGAAGCAACAAGTGGCAACTTCGACGGGCGTTCGTGGCGGCCAAAAGTTGTGGGAAGTTGAACGGAATTCGGGCGAATTACTTGGTAACTCGCGTGAATGAGAACTCTGGAGGTTCAGAGGTTCAAAAGGAGTTCGAGAAGAAGGATGGAGTTGAATTATTCACAATCGTAATGAACGAAAACATTCGGGGCGAACAAAAAATGAAAACCAACAAACTCAACGAAATTCCTGCTCTCGAACAAGAAAATCTACGGATTTGGATGCAAAGCAAGAAAGCAGAACTCACAAATCTTGTAAAAATAATAAATAAATGCAAGCAAAGACCAACACGTCGAGTGTTGCTTCATCTTGAGCGCTGAAGCGAACAGAAAACACTTCACACTTCTCAGCGCATCCTTGACAGGCAGGGCAGCCGCTGCGAACCCAAAACTGGAACCACAACTGAAAGCAGTCGCGGCACCGCAGCAGGTTTCGTTTTTTTAGCGTTTAAATTGAAACTCCGAAATGTCGGATGATCCTCGCGACTTGTCAATGATGATGCTTGGAAGCCCCTCGCCGGCCTCCCCGCTCTCCGCGGGTCCGTCATTCATCACCGTCTCGCACAGACGCTTGACACTCTCGACAGCAGACTCACTTGACGTCTGGACGTCTGGACGTCCCTTCGAATCGCGTCGATCGCGGAGTGAAGCGAACGAGTGTCGGGTTTTCGTGAAGACTTCACGTCAGGAATTAAATGTTGCGTGAATAAAGCGAAAATGGTTTCTCTTTCGTTGCGTGCGCGGCCGCCATTTCGTGAAGCGAGGAGAGCTGACGTCCCCCCCCACCCCAGCCTGCCTTCGCTCTGCTTTTCGCTTGAGGATCTCCGACGAGCCGTCAATTTGTAGCTTTTAAGGTTCCCCCCCCCCCTCGCCCTCCCGCTCCCCCCGCGTGGTTGAGACTGTGTGTCGTCCGTCCGTCCGTCCGTCCGTAGCTGTGGCCGGCGTGCGACGGCTGCCCCTGGCTGAGACTCACCTGGTGATGGGCGTGCGGAAAAGCGGGCGTCTGGCGGTGGAACGCGCTGCTCGCGCCGCCGCCGACCGCGTAGCTCTGCATGGCGGTGGCGGGCGCGGCGCGGTGGTGCGCGTGGTGGTGGAAGGGAGGCGCGGCTGATTGAATCATCATATCCAGGTCGGCGGCCAGCTGCTCCTTCGCTGCGTCATCCAAGTCAAAGAGGGGCGACGGCAGCGAGCTGACTTCGATCTCCGCTGGCGGCCGAACGTGCGACGTTTCGGCGTCTCTGTTGTTGCTGCCGCAGATCTGCCTGCTGTCCTCCTCCTCCTCCTGCTGCTGCTCCTCCTGCTCCTGCTGCTCCTGCTCCTCCTCCTCTTCTCGTCTTTTATTCTCAGCCTCGGCGCCGCCCTGCGATGTAAATCTGATCGAGTTGTTGCCGCTTTTACTGGCAGCCGCTGTCGAGGTCGAGGCGGCGGAGTCGTCGCTGGAAGGCTGCAAGAATGCGACGCTGCAGTGGCAGGCAAGATGCGGGATCGCTCGAGTGCTGTACTCACCTCGTTGCCGTCCACGAAATCGGCCAGCTGCAGGACGTCGTTGAGCAAATCGTCCAACGGAAGTCGAATGTATTCACCTGGAAGAAGAGAAACAACGCATCAGGTGTCGGTCGATCTATTTGCTCGACTTCTAGCAGACGTCGAGGACGACGAAGAATGCAAAGTGATGAGATGTGCAAAAATCCTACTTATAATTTAATTAATTTTCAAAATATTTCAGTGCGAAATCCTCAACTCGTTTGTTTCACTCAAGTTTTCCCGCTCGCTTGATCACTGACTCAGACTCATGTTGCTGGAAGTAGAGACAGCAAGTCGTGTTGCTGCTCAAGTCCAGCAACATCTGAGAGCCACAAGAGTCGAGTGCTGCTTCTTGTTCTTTGTTGCTTTCTTGCCTCTCCGAAAATGTTCGACTTCCTCGAGCCGTAGAATTCTCGGAAGAATCACAAGAGTTTGAACTTGGGAATCAAATCAATTGCTCGCCAAACAAAACCCGCTTTTGACGAGTGAAAACAAATCCATGCAAATGTAAATATTTTGATTGACAGCCAGTGAGCTGGTCGGCTCTCTCGCTGCGCACGCAGCCACCTACTCGACAAAAGTCGGGTGTTGGTCTCGGCCGCCGCCGCCGCCGCTCCCGCAGGTGATCAATCCTCGAAAATCAGGAACCCAAAAGCGATCAGAGTTGCGCTCGAGCGCTGACTGCGCGCGACTTGCTGAGAATACTTTTGGAACGCATGAAAATATTTGGATTTCCCAACAATTGTGATTCACAAGTGATTCGTGCGTGAGCGATCAATCTGTGCAAGTGTGCGCAGAGCGAGAGATTTGTGTGGAGAGAAGCCGGGAAAGTCAGGAGCGGAAGCAATTTGTTGGCTTCACAGCAGCGTGCAGTCGCAGCGAGCCCGAGCGGTCTCGGCAGAGCGCACGAAGCATGAGAAACTCGGCTGCGTCGGTTCGCAGCGAGTCGGCCGCTCTTCGCAGCCGCTCTTCGCAGCAACAAAGAACGCAACAAAGAACCGAATTATGGATTTCACTCGAAGTTTGCCTTCAATAATTAATCACGAAATCCGCAGCTGGAGCGAGAGAATTATGACAGCAGTTATGGAAATAATTAATGATGCAGAGGCAGCTCGTCGTCCCTTCAGTGGGAGCAGCAAGGACTCCGCTCACTGCTGAGTAACAACGGCAGCCGAAATCCTCAAGCTGCGAAGAATTATTATTTACAAAAAGCAGCGAGGTATTGTAAAAATCGCTTTATTAATATTTATTCATTGCTGGTCTCGGTCACCGAGCAGCCGTTGAAGCCGGCAGCCACCGCCGCCAGCTCTCCACGTCGTCGCCTCCCATCCGCGCACCGCGAGAGTTCGTGGAAGACGCTATCAGAACTCCATCTGGCGGCTGAGCGCAGAAGCCGTCGCACTTTATCGGAAAATTACGAGTTAACATCGCAGGGCAAACAAGGGGCAGCAAAGGGGCAGCAAAGACGCAGCGACGCGGCGACTCAGCGAGGCGGCGACGCGGAGAGGCGGCGATTCGGCGGAAGAACCGCACTCGTGGGCGCTCCACGCTGGCAGAGCCGAGCACCGTCGTGTCCGTCCGGCGCGCCGACGCCGAGACGACCGCTGGCAGGCAGAACCACTCGAGTGGGACCGAAATTAAAGTAAACACGGGCGGCCGTGTTGTTCTTGGCGGCCGAGAGCTGCTTTCTCAACGCGGCTCGGAGCAGCGCGCAGCCGGCCGGATCGAGCAACTGTTCGAAATTGCGTTCGAAGCGTTTTGTGGCGTGTTTTTGTTATTTTAGGCTTTCTGACCTTTTGGCTGCTTTTCTGGTCACATTTTTGGTAACATTGAAAGGAGTGCACGAGCACACACACACACACACACACACACACACACACACACACACACACAGGCAGCCGCAATCAGCGAGGTGCGTGTGACTGTGTTAATGTTGTTCAATTCGGACTCGTCATCGCTGCTGGCTGGCCGTTACTCGTTACTCGTTACTCGGCTTTTGTGCGTCCGTCAGCGGCAATTAAGGACGCTTTAGACGTCTCAGGATGCCTCGTGTGGATGGAGTTCAGCGCCGTCTCGGCTCTCCGTGATCGAGTGTCGGGAATCGAGGGGCATTCGGGGCATTTCGAGGCTCAATTATCTCGTCCACTGCTGTTGTTGAGACCGCAAAGGTTGCCCCTCAGCAAGCAAATATAAGTCAACGCAATTTAGATTACCAGAAACTTCAAGGAAACTTCGTTGTGAGAGAAAAAAAAATATAAAAAAAAATATTAAAAAAAATATTTAAAAAAATATTAAAAAAAATATTTAAAAAAATATTAAAAAAAAAATTATAAATTATAACGTTGGTCGCGAAAAGCTGCGAAGAAACTGGCAGCAACTGCTATTTTCAATATACGTCATCATTTTGAAACACACACACGTAAAGATTCTAAGAGCGTATTAATCGATTTCAGTTCACAAACAACCAAAAATAGCAGCAACTAAGAAGAGAAGCGCTCGCACTTTCGACTCCGGACTCGATTTTGGATGCCATCGTGAAGACGAAAATACGCACAATATTCTCAATATTCTTCTCTGCCTAGTGAAAAGCCAGAGAGAAAACTGTACTTGTTAAGAGGGCGGAGAGCAGGAGAGTGTAAGAGAAAAAAGAGCAGCATGCATGGAGCCCCGTTAAATTTCCTCATGTAATTTACACACTACATGCGAATTACTTACACGCTCACACAACGTAAACATGTGAAATGCATTCTCCCGCACACACCTTAGATCCTTCAATGAATCCCAGGAAGACACGACAGAGAGCGAGTGGGTGGGTGTCAACACACGGATCCAGCAGGAGAATCAATTCGAGATTCGCAAGCACTAAACTGGTGGAGCAGAACGCGGCACACTCAACGCACGCGTAATTTTCAACGCGAGTTCGCAACACTTTCTTGCAACACGGAAACACTTTCGTTCGTTTTAATCTTTTTGCAATTAACGTGTTTTTTTTTTCTTCTAAACTTTTTGCAATCAACGCACGTAAATACGAAAATTAGACAGTTAGAGAGGCGAACAGTTAGAGAGGCGAACAGTTAGAGAGGCGCAGGAATTGCTGAACTAAACGGTAGTCAGTTTGTAAATTTACACACGCTCAAACGTTAATCCAGGTTTAGCGGCACCCGTTGGTTTCCACTGCGATGCGCGCTCGTTCGTTCGCTCGCTGCAAATGGCGGCACCGTAATGGCGGCGGCGCTCGCAAGTCAAGCGCAGGCGAGTCGAGTCGAGTCGGGAGTCGGCCTCGACTCGTTGCTCTCGTACCGCAGCTGGGATGCGAGCCAGCGAGCGAATATGGCTGCCTGGATCCACCACTGACGGGCCAACCAACGAGAGCCGAGTGCGGTCGCTGCACGAGTTGTGCCAGCAAAGCAAAGGCGGAGTCTCGCCACTGCCGTCGACGCTGTTTTTCCTCTTTTTTTAGCTGTTCTTTGCGCACAACAACGTGTTCGTTCGGCTTTTCTCTTGTTGTTGTTGCATTCGTTTCGCTTTTGAGGGCCGCTTTCGGCCAGAAATGGATGAAAACCGGTTTCCACCCAACTACAGCTTGAAATGTTCCACTTAATATTTTTCCGCTTTTTCGGATTATTTAGTGCGTCAACTTGCAACAGTTGATTGCAGGGAAATAATTTAGTTTAATTATTATTGAGCTCAAGAGTTGCATTCAGCTAGAAAGTGGAACTAAAACGCAGTTTTCAGCTTCGGTTTTCCCCAGAATTGTTATGCTGTGATGAACGAAGCGAAGCGTCTTTCAATCAAATGTTTTCCCAGTCAATTCAGAATGAAAGTCTAACTCAACTCAACGTTTTCATGCCGCACTGAAGTCTCTGCTTCACTTCGCTTGAATTGAACGTTTCATTCAGATTGCGTTTGGTTAAATAAACAGAAAAATGTCAAATTCGCCAAAAGCTGTCTGTGGACGGCAGTTAAAACGCCATGAAATCCATCTGTCTGCCGAATTTACAACGCAACAGAGTCGAGCTAATTTCAGCTTCGAAATTGATTGCAATTTCCCGATTTCCTGACCTAAAGCGTCGTTTTCACCGAATCACAGTGAGGTCGCATTTTTCGGAGCGCCGCCGTCGAATTTCCAGTATTTGCTCGCACCAGCAAAGCAGCGCCCACGAGGCAAAACCGCGCAAGTGACTTCAATAGCCGGTCGCTTCATTCACGGAACCAGCAACTCTTTGCAACTCCTTCGAGGAGCGTGGAGAGGCGTGGAGAGGCGTGGAGAGGCGTGGAGAGGAGCGTCGAAGTACGTCTGCGACGATGACGATCCAGAGTCGCAAGTGCTTCGCTCTTTAAAATTTTACGCAAGTTCATTGTTGACAACGCCAGCAGAGGTCGTGGAATTGCGGCCGCGTTTGGTCGCAGCGACGCCCGAGAGCAACGCGTTGGCAGGAATGCAGCCACGCGGTCGGCTTTTGGTCGTCATGCACTCGGCTGCGGATTGCAGGGCGGCTGTGGAGCGGAGTGGATCGTCGACTCTTGTGGATCGCCGACTCTTGTGGGTCGCCAACTCTTGTGGGTCGCCAACTCTTGTGGATCGCCGACTCTTGTGGATCGCCGACTCTTGTGGGTCTTCGTCGTGGATTCTGATGATGAGTTTCTCTCTCACGGTGGTTCAGTGTGTGGTGAGGGAAACAAGTTGACACCCGTTATGCGAGTCTCTGCTTCTTTTCGTCGCCTGCTTTTTCCGAACGCCGCCACAGCTGCTCGCGCCGCTGAGAGCCGCGTTGATCTGAGCCAATTAAACTTGAGTGAGCGAGCGCAATTCACAGCACTTCGAATTTCGGCTCGCAGCCATTTCGAGTTGATTGGCCTGCCTTCGGGGCTCCGATGGCTGAATCGACGACGCATACAATGGCGGCCCTCGTGGATGGCAGTGAATGAGTTCGGCTTTCCCTCGTCTTCGCGGCGACGTTCGACTGCGATTCCGCTGCCCGGAGAATCGGAGAATTTAATTGCCTTAATTAAAATCGGTTTTTGTGCTTAGAAGGCCTTTTTTTCGTTTTCGGGCGAAAACGACGCCGAAATTGGAAGTTTTGAGCGGCTCGAAAACTCCACAAACAGATTTTCTTGTAATTTCGTGGCAGGTTAGAAAGGGAGAATCGAACTGAAAGTGTGAGCGGATGTTACGACGGGTTTCGAAATTTCCACAAAACACTTTGCGTGTCCACAGGGGCAGCCGATTCGGTACAAAATTATTCGGAGAATTCCCGGCGAAGAAGGGACGGGAGGCCGCCGCCAGCACGATTCTCCTCTTCCTCGGAAAAACTGCAATGTAATGCTGGCCGCGTAGCACTGAAAATTACCGAGGAAGCCTCAAATAATGATTATTAATATCTGCACCGCATTATTTGTGGAGAGCCGCGAAGTTTGAAGCGGGGATCCACAGAAAACCGAGTGCTGGCGAACGAAATCAGCTGTTCCTGCTTTCAATTACCACGTGATGTGGATCGTAAAGCAGTTCAGTGCCAGCGAAGGAGAAAAAGGGCTGGAATTCACCGTAAATTAAAATCTCTGAGGGAGTCACTTTTTTTTTAAAGTCACTTTTTGAATAACGAAGGAGGCGCCGAAGAACTGAACGAGTGAACTAGAAGAACCAGAACGAGTGAACTAGAAGAACCAGAACGAGTGAACTGGAAGAACCAGAACGAGTGAACAAGAAGAACTAGAACGAGTGAACTAGAACAACTAGAACGAGTGAACTGGAAGAACCAGAACGAGTGAACTAGAAGAACCAGAACGAGTGAACTGGAAGAACCAGAACGAGTGACCTAGAAGAACTAGAACGAGTGAACTGGAAGAACCAGAACGAGTGAACTAGAAGAACCAGAACGAGTGAACTAGAAGAACCAGAACGAGTGAACTAGAAGAACCAGAACGAGTGAACTAGAAGAACCAGAACGAGCGAACTAGAAGAACCAGAACGAGTGAACTGGAAGAACCACAACGAGCGAACTAGAAGAACCAGAAGGAGTGAACTAGAAGAACCAGAAGGAGTGAACTGGAAGAACCAGAAAGAGCGAACTAGAAGAACCAGAACGAGCGAACTAGAAGAACCAGAACGAGTGAACTAGAAGAACCAGAACGAGTGAACTAGAAGAACCAGAAGGAGCGAACTAGAAGAACCAGAACGAGCGAACTAGAAGAACCAGAACGAGTGAACTAGAAGAACCAGAACGAGCGAACTAGAAGAACCAGAACGAGTGACCTAGAAGAACCAGAACGAGCGAACTAGAAGAAACAGAACGAGTGAACTAGCAGAACCAGAACGAGTGAACTGGAAGAACCAGAACGAGTGAACTAGAAGAACCAGAACGAGTGAACTAGAAGAACCAGAACGAGAGAACTAGAAGAACCAGAATGAGCGAACTAGAGGAACCAGAACGAGTGAACTACAAGAACCAGAACGAGTGAACTGGAAGAACCAGAACGAGTGAACTAGAAGAACCAGAACGAGTGAACTAGAAGAACCAGAACGAGCGAACTAGAAGAACCAGAACGAGTGAACTGGAAGAACCACAACGAGCGAACTAGAAGAACCAGAAGGAGTGAACTAGAAGAACCAGAAGGAGTGAACTGGAAGAACCAGAAAGAGCGAACTAGAAGAACCAGAACGAGCGAACTAGAAGAACCAGAACGAGTGAACTAGAAGAACCAGAACGAGTGAACTAGAAGAACCAGAAGGAGCGAACTAGAAGAACCAGAACGAGCGAACTAGAAGAACCAGAACGAGTGAACTAGAAGAACCAGAACGAGCGAACTAGAAGAACCAGAACGAGTGACCTAGAAGAACCAGAACGAGCGAACTAGAAGAAACAGAACGAGTGAACTAGCAGAACCAGAACGAGTGAACTGGAAGAACCAGAACGAGTGAACTAGAAGAACCAGAACGAGTGAACTAGAAGAACCAGAACGAGAGAACTAGAAGAACCAGAACGAGTGAACTAGAAGAACCAGAACGAGCGAACTAGAAGAACCAGAACGAGTGACCTAGAAGAACCAGAACGAGCGAACTAGAAGAAACAGAACGAGTGAACTAGCAGAACCAGAACGAGTGAACTGGAAGAACCAGAACGAGTGAACTAGAAGAACCAGAACGAGTGAACTAGAAGAACCAGAACGAGAGAACTAGAAGAACCAGAATGAGCGAACTAGAGGAACCAGAACGAGTGAACTACAAGAACCAGAACGAGTGAACTGGAAGAACCAGAACGAGTGAACTAGAAGAACCAGAACGAGTGAACTAGAAGAACCAGAACGAGCGAACTAGAAGAACCAGAACGAGTGAACTGGAAGAACCAGAACGAGCGAACTAGAAGAACCAGAACGAGTGAACTAGAAGAACCAGAACGAGTGAACTGGAAGAACCAGAACGAGTGACCTAGAAGAACCAGAACGAGTGAACTAGAAGAACTAGAAAGTGAACTGAAGTTCAGTACCTACAGTTCAATCGGTTTGGAGTCTGAAAAAAGGCATTTTAATCGGTAAATACATTCAATTATCCGCTTTCACACGCATGGCATTTCTAATCAGTATGTTAGTCGCCGGAGTGCTAAATGCGCAGATGTGCAATTCACTGCGCTTCCTGAGAAATTGATTTGAAGAACACACGGCTGCTTTTAAAGGCATTTTTCTAAAAACAACAAAGCACTTCTTACAAAAACGCATGACTTAAGCATTTTACGCGAGAAAGTGCTGCAGCCGAGTGCGGCGGACAACTCAATTCTGGCCACTGCGAGGATGCGTGGCCATCATTAGCCTCCGAGGGAGTGGCGTACACAGCTCAATTGACTGCGATGTGCTGGAAGTGACAACCTTAAATTCGTAATCTACGAAAGGCAACTTCGTAGTTGGTTGTTCGGGCAGCAATTGCATGCAGCAGCAGCAGCAGCAGCAGCAGCAGCAGCGAAAGGTGTGAGAAATGCGAGGAAACTACAACAGCCGACCCGCAGCAGTTCGAAGCGCGCTCGGGAGGGAGACACCGAAAATATTGCCGATCTTGGAAACACCGAAATAACACAAAATTAAAGATCCAGAAATGACTTTCGTTTATTCGAGAACACAAAGGCGAGGAATTAGAGATTCTCGACGGATTCGATTCTCCGCGGGGAGGCATCGAGGCGTGCGAGAATGCGCGTAATCTGAAGGAATCCGTGGATCTCCAGCACGAGTATTCGAGCTCCATCGCGATATCAGGCGCTCAAGTCAACAAAAAGTGCTTTGATGGGTAAATACCAGCGCTGGCTGTACTCGCAGCTACGGCGAGGCTCACTCACTTGCAATCGATTTGGGGTGTCAGGAGGCGATAATGGCACTGAAGTCAAACAATCGCACGGAAGGGAATTCTTTAGCAGCACAATCACGAGTGCGGGAGAGTCACGAATTGTGTGTGTTTGGAAAATGGAGAGAAATAATAACACGGAGAGAAATAATTTCAAAACCCAAATTCGATTGAAGGGCGATCTTCACTCTGCTACACAACACTCAAAATTATCTTCCTCTTCGTGGTTATTTCACGAGATATTTTGCTCAACTTGTTCAGGTTTTAGAAAATGAGGTATTCTAGAGAATTTCTACTTCATTTCCAGATTATCTGAGAAGGAATATTGAGAAATAATGACAGGAATCGTTCGTGTTGTTAGCAAAACATTAAAAAATACTTCGCAATCTTGCATCTGCTATTTTAGTGATATTTTGTATCCTGCAGTGTGTTGAGCGTTTTCAAAGCCATTTTCGATTTTCTAAATTAATCTCTGAATTCTTCCGAAATCGAATTTCACTTACTTTTGGTCCGAATTTTCAATCTTCACTCTTCACTTTGCCATGAAACAACGTCGGCAATTTTGCGCTTTTGACGTCGCTTGAAATGATTCCGGAATGGATTTCGAAACAGATCCCAACTTTATTATTTGTTTGTTACAAACGAAAAGCTTTCCCGCCTCTTAAATTGATTGGAAAGTCTGTTTAACCGGGTTTCTCGGATAATTATTATCGATCAAGCGATTTTATATCGAAAGATTCAGAACAGTGATTGTGATTTACGTTTTTTTTTCAAACATTTAAGTAATTACTGCTCTGAATTAACAGATTTACACAAAATTTTCACGAGATAATTTCGTTCTAAGCAGATTTGGACGCTTTAAGCCAACAAGAGAACAAAATAACAGTTTGCAGGTGCTTTGAGGCGACTTTTCTGAAAGTGTAAACGTAAAGCAAACAAACTTTTCTCCAAAATTAGAGTTTCAATACGCAGACAGACGGAAATCTGCTTGAACATTCAAAGAACTTTCCTGAGTGTGGCTCTGTCGTCCCTCAACGCGCTTCGCCGGTCGGGCGCCGCCTTTGTTCACAGTGAACCTTCATTAGGTATATAAATATCCACGGTACATAGGGCAGCAGGGGCAGCAACAACCACACAGCACTAGCTGCAGGGTGGGTCCTGCGATATTTGCTCTGCGCTATCCGGCGATACTAGGCAAACTTTGGGAATTAATTCAGTTTGCTATAATACTCTCGGCACACAAGCACACACGCGGCGGCGGCTCGAATGCCTGCTTATGTATTGCTGCAGCACCGTGAGCTGGCCGGCCCTCGCATGTGCCAGCGGATGCCGGATGCCTTTCAGTGTACGCACGCACACGTACAATCACAATCAGGCCTCTGGGAGGAGAGCCAGAGTGGTGCCCCGCTCACCTCCCTGCCTTCCCTGGCTCCGCAGAGGCCGTCGCATGCTAGAGGCCGAATTCGAAGAGCCGAATTCTGGCAAATCATCGTTCGATCATTTTTCAAGGCGGCTTCGTGAGCCGCTACTGCTACCCGCGAAGCAGTGAGGATGGGCATGCAGTGGGCCGCGATGGTGGCCCACTGAAGTACAACCTCCACTGCCACCGCGTTTCGTGTGCGTGTCACGTTGGCAGAAGATGGAGGCAGCCAAGAAACAGGGATGGAGAATCCAGAAGGTTCAGCAAATTAAAAAGTGTTGTTTCAGCGGCGAGCGACAGGGTGGCTGGTGGAGGCTGTGGGGCAACTTCCTAGATTCCCGTGTGCCAGGGGAGGAAGGGGCCGCCGGACCACCGTAAGAAGCCCTTTAATTCACGCAGCTGTCAACTGTGGAAGCCTTCATTCCTCCCCACTGCATTGACGGGATAAAGGAAAAGCATTCCCCAGCAGGATAATCCATTTTCGTCAAAGTCACCATCGCACTGTGGTATCCGCGCGGTTGTACTCGTAAAGCGAGAAATTCCACACATTTTTCTGCAATACTTTTATTTTAGCCATAACTTTTGTGGAAGGTATGGATTCTCGGTTGCATTTATGTCTACTAAAATGTAGGCGTGGCAGTGATCCGATTTTTTCAACTCTCAATCCCAACGCGCGGTTCATTAGGGAAAATTTTCATTGAATTTCATGACAGTACTTGGAATCGTCCTCCAGTAATCGCTATTTTTGTCACCAGTAGGCGCACCACGCCCATTTTTTGGGGGCTGTCTTTGTTTGAGATGATAAACTCAGGAATAAATTTAAACTTTAGATCTACACTATAAGTTGAGATGTTCGGCTCTCAACACGAATGCATTTATATTTACTATAAAAAATAGGCGTGGCAGTGGTCCGATTTTTTCCATTTTCAATCCCCAACATTCTAGGATGACAGGAAATATTCGTGCCAAACTTCATGACGATACCTGCATTCGTTCTCCTGTAATCGTGATCTCCGCAGACAGACAGACAGACGTGGCGGACATGGCTAAATCGACTCATGAGGTGATTCTAAGCAAGAATTTATATACTCTTCAATATCTTCTATATCTACCACGCCTCCTTTAATGCGTTACAAGCGGAAGAACAAAGCGAATATACCCTCTCCCTTCGAGTGTAGGGTATAAAAAGGAAAATGTTCGTGGGCCGCAGAAAACCCTCAATTTCAATTCAATTTAAGACGTGAGGATTTCTCGAGAAGAGTTCCACATGAGTTGGGCCGCAGCTGCGTTTGAGCTTCATCAATTTTGAAATGGCAAATGAAATTCGGTACACCGAAAGCGATGGCTAAGTCAGCTCTATTATGCTACAGAGTTAAATACTGCACAAGTCTAGTTATTGGCAGACATATTCCACGGTAATTACGCTGAATTACCATTTACTGAATCCCTATACCTAAAAAAGCCTCACCTATGGCACTTTCTGATTGCCGTCTTATTATCTCATCTTATCCTCACTCTCGAAGGTTAGCGAATCTCTTCTGTTTGATCAAATTAATTATTATCTTACTGAAAATAATCTCCTTCATCCGTTGCAGTCGGGTTTTCGCAGTAAACTTAGCTGTTCAACTGTCTCGCTCAAAGTTACGGACGACATTCGAAGTGCTATTGATTAAATATTTGATGTCTTTTGATTATTCTAAAGCGTTTGATAGTGTGAACCATAAGCTCCTCCATTACCACCAAGTTACAGAACTCATTTTCTCATGGCTCAACTCATGGCTCTGCGGATGATATGAATATCATGAAGCCAGTAGCACTTTTTCTCTTCATGTCTTTTGTCAATAGCACTTCGAATGTCGCCCGTAACTTTGAGCAAGACAGTGGAATAGCAATGATTACCACGACTTTATCGGATAAAGATGATTTTCAGTAAGATAATAATTAATTTGATCAGTCCAGACATAAGAGATTCGTAGACCTCCAAGAGTGAGTATAGGATGCTAATAAGACGGTAATCAGAAAGTGCCAAAGGTGAGGCTTTTATTAGTTATTGGGATACTTGAAACTAATTGAGTTGCAGATGTCCAGACCAATTGAGCTGCTTGAGGACTTGAGTTCTGGGATTAATGAAGACTTCAAGTGCATTGCTGATCGCAAGTTGGTGCTCCACCTAATTCTCCCTATCCTGTCGTACTCTGAATGTATTGCAAATTTGATATTTACATAAACTAAATGTGTTACTCAGCAACCTCACGCGTTTATTCTGGTTCTCGCAATTGTCTTTTTCAAAAGATCAAATGCTCTATCCAGACGCTCTAAATGCCTTATCATCCCAAATTATAATTACCCGAATAGTAGGCGATTCTTCTGCAACAACACCATCAGACTTTTCGAATGGACTTCCTGCCAGTATTAAGAAATTTCGTAAAGAAGGCCTCTTCGTGAAACTAGTTAGGGAATATTTTTCTAGCTCAATTAGCTTCCCCCGCGACCTCTCCAACTCTACACCAAAACTCTTTCTTCTTTTTTTCTCACACTCTATTCTGTGATACACATATTTTTGTATTCCCTTTCATATCTCTGTTTTCTTACATATTTTCTTACATATTTCTGCCTCTATACTCTGCTTTTCTTTTCTTTGCTCATTAATATTAAGCTTAATTATTACTTCTTAATTTGTTATAATAATTTAAATAATTTTTGTATTTAAATTTTCAAGTCCCGCATGTTTAATGATTGTCTAATCGCGCCCATTTTACGAATATTGCTTTGTGTTGATATGAAGACATTTTCTCTATTTCTGCCCTGTTTATTCGAATCATCAAAGTCATATTTATTTCATGTGTGCACATTATCGTAACAACATCTTACCGGTTTCATTGTCGATGGTAAATGGTATCCCAGCCCATTCGTTGTTGAGAACGTCCTCATTTAACTGCTCGTCCTTGCAATCGAATTTGAGCTGTGAAAATTGGAGTCGTAATCATTAGTAATTCTGAGCCAATCGTAGAGCCTTTTGAGGGCTTAATGTGTATTAAATTGTGTGTCTATTATCAAGTCTATTATGTGTCTCCTAACTTAGACTTTATTTCAAACGCCTCTTTACAGTGAAAATATCCTTCGAAAGGATCTCTTTGCAAACGCAAATCAAGAAATCTTCGGCGCATTATTGCAGTTTAAATATGAAATCGTTTGATAAATTATGTCGTACAAGACAACATCGAGATGGTATCATGATATCATGATTCTCCCGAGACAAATCATATTCTTGAAAGGAGCTGCCTGAACCAAAGCAGTGGTGAGACTGAAAACGGACTTGAAAAGTGGGTGACCATTATACGGTCAACACGCTCTATGCGTCAATTCGACTAATCTTTTAATTATTTCAACAACTATCGTCACTTTGACGAAATTTTGTTGTGATGACTTTTCCACAAAATTTCGTCGAATTGAATAAAAACGCATCAGTGAAATTTTTCAATAGTTTTTCAAATTAACTAATCTGACTCAGTATTCTTCAGTATGATGTCGGGTTTTTCGGACTGACGAAGTATTCTTTAATCTGACCCATATTATTATTCAACTCCTCTAATTAGAATGGAAATTTGAAGACGACAGCTTTGGTTCCAGGTTGGATCGTCTGAAATTGCCCCAGAATCAGATCTGTCGGCAGAAATGCTGAAGTGATCGTAAAATCAGAAGGGATTCACTAGAATGTGGTGGATGAGAGGTCATATAATTGCTGTTCACATACACAGCCAAACTGTCGCATTGGTATTTCGCCTCGCCTGTGAAAAAGTTCCGACGTAATGGATGTTCTCCGAGCTCACTTACCTCGTCGTGCTTAAGCTCTTCCAGAGCTTTCAACCTCTCGACGTCGTCATAGGACAAGTTTTCGGAGTGCTGGAACGACTTTGCGTTGGCTCCGGAACCGCTGCTCCCAGAAGGCCCAGTTAAGTGCGGCGGTGTCAAGGTGTAGCCCAGGTCGACGTCTTGCTTCCACAGCACCTCGACGATTTCGCTCTCCTGAAATGAGAAGAAGCAGTGAATCTTCATGGTTCAAAAAGTGAGTGAATCCTAATCTACGCTACGAGTTACGTCTTCGTTATATTTATTCTACTCTGTTTTTCAAGATATTAACACGAAACACACTTGGTGAATGTAGGTTTTCATATTCGTGCACCGCTCACGCTGTCGTGGTCTTATTTTTCGTCAGCGCAATGGCAATATTCGGCCGATTATCTCGCTTGCATGGAGTACTCTAGCACTTGCTGGGCCGTACAATCGGGAATTAGAACTTGAGACGAACTGGGATCGAGCGACTTCGAACAGCTGAGGTAATCGCGCTACTAGTTTTCGCTACTGCGATACTCTGTCTGGAATAGTTTCTCTACTCCGAACTCATTACTTCTTCCACTCTGCTTAGCGCTGTTCTTTCATTCGGATTTACTTTATCGCCTGTTTTGCCCGATAAGAACTACGAGGCGAGAGCACTGGTGATAAGATTCCCTCGGTCCGCGGAGAGGTGAGGTGAGGGTGGGGGCTCATGAGAGAGCTTTTTGCATGTACAGACGCCTTTGCGGGCTCTCAATTCGTCGTACGTTCGTATGCACCATGCGAAATACACTATCAGATCTCGTCTTTTTATTGATTATTACTATTGTTCGTCTACTACTCCAGCAATTACTCAAGTTCTCTCTCTCTCTCTCTCTCTCTCTCGTCTCCACTGTAATCGCGTTCTCTACTCCAAAGGGGCGACAATATTTGAAGAAGCGCACAGTGATCTATTTTCAGCGATAACTTCACGATATGGAACGACATACAGTCATTATAATTGTATTTGACGAAGACGGCGAGTGTTTTTTGCAAAATTTCAACACACTTCTTCTTCATTAATTTGTCCGTTTCCTTCGTGCTGTTGGCCATTGTTGATGTCCACAGTACCCTACTGCCAAAGGGGGAGCATATATTGAGCTTGTTCTCCCTCTGATAAGGCAGACAAGAATTGGCCAAGAGAAGATAGGGAATCAAGTTAGATAGGAATTCTTCCTCGGCGTCCTCGACTCCTGAACCAACTGGTGCTCCGACTGTCTATCGATCAGTCCTCTGAAGTCGTGGTTACAGTGAAGGAGAGGAATATCGCGATAGGTTCTCCATCTCTTCTGGAAAAGTGCTGTTTGAGTCTCGATTAGCGATTGGATTGAACGAGGTTGGCCTGGTACCTCCTTTCGCGTCTACAGGAGCCTATTTCGATCGGGTTCATCCGATCCGATTCAATAAACTAGTCGGTTTCAATGACTTTATTCATTTTAACAAAATCCGTTGAATTTGATTAGTTAAACGCCCTCGAAAAATTAAACAAAATAATATAAATTTAAGAAGTAAAAGTGTTGTCTTCGATCCGGTTGATTAACCATATTTTGGTCCATGTCGCGCTGTAGAAAATCAGCCTAGAATTGTGAATTAAGGAACCTCTGAAAGTTTTCGGCCAATTTTATCAGTTTCCGCTTTTTAAGGATTCGATGCAACTTCACATAAATTAACATTTCGCTCAATCCTGTATCGACGAAATGTAAAATTTGAAACACACTTGATTGCCCAAAATTCCTAATTGAAGTCTTGAGAAATTTCCCATTTCCTGCACACAATAAACACTAAAAAAACATCAAAATCGCAGCAGTCGCCCAGTAAGGGTGCAAAAATTGGCAAAACCTGAAAACCGCTGTGTCATCCGAAAGTCAAATTTAAGCGTTAATGATGCATTATTGACGCCGCGGACGGACACGGGCGCAGAGCGGTTAATCCTTTCACAAGTCAGCAAGAGCGGCACCAGCAAGTGCCGCTCGAGACCGATCTGGTGATCTGGCCGGCAACAATAAGCGGCGGATGGTTAATCCGGCCGAAGGCAGCGGCAAGACGTTCGAGGCAACAGCAAGACATTCGAGGCAACAGCAAGACATTCGAGGCAACAGCAAGACATTCGAGGCAACAGCAAGACATTCGAGGCAACAGGTACCGAAACAAGTCAGGCAAAGAACTGGCAAAACTTGGTGGGAATGACGGACGGACGGAGGGAAAACAGGACCTCGGAGAGCTCTGGAAAGATGCGAGGAGCGCAAGTGCACCCACACATGAAGAGCACCCGTCAGTAGCTGGCAATCAACGAGCGCAACTCTCGTCAAACTCAGTTGCAGCACACAGAATAACTCGGGGAATCAGCGATCGAGTCGAACTCAATGAAGTGTTGAACAATCCAGAGCTGCGGAAGGCAAAGTCATCAAAATAATTCGAATGACGGTACAGATATTCGGAGCCCCGCAAGCCCGTCAGCACACATTTGTTGACAACACTCGGGACGGAAGCGGCAGCGGCAGTGGCAACGACAGTTGGTAGAGCAGCCGTAATGACGGAACTGAATGACGGCTTAATTAACCGGTTTCCCGGCTCGATGACAAGAGCAACAACAAACGGCCGCAGAAGCTATTCGTCGCGAGAGCCGCTCCCAAACTCTGGAGTCCTCCTCAGGTTTGAGCGACACTTTCAATTGTGAAGTTTTAATGAGATCGATCGACAACCAGTTTCCTGCTCCATGCTTTCGTTTTAATGCCTCGGCTTTGTTTTTCTTTATCTTGCCGCCATCTGCGGCCAGCGGATCGAACTGAAGCGAATCGAATTCGAGCTTCAAAGGTCGGCGGCACTCGATGGGAGTCACGCTGCAGCTCGAAAACCAGCTCCACGAACGCAGATACAATCAATCATTTCCTGGAACCACGCCTCCCTCCTGCCTGAGTCAGCAGAAAATGGACGCCTGAGAGCAGCAGCAGCAGCAGCAGCAGCAGCCGTCACCGAAAGCAGCCTCTGTTACAACAAAAATTCAGTGCTCTTGATGGGTTTGCTGTTGGTCAGAAAGAGATGGTAACGCCAGCAACCCCGACGCCCAAGGACATCACGCTGGGCTGCGCATGTTCGTAAAAAAACACGCAATGCGTGCGCGAGCGAGAAAACAACACGGATGCTGTCTCGATTGGGCCGCCGTGGAACCGAAATATCGGTAGCAGGGATGCGCGACGGAGGATGAGCAGCGTGAGGAGCTTAGAGAAGAAATGGGAAATGCGGAAAATGTTCCTCCACGAAGCGCATCCTGCGAAATGAGAGGATGTCACGGTGGTGGCAGTTATGGATGTCAAAGTGGCACAAGAATAAAATTGCTCGCTGCTGCTGAAATCACAAGTGAGTACTGAATAAAACTCTCTAAATATCAAAGAACTCGCGAGAACAACGAAAGCAGCCTCTAACCTCCACAAAAAAGTTTCCATCCTCGTTTCAAAAACGCTCTGAAGACAATTTTTGGATGGCTTATTCAAGAAATATCAAGAGTTGCAAGTATTTCTCCTGTTTTTACTCGTAAAATGCACAGAATCGTCATGATTCTCTCTTCATTTTCCTTCTCAGCAGAAGGATGCTCGTGTGCGAATTCAGCTCGGAAGATACGCGAGCTTGAGACGAAAACACCGCTGAATTTTGACCCGAATGTCCGCCTATTGATGCCTGAAGTTGAAGCGGAACTTCATTACGTTTTCATGCCCGATTTGCATTCAAATTTGAAGAACTTTTCAAGGATGAAACCGAAAATCTCTTTACTTTTCTAGGTTTCTTCTTTTCCGACTTCCTATTCTACTCTATTTAAAAAAGCAGGCTGACCATCGTCCGTTTTTAGCCAAGCATTCGAAAACTGTGGCCCACTTTTTGTTTGAATTGCTTTCATTTATACGATTAGCGGTCATTAATGAACTGAAATTACTTTTAGATATCATAAACACTGAATGACGGGACGTCGGACTGTCAACACGTCGTTGTTCTTCACTCCCTACAGTCGACGGATCGCAAGTGATTGCGCGACTCGAGGGCCATCCAAATGTCTGTTGACGTTGCTGGGATGTCATTAGGCGAGGTGTGACCACCGAGCGGCGTCAAAATAACGACTTCGAAGATGCTCGCAACAAGTGGAAACAAGAAGCGCAATCGAACAGACAAATAAATGAATTTTTAATACGACGAAATCGGGAAAGCAGAGACATCCTCGCTAATGCCGATCCAAACAGCCGATGATGGATATTCGTGTTTGACAAATAGTTTCGTGTGCGTCGGCAAACCACAAAAACGATCCGATCAACACGCGGCCGATGAAAACCAGCCACGAACGAAGTGCGGGAGAGAAGAAGCGGGAACCTACCATCGAGAAGACGTCCTGAAGACCGATGCAGCATCATTAATAAGAGCGGGACGTCACCAAGCGACTGACAGATCCTCCGACTGCCCGAGATGCTGCGGTCGACTCGCATCCGTGAGGCGCTCCGGCTTGCCGTGGGGTTACGAATATTAATCATTCGCTCAACGGCTCGGTGCACGAACGGGTGCACCACGCGGTTAACAAGGTGCGGCCGGGGGTCGCCAGCACGACGCTGATCCGGACGGAGCGGCCTACCTGTCCGTGCATTTTAATGAGTTGTGTGGTTTCTGCTCGCAGTCTTTGAAGATGCAAAAGTGCGCAGGTGAGTGGAGGGAGTGGAGGGAGTGGAGGACGAAGGGGTAGCTGGTTACTCGCTACTCATTGCAGGGGACAACGACGAAGTACCGTTAGAGGCGTCCACTTTTGTTTTTTGTAGAAAGCGGCGCAGATCAAACGCGTGATTTGCCGTGCAAGCAATGAAGAATTACAGAATTTTGCAAGACTCACTGGCAGATTTGGCCGCATGTTGCCTCCGAACTTCTTACAGTACACGTTACGACATCACGAGGTCCACGTTTGAACATCAAAAACTATGCAGGACCTGTTTATCCTGAACTAAAATCGTACTCAGTGTTCGACACAAATCTGAGATTTTCAGTCTTAGCACCGAATTTCATATTCGCGTTTCTCGCTGTGCATCTCAGAGCAAATTTTGAACGAAACTTTTGTTCAAGCAAAAATATAATATAATTTTTGGAGAACAATCCACGGGAGATCCAAATACATTCGGAAGATTGCATTCCTCTTTGAATTCCTTGCAATAAAAACTCCCACAATTATTAATTAACCGAATTTTCTAATAACCGACATCAGCGAGTTCCACAGCAATTGAAATCCTCGCACAAGTCGAGCGATTTTCACTTCGTCTGAAGCTTTTTAACGGCAAGGAATGCAGTTATAAACTCAACTGCATTCGAGAGCAACAACTTCGTTTAATTATTACATGTCGCGAAGTCTTCAAACGACATCGCCAATAATCAATTACACGCCTCTCGTCCCCCGAAAATTTAGACGCAGCGAGGGTTGCGTGTGAGCAAATTATAGCAAGGCGTGGCGGATCGCGGCGACGGCGAACCCTTGCGAAGATTTCTTATTTATTCATTGCCGATGCGTCCTCTGGGTTACCCTGTCATTACAGTCATTGCATTCGTCATCGCAGACACGCGAGGTGAGGGGACGACGGATTGTTCGCGATGTCAATTAACGGTGCTTCGAGCCAGTGAACGGTGCGGCGCGCACTCAGTGAAGAAACGGAAAATCGTGGGCTCGTTGGATCTGCCGACATCACTGGCCACACTTTCGCACAGTTTTCTCGCGTCGAGTCGCGAGTCGTTTGTGGCTCGGTAATTAAGTGGCGACGTCATAATTCGCGAAATGGCTTTCAAGTTTTCTTGACTTTTTCGTACGTCTTGCGTTCACCTGCAGCATCAGAAGTCGTTTCTTCTCTTCACATTTTGCTGCAGATGCATAGAAAATTGGCAGCTACACAAGCATTACGAATGTTTACTTATTTTTGAATTTATTTTATGAAAATTATCGCATGAGATCATCTCATGTGATCATTCTCGCGTTATTTCATTTCATTTTCATTTTCTTTATTTAACCCTTGTGTGTTAAATTAATTAGCCTTCATGCAAATTTTATGGAAATTACAACCTCCTCGATTCGTACTGTACGACTTCTCAAATTTCGTTTGGTTTGTACTGTACGAAGTCTATTTTGGGACTTTTGAGATTTATGTTGCGATTTCCCTTTTTATGTTCACCACGTATTGTGGTGAGGATGGCACGGTGTGCTTAATACACATGAACTCGCAGCCGGCAGCGCTCTCTACCGGACGGCAGCTCAACACACAATGCCGAGTTCTGTGAAACCCACCGCAGTCGCACGCTTTACAACACAGCGATTGCTGGCGCCGCTAAATTGGCAGTCAGCTGAGTGGGTACTGAAACCAGGGTGGGCAGATGATAATCATGGTGAAGGGAATAATTCCGAAAGTTCACCATTGTAGAAAGCAACGCGGAGAGATAAAAAAGCACAACCATGGTGAAATCATGCCGAATTCCACCACGAGCTGAACGAAGGCCGGCAAGAGCAAATGAAGAGAGGCGAGAAGATAAATTTGGCACTGAGAGCGACGTCGCGCATTGCCGGACCGTTAATTCATTAGCACTTCAAAGAAGAGAGGATTTCGAAGGGATTTGAATACTGAGATGACGGGCAGGCGATTGCATTCACAGCCGCCTGAACGCCACAGTTCTTCCCTTCACTCCGAATGTCGCGAATTTCTACCAAGCCAGCAACGCGATCGAATGCAAAACCACCTGCAATCCGATAAAAAGCGAAACCAAAGTCTATCCAGCGCGAGGAATAACAGAAAGCAGACGGGAGGAGTGTTTCGACTATTTTCGTCGACGAAAGTGTGTTTTACAAGTAACAACATATCAGCGTAAACAATTGTTATCGCTATTGCGAACCTCGAACTCAGCTTTCGCGGCGTGTTCGTTCCACAGAACGCAGAATTGAATGAGTTCACAGAACGACTTTTGGCTTCAACTTTTTTATTCGGTGGTTTTGTTTTCGTTGAGGTTTTTCTAGTTCGCTTTACTATACAACAACAAAGTGCTTGCAGCGACTTTGGAGTCTCGGCGGCGCTCGCTGTTGTTGACATTGTTGCTCACACGAGCGACTTTTGCGCCAAATCAGCGTAAACTCGCACAAACGAACTTCGTCAGTCGCCGCCGTCGTCGTCGTTTGAGGTCAGAGTCTCGTCAGTCGCCGTCGTCGTCGTCGTTTGAGGTCGTCAGAGTCTCGTCAGCTGGAAAGCAAAGTCGCACGAGGCACGAGTTCCCCGAAATATTTCCAAGCTATTCCAAGAATACCGAGGAGAACTGAAGTCATTTAGTGAGTTTCGCCAACTGCAATTCTGATCCACGATAAATCCGTCATTTAGAATCGTCATTTCACCGCACCAAATCGAAATTCCACCAACAATAACTGTGACGAGGGCAAAATAAGCTGATGACTCTCAGAAGTCGGCATCAGCGGATCTCGTAGAAAATGTGTGTCCAACTTCCAGCGAGAAACCAGTTGCGCGATTCTCCAACTTCACATTCACGCTCTCTGCTTTCCAGTTTCAAGTGGCTTTGATGCGAATAATCAGCATCAGCAAATAAACACAGAAAATGTGTCTGAAAAATCCGCTGGTAGCCAGTGGACGAAGTCCGCGTCAAACTATTTGAAGTTACATTGTATTTGAACCCAATGGAGTTCCAGTATCGAAAAGAGTCGCAAACTTGCAAAAATGTCTTATTATCCACTTGGCTGGAAACAATCCTGCCGAAATTGAGAAATTCACGCCTTTGCTGGAGGACAAAAATAAATACAACTACTTTTTTACGCTATTTGAAGCAGAGCTGCGAAATTTAGATTAAGCTTACGATTGCTTTGAATGAGTGGATTATTAAGACAATCAAAAGCCACTGAGGATGCATTAATGTGAGTCTTTCAATTCATAAAGTGTGAGGAAGTTTACTTCGGAAATAATCAAAATAACGAAGTGAAACTACAGTTAGAATACAGTTAGAATACCGTAAAATAATCAAGAAACCGTAGAGCGCGCCATTGTAAATAATTATTTACGATTTCGCATCCACTTCGCCATTTCTCGATCAATTGTAATCATAATTTAACTCATTTGCAGTGGTAGTTTAATACTCGTAAATACAGCAATTATTACCAGTCACTACAAATAACTAGATAGTTAGCAGTGACTACGAGCTCACAATATGAACGCAACTGCGTAAATGAATTGTGAAATTTGGGTAAATTAATTGTGAAATTTGCAAATTGTGTTCTAGCGCAGAATTCTACAGTTATAACGGCAGCAACGGAATTTCAGCGTGGAATTTTGGACACGAGCGTGGACACATTTTTTTGGGGGACATCTGACATCAGCCTCAGAATGCCATGAAATCCACATCCACTTGGCTTGTTCGTGTTAAATTCGATCTAAAAATAAGCTGCAATTTAAAAGGCGAACGAGAACACATGCAGATCCAAGCAAGAAGTCCGAGCGCAACTGAATGCGTCGTCTTCGCCGCGTGGATCCACTTCAACAAGCTGGACGTTACTAAATATTTATTTTTACGTGGTTCGTGTTAAATGCGCTTGTTGTTCGAGGAATACAACTTTTATAATCGCGTGCGCCGCTCTGCTCGCATTACAAATTCCATACAGTGCATCAGAGCTGCGAAAGTAATCATTATTTTTGCAAGCACTGCGTTCGCATTACGATTGAAATTGTTTCCAAAAATCAAACAAATTCCTTGTTAGTTGTCGATTAAATAGTCAATCTGTATGAATTATGATTACTTTTAGTTAGTAAATACTTAGTGATTATTTTCTTGCATAAAAAATAAACTCGAAAAAATATGCAAATGTCGTTATTTTGATTATTTTCACTGAAATTTAGATTACACTCTGATTATTCTAAATAATCGGCGTAAAAATAACCAAATTACTCGAACAATTATCATGAAATCTTTGATAATTATGAAATAATCGAGGTTATTTTTACTGAAATCTGGAAGACTTCTTGATTATTTTCCACAATTTTAAAATTACTCAAATAATCGTGTTATAATTTTCAGTAATTATGAAGTAATCAAGTAGTCAGACCACTTTTTGCGTTTGGTCATCCTACTCGCGGCAGTCTACGTGACGTTTACAATGAAAATAAAAGTATTATATTATATTTATATATAAATACACACACACACACACACACACACACACACACACACACACACATAGTATTTAGTCGCTTGTGTGTGTGCGAAAATGAGAAAAAACGAGAAATAACTAAACGCGTTTGAGAGACACGACGAGTGCTCTGCGAAGCCTTATTTGGCAATAAAATTTAACTAGAAAAATGCCAGCGTAGAACAGAAGATTTAAAAATGTTGCTTGTATTCCAAATTTTGAATTTTTGGTCGCAATAAATAGTCAAGCAATAAAGTCAATCATTGAAATCGCTCGTGGCAGTGGAATCAGTCATCAGTTTGAGTTCAGAGCGACGGACACGCCGCAGGATTTCAATTTCAACTGAAGGTAAAAAATTCGAACGGCAGTGTGGCGCCTGACGTTCCCACGGGACCAACGACCCATTCAAAAATGTGTCTCAGCTGGCTTTCGAGTCAATTGCAATTCTAGCCAGTCAGCAAACTCGACGCAGTCACAGAATAACGCGGTTCGCGTCTTCCGAGAAGCGTCGGACGGTAGTGCGACACACAATATAAGTTTACCTCTGGGCTGAGTTCCACTCGACTGATGAAGGGATTCAATTCGACGTCATAAGGACGCGTTACTTCCTCCTCGTGCTCCTCCTGCTCCTCGTGCTCCTCCTGCTCATCCTGCTCCTCGTTCTCCACCTTCAGCTCCTCGAAAACCTCTTCCTTGATGCAGGTGGGCGCCAGTAATGATGCAACGGCGCCCGATGCAACGGCGCCGACATCACACTTCGTGTCCGCGTGCGTGTCGTTGTCCTGTTTCTCCACTTTAATGCACGAGGGATCGCCCGGGTGGGGAGCGGAGTCATTGAGTGCCAGCGCCCCCTCGCCCTCGCCGCCGCCGCCGCCGCCGCGATTCAAGTCCGCTGCGATGCCCGTGAGGTAGGCGTCGATCTTGAAATCATGGTGGGCGTCGTCGAAGGGCTCGTCCTTCAACGGCAAGCCGGCGTAGGTGTTCAGCGAGGGTGGCAGTTCGCCGAAGTCGCGCAGGTCGGCCAGATTCTGCTCCCACATCGACAGCTGGTCCTGGAAGTGGTGCGAGTTCATGAAGGTGTCGATGTCCGGGACGCCCGTGTTGGTGCCGTCGGCGTTCGCGGCGTTCGCGGCGGTTGCGGCGTTCACGGCGTTCACCGCGGCCTGCTCGAGCGCCGTCGCGCCGGATGCGGTCGCGGCACTCGGCACCGCCGGCGCCACCGTCTGCAGCTCCTGCACGGCGGCCGTCTGGTTGGCCGTCTGGTCGCCCTGCACGTTCAGCAGGTAGGCGGTCACGTTGCAGCGGTTGCTCGAATACTGGCGGTCGAAGTGCACCAGATCCTCGATCAGCGGCAGCATCGTCTTGCGGTTGGCGTACGGAAACTCGACCAGGGGCACCGCGCGCAGCATCTCCAGCTCCCAGCCGCCGCCGTGCCGCAGCTCCAGCGGCGACTCCCAGCTGCCCAAGTTGGGGTACAGGTAGGCGTCCGGGTCCACCTGCAGCAGGCTCAAGGCCAACGCCAGGTGGAGCACCTTCACCACATGCGACTTCTTCCTCGAAATCATTTTAATTAATGCCACTGCCGCTGCTGCCGCTGCTGCTGCTGCTTGATTAATTCAATTCCTTGATTTGTCTGCGTCGTGAGTAGCACGCGCTGGATGTGGGTGGCGAGCAGCGAGGACAGCAACCGCCCGCCTGTTCGGCGGCCTTCGACGCGTCGTTCACCCGCTCAATGACGCTCTCGCTCTCGCTGCTTTTCTTTGTTTTGCACGCCGCTTTCAGAGAAACGAGAGAAAATTGAGTGCAGCGCAATTCGTTGCTCGCTTGCCTTGTGCTCGCTAGAAACGCAGTTCTGTCAATTTTTCGCCTTCAGCGGTTCAATTTCGGGTTGTTGTGGCGTCTGCAGGACCAGGGGATCAATAAATCGCAGGTGGAGACGTTGACCCCGCTGCGGCTCCGACGTTTCACAGAAGCTGCAAGAGAGAAGAAAGAGAAAAACTTGATAGACAACAGAATCGCTCGTTCTTCCACAAGTTATTCTGCAGAATTCGCGGAATAAATTATTAGTTAGCTATCGGGGTTCGGAGCAGAGCGAAAGTCTAATAAAAAAATCGCCCGCCAAGAATCGCACGTTTTCGAGTCCACAATTTCAATCCAACGGTCGTTGAACACAATTTCTGAATCGTAAAATCTAACGATTATTTTTGAATGTGTAATGAAAACAGCAATAAATAAATTGAGAATTTCCAAATACTCGAGGTGATTTAAAGGAAACAATTAAATTCTGAAGCCTCTCTCAGGTGCGTGGAAGTGGTGGGGGGTCAGCAAGGTACAGCTGCCCCCCCCTGAAAATGGAAAATTGAGAATATTTCTCATCTACTGCTGCTCGGAACCCAGAAGCGCCTTTCTTTCATTCCATTAAAAGGCTGCGAAATTAATGGAAATGCATTTCATTAGTTGAACTTTGAGTAAATTACGTACTCACCTCTGAGTGCTTCTCTGGCCCCGCCGACGACGCCTCTGCCGCGCCGACACTTCACTGTGCAGCCACGCGCAGCAAACTGCGGCTGATGCTACGCTGCACGGAGAGGAAGTTTGAGCTCCGCCACAACAATAAATTCGGCAGTGAAAACCTGCTATTAATTTTACACCAAATTAATACAAATTCCTAGTTCGTTGTTGTTGTGGTTGTTGTTGTTACTGCAAGCAAACTCAGAGAGCGGCAAATGGTGTGCGTTGCTATTATTATTGTTGTTGTTGTTTGTGTGTGTGTACGAAGGGGTGGCTGAGGCTGAAGCTGATTTTGTCTGCGTCGGACTCTCTCGCGGCCTTGAACTTGGACGATGAATTTGCTTTGAAAAGCGAACGCGAACGCAGGCAGAGCCAAATGTAAAGTGAGAGCAAGAAATGGCGTTTGTAAGCTGCTGCCAGTTGCAAATGAAAGTTGTTGTTTCTACACTTTTCTAGTTGTTATTGTTGTTGTTGTCTTTGCTGTTACTGCTGATGTTTGCCTAAACAGACACTAAAATAATTAAAAAACACAACACTAACTTCGACGGCTGGTTGTCGCGTCCCTTTCGCTCTCGCGGCCGTCTCTCGCACTTCGTTGCACTTTTTTTCTTTCTTATATATTTTGGTTTCTTTCTTTCATATTTTGGTTTCTTTATTCGCGACGGTGGCTGCTTTTATTTCCCCCGGAAACTCACGATGCGCGTCGTTGTTGCACCGGAGGCGGCCGTCTTTTGCACGACTTCTGCTTTGTTGTGTGTGTGTGTGTGTGTGTGCGTATGTGTTGAGTGATTCCTCTTGACAATTTTATCAATTTTTTATTTCCCCTTAAACGTTGCCGTAACCGTAATGACACGCTTTTGCTTTCCTTCGCTTCATTTCAGCGCTGCTGTTGTTGTTATTGCAGAGCGTTTGAAAGTTCCAACTGCATGATTCACTCAGTGTTTGGAAACTCACAGTAACGCAAGCGAGATACGTGCGTGTGTCTGGTTGGATGAGTGTGTGTGTGTTTTCTAAATAGCGTTCTGTTCGGCGGCAGTGAAGGCGATGGCGGACTGGAAGGCAACAGTTGGAAATCGAGAGCGAGCGCTCTTCGTTCGATTTCGCCCGATTGCCGAGTTCGCTCCGAAAGACGGACGGATGGACGGGACATTTAAAAACTAACGGGACGCTCTTGTGGGACGTTAGACACGCAGAGTTATTGAATTCCAAACTTCTCTCCGCACGATGAGAGTAGCGGGCTTCAATTATTCCCAGCAACTTGAAACTCTCCCTTCTTCTGCCTCTCCGCCCCGACTGCTCGCACTTTCTTGTCAAATATTTTCATCGTCCTCAAACTAGTTCATGAAATTCCTTTTAAAGGTCTTGGATTCAAGAAGCCAAAATAGTGTCGGAGTGGCAGCACTGGCTGATGCAGTCGGTCGACTGTCAGTTGACAACAGGCACGCACACACACACACACACACACAACACGGCTGAGTGCAGCATTCGAGTGACGGCCATTCCTACCGATTGGCAACAAAGTCGGAAGCGCTGGCTGTTGGGAAAACAAGTCGCAGATTTGCGTTTTGTTTTGTATTACACATCACATCACATCACATTAATCGCACTTCAATATCGCTTCGAGTTCGACGCACCAACAACGAGCTCGCAGCTGTAGCAACTCAAGATGGTTTCTGCTCACTTCGCAAATTTCGCCTTGCAGATTCTTTGAAAACGTTTTTATTCGCCCTTTCGGGAGCAAAATACATTCACTTTTTGAACTAATCACAGTTTTAGATTTCTTATTATTATTTGCTGATTATTCTTCACCGTTTTTCCTCATGTTTTGCTTTACTCGAGCGTGCTCACCACCAACTGCGAACCGAACTCAATTCCGAAATCCATCGAATGACTGATTGGCTTCGTTGAGAATGTTGAAATTCACCTTCGCAACCGAGAGAAGCTTTTTCGCGAATGTGTAGTTGTTGCTCTAGTTGCTGTTTCTCTCTTTTGCACGTGTGGTGAGTTTTTCGTTAAATTAAAAGCAGCTGTTGTTGTCGAAAGCTCTTCGTGAAAAAAGCGTGAAAAACAGTTGCCACCTCAATTTTCACAGAGCGAAGACGAAATCACTTTTGCCACAGATGCAAAATTGTTGAAATTGCGGTTAAATTGAGGTTCCCAGCCTACTTGTCGACAAAACGTGAAGCTGTTCAAGTCTCCGAAGTGGGAAGACATTAACTCCACAAAGAATTCACTGATATTCAATAAAAATTAGCGCAAATTTGTAGACTTGCGTAGAATTTTGCTGTAGAAAGCCGCAGACAATTACTGAAAATTTCTCATATTAATTTTAAGCTGTAGATGGGGTCACCGATACTGAAAATTTTGCCGTCTGAATTTTATTAACTTTCAGAAAACGCTTTTATTTTGTCATTTTTGGTTTATTTTGTCATTTCTGGTGGCATTCAAAACTAGAGTCGCCACCTGATGATGGCACCTGGCAACGCCTTTCATTCAAATGCTGCAATTTTTCTTTTAACTGACATAAAAATGGAAAACTGTAGGAAATTCGGTTACGTAAACATCAAATAATTGGTGGGATTTGGCTAAATTTCTACTGACACGCCCATTTTAATTAGGATCCCACACCCCACATCCCACATTTCCCTGGATGAAGGGAAATCCCGAAGATTCCCCCCAATTTTTTAAAATTGAACTTATTAGATGTGTTTTCATTAATTTCCTGGAATCCTTTCGCTATTGAAAAATTGGTCTGAAATTTTGATAGGCTCACCTGAGAAATGTAGCGAAATCCGCTGCTGTAGCTCGAGTTCCTGCCATTCGTCACACAACCGCCTGCGTCACCCACTCGACACGCGTCACCCACTCGACACGCGTCGGTGTCGTCCACGCTCGCTAGAAGAGATTCGCCGTCGAGGGCGCGAAGGACTTCGGCGTCCTTGAAGGCCGGCGACAAGGATTCCATTCTAGGCAAGTCGTCCTCCAGCTCGATCATTCGACTGCTGCTCCTCAGCTGGCAATTAATGCGAGAAAGCGTCACAGAAAAAAAAGGGAAATTCACACTTGTGATCGCACCTGAAAACCAGATAAATTGAAGGATTGCAGTCAACCATTCGATTTTTCAAGATCTCCACTTAATTATGCAAGAGTTTAGATTCACTTGACTCTCTATAATTATTTACAAAATGGTTTCTCGTCGTACCAGTGTGATATAACTTGTTGCAATTGTGATTATTTTTAATAGTGACGCAATAGTGACGCAATTGTGATTATTTTGAATAAACGTAGAAATGATCATTCAAAACAATGTAATTTTAGATTGTTTTAATTGATTGTTTTAATTGTTTGTTTTAAATGACGAAATGAGTGAGAAGTAATCTACGTTCCGCCATTTTGATTACAAACTACTTTGCTCTTCCTAATGTTAAATAACATAAAAATGTTAAATAACATAAAAATGTTAAAGAACATAAAATTGTTAAATAACACAAAAATGTTAAATAACATAAAAAGTTAAATAACATAAAAATGTTAAATAACATAAAAAGTTCAATAACATAAAAATGTTAAATAACATAAAACTGTTAAATAACATAAAACTGTTAAATAACATAAAAATAATAAAAAACGACTTGAATCACTTTCTGAAATTTGCTTTTCTTTAATAAAAACGAGGAAAATTACTCAAGTAATCTAGAATTGATCAACGCTTACTAACCTGGTGTTCCACTTCGATTACAGCCGCCGTACTGCAAAACGATTACTGTGATTACTTGAAGATTGCCAGCTGTGATTAACTGTGATTAACACGTCGTTCTTCTTTCAGTTTTTGCAATTTGCTCATCGCCAGAGCTAATTGAACGCTTGTTATCGCAGAATCAAAACTTTCTGGATTGCGCCAGCTTGCATCCATCAATCAAATTAATTTGCTGTTTTGATGCGAGCGCCGACAACTCGTTCGAAAGCAGCGAAACCGGTTTCGAAGTTTGAGAACAGATTTCGCTTTTCGTTGTTGTTTTGCACTGCAAACGAAGAGTGAGAGAGTGAGAGAGAGAGAGTGAGAATATATTCTCCGAATTGGAAGAATATTGGAGCTCTTTTCCAAAGTCGATTTTCCAGCTGGGAATTTAGTGTCTTCTCCTGCTTTCTTGATGATGGAAGTAAAATTTTGTGCTGAAGTTTTAGCATACAGAATTCGAAGACTTCTTGGAAAGTTAAGAGTGTTCGTTGATTTCAGCTGCGAAAGATTTAAATAAGGAATTGGAAAGCTGAGAGGGAGCGAAATTCAAGACTTCAGTTCCAGCTGGAAATTGTCTTCTGCATTGGAATTCTTGTTCTAAGCAAATCGCGATTTACGATCAAATAATGCAAACTGAGTCTCCAGCATTGCAGAGCTTCGCGCGCTTGCTGAATGTGTTTATCTGAACTTTTCCAGTGGGGTTGGAAACGCAACCGCAAATATTTGCAACACCTTTATAAATAATTTCAACTGAGCGGCGCAAATACAAGCGCAATTATCGAACGAGTAAACGAGCGAGCGCGTGTTTCGTAAACATCGCAACGCTGGCGGTGTAGCGAGCCGATCACGCCGGCTTACGTTTCTTCTACTTTATTTCACAACACGAGGGCCGTCGCTTCGCTGCTTCAGCACGCGTGGCGAACGATGCAGCGTAGAATGCAAACACTTGTTTTCCGCGAAACGTCGGTGTGTGCGTTCGGTTCTCTACTTGTTGACTGATCGCGAGAGGGCAGAACGCGAGAGGGCAGAACGCGAGAGGGCAGAACGCTTCGATCTGCACGCGAGCGCAACTCAACTGGCGGCACCCATTGTAGCTCGCCGTCGGACGGCTACACGAGCTGACGTCTCCGAGCTGACGTCTCCGAGCTGCGGTTTTCGCTGGAAGATCTCTGCAGCTGCGTCGCGCTCATGTTAATTACAGTCGATTTTCGGTGACGTTTATTGAGAGGCACTTTTATGTTGTTTACTGCGAAAGCTGCTGGAAATGGAATTTTTCGACAAGAGTCTCCACGCACTCCACTGAAAATCTCACCTTTTTAGGTTTCTGCGGTTTGTCCTCTGGACGCTCGCTAATTTTTTATCAGTATTTCAACTCTAGCTTCGGTTATCCTCCTCGAAATCGAAGACGCAAACGCGCTCGGCGGCAATCAATTCAGCGCGATCGAGAGCACTCAGAACACTACTCGGTGCTGGCGGGCTGACTAACTCAGCCATTCCTATGTAGCTCGCGATAAACGTCGCCCACTCTCTGCAAGACTCTCGCCCGCTCCCAACTTCTCTCCTCTCGCGCTGCCCCGTCGCCGACAAGCATTGACTGATCCGGCTGACTCAATACTAATTGATAAAAAAACGAACTTACTTTTAACGCTCTTTACGGGATCTCAACTCAACGGGAAGAGAAAGAGGTTGTGGCGCTCTGAGAAGAGCTCGTTGCCAGTTGTCTTCGAAAACGACGAAAAGCTGTGAGCGAAGTAATGGCCGACGAACACAGGCTCTCCTTAAAAAAAAACAACCCACGTCGTATGAGCGACACATAATTACGAACTCTGATTGCCTGTTACTCGTTCAGGGAAAAGGGAAAAATCGAATTTCTAAAATACAAATTTGTATTTATTATTAAATTTACCCAACAACAATAACAATCTTATCCGATTTAAAAGACCCGACAAGCAATTCCGAACAATTAGTTGGCCAGATGGAATCAAACAATTCTTTCCATTCAGTAGTTCAATATTTTACTCCAGCACTTGTTCGAGTATTTTAAAACCTTAGCAAAAATTTAAAACCATCAATCGTTTGTTTATCTTCGTTTATTTTGCTATTTTCCCTTTTCAAATTTAGTTCACGGGAAATCCAAAGCTGATGATTAGTCAGAATTTGGATGCGGAGTTCTAGAAAGCCATTTACGTTCTCTCTGAGATGCGACTATTAAGAATTTTGGTCGTTAGCTGGCAAAACGGCGTGATAGAGAGAGAGATTATTTTCACAAATAGAGAGAGATTATTTTCACAAATAGAGAGAGAGATTATTTTCACAAATAGAGAGAGATTATTTTCACAAATAGAGAGAGAGATTATTTTCGCAAATACAGAGAGAGATTATTTTCAGAAAATAGCTCAATAGTCCTCTCGTGATCTACACTCTCATGTAAATGTTAAGGCGAAAAAAACTGTTATATGCTGTTATATCAGAGTGTATTCGATTTCTGTAATGGAAAATGAATCTGTTTACCGTGAGATTGAATCTAGAATTCAGAGAATAAAATAACTGAGAACTTAACTGGTATACACGTGCCAAGGAGAGAATAAGGAAACAGTTAAGTAGTTCATCAATTGAGTCTTTATTTTGTTCTTCATCTTCAAAGATTCCCATTTATTTCTTTGAATCTGCGCTCACACATTAATTACACGATTACTGGCTACGGCTACACATCGAAAGGAACATAAAATGTGATGTCTTACAACGAAATACACGAATATACGAATATATAAATACACGACGCTTAAAATTCACCGCAATGAGAGCTAATAAAGGCTGTTTGCTCCCGAAGCAAAGTGAGTAACTGCATTTCTTCTCTAAAGTTCTTCTCCGAAACCCATAAAAAGTGAAGAGAATTTAAAATCGGAGACTATTTTCGTGTTAAAAAAACAAACTTAAGCCACAAAAACCAGTGGACGGACACTTCGTACAGATGACACGGTATGGGAAAAACGGAATAAAACAGCCGATATACGAGTATTTCGCGGACCGAGGAAACGCGTTGTTGCTACTCTAAATTTTCTTCCCCTTCAGTTCTTATAAAATTCTAATCTATTGTTTTTCCCAAGGGTATTTAGAAAATTTCAGTTTTATTAGGTTTTTCTAAATTCATTTGCGGTGTGGTAAAGGTTTCTAAAAACTTGCGTATTTTGTATTTTATTGACTTTGCGGAACTCCCGAGAATGTAGTGTTTCTTGTTGTTGCGAGAGAGAAAAGCGGTTCGACTGCGCGAACAGCAAGGAAGCCACAACTGAGAATTTAATGCCTCCAACTAAAGCGAATAAAATGATAAAGAGAAGGCAGTGTTTTCGTGTTTTCGTGTGTTTGTGTGCTTGAAACTCAAATCGAAGATGTGATTGTAGATTTCAAGTGGAGGTTTTATTTTACATTCTCTTAATAATCTAGCAAGTGTTAATGTATTTGTGACAGGACAGCGTAAATAATTTCAAGTTGTTTTTCACATTTGAAGAGTGTAATACGTGTCTTCGTGAGTGTTTTAGTGTTTAAAAGTTGAAAGAATAGCTTTCGTGGAAATATTAAAAACGCAAATACGCATTTTGCGTTTAAACTGACCAATACAAGGCGAAAATACCCAACAATCTGCCTGCACGCGAAATATTAATACTAACGAGCCGCACTCGGAATAATCTAACTAAATAATTTCAACTAAATAATTTCAACTAAAACAGCCTGCTACAAAAATTCGTCTACTCATTAATCATTTCGCTCATGCAATTTCAATTTCTCATTGCAATTTCAGCAGACATCCATTTTATACAAACTTCTCCCAAGTTTTCGATTGCAATTTCCCCCTTCACTGATTTCATTTACATGCGATCTTATAATATCACGGCAATTACAATAAATCTTTCCTAACTCTTCGACTCGCGGCACCATTAAATGTGTTCGCACCTCTCAAGCAAACTTTTCTCCAAAATTCAACTGTTCAACTGTACGTCGGAGTCCACATTTCCGAGACGAGACCGAAGAGAAGATAATAGGACGCTTAAAAAAGTGCCTCTCCTCCCCCTCCCAGGGTAACGCACACTCAAACTCTATTTGACTTTCTCATTTGTCTCCGTCCCGTCGGGATTGCGAGAGTGGAACACAGAAATGGTGTTCTCAATGCCTTCACTAGGTGGTTGCGGAAGAGCTTCTTACAGCTAATGGTACTCAGAAACTATTGTAATTTCAGATAATTAGTACAGCTTTCTGATCTCCCATCAAGATTTAGTACATTAGAATTGTTCTCGTCGACAACTAGTTGCTGTTGCATCCTATATATTTCTGCAAAAATATTTTGATCTGTTTAGTACTTAAATTTCGCTTAAGGTTAGTCTAAAATATATATGTGTGTGTGTGTATGTATATATGAATATCTGTTCATGCTCGTGTATATAAATACGTGTATTGTAAACGTTGGAAACAGGAATTGTTTCTCCCTTTTGTGCAGCTGTATTCACAACTGAATTGTCTATTGAATTCGAATTCGAATTGAAGTTCGATTTCTCCAGATCATGCAGCTGCAGCTGAGTCTGTATATCTCAGCGGAAAGAAGTCGTTATTTTATGAAAGTCTTGATGAGCATGAGAGTCTTGATTGAGAACTGCCAGGGAGCAGTAAAAGTAATTGCGAGCGTGAGATGTTCGCCCCCAAAATATTTACTTAGCGGAGAAGCTTTTTTGTACAGCATTAAAGTCGAATAAAATCCCCCCCAGCCGGGCCGCTAATTTTTTACAATAACTACCCTTGATGATATGACGAATGCTTTGTTGTAAATTTTAGTCTAGTTTCATGAAAGCTAATAAAATGTGTACGCGTTCGCGTTCTCTTCGAAGTTGTAAGCACGCGTGAGACGAGAGTGTGAGAGGAACGTAATTACAAATAAAGAAAAATATCGCTGGAGTGCTCAGTGTGACTTTCTGTTTCAAGAGACATTTACGAAATATTCGAGACATTTACAAGAGACATTTACAAATAGCTTCGTTTTGACCTGGAGCGTTGAATGAAACATAAACGAAAGTAATATTTGATTACGTTCAGCCTTACTTGAAATTTTTCTCATCTTACTCGATCTCAACTATTTTTAACTTACAAGATCGGAACTATAATGGATTTTCGGACCATTAGTGATGTTCACGCAACAACTGAGTCACTCAGAGATGGCAGGGTAAATTAACGTCTACTACGAAATGAGAATCAAACTACTGCGAGACCTTAAATAGAACTATTCAGTCAGTAAAGTTTGCAGATACATTCCATCACTTCTAATAACTCAAATTAATAAAACCTAAATAAAACGAGAAACTCTGTTAAATAACTTTTCAAGTGGAAAAGTAAATAGAAAATCAGCAATTCTGCAGAAACGCTCATCGGCTCGCTCATCAGTGCTGATGAAGATTGCTTTCGATCCATTTATACAGCGACGTTTGTGATCGGGCCACCCACTCCACGTTGGCCGCAACACTGCTGAGTGTCATGTTGAGCACGGCCATGCCTGGCCCTCGACCAAATCGGTGCACCAGTGACTTGAGCTGGGGAAAACAGCAGTTTTAGAATTGCAACCGCATACCGTCGCGAACCGCGAACCGCGAACCGCGAACGCTCACCTCATCGTAATCAAATTTCGTCGCTCCATACTGCGTTATGGCCGATATGACTTTGGCGAAACTCAGAGTTCCCTGGCCCAGGCGTGACTCCAGGTCGAACCACTTCGCTTGCAGGAAACGACAGGCCATCGCGCCGCCGGTGGGCGTGCCCGCTATAGCTTGCAGCACCTGCACCACCTCCGCCGTTGGCAGCATCGTTACGTGCGAGAGCAGACGGTTTTGTAGCCAAGCGTCTTTGGTGCGGCCCAGCGCGCGCAGCAGCTGCATGCGCTCCACGAAACTCTCCGAGGTGCGTTGCAGCGTGACGAAGCGCTCCCAGCAGTGTTGCCAGTAGATGTACTCCCCCGAAAGGATGGAGCCGGTGTAGACGACCTGAAGGTTCACAACAAGGTTCTTAAAGGTTCCTCACTTAACTCAGCACAATTTACCTCTCTTAGATTGGGCGGTATAGCGGTGCCGTTGTAGTACAGGAATTGGTTGAGCATATTCTTCGATTTTGATATGCTGTCGATATCCTCCCAGAGAACTGAGGCTAGCAGAACCTCGGGACGCAACAATCTGGAACAATGTGTAAATTGAGCCGTGTGAAATGGAGGAACGACCGTCTCCTCGTATAACTTACTTGGTTTCGTCGTCGCCCTCGTCGTTCCAGCCGATTTTCTCAATCACTGTAGCCAGCTTCAGTTTGATGAATTCGGAGAGCATGAGGAAGCACTCGGAGTACTTCAGTATTCGGCGCCACTTCTCCAAATGCTGCAGCGCCAGCGCCATGGGTCCCCAGTTCGACTCGCTGGGCAGGTACTGCATCATATTCATGGTTATCTCGCAGGGCAGCAAGTTGGCGTGGCAGAGAGCAAACGCGTCCGAGACCAAACCAAAGCGGTCCTTGAAAAATACCGGAGATAGTTGTAGCGGTTTCGCGACTGCTGGTTTCGTCTAGGTAACGACTTACCTGACTCGAGAACTTCGTGGGGTGATTCGACAAATCCTCAATGATGTTCGCCCAGTTATCGTCGTTGTAGAGCACGCGATAGTAGCCGGTTTGCCGAGCGTTGACTTTGATCCACTTGACTGTTTCCGGAACATTAAATGTAACTGCACGCGTTTGGATTGAGCAAAATTAGTTCCTCCGAAAATATCAACTCTACGAATGCCCTCACCATCAATGCTTTGCATCCACAGGGTTTCGCTGGCGTTATTAATGTCCGTGACGTACGTGACCGGGAAAATCCACTTCATTCGGGTCGATGGTACCTTCTGTTTGCTCGCCGATGTGGGCGCCACCGTGCTTGATGCTTCGGTAGGTTTGTGCGTGGTCTTGTTGTAGTTGTTCCCGTCGTAACTCTCGTCGTGTATGGCAAGGAACTCCGCGGGCTCAAACGGCTTTTGTGAGATTGAAATTCTACTTCCCAGCTTTGTCACAATGAGCAGGGGAAACCCCGGCTGATGAGTCCACAAGTTCATCATGTCCTTGAAATAGCGAAGTTAAAGAGGCGATGGTGTCTTCTCTCACCATTCAGCACTCACTCGAATGTTCCTGGAACCATTTGCCTTCTTTGTGCAGATACTCCAAAGATCGGTTGGCTCTGCGGTCTTGAAACGGTTGATTTTCAGAAATGCGCCCAGACAACCCCTGAAACGGTCCTCGCCGATGGCGGTATGAAGCATGGAGAAGATGGCTGCGGTCTGAAAGGGGAGTCGCAAATTGAGATCCAAGTCGATTGTGAAACGGTGTCTGTAGCCACCTTGTGAACAAAGAACTCCTCGTTGTTGCCATCGTGGCGGGTTCCATTCATTATGCTGTCCCAGCCCTGTATCGCATCGATGTCCAAGGAAGCGGTGGCCATGCGCAGCAAATACATGTCCCTAAGAGGCCAATTCCGCTGCAGCGGCGAGAGCGTGTGGATCCCCAGATACTTGATCAGGCCCTCCCACAGCCACACGTCCTTGAGGGCTTTGCGCGAAGTGACCCCCCCGAAGAACTGGCGCACCATGGCTTCGGCTGTAAGCAGCGAGCTCTCGGCGTACTGCTCCGTGGTGATGGAATCGGGTTCCGTCAGAAACGAGGTCTTCAGGGTCACCAGACCCAGGGAGGAAATGACATTGCGATCCAGGGATGGGAGAGAAACGAAATCGATCTTGGTTAGCGGGTAGCTGGTGTCCAACCATGTCTGCAGATATTCCAGGACATCGCGAGACGTATGCAGAATGAATGAGGACCTGGGCAGAAGGTCGCGTGGCGCGTAAAAGGTGTAGGAAGGAGCTCGCTTAATGGAGGAGCCCGTCGACTGGCTCAGGGCAGTCAAATTGGCAACCGCGGTGGCGTCGGCCAGCGGGGTCACAGCAGTGGTTGAGACATTCCTCGCCATCAGATTTATATTCAGCGAGTGGGTCAACGCAGTGATGTTGCGTACCGGTGGCTTCTTCTCCTTCTGGTGCGTGTAGTTCTTCAGTTGAGCGGACTTCCTTCCACCTGCACCTGCTGCAGATGTGGCAGCGGAGGCCAGATAGAAAGCTGACGGTTGCAGGGATTCGCGCTGGAAGTCGCTGACAACCCAGGCAACTGCATCGGCCGGCAAGGGAGGCGTTTCAGTGAAGTCATCACGGAGCTGAAACGGCGGAAGCATATTCAAAATTGCATTTTACTCCCTGACGTAAGAGTTGATGGTTGTAACTCACCAAGCCGGTTCCCATGTAGAAGCCAACATCTTCCGTCGTGTGCACAATCGAATTGGACAGCCCGATATGGAATCGGTCGCGGAACACCGACACGCGGAAGGGCGCTCTTATGTGGGGTTCGTCGAAGCAGGGAAAGGCTCTGCGAGCACCATTCGGGCGGAAGACAGTGGCTGCAAGCAGTCTGCGTTGGGGACGCACGAGGAATAGAAGACATTAGTGTTGGGATCGGATTAAATGTCGCGCCGCACGTACCTCTCAAGTCCATTTGAGCTCTCATACTGGTCAACATAGAAGCCCTCTGGCTCCGGATTGAGTTTGGAGTACCAGCGTAGGTTGAGCGTGTAATTCGCCTTCTTCTTCAGCTTGTCCTTGACCTCAATGTAGAGCTGCTGTCGGGGCGGGTATTCCAGCACCTTCACGATCTTCAAAGCGTAGCCTTTGCTTCCGCTGGTCACAATTGCCTGTCGGAGGAAAATTCTAAGCATGAGGGGGGAAAAAGAGGGAGCGGCCACCTACCTTTTCGGTTACGTTCAGATCCTGTATGTGCAGCACAATGAAATTCGTCTCCTTCTCCATGAACAGATCAATAGTTACTTGGCCTTGATGGAAAAGCGAAAACCTGTCAGCATGTTTCATTAACGACTTCCGTGCAGCCACAAACCTTTCACGTCCAGCGTCGTTAAATTTGGATGGATGGTCACCATGTAGCGCAGCGGCCTGGCGAACGTCGGCAACGAGGACTCCAACCACGGAAACGCCTCCCCGTTCGTCGCAATCGGATTGAAGGGCTGCGTGACGTTTTCTTCATCCGTTTCATTTGCGGGTGGAATTTTCCCAGCGCACGAACAGTCTGCAATGCAAAGCAGTCAAGTTGAACCATTTTGTACGCGATTTTCGTCGTTCGTGGTATGCAGCTAAGAATAAGAATTACGAACTACATAAACTGGATGGTCTTCATATTTCATTTCTAATGCGTTTACACGATGATACACCTAAATGAAGGACCCATGTGAAGGATAGAACACTGAACACTGGACACTGAATGCGTTTGGGGAAATGGAGGTCACGAACAAAATGCCTTTTTAAGAAAAACTATCCAGACGCATGAAGTTAGTGGGGGTACGAGAGCTCGAAGTTTATTGGAAGGTAGCAAAAAAAAAAAACTTTAAATTAAATGCCTTAATTACATTTGAAATGCAATTATATATTATTATTTTATAGATTTTGAAGATATTTACGTCATGCTTAAGATTGAAGATCTTAGTGAAAACATATAATAAAATTAGAAATAAATGTTTCTAACAACACAAATTTGAAAAAGACTGACGTGCGAATAGTAGAATTAGTAGATTTTGTGTCCATTTTCCATGCAAAAGGACTCTTGAAACAAGAATTTATTGTATAATTAAGCTTTCCAACAAACAACAAATGAAATTGAATTACTCTCGAATTTTTCGAAATACTCTCGAGTTCAACACGGCTTCTTTCAAACTTTTCCAAAATGTTGGTATCATTTTTTTCTTTTCAGTGAAATTTGCAAAGCAAATGATATTCGCTTTCGAAGATAAATCAAGAATTACTCTCGAACACTCACGACTTCGTTTTGTTTGTTGGATTATTTAGAATTAAATAATAATAAATTAGAAGTTTCAACATGCAACACGATAGCAATGAAAATATTTATCACTTGGAGGTCCATTTTCAAAGCCGGACTCATCTATTTTTATAAGAAGTCAGTAATGTTAACCCAACGTTAACTGATTTCCAATAATTTCCCACATAGTAAAAACTGAGAATTCAAAATTTACAATTTCATACAACTTCTATACGTTATTATTTTTGGAACATATTTCAGATATTAAAGACGCGCGACCAGAAAGTCTCAATATCAACGAATACACCGGACCGAAACTCTATGTCTCGGTTTCAGAAGTGGATGTCATGCCTTCTTATTGAAATAATTGAGATATTCATACGTTTTCATTAGAATGTGTAAGAGTTTTCTTGAAGTATGAAGACGTATGTGGAACCCAGTTTGTGTGACCTCATTAAAAATAATGGTTCGGCTTTACAAAATGGATCGAAATTATTCTATCGACTTGTCTGAAAGGTGAAATTATTGTATTTTAACATAGGTAGCTATATATGTGATTATAAATTGAAGATATTATATTGATACGAAATGCGTAAAGAGTTTGCAATCCATTATAAATTACGAAACAATAAAATTGAGGAGGTGGTTGTTGACGAAGGCGTAGCTTAAAAGTTAGAAGACATCTAGGATCTCAAGATCCAGTTGTTGAGGAGGTAAAATGTAGGATTTTGAATCTAAAACTCAATAGAAATACTAAGCAGCCGAAAACATTAAAAACGGTTTGAGGTGATTTCGTCAACATGCGGATTCGTGTTGCTTGATTCCTAAATTTTGCTGTGTCGTTTTTAGCTGTGCCTTGATGACGTGGTAATACACCGACATGCTGTGTGTTTAGTGTGCGATTATCGTCAAATTTTACTCACATTTCCACCAATCAAACAAGCAAAGAGAAATTGTGGCGAAAATATAAATAAATATTAAATAGCGTTGGTATTTTCATAGTTAGAAAGCTCTCTTCTAAGAGTTTCAAAACAAAAAAACTTCGAATCCCAGTTAAAATGAACACAAAAATTATTCTCAAGATAAGCAGGTGCCAAAATATTCTACTACCAATAACGGGTTCAGCAGGAAGCAGGCGTGGTTGTCGGCCTACTACGGCTACCGAAAGCCTTCGCTATATACAGGGTCAGTAATTACATTAAATACAGTGTGCTTCGCGCAAGGATCGTTTGTCCTCCCCGAAGTCAATGATGAATGTAAAGTTTCTCATCTCCCCCACTGGGAAGGACCTTCAGGGATACCTTGTTTGCGACTAATTTGCATCAATAATGCAGCGCTGCGTCGCCATCACATGGAAGCCGGGAACGGTCGGGAAGCTCGGCTTGATTGAATTAGGCTTCGCTCTGATGAGTGCTGCTGCGGCCATGCAAGGTAAATATTAATGGAAAAATGCACCGCCTCGGTCGCATGCAGCCGTAAGAAGCAGCGGCAGGAGGATGGTAGAGCTGGTGTTTGTATTTAATCAGCAAAGTAAAAGGCTTTCACGCAAGGAGTGCTGAACAAATACTTCCTGCTTGCATCAAAATCAAACTCGTGCAAAAATAGCCTTTATAATTCGCGCTGAACGCAGTTGCCGCAGTTAAATTAACTTTGTCATGCCTTGTAGGGTGGAAGCAGGAGCTCGTGGATCTTGGAAGAGGCCATCTGAGTTGTTCAAAAGGAACGTATTTTCGTACAATTAACCCGGATCACGTTGTCAGATTAGTGGGTAGCGTGCATTTGTGATTATTTCGCTTCCACTTGTCGAAATGTCAAATCATATGCAAGACGGGCAGTGTAGCGGCGGTAACGTCGAAATGCTCCCCACTTGAGAGGACAACCGCTCTCGAAACACATTGCAAAAATCTCCCTCAATCCCTCAATCCCTCAAAAGCACAAATCCTTCACTTTAATATGTTTTTATCAGCGTTTGTCCTTAATAAACGAAAGCAATGACTAATTAAATAAGCAAATAGCGTTCACTACTTAAAATAGCGTGTTAAATATAACAAATATGTGCGAAATATGTAATCAGGAGGAATAGGACAATTCTAGTCCTTACAAAGGGATGGAACCAAGGAAAGCTTCCCCACCCCTGGGTCCTCCACTGCTCCGAAAAGATCCTGATAATCTGCGAGGTGCGAACCAAGTATTTCTCCTCTCAAAGTCGACGGTATTACAGAGAAGAAGACTCTTCTCAAGATCTAAACTTCCTCACCCTCTTCCTAACCCTCTTCCTTCTCTTCCTAACCCTTTCGGAAACTTGGGAAACCCTTCCAGACTCCCCTTTGCTTATTGAATATTTGGTAAACAATAAAAACGGAAATAAAAGAAACGGCTTTCAAAACTTTGGTTTTCAACATACCATTTTGCGGTCCAGCGTAGGCGATTATCAATGCGGTCAGCAGTAGGGATCCCAGGACCAGGGCAGCCACCAGAAGAGCCCGTTTCTGCGAGCACACCGCGACGCCATTGCGCGTCTGACGGCCGCCACTGGAGTCGCCACCTGAAATTGTAATTAAGAACGGTATTGAGAAACCCTCAAGAAACCCTCAAGAAACCCTCAAGAAACCCTCAAGAAACCCTCAAGTGCAAGCAGTTCCATGATGCCCCATCTTGTTTAAGAGTGAATCCTGCGGCCCAAATTATGAACGCTGGCACTCATTTTTACCTGAGAGAAAGGCGCAGTCGTCCAAATCCGGATCGTTCGTCATTTCGATGCGCTCCCGCCGCCAAACTTTGGAGCCCCTCTGGCCGCCGCCGACGATCGAAATCTTAACGGGGCCCACTTCTCGCTGATATCCTGCCAATACGTTCGCTCAGTTCAAAGTTCTCCGAATTTCGGTCTCACATTTGAAGCGCACGTTTCAGTTTTTAGTGTCCTAACTTTTCAGCCAGAAAACCATCCGCGTTGATTTAACCTTTGATGCTGGAGAGTGGAGTGGCTCACTCTGGACCAAATGTCAACTGGCGGTTGCTGTAACCCAAAATACCCTGCATAATTTAGTGCTTCACCCGCAAACTCCTCACTGCGCCTTCATTGAAAAAGCGTCTGCAGCGTGAGTTTGCCGCATATCACATCGACATTTTCACGTCTCGCTCTTCCCCTCCCCCCCCCCCCCCACTCATCGCGTTTTGTTGCCTCGGTCGCCTTCCTGTTCTGATTTTGTGTTGCCGGCAAAATCAAATTTAGCCGCACACAACCCCCGTGCAGCCGAAGAGGGCAGCCGAGCAGACAGACAGACAGCCTCCGATAGACGTAGACGTCCACCCTCGAACCCCAGAAGTCGGCGCACAGCGGCACCGCTAAAGGTTGCGAGTGCAGACAGTTCGACTTTTTGCCGGTTTTGAAGCCCGCCAAACGCGCTGCTTTTGGTGGCGGCGGACAGAAATCCACCCCCAGCTTACGAGCGACGATTATCAATGCTGGAATTACGACGGATTGCCATTTCAGATACTTTGTATGTCGCTGTTTATGTCGCGTCGGGAACAAAACTACAAAAAGTGGAATCATCGAAATTGAAACGAAAATGCAAAGTAATTTCGGGAATTCCGAGGAGAAGAATAGCGGGTCCTCGGCTATCGGAAGATGCACCGAGTAAGGATTGCGAGAAATAACAAGCTCTCTCGGCTTCTTAACCCAAGGATATCCGTTAATAACGGCAGTTTTAGCCGCATGTTTTGCTTTTTAGTGAGCATGTGGCTGCCAGCGGGAACCGTTTTTGAGAGGTGACAGAAAAAGGCCGCTAAAATTATTCTTCTCCACGTGATGTGCTGTTATTGGGAGCAGAAGTCACCACTTCAAAACCGGAGAGCACTTCAGCAAGAGGGAGAGAGGGAGGAAATGCTCCGTCTCTCAATTCCACTTTCTGCCTGTTCTAAATTCCTCTCTAAGCTTTTGCCAGCTGTCCGATTCCATCTCTTCCCACCAACATAATTTTTGCACTCAAGAGTTCCAGTTCGCTGTCTCACGCAGAGTTTGTTCGGAGAGTGAAGAAATGGCGGTATTCAGTAAAAAGTTTATTTTCGAGAACGGCAACAGAAGCTCGACTGCAAAGATCGAGATAAGCATTTTCGAGTCGAGAAGGAAGCCGCCATTTGAGGGGTTTTGTTAGTCTTTATTTTGCTCTACACTGCAAAAGCAATTAACCAGTCTACTGCGGTAGGAAAAACGAGAAATAAAAGGATTTCAAAGTAGAAATAAACTTGATCATTGCGATTCCCTGTTTCGCATGTTTTGCACCCAAACGGAAACACCGGCTGTAGCTTGCTCCAGCCCACATATTCACCCACTTATCGCGACCCATTCCAGCTGGCTGCGCTCGGAAGAGTGCATCCACGCACACACACACACACACACACACACACACACACACACAGCGAACCCCTTCAGCAAATATGTTTCAAGAGGCGTTCTTGCTGCGCGTTATATATGTCAATGGTGTCCCTTCCAGTCGTTTCTCTTCCTTCGCTGCCCCGTTGAGCGTTCCTTTGTTTTCCCCACATCCGCATGTATGCATGTATGCATGTGCGTGTGCCCTCTACACCAGCAATTAGCACTCAATTCGAACAAATCTCACTAACGCGAGTCGCAGGTGAGCCGAGATCTGGCGAGTCTATCGCGTCTAAAGGTCACACTGAGGTGATTTCACTCGAGGAGGCCAGTTAGTTCGGCGAGACATTGGAGGCTCACATGGAAAACTCGATAATTTTTATGGCTTTCGCACTGCCGCTGACGAATTTCAGCTGTGGGAAAAAATTCTCCATGACTATGACTTTTCGTTCGATTTCACACACGGATTTTCACTGCCGTTCTCCATCCCTCAACTTGTTTCGAACTTCACGACACAGAAGGACCCGCTGCTTCACTTTAAACTCAATGAAGACGTCGTTTGCTACCTTTCACGGTGCGTTCGTTCTTCTTTCCCTTCTTGATTTTTTACTTTCTTCTTAGAAGAACCAGAAACCTTCTGTTGCAACACAAAAACCAGTCGAACTGTGCGTCGCTCCACGAAGCGCTTTTCCCAACTGGATGCTGCTCTCAACTTCGCCCGAGAAGAAGTCCGAACTTGAGCGCCGAGCAGCCCTCGGACTCGAACTCCGTGGCTCTGGTGCTCTCCCGCGCAGCAGCGCATGCGATTGATAAGCCAGCTGATAAGAGCAGGAATCCGCTGGAAGGAAGCTCGCGCGGAGTGCGTTTCGCTCTCTGGCTGCTGAACTGGCCACTCCGCTATTTATGGCATGCGTGTGCCTGTGCGATTGCGATTGCGATTGTGTCTGTGTGTGTGTGTGTGTCGTGTGCCGTGTGCTTGGTGTGCGGTGGTGGTGAAGCAAAAGCTTGGAACTTCGTTTGTGTTGATGCCGCGTCGGGGTGTCTGTTGATGTTGTGACGGCATCCGTAGCGACGAGTGGCTGGTGGTGGTTGGTGCCCAGTGTTGCCACCGCGCTTCGATTTGATTATTCTGAAGCTTAACGACTTCAAGGCAGACGAAATCAAGGTTATCTTGCATCCAGCAATTTGAGTTCATTCGGAGAGGCATTCTGCGAAACAAAACTGAATCCTGAAAAAACCCGAAACACCGCAAAGTCTTTGTGAATTTCTATGAATTTTTAATTCATTTCAGATGAGAGATAAATAAGAAATAAGCAAGAACAGCAACACTGGCGGCGATGGCGGTGGACTGAATGCACGAGAAGCAACTGCCGGGAAAAGCCAAGCAAGCCAAGCAAGCCAAATCCGACGAAAACTCTCATCGTGCGACACCCTCGACAGAATCTCCTTCCCCCACCACGGACCACAGAAAGCATTAAATAAGCGGCGAGCGTTTTAGGGGTTGCAGCGAAACGTCTGCCTGGCATGGGAGTTCACAGATTATTTCGTTTAAATTCGCAAGTAACTTCAAAGTTCATTCATAGAAATTGAGTTAAATTGAAGCGAAATCTGAACTGAACTCGGTAACGGCTGCAGTTGCCGCTTTTGTTGGGTGCCCACTGAGCAACCCCACCTGCCCACCACTAGGAACTGCGAGGCTCTCGTCGAAGGACCGACCATGTAAACAAAAAAAAAAGAACTGACAGAGTACGAGTAAAACACCGCCACTTCAGCTCAAATGAACAGAAAAGTTGGTAAACAAAGCAGACTCTGCGAATGAATGCGAATTCACATAATGAACGGGCTATAAATTCGTAAAACTCCGGTATAGAGCGTCCGGAACACGACAACCCCATTACATCCCATCATTTCATTTCCAACGAACACACAACCAATGATTCCAACCAGTGTAGGGAATGGAGAACAAAAACATTGCAGTCCTTTTTGGGAAAAATTCATTAAGATTGTTGAGTTCCTGCCACTACCCGCTAATATTCATCCACAAAATAGTCGACATTTTAGGACACTTCAACGCCATCACTGTACACGTAACTGGTGAGCCGATTCAGAGCAGACCATTCTCGTCCTCGTCTCGAATCTGCAAACGAGTTCGCCGATCGAAACTTCTTCGAGAAACTGTTCTTCTCCAGTCCAGATCGAGACCGCTTCTTTATTGAAGATGCAAACCAATTGCGACAGTCATTTCCAGCCGAGACGAGAATGGAGGTTGATATCTCGCTCAAATCCCAGCTCAAATCTCCTCCATTTTCAATTGTAAATCAAGAAAATCGATTGAAAATGAGAGTTTTGATCTGAATGGGGTACCACAAGTTGATACTTTCCGCATTTTAGACCTTCGGAATGTCCTCAGACCATAAAATATCGAAGCCATTTTCATTCCTTTCCTCACCAACTCGCACTTGTTTCTGATGATTGCTCTTCAAAGCCATTCTCTTCGGCAAAATTCCAAGACTGCTTTTCTTTTCTAGTCTCGCACTAAAGGCTGCTGTGGCATGCGGCTGATAAATCCGTAAGCAATTAAAAGTTAACCATTCATTCAGTTGGTATGAAGCACGCTTGAGAAAATGGAAACCCGTTGAAAAGTTTGCAGTCGATTGGCATTGAGGCGTGCAAAATTGCTTAACTCGTCATGTTTTGCGGACTGATTGACCGGATAACAACTGCAAAAAGGATCGAACCACCCCCGGAAAGTCATCGGCAGCTTGTTGGCCTACATGAAGTGCATTTCGAGGGACTCTCAAACTCAAGTTTGGGTTCACCAAACAATCCCCAGCTGTGTAGTGCAACGAGGTATTTTGCGAAAGGAGAGAAGTGTGCAAATTTACAAAACTGTGCGTTTTTAGGAAGCCATTAAAGGGTTCAGGAGGGCGTTCAGTAGCTGGTGCTTGTTGCTATTAAACGCCTTATTTACCACTTCGAGCAGCACTACCGCTGCTATTTTACACTGTCACTGCCACTCCCATCACCATCCGACGTCACCGAGGACTCTCCGGTAGCGCTGTCGTTTATCTGAAGCACACGGCAACCAGTCTGCATGACAATCGCAGCCGTCATCGCGAGCTGCAGATCCCGCTTCCTTGCCTGCTCCCTATTGAAACTCCGCCGACATCCCCCTCCCCCACCCCTCAGTTCCACCGATGCGAAGCTGTGACCCATAAACACAATTTTTTCTTTACTTTCACTTGTGAGCACAACATCGCGCGCAAAAGCTAAAAAAAAAACTACTCGAAAGAGTTGTTAGGGCTGCAGCCGCGTTGCAAGAACGCTTGTTTGTCGCACACACACACACATTCAGCTTTATCTCACGAGTGAGGCAGTCATCAGTCACAGTCGCCGCTACGTCGTCGTTGCATTCACCGACTGTGTTGCATCTCCACCGTCTCGCCCTCAAACGCATCTCGCGTCATTATTTTCGAATCGTGTGCTACGCGGAAGGAGGCTGAGAGGGAACGAGGCAGGAATTACGCGACTGGCAACACTGCAAATGCACCGTGTGCAAGATACACTGGAAGAAGACCTTTAGAAGACTTCAAAACATTTGAGATCGAATACGTCTTGATATCTCACATCTCACGCTTAAAAGCTGATCGGGAGGTTCGCTCGGGTCGCTTTAAATTGCAAATTCATAGCAAGAGAATGAGTTTTGGAATCACCTGGAGTTGCGAGTGTATATTGAGTCCTTCAGGGCTGATGGCGCGATGACACTTGGTGACACACTTGAAAACGTTCATTGTACTATAATTAAAAAACGGCTGCCTCGATTAAGATTCGGTTTAAATAACCATTTGGAAATATAGGTCCCTCGCGTGCCACACTATGACGGATAAGAGTATCCGTCACCAGAGATCGCGTGTATGAACTATTTGAAGAAATAAAGGCATATTCGCGATATATTTTTCCATCGTATTTCAATCCGCCACATTAACACGCCTTGAAGGCACATCAACACGCCTTCCTTGTAAGTTTCGGTATCGTGTTTAAAACAGTACCTGCACGTGAATACCATTACCAACAAGACCCATCAGTATCTGATTCAGGTCTTGTGTCCGCATGGGACAACCTGACACGCAGTAGGCGTTTGTATAAGTAAAGTCGACACCAATGACGAGAACCGATGTGGCCACAAGAGCGAACACACCGGGAGCTGGGCTTACCCCCGTGGTACCTGTTTGAAGCTTGGGTACGGCGCGTCCATGACTCCCATCAGATCCAAGGCATCCCAAGGACGGATATTGCAGGGATATTGCAAGGGTCGTGGCTGATTAAGTGCACTGATGACACAAAATCCTAACCCGCCCTTATGGAATTAAATTCCAATATGAAATTTAATTGTTATATACAATACATAGCAACACATATATTTCTTCATAAAATCTAAAGTTTATTCGCCCAATTCGGGGCGAAGCCATTCTTACAATTATAGTAACCACAAGAAATTGCATCAGGTGTTGCTTGCAGTGCATCCTAGAAAACAGAATTAATGACTTAAGTAAGCTTTTATTGCGATAAATTCAAAGAATACTTGGGACCAAAGTGTCCCTTGCTACAGTTGCGAGATACATTTTCTGTCACGTTCGAGTCTTATCACGCTGGCGGATGACGGACGGACGGACGGAAACCGACGAAGCAATCTTCCTCTGGTCCGGGCAACGAGCACGAATGTGGGCCTATATCAACAACAACAATAACAACAACAACAACAATAGCTGTAGGACACAGTAATGCCCTACGACAGCAAACAATGTGGCCGCAATAAAAACGAGAAGAAAAGAAAATGGAAACCAACGGAAGCGAAGATTCTACCGAGAGGCTACAAGTAGTTCAGTCGTCATGCTGGGAACCCCAGCGCTCAGTTGTTGCTGCTGGATATGGAGGGTGGGTGGGTAGAGGTGGCAGCTGCTCCCGCGTGAAAGGGCTATTTTACAGCACCAGACACGACGTTTTCTGAAGATGTGTGAACCCACGAACCCACTTCAACAGGAACTTCTAAAAGGTCTCCACCGGGATAAAAAAAAGGAGAAACCTGGGGAGGGCGAATGTTAAGAAGGCGTTGAGGCTCCTGAATAAACTTCATAAAAGCCGAATTGCATTTTTTTAAGCCACATTATAATTCTCATTCATACTTCGCGCCTTTGTTTGTGTTGTGGTTGACGAATTGCAGAAATTGTTGAATGCCAGAAAAATGGCTCAGCGACGAAGAATGGATGAATTACAGGAGAGCAATTACGTAATTGTGCTGGAGGCAGGAGGAGGAGGAGGAGGAGGAGGAGGTCTGGAAGTGCAGTAGGAAGGCTGAAGCTATTTGGAACAAGATGACATTCGCAGGATTTCTAGTGATTGTTTAATATTTTAGTAGAGATGAAGTGAAGCAGCGCCAAAGTTAGTTACTAATTGGACATCAGAGTTCTTAAGTTTTTACGAGTTAATAAAGGATTCACTCTCAAACAATTTTTACGAAAGAGGCGCTCAGTGCTGGAGGCATCCTAAGCTGGATTCCCGAATTTCATCCTTTTTACTCATTTTTCTGGGTTAAAAAACATGCAATTTCCTTGGGTTTTTCGGAATTTTGAGCTTAGGCCATTCTGGCACTGAGCACCTCATACCAGGTATCCAAAATAGCACCTCACTCACCAAACGTGATGCCATTGGTTGGCTTCTCCTGGTCCTTTTCCGGCTTCTCGCCACCCAGGGGCTCCAACTCGATGCCGTCCGTTGTGGCGACTTTGTAATCGCGTTTCGACATGTTTCCACAGCAGAACCCGCAACATAACATCTGGTCAGTTGCGCGAGGAGGGTATTGAGGAAGGGACCGATGTGAGGAGAGTGATGACTTTTTGTTGAGATATTACTTTGTTGTAAATTGGTCCTGTAACCTGCAAATGAAAACGAAAACACACCGAATTAATTCCAGCAAATGGCATTAACGTTCGGAGGAGCTAAATATAAATATATTTGAATATATCGAAATTCGATGCAACGTTATACAGCTCGATTATTGATAAAACGATGATTGTGGGGTTCCTCGCTTTCCATTCCCCTTCAAAGTCCTCGATCAAGCGAAACTCTTGTGTGCTGAATGCTTCGGAAATCGGAGCGCCACTCACACTTCATCACTCCACAAAAAGCCCTTCTTACTCGGCGCTCAACGTTTCATCGTACGTTGAACCGAATGCTGAAGTGGTATCGGCCGGAATGCCGATACCGTTTCTTCATTTGTGGCTGCCCTGCATCCGAGCTGGAGCATTTGAACCATTTTCACTCGTATTGTTGCTTCCACAAATGAAAAACCTCATGAATGCACACGAATCGCTTGATAAGTCGAGTTCGGTGCGAAATGCGCGCTAGAATGGCTGCGAGTGTGGAACGGGAGGGGCGGGTTAAAGCCGAGCGTGAACCAGAAAAGAGCATCTGAGTTATTTAGAAGTTGGCAGGCAGATTCTTAAAAGCTACAAATGGCTTTCTAAAAGGGCTGCGAAAGCAAGTCTACTTTTGTCATGGCGTTGCCTGAAAACACTTTGCAAGAAATTTGAAAAGCTTTGTCTGTATGCGGATGCCGCCAAGTGTATGTGTATGTGTGTAATACAATAGCAAATAATGGAAATGCATTTCATGTTTCGCACCTATTTTTACAAATTCAGTAGAGCGCATTTTGCAATAAATGCAAATAATTGAAAAAATATTTAGTACATTCCACACTCCCTGAACATTCGAAAAGCTGTATCTTCTCAACAAGCAGAGATGCTGCGACAACTGAGACGTCATGCGAAAGATCGTAATTTGATGTCTTAATTTAGTGACGTCGGTTACTTGATGTTCGTTCGGCGTGTTTATTTGAAGAAAACTCTGCGCAGAGAAACTTCGAACACGGAAAGACTTGGCCACCAAAGTCAGCCTCGGAGGTCCTTCCTGGAGGTTGCAAGTCCGCGCGTGCGTCACACGCCACAGAAGAGATTTAGATGTGGAAATACTTGGGCTGCCCAAAATGAAGTTTAGATGGTTTACAAAGTTTATGTTTTCGATTTCAGCTTGTTTTTCGAATTTAAATACGCCAAGTATTGTGTTGCAAATAATTTTTATTTCAAAAAGCTCAGAAAATGAAAGAACTTTTCATGTCAGCCCTCAATTGTCGCGGACTGTCCACTGTTTTTGGGAGACAAATGTTTCCATTCCGCAATGTAAATCTGGTCAAAAAACGTTGACGAGTTTTTCACTTTTGATTAATTATCAACAATATTGAAATCGCTTTTTCAATGAGTTAATTTCAGTATAGAAAATAGAATCTCGCCTTGCATACATAAATCATTTCAAAGTTTTGGGATTATTTATTCTCGATTTATTCTTCCTTTCATAGAAGTTTGGAATTGTTCATTAAATTCAAAAAATTTCCAAAGTGACCAAATTATTATTTACCACTACAACAAAAAAAAAGAATTGTTTCGAGTTAAGCTCAAAACTGCAAGAGTTAGTTCACAACTGCGAAAAGTACATCCGTAAAATATGGAAAACCAACCCTTGAACAAGAAAAAATATTCTTACTAAAAAGGCGAAAGTTTTTGCTTGCAATAAGGAAGAAAAACAAAACAAATCCATCAACTACCGACGAATTAGCGATGTTTTGCGGAATTTCGGGGAAGAGGTGCCTCGAGGTGGCTCTACATTCCATTGTGCCGCCCAGTAACAACGTTAAATAAAAACAAAGAACACAGAAAAAGTTATTGGATCAACCACAAACATAATGCTTGGTCGCCAAACAAAACCCTTCACTGCACTACGTCTTTGAAACACGTTTATTACCTAAAATGCTGCCACCCGTTCGTTGTAAATTTAATGCAAAGCGCCTCACTATTCCTTCGACTACACAGAGTTCACACTTCTTGCAGCCATGGCGACGAAGGGAGTGGAGCTGCTTCACCCTTTCAAGGAGAGGAGCGCTCCCCCCCCCCACCACCCTGGGAGGGGAGGGCAATACTCTCACATTGTTCTTCTCTTCAACTTCAATAATGACGACTCCTGCACCTGTGTGGACATTTGCATTTGAGAATTCCAACTACAACCGTCACGAGAAGTACGAGCAGGATGGTTGCCGTAGCTATAGCTAGGCTAGACCGCCCCAGTCCTCTTTCACACCCACTTAAGTGAGTTAATAATTTAACGAATGTCGCCGGTAAATTCCAAAATGATTGCTCTACCGGGATCGTTACACGCCCGAAACAAGATGGCAAATATGCATTAATTGCTCTTAATGTACAATACTTACCAGCTCCGTGAGGCGATTGTTTCAGTGAAAGTTCTTATAATTATCACGACTCTGCCGAGCGACTGTAACGCTTGAGATGGAGTTCCGAATTCCTTCCAGTTCTGTGCGAAATTACTGAAGCTTCTTCACGCGAGGATTTAAAAATATGCACTCATCAATTGTAATTAACACGCTTTCACGGAAAGTATTAAACTTTCAGGGATCATTTATTTCGACGAGTCTTTTTCTGTATGCGGATATGCAATAAATGCTTACAATACATTAATTCAAAATGCGCTTCACTCTGACCCGTTTATTTTCCGTACTCATGACCGTGTAAGAAGCGTGTGATGCGGGTGCAGGCTATATGAAGTGTTGTTGATATGTATGTGATGGCCTTGAAATATCCTTTTCCTTTCAATTCACCAGCACTTAAATACGCCTTTACGAAGTTGCAAATATTGGATTAGAAATGAGAAGGCAATTGAAGCAGAGGCGCGAACTGCATAAACAATTTTAACAAAACAACTTTTCCAGAATTGTACTTTATTTTGCAACACAAGAAGCAGCCATGAGCAACAAAGGATTCACTCTTTCTGACTGAGCTCCGTAGACGTGCTCGCAAATATATACGGGTATCCTGATGAGGCGGGAAAATGGCTTTCCATTTCTATTTTCATATTCAGGCGGGAGCAGGAGAGCGTTTTTCACTCGCGCTCGGAAAGCGTGCTTTCAGTGGAAAGCTAAAAGCAATGAACTCCGACTCTCTCTCTCTCTCTCTCTCTCTCCCTCTCTTTTATATCGGCTTGTGGAATCCACTCAGGACAACAAACATCCCCTTAAGCTCTCTCTCTCGGCGGACAAGGCATCCTTTCATCAGTGTTGTTAAGATTTTCAACTTTGGGCTCATTTAAGCAACTTTCACCATTCAACTTTTATTAGTTCTAGAATTATATAAGCTCCAGACCCTAAAGGTTTCAATTTACATTATCAACTTTGTGGTAAATATCACCTGTGTCACCCCGTGTCTCTCGTAGAAATAATAGATTTTTTTCTAACATTTTGCTGGACAAATTTAACATCATAGAGAGAAACTGACGGCAGAGAAGTTATTTAAACTTTAGACGGGTATAAATTAAACCTTAGACGGGTTTAGCTTGTACTTCTATTTGGCTTCAACACAGTAAAGCAACAACTTATGATTATGTAGTTTATATCGCAGAAAGCTTATTTATTTATTCATAAGTGCTTGACTACTTATTTTTTTAGCTACCTAAAAACCAAACTGACATTTCTTGAATTCATTTCATGAACTAATAAGATTAACACAATGATTTTGAAACACTAAAGAAATAAATTAATTATTATCATTTACGAGAAGAATTTTACATTGGAAAGTCGGCTTATTTTTTAACACGTAAATCGATTGCTTCACCTCCTTCCAAGTCTAAGTCGGCGGGAGTGCCATTGTATTCCAAAGAGTCTCCATCAAAACTGTTAAAAATATGGAAGAGTTGGCGAGATCAAAAACAATATCCATTCAATAAATAAAAAATTGTAATCCGTAGGGAGTTTTTAAAAATCAGAAATAAGTTTGGTAAACTTCCGTCTCCTTCTCTGCGTTACAAATGAGAACATATTGAATACCTTCCACAGCCATGTATTTTGTAAAGAGAACTGAAGCTTCATTAGCCAGCCTGTAGTAAACTAGACTGGATTGAAGTGATTTGAAATGTTGAGTGTTCCGGAATACTCGAAGTCGTTTAAGGTGTCAGAGGTGTCAATTGTAAGTATATTTAAAGTTGATATTTCGAGAAAGCTGGAGAATTTGATCTTATAAAAATTTCGTGTGGGAATTTTCGAGCAATTTCTTCAATACCCTTTCTGGGATACTTAAAAACGTTTCGAAATAAGGACTTTAAATTATTGTATATTATTTGAATAAGTTCATAGCATTTAAAGTAATTGTAAATGTAAAGTGGCTTCAAAGGTGTTTATGTAGCAAATTTAAATGCGTTTTAAGCATGTGAAGACCCTGAATGCTTTTGAATGCTTATGAATGCTTGAAGAGATTTAGGCGTTACTGAAAGCTATTGCATTTACTATAGTATTGACAATTTGGAAGTTCTATAACGTTATTTGGTTCTTGTACTTGAATTTCACCGCTGCGTTTTAAGGAGCTTTTGATATCCATTAAATGCATTTAGTGTCTTAAGTATTCAATATTTATTATACAATATTAAGCTCTCAGTCATTCAGGAGGGAGTCCTTTTATCAAAGATAATAACTGCAAGTGAACTAACCTTAGCTTGAGATTTTTATATGGAATGCTTAATTCTTCGGCGCACTTAATGTAGAGAATTTTAAAGTTGTCCGTTTTTAGCAGCTCAACTTTCAGGGGCCGCTTCCATTGATCCGACTGTATTTTAAGTGTAATTTTGTTCGCGTCACACCGCGTCTTTGCATTCGCTTTGTGCACATCGAATTTGCTGACGAAAATTCGCCCATCTGCAAACATCGAGGCTTGTTAGCACAAGCAACACACTCAAAATTAGGATTTGCAATTGAACTTACCTATGAATTGATATATTTTGTAGTCGATGCTTGCCGGAGTATCATTCCCACTTATGATTTTATTATTTATGTTAAATACTAAGTTCTTTTCTTCGGCGCCCTCGCGTTCTGCGATCTTCTTGAAGATGTGTGTAAATTTCTGGTGCTTCCTCAACTTGAAAACCTCAGGATTTCCGTTCCACATTATCTTCACTGATATTTCAGGATTCTCCTCGTCAAACGACAGATCCAACGAGCTGATTTTCTCTGACCGTTCTCCACTTTTCTCCACCGTGTTAGGCGTTTCTTCATCCGAATCAACATTTATCTGATAACATTAAATTCAAAGCTATGAAATCAAATGTTGTGCATCGTAAGCACTTACTACGCCTAATATCCGGTGAATTGGGCTGGTCACTAAATCCACATATTCCACATTTGTGCTCTGAGCTGCCATTAATGCAGCGTAGTCCCGTCTTCGGTGGCCTCGTTGAATCGGATTTGCTCTTGTAGAGACACTCTTTTCTACGGGACCTGGAGCTGGCGGCGGTTGTGGCTGTGGTGGAGACAGGGTCTGTGACTGTGTTGCCGCTCTTGTTTGTCTTTTTCGGCCACGTCCACGCCCACCCGTACTCGATTGTTGTTTTGCGGCAGGCTGAGAGGCACCGGCTGTATCTGCTTTGGTTAGAGAACGCGTGAGCCGACGTTCCACTCTCTGCAATTCTACAGGCTGTGCATTTGTGATCTGTGGTCCCTCTCTCTGTGTCGGCGCTGATGGAAGGGACTCCATGGTTAGAGGGGATGTCGCATCTTTTTTACCCTTCGAATCGCTCCCTCCTTTTGATTTTCTTGCTGACTGCTTGCTACCTACTACGAGACTGACCTCAGCTGCTTTCTTTTGTTCTTTCTGTTCTTTCTCCCGGTTCGCATGGGACGAAGAGCCAAATCCTTCTAATGCGGCATCGTCCTCACTATTGCTGTCCGACAAAGCAGGAGCCGAACTTTTATATTGGGCCAATAAGTTTTCTGCGAGGAATTGTAAATATATTCGTGAAACAAAACTTTTAAAGATTCCGCGTTAACTAGCTTACTATTGCAAAGCTCATCCAGACCACCGAAAACATCGTATTCCTCGGACATTACTATACAAAATTACTTCCGCCCGAAATCGAATTCCAAAAAATATAATCAAGGTCCTTACAAATAACAATACCGTTCGTTTACTTTTGCAGTGAACTCTTCATATATTCAAATACCAACAAAATATAATATTACGATCTTCAGCCAAATTTCTTATTGACAAACTAAGTATATTTTATTAATATATTTGATAGAAAAGTTTGAGCTTCCTTAAATATTTTTACAATCTTAAGAGGTTTTAAATTATGAGATCCATTAAAATAATTGACGGCTACGCAAACGGATTTGATTTAGTAGATTTCTTATCTGTATTAAAATCATGTACACATTCTTAACCGTTTGACTGCTGAGGAGAGCTAAAGCACTCGTCCTGTGTTGTGGCAAGCGCTCTTCAGCAATCAAACGGTTGAAAGGCATGTCGATAATATGTAACATAAATTTAAAAGTGATTCTTGCAAATATAGTCTTGGACTTTAACGCTTATATAGAAGAACAACCACTGAAGAGAACATTACACCACCGCAAATGATTAAAAGAAAACTAAAAAAATTCGTTGGTAGAAATATTCTTACCATCCTATTTTATATATATATTAGTATAACAGACGAACAGACTTTTCAAACATCCCTCTATCCACTGTTGACGCATTGGGACTGATCACATTATTTTCATTTTTTTTATTACATAAAAGTGTGCATGTATGCTCCTCTTATTACTTTGCTAGAACGGAATATTTTCTACGTTTTTTTTTGTTATTTTATGTTAATAATTTGAACTCTGTTTCCATGCATACATCTATTTCAGATGACTAAGCTCATTGTTTGCGCTTGTGACGCGGGCCCCGAACTGACATTATTTTTGTCCCAATGAACACGGCGACATGTTCGGCGAATTTGCTCTCAGTAGCTCTTAGACAACAACAATTACATGTGTCCCATGCCAAGGAACACCGTGTAATATCCCCAAACTGACAAGTGTGAACACACCTTCAGGGTGAATTTTAAATTAGAGAAAATAAAAAAGGGAAATTTTGCACAATGTATGCTGGTCCTTAGTAAGTGGTACGTGAACACGGCCTCGCAACGTCATGGATGGTTGTCGACTCTGGGTATAGATGATTACTTTTCTGCTTTTAATTCCTTCTACGAAGAGTGGAAGTGGAAATCTTATCAACCGCAGGGGCGAATTCGTCCTTTTTCTGTATATTCTTAATTAATATAACTAAGTTCCATTAAGACTGATTATAAGTTAAAGTGAAAAGTGAAACCTGCGTTAAGTAGCTTCGCTAAGGTAAAAAAATAGGGAAAGTTGCATCGACACCTGGGATAATAGCCCAGATAAGAAAATCAGTCCATCACAGTTCCGGAAGGCAGTGCAAAGTGACGTCTGGAGACCATCCAGGAATAGAAACCAAAGGTCCTTGACAAAATGTCTTCTGCTTCCATACTGAGCGTCATCCAACATTACCAACGTAGCATTGAAAGTAGCCAAACGGACGAGCCAAGGGTAAGAAATACCTTGGTATACAACACCAACAAAACACTTGTATGTATGCATGGCTGATCTTACTTGGTGCGAGGATCTGTATCCTGCTGAACTAGAACTTAAAATTTTTAATAATTAATTATCGATTAATCAACTTCTTTCTCTCAACTGATTACTTTCTTTGAAAAAGTATAATAATTGGAGCGAATATTTTTGGTCAATAATAGTGATTTTATTGTAGGGATTGAAGCCTTCAGAAAGATTTAAGATTTAAAGTGTGACATGAAAATACTTCACAGTAAACACTGTCTACAAAATTTTTTCATTACAGGAACTGAAGTATTTAATAAGCTTTGTTGTTTCTTAATTGTTCTTATTATATAATACATTTTCTTAAAAAATTATTATACATTCCGTCAGAATTCCTAAATGAACGTTGCGTTTTTATTCTCTCGTAAACAAAGCCTTCCCAGCACAAACTAATTTGGGTGTGGGTTAATAAATATTGTGTTGACCACTTTAAATACCTCTCAGCCAAAAAGGCTTAAAAAAGCAGATTGTTATTTACAAATGTTATGTTTAAATTGCCACATTAAAACATCTTCAATTAACCGACCTTCGGCTAACCATTTCTTTTCAATCAACCTACCATTTGCTCTCAGCCGAAGCATCCTAGACACGAAATTGTGTGCCACACTACATTTTCTACACACAGTTTCGTCCACTACATTTTATTCGACTAAAATTTAATTATTAGTCAAATAAAAATTAGGCCGACCGAAATTAAACAATTCATCGTTTGGGTGAAAGTGAAGTCGAAATTGCAAACCTAAAGGTTTAATCTAAAATATTAGATAAATCTCTCAATTCTAAGTTACAGTCTTCATTAACTTCACACACCTCCGATTAGGAGTCGCTCGATTAATCTCAAGTGGATTACTATTTGTACCATTAAATGATTACAGACGAAGTATTTAATCGTTTCGTATCTATAAATTCTTCATAAAAATTAACTCTTTCAACTTTTCAGCTCCTTCATTGCGTCAGCAAACTCTACAAGCTTCCTGTAAAAGTTGAGCATCTTCAGGAAACTGGAGTTGGTAAGACAGTCAACTCTTTGCGCAAGTTTGATGGAGAAATCGGTGCTGCTGCGAAGGCCCTCGTGGCGAAGTGGAAGGCCATGGTGGCCGCAGAGGAGGACCCAATGGAAGTCAGTTATCAGCAGGACGAACACAACTCCGACGATAAGGGTGGTGACAGCGGCAACGACGACGAGAAGACCGACCAAAGTGGAAGCAAGGGTGGAAATGTGTACGACGAAGGAGCTGCATGTACTCCGAAATCGACGACATCGTGGGGTAAAGGATGTCAACAAATACCAGTGAAGATGGAAGTAAAGGGAAAGGAGCACAAATGCAGCCAGCAATCCCCCCCGGAGTCACATCACAGGTCTCTTAGTGCAGGCTCTCGTTCGGACTCCTCCTCGAAGCCCGCATCGAAACCAACCCATTCTTCGTCGAACCCCGAGTATAAACAGGAAGAAAAGCATCACAGTAGGCAAAGTAGGCACAGAGAAGAGAAGGAAGTGAAAGCGGAGCGAAACGAGACAGAGAGACACAAGGGCGATGACGCTAGCGAAAGCAAGGAAGGCAAGTACAAGTCATCGTCACCATCCAGACATCGTAAGAGCAGCAGTGCAGGCCGGGAGGGGAAAAAAAGTTCGAAGGAAGATCATCACATGAAGAAAGCTGGGGATTCTAACGATACACACAGGGGTCGCAGTCGCGAGGAGAGCGATCGGAGAAAAAGTCGCGCAGACCACGAAAAGCACTCGAGCTCGTCGAAGCATAAGGATCGTAAATTAGAGAAAACATCTCTAGTGAGTGCCAGATTTGTCAAAGTATAAAATTAAAATTTAATTTCAGTGTTCTAATAAATTACAAATTCAGCTGTTTAATTCCCATTTTCTACGTAGTTTTAAGAAAGAACTTATTAACCCTTTTGCAGTTTATTTAAAAAGAGCGAACTCCTCGAGGAGGTTCTCGTCCTTCGGGAATGTAAAATTAAAATTTCGTCTGTTAAAATTCCTCAATGAGGAAAAAAAAAATTCTTCAAATATGGCTTCCTTACCAAAAAAATTTCTACCTTAACAGATACGAGTACACCAAGCAATATTCTAAAAAAGGCGGAAATACTTTTGACTCCTTAGAAATGAAATTGAAACGGAGTAAATCGTAGGAACAAATTTTAAATATATTCCAGTTTTAATTCCCACGGAAGCTGAATTTAAAATGCATTCTTTGAATTATCCTCGTCCTTTTTTCAATACTTATTAGATAATTTGTAAAAGAACCACATTTATCTTTCCTCTCTTTAAGCAGAAGAATCACGAGAAGGTGGCCTCAAGTCACAGCCGAGATAAAGGCAAAAATAAAAGCACCTCGTCTGCTTCAACCAGCACAAAGGTTAAATCATCAGTAGCAGATGCTCCAGCATCATCATCCGCCGCATCATCGAGTACCTCCGCAGAAAGGAAACGGCGGCGTCGGGATTCCGAGCACGAATCTTCGAATGATGCTAAGGTTTCTCCACAGATTCACCCAACGAAGCATAGCAAAGTTGGCGGTGGAAAAACGCGTGCCAACGAGGAGGATGAAGATTGCATCGATTCCTCAACGGGCGCGAACTTCGCTGATGTGCTCGGTATGTTGAATGTGCCAACGAAGAAGTCCAAGAAGACGGCCAGCAGTACAAAGCAGCATGGCACCAGTACAAAGCCGGCTTCCTCGACATCTGCTAAGAGCAGCAGCACCGCGAAAGAGAGCAGCAAGCTGAGTGATACGAAACGTTCGGAACCGTCGTCCAACACAGCTTCGAGCTCCCGTAATTTAGATCTGGTAAGTTGATTTGACATGTAGAAAAAAGGGAAGCCATATTAACCGCGGTGTTACGCGCAATTCAGAAGCCTAGCTTGCTATCGTCCTCCGCAAAGTTGGAGCCACTGGACCCCACCATCACTTTGGATCTTCCGCCGATATCTACCAATTACAAACCACTGCCACCGAATCAAACTATCATGGAGTGCGTGTTTCCCCCCTATTTCGTGGCAAACGTGCCTAAGGCGCCAACGCGCATAACTACCGATGAGGAGGCAATGAATGTGGGCATTTGCTCGAAGACCAAACGGTGAGGCACTAATGTTCTTTCATCCAATCTGATTTCTTATAAAATTTACGTTGCTCCAGCAATAAGCAGCGCCTAATCTCCGTTTGATCCTTTACATGCTCTATTTTCAGTACCAAAATATATTCCGGTGTCAGGCCAGGCCAGCTGCTGCAAGTACCGACTCTATTTGATCTCTGCATACGCGTGCTGCAAAAAAATATCGATGGTTGGTGACCACTTTGCGCGACCCTGTAAAAGCGCTGCTTACAAAGAATTTATAAATTTTACTCTACAGCTCTTGAGTATACTGGCGGAGTGCCGTTCGAAGTGCTGCGCCCAGTTCTGGAGCGTGCCACTCCGCAGCAACTGCTGGTATTCGAGGAATACAACCCGTATCTGCTGGAAGATAGCGACACTCTGTGGCAGCAGCACGTGCAGAGGCATCACCGTACGCAGAAACGCATGGAAATGGAGTCATGGCGCGAAATGTTTCTGGTGAGTCGACAACCAACGCTTCTTATTTACTCCTGAAAAGCGCTTGGTTCAGATGAATTGCTGAGTGTAATGACACCCACATAAATCAAATACTTAAATAAGTGGTCACTTAAAAAATTGCGACAGAAAAATTTTAGAGAAACATGTTTTCGTTGCTCTGTTTTTATAAGAATTTCTTGCTGCGGGCCGGCTCGGGACTCCATTATCTTAATTAATGCTTTACTCTTGCTTGATTTCAAAGCTCGGCATCGAACTTTGCATAAGTTGCATTGGTAAAGTGGAAGGCGTTTGTGACTAGCGCCCCACTCTAGAATTTAATACCTAATCAAGAGGTATCCTTTAAATATGCTTGTGTTTTACGTCCATCATTGCTCATGATATGAAAAAAAAACTTTAATTTCCTTACTTTTTACATTGTCGTCTTCCTCCAGCGCTGCCAGGAAGATCAAGATCGTAAACTGAATATACTCGCCGAGAGCATCAAACAGTCACAGAAGGTAATCGAAGCCCCAAAACGTAAAACTCAGTTGGCCTTCGTCGACTCCATGGTGAAGCCTCCTAGGAACGTGCTGCGCAAGCAAGAACAGTACGGTACGAAGTCGCAGCTGACGGCAACGCCTGCTGCACGTGTGGCGGCGCTTTCGAATGTCATTCCGAACGCGGCCAAAACTGGAGATGCGCGTTTGCGCATTGCCGCCTCGGTGCGCGATAATGCGCAAGTCCGTAAGTTTAGCCTCGTTTGAGTCCGTAAGGACGACGGTAATTTAGAAATGCTTCTATTTTCAGATAGCTTGGTGCGTCCTAAGAAGGCGCCGTTGATGGCCAAAACACTTCAGCTTATGCGCGGTCGTCAGAAGCGGTAGGCAGTCAGCGGGCGCCCGATGTACGTGATTAAATTGGCCACAATATTTGGTCGTAACCGCGGCTATTTCAGCGGAAATGCAAAATACGTCACTCTAAATGTTTCAGTTATTTACACCTCTGCCCTTGCATCACTCAATATTTTTAGTAGTTATTTTTGTGTACATTTTCAGTTATTTATAACCAAATTAAGATCGTAAGTTGTTGAAATAGAATACGTATATATCGTAGGTAAGAGTAAAGATTATTAAATAAACTAGTTCGGCGCAGTACGGTATTTTATTTGTGCAGCAATTCCACAATTCGTCATAATATAACATTGCGTTGTGAACTTCTTTGGCTGATTTTATTTCAAAAATTTGGTGAAGGAAATCTCAAACATACAATAACGCCGTTTTTATAAAAAACGATATTCACATAAAAACCTTTTAATCCAGTGAGCTGTGATGCGCAGTATCGGCGCGTAGGATACACGCAATAAATTGAAAATAAATTCGCCCAAATAACACGGAGCTTTTTGACTGAAATTTAGAGACAAGTAAGTATAACATTTATATTAAAACAAAACCTCCATATAGAAACCAAAACTTAGTTGCCAATGCACGATAACGTGTCATCGGAACTAAATAATACTTTTAGTAAGCGCTGGCTTTTACTACTCAGTGCCATTAACTGACTTGCGGCCGAGAAAGAATTCGTCGCTGTTGAGTTGCTCCCGCTTTCAGCACTGCAAGAAATTGTCCTGAATTAAAATGACTGGGGAAGAACGATTTGTGGCCCTTACTTCGTGGTGCCTATTTTGCTGACGTCCCACAAACGCATGGTTCCATCTGAACATGCTGCAGCCAAATGCTGACCAAACGCACTCCACGCTATGCTCGTGCAACTGGCAGTCAAATCTTTCAACTCAGTCAGCTGCGAGCCTGCAGCCAGGTCATATATGCGTATCTTGGTTTCTTCTCCACCGGCTGCCAGCATCTTGCCATCTGGACTGAATGCAATGCTGGTCACGGGCTGCTTGCAGTCAGAAAACACACGCATCAACTTCCCACTCGTGACGCACCACAGACGTACGGATAGGTCAGCCGAACCTGAAGCGATGTAGTTGCCATTCGGATGAAACGCAACACACTTCAGGCGAAATCAACCATTAGTAGATGTTCTGAAGGCTGTGTTAACTCACTTCGACATCCTGTGTGTGGCCCACATAAGTAATGAAAGGAGTTTCGCGGTCCAAGGACCAAAGTCTCGCTGTTAAGTCCTTTGAGCCCGTGCCTATGAACATGCCTACAGGACTCTCGTCGACACACCAGACCGGGTAGGCGTGGCCACGATACACGGCGGCACAGGTATAGTTCCCAGCTCGCCAGCACCGCACGGTGCGATCCTTGGAGGTGCTGTACAGCAGCGAATAGTGAGACGAGAAGCACACATCGGTAACTCCGCCTCTATGACCGCGCAACTGAATGCCGCCATAATCATTACTATTCTTGTGTTGGGAAAGCATTTTAATCCATTCATTCTGCTACGTAAGATTACAACTCACATCGAATTCTCCTCATATTTCCGCGCATAAAATTCTTCTACATCCGCGTCCTCCTGCGATTTGCTTTCTTCGTCGGTTCTCACTGCGTTTTCGATTTCATCTTCTTCCTCCATGACGAAGCAGTTGCTTAGTTCCCACTTGCATGCCGAGTCCGTCTGCCGTTGGTGTATATTTCTTCCTCTGACAGTTCGCTGATTCATCTGCCAAAGATATATGGCGGAGCTGCCAAAGCCTGCGGCCAAGTGACACTGTTGTTGATCGAGGTCTGCTGATGTCAGGCTAGAATTGTGCACCCAAAATAATGCGGCTTCTTAGGGATATTAAGACAAGTGCAGCCTACCTTCTACATTGGTCCGCCACCTTTACAAATCGTGGAAATATCGTTTGAGCTTCGAATATCTTCTCACTGCACATCTGCATGAACTTCAAACACATGAACACTTTGGATTCACGTCCTTGCTTATCGGCTAATTCGTCGTTAGTCTTGAGTTGATCGCAGGGTGTCTCAGCCGGTCTTTTGCTTGCAGTTGAGACACTTGGTTTCTCTGCCTCACCTTCCTCCTGCAGTATTTCATCATCTATATCCTCGTCGGGGCCGTTGAATAGGTAGTCTTCGCTCCACTGGCGCACTTCATTGTCGATGACGTACACATGCAGCCACGTGTAGATGATGTTCATTATCAAAACGTGACCCTTCGTCTGTAGGTAGTCACTTAGAGCACTAAACACTTCCTCCGAGATGTAGAGCTCATACTTGGATCTGCGAAATTCTCGGACATCTTCATTTTGTTCTGCGGTATCGTATTTCGTGTGGGTCGAGAGAACCTGCACGAGTCTGATGAAGAATTTTTGCTCAGCGTCCACCTCCTTACCAGCAATTTTAGCAAACTTAATTTGAGTATTTACAGAGCTGTTTTCATTATGACCTGCAGCGACTGCACCGCTCACTCCGCAGCCGTTAATCTTAATGGGCAGCGGGGCTTCATAGTTCTCCACCGGCGCCACCAGGCTGGCGTTCTTCTTCAAGAAGTCCAGCGCCGCCTTGGGCTCGTTTGCTCTAAGCAGTTCCAGGTAGAGGTGGCAAAGAACAGGTGCATAAAAGCGCCGCAGCTCTTCTCGAATGTCCTCCTCTTGAGCTTCGATAAACTGCGAGAACTTTCCAAACTGCTGATCCACGATGTGCTGATTGTTGCTTATGCAAAGTACGTTGGAGTAAATAAAGGAGTTTCCTTTCGTCAGGTCGCCCTCAACCATCCTGTTGAAGACGAACTCCTTCTTGTTTTGCAGCAGCATGAAGTCCATCTTGCGCACTTTTTCGCTGCCCTGTAAATGTTCGGGGTATTTTAATCATTTGATCATGGAAGGTTCTGATGATTATAGTTACCACATAGTTTCTTTGCTTCAAATATTGACCAACTGCTGCACGAATTAAATCGTTTTTGGACTTCTTAGGCTTATTAGTACCATGTTGAACGCTTTTCTTGCTTGACATCTCTGCCATTTCTCGATCTTTACTGCTGATGCATCCACAAGTGCGTACACTCGTATTATTTAGTATGCTTTAAAAAATGAAGCTCAATGTATAAATCAGACGTTTTTGGATAGGTGCTTAAGATACGGATGTGGGTAGGATCAAAGAAAAGTTGTCTTTGGTCAGGATTCGACGCTGGAATCTTTATTTGTTTTTTGTTTTTCACTTTTCCTTTCTTATGACATACGCTTTTGAAGGAACCGATTTTTTTGATTTGCTTTCCATTTCTTTTGTCATTTAAAGATAGTACTCAGAAATGAGTACTATTTTTTGTACATCGTAACTTTTTTTAAAATTCTTGGTATAATACCACAATTCTCTCGTGCAGCCATGTGCATGCAGCTCCAGCTTTGTCTTCGCTTTGTCTGCTTGGAATGAACAATTTTAGACTGAATTATAGGCCTGCTAGTGACTCAAAATACATTTAATACTAAGTATTCATACGCATTCACATAAGTGTACAAGCGTACAGGCTTTTTTCAAGAGCAAAATTTGTCCACCTAGTACCCTGTGAAAACACTTTCTTGCCGCCAAAGTGTCTCAAAGGATTTGACCGTAGTTTTTCCCAACACGGCTTCGTCGCGATATTAGTGGAAATAATTGGACATTTCCTGATCTCTTGAAGTGCCACAAATTTCTTCCCATATTTCAGCAATTGGTGAGAAAACGTACCGCAATTTTTGGCAAATATTGTTTCATATATATCACAGGTTCATCGACAATACTAAAAATTTATAGGAGTAACCCCATATCTGCAACAAGAAACGCGTATGTGTTGTAAAATAATAGACATTCAGGCAGATTTTTTGCCATTGAGTCAGGCTGATATATTTCACAAACACATCTCCATCAAACTGCGAAAGCAGCAACACTGGCTTGGAAAATGAATCAGCTGATTCCACTACAGTTGTTGCTGGCTGCTTGGCGGGGTTTGTGTTTTTATTCAGAACGCCGCACAGTGTGCTCAGAATATGTACAAGTTGGTAGACCCTCGAGAAATATAAATAAAAGCATTACATTGAATTGAATTCATAAATATACTAACTTTTAACATGACGACGACAACAACAACTAAATTTGTCAATGAGTTTTGTGATATAATTGATAGCTACGGCGGCCGTGATAAGGTGAGTAATTGTAGACGTCAAGGGATTGCAGAAGTACCGTTCGATTAATTGAATTAACTAACTGAGTGCAAATGATGTATGGTGGCATATAAGTTCGTAGTGTTCCAGGAGATCCGTTCGGAACGTGGCTACATCACGGGACAATGCAGCGTTGGCACTGGAACCCTACGCAACAGGTTTTACTATCGAATATCGATCACTGAACCGGTATGATATGAAAGATTTGAATACACTACCAGATGGAGGGAAATGGTTACTCGAAAGCTGAAAGCTTTCGGCGGCTGCTGAAATCTTAAGTCGCAGAGTTTGTGCTGCACCACGTTTGGGAAATAAAACTGGCACTAATAAAGCCAAATGTATAGAAGTAACTATTTGTTGGATCTGCTCCAGTGCCGTGCTCACGACAATTTGTTTCTATTTGGCGGAGCGGTGGAGTGAGCCTGGACAGTGGGGGAACAGAAAATAATAAACGTAATTCATTCTTCATAATTTAATTCGTTCAATGTAATATGCATTCAGGAGGAAACGGGCAGGCATTGGTTAAAAACGAGCAATTTAAAGCAATAGAAGGAAATTACTGCTTTATTTTTGTTGTGAGCGTTTAAATTCATTCGCGGTTCATTGCGGGGTTTCACTTCAATTCCTAAATACCGCTATCGCGCATGAAATTTTGGTATCCCGGTATAGCGTGTGGAACTTGAACTCCTGTTAGTTTCATGCAATGAAACAGCCGAATTCCAAAACGTTCTAAAAGCAGCGATATTCGGGAAAATACACAAAAATGCTTTTTAATTACTTCAATTATTGATTGTAGATATATGTGAAAATTATTGAAAAATAATAATCTAGGTAAATCTAGATATTCAGAGATTTAAAAATAAAATCGTAAAAATCGGTTGTTTGTAAAATAGCTGCATTAATGCATTCGTATGCATTCTTCATCTGCTTTTCAAATACAATACAATGGACACCAAATTGGGCTAGTTAATTGTTCGGTGCCGTCCCTGGAATTTGTCGCGAATTTCTTCACTTCTAAACCAAACAGCTTTGTTTACTTTCAATTATCTGCCTCGCATTTGTAATTTGTATTAGCATTTTCAATTTTACTTCTACCGAATTGTGACTTATTTACGCCTGGTCTTCGAAGGGTGTTAATTGAGTTAATCACTTTCCATTTTCACTTAAAAACGAATCGCGAGGGGATTCGACGGAGATGTTGATGAGTGATTAATTTTGTTTGCGTTGTGAGCAGCGCATTCGGCGATCTAATGACGTGGGTCGAGGCGCGTAGAATGGTGATCTTAAAAGTCTTTAACGATAGTGAGTATAAAGAAACTCGCGTTTCTTCTAAACCGATTAAAAGTTCTCTGAAACCTATAAAATGTGGTTGCGACCCAGATATAATAAAGCAAGAAGAAGCTTATTATTAATTTCCTATTTCCATAAAAATGCAAGACACCGTTATCGGTCCCCAGTACACAGTTAGCTTACATGTGTACACCGGCAGTTAATTGCGTCAAGCAACAAAACACTCAAAACACTTGGTACGCGGTTCGAGCACAGATATTTACCAAAATAACACATGTTATGACGTTAATCTTCAATAAACAGCCAACATTAAAGAAACGTCATGCTCTCAACGAAAGCTGTTCCTTTGTTTTCATGGATGCACTGAAATGTAGTTTCAGTTCTTAGCAGTTGCGTTTGGGTTGTATAAAATGTAATATACAGAACAGTAAAATTTCGAAGTGCAGTACAAATGCAAGCTTCAGTACCATATGTACTTTAAATCCAAAGACTAAGTATTTTGATTTTAAGTTCTTTTGTACTTTTATAATTGAGTACTCTAGAGCCCAGACCTAAATGCAATGGTACTTAATTTTAGCGTACTTTTGTGCTTAAATACCATTGCCGTAAGTACTTGAAATAACCCTTTACTTTCTATTTAAGTACTCTGTGTTTAAGTACCTAATTGCCATTACTGTTTTTGTACAGGGCAGAGTCTAAATACCCTACACCCGCAAAGTTAAAAAGGAGAAATAAGTAAGCACATAAAAGTGATTTATTCTGAAATCCTTTAAGCTGTTAAAGTCTGCGGCACCCATCTTTGTGGATTTTATGCTTTCGCTAGAGACAGTGAAAAAGAATTTCGTCTTAAAAATTAAAAAACGTGCCTGTACATTTGGTATAAAAAGTAGGCGTAGTTGTAAACCGATTGCGCCCTCTTGCAACAGGCCTGGGCAAAATGAGACAATTTCCTATCTCAAATAAGAATTTTATTTCACAACGAATTAACGAGTTATCTCAAATGCTTTCGTTATTTCAAAATGAGATAACACGGTTATTTGAAATAACCATGCGGATGCGATAATTATCTGAAATAATTTGTGAGATGACTAATTGAAATAACGAGTTTTTTCAAATATCGTCGTTATTTCAAAATTAAGTACACGGTTATGTGAAATACTTTCTTTATTTTAAAATGAGATAACATGGTTATTTCAGATAACCACGCAGATGCGATAAATATCTCAAATAATTTCTGAGATGTCTAATTGAAATAACGAGTTATTTCAAATATCTTCGTTATATCAAAATGAGATAGCATGGTTATTTCAAATAAGCAGATGAAATAATTATTTCAAATAATTTTATGGATAATTTTTTTTAATAACATAATATTTGAAATAATTTAAATAAAAAGAAAAATACCTCTCTTTATCTGGTGCCAATTGTGATCTCTCACTGCGGTTACAATCTAAATATAATTTGTTACAAATCTAAATAAAACACAATCCAACACATCCGTTTTAAAGTTTTTTTTCAAAAAGAGTGGCTGTAAAATACACATTTACAACTTTAAACACCTTGTAACAATTTTTAAGGTATTCCATTCCCTATGAAAAAAACGTTAAAAAAATTTCGTAAAAATCGTCCTACCCCAGCTAGAGATCACAATTGGCAACCCATACAGAGAGGTATCTTCAATTTTAATTAAATTATTTCAAATATTACGTTCTTAAAGAAATTATCTCACAAATTATTTGAAAGAATTATCTCATCTGCTTATTTGAAATAACCATGTTATCTTATTTTGAAATAATTCATCATTTTCAAAATCTCATTTTGAAATAACGAAAGTTTTTGAGATAACTAGTTATTTCAAATTGTTATTGCTTATCTTATTTGGAATAAAAATGCACAGGCCTGTTTTGCAATCATCAACTAGTCTACAAAACCAAGAATATTTTACTACTTAAAATCTTATTTAATATATCTACTTAAATCTATTGAAACAGATAGACATAAAGATGGGGAGGCGGACGAACGGACGGATAGACCGACGAACGGACCTCGACTCAGAAAGTAGTGTTAAATCTATAATAATATAAATATACATTTGATATTTTACCTCCTGTGCGGTTAAAGAGAAGAACATAATAGTGTATACATTCCCTTCGGGTGAAGGGTGTAGAAATGGGCGTGACACTCGTATTTTTTAAACACTGTGTTGCAATTTATAACTGCTGAGATATAAAATTTTCTGTTCACACACTGATTAAATTTACGTCTCTATATCTCATAACGTTTATGAGATGTTGACAACTTTTATGAGATGTTGACAACAATAAGTGGGCGGAACACGCTCATTTTTGGCACGTATTTTGGTACGTATTTTGGTAATATGCTCCGAACTAAAAAGCCTTTATACAAAGTAGGCGACTTTGTTAACCGATTTCGCACTTATTTTCATTTCCAAACTTCTCTACATAACAAAGAATATGTCAAATTTTCTCGCGACATCTCTTTTCGTTCTCCCGTAATCCTGGATTCAACAAATAAACAGGCAGACAGGGACTCATGAGGTGGCGCCAGCAAAGAATGTATTCGTTCCTACATCTATTTTGTATTCTTTTCTGCGTTACAAACGAAAGAATAAAGTGAATATACTCCATATTTTCGGTTGTAGGGTATAATGATAGACCGATATTTAAGTTATGCGTTGCGTTGTTTTTTATATCCAATAGCAAAATATCAGTTAAACAAAAAAAGCCTGCTGTCGATAAATTTTAAGACTATTCGTAAATTAGATTCACGTGAGGAACGAAGTTTGTCGAGAACTAAGTGGAAAAAAAAATAAAAATATATTTTAAGAGCTTGCGTGAGTCAACTTCCTTTGAGCGGCTAATTTGTCATTGCCAGAAAGGCGAAAACGTAGAGATAATAGCAGCAGTCATAGAATCGTAAAAGCAGGTTCGTGAAGACTACAAGAAGCCAATATAATTAACCGTCATGATAGCGAACTAAGCTAGAAGCTTGGTATCAAATGCTAGTCGTCAAATTCTTATCAATACCTTCACCTAAAGCTTCAACTGCTTTTCTGTTTGTTCTTAATTTTGATTTCAAACTTGGCTATATGCTCGTCCTCTGCATTTCCAATCCTTTGAGCTACAATTTACGCTAATAGCTCAATTTTTCTTCCTCCAATTCAAGCTTTCTTCCCTGCAAATGGAACTCGTTCTTCAATCTTTCTTTTTCTAATTGAAGTTTCTTCTCCTCGATTTTGTTTAACTTTTCAAACTTTTCTCCGTCGAAGTCAAACCGCTTTTGGACGAATGCTGCTTTTTCACTTTGAATCTCGAGCCGAATGGCTGGTAAACGGCATTGGGTCCGTAGGTGTCAGATATTGGAAATGAGTTTTCCAAATAGAAGGAATAGTCGATATATTTGTCATGCGAATCCTCTTGTTTTGGACCAAAGATTGCCTTCAGCTGGTCCAAATGTCAACATATTCGGGGGAATTTTTGCTATAAGAAAAGTACATTTTAAAACATGTAAAAGTGTTGTCTTCGGCCTGCCCGAAATCCAAATACTCTACACCCGAGTAACTGAAAAAATTATAATTTCGTCACATAACAGCTTTTGTATAAGTAGGCGGACTACGCCCATTTCGGGAAAATGTTTTTGTAATGTCTCTAGATACTGCTAAATAGAATAACGTATTAATATTTTGAACCGTTTATGGGATATTGACAACTTTTGTATAAGTGGGTGGACCACGCCCATTTTTTGTATACAAATTTGTAATACCTGTAGATACCTCGTGATAAAATTGTATCGTGTTAATATCTTATACCGTTTACAAGATAATGGCAACTTTTGTATTATTGGGCGTGGCACTCCCACTTTTGGCAAGCTTATTGGTAATGCTTCCCTATATATCCTAGTAAAATTACATCTCAATATCTTATACCGTTCATGAGATATTTCCAACTTTGTTATCAGTGGGCGTGTTATCAGAGTCGCATAAACCTATAGTAATATAATTATTAATTTTTAACTGTAGGTTAACCTCTTTGAGCCTTACTAAGAAATCAAGGCTGACTTAAAAAAATTATTATTAAATTATAAGCTTAGAAATTCAAGTAAGGGAAAATATGGATTTCAATTTAATTTGATTAAATTTTGAAATGTAAATATGGCAACGCAATAATTTTAATTATTAGAAGCGGCTTTGTGCAGACCCAGGATCTTAAAGTGGTTTTGCAACCTAAAAGTCTTAAAACTTTTATTTATGTTAACACACAATTTTTACTTTAACTGGAATTAATGTGTTGAGTTGAGAGTTCATAAATATCATTTCTGTACTATTAGTATTACCACTAATTGCAGGTGATGAAAGCTCTGTGCTACAGTGCCAAACTGGTTGCCGGCTATAATGCAACGAGGAATCCTGACCTCTCGAAGCGTTATGCGATTTTCAGTTCGCGCATCTCCGGAGCGCGCGCGACGCTTCGCCTAATCGACGACATACCAATGCTTAAGTACGCCATGGAGTACGGTTTGGGCGACAAGGTAACAACTGAGCAACCACCGAGTACGTTGGGGAAAACCTGAACTTTCTTTCTTCCCCAGGAGCCGGATCGCATCATGGCCGTCCTTGGCGTTGCCGCGAACATCGTCGACCTGATTTACTATCCAATCGAGAAAATATGCTGGTTATCCGATCACAGAATTGTCGATGTGAAAAACTGTGAAAAATGGGACACTTTGAACTCCGCGTTCTGGGTTCTTTCGGTTTACTTGAACTTAATGAGGTCAGTTACACCAAATTCTATGTCATTTTTGAATTCACGCTAGCTGCCAAAGAGTTAGTTATGAAAATCGTGTGGACCAAAGTAATGGTCAGTCTGTGGTTAACCCGGCTACTCTTCTCTATATTACTACATTTGATTAATAATAAATAAGTAATAATATTTAAAGTACCAATTATTCCCATGAGCTTTTTTAGTTTTCCTGCAGTTTCCCACAATTTTCGACTGGATTTTTTATGGAATGCTTTTTAAAAAACATGCTTTTTCTCTGTCGCGGTTATTTACAGAAATCTAAATCAGTGAAAAAGTTATTTGGCGAAATTTATATTGCATATTGTATAATTCATATAATTATATTACATAATTTCGATTTCAGAACTTTGCGAAACTTCACTCTGAACCAGAAAAAAGTCAACAGTGCAAAAATTGCAAGGTAAGTGTTATTCTAGAATACGTCTTGTTTAAAAATGCAACAGTTAAGTACAATTTCCACAACGAAACCCTTTAAAAACTTTCGAATTTCGACAAACATCGGAGTTGGTTTGGAGTTTCAGAGTTGGTTTCAATACATATTATACAGGATATTTTTCGGAAGGACTTCTGTCAAATGCGAGTGGTGGGATGGTTTCTCAGGCATTTTTATAACCGATGTCAATAATAAAAAATGTAATAAGTAACCTTGAACTATAGCAGAGTTAAGTAGAAAAGTTTATGCAGCATAGATTCGGATAGTTTAAATTCTTCATGGCATTCCGTGTAAGCGGATAACCCGTAATCCTTTCAATCGCGGAGGGTTAAGTTAAACCTTCAGCCTGATGGTTCTTTGTTATCCTTGCCCACACCTCCAACGTCTTACCATAAAATTATTAATCCTTATTCTTGCCACTAATACTTATTATTATCAACCCTTGCAGTGGGGAGGTGACGTTGGATGAAAGAACTATGAAGAAGCATCGGCTGGAAGTGCTGTCTATCGTGCGTCTGTCTTTGGATTTCCTGCACGCCGCCAGTACCTTGCCAAAGGGGTACCTTTGGGGTGGCCGTCTGTCAAGCCTGCAGGTGGGCGCTATTGGGACTCTGTCGGCGGCGCTGGGCATCTACCAGATATTCGCCAAGCGGAAGCTGAACACGTAACCCGGTAGATAGTAAGCCTCGAGATAGTAAGCCTCGAGCTAGTAAGCGTTCCTTTAACGGTGTTGGTGTCTAGTATTAGTATTTTTGCAGATTAGGATAAGAAGTTTTAAAGCCTGAAGTGTTATTTGGTTGACTTTTTATGTTCTTCTATTCATGTTTTCCGATAGCAAAATAATTTATTGTATAAATTTAAGCAAAATATACAAAATTATACTAATCACTAAATAAATAAATTTTTGAATATTATACTGAATACTAAATTTATTTCAATTTAAAGCAACTGAAAAACTGCAAACTAGAAAGTAGGAAACTGACTTACGACGCTCTTGCAACCAATTTTGAAGCCATTGAAGCTTTCGGAATCATAGATTCGAATCTGCTGTACACACCTTTTTGTAAGCGTCCCCAAGTACCTAAATAAAGAAGAAAAACAGGGCGTGGTTCCTCTTGGTTTCTAGCTCTTTATTAGTTTGTTAGTATACTTGTTTCGTGTTCTATCGTACAGGCTCAAATATTGTCATACTCATGGAATACTTTTCAGAACAGTTTAGAATATTATTTGCTAGTAGTGCTGTGTTAAGGGCTGCGTTAATAGTGGAGTTGTGAGGAGCAGATGGTTGTCCGGCTCCGCGAACCTCCGTATATATGTACTCGTATGTATGCATGTTGCTATTTCAATGCTGGAATTCAATTTGTTGTGGTTTCGCTTCAGTGAGCTCGTATATAAATAAGTATTCGTGTTTTAACTAATGTATATGCTTGTTTACAGACTTGCTTCTTATATATTCTTGTATTATTCGACTTCTTTAAAACTCCGCATTACGGTCTAAATTCTGCCTCGAACATTAATAAAACTTTGCGGCTGCGCCGACAAATTTCGATTAATTTCAATACTTGTTATTTATTATCTACCTAACTATCAGTTTTCTGCGGATGTAAGTATGTGTAAATATTTCAAAAATAAATACTAAACGTGTTGCTGCTTACGCGACCCCTCTGGGAGCGCTGCGTGTCGGGAAGGGGGCTCCAGGCTGAACATTGATTTAGTCAGCAGTTCATTGTATATTCTAGCTAGTGTATGCTTTCCTTAATTACTTAATTTGCTAGTTAAAAGTATTCTCTTCAACTAGTAATACCATTTGGGTCGCCTAAGTTAGTGTTAACAATTAAATTTATAATCCTGCGAAACCACGAGCTTGCTGTGAAGACGAAGCTTAGAATGTTTTGGTTTACATTGCAAGTGTGTTCTGTGCAACGCAAAAACTAACTAAAATCTAGGAACAACTAAATGCTACGGTCTTTGCTTTCGCTGAAGTCCTTTCCACTTCCATTTGTTGAAAAGAACTTCAGCGGGCAAAGTGATCTTCAGCATAAATGAAGAGCTTACAAGACGCTTCTTATATAATAAAGCGATTTTGGGTGCTCGCCAGTGTGCTTAATATTAATATTGCCTCTCAACGAATGCCTTACTTGTCTAACTTATGGTAGAGTAAGCAAACATTCAATTCCTGAATACTTTTGTGTTGTTGATTACTGGAGTAAATTGTGTCTAGTAGCAAGTTTTGCTCTTAAGTGTTGCCACCGCTAGTAAGTCGAGTAATGATTTCCTATTGGAAGCTAATAAAAATGGCACTGCAGTTCACTGATTTACTTTAAGGTGGGAAAAGAATTAGAATTTTATTTATACTTTTTTATTTATGCTACACTTTTCGGTCGTCTCGTCTTTTGGCGTCTCATCAGTGTATTTACTTTCGTCATAAAATCGTAGTCTGTTGCTGTTGCTTTGTTCTGTTCTTCCACTTACGTATGATTCGTCGTTAAAAGCTTAAGTATTTAGTTCCGCTGCAACGATTATTGTTTCATTTTGTAATTTTAAAATGTTGGCTTTTAATATGAGGAAATAACATATCTGAGGTTCTGCAAAAATACCCTTCTGTTCGGGGGAGTATCGATCGTATAGGAAAGAGAGGTAAAATCTTTAGAATTTTAGCAGATGAATTAGGAAACACTGATTGTGTTTAGTGCAGATTCTGGTTTAGTTTTACAGCAAATTACATCGTCTGCCAATCGCAAACTATTGCATAAATTGTGCTAAGGGTGGCGTCCTCTGTGTGAATGAAGAGGCGGTACAGTTTGGCCGAGAAGCAGGCGTGGGATCGAGACACGATTATTTGCTCCGTAAAGTATGAGTAAGTTCTGCTTTAATTACGCGATTGACCTGCATATATGTCTGTCTGAACTTTCGCAACTAATGTATTTTAAAAATTCGCTTTAGGTTTGCAAATATACTGTTTACCGGGGAGCGGGAGGGGGGAATGTAGAGGTTGGTAAGAGTTTAACAACGCAGCTTATGCACTCTGAGCGCTAAATCTTTGCTAGCTTATAATTTCTAGAATTCTTACTTTGTGTATGCATATCTTCGGATAGATAGGGCGATTAGCTGGGTCGATATATATATATGTTGCTAGTAATGCGCTATTTCTCGGTTACAGAATATTATCGGGTATAAGTGGGAAGCGTTTGATTTTGGTTCCAAGTCATTTCTAAGCTGTAAGTGTGTATTTATGTATTTGCTTCGCATGGATGCCCTTGTTTTTCTTAAAAAGTGAGTTAAAAGTTACAAGATTTCGTATTTTGATTGGTCGTTTGCTTTTCTGCTTTCTTACAACTAAATTCAATTAAAATCTAAAATTCCTCCAAAACGTCGCCTTAAAACTGCAACCAAACAGAACAACTCTGGGGAAAACGAGTGTAACCGTTCCTAATTTTGTTTTGCTTCTAATTAAAAATGCCACCCACGTGAACAAACGCGTTGCAGGCCAACTGATGGTTAAAAACACCCCGGCGCTAAAATGAGGGCGCCGGCGGCTTAAAACATGCTAACAATTACGAAATGTGGTATAAAATTGGTGCAAAAAGTACGCGACTTCCAAACACATTCAATTTAAAAACTCTCCTCTCGGTGTCAAGAGGTGGCTGCATCAGTGCAGATCAAGTTGCTTTTTGATTTCGGCTTCTTCATTTCCTCCGTCGACCTTAAATGCATATAATTTGGTTCAAAAATTAATTGTCTGCCTAAATGTGACTTCTGATTATCATATCATTAAATATTCGATTTATTTTCTAACTCCTGCTGTTTGCCATTCTCATCGTTAGTAAGATAAGACGATAAATATGTACTTTGTAACGTGTTTAACTGCGTAATACTCGAGTATAACGATTACTTGTTTAACATTTAAAACTCCACTCGTACGCGCGACTGCTAATGTAAAATTTGTGTGAGCCTCTTACGCAGCCAGCGATCGCCGGCCGATGGACCGTTCCTTACCTATCAATAATTCTGCTAAAGCACCATTACAGTTATTGTTAAAATGTGTTGTTGTAATAAGTGTACATATGGGGTGAGCGCACTTTGATTATGATACGTCAACGATTAGGATCAAGCGACTTCGGTTTGCTCTAACTACGTTTACTTGTTGCTAGGATGCTAAAGGCAATGTGTTAGTGAATATGGGTTTGGAATAGGGGAAAATACTGCATCCACAAGGTAGGTGTGAGCTCAGCGCGTGTGTGGGTGATCCGAGCTGTGTGGGTGTCGATCATGCGCTGGTAAAAGCGGGTCTGTTTCTGGGAAGAGCGTGCAAATTATTCAGACGTTAGCGTCTAGACTTTCGGAATGGTTATTTCTTTTGTATAACTTGTAACGGTAAAGAGTAAACTCAAAATGTAAATAATAACGGTTAATTTCTTTCTATAATATGCTCTAATATATGAAAAACTTAATCGACTATATTTTGAAAGCGTTAAGTTTTGAATTGTGTAATACAATTTAAATGTGTTAATTCAATAAATTCCTCATAATCTAGTGATGCTCTACAAACCCTCATACACACACGCACACACGTCCTTACGACTATTTGCGATTTAAAACTTAAAAAGATATTTATTTAATATCTAAAAATATATATTTAATATCGCCAAATGGCAACTAAATATACACTCGCATCGTGTTTTAGAGCATCACCCGACAGAATACAACTTCATTCCAACACATGGAAAAGCCATTCGTTCGTGAAAGAAAGCCTGAGAACTACACCACCTGGATTTCATCGTTTTTCTACATAGATAAACTTCAGGAGTTGATTACATACTTGATTTACATACTTGAAACTGCTTCGTATGCAAAAGACGAAAGCAAATCGTAATAGTAAAACGCGGAAACCCAGCTTTATCCCAGTCCCAATCCTTCTTTCCGATTCTCACGACCTTCTTAAGGCGCGAAAATCACTGTCGGATAACTCTAGGAAACACCAAGTTCAGTTACTTTCAGTAACTTCGTATTTTTCATTCTACAAGAAAATCCCTGTATTATCTTAGTGATATTCGAGCCACTCAGAAGCCAGTGTGGTAAGCTAGTCACATTGGTTTCTGAGCGGCTCGTCTTTAAAACAATTTCTGGCAATCGAAAGCAAGCAATTCGAGAAATAACAAATTCGGATTTAGCGAAGTTTGCTATCTAAAGTGAAGCTCGACTAAAATGAGGTTGGATTTTTAATCTCCTTGTGAGTTTTACAGAGGCATTTGATGCAATTCCTGCAAACGAAACTGAAATTAGTGACAACTCACTCATCAGATCTCAACAGATCTGATGATTTGAACATGATTGCTGTTCTCTTGATTTATGATTTTCTGATATCTTGATTAAGTTTTACTGGTTTTCTTTCGGTTTATTAAAGGCTCTCTATGGTAATGAGTAAAACGAAAAATGATTCGCGAAATCACCCGTAAATGAGATTTCTTAAATGATAGAAAAAGAAAAAAATTATATGAAATTTTAGCGCAAAAAATCTAGTCTGTCATGCATTTAGTATTTTATAAAGTGCATCAGTTATAATTAGGCGCCTCTCTACCATTTCAAATGGTTGCCAGAGTAAAATAAAACCAAATTATACAAACAACGAACTTTGTGGAAATGTAATGAAATCATCAACTTCTTTAATAGATTCCAAGCAAATGGAAATACGTAAATACCTGAAAAATGAGCTATATAAATAACAAAATCTCTCAAAATAAAGATACTATTTTGCGCTTATATATAATGGCAAAAATAAATTGCTTTCCAATATGATACAAAAACAGAAAATAAACAATCGTTCATAAACAATAATAAAGCTTAATTAAGTGTTCTTATTTGGTCTCAAGGCCTCAATGTCTCAAGAAAAAAAAACCGAGATCTATATTGCGTACTATATATAAACAACCAAAAAGTTTTCACATCAATTGCAAATCGGAAAAATTATCAACTCTTCTGACGAAACCAAGGAATTGAAATCTCGATTTGTGCGCACAAAACGAATCAGTCCTGCTAAATAAATAGAAACACGATTTCTAGTTAATAGCAATACAAGTTACAAAATACGACGCTCCAATTCTCCAAATTCGTTACTTAAGATTAAGTATGCAGCTGGAAGGCTAAGTCGGTTGTAGCTGCTCTGCAGCTAAAACCCCTGCGTGTGCTTCTAAAGCGTTAAGTACGGTTATATACAAGGGGTGCCATGCTACGGAAGCCCGGAGGGCGTAACTTATTCGGATTTCGTCCCAAGCCGGTGCTGATATGTTGACAATGATAACGGTCGAACTTAGCGGGCCTGAGGTTCGCGAGGAACTCAGTTCAAAAGTACAATAATTCGATGATACAAGCAAAAACAATGCAAACTTAAAAACTTACATTTACAAAAACACGCTACTGCGGCAAAAATTATATACTTAAATTAATACTTAATGAACGATACAGGAGTTGGCCTGAAGTTGGTTAGTTCGGGGCGGAGTTCGGCTGCTGGAATGCTTGTTGCTGTTGCTGCTTTTGATTGTGATGATGATGACTTTGCCCGGAGAGCGCGAAGGGGCTGAAATGCGTTTGCTGCTGCTGCTGGCTGCTCTGTCCGAATGTGGCGGAGCAGAACTGCTGCTGTTGTTGAGCTGGCATGGAATTCTGCGATGGTAGCGATGAGTTGGGACCTATGCCGACCAACGTCTGCGACTTGGAATTTCGAGTGAGTGGCTTGTGGTTTCTGACGTCGTCGGAAGAATGCTGCCACTGCCAGCAGGTACGGCAGAAATACCTGAATAGTCAAAGTCCATTAAGTATTTATATTTAGTGAATTTTTAGGTACCCCTCGGCTTGTTTAGGTTATTCTTTTAGAAACAGTTTAGTTACCTAAAGCAGGACAGCTCACGACAGTAGTATGGTCCGTGTTGCACGCCGCAAATCGAGCACAGCGAGTCCTCCAAGTAGGGATCGATCTGAACCTTCTTTGTGAATTTAGCAGTGCGTATTTCAATGAAGGCCGCGGTCACCGCCTTCATGTAAGATCGGTTGTTATTGAAGGTTACACGTCCAGAGCCAATGGGGTATTTATATTTGTCAGTATCAATGCCTGGGGAAGAGGAGACAGAGTTATGGAGTGACAAGGGAAATGCCGTGCTATCATGCCTGCGTATAAAACGCCATCGAACAAATCATCCATTATCTTGGCCAAGCCTTCGGCGGTCAGCTTGCCGTGCAGAGCACCCACGAACACCGTCTTGGTCGGGTCCAGCTTCTGGGAAGTCGATTTGACGAAATTAGAATCAGCTATAATCCAAGGAATCACCTCGACCTGCAGGTGGTTAGAGAGTTAAAAACGACGCTCCTGTATTCCTCGGAAATACCTACATCCTTCGCCTTGATACGCCTCGAGGACAGCTTGAAGAAGTAGACACCTCCACTCTGCGAGTCATCCATCTGCATCACACAGGCCGAGAGCAACGCCTTCACCTGCTTCTCCGACTCGAAAATTATATACACGTAGCCCTTCGGCTGCGCAGCTTGTTGCTCCTTGCCGGGCCACTCGACTCTGCGGTGGGGAAATCGAAGGATGCACAATTAGTATTCGCGTCGGACGCGGCACAGTGTAGAGTGGCCAGAAGTAGGTAAGAGTTGTGTAGGAAATGTAAGCAGAACTTGAGCCAGTGGCAAGTAATGCTTTGCAAATTCAAAAATATTTTCGGTGCAGGCAACTTTAATGAATCCTAACCGAAAAGTAAGAGTTTAGCAGCTCTTCTTTATCAAGGAAGAATTCAGCACTACAAATTAAAGGCCGTCATCTAACCTTTAAATAAGATTACGACTGAAGAGCCAAATAAATATGCGAACACTCAAATGACTTTTGTGGGTGCTCAAATGTATATTAGGACTTCTTAAGAAAATACGTTTAAATTATTCCAAGATAGGAACTACAAACCTAAAGGAATTCTTACAGTGTGGGTGGGTCATACAATATAATTAGGATTCTGACTATTTGGAGAAATCTTCAAATCCACATATGTGAGGAATTTCTGTACAAAACTTCATTTGCAACAACTCTGGCATGTTTTTTTTTTTTTTTGCCACAACTGACACGAAGACGTTACACTGCGCGGAGTACGAATCGAGTGCGGCCTACCTGATTTGGCCGAAAGGCCTAAATATCTGTATGAGCGATTGCTCGCTAATGTCCCACGGAATGCCGCCCAGGAAAACTTTCGGCGAAAAGTTGAGCATACGGTGCGTGTGCGCCGGCAGCGTGCCGCTCCAGGTGCACGTTGCGTCGTAAAGAGCGGCCGAACTGCGATGAAACTTCGCCACTCGGTCCAGATAAGCATCGTTAATGTTGGAGTGTAGCTGCGAGTGCCAGTTCTTCAGTTGCTGAGATGGCGCCGAACATATATAACACTGAATGAAGATCTTCTGTTTTTGCTCACCTGTTGATTGTTGGAGTTGCTGTAGCCTTGCAGTAGCTGGTTGATCAGCGGCATCTGCAGCGCCTGTGTCTGCGACTGCACTTGCAGTAACTTGAGTGCGTTCAACGCTTGCAGGTTCTGCAGCTTTGTCAGCCCGTTCAGATCGAGCAGCGACAACGTATCGAAGCTCGGCAGGTTGTGATCGTTAAAGAGGTTCGTCCCAGGTGGTTGCTGTTGCTGCTGTTGATTTTGTGATTGAAACGTCGCAAACTGCTGCTGCTCCTGTTGCTGTGGTCGTGATTGCTGGTGCTGCTGCTGCTGATGCTGATGTTGCTGTTGCTGTGGTATGCCCTGATTTTGTGCGAATGGCAGATATTGTTGTTGGTGCTGCTGAGCGTTATTCAACGAAAGCAGGTTCTGAAATTGGTATTCAGTTAGAACTCAGTTACATTAGATCCCCGTCCAAGTTTTCCCCTACTCACCATCATATCAATCAGGTTGAATTCGCTGGTCGACGGGTTGCTGTTCTGGCTCTCGGGCGAGTTGGAGCGACTGGGCGCTTGGCCACCGACGCCACTGCCACCGCCGCCGCCAAAACTGACCGTCGGAAGGGAGTCCGCCGACAATGCCGTGCCGATCGAAGAGTTGCTGCTGATGCTGAAACGGGCAGAGCGTAAACTGAACATGTTAGCCTGGCGCGTTGCGCGACTCAACCTCAAAGACGTTACCTGATCAGGGGCGAGCTGTGAAAAGAACGATTGTAAAGAGACGTGGGCGTGCTGGGCGATAAGGGTGCAGAGCAATCGAAGCTGATGTTTCTTTGGAAAGCCTTGAGCGGTGCATTTTGTGCAAGGTTATCAAACTAAAGGCCAAACCGTTCGCGGCGAGAAGAGACAGATAAAGACAGATTAGGAGGTTGTGCAGAAGAGATGTTGGGTGGTGGGGCGTGGGGCTAACTGGGTCGTGTGCTCGGGGTGACAGAGAGGCAAACCAAGTGTGGAGGCACGAGTTGGAAGACATGCAACGACAAGCGACACAGCGTGGGTAGGAGACGGAGTTAAACAGTAGAGGGCGGCGACGACGGCTTACCTGGAAGATGTCGAAAGAGTTCGTCGATGACGTGCCCGGCGATGTTGACGACTGCGTGGAACCCGGCGTGAGCGGCGTGTACGGGGCGGCCAGTGGCGACGACAGCGCTTCCCCGCCGGAGGAACGCATCCCCATGTTGCCCGGTTTGCCTAAGCTGAGGAAGTCGGTGATGCCAATTCCGTCTCCTGAAGGAAGAAGCAAAGGATACAACGTTCAATTCTAAAATTCTTCAGCATCACACACACACAAACAAACACACAAACTCATTCAGAATGCATCAGTATTTTTATGGATGCGGCTCTTAATGGCAACATTTAAATTGTCGCCATAAATAAGCGAGGACAATACTTAATGCCTTAATTTATGCTTCCTATAAATCAAACTTATTTGCTCGGGCCGCGACGGAATAAATTTCGAGTGACTCGCAGCCTAATAAATTCGGCAAATGCACTCGTAACATCACAAGTTTAAGTGACTATGTGGTCGCACTCACACCCTGTGTGGCGGCGATGAGTGCGGAAGGCGAGGAAAAGGGGGGTATTGTAGGAAAAAGCTCGAAGAAAGTATGTAAAAACTGCTTGCTACGACCTAGCAACAAACAGGTCAATACAATCTGGACGATACACGATGTTTCCATCATCAAAGCGTTGCAGGAAACACCTCGCAAGGTAAAATATTCTATTGAGACCAATTATTGTGATTAGTACTGCACTTTTTCTTGAGTAGCAAACACAACCCGATGTATATCTTTTTTCAGATGCAACCCGCTCCTCTACCTGCTCTCGTAGCTAAGACCTGCGAACACTTTCAGTCAAGGAGAATTCTTTCGCTAGAAGCAGGAAAACAATCACGACCGATAACTTTCTTTGGCCGAGATAACAGCGTCGTTTTAAAAAGCTCTTTTGGTACAACCCAAAAAGGGTAAACCGAAGCCCAGATTCCTTACGCTATGTGGGACGCGGACTGTCGGGAATTCGGAGGGAAGTAAAAGCAACAAGTGCGCAAATTTAGATGGAAAGACATGGATTTTGATAAGGAAATGATGTGTACGTTAAGGCTGGCAAGATACAAATTAACAAGTAGTTCGAACAAAAGTATAGTAAAAGTTATGCAATTGGCTTAAAATACAAACGGGAGAGTAAAAATTACGTGCATACTTTCGGGAGTAAGTCATGCGGTATTTATTTGAAGTATTTAATAGTGGGTCTGTTGCTTTACAAAGCCCGGCAGAGTCTGTGTAAAGATCGGGCAGGTTCGGGCTGACTTGAAAAGAATAAGGCCACAGATCTCTCTAAATCCTTCCAATACTACAGTGACTATTTCAAGCAAATACTCTGCACATAAGCTGACGTTCTTATTAAAATTTAAGCTTGTGCAAAGTTCAGGCAATTGAACGAAACTTAAGCATCGAGCTCGTGGGAAAGAACGTTTACTCTCCCATTTTCTCCCACAAAAGCAAGGACACACGTTCAATATTTGTACACAATGCAATGGTAATAGTTGGTTTCATAATTACTTCTAATTTTATAGGCTATCCACATTTAATTATTGTATTTTCATTTAGAATGAGGATAAACACCTGTTCTCCAACTTACCACTCAGTGGCGATATAATGGCATCGGTGATATCGTTAGGTCGGCCCAGGAACTCGTGTCGCTGCTCCAGTATGGAGTTGATGGAATGTTTTTGGAGAATATCAGGCCCAGGTCCGACGAAGCTCCTCATATTTGGCGAAATACATTCGGTGGCGTCGAACTGAAAGCATTTGAAAACTGGTTAATCCTTGCATTCATCTCAAGTGACAAATAAGTGTGGAGACCGAATGTTTAAAACTCGCACCGGCGCAGCTCCTCCAGCAATTAAAAACGAAACACTTAAGAAGCTGGAAAATCGACGTACGTGCAGAAATTCAATTCCGGAAATTCTTGCATCTCAGTCGGTTAGTCAAGCAAGCAGACGAATGGCTGGGTGCGCAGTCAGGGGAGGGGCGACAATTGAAGACTAACGAATCCTTCGTCAAGTGGTGCACCCATCACGTCGCCATTCATCTGGTAACAAGTGTGCCTTCGCGCGGCGCCACTTCATCGGCTCGGCTCGACTCGAAGTGGGTGAGGCGAGCGGCAGGAACGACGGGCACGCAGCAACGCTTTACGCAATTAAAAGCGCATCAAGTGTTTCGAAGAGCCATTAAAGTGCCAAATTAGTGCAAATATTGTTATCGGGTTCTTGCAAACAAGTTGGCGTAAAGGCGCAAACGACTCATTATTGAAGATTAACAAAAGTTATGGAGCTACTTGTAGCTCTCGAGCTGAAAGTTGTTGAGGGCGGCACTTATTTCTATCCAAATATCAGAACTCATTTTTCAGGTCATTCTGAGGTGACATTCCGAGGTGGTTTGAAGAGGAAAGTTATTTATTAAAGAAGGAGCATGGTAAGAATACACGACCATTGGGGTCCATGTAACGCGATTAGGAATTTCCTTAAAAAAGCATCCTCATCATCAATCCCTCAGGAGTTGCAGGGGAACGAAAATGAAGAACAAACTCTCTATTCCTCCTCTGCTAATTTCCTACCCAGACGCGTAGAAAAGTCGCGTAGGAAGTCGATAGTAACCATTAAGATAGCGCTTTGTAGATATTCCAGATATCAAATCTGTCGCCAGCAGCTTATTATATCCACTCGGTATCCTGTAAGAAGATCGCTTGGTTCGGCAATCGAGGAGCTTTTCATCGCATATCCAACTTCGCCGCTGGTCCACGATGACCTCCGACACACCATCCAGGCCAGCAAGAAATTCCCTAATTTCGGTGGTAATGGTAGTCGCCTGCACGCGAGACCTTCTTGGCGTTTCTGTTGCCATGCTGATCTACTTAAAAGGCTGGCCGACCTCACCCAGTCCTCCCTTCCCGCCACAGCAATCCTCGCTGGAACCCTTTGTTAACTGCGAGTAACGACTGCGAGTCTGCATGTGATATAATCTCGGGGTGAATTTTTGGCAACTCCTCGAGTGTGTGACGTTATGGCCGAGGCTTTCAGTGGGTTTAGTTTAAGAAGACAGGAAGAGACTTCTAGGAGGCGCAGGAATGTGCAACGGCGGCGGAGAGACGACAAGACTTTGCTTTTAGCATCCGAAGAAACGAAAGCCCTGTGTGTCGAAGCGCAAACATGCAAACAAGCAGTCCTGTAAACCGGACAAGTCGGAATTCCGAGCGACGGTCCGAGCAGAACGTGAGCTCCTCGCCCCACGCTGAATTCCACATTCACGAAATGTCAGCCGCGACAGCGACAGAGATCCTTACGCCGATTCCCGGGCCGCAAACTGTCTTCGAGATGCCAACACACTTGCTTCCGTGACAGCAGGCACAGTGGAAGCGCGGGCGGCGGATCGCATTCAAATGGCAAACGACGAGCAAACCGCCGTTGGCCAAATCATTAAACGTCGATTGCAACTCACAGGACGAGCGGCGGCGGGAGGAGGCAGACGGAGAACTCCCAACTGAAAATTCAATTGAATCTGGAATTTACTTTGCAGACAGGCACTGAATTGAAATTTCCAATCTCGCTCGTCGGGCGACGGAATGCTGCTGCGTCTTTTTAAAAATAGTGCGATATCATTTAATACTTTTCGTTACGGACTTAATATGAGCGTGTGCAAGGCGCGCGGCGACGGAAGGAAGCACGGGAACATGGCTCGAACGTGGCGCACAAAGCAACCGAGGAAACTTTAATAGGCATGCGCCTGTACGTATGCAACAATAACGCGGCGTGCTTTGTTCACCTCGCACTCATCCATCCACGCGTCGGCCCACTCGCCACTCGCTCCTTGTTCGTCATTTACTCTGTCGAAGGAAGCTCATGTTAACTGAAAAATCGGAAATGTTGCAGTTGAAACAAACGTCTGTTGCTCGTCGTTGTACGCGGCGGGGGAGGACAGGCGCCCACTTGCTGGATGTAACGTGTGCCCAGTACGCGCGTGTGTTGGCTGCAGTACAAAACGGTTATTAAATGGCAGCTTTAGTTTCATAGTGCATTTAATGCGTTTACATATCGTGCAGTGTGGAGCAGAGTATATCGTGGGGTTTGGGAGGCTGCAAATCGTGTTTCTGCAATTTTTTCGAATCCATAACATTATTCTCTCAAAACAATACGGATGACGCGGAATGAAAGCAATTAAAAGCTGGCAACTTTCGTAGTCCAGCCACGCAGCGAGGCACCATTTTCACCAAAGCAGCCAGAGGACCAAAATGAATGCAAACTTGCATTATAATTCGGAATACAGACTTCTTACAAAAGCAAGCAACAATTTAAACTTACGTAACGTAATTTCGGCTTAATGCGACTTGAAATTAAGGCCATACATATAGAAGAAACGACAGCCTTATTTTTTTTTTGTATCTTAAAACAAACAGATCTTAAAACAGACAGATTTTGTATCTTAAAACAAACGCCTTTCAACGAAATTCTCATTGCATAGTTTTAGGGGACGGTTGAGTCAATAGAATCATCGGCCTTTTTAAAACTGCAGCCAGCCCATGATGGAATAACAAGATATTGCCAAGGTGGACTTTTTCTTTCCGATATTTCTACTTCTCCCAAACTTAGCATTTCGCCAAAGTTGTCTAGTGAGGAAGATAAGAAAAAGGCGAGCGGTATCCCTACCTTTTATGGAACATTTTGGCGCTGTACTCACGATTTGTTCCAAATCTTGACGGACCGAGACGCTTATGTCTATGATGTTCCGCTGCTATTTTACGCAATCTTTTATCGCAATATTTCGCAACCTTTAAGTGCTTAAAGCCATTAATCTGACGCTGGACCTCCAAGTCAGGAATGATAGGGCGCAGCGTTAAGCCATCTTTATTGAGCAATTTTTTCGAAAACGTTTCGGTGCCTCGTTCCTCAACGCCAGATGCAGTGATGAGTTTCGGTGCTCGGCTTACTGGCATCGACTGACTGCCTGCCAGCCGCGTGCCAGTGCAATTGTTGTTACTCTGTTTATCAAGTATTTAAGATCGTAGATGCTCAACGGATTACCGTTATTTTGTACTTCACATCCATCCGTTGCTATGGCATAAAACTGTACTCTTGTATTGAAATGTTTACATGAACTGGTGGAGGCGTGTATGGAGCACGCAGACGATTCCTTCCTTATTTACCCGCACATGCATTGTTATAAAATCCAGTAGCGTTAGCATTTTATTTTGTTTTATTGCATGGCGCATGACAACAACAATAGACTTCTCCGGTCTCCGGGACAAGCAGACGACATGGAAATATTAAATAAGAAATAATAGAAACACATAAAGGTTGCAACAAACAACGACGATTTCGGATTTGGCTTAATGTTTTCTCCGATGCAAGCATTTTGCCAGCTAAGATGCTGGGATGAATCTGTGGCAAGTGGAGGTATCAGTTGCAGAACCCAGTGGCAGCCTGCAGGGAAGCATCAGCTCGTGCTGTGTGAAAGCATTTGCATCTGCTCGAGAGTTCTTCTCTTAAGAAAAGTTTAAATGCCACCGAAGCATTGGATCACGAGAAAATCAGATACACGATGAGTCAAAAGGAACGCATCCAAGGATGTCATTTGTGACGACAGGAACTAATAAACAATTGCGCGGTGAGAATGGCGGACTTTCAGTAAAATTTTTAATAAAACTTTACCTTTAAGTGTTGTTCTTAAAGGTAAAGTTCTTCTTAAATTTGTTTAACCTTTCAACAAATTTTTCTGACTTTTGGCCAGAGTGTTTGTCAAAATTAAGAATATTTTTTCCTCAGCTGCTTCAAAAAATATTAAAAACCAACTAACAAGTAACCATTCTTAGCCGCCCTCCCTTTCCAAGTAATTAATTTACTTTGTTCACTTTAGATTTCGAGTTGCATTTAAATTATACAGATTCTTCTTCTTCTTCTCAAAGTAGGACAGTTCACTCATTTCGTATTTTTACCACGATGAAACTTTTTCCTTTAAAGCCTCAGAAAATAGAATTATTTTATGACAGCATCCTGCATGTTCATAATTGGCCGTAAAGCGTCTTCAAAACCCACATCAATGACTTGAAAAAGAGTTGGGCGTGCTTGGGGGCGTGTGGCGGTGATCACGTTTGCAAACGCGGCATGCACGAGCATGATTAGTTGCGTGCAATGTCACTCATACGCCCCGAACTCCCGCCTTAATTACTGCATATTAATTCTACGTCCTCGCGACACTCGCATGAGAATTTCCTCCGTCCCTGCTCAAATGAACACACTGAGAAGCAGTGCAACTCTCACCGAGTTAATCCTGTCCTCTAGCAGACAACCACCGACACGGGGCGCACGAAGTTAAGTAATCTGATTAAAAGAGCGCCGGCAACGTGTTGAGGGCAGCCACATCCGCAGCCCAACCATTCCGCCCACTCTGGTGTCGCCGAGCTGTGAGGCAGCGTGCACCCAACATGACTTCAGATGGTCGGGGGCTGGCTGGAGGCGGGGGTGTGGAGCCGAAGCAGGCCGTGCAGCGGCGTTCGACTGGTCGGTCCAAGGAGCAACTTTAATGACCGTAATTCGAGTACGAGAACTACTATTGTTATTTACATACCTGTTGCAGCGACGGCATTGTTTTGAATAAAAATTCAATTGGCACACTCCTTGGTTCCTGCTGCTTCTACGCTATCGGCTGGTCCTCTTCGCGAAAGGAACTCCTACCGCGGCTGCAGCTAGCTGTGCGCAGGTCTACGCGTACTCGTGCGAATGCAGGAGCCGAAAGCACTACGGGAGAGACGCAGTTTTGCATGCACTGTGGCGAGATGTGCCCGCTTTGGTGAGTTGGCTGGCTGCACCCTCGAATCCTCTCTCAGCTGCTAGTTTTGTCTGAGTGTGTGGGCTAAATCGTGCTGAGGGCGCAGCGTGTTCGATGTTCAAAGGATTTCCTGAATCACGTCCTTGCAGCACCTCGTTTAGCTGTCCACACTTGAATTAATGCTTGCTAGAATCCATTTATGCCTAACTTTTGTATCTTTTGTATCAAAGTTTCGCGATTGGCCCAAATATTGCGGCTACTGTGATGACTTCAGACCTCGTCGTTGTGTATAGCAGGCGGTATTTTGTTAATCGTTTGTTGGTTCAGTTATCCTCAATATTTCTTTCTGAAAGTATGCAAATAATTGTTTAGTTACTGCAAAACTGATCCAAGCATTGTTGAGTATTTATTCAAAAACGGCTTATTATTACCAGCTAAAACTCAGAGTTTGAACTAATTTAGGAATATCGTTTCTCTACCGGAACTTTTTCAGTTAATGACCACCTCAGACTGTTTCCATTGCTGTATTAATTTTACTACAGACGAGTCATTAAATTTTAAATCAAATCTTTTTAATAAAATTTGATTAAAAGATTTAAATCAAATGTTTTCATCAATTTTTTAAATTTTATTATAGTTAGATATGCGCTTGTATATATTGTTTATAAATTTTTCGTCTGGAAGTTTTAGATTCTTGATGCAAATCAAATCAATTAAAGACTTCGAGATAAGACGGGTGATATTTTCAAAACCGCCTGAGATAATACACCTCAAGTTACTAGAAATCGGAGAATTTTACTTTGCAGTATAACGTAACCAAAAGTGCAAAACGTTCCTAAAAAAACACGTATTCTGAACGACAGTGTTTAAAATTAAAAACACACATTTTTAAACGCCAATTATTTTGAAGTGAATTTTCGGACGGTACGCAGAATTTCAACTTTGAACCCTATACTTGAGAACAGACTGAGCCTACGAAGCTGAACGAACATTCGGGCAACCCTGCATAACCATGGCAACAACGAAGGAAATCACGTCCAAAAATGCTCACTAGATCAACAATTACGGACCTTCTAACGGCCGCACCTCGTTTGGAATCACTGCGAGTCGCCTTTGGAATTTCAGATGAAAATTAAAGATTTAATTATATAATGTAAACGTTAATTAATCTACGTTTAGGAGACCTATAGTCAGAATACGTGTTAAACGTGACAAAACCTCACGCAAAGTTCTTACTTTAGTTTAATTACATAGGGAATGTAAAGGCACCACATTTAAAAAAATGTTATAAAATCAATATCTCATAAACCGTGTGAGATATTTAGGCGTAATTCTACTCCGCAACATACAGCGCCATTACTAAAATTTTTGCAAAAAAATGGGTGTGGTCCGCCAACTCATAAAAAAATTGTTAATATCTCTATCACAAGATATATGAAGGCTTTATCAATCTGTCTGCAATGGCCTTCGTTAAAAATTGACGTGGCCCGCCTACCACGTCCAGACGAACACTGGACGCTAATTTAAATCGTGGTGCATTCCATTACGATGCTAATTATGATTACAGTCTTCATCCTCCTGAAAGTTGCATCTCCTATTTACACAAAATTAACATACTGTACTTTTTATGTGCAAAATACAATATAAAAGTACAAAATTGCAGTCATGATTCATGCTAATTGATAAGATTTCGTTATTTAGTTTAGTTTTTGGAGCGTTCGATGATTTCATTTCATTCGAAACACCATTCAATATTTCTTCCAGTTGTTCTACAAAGTAGCATTTAAATGTTTGTAGCAATTACGCAAATATACACACATATATGCATACATCTAAATTCATACATACATGCATGCATACGTATGTGCAGCGCGAACTTCTGGAAGATGAGAACCTGTCACGATCGACACACGTGTTAACTGGATTTTTTCGAATTATACTTTTCATCAACTTCAGGCTTTTCATGGGGAAAATAACAACAAAAATATTAAATTAATCACACAGCAAGTGAGCTTCTTAACCATTGACTTTTAAGGTTAACAATTTTCCTGTAAATGTACAAATTGTGGAGTCGCGTCGATGGAAGGCGACCCCGTCGTTGGGTGGCAAATAATTCAGCAGGAAACGAGCAGCTAAACACAAAAGTGTGTATTTCAAATGGAAGTGGTGTCGATGGTGTGCGCAGAGAAGTGATGCGGTATAAAATGATGATTCTATGCTGAAGAGGTGAGGGGAAAGTAACTAGTAAGTTGCGTAGTGCAGCAAGTGCAAAGCGGAAAAGGGTTAATGGAGCAGCTGGCTATTTCTAATAGGGTTGGTGAGGGGGAGGGTGAGGCAATCGTGAGACCGGCAGCCGCCAGTCTTTGCTTGCGCGACTCGCGAGAAACTCCGCAGTTTCGGGCAGCGGCAGAGACGCGTAAGACAAGCATGACGAAAGGAAAACGACTCCTCCCGATTTTCCCAGCTCTCAAATCCAGCGCTACCCAGTATAAATGCATTTGATTTATTCTTGATGAAATCACGCTCATCGCAGATGAAATCACGCACATCGCAGATGAAATCACGCTCATCGCTCAGAAGGACTTCCAGAAATAAAAAAGCCTTCATTAAGATTTCTTTGGTTTCTCGCAGACGACAGAGTGCCGACTTCATACTCACCCAAAATTTCCACAGAAGAAGTAAAATTATTCACTTTGCAAGCTTGCAATTGAAGATTCGTTATAAAAACTTGTTTCCATGCAGAAAGCACATTTTTGCCTTCCCAAGAATACAAAATTCACCGTTACTTCTCACTGCTTTTTCACTACGGCTCCGCCAGAGCAGCCACTCTTTCATAAAAGACACCGCGAATCTCTGCACCTGTTAAAACTCAGCTCTTTAAAACTCCCTTCATCGTCCGTACGTTAATTAATAACCGACTTGAACTTTTTCATGAGCTCACTCTTAAAAACTGTAGTTCAATGCGTGGAGTATACTTAAAATTTAAAACCTCACCTTTCGACTAAAATCGGTAGACTGCGAGCAGGAATCGCCTTTGCCAAGTGGCAGACTGAAATACCCAGAGTGAACACAGTTCAGGAGACAATCCAGTACGACGAAGAATCGGACACGAGGCTACATTGCAGTGCTTCCTCAAGGTTGGTGTCTACGAATGCCGTCTGTGTCGTTATAATGATTGTATGCGTAAGAGAGCGGGAGGCGCTTTGCAGGATTCCGCTAACACCCAGTCGGAAAACTCAACTTATACAATTTCAGATGATGCGATGCGGCAGCTCTCGTTATGTATTTTAACACATCCATGCGCCTTGGTGTTTCACGTCATTCGTCTATGAAATATTTGGCCAGGTCTCCCTAATTCCACAGAGAAATTTAAACATATATTTAGTAGCATATTCATCGCTAAAAATCGGCGTAGTTTATATACTGTGTTGTAATATTTAGCCATAGGAATCTAAATTTTACTGTAGGGTTATGACTTTATATTTCGAGCTTATTCTAAGTAGTTTTAGAAGGAATCCTGCGCTAAGTCTGAAATAGAGAAAATAATATCTATCCTCGAAATTTAACAAATAATTATTGGTTTCTAAGCCAACAAAACGAATGAGTATTTTTACGTCGCGCTTTTAAGCAAAACCCAAGTTGAAAAATAGCTTGGAAATCAAATCAGTCAGTGGTTTTCCTGCGGGGATCTATAAAACAACAACATGGCTTCCACCTCAAATCTGATCCACAATGCGAAGAGAATGTGAAGTCGAGCATTTTAGACCTCCATACTAGAACGTGCCTCCTAAGCCTCCTCCGACAAGAACGAGACAAATAATTCGTCATCGTATCGTTGTCCGCGATTTCGCGCAAGCTCAGCTGCACGGACAAATTCAACTTTTCTACAGCACCACATTTTTAGGGGCACATTTTTAAAAGAGCGGATAAATGTTCACGAACATTCAGCCTTTACAAACGTTTTGGAGAAGAATGGAGAACACGTTGTCGCAATCAATTGTATTGCCACGGAAGCAGTAATAAGCCAAGTGGGACTAAAAGTACAGGAAAAGGATTTAGCTGAAGGACATCAGCATGTTTACCTGCATACATTATCTTTATCTTTGATATTGGTCAACAGTAAGAATATTTTGATCAACGCTATCAAGCCACGACTGCGGTTTTCCCATTCGCAAAATCAATTTTTGAGTGTGACTAGATTTATTTAAATCATAAATTATTAAATTAATTGTTTTTATTAAACCAATAGACAACATCAATTGCGAAAGTTTCATGTGTGTCGTTAGACCACATTACAAATTTTTATTCTTTTTATATATATCAAACTACAACCAATTACGCTTAATTGTTTTATGTTGCTACGTTTGAATTTAGATGGGTTTACACGACACGTAAGCTTGATTGCCGTGGTTTGTCTCAGATGCATTAATGGGTTAAGGTGGTGCGCGTGTCATTTTGAAGTCTTCCAAAAACACAATCAGCTGTTTGTTGAAATAGTAAATATTTTGGGCAAATCCAAACGCTTCTTAAATCCCGTTGCATCCATCGAGACACGCGACACCCCACGCTCACAATAATTTCATAATTAAAAATACAGCTGAAAACTTGATTTGAAAGGATACAACTAAGGCTCATCAGCTTACCTCCTCATTCCACATCAGTCCAGGTGACTGATAGACTCGCAGAAGAAGAAGTAAATTTTGCAACAAACTATTTCTTCGGTTTGGTTAAACCGTTAGTAATTATTCATAGAAAACCGCTTAGGACGCTTCACAGATGACCGAAGACACAGATATGCGTAACAGCAGCGGTTCAGAGGCTGATGGGTTCGTCGATGTGGACCACTACAGGTGGCTGGTGAAGCAGTTCATCGAAATGGTAGGGCATTGAACGAGCAAAGCAACCAGACTCAAGATTTTCTCTCCCACAAAGCGTCGCTTCCAAACGGCACTCTTCTGGGCGGAGAAGGTGTGCGTGCTCAGCCAAAACGACCCCAAGGATGTGTACTGTCAGGCGCAGTGCATGTTTCTGCTGAAGGAGTATCACCGCGCGGCTCATATAATCAAGGCACACAGCTTGGAGAAGACGCACGTGCCTTGCTACAGTCTTCTGCTCGAAAGCCTCTACGAGGCGAAAGAGTTTAGCGAAGCTATAGCTGTAATCAATACTGTGGACATCGAGTTCCTGACTTCATCGCTAATAAATCAACCCCTGGATATAAAGGACACGAGCCACATCAATGCGGGAGCAGAGGAGAACCCGAAAAATGTAAGTGGCTGCTGGTAGCAGGCTGGAAATAGCATTCGATTCTTGTATTACTTGTGTTCACAGGAAATGCTTGCCTCGATTAGTTTTCTGAAAGGGAAGATCTACGAGGCGATGGACAATCGCGGTATGGCGATGGATTACTACGTGCAGGCGCTGCACAAGTCTGTGTACTGCTATGAAGCCCTGGAAGCACTCGTGCAGCATGAAATGCTGATGGCTTGGGAAGGTAAACAATAAACCTGCGAAAAACTAAAAACAAATTAAGCAAACTGCTTCTAAAAGGTCCAGTTCGTTCTTAATAGGCCAGCGATGTGTGTTTGTTTCAAAAAATAAATTGTACACTCTTTCAGAGAAGGACCTCATGCAGCACCTGCCTTTGCTGCAGCAGTCAAGTGAAGCCGATGCAAAACTTGTTAAGAAGCTGTACGAGTCCAAGTTGAAGAAATACTACGAGTCATTGAGTGCTGTAAGTTTAGTCACATCGAGTTACTGATTTCAGTATAAAACAGAGCTGAGGGTTTTACTCAACCATAAATTACGGAAGTCACAGCATTTTCTAGGCTGGTTGAAATCACTGAAGTCGAAAGTCGTAAAAGTCAGCTGAAGTAGCTTGGGTGTTCTTTTCCTCAGTGAAGTTCTTCATTGTTGATTTTCAAACGATTTTACTCGCTTCAAAGTTTACTTCAAGTTTAGAAAAATTTACAACAAATTTTGAGAAATTAACGACTCTAATCGACTGCAAATGCTTTAGGGACTCCTACGTAGTGCGAAACGAACGCGAAGAAAACTGTATTCGAATGAGGTTCGAATTCAGTGCACAAAAATAAAATACCAATATGTTCCTAGTTAATCGATTGCAGCGACGTGAAACGATGGATTTATTAACAATTCGTTCAATTAAAGCCTAAACTTCCTTTTTACTCTCAAACTATTTCATTTGCGACATCAGGCGACGACTTCTGTTATATATTTGCAATCTGATGAAAGTGAATGAAACTTTAAAGAACTGCAATATAATTTCGAAGTTGTTGTGGATGCAGATTACAACATATTGTATTCTTTAAAAGTTTTATACTAAAATCAACTCGTTTCGCCCCTTTTATATTCGTCTAGCAACAGGCAGACGGTGATGAAATGCCTATCGGCAATTTGAGCACATTTAAGTCCATCAAGGAACTATCGGAAAAAATTCGGAAGTCTCGAACGTCAGATATGCACCGAAGTAAGCACCTTATACCGAAGCTGGCCACGCCCACATCCCAGATTATGTCGCCCGCCCATAAGTATGGTGAAGAGACACAATAATGAAACACTTGAAATTCACTTCGTTTTTACTAAAGGGTTCTGGAGGATTTGAAAAATACGCCCTTCCCTCTACAGTTCAGCCTGTCACGAGCATCGTCCATCATCAACGACTCCAGTCGTTCGAACTTGGAGACTCCGAGCCGCGGTCGACCTCGTCTTGAAGGCGCCCATTCCCTACCTTTGTCGATCTGCTTAAACCGTATTCGACTCAGCACGGATATCATGGCGGCCGAGGCGGAGAATTTGTTCTATGAGTGCGAGTACAAGAAGAGCTTTAAAATTTTGAATGAGTGAGTATTCGAGCCAGTTGGTCTCTGTAATGCTAAAGGGAATAACGAAGAACTATGTAACAGGCTATTGAAAATTGATCCGTACCATAATGCAGGGCTGACAGTGCAAATCGGCTGCTTGATGGAATTCGGGGATTACAACAGTAAGATCCTCAAAGTTCTTCTGTACTTTTCCGACTAATCCTCCAACTCGCTTTAGAACTCTTCTACGTGGCCCACAAGTTGGTCGATCGTTACCCCGACAAGGCCATATCATGGTACGCCGTTGGTTGTTATTACGATCTCATTGGCAAAAGTGACCCAGCACGCAGATACCTGTCGAAGGCTACGTCCCTGGATCGTCTGTATGGACCGGCTTGGCTAGCGTACGGACATTCTTTCGCCAAGGAAAACGAGCACGATCAGGTAAACCTCCAGATCTCGTTTATTGGGTCACATTTCCTCAATGATTGTTCCAGGCGATGGCGGCCTACTTCAAGGCCACTCAGCTTATGCGTGGCTGCCACTTACCACTGCTCTACATCGGCGTCGAATGTGGACTCACCAAAAACCTCGAGCTGGCCGAAAAGTTCTTCTACCAAGCCATGTCGATAGCGCCCCTGGACGTGTTTGTGCTGCACGAACTGGGCGTCATCAAGTATGAGTACGAATAGTAAGTAGTTGTTACATGTTGAAGGGTTTCGTTTGCGCCCACTCAGTTATTCTCCATTGCTAGTTTCGAAAGTGCCGAGGAAGTATTTCGCGCTACTGCCGAAATAGTAACAAGTCGTGCTAAGCAGAATAGAGAGGAGGTGTCGTCCCGCTGGGAGCCCCTCTTCAACAATTTGGGCCACTGCTGCCGAAAAACGCGGAAATACAGGGAGGCTTTAGAGTACCATCAGTTTGTAAGCGGAAAGCAAGCAGGATGTTATGACAAATTAGCGGAACTTCAAAGGCTCCTCTCCCTTACAGGCCCTTTTGCTTAAACCTCAATGCCCTCAAACATTCACCGCTATTGGATTCGTGCATGCACTCATGGGCAACCTGGATAAGGCCATCACCTACTTCCACAAGAGTCTGGCCATCAATCGCGACTGCATTGTCACCTCGACCATCCTCAAAACGTGCATTGAAGACCTCATGGACAAGGAGTTCGATGATGACTTCATAAACGAAATGTGCAGCAAAGAAGTCAACAGCTCCATGCTAAATCGTTCGATGAAGACGCCTACGAGACGTTTGACGCCCATAGAGGAATCTCCGATTAAATACAACTGCATGAAGCTCAAATTCGATGAGGAGGCCGTTTCACCGAACTCGGACAACATCGATCCAAACCTTATAATGGACATCAGCATGGACATCTAATGACTCCATGGGTTAGTTAGTTATGCAGCCCGTAGGGTGAGAAAATGAATTAATTTTGTCAAAAGTGTTAACCGCATTCTCCGTTAGTCGTGTTAGATATCGGCAAAAGTAGGAAACCAGTAGACCTTATAAAATCGAAGATTCGGACTTAATATAATTTATAAATAAAGGTGTGGACATTTTAACTGGTTAACTAAGATTTAACTGAAAGATTATCATTTCGATTAGGCTGATTGAGCACCTGAGTTGGTCCGGAGCTCTCCGACTGATTTCGGTGAAATTTGCTATACACACAACTGTGATAAAAACGAATTTCTTCTGCTTCAAATCTAATTTAGTTTGTACGATATGGCGTTCAAATATGAGCGATTTTAAATAAGAAAGAGATATTTTAATGAACTTTTAGTGTAATGAAATTCCAATGCCGTCATAGCTCAATTGCTGTAGTTACCGTAAAAACCGAAGACTTGAAAAGACTGGAATTTGCGGCCGCAAATATTAAGCCACCTTTTTTTAGCCTAAAATATCTAAGTACTCCCAACCTGGCAGCGCTGAAATACATATGCATTTTTGTAAGTATAAAATTTCGTATTTCAAAAATCATCCACTTAATACGAGAGCTCTCAAACCAGGAAGTTAAAACTTAGTAGACCTCCACTTATATAACACTCCCCCCATGAGGTCCCGAGAAATCCTACAAACCAGAATTTCGAAGCAATGAGACGCGAGAACTGAAATTCGAGAGGCAGTCTCTTTTGTGCTCTTTAAAAGAAACTAAAGAAATCCATCTCATGAACAGAACAGAGGCTCAGAGGCCCTCTGGTCCTAAACTGGATGGATTTATACCCACATGTGATAGAGTACACTAATTCTGTAATCTATATCCAAATTATGATATAGTAAACTAATTGTATCTAAAAGTGTAACTAAAATTTGCCACAAGTCATTGAAGCTGTACCACGGGTACATTTTAAGTGCGTGTTACGTGTGCGGCGGTATTTGCCAATAATGTAGTGTTATTTTCTAAGTCTTTGTTAGATCGTGCGTGTTTATTCAACTGATGTAGCGTTTTTAAATGAAATTTCTTCGGTGGAGCCCTATCGGAATTTAAGTCCGCCTGGTAGAGCTCGATCTTATATTAGAGCAAATAACCAACTTTGTTTAAAGTGCGTGCAAAGTGTTTCGACGACTCATTTTACAGTCAGGCACCGTGACTTGTGGACGGACTAAAGTGCAGATTCGATTCCAGCCACGGGATGTTGAGATCAGTTCAGCTCGTTGTCTTTACATTGAGTTTGCTTCTTCGATCTGTGTACTTGATTGCTGAAGCTCAAGTAGATACCGCCATATATCCATCACATGAAGACCCTCAGGCTGCATTGGAGACCCATACTAATAGGGACAGCGATGTCAACGCATACAGCAGCGTTTTTTATGACGCTGCCGGCGGCCAATCCACTATAAAATTCCCAGCGCTTTCCTCCTCTGTCAACCCCGAGGAGTTGGGCTCTTTTCTGGAGGGCGACATATTCCTGCCGCTCAGCACTACGGACAGATGGATCAGAAACGCCGTCATGGAGCCCACGCTACGCTGGACGAACGGCATTGTACCATACGAAATCGCACGGGACTTCAGCACTTTCCAGAGGACCAGAATTATTGACGCCTTCGAGGAGTTCCACAAACGTACTTGCATTCGATTCGTTCCGCACACTACGGAGACCGACTACCTATCCATTGAAAGCCATGATGAATTCTGTTGGTCGCATGTGGGTCGTCGTGGAGGTAGGCAGGTGACGAATCTGGGTCCTACCTGCCTTTTTCGGATTGGTACAACCATTCATGAGCTGATGCACGTCCTGGGTTTCTGGCACGAACAAAACCGTCCCGACCGAGACGAATTCATTGCAGTAAAGATGGGAAACATCGAGAATAACTTGAAGTCCAACTTCAAGAAAAACTCCGAGAGCGACACCTTCCACGTTCCATACGATTTTGCCAGTGTGATGCACTACTCGTCTCGTGCATTCTCTGCCAGCGGTAAGGTCACCATAAAGCCAAAGGTAAGTGAAAAGGACGAGTCGATCCTGCCGATCACTGATTCCATGCTTTTGCCACCCCTAACAGCCGCCTTATCGAAGTCAAGCTAAAGTGATGGGCCAACGTGAGGGTTTCTCCACATTTGACGTGGAGAAGTTAAACCGGATGTATTGCGGGTATAAGGAGACGCCACTACCTGCAGGCCCAGCTCGCATATTATATCCGAAATCGGAGAGGCATTTCCAACTACCATGGTATCTAAACTTCTTTCAACTGTATTAACACGAAGAGGAAGACCCGGGGGGGAGGATATGGAAAAGTAGAATCTGAAACTGCTGGACCTAGCGATATGAATGCCTTTCTATTAAGTGCTTAAATTGGTTCCTTTCGATATTATGATTCTGAGTGAGCAACATATCTTCTATATAATATAGCTGAATGTATATCGTTTATTTGTTTTTTAATAATGAGTAAACTCCGGAAACGTTGGTTTCTATGTTATAGTAGAAGCAAAAGCCGTAAATTTCCAACAAAGTGGCCGAATTTCCAACAAAGTGGCTTTCATGTCACCAGAGATTTTCATAGCGAAATATGTAGACAAAAAATTCGAAATTTCTACTATAGTAGGGTGGAATCACTGCTTTCGGGTGGATATCTTAGGCATGCTACCAGTTATCCCGAGAGTAGCTAGAACTGATGAAGGGCAAACATGCAGCAAGTCATCTTTTCTGTGGAAGCACGTCAAAATATTAAGATTGTGTGCAAACATGGAGACCAATCAAAGGCGAAATTCGCAGGAAATCTTTCGAAATTGAAAAATGGTCAAGTGGAGAATAATGCACACGGCGAAATGAATATTCAAACATTTGTGCAGCGGTTCATCAATTGAAGAATAAAAAAAAGGGGTGTACGCACACCTCTCTCAGCAGTTCCTTGACCATAACGGCTTCGTGAAGGGGCAACATTGGCTCCAAAAGATATTGACTTGGACGACATCAACTTGCATTTGTACCAAAAAGTTGCAGGAGATTTGGGATGCTGCAAATTCATAGACATGGTTCCGGATGAAATTGAAGTCCTCAATCATCCCATAGAGTTTCTCAATTCACCCGCTTTTATTAAAACAACTTTTGTCTCAAAAATCGTACCTTAAAATTCTATCAAGTAAGAGTTGTTACTTGAAACATATGTACGCCGCCTATTTACAGATCTGCACCACAAGCTACAGTTTTATTAGATATTCGTAGAACGTTAAATTTACATGTGTATGGTGACTTTCGTCGCTTGTAATTTGTTTGAACAACTGGAGTATGTTAACAGTTGTCCGCCTTAGCCTTTGAGTTCTGGCACTTGAAAACGGCGGTCCCAACCTTCCCAGTTTTATTATTTTCGACCATGAAAAAATGTAGAGGTCTTTTAAGTTTAAAATCACACTATTCAAATTGCAATAAAAATCAATTACAGAAGCCTTTGAAATAGTCCGGGTCTTCGAAGGAACTGCAACTAAAAGAAGAGTCTAGAAGCGTCGGGGTGCGCACGTCTACAATCGAGAAAAATAGCTTTTGCTCGAAGATCCCATCCGGCAAGACAGGCTGAAACAACGAACTGAGCCGAGGAGCGACTTTGGATGAAGCTACCGTACACTCGACCGCCGACAGCGTTTTTAATATGACACCAATTAGTGGCCGATAACTCGGAAACACAAGATACATATGCATGCTCAGCCAGATAAACAAACGCACGGAGTTCGGAAGGAACGCTTAGATTAGCTGTGCATTTTTTACATACGCCAGTGAGCACGATATGGCGAGAACGGTACTCGTTCGGCACGCGTGAACTCGTATAAAAATTCGAGTGATTCGCTGGGGAATCACAGTCACCGTCACAGCCGCCTAGCGAACCAACAACGTGCGACTTTCCCATCCAGTCCAGCATGCCTAAGTCGGCCTCAGTATTACTTGTTACAGCAGCACTTCTTGGTTGCCACCTCCATCTGACTTACGGGATTCCCCTGTTGGTCCATCCGGATACCTCCTCCGCGGATTACGACAGCGAAGTCGTCGAAGTCCCATCCAATAACCTCGATTCAGTGGAGTTGCACCACTCGGACGACATCATTGATCTGGGTTTCTACGGCGGAGCTCTTTTCGGCACCCCTGACCGAGGATTCACAAGTGCCTTGGTCGCCAACTACTCGGCGGAAACATCGCTCGTTAATCCAGAGGAGCTGGGCTCCTACCTAGAGGGCGACATACTCTTCCCGATTAGTCTCGATGTCCCCCAGGGCAGAAACGGTGTCGTGAAGCAGACTTCGCGTTGGCCGCGCGGCATCGTGCCGTTCGAAATCAACGGTGCCTTCAACGCTTTCGATATGGACGTGATTGAGAAAGCCTTGAATGCGTACCATGACCACACCTGCATACGCTTCGTTCGGCACACCACAGAGCCCGACTACATTTCCATCGAGAGCGACAACTCCGGCTGTTGGTCGGCGGTAGGTCGGGTGGGCGGCAAGCAGATAGTCAACCTGCATTCCACGACCTGTTTTAGCAGACTCGGTACGCCCATTCATGAGCTGATGCACGCCCTGGGCTTCCTGCACGAACAGAGTCGCGAGGAGCGTGATAACTTCGTCGAAATTCGTTACGAGAACATAAAGAGCAAAGAGTGGTCGAACTTCCAGAAGGCTAACCGCACCGTAGCATTCGGGGTGCCCTACGACTACGGCAGCGTGATGCATTATTCGGACCACGCGTTTTCGAAAAACGGACAGCCGACCATTGTGGCGAGGGTAAGTCGGGGTGTGAATTGCTTAGCGGGGTTTTTCATAGAGATTTTCTCTTTGTATCGCAAAGCTACCGGAATTGGCAACTCGAATGGGCCAACGAGAAGGTTTCTCTGCCTTTGACGTTGAGAAGCTGAACAAGATGTATTGCGACGGCGGCGTAGCGCCAGTAGCGGGTCCACCTCTCCAGTTATTTCCGGGAGTGGGACCATTAGTGCCACCAGCACCAGAAGTCCCCGATAAAGTGGTGGAAAGCTTCGTGGGAGGCTTCATCAATGGTCTCGTCAACGGGGGCCAAGCTGAGGCTCGTCCAGCGCTTAACGGAAACTGAATGCAAACACTTGGAGGACACGACAAAACTTCACGAGCGACTGTACTCATTCTCTCACTTAAGAAGGAAACTTTAATTGTGGATCTGAAGAAATAAAATCAAGAAGTCGTTTGGCAAAGATTTTGAACTTCTAAAATGCACATTTTAATTTTTTATGACGTTTTTACAGAAATTTTTACACCGATTTATTTTGACCGATTTACAATAATTTTTCAGCCAAAATTTTTTAAAGTAGCGAAAATGACCACGAGATAGACAAACTTCCAAAACCGTTCCCTGCTTATGATGTCGATACAGCCGATCTAAGTGTTTCGCTTCGCCGCCAGCAACCTGGACCGCGGCAATCTGCACTGGCTGATGCTGTGCAGACGGTACTGCATTTCCGGCTGGTTGACCTTCTCGTACAGCTTCTTCTTGGCCTCGGCGACGCTGTGCACGACCACTCCACCCTCGCCGGCGTCATCCATGTTGAAGGCCTCGCCTTCGGCGCATTCGGGACACTGCTGGGTCAGCACGATGTCGTTCAGGTCGGTCGGCCACTCGGTCACCTTCTCGATCTGCTGCACCACATACGCGCCGAACGGTATGTTCTCGTTCTGGCGTTCCATGACGTACACCGTGGCCGTGATGTCGATGATGCGGTTCTCCAGGATCTTGAGGAACCGCCGCACGTTGACCAGGTTAATGTGCTGGTGGTCGCCGAGCAGCGTCATTAGCGGTGCCGGGTTACTGCCCGACATTTCGAAGATTGTCTCAATGCCATGCAGAAGGCCTTCCAGCCGGTCGTCGTTGGCTTCGCGCGTCTTCTGCAGCTCGTCGTTCTTGGCGCGCTTATCCTTCAGCGTCTGCTCCAGATTCTTGATGCTCTCGATTTGCTCACTCAACTTGTTCTGGTTGTCCGTCCGCAGGCCGTGGATGTCAGTGTAGAGCCGGTTGACCGAGTTGTTCAGCAGCGTCATGTGGTAACTCATCTCGTTGGCGTAGTTGAAGTACGAGTAGTACAAGCTTTCCTGCTGCTGGAACTTCTCGATGACCGACTCCACGTTGTTCGACTTCGTGTAGTCCAGGATCTTGTCCAGGATGTCGTTGTACAGGTTGATCTTCTTGGTGTGCTTGCGGCGGAACTCCTCGCGGCGCCGGTATTCCTTCGGCTGCAGATCAGCCAGCACTCTGTTCTTGCCCTTCACATCCAGGAACTCGGAGTTGTCTGCGTCGGCGGCAATCTTGCGCATGATGCCCTGCATCTCCACTTTGCGGAGGTCGCGCTCCTTGGTCTCCTTCTTCGCGATGTTGTCGATTTTCTCGTACACCTCGATGCAGTTGTCGAACGTCGCCAGGGCGTACTCGATCAGGTCCACGAGGTACTTCCGGTCGCTGTTCAGCTTCTGCACCAACTTCGAGTAAGCGTCGTTGAAGAAGGTTCGCTGGTGGAGCACCCTGACCAGCTCCTCGCGCAGCTGTGCGTTCTGCGCCGTGAAGCCACACTCGCGGCGCACGCCCACCTCGAGCTGGTTCTCCAGGATGTGCATCTTCTTGCGCGCCTTCGCCACGTGGGCCTGGTGCTGGGAGTCGGGCACGGTGCGCCGGTTCAGGTCGTACACCTTCTTGTTGACCCGGCTTATCTCGCGCTCCAGGTTGCTGGTGGCCACCTTGAGCTTGCGTATGTCTTCGGCCAGATGCTCCTGGCACTTCACGTGGCACTGGATGTTCTTCAGGTAGCGCTTGTTCTCGCGCTCGTGCGTCACCCCCGTCGCCACCCATATCTGGGCGCGCAGGTCGTTCTTCTCCAGCCGCAGCTGCTCGATGGTGTTTTGGTAGCTCGACTCGAGGATGGTCTCGTTGCGGGTCTTCAGCTTGGTGGAGAGAATCTTCTTGTACTCGCGCTGTCTCCTGCCGAGTTCCTTCTGCCTGGCCACGAACATCTCGAGGAAGTTCTTCTTCGAGAAGTCCGAGTTGGGTCGGACGCACACGGAAGGTCGCATGATTCGCGGTTCGATTTCGCAGAAGTAGTTAGATTTTGACAAAGTAGTGCGATTTCGACGGTATGTGCAGATTACAGATGATTGCGCTTCTACGAGTGATAATATGTGTGCGAGTTAAGTGTGTTTTTTCTAGTGAGAGACATAAAAGTCAAGTGAATTTGAACTCACAAATCAGGGAATTTTCGATCCGGTAGAGTAGAATTCGACGAGTGAACTACAATTTTGAACTTCCGCGAAGTGGGAATGAAATAGTTCGCAATACCGTAGCAGATCTTCGGGATCTAATGAGAGGGGGCAGTTGGTGCACCTAACAATCGGACGAAAGCGTAAGTCGCGATTTTCCTCGCTACGGCAATTGCTCGAAACCTGACCAAAAGGGGTCAGCGGGTGCACCACTTAAAAAACCTTAATTGTAATTTTATAGTAGAGGTTCGATTGCCAGCATCTGTGTGGAAACAAACGCCTTTCTTTCCAGCGCTACATCGCTATAATGTTTGGAACAGTGACCAGAGGGACAGTCAGTACACCACCTGAAACTGCAAATCTTGTAGCGTCCGATTTGTCACCCGAACTGGCGCGAAAGAGGAGCATTTTAGGACTGGTGGTCACAAGATCACGTTAGATGTACGTGTCATCCGAGGGCTGGACATATACGTGGTTTCTATGACCCGCACTGTATCGATTATCGAGATCCTCTTCACATTATAAAAGAAGATGACAGGGAAGATTTCAGTGCCATAAATTAACACAGGCAACAGCAAAGCATGAAGAACTCTATGCTTAGCAGGTCACGGGAGACACAAACTTAAGCTGTACAATATTCTTAAAGTAAAATGCGTTTTCCAACTGAAGACATTAATATGCCTATCAAATTCTGAACGAATGTCTTAATAGACAAGAGATTAAAAGTGCAATTTTCTTTCGTAACTTCAGCCGTGAATAGCAGTACTATGTCATCAGCAAAACAAACGACCTGCTCGCATTAAGACCCACAATGTAGTCTATTAAACATTGATATGCATCATAAAGAGAACACGACCGACTGACCCTTTTGGAACGCCGTAACGTCCGTCACATCACATCAGTCACATCCGAATTCTTCTTCTTAAGTATGAATCAAGAATTGGCTATAGTTACAGTATTCAACATATAGTATTCCTCAGCCATAATTGCAGGCCATTTTAAAGATTTAAATATCATCAGTTTTACTTGGACCAATTTATTTCAGATTTTCAAAATAATTCCTGTAATCTATAAACTCATTATTGGTTATCGTCCTGTGTAACTCTGTTCTAGTAATAATTTTATGTACTTGATTTTTGAATTTTCACAACTATTGTCCGTTATTTGAAGTGCTTTGGTTATCGTTCGTCAGTTATAAGTTTCGCGTATAAAATATAAGTATCTGCCGCATCTGGAGCTTTACATGGATAGTCCGGAGCTCTCGATGGCATTGAATATCTTCCAGACGGACCAGATGTAGGCGGCGGTGCGTAGGTCATTGCAGAGCTCGAACTGGTTGGCCATCTCCTTAATGCCGACGGAAGCGCTTTCCATTACCGTCTGCAGGCCGGAGTCGACGATCTCCGCCTCCGAAGTACAGTCGCGGATCATGCGCAGATTTTCATTCGCTTCAATGTGCGGCTGAAAGTGAGGAGTGGTAGAGCTGTTCATGGAGCGGTACTTGGATTGACTTACGAACTTCCCTGACTTGTCTGAGGCCAAGGACTCATTGAAGGAATTGAACATTTCGTGGATCATGTGGCTGTCGCGCTTGCTGGTCAGCTTGCCGTAGGACACGTGGTTGATGTTCTTCAGGTACTCGAAATACGAAACCGTCACGCCGCCCGCGTTGCAGTACAGGTCCGGTATGACCAGTATATTCTTACTCTTTAGTATCTCATCGGCAGCTGGTGTGGTGGGTCCGTTGGCTCCCTCCAGAATCAGTTTGGCTTGAACCTTGTCAGCGTTTTCGGCCGTTAAAACCTTCTGCTTTGCGCACGGCATGAGAATGTCACACTTCTCGACGAGTAGGTCTCCCGAGAACTCCTTGGCCTTCTCATACCCCTTGATGGTTTTCTTGACGCGATGATATTCCATCAGGTCCTGGGGCGAAATGATATGGTCAGCAGGGCCCAGTAGAATACGCAGATACTTACATTTATGTCGATGCCGTCTGGATTGTGTAAGGAGGAGTCAATTTCCTTCACACCGATTACTTTCGCGCCGGCTTCTTGCACAAATTTGGCCGAGTATGAGCCGACGTTGCCGAAGCCCTGCACTATGGCGGTCTTGTCCTTCCAACCTGTCTTCCAGTCCAGGAGGTCCATCCAGTCCTGGTCGTTGATGAACATGTCGCCCGCTTTCCAAACGCCACGCCCCGTGGCAGAAGTTCTCCCCCGAATGCCGCCGTTGTGCACGGGTTTGCCGGTGACGATGGCCAGTGCGTTGATGTCGTTAAAACCTGCGTGGGCGGGAGCAGCCGAATCTGTATTTGGGTTCTACGAGCGCGGCTGCCGCTTACCAAAGGTCTTCGTGTACTGGTCGCAAATCCAGCTCATTTCGCGTTCACTTGTGCCCATGTCCGGAGCGGGCACATCGATTCCCGGTCCAATCATGTTCCTCTTCAGCAGCTCCGTGGTGTAGCGCCGAGTAATGACCTGCAACTCGGGCGCCGTGTAGTTCTTGGGGTTGATGCAAATGCCGCCCTTGGAGCCCCCGAAGGGGACGTTCACGCATGAATTCTTGAACGTCATCAGGTAGGTCAGCGCCCGGACCTCATCAGGCGAGACGTCTTCCCCGAATCGGATGCCTGGCAAGCGAATAGCCATACTTATGGGTATAGGAGCCCCTTACTCTCTCCACGCGCCTCTTCTTACCTCCTTTCACCGGCATTCGGTGGCGAACATGGTGTGCTCGGTAGCCCGTGATCAGCTCGTATTTCCCGTTGGACCTTATAATGGGGAAGGTCACCTCCAGGAGGCTGGTGGTTGTGCCCAGCAGACGCAGAATGACACTCACCCGGTTCTGGCGCGCCTCGTTAGTCATGTGCGTGTACTTCTCCAAGTCCTTCACCAGCTCGCCCTCCATCCGCTGCGCCGCCGAGTGGTAGTACCACTGCACCATGTCGGACATCTCGGGGTCCTTCTCCTTAGGTATGTTTTCCAGATGCTTGGGGATTTCATGTTTACTCCTGATAAGCGTTCTCCAGAGTGAAGTTCCGACGGCGGCGAATTCTTGCCAAGCGTTCGGGAGAATGTGGGTGGCTCTCAAAAACATCTTTTCACGCGTGGAAACGCAAAGTTCTTCAGAAAACCTGCACTTTTAATTTCAGAATACGCACTAAAAGTTTAGTATAAATAATTTTTTTTTCCTTTTTAAATCAACGAACTGAATTCATATTTTATGACAGGAAAAAGGAGGTGAAAAAGTTTTTTGCGATTTCTCCGATTATATTAAAGTGAATAATATAATATACTTCGAAGGAAGCAAAACTCATTCTCTTCCAGAAAAATGCAAATTCCAGTAAGGTGAAAGATCTCAGGCCAATCTCTCTTTTATCTAATCTAGGAAAAATCCTGGGAAGGATAATACACACTAAAATAGAGTCCTTTGTAAAATCGAACAATATTATCCCCAGCATTCAATTTGGGGTCGGAAAAACTCACTCCATTGAACACGCACTTCTTTATCTCCAGGATATTGTAATAAAAAAGCGCAGAAGAAGGAAATGTACCGATGTCCTTGATCTTAGGAAAGCTTTTGACTGGATTTGGCATGAGGGTCTGGTAAATTAACTTATCAAATTGGCATTTCCATTGTCCTTCATCGGCATGATACGTAGTTTTCTCCGCTGCAGAAGTCTTAGAATTCAATTGGGTCTCGAAAAATCAAACCTGATAGACGTTCAGGCTGGTGTTCGTCAAGATTCTATTCTCGGTCCATTCTTGTGCCGACGATACAATAATCTTTAATCGCAATGAGAGACCACAGCAAGCTTTAAATGAAGTTCGCCCTCACCTGGATGAAACATAACATGCTATTATAAACAAGGGGGACAGCAGATCCCATTGAAGAGTAATATAAAATATCTGGGAGAATACCTTCATCGCAGTTTAAAAACAAATGGTCGCGTAAGGAAGTCGCTCAACAAAAGCAAAGTCGCAGCATCGAAACTTAAATATCTTCTCGTTTTCCCTGATGGGGAAAAACGAAAAAAAGTTCTGTTATATCGTATAAAACCCTTATATGGCCAGTGTTGTCATACGCGTTCCCATTGTGGTTTCAGTTGTCACCTTCTCCAGCGAAGCAATTGCAGGCATTTGAACGCACCGTGCTGAGAAAATGCATTGGAAGTCAAGCGCCCATCAGGGAAATGAAATGGTTCAGAAATAAAACAATTTACGACACTGCGGACCACGCTTATTAAGCTGTCTTCTGTCTCTTGCCCAAGTCAGGCTAGCAAAAGTTAGATTTCATGATAACAGTTTGATTAAACATATTCGCGATTATAACTCCATGTATTCTATAAGCAATAGTTATTATATTTCACCTTTCAGTATTCCGCATCCACAATCTAATGTTGAACCAGCCCTCGCAGACCACATTCTCCACCTACCACCCTTTTATTGCAGAGGATCCCCCGAAACCAGATCGAAGTTGACACTAGAGACACTTCTTGGTCTATTTTCATTAGTAATTCCACCTCAGCTTCGATGCTGGAATATTTTTGTATTTAGATCACCATTATAAGCTTCTTTATGGGACTCGAAATGATGGTTTTTCATTTCAAAAAACTGAACTTCCAACATGATTGTGATTTACGTATAATTTAATTTCATTGTTCGGATTTTGCGATTTTGTGGACCAGAACGATTTTGTGGACCAGAAGGAAATAAAAGCCGTCCGTTGTAAAACAATACACAATTTATTTATAATTTGAGCATTGGGTTCTTTAGTGTTGCCTTAAACTCAATTTATACAGAAGTTAATAACTTGCCTGGTAGGTACATCTACGACAGAGAATTTCTACTTTAGTTCCACTCCATGTAAGTATTTTTGTCCGCCTCGATTGGAAGCTGAATCGAATTTAAATAGCTAAACTCGCGGGTCTCACGGACGCACCCTTGCTCGGGACATGCAACACGAAATAAACTTCTTAGGACTAATGAAACTGCATAAAATACGCTAGGCGGACACCAACCACAAGACAGCAAGGAAGGTAACACCAGTAGGCGTGGCCGAAAGATCAAAGGTCATTAGTGAGCGGCTGAGCTGTGTTTTGATGGCACTGCTCATGGCGAATTCAGCTCGAAACGAATCCGAAAGCACGGAGATATAAATGCGATTGCTGCTCACTGCATTCTTGGCTGGATTGCGTTCCTTGCATCTCGTCGCTGCGTCCACTTTTTAGCATCTCTTAGAACCAAACTTAACCAACTAACGAGAACATTTGCTGCTTCTTCTAAACTAGGCTCGGCGCACTTTAAATTAATTCTCAATTAATTTATATGCAAAACTTAACAATAAATTCGTTTGTAAAGCTAAAAATAGAACTTATGTACGCATATTTTGTGAATATATAAAAACGTAATTACAGAAAACACCGGCACTTAAGGCGTCCACATCCTCCACCTGAGGGGCCGGAGGAGGTATTCAAAACGCCCCCCGGCCGCCACTGGAGCCCCAGATGAGAGAATGCGGTACACGACAATCGATTACTCTACTCTTGTGAATTCAAAGAAACTAACGTAGAAAATTCAAATGAACTAACGTAGGCTGTGTGGTGTGGTAAAAACCGACACTAGCGCAAAATACAAGAAGTCTGTGCTCGCACTGGCCGATGCAAACGAGCACCCCGCTGCAAGAACGAACGTCTAAACACTAACTTAAATCTTACATCACGCCGCGTTGCGCTCCCAAGTCGTTCGAAACGATTCAGTGACATTTAAACGAGTACGTCTGCGCCCACAGTACGAGAATAGCAGCGCGCTGTGAGTTGGAAGCCCGTCCTTTGCTGGCCCTGCATGAGCGGGGCAGCCAACCCTCCCGTTCCAGTTCAGCTCTTGCTGAGCGTCTCCTGCGGCTCCGGGTTTGCTACTTCGGCACTTCAATCGTCGTCCTTCTTGTCGGTCTTCAGGTCGTACTTAGCACACAACTCTTCGGGGGAGTACCTGTCGTGGAGGAGGGGAGAGAGAGATGAGTACTTCGTGCTTCGTGCGTTGGCCGCGACGCCACCCACCCTATCAGGTTCTGGAGATCACAGACGAAGCGGTAGACGTAGCGCTTGCCCGCCGTCTTATGGATGATATTCTTGTCGTAGTAATAGCGCAGACCGCGGCTCAGCTTCTCGTAGTTCATTTTTGGCTTGTTCTTGCGGATTCCCCAGCGCCGTGCGACCTGCAAACCGGTGGCAAAGTTATTAGGTTACGAAACTCAAATTGCAACACTCACCTCGTCCGGGTCGGTCAGCTTGAACTCCCAGCCATCGCCGGTCCACGAGATGAAGCCCTGGCACGTCTTGTCCATCAGCAGCTCCAGCAGGAACTGCCAGAGCTGTATCGGGCCGGAGCCCGTGAAGCACGGCACGCCGCCCTGACCCTGGTACGCGCCCAGCAGTGCTTTGTCCAGTCCCATCGAGCTGATGTACGAGTGCGCGCTGCCATGATGGGCACTCCATGATGGGTCGGCGGGTGGCTGGCCGGCCATCGTCTGGAATTGAGGGGCATCGTAGGGCGCGAACTCCGGCGGATAACCCTCGTGGAAGCGAGTGCGAGATGCGTACGGATTGTATTTCTGCTCAGTGGCCGCAGTGATGCCGTAGAAGTCGGGGCTGCCATCCAGGTAGCTCGACTGGCTTTGATGGTCCTGCGAGGAAATAGTGCTGCTGTGGTAGTCGTTGTCGTCGTAGTGCGGCCCGGAGCCGGCGAGGTGGGCCGGCAGCCCGAAGCTGGACAGATCCGTGGGGTCGCTCTGCATGCCGCCGCCGCCCATTCCAGGGTAGGCGGACGTGTTTTGGCAGGGCTCCTCCTTCATCTGGTGCTGCGAGTAGAGGGCGGCCGCGGCGGCCGAGTTCCGCATCGCCATCTGCATGTAGTTGAGGTTGGCACTGTTGTTGCTCGCGGGGCCGCCGGCGCCCAGGGGGCTGCTGGAAGGTCCGCCGCTCGAGTTTGAGCTGTTCGTTGAGACGGACGACGCAGAGGAGACTGTTGTCTGGGGCGGCTGCTGCTGCTGCTGCTGCTGCTGCTGCTGCTGCGACGACATGCTAGACGGCGGCAGCATGGATGGATTGTTGTTAGTGGGCTGTTGCGAGGATGGCGGGGTGTCGTTGCGCTCATGGCTGGAGGTGTTGTTGTAACCTGGAAATAGGGAAGGAAATCGGTTGTGAGTGGAAGATGGCAGACGAGACAGTAGAACGCAGCAAGTGGACCGAAAGAAGTCAAGAATACTCTTCGCTTGGAGGAAATCGATTGCAGGGCAACTGCAAGCGACGTCAGTGAAAGAGTTGCAATTGAATTAGAATCCACATCTTGCATTTATGGTTTGACAGCGCGACTGCAGAGGCGTATCTACGAGCTCCCTCTTGCCCGCTCTCGCGACCGAGTGCTGCGGCGCGAACTCTGACTTGACGGCATTCGAAAACCAATCAAAGGCGATTAGGACACCAACACAAAAACATGTATCTCGAGCCGTGCACACACGAAGCAGAGAGATTCGTTCTGGCTGTCGTGCTGTCGGCCGGCAATCTCACAGATACGCGCACAGATACGCGCACAGATTCTTGGCTGCGTACGTAGAGAGACTCGATGTGCGAGCGAACGTGAGAGCGAGCCAGTGATCTGTGAGCGGCAGCAAGCCTTTCAATACACGAAGCTCGCCCATTCATGCGCTACGCCAGCTCTGGCGTATCCGCGAGATACAGCGGCGCCCGTGTAGCTGAACGAAGCGGCAGCGAGAACCTGTTGAGCTCGAACAGTGGAGAAGTCGAACACTAGCGTCCGTGCAGCCATCCGCGATTCGCCCGTCTCACTCGATTTCGATGCTGCGCAGATACACGCACTCGGACACACAGATACAGATACAGCTGCAGCTGATGAGATTTCGAAGAGCGCCGAAGCACAGAGCGACGAGCAGCTGCCGCATTCACTCCTCCCACTTTCGCCGGACGGCCAGCCAGCCAGTCAGTCAGGCGTTCAATCAGTCGGCCGAGTGGTGCACCTAATCAGCTCCACAAATGATTCGCTCGAGAGACGCAAATGCTTCGTGGATACAAAGCTGGACCGTCCTGCATCCCCAGCAGCCTTGAAGTGACTGCTTGCTAATCGAGGGTTTTGCGGAGCGCAGCGGCGAGGGGCCGGCGCAGTGGAGACGCTGGCAGTGGGGCTGCCAGTCACACAAAGCAAGTCAGTCGCTCGCACACCCCCGCCATGGCAGTCGCACTTGTTGCTGCCGCAACCGCGCCGCTCTTGTTGACACGACGTTGCCTGGCTTGCGGGTGAGTCAACAACGCACTGAGCAGCTTGTTGGAATCAAATTAAATGGCTGTTTAATTATTTGAAACGTTCGCACTTGACGAGCGCTGCTCACACCCTCTCTGCTCGAGCGTAATGAAGTGCGCGGCGGCAGTCGTCGCGGCGGATCGTTGGATTGGATTGTCGCACGACCGAGATGCATGAATATTTGCGGTTGTGGCAAGTCTTTGATGTCATTATTAATGGCGGAGATTACGGTGAGAAAATAATTAAAGCTGAGTAAATATTGGCTCGCGTGCACTTCGATGCACTCAGTGATTCGATTCAGGCGTCGCCCTCAAGTGTCGAGCGTCGCAGGGACAGTTGACACTGGACGAATTTGCCTACCGTCCCCTCACACGACGATACGCCAGCCGGTACCCCACCTAAACTGGGACCTCTTGACTTCACCTCGAGACGAGAGACGAGAGCCGAGCTCTAGACGCCCCCTTCTTCCACCCGAAGCGATGCACGACCGCTTGGGAGGCTCGAAAAAGCGAAGAGGGATGGCGGATCATCCCTGGATCGGAGATTCCTGTGCCATCACACACGGAGGACCGTGGGGATCGTCGACCGTCCGCTGGCTCACCCCTGGAGCTGGAAAGTCGGCAGTCAAAAGGTCGGCCGCAAAATTACCTTCACTGAAGAAGTTCGCATCGATATCGGTGCAGTACGAATTGGCCGTCGGGTGGTGCGAGGGCACGAAGTCCCCCACGTACACCGACAGGTCGTTGAAGTACCCCAGGTGCGGCGCAGCAGCGGCGTTGCTAGCCAAGCCGGCTACCACGGAACCCGCCGTTGCCGTCGAAGCGCTGGAGTCCGTGTTGCTGCTGCTGCTGCTGCTGCTGCTGCCGCCCGACAAACGCTGCTGCGACGGCACCGAATGCTGCTGCTGCTGGTGTTGCTGCTGCTGCTGCTGCTGCTGCTGCTGGTGATTCTGGTGTTGCTGGTGTTGCTGGTGCTGCTGCTGCTGATGTCCGCTCAACGGAAGCTGCAGTGGCGTCTGCTGCGTGTAGAGTTGCTGATGAGGAGGATGATGATGGTGGTGGTGGTGGTGGTGCTGCTGCTGCTGCTGCAACAGCTGCGCGTGGTGGTGACCAGCTTGGTGGTGCAAGTGGTACGACGCGTAGTTCTCGAAGCTCTGCAGCACCATGACGTTCAGCTGCTGCTGCTCCTGCTGCTCCTGCTGCTGCGGACTCGCGTTGATGGCGGCGATGTTGAGATTCGGTAAGGCTTTGTTGTTGTTGTTGTTGTTGTTGTTATTGTTGTTATTGTTCTTGTTGAGATTGTAGCTGGGCGCGTGTTGCTGCGTGCTTTCGAGACTCTCGGGAGGACCTGTGGGCGGCTGCCTGCGGGGGCGGGGCGACGTCTTGGGCGAGGTTGGCGGTACCGTTAAACTTGCAGCGATGGTGGGACGCACTGAAAACGCAGAGGGCGGCATTTCTTCTCGTTGCTGCTGGCGTACGCGGGTGCTGTCGTCGAGGAGGCCGAGGCGCGGCACTGCATTGACTTCCCGAATAGCGAGTCTTGCGGTCACTCGACGCCGATCGCCGATCGCCGCGCTGCCAACTCAGCGGAGTTTCAGAGGGTCGCGCTGGTGATCTAAACGTCGATCCGCAGCGTTTATGCTGGTGGCTCTTGCAGTGGTATTTCAAACAAAAAAATTCTAACGACGAGATTAATTTTTGCACACGACAACAGCACGCACGGGACTTCGAACGAATTCCACGCTATTTCTTGGTTTTGTGTGGGTCGGCAGTTCGTTTGTGAGGCTGGAATGCGGGCCGCTCAATTAAGCGGCTGAGGTTTCCGAAGGAGGCTCCAGCGACGACAGCGACGGACTAACGACGACTAACGACGACTAACGACGTGTTCGCCGAACTCGCTCGTCATGGACTCGAACTCGCTCGTCATGGACTTCAATTAGAATTGACGCGTTGGTTCAGCGCAACGCATTCCGGCACTCGTAGCACGCAAGTTTCGACACGAGCTCGCTGCACTTTTTAGTACATAAAAACTCAACACTTGATTTGTTTACAGGTTGCGTCCACTTTTCGAGTTGCATCCGATTTCCTTTCCCATTCATTCGACGCGATCGCGCACTGTTTGCTTGCTTCTGCGGTGGCTCGATCGAGCTGCTTCACTTGCCGCGGTCCGTAACTCACAAACGCACTTCTTTCGCCTTCGACATCCGTTTTACAACTGAACTTGTGCAGCGCGTCAGTTGTGCGCTCATGTGTTGCTGCGAGCTGTCACTGCTGTTGGTGGTGGTGGTGGTGGTGGTTCTTTCTCTCAATAACTGCGCTCGAAGACTCGTAGTTGTGTGAAATGAACTGAGAAATGAAATGAGAAACGAATTCTCTTTTCCATCTGAAAATTCATCCGGCAAGAAGTTGGAGTTGTTGGTGAATGTGAACGTTCAGCGAGGAGATGATTTTTTTCTACTTCTCGGAAAGCCAGATAAACTCTTGGAGATCTCAGTGGTGCAGTGGTGACCCCACACTGATTTAAAGCACTTTGTATTTCGAGTTGAAATTTTGAATTAATTTTCGTGTGTAAAATTAGCGTTGTGCTTGCATTAACTGCAGCTGAGAGTTCAAAATGTTGACGTCTCAATTGAGAAAGAAGAGAGAGACAACAATGAATGCCGACGCACATTAATGTGGAATTATATATGTGTGTGCGAATACATGCATGGAGTCGATTTAATAACAACAATTAAACGAATTCAGATTTCAGGCACAAGAAAATGGCAAACCTCTCAATTTGTGGAGTTCAACCTCATGACGACATAAACGAGCAGCAGCAACAAGCTGCGCACGCCTACCACCAGAGTGACCAGAGGCAGCCGTATTGCAAATATTGCAAAATAATTTAAACTCTTAAATCTCGAACAATCATTTTTGGCATCGGTGTAGTCGAGATCTTTTTCTCGACACGATAAACGAGATCAATCAAGCAGTCAGAGTAACACTGTTGATTATCTTAAAATATTCGATTGTGGGAGATTTCTCGCTCTGGTCACACTGCATGCAAGCAACAATTACGAGCTCAAGCACACGCTTTCTCTCCTCTCACGCCCACACACTTGCAAATCAACGCCAGCCTCTGCATGAACTCGCTCTCGATAACTGAGAGGAAAGCTTCGTGGCAGATTTGAGATCTCATGAAAATCCGGGCCGATCTTAACGAAGCAGCGGCGCCAGCAACAAATAAGCAGCAGCAGCGGCCAGCGATGAACGATTGCGTTGAATGGGTTGCGAGTGCGAAGAGTTGAAGAGACGACCGATAATTTAATTTAATTACGGCGTAAATAAATTAGTAGAAATAAACATGACAAACAGATTCTCTTCTTGCTTTTCGTTTTCGTGGTGTGCGAGAGCTGGCGAGAGATTTCTACGGATTTCTGTACGAGAAGGATTTTTTATTACTTTTTTGCGAGGAGTTCTGACGGTTTTGCTGTTCGAATTCAGCTGGCCACACCGTCCAGGCACGAGCAGCGAGCAGCTCCAATATTTGGATCTCTCGCTCGCAGCTGACGCAACAAGTCAACCTGCGCCGAGAGCGGAGCGGCTTCGCGTGGGAGCGACCGAGCGACCAGCGACCGAGACTCCGACGCCGGCCAATCAATGCGCTGGAGCAGCCATTTGTATTTCTGATGGGAAGCTCAGATCGCTGATTGCATTCTGCGTTTTGTTCTCTCGACTCGACTTGGTTAACAAATGTTTTCGAAAAAGCAACTTTTGATGTTTTTTATATGAAAAAAGGGAGTGGAAAACAGTCAATAGAAATATTAAAATGCGTGATTTCGATGGATTTCGCTGGTATAAATTGGAGAAAATTATTTCTAACAAATTGGCAATTTCGGCAAAATTGTCGTCGGTGGTTTATTTTTGGCTTTCGTGGCTCCCTCTGGACGACATCCCGCCACCGGAAGTTGGTGAATTTCAAGCCCACCTGACGCAACATTTACATTTCCAAGTAGGGATTCGGCAGCCGTGGGTCCGCAGCGCTGCTACGCGGCAATAATGATTAATTTATTCTCGAAGAGCTGCAACTCCGTTCGCATTAACATAAAATTGACGTGGAAGCCACTGGCGGCGGCGATCCGTTAAAATTCACACGAAGCGACGTCCAGCGGCCAAGCGGGGGGGCAATAAAAACTTGACTGCCGAAATTTGAATGTCGACTCGAGCGCTGCGCTGCCGCTCGCACGCCAAATACGGACGCCTTCGAGCGCGCGGCTCCTCTTTAGAATTCCGCAGAGCAACTGCAGGCCAAAATTCGGAAGACAGGAGCGACGCAGCCGCCCGCAGCCGCCACGCAACGCCGGCATCGCACTCGCGCACTCTAAATCAAAATTACAATCAAAGTGTCATCGTATTTCACGAACGGAAATCGAAAAACAATACAATCGAAACCCAAGCCGCTGCTGCTCCGCTGCTGCAGAGCTGGAAGACAGCGAGCGGTGAACAGAGCGAGCGGAAGGCAGCGGGCAGCGAGCAGGGAGCAGAGCGCAGCGATCAGCGAGCAGAGCGCAGCGATCAACGAACAGAGCGCAGCGAGCAGGGAGCAACTCGGATCTATTGTCGAGAACCGAAGAGAAGAGGCAGCAGCAGCAACAACAACGACAGCTCCGCTCGTTTCCGGTTGAAGCACGTGCGCACTCCACACGAGGAGCGCGAAGCACACAGCGATCTTCGAGCAGAGCAAGAGGAAGCCATTGAACGACGCCTTCGGATGCGGCAATTAGCAGCCGAGCGCCGAATGTACTCGCGATGACACGGAGTCCCGAAATCGATGCGCGATCGGCCCGGAGCGGGAGACGCGGGGGGGCGGCGCTGCTCGCTCAAGAGCCGCACGTTCGCTGAATTCGCCAGAAAAGGAAGAGCGCGGCCGAGCGCATTTGAATACGAATGAGTGGTGGTGTGTGCCAGCGACAGCCACGCACACCAGCGCGCTCGCACATCCAGCGCGCTCGCACATCCAGCGCGCTCGCACATCCAGCGCGCTCGCACATCCAGCGCGCTCGTACATCCAGTCATTCAAGAAAAGCGGGCAAATCGGGGAAATCGGGGAAGTGGCACTCCCAACTCCAGTGCCAACCAGCACGAGTGCCATCTTCAGTTTCCGCAAGGACTCTCGGGACAAAAGGACGGCCGTTGCAGCTGAGGAAACTGGTCGGGGACGCGCCACTTCATGCAGCAACGCGCTGCTCCTCGCCTCGCGTCTCGCATCTCGCGTCTCGCGTCTCGCATCTCGCATCTCTCGTCTCGGCGGCGTGGAACGAGACAAAGTAGGCGTCGCTCGCAGGCAGCGCCTCCTCGCTCGTTACACGCTGGAACAGGATTTGCAGGATTGCGGCGCGCAGCTGGCTGGCGGACAAAAGAGTTGCTGGGGTTAGCAGCGGCGAACACCAGCCAGGGGAGGCGAGCGAGCGCTTCCACGATCCTCGCTGCACAATGAAAGCGAGCAGATGAGGCCGCCGAAGAAGTGGCAGCGCGTCGAGACGACAGCAGTGGAGGCGACGGCAGAGGGCGCGCGCACACCGACGCGAGAGAGGGAGAGTCTGCAGTCGCCAGTTCGCTGGAAGGGAGCAACACGTGGCTCGGCAGCGCTCGGCAGCGCTCGGCCACTCGATCGCAGTCGCTGCATCGCCGCGCGCCACCGCAGCCTGTTCAGCAATTGAAAGCGACTTCCGGTCGCTGTGTGTGCGCGGGACCGAGGTGCACGTGCGCCTGCGCTTGCGTACGTGAGCAGTCCGCAGTCCCCCGTCCCCCGTCCCCCCTCTTAATGCCACTCGGATGTCCCTGCGACGCCGCGCGCGCGTGCGAGGCATACAAATGCCGCTCCTCCCGGCGGCCACGAGATCGCGCGACTGCTGTGCGCCCCAGAAACCAGCGGACGCCGCTCGGGCTGGAGAACCTGTTGCGGCGACAGAGAACAACGGCGACGGTAGCTGCGGACTGCAGTGGCGCTGGGAAAACCGGAAGGAACGCGTAAAAGTGGCGACTGGCGTGACTGGAGGCCGGAGAAACAAGTTGTTCACGTGAATCAGCGTCCACGGAATTGACGCTCGCAACCTGCTGAAGCGCTGATCGCTGATGCCAGAGGGTTCAGCTGACCCCTCGCACTCCCCTCGCACTCACTCGTCGTCGCGCCGCCTGCAGTGGAGGACGAAGGGATCGCCCAGCGGCGTCCAGGAGGACTGCTTCGGCACGCAGGACTGCTGAGCCCCCGACGTCCCCGACGTCCTCGAAGGTGCTGCCTGCGCCGACGCCGATCTAAACGCGACCGAATACGCGTCCGTCTGCGTGGCGGGTAAGCAAACTCCTGCCTGACTGGCGTCTGGCGTCTGGCGTCGCTGCGTGGCCCGAGTTTCCCGCCGACAGCCGCCGAGCGGAAGTGAAACCAGATATCGTAATGAAGCACTAAATCCGCCAGCCGCTCCGCGCACTCCAGCGAAGCCAATCACTCGCTCGTCGATCCAGCAACGCGAATTAGAATGGATTGCCGCTCATGTTGGCCGCGCGGCACTGAAATTTATCGCCGATTGACTGCCGGAGTCGCTGTGAACGGCGGGCGAATTTAAATATCCTGCGGATGGCGAAGTCGGTCGGTCGGTCGGTCGGTCGGTCGGTCGGTCGGTCGGTCGGTCGGTCGGTCGATCGGTCGGTCGGTCGGTCGGTCGGTCGGTTGGTCGGTCGGTCGGTCGGTCGGCCGTCGGTCGGTCGGTCGGTCGGTCGGTCGGTCGGTTAATAAGACCAGCGAACGGAAAAACCGCAAGAGTTTTCTAATCGAGCGGCAGACAACCGAGACTGCAATAATTTCTCAATTAATGTCGTCGTTTTCCGCTGATCCTCTGGCGAAAGTGACTCGAAGGGACTCGAAGGGATTCTCGAAGGGATTCTCGAAGGGACTCGAAGGGACTCGAAGGGATTCTCGAAGGGACTCGAAGGGATTCTCGAAGGGACTCGAAGGGACTCGAAGGGATTCTCGAAGGGACTCAAGGGGACTCGAAGGGATTCTCGAAGGGACTCGAAGGGATTCTCAAAGGGATTCTCGAAGGGACTCAAGGGGACTCGAAGGGATTCTCGAAGGGACTCCAAGGGACTCGCAAAAACTATTTACGCTGCGGTTATCAACTTCTTGCAGGCCAAGCAAGCGAAACAATTTATTTACAATTTATTTACGTTTATTTATTTGTGGCTGAAAAGTCCTCAAATTATCTGCTTCATTGCGCTTTGTTGGCGTGCTAATGAGGTTCCCGAAAATGGCCAGAGGACACTCCGGCGACTGACTCACTTCCCGTCCCCTCCCCCCTCGCCCTCACCGGTCACCGACCAGAAATGACGGGCAACCTTCTGCGCTGCCAAGTGAGCAAGCAAACCTGCAGGACAACAATTAAAATCGCACGGTAACTCATTCATGAGTTCGTCAACTCATTCAGTCGCTCATTCCGCCACCAGAGCAGCGTTGGAAGGCTTTATTGGCGCATCCTGAGCTCACTGGAGCGGCGAACTCGAGCCGGGTGAGCGAGGACGGCCTGGCTGCACGATAACTCAGCCAGCAGCACGCAGCCTTCAAAGGAACAAAACAGGGAAGCAGCAGGACACGCCAACAATGCAACAAAGCGGAGAAATCACATCCGGTTGCTGGCTTCTTCAGTTCCGCAGATTGCGCACCTTGCAAGCCAGCCAGCCAGCCAGCCTGTCCTTCCTCGCCTGTCCGTCCTTCCTCGCCTGTCCGTCCTTCCGAAGTCCCAAGGATGCCGAAAGTGAGACGCCCGCCCGCACACGGAAATTAGGCAAACAGCAATCCGAGATCCCAGAAACGAGATCAGCACGGAGTGGCGGCGGCGGTCGCAGGTATCCGCAGGCCATTCAAAGATTCCAGAGTGCGGCGGCGGCGGCGGCATCTGATCGGCATGCAGGAGATCACGAGCAACAACAACAACCAGCAAACACCTCCTCGCACTGCGCACAACCTCACGGCCAAGGAATTTCTCACAGGACACACTGCGGCTGCCTGGATATCGGAAACAAACTCGGAACTGCAGCGGCAAACAGAAACACAAACAGGGAGGCAAACAGGGACGCACACACACGCACACACGCGCACACGCACACGCACACGCGCTCCTGCACATGGGCAGCGAGAAAGGTGCAGCAGGGCCGCGCGGCCAAGCGGGGTGCGGCAAACAAGCGCAGGAAGAAGTGAGCAATCTGAGGAGGAGAAATTTAAAACACATTCAGCGCAGCACCCCGCCACCAACAACTGCAGCAGCACCAACGACGAGAGAGCGACGAGAGGGCGAGAGGAGCCGCAGCGCGCCGTCATCCAGCAACTGTCGTCCTCGTCGTCGTGGTCGTCGTCGTCGTCGTGGTCGTGGTCGTCCGCGCTCTGCTCGTCACTTGCACGTCACTGGCACGTCGGCGCGGCTCGGCACAGATGTTGCCTGCGCGCCGGACGACAGGTGCAGCGCGCGGTCCTCCCGCAACGCCGTCGCCCTTCTGGTGCGCCGGTGCGCCGCTGCACGCAACATTAACTCGCGTAACGAGGAACGAGGAATGTCTGTCTGTGTGGGTTTGAATATTTCGACTGCTCCAGCCAGCGCGAGTCCTCGTGGTTGCTGCAGAGTCCTCGTTGCTGCAGAGTCCTCGTTGCTGCAGAGTCCTCGTTGCTGCAGAGTCCTCGTTGCTTCGCTGGCTGCGGGATGTCCTTCGCTTTGAATTTTTGTGTGATTTCTCGGTGAAGAGTTTGCCAGTTGTTGGCGCTTCGGCGTCAGTTGTTGAGCAATAAATTCCTCGTTTGCAGCGGCTGCTGGTGCTGCGAGTGGCCGCGACTCAACTCGAAATCAGCACTCGAATCCCCCGCGCAAATTCAAACGAGGGAGCGAACGCGAGGCTCCCTCGTCGACAGGCGGCGCATTTTCGCTGCTGCATTCAATGCAAACGTCTTCCGCACTTCATTAGTTTCATCATTTTCTGCCGCCTTTTAATGACTCGAGCGAGCGACTGCTGCGCGGCCAATTAAACTCTCGCGCTGCGCGTTTCCCACGCCGATGGGAGTCCCTCGTGCAACCGAAAATCGCTCGCTTCATCGCACACAACTGCAGTCAGAGAGGGGTGAGCGGTCACTCAGAGTGAGCTGCAGCAGCTTCGAGCTTCGAGACGGCGATCGAATTTATCAACACGATTGGCTTTCGCTTGAAGCGCTCAAATTTGCCGCAAATTCTCGTTGAGAGCGACTGAAACTGAGAGGAACTTTCGCTCTCAAAGCAGAATGAAGACTTTGAAGGGATTTCGTGTTATCAATTTGTCGAGTTCGAAAGTCATGAAAGACGAATTCGAACGAGCGGCCAGTTCGTCGAATTACGATTCTGAGTTTCTAATTACTGGAGAAGTTAATTTTTCAGACACAAAAGAAGTCCGAAAACACTTGCGAGGCCTGTTTGCGCGCTGCTGGCATGGAAACGCGCCGTCGAGATGACAGATAAGCGGCGGCGGCGGCGACGGAGAGCCTGGGAAACTCTTGGCCGGCATGCTGAAGCCCGCCGTCGCCGCCAACTCATCGCGTGTGCAGTCGCGAGGAGTGAGGGAGCAGACAACAACAACGAGGGGGGAGGGGGGCGAGTTGCGACGAGGGTGCAGGCAGCAACAACAACAACAGCCAACCGTCGCAGAACCAAGTGACGTGCAGGACTTGGCAGGCAAATAATAAAATTAAAGAAAAGCGCGAGACGCGGGAGACGCGGGAGACGCGGGAGACGCGAGTGTGTCGCGCAGGCCGCAGCAACAACTGGCTGGGAAACTCTGCACCGCCATCAGCAGCCCGCAGTCGAGGGTTGAGGGTTCCGTCGAGCGCGCCAGGATCGAGGAGACGCAGAGTCCTGCACGTGCAACGCCTACCAGTGGCTGTGTGTGACACGCACACACACACACACACACACACACACACACACACACTGGTGTGGTAGGCGCTCGCTAACTGGTGTCGCCGCGAACAAGTTGTGTCGCGCTTTCTCAGCCGTGAGAACAAATCAACATTTCAATGCGAGCGGCTGCGAGCGCTCGCTGGAAAGGCTGAAATGAGCGGAGGGGGGCGCGGAGAGCCGAGAGCGCGGTTCGACCGGCCGAGCGCCAAGTTCCACTTTTCGTTCCACTTTCCGTTACACTTTGCGTTCCACTTTCCGTTCCACTCCGCTCGTGTCTGCAGCTCAGTTGCAGAGTTTCCCCTGCGCTTGAGTTCTGCTCGCGCTGGTTTCGTTGGAGTGGCCGCGACGACGTCTGCGCGAAGGTGTTGTCGCGTCCAGCTCTCTGTGCGCAAAGTGCAAGTAAATACAGTTTGTCAACTGCCAGTCCCCCCTCCCCTCCCTTGAAAAGAGGTGCGCCTGCGCAAACGAATCACTTCGCCGCGTTTCATTGACGTTTTGCGGTTCTTTCTTGCAGGGAACGCATTTAATTTCATTTCTGGACGAACGTGTTTACCTCGCTTTGATGGAGGAACCGCGACAACTGTCAGCGCTGCTCAGAGCGCGATTAAGTGGAACTTGAAACTGGAAGACTGGAGGACTGGAAGGCTGCGGGCTGCGAGTCCACTGCTCGGGAAGAGAGCGGCTCGGCTTCCCCGAATGCTGAATGCTGAATGCTGAGGGTGCCGCCAAGTAATCTCAGCCACTCTGTGAATCTCCCCACTCTGCCTCTCCGCACTTCAAAACGGCGTCTGTGTGCGTCCAGCCAGCCTCACCAGTTTGTCAGCCAGCCACTCGAACTCGCCGACATTTTAGGCAGCGAAACTTCAAAAGCGACAGACGACACCCACCACCCCCCCCCCCACCCCCTCAAATACCGCTACACCATCCACGCTCTCAGAAGCTGCACGCAATTTAATTACACTTTTAAAACTCCAATTAAGTTGCGGCTGAGAAGCGAGACCGCTGAAAAATGAAGCGGAGAAGCTGCAGCGCCCGCCGCCGGTTGGCCTGCTAAGCACAAAAAAGCTGCAGTTATTGCCAAATAATTGCGTTTGTCAATAGGAAATATTGACGGAAATTAAAAACACGGGCAAAAAGTCGCCCCGGGGCAACACGGCAGCGGCAGCAGCAGCAGTCGCGCGACGCTGGAGCGCGGGAGCCACAAAAGTTGTTATTTCAAAATCCCAACCTAATTGACGAGGACGAGAACGAGGACGAGGATGAGGACGAGAACGAGGACGAGGACGAGCACGGGGACGAGGACGAGCACGAGCACGAGGACGAGGACGAGTTCCGTCGACAGATGGATGGCGGGAGGACGGACGGCGGCATTCGGATTCATGACGGCGTTGAAACCGCGTATCTGTTGGGGATCCACTTGCAAACGAAATCTAATGAAGCGCGCAATGAAATTACGAGCGACGAACAAGCCGAGGAAAGCCAAAGAGCAGCTTTTGAAAAGCGAGCTTCAGGGGATTCGAGCGACGGGAGCTGCGCAACCTTCAAGTTGTTGGGGGGAGGGGGGGGATCTGCGAGGGCCGAGATGTCACTGGTTTCGGAGGGAGCAGCCCGGGGGGGGGGCTCGAGTTGTCCTTCACTCTTCACGCAGTTCCTGCCTCGCCAGACACCCGCCATCTCAGTGAAAATGACGCGTGCGTGACGCGCCCCTCGCTGGCCCGACTGGCTTCTGGAAGCAACACGGGGTGGCCGCGAAACACGGGGTTGCCGTGAGTCATACGCGCGGCCGCTACTTGCAGCGAAGAACGCAGCAGCAGCAACAACTTTTCACACGCGCTCGCGACGCGAAAGCAGTCGGCGGATTTTATCTCTCCAACTTGCGTTCGCAGTGGCTGGCAATAATTATCAGCGCGCTGGAGGGGAGGGGAGACGACGAGGCGGCCTGCAACACCTCACATCCGGTCAGCGCGTTAATGTTTTGCTCTCGACGGAATCGCTGAAATCCCCCCTCCTCCCCACTCACCTCCTCAGCCGGCAACCCGCGCCAACAGCCAGCGAACAACAACAACAACAACAACAACTAGCAGTTCATTCAGTACTCCGCCGGATGTTGATTTTTTTTTTTCATCGTAAGGTGGATTTTTTCCCGCGATCTATTGATCACTCGCGAGTTCCCATCTGTTTGGCGAGACGATAAATCGAATTTTTTATTTAGCCGATTTCTGTAATCTACGACTCGCGCATTTTTCCGTAAGCAATTTGAATTTTAATGACGCGTCATTGTTGCTGTTGTTGCTGTTGTTGTTGTTGTTGTTGAGGTCTGACGTGAGATTTCATTGAGCGAGTGATGAACGATCGAAGTTGTTTTGCCACTATAAATTTAAATTTACGCTGAAGTCTCTGTTCAACTTTACGTTGAAGTCTCCGTTCAACTTTACGCTGAAATCTCTGTTCAACTTTACGCTGAAGTCTCTCTTCAACTTTACGTTGAAGTCTCTGTTCAACTTTACGCTGAAGTCTCTGTTCAACTTTACGCTGAAGTCTCTGTTCAACTTTACGCTGAAGTCTCCGTTCAACTTTACGTTGAAGTCTCCGTTCAACTTTACACTGAAGTCTCCGTTCAACTTGACGCTGAAGTCTCCGTTCAACTTTACGTTGAAGTCTCCGTTCAACTTTACACTGAAGTCTCCGTTCAACTTGACGCTGAAGTCTCCGTTCAACTTTACGCTGAAGTCTCTGTAGATCCCTTGCATTCGGGGATGAAGAAGCGGGCATTCTAAGAAAAGCTCAGTGAGGTTGTCAACTAAGTTTCAGGTTTGATGACTGCTTTCCAGGGCGGAATTTCTACTCGAGCAGCGGAATTACAAGAAATTCCGAACTTTTGGTCGCAAACTTGAATCACCCCACCATGAACAACCAACAACTAAACACGCTTTTCACCCCTCAGCTTCGTGGAATGAGGGATGCGAAGGATGTTCGACGAATGGCCGACGTTTGATAGGGAGGGACATTTCGCAGTTTATGTCTCGTGGAGTGCATACACGAGTACAGGGTGCCGCTCCGCAGGAGAACCTGAATTCCCGCTCGAAGGGGCGCGACAAATCTCGCGAAGGAGTCTCAACGCAGTTCCTTGCAGTCTTGAGGAGGATTAGAGGTGGTTAAATTTTACGTTGTGAATGGCGGCTCCTCTCCTCCCCTGCGAAGGTCTGATTCGCACAACTACGTCGAGAATGGTGGACACCTAAGACGCAGAAATACGAACGAGAACGAGAGCGAACTTCGCGTCTCGCCGAGGCAATTCGGGGACTGCAAAGTTGTCATCAGAGGCGGAAAAATGAAAGCCGTTGCTGTGGGATTCGGACTCCGGCATCAGAGACAAACACACGCGGCGATTGTTGTAGTGGGATTGATTGTTGTGCAATGGCAGGGCAACACAGAATGGATACAAACGACCACTGAAGGGTGCCCGACAAATCAAAAGCTGCGAAACTGAGTTTGAGCGTTTGAAACTTTTTAGCCGAGCTCGCTGAAGCAGAATCGCAGCCATAAAACCCACACACACACACACACACATGCATCTCCTGGTTCACATGTATAGGTCTGCCATATAAAATGTTAATAATGAAGCCAGCAAAACAAAACTTTTCGAGTTTCTTTGGCTGGCGATGTCGTTGTTGCTGTTTATTTGCTGGCTTGTTGCGTTCTTTGTTGCGAAGGAACTCGACCGTGACGCGGTTCTGTGGCGTGAATCTGCCTATAAATTCGTACCGCGCGCTCCACACTCGGGCTTCTCGTAGTTGGTGCGCGGCGCTGCGGCTCAAAATGTTTCTGCTGGCTGGCAAAATTTGAATGGCTCGCTGCGATTTACGGCCGGGCGTCGAAATCCAGAAGGGGGGGAGGTACGACAACAGCAGGGCCGCGGCACCGCCGACGTAGCTGGGGGATCCTCATTGAGGTTTACGATCCACCAGAACCAGAACAGCGATCGGGGGCTTCTCGAGCCCGCATCAGCTGGAGGCGGCTGATTGCGCGATGAATAAATTGAAGCTGAAACCAAAAACAGCGCGACGCAGAAGCGCGAGAATTAGCTAGACGAGAGCCACGATGGACGGACGCATTTCAGCCGGGGGTTCGGTGGAGAACCATTCAGCGGGTTCGCTGACCAACCGACCGAGTCAAAAATTTTATGCTAATTAGTTGGATGCGGTAACTGGGTGGCGTGCGGTAACTGGTAGCCGCTGTGCGTCGCTGTGGACGCGTCTCTCCACGTGATGGGGTCGCGACGAGATGAGGGGCAGCAGATGAGGGGTGCGAATGATTAATGCAACACGTCTGCCAGCGGGCCAACTTCAAGTACGGCGAAGAGCTTCGATGAAAGACACGCTGGACGGTGAGGGGAAGAAGAAACACAGAAGCAGAAGCTTCCGATTTCGTCGGATTTGCAACAAAGTTGTCGTGTTATCAGCGCAATAATTAGCTGAAGAAGTTGAATGAAACAGAAGCGAAGAGAAAAAACTAAAAGCTGAATTGATAAACTGATGATCGTCCGCCACGTCGACGAAGCCACACGCGAACGACGCGACAAATGCGACAAAAACGTGCAACGTGAAAATGTCCTCCTCACCCAGATACGGAGACGTCTGACCCATTTATGGAGACGGCATTTCGTGATGTGGCACGAAATAGCGCGAAGCTCTTGATTTCGTTTTCAAACCCAACTCTCTGCAACCGAGCGCATTGTGTTGCATGCGACCGAGAGGGAAACGCACGTCGTCCACAACTTCAACGTTCGGTTACTCAACACGCGACTATTCTTCCACGATGCTTCCGTGAGGAATGAAATGTAACTGGAGGAGGTCATGCAACTGGAGGGGGAGTTACTGGTGCACAAACTCGAAGCTAATCCAGGTTTCTGGGGTTATCGCGAGTGCGACCTGCCTCTCGAGGGAAAAGTCCGCGTCGGTCTAGATTAGCCTGTCGGCTGGAGAGGCTCCCTCTGCTCCGATAGACGTCCCGAGTTGGAGGCCCGAGATAGGCCTGCCGGTGTCTCAGATTTCGGAACGGAAAGAGGTTTAGTCGCGACTAGGGCAAACCGGGAGGAGGACTACGTCTCGATCTCGATATTAGTGCGACCCGGCTTGAGTCGCCATAGAATTGCGCGGAGAAGCGTGGAGTCTTCTGTGATCTCGCGCCACACGACGGGGTGTTTGAACCCCGTATACGCGGCGTGCGTGCGTGTTGATCAGCTGGAACGGCAACTGCTAATCAAATGCGATTGCGAGGCGTGTTTCGTTCGTGCCGATCTGCAATGCCGAGAAAAGTGGTTTCGGGAAAGACAAAGAAGGTCCTCCCACCTCCACGCAACCTCCGCCGAAAGCTGAAGTCCGCTCAGCCAAACATTTTCGAATTTGGAGTGCGAAAAGTGGAGTGGAGTGGCCCAGTTGCGCTCTCAAGCGAAGCGAGACCCTGGCTTTCATTGATGCACCACACACGCGCACCCCAGTTGGCGCGCGGCAGTTGGACAGACATACGCAGCGCCGCAGAAATCCCTCCGCGCGCCCCGCTGAGTTCGAGCGCCTCTGACTCACGCCGGCCGCACGAATGTTCACTCCGTGGACGGCGCGATGGGTCGGCCTGTGGATGAATGGAATGGACTGACTGGCTGCTCGCCTGCTGCATCCGAACCGAAGCTTCTTGATGGGATTTCGGTTTGTAGGCCGTTTTCGCGTCTGATTTTGGAGTTCTTCGTCTGATGCAACTCTTGTGTGCCGACCGAGGTGATCCAAGCGAGGAGCGCGCAGTTCTAACGAGCGACTCTTTTCATTCGAAAACACGGTGATGAAATGATTTCTCGACTTTTCACGCTCGGCTGGCGCTGACTTTGGCGGTGAAGTTGAGCGTCGTCGTCTACAAGGTGAAGAAGCGAAAGAAAACTCGGCGAGACTGAACTCTACTCGGAATTTTCAGCATTCTGATCTCTGCGAACCGCGTCGCTTGAAATCCCGCGATTGGTTTGAGATTTAGGTTTTGTAATCCTCTACCGCCAGAGTAGCCATGTATTCGAACTCTTGGAACTCGAGGAGGACACCTCTATTTTCTGAATTCTTAAAAATCTTCCTGCAATCTTTCTCCGATTCTCCACTGACAGAAGGGACACTCGATCCACTGACAGAAGGGACACTCAATCCACTGACAGAAGGGACTTTTGATGCCTACGCATGCAAGCAGGAGTCCATCGACCATCCAATTTATTAGTAGCGGTATTTCAATCCTCTGCTGTGCCAGATGGCGCGCTCTCGCTCGGGAGACGCGGCCAGGACTTCACGTGCAACGGCGGCTTCTGGTTTGACGTGTTTCGACCTCGTTGGCCTTGATTTCGTGACGGCGCGTCGAGCCGACGCGTCAAATGGAACCCGATATGCAAATGATGCGAACACCTGGACAGAGCGAGGAACCCCGCTACCCGAGCCATGGCACTGCAATGTGGACCCCATCGAGCAGCCAAAGGGGAACCGAAGACGATCCGAAGTTGGCGTGCAGTGAGTGCGGATCTCCAAGCGGACCGCTAGCGCGATTGCAACGCGACATGTAAATTGGAAAGTTAATAGTCGGCGCGGGGAAGTCCCTCCAAGAATATTTGCTTCACACGCACCAGGGCGCACGTAGAGGGCGCCGTGGGCCAGAGACTGCCTTCCCTGTAGTTTTAGGATTCCTCAAGCGATTTGGAATATTTAAGGAATGTTGAGACAGAGAAAAACGTTTGTTTTATTATGTAAATCGTTATAGCAATTTAAAAAAAATAAAAAAAAAATAAAAAAAATAAAAAAAAATTTCAAAAAAAAAAAAATTTTTTTTTTAAATTTTTAAAAATTTAAAAAAAACTTAAAAAAATAGTAAATTCTTGCCTACAACTTTGGTTTTCTCTGGCAGAAGGTCTCCCCCACTGAAGGAATTCTGCGTACGCCCCTGCAACGAGTAACGGGGAGGAAACGGGAATTCAGAGGCGCGGCTCGCCACGAAATCTGCAGGCTGGCAAAATTAAAGCAAATTTACTGATTATTTCATGTCATTGGCGCTGTTATTTCATTAGCATTTTTTAGCATTTCAGTTGCGCTCGCAGCGCAATAAAGTGTGGAAGCTGATGATGCAATTAATTTATTGTGCGACGACCGCGGAGCAGCAGAAGCGCAGCAGAAGCGCAGCAGAAGCGCAGCGCACCGGCGGCTGCGAGTGCGAGCGGCACGCAAGGGCGCGAATTGCGGACTCTGTTGATATTTACACGATTATTAGCTGCGGCCGGAGCAATTAAGGGATCCGGCGTGCGAGCCAATAAAGTTACGCGCGCCCTCCCCCCCCCCACCGCAAACGTCCGTCGTAACCGTCAGACGCAAACGCGTAATTTGTAGGAATCCCGCTCGCAGCAGCGAGTGGAGTGAGCAATTTCGCAATCTCGCAATCTCGCAATCTCGCCTCGAATTCGGAATGCCGAGCGTAAACATTTCGATCGCACGTTGGCGCCATCTGACGGCGATGGGCTGCCGCACCAACTTGTTAGTCAGCAGCTTCCGCTCTCGAGCTGCAAACAAACGCGAATCGCCACCCATCGCCGACCAAACAAAGCGGCGCTCCTCCGCCGAGAATCCCATCGAAACACCAGTTGATTCCGACAGCAGGCGGCCGCGCGTCCTGGCACGCGCCGGATGCGGCCGGATGCGGCCAGAAATAGTCGCGCCCTCGCGCGCCGGACGTCTTCCGACACCAACTGCCAGCACAGCCAGTGCGCGTCACTGCACTCCAGCGAGCGGGAGCTGGGGCGCGCAATACACGCGGCACACGAAATCTGCTTCCAGCCTGCAGCGCTCGGCACGCCCGCCACGCCCGCCACGCCCGCCACTCGCTCCGCGCGATGCTTGCTTCCCGCCCGAAGTCGAAGGGTACCCCGTTTCCCCACTTACCGCTGTTGTGGAGCAGCGCCGCCGCTGGCTGGAAGCCGCTCTTGTCGCTGCTGGCCGGCGCTGCCGAAGGCGCTGCGTAGTCCGTCGCCAGTCGGTGGCTGTTGGTCGCGCCGTCCAGATAATCCCCGACCCGGTGGTCCGGTCCACCACAGCCCGGCGCCGTGGCAAATGCAGGCGAGTTCATGGCGTCCTCGGTGACTTTCTCGCAATCTGCAAAACGTAAAGCGAAGCAAGTGAGAAATCTGTGAGAAGTAAAAGTTGCAGCAAAAACGACTGAAATGAATGAACTTCGAACAGCTTTTGGAAACGCAGAATCGAAGCTGAAGCTGAAGCTGAAGAACGAACACGTCTTCCAGAAACTGTCGTCGCGTATTCTGGGATTCTGAAAAACAAGGCGAGTCTGGATTAACAAGCTGATTCTGGATGCAACAAGTTGTGGCAGAATCGAGTGCGAAGAACGCGACGCGGGACTTCATTCGACGCCGATGCTGGTGCAGCACACGAGGCAGCGACGCACTAATGAGATGCACGACTTGTGTGCCCCTCGAACGCACTTAATTGGACGACGAGAAGTGGCAGCCAGCGAGGGCTTTTAATTGCCTCGGCCGCGCCGTGGCAACACTGGCTCGAGTTCCGTGCGAAACCCGGACCGACCCGCATACGCGGACCTCCGAGGGTTCCATTGAAGCAGCCAGCAGACGCGGAAGGAGTCAATTTGGCGGCTCAATCAGTGCGTTTCACAGAAGCCCTCAGAAGCCCACAGAAGCCCGAGGACGCCAGAGTTCAGTGACTGCGCAGAATTCGCACTCAAATATGATTAGCTGGCCGGAATGCCGGAATAGACGGCTGAAAGCTCTCCGTGTTAACCCTTTACAGTCGAGTCCTCCGCGGCGCATCCGTGGCAGCCTGCGAGGGACGACAGGCGGGGGTGGCGGGCGGTGGACGTCTGCCGGTCGGTAGCCTGCAAGACGTCCGCCTCCCCCCAGCAGTGCGGAGTTCCCTCGCACGACGCACGAACTGCAGGCTGATGGAAGCCGGCAACCGAGTCCAGCATTAGCGGAAATTCAATTCAGCGCGATTTGATTTTCGCTTACGGCTTCACGTGTCCCTCGCACGCGCTGCGCGTTGGCCGCGCCGGGGAAAAAAACCGAATTAGCGGCTGCTTTCACTTCGATTCGAAATCGCAGGCGACGAGGGGACACACGTGGACCTCGAAGGCACAGCGAGGCGGAGTCGTAATCTTGCGAGCGTCGACAACACCTGATGGCGCCTGGCTGCCACTTAATATTCGCACCGCACGCGCACTTCCAAGCTGTCGAAGTCGTCAAGCGTCAACCGTCAACCCTCCCCCCCCCACCCCCGTCCCCTCGTCAACCCCCCCCCCCCAGCTCACCGCTCGGCCCGTCCGCACTCACCTTTCTGCAGGATGTCCAGGTGCTCCCACAGTATGTCGCCGGTGAAGGGCGGCGTTATCGCCAGGAAGCGCTCCTTGCCCAGCTCCACCATGTCGCGGCCCCTCATCTCGACGAAGGGCTCGAGGTTCATGGACACCAGCGAGAACTCCTTGATCGCCCAGTTCAGCCAGTAGATGACGTGCTCCTCCGTCCACTCGCGGGGATCTAAAGCGGCGAGAGAGATTCGCGGTTCGCATGAGTTTGCGTTGGTTTTTGTTGGTACCACGGTGCGGATTTTAACTACTCCGTGCTCACACGCACACGCACACACACACACGCACACGCACACACACACACACACACACACACGCACACACTCACCTTTGGTAATGTTGCAGTTCTGCACCTCCTTCTCCCAGGACGCGAAGGACGCCTTGAGCACCTCGGCCACCTTGCGGTTCGTGCCCGGCGTCAGTGGGGGGATCTGCGTGGGGACATCTGAAAAGTGACGAGAGAGCAGGATTAGCAGAGCGTCGCTTCCGAGTTGGCGCGACGAGAGCGAAGGATTAAGTTGAGACCCGATTGGATGGCCGAGTTTGCGCTGGCCACTCGCGCCGTGTGGACCGAAAGCGGTCGGAGGGGCAGCGCGCTTTTTACCTCTCAACTTGGTCGTGTGCAGCTGCTGCAACTTGTGCGCCTTCAGACTCAACTTGCTGCTGGGAAGGCAGTTGTAGTTGTAGTTGTGGTTGTGGTTGTGGTTGTTGTTGTGGAGCAGCGTCTGGTGGTGCAGGTGGAGGTGTCCGGCGCGCAGCGGCGCACGCAGCCGGCTGTCCGTCCAGTCGATCCACTCGTTCGTCATGCCGCTCGCTGTCACCGGACTCGCTGCGGCGGATTCACTCGCTGTCACCGGACTCGCTGCGGCGGATTCGCTCGCTGTCACCGGACTCGCTGCGGCGGATTCACTCGCTGTCACCTGACTCGCTGCAGCGGATTCACTCGCTCGCAGCCTTCGCTTGCATTCGCCCGACGTCTGCTGTCTCTGTTGGCACCGAACAGCGAGCAATTTCAGTCTTCACTGCACTCGAGAAACGCTAATTAATGAACGCGCGCGCGCTGAATCCCCTCAACTCTTCAATTGAAGCGAAGACGGAGCTCAGCGGCCAAAGTTCAAGCAATCTGCCGCAGCAAATTCAATAAAACGGGCGCTACAATTCAATTGGCGCAACAAGCGGAGGCAATCTTCGGAATCAAATCGTCGCCCGCTTGACCTGCGATGTCAGCGAGTCAGCGAGTCAGCGAGTCAATGAGTCGGCGAGTCGGCGAGTCGGCGAGTCAATGAGTGCGCGGCGCCTTCAGTGCGGCGGACTGGCACGAGTGCCGCGAAGATTGTTGCGACGCACACACTCGCCGAGAACGCAGATTGCGATACAATTGTATCGAACGGATGCAGGGGCGGCGGAAGGGGGGGAGGGGGGTAACTTGCTCGGCTGAGGAAGAAGATGCGAAGTGGAAGGGGATTGCAGTGCAAAATCGTCTGGGGTTGCTAATGCGAGATGCGATTGATTATTCAAAAGCAGGAGGGGCAGGAGGACAGTTGATTGCTCACTCCACACGCGCCGCGCGCCGCCCCTTCGCCGCAAGACCGCGGAAAAGTTCGAAATGTTCGCAGCTACACCGTGCGGCCGCCAACTCAGCAACGCGGCGCTGAGGAATGCCAGGAATCTGCGGCTGAGATTCTCAAGAGTTGAGCGGCCGCAGCGACGCGCACCACGCCGGCCACCGTCGCTCCGTTTGGCGGTGCGAAACCGCGTTCATCAGATGACTTCGAACGAACGCGACGACCGCAGCCGCCGACACACACACTCACACACACGAAGCGATCGAACGGGACTTTCGAAACTTGCGTTTGTTTACACTGTCGGCCAGAAGATTCGGCGCGCATGAACTCCGCTTCACTGCGACTCACTTGGCAGCCACTCAACGCGTCCTCAACGCGTCGTCAACGCGTCGTCAACGCACCGCAACGCAAACACTGCGTTTCCTCGCACAGTTCAGCTTAATCCGTACAAAACGCTGCGCATCCACGGGACTCGAGGAGCCAAATTGGAACGAAGCGATCGCAGTGCCGATCGCGCCTGGAACTGCTCAGTGTAAACGACGGACACAATGGAGGCGAGTAGAGCGAGAGAGAGACCGCCAGTGAACTGAGAGCAACGGCGCGTGTGTGTGTGCGCGAGAGAGCGTTTGCAATCCTCTCCGAGCAGCCGAACCCTCTCAGCGACGCTCCGATACTCGTTCAGCGACCACCTCCATTCATTCATTCACTCGCTCGTTCGTTCATTCATTCACAAAAGCCGTGTAGAATTTCTGGACAACACAAGAACACCAAGTGTAGTGTGTGTGTGTGTGACCAAACTCAACTCGTAGATCGTCGTCGTCGTCGTCGGTCGTCGTTGTAGCGGGAGAGCACACACTGGGAGAGCGCGTGTATCTCTCGCGAATGTGTTGGTAGGACGGAAACGACCATCGTCGTGCGACACTCAACTGGTGTTTGTGTCGTAAAAAAGGAAAACAAAGTTGCTCTCGGCTCGGGAAGCCCAACAAAAGTGAGGTGAAAAGTGTGCAAAATGAATTGCAAGTGTTTTTGGCATACAGGGTGACTGCAGTCGTCAGAAGGTTCCTCGATCTCGAATTGAAGGCACAACGAAGCGAGATCCAGCAGACGCAGTGAACGGTGCTGCTCACGCTTGCAGAGCAGAGCACACGGTACAGTTATTCGAGTCTCCTCAGAGTAAACACGACGCTCCCCCTCTCCGCACTCGACGCTCCCCCTCTCCACACTCGACGCTCTTTTCATTTCTGCTTACACGCGCTTCCTCAGTTCTCGCAATTTCATTCAGCGCTTCGATGTAATTCAGCGTTTTTATTCAAACTTCCAATAAAAAAGAGAGAAGAAATCACACGACGAAACCAAAGTGCAGAAACTGCAGAAATCCATGAGAGTTCGGATTTTTCGAATATTCGAGGGAACGAAATGCTGTCAAGTGCACGATCGCTGTTTGTTGTTGTTGCTGTCGCTGTTGCCGATCGATGTGTAATAAACACTCGATTTGCCAGAAGGTCGAGCGGACGGACGGACGGAGGGAACGAATGCAGGCTGCAGGAGCGCATGCAGTGCCTGCCACCAACAACAACAACACACTTGCAGGGTTGTTCGTGCGCCGACCGCAGCCACGAATGCAGCCACCGGTTGTGTGCGAGCAGAGCAGAGAAACTCAGTCGGTCGCGCGGCGTAGTACGACGCGATCATGAATGAATTCTCCGCGTTGCCTCACACCGTTCTACGCACCGTCCGTCCGGCCGCACGCAAGCCGAGCGCCGCGTTTTTGCTGCGGCTTCCGCTGCCTCACTCGCAGAGCCGCTCACTCACTCGACGCGCTCAGGTGCGAGCGATTCATGAATGGAGCGAACGACGATGAGTGCGAGCGGAGTTGCGTGCGAGCGGCGGCGGCGTCACTCGATACCTCGACGTCAGTCAGGCGGCTTAACATGCAAGACGAACATTTGTGACGACGGGAGGCGCGGCAGAGAAGAGCGCAGAGACGGAGGCGAAGAGCGGCGGCATCACGCAATACACACACACAAACACACACACGACGACGACGAGATTGTGGCAGAGACAATTATATTTTTAAATCACCGCTACGAGGTGAGAGCGGCGCTGCGTGCTCGGCATTCATTAGCAGGAAGCGAGAGCGAGGATCGCCGGATCGCCTGCGTGTGCTCGAGCGAGTGGATGCGTGAGCGACCGACTGCGTGAGCGACCGACTGCGTGAGCGGATCGAGTTGTGGTTTCGTACGCTTCGGCGAGCAGCGAGCTGGAGCGAGTGGGGAGATCCAGCGGATCTCGAGGAGCGAGAGCGGATCGGCAATTTACATCGACAGAAGCCTGGAATTCGAGATGCGAACCACGCTGAAGACGCAATTAATGGGCGAGAAATCGGGAAATGAACGAATGCTGCAGAGAGTCTCGGTCTCGGTCTCGGGGAAGAGAGCGACACCACCACGACGACGACGACAACGACGACCACGACGACGACGACGACGACAACTACACACGGAAATTGAAAATTACCTACACCTGCGCCTGACACTCCGTTTATTGCCGCAGCGGCAGCGGCAGAGGCAGCGGCAGCGGCAGCCACAAACTGCAAACGCGCGGCGACGTCCGGCCGGCTGAGTGGCTGCCAGAATTCATCATCTCCGAAATTCGCATTGCTGGCGATCCGCAAGAAATGTCGATAATGAAGTTGTCACCGCACGCCGCGCCAGCAATCGGCTCGACCGACCGGAAGTCGCCAGCAAATAATGAAACTCTACTTCGCTGCTGCTTATCGTTCTTGTTGTTGTTGTTGTGTTTTCTCGTTTCACCGACGTTTGCTCGCTCTGCCGCTCTCACATGAGGGTCTTCCGCTCTGCCGCTCGGCCCTCCCAACACTCGCTGGAAGGCCTTGCGAGAATATTTGGCGCTGCGAGTGAGCAAAATCTGGAGCGGCAGTTAGCAAAATCAAGAAAAAAGTTTGCGCATTTTCAAAACGATGTCAATTAACTAGAAATGAAGTAGTTTTAAATGAGTTGCAAGCACTGCATTTCATTACTTGGGATTCAAATGTATTTCCATTTTCAAAAATTGGGGGCCAGTCAAGGTTTTGCTGCTGCCACAGCAATTTAAAACACTTGCTGGAAAACTGGAAGGGAGGAGGGGGGGGATGCGGGACTGGGGCGCGGTCGTGGTCGAGGTGGAGGTGAGTGCAGCTGAGACTGCAAAACAACCAGCGGCACGAAACGCCACTCAATCGGCGAGCGAAGGAATGAATGAACGGGACGAGCGAGTCGCGAGAAGAGAGACGCAGAAACGAGGAGGCAGACAGAGCGGCTGCGGAAGTATGAAATTACGCACTCACCAGATCAGCTGGTAGGAGTTTCTCCTCTCCCTCTCCCTCTCCCTCTCACACGCAGCACTACTTACAGCTCTCCGGCCGCAGGCAGCAGCGACGACTGCGCACAGGTGACGTGTGGGGTACAAAAAAAGAGAAAATCGGAGAAGGAGTTTTTGTCGTGTGTGTGTGTGTGTGTGGCTTCAACTTGTATCACTGCGTGTGTGGCTGCGAAATTTGCAGCGCTGGAAAGTTCGTGTGAGCACTTCAATGAAGGTCGATATTTTTGAGTATTCGCTGAAAATGAACCTGAAAATGTCACGAATAGAAAATATTTGCGACGCAGGTTGGCGCGCGAAACGTGTTTTTGCGGAATTTGCGATTCATCATCTCTCGCGCGCCGAGAATTTGCGACGCCGTCAGACCAGCGATTCGTCGTCGTCGTCGTCGCCTCTGAAACTCTCGTCACTGAGGCGACTGAATGGATGCTGGAATGGGAAAAAACCTTCGCATTCCCATGGGATTCCGAGGATCGACGACCGCCGACCGTCGACCGTCGAGAAGAAGCGCGCCCCGCCTTCCCCTGCCTTCTCGAATTACCGGCGCGCAGGAGCCGCAGCAGACTTCGCACACGAGCTGAACAATAAACTGCCAAAACTGAATTTAATACCAGAAATCCCTCGCCGGACCGAACGCTCGGCGACTGCGAGCACAACAACTAAACAACTAAACAACAAAGCAACAAAACAACAACAAATGCGAGCTCCACGCGGTCTCCAGTCGATCCAGATGTCCAGTCGCGTCGAGGCTGGAGTTTCGGAGTTTCTCAGGAGCCGCGGACGTCGGATCCGCGGGCGGCTCCAGCCGTGGGAACAAATTTGCGCCAACTCGCGCTCCTCGCGCTGCGCCGCCAACCCCGCGGCTCTCCTTCGACGCTCGACCGACCAACCACTCGAAGCTGCGTTGAAGAGCGCTTTTGTTGCTCAGCAGAAGCTGCAGCAGCGGCAGCGGCAGCGGCGTTTGTCGCCGTCTTGCGTTTCGCGATCCCGGCTGAGCACGTCGTTCGTCGCTCGTCGTTCACCGCTCGTCGTTCACCGCTCGTCGTTCGCCGCTCGTCGTTCACCGCTCGTCGTTCGCCGCTCGTCGTTCGTCGTTCGCTGCTCGTCGTTCGCTGCTCGTCGTTCGCCGCTCTCCGCTCGCCGACGACTGTTCGCTCCAAATGAGCGCGGCTTCGCTTCTCGCTTCTCGCTTCTCACACAACTCATGGAGCTCTCGTTGCTATTGTTGTTGTTATTGTTCTTGCTGTTGTTGCTTTCGTTGTGCGAATGACACGCAAATAAACGAACGCTTCTTCTTCTTCTTCTCACGTTGAACGCATCGGCGGCGGCGGCGGCGGCGGCGGCGGAGGAACTCATTGTGCGCCGCGACGGCTTCACGTGACGCGATTCGCGATCCTTTTGTGGCAATCGAAGGATTCGCTGGCTTGGAGGGCGCGAAGGCACCTCGCAAGTGTGCGTCAACGTTGAAAAGCTCAACCGAGAATTAAATTCAGTTGAGGAAACCCGCTGAAATTTATTCCCACTCTACTGGCGGACCAAGAAAAGACGAACTTTCAAGTGGTTGTCCACTGAAAGCCCTGCGAGACGCATTCTCAGCTCTCTTCGGTCTTCAGCGCACTCGACAGATTTACGCCGCCGCCGCCGCCGCCGCCGCCGTCGTCGTCGAGTGCACGCGCTCCTCCCGCACTTGAAGTGGAGTTAAATTTAATTAGTGCGCTCGCGCCCACCAGCAATTAAGCAGCCGCGCTCGCCGAGTCGCAGCCGCCGCCGAGTCGCAGCCGCCGCCGCCGCCGAGTCAATTGGAGGGGATTTCGGTGCCCGGTGCCGGTCGCTCCAAGTGCGTCGTGGCGCGGCGAGAAGTCGAGGAGTGGCGGCGCTCAATTGAGTCCGCCAACAGATTTCTGCCGCTCGCTGACGCAGCGAACTCCGTCGTCCAGACGGAGACCAGAAACTCTTCGCAGGCGGTTCGCGCTTGTTCGCGCTTGTTTGCGCTTTTCAATGCTATTTTCCGTCGTCGTCGCTTGAGTTGCCGCAAATATTTGCCAACAATAAATAGAAACAAATTCAGATTTGGCGGGCAGAGGGGAGGTCGAGCTCGGAGCAGCGCTGGTGACGCATTTGAAGACTCCGAGATTCGGCAGAAAGACGGTCGCCTGTTGAATTTTGCACGTTGAATGGCTTCCATGTTCTCAGTTTTCATTCGAAATTCTTTCGAAATTCCAGGAAATTCCGTCGAACATGACGAGGCATTCGAAATATTCAGTCGAAAATTCAACTCGGCTGGACTGGAAAGTCTCTGAAAACCGGTTTGAGTGGTGGTTTGAGTGGCGGTTTGAGTGGTCGAGAGAGGACAGAAGTCGCGACTCCCGCTGCGAGAAAGTGACTGGAATGCCATTCTAACGCGTCTGGAATGCCATTCTAACGCGTCTGGAATGCCATTCGTCGCGTTCGCGAAGTGCCAACGAAGTGCAGTCGGGGGAGGCGAGGCGGGGAAGACGACGACTTAATTGAGTGAACGATTAATTGAGTGAAGCAACCTGCATGAGTGGGTGGGGAGGGGAGGGGGGGCAGCGAGAGAGTTACTGTTAGGAAAACACAAACACGAGCGCTCATCACTGTCGCTCCATAAAATCGCTGATCAAAAAGAAATCGACGAGGAAGTGCAGCGCAACTGCGATGCTGGGGAAGCAATAATTTTCCACCGAATGACTCGCCAGCAACGAAACGACTCGTCGAGCGAAACCGCTCGTCGGCCCGCGCGATCTACGAACGAACTCTCGGAACTCGGGAACTTCGGGAAATTCGGGAACTTCGGCAGCGCGAGCAGCTGCTTTCGATGTGGGAGCCGCTGGTGGGAAGTCGGAGCGAGACAAACACGAGCCGAGCCGAGCCGAGCCGAGCCGAGCCGAGTCGAGCCATGCGCGCCAATAATTCACGGAAGCAACTGCGTGCGTCTTCCGCGGAATTCTCGGTGCCTCGAGAAGCGAGCAGCAGCGCGACCTCGTGTGGAAGTCGGCCGCGGCTGCCGCGCACGAGAACTTCAAACGACAAACTGGTCGCGGCGATGCGAGCCAAAATATTTACCAACTCGTAAACAGACGAGAGGAGCTCCGTCCGGCAATCAAAAGCATTTTTCTAACAATTACAACTCGCGATGCACTCGCGCGGCATCAAAGGGCTTCCACGCGCCTCACGCGTCGCGAGCGGCGGACACACGAGCTCCCCCCTCCCCCCACCCACCGCCCCCCACCACGACAGAGTTCAGGGAGGCAAGCGACGCCTCAACAGACGCCTCGGCAGCGAGTGTGAATTCCCGAGCCGCTGAGTGCGCGAGAGAAAATCTGGTTCGCGAAGAAGCGCCGCCAGATTGAATTTATTTACGAACTCCATCGAATTTGCAGACTGAATCGGCGGAGTTTCATCACCCCGCGCGACGACGCACTCGAGGGGAGCCTAAAATCGAGACACGGAAAGCGAGGAAGTCGACGCTGGCTTCCCGTTGACCGAGTCGTCGCGCGACCGCTTTTGTCGGCAGCGGCAGCGGCAGCGACAGCCACTCGCGCGATTGATGACGACTCACTGATTCGCTTTAAGCTGCAGGAAGTGGCGCGCGTATCCTGCCAGCGCTCTCTCTGTCAGTCTAACGCGCCTCCCGCCGTCACCCCCCCCCCCCCCCCCCCGCGACGCTTCACGACGTCTAACTGTTTTGCAGCCTGAGAACTTCCGCAGAGTTGCGTCGTCGAGGCGGCCAGCAACCGCCGCGCCGCCCGCTCTCCCGCTCTCGCTCCGGCTGGCGATGTGGAGCGGATGCTGAAGTGGGTTGAGATCACTCGTCAGCGAGCGGACGAGCGGCGCGCGACTGCTGCTGCTACGCTGCTGCTGCTGCGCTACTGCTGCGCCACCGGTTTTCTTACCCACGGCGGTGGAGGCAGCGGCTGCCAACTCATTCACGGCTGCGCTTCGCTCGTCTTCGTCTGCGTCTTCGTCTTCGTCTTCGTCTTCGTCTCCGTCACCGTCTTCGTCTTCGTTTTCACGTTCGGTTTCTCTCGTTTTATTTGATTTCGCTGCGATGACCGGATGGCAGCTGCGAACGCTGCGGCGCCGCGCGGCTCCAGGTGTGGATGTGCGATGGAAGTGGACGTCGAGAGCGAAACCGGTTTCATTCAGCAGAAACTAGCCGCGAGTCTATGAATTGAAGTCGCGACTGGGGAGACTCGCGATCGGCGCGGTGCGGCGCGTCAGCTGCTCCACGCCAACTGGTGGAGCCGGAATCGCCTCGTTGTTGTCGTTGTTGTTGTTGCCTTCGATCTCGATCGAGTTGCCGTGCGAGTCACGCAGCGGTCACGCGGCCAGCGAGCTGCCGCGCTGTTTATGAATGAAATTATCGTTGTGAGCTCGTCGTGGCTTCGCCAAGCGACGATTAATTGAGCGATGCTGCGCTGCGCATTTCAATGCTGGAGACTCGGCGACGAAAGCCGTCACGAATAATTATTATCCGCGCCTCACATCCACACTCACATCCACACTCACGCCCGAGTGCTGACGACTCTTTAATGAGGGAGCGCCGACTGCGCCGCCGCCGCCGCCGCCGCCGCACAGAAGCCGCGCGGCACACAGAAGAAATCGCACGCGACACACAGCGCGACGCACAGCGCGGCGCGGCGCAGTCGACGAGCAGCCTTCCTCGCTCGCAGCCCCAGCATCCATCCATCCATCCATCCATCCATCCATCCATTCATTCGCTCGCTCTGCCGACCTGCCAGCCGCCGCCGCCACCGCCAGCCTCGGCTTCGGACGCAGAGCGCGCTTTTTTTCGGTTAGTAAACCGGATGCGCCTAATCATCGTTAGTTTGTTTCAAATTAAATACGTCGCCGCTCGCTTCTGCTCTCTCGCGCGCGCCCTCGGTGACGACGTCTCGCTCGCTCGCTCGCACACACACAAGTCGCGGCTTCGTTGTGGCCGCCGATCGCCGCGCGTCACTTTATCGCTGGATTTGCATAAGCGGCTCGCTGCTCTCAAACCTTCTCGCTCGCACAATTAATCGTTCCTCAACCGAGCGCGCTCTCGCAGGGTTGCCTGAGTCGCGGCGAGCGAGCGAGCGAGCGAAAAGCATTCGTCATTTGCATCTCTGACGAGCCGCGAGCCGCGAGCCGCGCGTCGCTGTCAACGCAAGCCACTCAATGACAAGCGAGCTGCGTTGCCGCGTTCCCATGCACTGCTCGCGCGACGCGAGGGGGACGCGAGCGGCCAGCCGATCAGCGATCAGTCCGCCAATCGATCAACAAGCAGCCGCAGCGCCACGAGCAAGCAACACACACGCTGCCGCTGCCGCTGCCGCTGCTTCGGCGAGCAGTAATTTGCAATAATTTTGCTCGTTTGCAGCACTCTTAATTGCCACGTTAAGAGTTCAATTAAAATTTCATTACAATGTATTTGTGAAGAGAGGCCTCGTGGAGCGGGACGGCGCGGCGGGACTCGAAGATGGGCGGCGGAGAGGCAGCGGAGAGGCGGCGCAGCGCGGTGGCGGATGCCGAGCAGAGTCGCCGTCCGTCCACTCGATCTGCCGTCCACTCGATCTGCATTCAGCGCAATTAAGCCGCTCCGGACTCCCCGGCGGAGCGCGCGGCGCGGCTTTCCCAGCTTCCACATTTTACGAGTCCGCGACTCCTGCGAGGAGGAGGAGCAGCATTTTTAGAACGCAGATTAGAGCGAAACAGAACGCGCGGCGAGACTTTTGCGCGTTGCAAGCACCTGCAGGTCGTCAATCCGCAGACGCGACAAGCGAACGCATTTGATTACCCGATGACGCCGCGTTTTTGTGGGCCGAACAACTCAATTCGAGGCGGCGGCCGAGTGGCACCCAAAAAGCGGCCAATAATTCGAAACTAATTTCGAGTGGCGAGGGAAGACATGAAGTTCTCCGAACATCCGCGATCCCCTCATCCGTGGAAGTGAAATTCCCAGCATCATCTGAGAAAATTTACTTCCACAAGCAAGAGTAAAACAACAGCAAAAACAAACAAACCAAAATAACAGTAAGTTAACAGTAACGAAAGAGAGGAAATCGCTGTAGTGGAGACGAAGAGCGTCGCGCTGCTCTAATGAAGCGACACGAGTTGCATCATCGCACGGCGGAGCAATAAAATTCCGAAGTTGTAGTTGACGAAGTTGCAAATCCTCGGAGCGGCACGACGCAAAAACCGAGAGCAACAAAAGCAGAGCGAGAAAAACTGTTCGAGCGTCGTTAACGGTTGAGTGGCGGCTGAAGAAGGAGCAAAATGGGGTGACAGAGTCGCGAGTTAGAGTGAAATCCAGAAATTACTCCAGATTCAGCGAACAACTAGTTCACTGCGACTAAAGTGGTGCAGGTGGTTCAGCCAACAACAACAACAACAACAACAACAACAACGCCGCTCCTGCTCTTCACACGCAACGCTAGCGCAATCAAGAAAATAATCGGTGTGCTTCTGGAGAATCATTTCACTGCTGCTGCTGCTGCTGCTGCTGCTGTCGTTGCTGCTGTCGTTGCTGCTGTCGTTCCTGTTATCCACGCAGTGAGGAGAGCGGAAGAGACTCGCCATCCTCAACATCATCGCTGTTGACTGCGGCAGTAAATGAGGAGCGACAACAACAGCAGAAGCAGCAGCAGCGGCAGAGGCAGCAGCAGCACCACCTGGTGCGAATTTGAATCCTCGGGCGCGCACCGCACGCTGCTGCTGCCAACTGCTGAGCAGCGACTTGTTGCTGTAGCAGCGGCGTGCAATTAATTGCGAGGCGCACCACACTCACTGTGCGTGTGAGTGTCCCTGTCCTCCCCACACCTCCCCACACCACCATACACTCCGCTCACCACACCAAGAAATGAGATGTAATCAGTGAACGTGTAGCACTGCAGCGCTTCGTGAAGCTGCTCACCGCTTGCGTCTTCCCGCTCTTAGAAGAGCGAAATGCACGAACAGAGAGACGACACACACAAATAAGCAAAATAGGCAGTTATTTCTCTCAAGATGACTTCATTTAAGATTGAGCGTTGCTGTTGCTGCTGTTGTTGTTGTTGTTGTTCTTATTGTTATCTCACCAACTAGGGAGCGCTTTTCCAGCTGCAATCACTGCGCTGGTGTGCCGTGTTTTCCTCTCACTTCACTCGTAACAGTGGGAGGGAGCGAGAAATGCTGGCGATGCTCTTGTTTTTGCCGCAGCCGACGAGCGCAGCTTTCAAGAGGAGCCGCAGATTTCTCAGCCGAGTCTTTCTTCATCTTTTTTCTTCTTCTTTTTGTCAGGTTTTTGAAATGTTCGGCGGGGGGGGGGGAATTTTCGCGTGGCTTTGCGCGCCCCCACGCTACGCCCGTGGCGACGCCTAGCAAGCTGCAGCTGCAGCTGCACTCCTTCCTTCATCATTAGAGACGCCGATGCGGCGATAGATTTGCGCGCTCCAGAAGCAGCAAGCGCACCAGCAACAACAACAACAACAACAACCAGCCTCCTGACGCGTCGCTGCCGGTTGGCGGAGTGAAGGCGGTGGACTGGCTGGCTGCAACTGCAACTGCAGCGGGAAGAAAAGCTGTTTGGTGAGCTGCAGAAAAGTTCCACCTGCTCTCGCTGGGAGTTCACGGAAGGCGAACCGGCAACCGGCAGCCGGCAGCACCAGCCAGCAATTGCTGTTGTTGTTGTTGTTGTTGTTGTGCAGTAATATTTACAATTTATATTTTCAGTGCGGCGCCGTCAGCTGGTTTGGCTGCACTCGCTGTAAATGCAAGCAAATCGCAAGCAGATCGCCAGCGCGAGTTGTTGTTGTTGCTGTTGTTGTTGTTGGACGCACAGCGGCTGCACCGACGGGTGCGTCGTGGGACCGACGGCGGGCGGGGAGGGGGGACGCCGTGACCGTCGTCTCTGCCGCGAGCAACGGGTTTCAAATGCGAAAAGCAGAAACTTTCTTCCTTCTCCTCGTGTTGTTGTTGTTGTTGCGACAAAGTCAACAGCAACAGCAGCAGCAACAGCAGCAGCAACAGCAGCAACAACAACAGCGACACTTTATTGAAAATCTCCACGAAGCAGATGAGTGTGGAACTTCTATTTTGAAGCCTCCAGTGGCTTCCGGTTCCGCAAATTAAATGGCTTTCAATTAGCGGTCGCCAACTCAGAACTTCAGCTGCCCCGCTGCGGCGTCAACACGTCAGCACGTCGGGGACGCGCGAGGCAGCAGCGCCACCTGCGCAATCGCTTCCTCCACCGACTCGCGACTCAGACGGTGGCGCGAAAAGTGCGGCGTGGAATTCCGCTCGATCAGCAGCAGCAGCAGCGTTGAGTGCGCGTTGAGTGTGCGTTGAGTCGGCGCTGCTGTCAGCGTCCTGAGACGAGCGTCCGTCGCGTCCGCTCGAATTCGTTGTTTACTTCGTGCGCGAGAACTCAAATTTACGACTCGCGGCGCGAAGCTTCGAAGGCGAGCAACGACAAACGAAATTACGGCCGCCACAAATCTTCTCAACACAAACAAACACAAACACAAACAAGCAGCGCCTCTCGTCTCCTCTCGCGCTCGACGAAGGTTGCTGTAAATTAGGATTTCTCGCCCGAATAGCTGTCGACAGTCGCGCGGCCGCCGAGCTGCGGTCAGGTCAGCCTCGTGCAGCCGGGGCGAGCGGCAGTAAAATGCGGCCGCCGAGTTGCGCAACGCAAGATGAAAGCGCGTTGCTGCGGCGCGCCCGGGAATCCCGCGGAGTTGGTGGCGCTTAGCTGGGCGACCCGAAAACAGCGGGAGGCGTGGGTGGGGTGGCGAGATTCAGAGCGACTGGAAGCAGACGCGGCACACGCGGCTTCTCTGCGGCGGCACAGACACAAAAGCGCCACATGAGGTCCGCGGCACCGCCGAGCATTTGGTTGCGCTGGTGCTGCAGGCTGCAGGTTGCAGGCTGCAGGCACCGCAAATTAGCACTTCGAAGCGGCCGGAGAGCGGAATCTTCAGTTTCCGAGGTCGCCCTCCCCTCTCAGATGAAGCGTTTCAGCAAGAAGTTTGTGTCTGGAGGCATTTTGAGTGTTTCTTCAACTCGAACGCACTTTCAGGGCATTTAAACGAGACTTCGAACCCCGAAGCGCCTCGCAGTCGCCACGCAGTCGCCTCGCAGTCGCCTCGCAGTCGCCTCGAGACTCCACGTGTCGCGCGCTGCACCCTCGGGATCGATTATTTGAAGACTGCAACCGAAGAGCAGCCCAGCCATCGAATGCAACTCCTGCCAGCGCGTCAATAATCAGCAGCAGTCGACCCGCAAAAGTGGCAACAAATGAGGGCAACAAACGTTTCTGTGCGACGCGACGATCGCAACGGCGGCCGCGACCAGATGAAGCGTTAAATTGCCGATTGGCTTACAGCGCCGACAACAGCAACAACAACACCAACAACAACAACAACAACAACAACAACAACAACAACAACAACAACAACAAGGGTGAGCCACGTCCGTCCGAGCGGAACTCGCATGCATGACGCAAGTGGCCGCGTTGCCACACCGCGCATTTCCACACAAGCTACGCGCTGCTCGCTGCTCGCTTCACTTGCTGCCCGCCGGCCGAGCTGCTCGCTGCGCTGCCACGAAGCTGACGGTCGCGACTCAGAGCGGCGAGACGGCGAGGAGGCGAGTTGGTGAGGCGGCGAGTTAGCGAGGCGGCGAGTTGGCGAGGCGGCGAGTTGGCGAGACGGCGAGGAGGCGAGTTGGTGAGGCGGCGAGTTGGTGAGGCGGCGAGTTGGTGAGGCGGCGAGTTGGTGAGGCGGCGAGTTAGTGAGGCGGCGAGTTGGCGAGTTGGTGAGGCGGCGAGTTAGTGAGGCGGCGAGTTGGCGAGGCTGCTCGACAGATCGTCGCTCGTGCAGACGCAGCAGAACGCAGTGCGACGAACAGCGAGTTCGCGTGCATCGCGGGAATCCCGCGGCCCGCGCTGCCCACTTCGCAGGTGCGGCGACGCGTTTAATAAGTTTTTCATGGTTCCATCAAATTTTTTGCATTGTCCTCTCTTGTTGTTGTTGCTGTTGCTGTGGTTGTTGTTGCTCTTCGCTTTGTTGGCCATTCTACTCGTTTGTATTTCCACTGAATGATGCGATGCGCGACTAACAAACGAAATTTCGCTCGCTGCTCGACCATTGAATGGCATTTGATTGATACGTTGTTGTTGTTGGTTGGTTGGTTGTTGTTGGTTGTTGTTGGTTGTTGTTGGTTGGTTGGTTGTTGTTGTTGGTTGGTTGTTGTTGTTGTTGCCGTCGCCGCACCGCTCCTTCACAGCAACGAAGTGCGTCGCAGTGCTCATCAGCGGCCGGTTTTGCCACCGAGGATTGCAGATGCGGTTCTGACGCGATCTTGTTGAGCTCAACTTACGCGCTGAAATTAAATGCAGGTTTTTCTTATTTTTCTGTGTGTTTTTTTTACAATCAACACACTGGAGTTTTTGTTTGTGTTTTTTTCCGTAGAAACGATTTCAATCTCTTCGGGGAAAACTTCACAAAAAGCGAGGGAATTTGAAGAAACGAAAAAGTGATGGATTTGGAAGACATTTTAAATAGTCGCAGAAGATTAAACGATCTTCATTTTTTCTCCCCGTTTTTTAGATTCTCTACAATTCGCCGCAATCGCATGCAATCCACCGAAAGTGAAGCGAAGAACCAACCAAAATTCTGCCGACCGCACTGAATAAAAAGATTCGCCTAAAAATATGCAATTGATCTCTCCTTCTCTCTCTTCTCAACTCACCACGTAGCGAATACAACAACCAACACAACGAAATGTCATACAAGTAAAAGATTCCGCAAGCTCAGAGAGACTCGATTCAGAGAGAGTATTCAAGGTTATGAAGAATCACAGTCGTTGATTATTAAGATTGAATCGATTGGGTTGGTAAATTCGATTATTCTCACGAAAATTGCTGGCAGAGATGCAACAAATATTTGAAATGTGAAACGCTTTAGAATTTTAAAAAACCCTTTGAATCAAAAAAAATAAAAGTTCTCATTAAACTGTAGTAAATTTTATTAACAGCTTCGGTGGCGGCGTTGAGTTGTGCTGAGGAGCAGGAATTCTTTTACTTGTTTTGCAGGGAAGTTTTGCTGGAACAAGAAATTTTTCCTAACTCCACAAAGTCGACAAAGTCTGCAAACGCATTCGCGGCTACTTTTCCACGTGAATCGTTCAAACTGAAGCAGTAAAACCTGCAAAAAATGAATGAAAAGTGCGACGCACACACCAATAAATGAGTGAATCCAGTTCCAACAACAATCTACACCTCTTCAAATTTCAGCATTAAAAGTCGGCTAAAAAGTTATGAATGAAAAATATGAATGGTAAAAACAACAATTTATATTAAACGCAGCAGAATTCAAGAAGGCAACTCAGCAAGCCAACAACACCAACTAGTTTATCAACTTGCGCGAGAGAGAGAGAGGCGCACAAAAACTTGTGACTTCTTAGTTGATGTGGTTGCTGAGAGGGTGACGGTGAGCGGGAGCGGAGATGACAGGCGGTGCTGCCAAGCGATTAACGACTCAAACCAGATGCGTACGAATGGATTAAATCTATTTATACTCTGCAAACATGTGTGACATACACACACAACACACGAGTTTGGAAGCACATGTGTGTGTGAGCGAAGCAGAGCACACTTTTGCGCGTATGAGTGTGTAATGCTGGCATACCGACGCAGCTAACGATGGGAGAGAACAAAAAATGAGCAAAATTAAGGAAATCAAGAAGGCAAACTTGGAAACGCAAAAGAGTGCGAGAAACAAAAAACACGCAGGGAGAAAACTGGGAGCAGCCTTCCCCCTCTCCTTCCTCAACAGAAACCAACAAATCCGTCCGGCGCACCAACAACGTTTATCAAGCCGGTTTCAGTGCGGTCTTCGGACGGAAGGAAGATCGTCAACGATCGGCTGAGTGGACGCAGAAGAACGGAAAGCGAAAACGAAATCGTTAGCATGACAACAACAACAACAACAACAACGGCGTGGATCGTAGTCGCCAGAAATGGGGGAACTCTGGAGAAAGAGCAGCAGCAGCAGCAAGAGAGCAAAACAGAGAATCAAAAGTTACTGAATGAATGGCGTTCCGTCCAAGAAACCAGAATTTGGCCGGATCGCCTTCCCTCCTTTTTTCCTCCAATTTTTCTTGCTAGTTTTTTGTGGTGATCAGCATTTATAAGCCTGCCAGCGCGGTTGCCGCTCTCGTGGGAAATTCTCTCTCCTCCCCACGGAGGACTTTTCATTCCTCTGGCAAATGGGAATTCGTGCGATCATTTTAGCAGATGCGAGAACCATGTGGGTTTTTACACAATAGCTGTGGGATTTTTTGAGAACTACAGAAATGATCGTCAAATGTTTTCATTTTCATGGAAATCAAAAATCCAAAATTATTGCCATGCGTGCGAAGGCATTTTTTGGGGTAACGAGAGCCTGCAAAGCGAGCCGCAGCCGAATATCAGTGTGTGTGTGTGTGTGTGTGTGTGTATCCAAGCGAAGGCCAGCGCTGCGCCACGGACATCCATCGGGCCGCCAACTTTGCATGAATGAAAACGAATGCAGGGCGAGAAGCGCGGTGGAGAACGCAAGCTACAGAAACATGAATGAATGAGTGGATGGATGGATGAATGAACAGCAACGTCATGCACGTCGTACACACGCACGGCTGTCGCTGTGTGTCGTTGCTGCTGATGGTGTAGTTGGGCCCCATCGCGCGCAGCTGGCGTGTGTGTTGGTAGAGCGAGCCTGAAATCTCAAAGTGGATACTTTGAGTGCCGCGAGAGCTGAAGAGGCAGGAAAGCGTCGGTGAGCGAGATCGTCTAACGTCAAAACACTCCGACGCACAGACGTAGCCAGGGAATTTTGAGAAATTCCTCTTTAGGATTTATTTGCCGACATTAAAGTCGAGACGAAATCTTTCTCGTTGGTGAAAAATTAGAATTATCAGAGATTTTAATCAATAATTAATTATTAATTAAAAAATGTAATTATTTTTTATTGACACACATATAAAATTGTGGAAATTCAGATTTAACTAAATTAAGCGGAGATTTAATGTTTAATTTTTGCTTCAATTTTCGTTTAAAAAATGACGAATTTCTATATTTTTTTAGCTTTTTTGCATTTCAGGTGGAAGCTGCCCTCGCAGCGCCCTCCTCGCTGCGCCCATGCGTTCCCACACAAACGCAAAACATAATGGCGGTCCAAGCTATCCGCCGCGAGAGGAAAAACAAGAATAGAAACCAGCGAAATGATAGCGAAGCATGTCGATTCAAATTTTAATAAGCCGCCCGAACTGCTGAGTTCTGTTTTACGTGCTGCAGAAAAGCAAACCGAAGCCATTCGAGGTGTTGACAAAGCCATAAAATCAACAACAACTGCAGCAACGGCAACAACAAGAGAACTATAAATAAATTTTGATTTTTTAATTTTGTTTTTCTTAGCCTTCTCATTCATAAGTTTTTGCTCTCGGCGCACATGAATTGGGGATTCCAAAGTCGCAAAAGTTCAAAATCCAATTACCCGTGCAGAGCGGCGAAAAATGCTGGGATTTGATAAATTTTCTGAAAGGTTCCTTCGATCGAAAACCGAAATATTCGGGTCTTCAATAGGGTTACAAATCTGCAGAGAACGTGGCAAAATAATTATGTTGTAACCTTCATGAAAATGAAACAACTTGGGGAAAACAATTCCTCGATGTCCGCGTCTAATTTTCGTCACGATCGTGGGATCGCGAAATCGGCGAAGTGAAGCCCTTCGCACTCGCAGCTCGCAGTATTTTTCGCGCCAAACGAACGACGAAGAACGACAACCAACCGAAGGCTTCCACTGTGCGAACACTCGGCGCACTCAACTTCGCGGCTTGACATTGAAATAGAAGAGAAAAATAAGGCAAAAGGGACTTCGAGTCGGAACTCTTGTATGGCGAAACTTCTCTCTCTTTCCTCACGCCGCACAACATTCATCGGCGAAGGAACTGAATGCAGAAGGGGACTCCAGCCTGATGAATGCACTTCTATCTGGAGAAATGACTGAATACACGGCATTTTGTCGCATCGAAACCACGAAACCACCAAAATCGAGTCTGAATTCAGATAAACGAACACTTGGACCGATCGGCCCGCGACTCCTGGGGCTGATCGGGACCCCTTCCCCCTCGATTCTCCCACGATCAACCCACACAAACACCAACCCCCGCCATGCCACGCGGTGTGCGGTGCGGAATCGAACTCCTGCAGCCGTTACCAGTCAAGCCCGCCGCCCCTCGCAGTGCACATTCGCGCAGATACATTCGCGCAGATACATTCGCGCAGATACATTCGCGCAGATACATTCGCTGCGTGTGTGCGAGCCGAGCGCTCGCGTGCGTTCGCATCTCGTCGGAGCTGCACGGCTGCCTGGTGGACGCACGCCGGAGCTTCTTGAATGCAAATGCGTTCTTTGGACTGCCGGTCGCCGGAAACAAGCGACGTGACTTTCCGAAGAAATCCCCGAGCTGCGCGCATAAATTCCCCATTAAGTAGCTGAATATCTTGGCGATGGTCGGTGGTTGGGGGGTGGAGGGGGGGGGACACATGCGGACCGGCGTGGAACGGGGGGAGTTCGAAATCAATCACAACCCGTGCAATAACTTGCTCGAATTCCTAACAAGCGACCACGAAGTCTCTGCGGCTGCGACGACTGGCAATAATTAAAATGGTGCGTCCACAACCACGCCCCACCCCCACCCCCACCCCCCGCGCTGTCGCTATCTAATCAGTGTTTTCGCACTCTGCTCGGTCGATGATACACCGAGCGTTATCTTGCGTTTGTCCCCGAATCGAATTGTGTTTCCCCGAATCGCTTATCGCGTTTGCGGCATTCCGCGCCACATCTCGCCGCAAAGACCAGCAGTACGGAGACCAGCAAGCGAGAACTCCAATCTTTGATGAAGCCCTGCAACTCCGGGAGCGCCCTGAAGGCCGTCCCGAAGCACCGAAGCACCGAAGCACCGAACTCGGAATTTCCATTTCGATCTGCGCGTTTTCGGTGTCTCGAAGAAGCTCGCCACTGATAGATCTGGTGGGGGCAGGCAAACAGATTCGTCGTTCACGATACTTTCACGGGTGTTATCAGCACTCGTAATTGTTCTGCCTTCGCTCTCAATCGGCGCTCGAAGGGTCAGCAGTGACCGCTTCTGTAAACAAGGCTGACAGTGACTTACCCAGCGACGCCTCGTGGTCAGAGATGTCCGACAAGCTGCAGATCGGCTCCTTCCCCCCTCCATCCTCGGGCTCCTCCTTGATGAAGATATTCTTTGCCTGGAAAGAAAGTTTCACAAATTAGTGAGCAGGAAATTGCGATCGGGAACGAGTTGGTGTTCTGAAGAAGCTGAAGCTCATTGAAGAAGCGCTGAGGCTTCTTCAATCCTTCCAAGATCCTCTCCAGCAGGAGCGGATTTAGTGGGCTTTTATCAAGGAGTTCTCGGGTAAAAGCGAGGTCTCAAAATTTGAGCCTTTAGAATTATTTAGGACAATAAATTTGAGCCCTGATTAGATGCTAAATTTAAATACTTCAAATAATTAAAAATGGTCCAGCTTTGTGTTGTATAAAAGGAATATTTTTCTGGAACTTGCTTTTGATGTTTTGTCAGGTTTCCTCATAACAGTGTGAGTTTCAAATAAAATTTCTTTGCAAAAGTTTCCAAGAAACAATAAGCTGATTCGAAGATATTTTGACTTGTCGTGGCGGCGGGAAGAGGGAAGGCGGGGGGCGGGGGGGGGGGGTCTAAAATGTATTTCTGTAAATACAAAACTGTTGTGGTTGCGCCACAAAATGCTTCTTCGCTCATAGAAAAATTGTTTCAAGCGATTTGGGGCGTTGAAATACTTCTCGTCTCTTGAATAACCATTTCAGTGTACTCGATTCCAGAGGCTTATTTTTAGAAACCCCGACTCGACTGTACCTAGTCAGCCACAGTAAATCGGAGATAAGCCTACCGAGCCCCTGCCCTCTAATTCGACTCTCTAATTCGACTTCTAAGTTCTGTTTAACTCTTCTTGATTGCGTACACATTACGCAATTCCATTTCTGTTCCTTTCGTAAAAATTTCATGTATGTTACAAGTTAAGCGTGATTTACACTTCTAAAACTTGGAATCCTACAATATTAATATTTTCAACGTCTTTTCCTGTAACTTGGACCTGCGATGGAAGTCTGTCAATCAGCGACGATGGCAAGACCTCGTCATTATTCGATATATTTCGGGTGTGAAATTCAAAAGTTCCATTCTTCATCATTCAAAATCATTCACTCATTCAAAATTTGCTTATGAAATTTCTTCCAACGCTATATAAAACGCGATCGGGGCTTCCAGGTTTCGATTCTCCGAAGAATCTGATCTCGATCTCGGTCTCAACCATCAGAGACCATCTCGATCTCAATTATCTGCTCGAGTATGGAAAGCCGTCTCGATCCTCATCATCGTTTCAATTGAAAAAGGTTATCGCACCTCGATTTCAAAACACTGTTTCACTCTAGACGTCGCGTGTCTCGGTTAAATGAGATGATTTAGACGACCGCCTAGTTTTCGACTCCAGAGAAAGGCTGTGTCGGTCTAGCATTCTGTCGTTGAAGAGGGTTGTCTCGATCTCGATTGTCTTCTCGACTAAAAAGAAATCTGTCTGGATGTGTTGTAAAAATTACTTGCTAGCGTGTTCGGAGATCAAGTCACTGGAGGTACCTATTTGCCTCTCTCTCGGGGGGAATAATGGGAATTTCGACGTCATCGGGTCTTTCTTTCGTCTCAATCTCAGAACTGAATTGAATTAAGTTACTAATTTGATTCAACGCACCGCGACGTGCTGCCAGCTATAATCGTTTGTGGAGGTGAGAAGGTCAAATGAATTGCTCACACATAAAAATGCGTTTGGCGTTCAAACCAATTGAAATGTAAACAGGGGAAGAAATATTGGATGGAGTATCATTGTGACGACGTGGTGGGACCGCGGTGTCGCAAGCGAAGATCAAAGATTTGATTGCCTAGCTCGGGTCCATAATGGGGATTCATAGAGGCACTTCGGAGGTATTCTAGTACCCGCTTTTGCACGAATAAGATTTGACTTATTTAGTGATGGTTTCTGACACCAATTCGAGTGTAGGATTCTTGCAAATGTAGTGAAGTTTTTCCCTGAAACGAGGAAAAACCATGAAACGGATGAAACGAAGATATGGCGCGATGAATCGCGAGGAAATCCAGAATGTTGAATGTTCTGAACGAAGCGGAACATTTCTTCAGCGCTGTGGTGAGAAGATCGCTCGCTGCAGATGAGTCCTCGCTGTATGCGAACCCAACTCAGCTTACGACACCAATTTCACCCCAAAGATGTTGCAGGCATACATAGTCGCCGAGGCAGGTGGCTTTGTTTCAAAGAAAACACTTGTGCTCGGCCAACAAACTCGAGTACACGGCTTATGTGCTCGCACACACACATACACACATACACACACACACACACACGTGCAAGTGTGCAAGTATTTTACATAAACCTTGTGTGCCAGTTTCCTCCACGAACCTTCCAAAACAGCAGCAGCAGCCGGTTCAAGAAATCTACCAAATTCAACCAAATGTTCCGCAACGAAATTCGATCCTCTCGGCTTTTTTGCTGCCAGTGGACGGGGGAATTCATGTGTGGTGGTTGGTTTCGCTTCCTCTGCCTTCAGGCAGAGATCCGATTTCATGCCAGAGCTCGTATCTGCCGGCGCACTGCGAGGTTCAGTGTCCTGCTCGGCGACTGCGCGACGAGTGTGGATGGAGGAAGATGCACGGTGCCTCGCAAGTACCGAGGATCGCCTCAACCGCCCGATTGATCGCCTCACCCGCCCGATTGATCGCCTCACCCGCCCGATTGATCGCCTCACCCGCCCGATTGATCGATCGATCCGTCCGCCGCGACTGCAGTGCCTCACATCGACGCGACTCCCTTCTGGAGAGACATTCAAATCAGCTGTACTTCGCATCTCGGCTGCATTTGCAGCAAGAACCGCGCCGGTGCGCCGGCCGAAACGCGTGGTTAGCCGATTAGCTGGCGTGTCGCTGACTTATCTGCACCCTTCCCCCCACCGCCCCCCCCCCGCTCACGAACCCCCTTCGATTCTGCAGTTCTTAGTTGCGCATGCGTAGGCGCCGCCGACCAACTGGCACTTGAGAGCCGCAGTCGTCAGCATTTACGTCAGTGCGTCGTGCGCATTCGTCTCCCAAAAGGTGTCAAAGCTGCGTCGCGGAGTGTGTTGCGCGTGCGTCGCGAGTGCGTCTGTTTGTGGAGATGGATGGACGGGTTGCCCCCCCCCCCCACCCCTGCCTAGCATTGCATTGTCTCCTCGCGGTCCTAATTGTCGGCTGATCATGTCTCGAGCAGAATACTAATTTGGATCCCAAAGGCTGGTGGGTGCACAGGGTGCTTGTACGACCCCTGCCGAAAATCGAGACCTTCTAACGAGATTTTTCTTTCTAATGATTGATGAAACGCTTCGATTTTCCGCGATTTACAACGCGATTTCTTCAAACGGGGAGTTTATGATTTTTTCAAAACCGTGGCAATCGAATTACTGGCGAAAACCTCGTCGTTCGCAGTCAGTCTCATCAATCGTCTGATTGCAATCCCATCAGTCGTCCATCTCACTCTCGTTTGCAGTCTCGAATTCGAGAGGAAATCGAAGCGATAGCGGGAACTATAACATCCAGAAATCGCAGCACCCTGTACGGCGCACCGCACAACTATGCCAAGAACAAGTGTGCTGCGAGCGACACACGAGTGCGCTCGCGACTGCACAGAACCCCATGCTAAAAATACCGCCGCGAATATGGAAGCCGACCAACACGGCGCGCATACTGATGAACCGCGCATCCCCATCAGGGAGGGCCGCCGAGGACTTCCCAGCGACGCCGGGCTGCGGGCTGCGGGCTGCGGTGGCGGGGCTTTCTTACCTGAATCAGATTCGGCAGGAAGGTGACTTTGCGATTCTTCTTCAGCCTCATGCTGCCGCCGGTGTTCGGGTTGGCGGCGGCGGCGGCGGCGGTGCCCGTGTCAGCGTTGGTAGGGGCAGCGCGCTTGTCGCTCTCGCCGGGCGTGCTGTTGAGGGTGTCGACGCTGGGGCAGCCGTCGCGGCTGCCGTTGCTGTTGGCGCTCGAAGCTGAGTGGGGGAGGCCGAACGCGTTGCTTCTGAAGATCAGGCTCGGGTTGAAGAAGATCTGGTCGATGTGCGCGTTCTGCTTCTCGTAGAAGGTCGCTTCTGTGCCGATGGGTAGCATGAACTTCGTTGTGGGCAGCTCTGTCTTACAAATGGCCAGTTCCATGTTGGGCTGACATCTGCGGGTAGAAAGAAGTTGGAAACACAGGTTAATAATGGGCCAGAACAGGGTGTTGCAGGTTTACAGCAATTGGCGGGCTGACACGCCTCTTCTTCCCTATCGGGGGCCTTTGATTCGAGTGGCCACATCTGTTGTGGGACTCTCAATTCGTACCTTGTCGCGCTCAGACCTCAGACCGACACTCACTCACGTATTTCTTCTCAACCAAAACTTAAGACGAACCAAAAATCACGACGAACCAACAAGTGAAACGAGATTTGACTTCGGAAGTGCGGACCTTCTTTGCCGGACTTCTTGGCCGCCGCTGGAAGTGCGTTGAAGTTGGGATCGAACCGCTGGTTACATTTTAAGGCCACAGCAAGAGTAAATATTGAAACAGCGCCAGTGGCTCAACTCGACATCAAAGGCTGTTGGCCGGAATGCACCGCGAAGATTGTTTCGGTAAATTTGAAGAATCGCATCGAAGGTGTGCCGCTCCCAGTTCGTAAGCCGCCTTGAAGGCGTGAAATAGACTATTTTGCCAGAAGTATCAGAGACCTCACTCGTGTACAGATAAAAATGGCCTCCAACATGCAAACAACTAATGGCGGAATTTCATGCGAAATCGGCAAGGAATGCTAATGCTGATAATGAAAAGCAAACGGCGCACGTGGGGGAGTGACGAGCAATGTAGACACACGAGTGAAACCTCAACTCATACGCGCGATCGCTGCTCCCTGAACAAGCAAAACCGAAAGCTCAGTTGACAGTGCGGCGCAGAGTGTCTGGCAAATGTGATCCTCACAAGAAATCAATCGAACGATTGTGAGTAATCTAAACATAATAAAATTACTGCTAATCCTTCCGAAAACACTCTGCAGGCTGAAAAAACCTCAGTTTTCTCTGCAGTATGGAAGAACACGGGGGTGGGGAGGATATATTGGGGGGGGGGGAGGATATATTGGGGGGGGGGGGCAGTGTTCCGTACGACGGCGTCCCCGAGTCGCTCTAGCCCTGCCTGTTCGCTGTTCCTCTGTCCGACTGTCTGTCTGTCTGTCCATCTATATGCTAGCGCCTGTCTGTCCGTTGAGATCTCAAATACGCCAGAGCAAATAGAAATATCGCGACGACATTTGACACGAGTATTCTTTCTTGTGAAGAGCAGGTTTCGATGGTAACGAAAGTAATTTCTTGACAATCCCGTCCGCTTTTTATACCAAATATACGCGTACTTCTATAATTTTAAATGTTTAAAGAGTATATTTTGTGTGATATGCACACTAAAATCACGAAGTCCTGTTGAAATCACGATTACAGACGAACTAATAGAGGATCTACAAGAGGGGGAATAGAGAATACTTTTCAAATGGCGAAATATGATAGCAACTTTGACGCCCAATGTATGGTAGTAACAGTACTATTCTGGTATTAGTACACTATATAAGTACGTTATACGGTAAAGAGAATGTGTAAACCATTCGACAGTTTAAAGACGTAGTTACGAGACGTGACATTATATTTAAGCATTTATATGTTTTTCTCCCAGCCAGATCGTATTTTGCTCTATCATCGCAGTGGCTGAATGTATCTGCATCTGCAAATATCTAGAAATGCTGTTTGGTGATAACAGACCAAATACACGCTAGTTAAATTAATAAATTTATACCAAGGCTGCATCACAGAGTGGCCCGCAATCGCGCGACGATGCTTTCGCTCGGTGCTTCGCGTTGTGTGTGCCCGTCTTCGCCTGTGTGTGTGTGTGTGTGTGTGTGTGTGTGTGTGTGTTCGTCGCTTAAGTGCGTCGATGGGGCACCGAGTCCAGCGGCACAGCAGCCGCCGAGACCACCCTTAGCTGCGTGCGTCCACGCTCTGTTGCGGTTTATCACCGGAAGTTGACTGAGCCACTTGGATAAACACGTATTCGAGTGAGAGGAGCGGGGAGGTTTGCATTTCGAAGTCGGCGTAATCGGAATCGTTGCGGGTATTTTCGACCAGCAGAAGCGGGAGCAACTGGAGACGCGGATGAAAAGCCAACAACGAAGCTGAACAACCACAATGAATTGAAACCAACGGGTATCAATTGGGTGTCTAAGGTAGGGGAACGCGATTCCAAGAGCGAAGTCTAAAGTAAGTCGAAAGTAAGTCTATAGTAAGTCGAAAGTCAAAGCTCAAACGACTTATGATCAATTTGATTTATTTCACAGTGGACTTCCCAATATCGTGGGAAGGTCCACAGTCGAGAGAGGGAGAGAGTTACCCTCTACTTCTCCCTTCAAACGCTCTATTGAGACAAAAGCCCTTCCCTGAATATAAACTCATGCTACCTCCGTACTAAAGTTACGACACTGATGTCCTTTCCCTGCCCCGAACGCACCACATCATCATCCCAACTGATCTTCGCTTTATAAATAATACATCAGTTGTCGGTCCTCAAAGCGATCTATTTGTTCTGCACACTTTTGATCGCAATAAAAATGTGCATAAATACGGTTTACAATTTATTCGCTCTCTGGCTGTTAAAAATAAATTCACAGTCATCGGATTCGTACATAATACGCGCACAAGCAAACCCACATATTCACTGATTTACATACGGCTCATGCTTGCAAATGAATTCTTATTCTCCTGCTGCAGCCCAAGCGACTTTTACTGTTATCTCGGTGAATATGAAATCCGACATTTCGAATCTCTGAGTGGGCATCAGGCATTTTCGACCCGTTCCATTGGACACCAACAGTCGAAGCAAATTTGGCTGGGTGCGCGTCACACGGCCAGGAATACTAAATCCGGACTGAAACTTATTGCGTTTCACCCGAAAGAGGGTGCTAGATGATTGGTTGAGGGGCAGGGAATCATGGGAGTGGAGCGGGAAAGCTATCTCAGAGAGTATTCATAGAAACACTGGGCAATAGGGCAATAGGGGTCCCATTAGCCACTGATCGTAAACGAGGTTCTTAAGGCGCCTTAAAGTGGACAGACAATAGCTTGTGAAAATAACGCGCCTGTTATCGATACTGATAGATGCTGATAAAACGGAGATACGTTGGGTTCGGTAATGGAGCATAATGGTGGTGACACAGGAAGACTGACTTCTTCTCCAGATAAGACTCCAGATAATATCCGACCAGAGCCCTCTAGGCTGGGACAGCAACAAGACTGTCCGCGAGCTTCAGCACTGGGTTGCTAGAAGTGATGCTGGACTACTAGTAATCTAGTATGGAAGCCTATAATTGAGTGGAAAAGTCAAGAAGGCGTCCATGCAATCAAGCCCATGTAGGCTAGGAGGCTCAGCTCGAGGCTCGGCAAAGTGCTGATCAGATGGTTGGTGTTCCGATATCGCTCTCTATTTAAAAGCAGATGTGATGGGGGTATTACGAGGGGGCATGTGAAGCACCCATGACGCCAAACGAGTGGGCCGCTTCAATACTTTTAAACGCTGTAGAACCCACTAATATTAAATCACTTATAAATTCGTTGATTTCCTGGCTACCTGGTAGCTCATTATGGTTCCCCCGTTGGATTTGATAGTCAGTAAAGGATTGATTGTTGTCACAGAATGAGAGAAGAGAAAACTATCCGAGTAGCGAACGTTAGTCTGGTTCCCTTGTCACCCTCGCTAGCTGTACGCATTTGATACATTCACACAGATAACGTACACCAACAACATGAATTACTTCTACGCCTGTCCAACAGTGACCCTCATCATAAAAATTCCATAACTCGGAACACCAGACGCCGAGTACAACCTGCTGCATGATCACATTATGCAGTCAACCAACAACAACAACCACTATGTAGGAAACAAAAAAAGCGGGACACTAAATCATTCTACCGTTACAAACACAGACACATGCAGGCATAACTATGCGCAGACACACACACACACACACATAAACCAACCCCTATTGTAGAAACACGAGTTGGTCCCTTCGTGCGTACCCGACATACGGAGTGCAACCAGTGAGTGAGCGTCTCCCTGCTGAAACCACGTTCACGAACTGAGGCCCCGCATGAGTTCCTCTGATACGCGCTGCTTTCTGCAGAAACACGACCGTGATGTGCTGCAATCTGCAGCAATCACAGCGCTTGTTGTGTTCCCCGATAAGATACCCAGTTAGTTCTTCGTGCCGATACGTCGGGGTGCAGCAATTCCAGTTGGACTGTCAGAGAGTTCCACAACAAGCAACCTTCAAAAGCTGCACAACCAAGGCCGCCACCAAATCAGCTCGTTGAACCTCCACCTCCCATAGAGAGCTCCTTCGTGAGATGCCCCTACCATGCTCACCTCTTGCCGTACGATGGGGTGTTTAAAGAGCCGAATGCTCACATCACATCGATTTGCCTGTTGCACTGACCCTAGACAATTCGGTTTTGGCATTATTTCAGTTGTTGTAGAGCGACCTGCATTACTATATTACAGCAACATATAGCGACGGCTATATCTGGTATTTATATTGTAGTCATATACTGAAAAAGTATACGAATCTGATGAACTTATTCCGATTAAATTGAATATCTATTACGACTCGAAATGTTGAGTTAGTGAAGGACACAACACTTGTCGGTGGCAGACGAGGTCCAAAGATTTCGGTTTGTCCAAAAGATTTGATTGTGTTCGAAATAAAATCTAAACACAAGCAAATGTGAGATGTTACCACTCGATATTTCTCAATGGAAACATTTCGCTATACACAAACTGAGGCCGCGGACCAACAATATAAAGAAGTCGTCAACTAAAGTCGTTGGGAAAATATATAATTTGAAGTTTTCTAGAGATTTTGACAAAAATTGCGACAAAGCAATCGGGAGCCGAGAGTGGTAATCTTACAAGATGCATGTCATGAAACCCCCTTCAGCCCCCACCGGCTTATTAATCCACATTATTCGACCTGGAAACCCGATGAACGAAGAAAGTTTTCTACCCCCTCAGTGGGCGGCAGAACAATGTGAAAACATCTTTTAAGTCAATTATATAATTTTCCTTTTGTACGGGTCCGCTAATTTTTAAATGATATCGGTCCGCTAATTTTTCTCACACAAAGCTCGAAATTAGATTTGAAGTTTTTGGTTTCTGATGAAGATATTTGGAACGTAATTTTCGCCATCCCTTGTCGAGTTTGGTTTGGAGACAAACCGGTTTCGGCGATCTTCAGAGATTTTTATCGAGGTGTCGAGGTGTCCATGTGTTTGCTTATATTTTATTATATAAATGCAAATATTTACTTGTCATGTACTTCTACATGATTCACGCACACACTTCATGATTCACAATTTCAGTACGCTGCCCCCAACTTGGTGTCAGCTCGACCAACGAAGACGTAAACCCATTAACACCCATTTTCAACTCGGTGTTTCTTCTCTCCAAATCGTAGGAGAAACATTAGGAATTCTTGCGAATCAAATCCCATCACTTGGGCTTTTCTTACCAGTGGAAAACGCTTTTTAATTCCAAATTAATGACGGCCTCAAATTATCTGCTGCTTGTGATCGCGATAAAGATGCTCATTTCGGAGAAGATGTTCCGGGTAGTTCGGCAGCTCTGTATTTCCGAGTCCAGAGACGTACAGCCGAGAGAGGTTAATAATTAACATGAACGCGCACTCGGCTCACTGGGACGGCGGCTCGGCGGACCCACCGGCCGACGTGTAGTTCGCCCGAGACACAAGAGTGTCTTGAAACAAAGGAGCGGCGGCTGGTTCGCACGCACAAGCACTCGTTCGGATTTACTGCCGGCAACAACAACGACCACGAGACGGCTCGATAGGTAACGAGAGATCTGCCCTTGATCGGTTCTGTGTATATAAACACGGAAGGCAACAGATGCTGCTGCCGTCTGCGCAGATAGATGGCTGTGTATGTGCTTGGAGTCGTTCGAGCTCTCCGGGGAGAAGCGAAGACGAGGCCCTAAAAAACACCCGTTGCACACATGCGCTCGTTATTTAATCTGGACACAGAGTGCTCAAGTCGCTGCGCTTTTTGGTGGGGACGAAAATAAGGAGGTTTCAGTTGATTTGTTTACCGGGTCACACGGGGTCCGCAGGGTCCTGTGGATCGGGACGCCAGACGAGCGTCCACGGTACCTGCTGCTGCTGCGGCTGCGGAGTGCGCAACGCACGACGGCTGTGTGTGTGTGCGAATGAGTGTCGCTGCTCAAATCCGAAGTCGGCGGAGATCGAGTAGGTAGCACTAGTTTCGGCTCGAGTAGCGATGCAGGCGACTGAGTGGATTTCCAGTTGCTTTTTCTTGTCCAACTATTGCACTTTTCGGAGGTTAGAGAATTTTATTGCACGCTTTCGGCACCCACGCAATTCACACTCGACGAACGCCACGGCACTGCAAACCGAATTTCGCTGATCACCGAATTTCCTGAATCACGGATCAATTCGCAGATAAAACTTTTCGAAGAACCGAACTTGGGACCGAACTGAAGATCGGACCGAAAATGGTTTTGTTGGCTTCACTTGTCCGTAGCACAAGAATCACACACAAAACACTCACAAACGCTCAGTTGCAACTGATCTGGCTGTCGCGCCGCAGTGAATCCAAGCGGTGGCCGGCAGCCCTTCGTCGCCGCTGATAACGTGAAAAAGTGAGAGTCCGCCGCTCGCTTGTTCGTCACTCTCCGCAGTGAATTCGGTGTGCAGAGACACATTCACTGGCTTATCTCTTGTTTGAGCCCGAACCGAGCGAGTATTCAGTCGCACCGGAATTTATTTTTCCAGCTCGGATGCTTCAAGAAGCGAAAAATACACTTTTGATTTCTTTGGGACTCCGACGTTTGCTCTGGCTCTCAGCGGCGATCTCTTCTCCGGCCAGAAAACAGAATACCAATACAGACGCATTTGCATCGCAGTCTCAGCGAGCGCCGATTTCCACACTACATCTCCGAAACGAACTCTGTGAGCAGAGCAAAAAACACGCCATTCATGAATGTATTAAAACACAGAGTAAGAAGTTACTTCTTACTCTATGTTTGAAATCGTTCGCAGGGAAATACTACCGTAGTAAATAAGAGATCTGGGTGTGAGTGAGTGAGAATGTTTCATTTTTCAGTAGGATGCGAGAAGCATAATAGAGAAGCTCGGCGCCGCTCTGAGCGTGCACTCTTCTCTTGCACATAATCCACTTGTTGTTTTTTCTGTTAAATAAATTATTGCTGGCAATACTCTTGATCGTGCTCTTTGTGGGAGAGTGTTTACGGCTTCAGAGCTGCCATACCTAGCAATGAAAAACCAAAAATTGTGTGAGTTTTATATTCCTTTTTTCTCTCTCAAACTCTCCATAAATATTTGTTTATTCTGTGTACTAGTTTGACCACTATAAATTACTTTCGAAAATATGAGTTACCTTTCTTCAAGGTTTCTTGGTCCTTTTTGTTTTCTCTACCAAAATTTCCAGTATTTCATACAAATTATAACACTTAATAGGTCTACAAACTGAACTGCTGAATTATTTCTCGTTAAAAGTTGTTACGATCTTACAAAGTTTATGAACTTCAACATCCTATCAAAGTACAAATAATTAACTTCTGAACTAAGAAGTATTGTAATAAAACGAATTAAAAGAAGTTTAAAGATGTCAGCGTTTCTAGCTTTTTCTTTAATATTTTAATTTTGATCTCACTATTAGAACAAAATTGCCTGTTGAGTTGAGGTCAAACAGCCTCTCGCTACGACTACCATGTAACTCAACATTTCCTTGAGTGTGGCAACACCTCATTTTCAAACAAGTGTCTATCGACTCTTGAGAGAAGGCAGCCGCTTGGTTTCAGAGCTGAAATGCCTTAACACAGTATATTTGTGTATACGTATGTATGTATATACTTCTTCTGCATTGTGTGGTTCAGTATACAGATATATATATTTATACATTTGCTCATGTGTTTGCTTACTACGTGTGGCTGCCAGGTTTTCATGAATGAATGAAACGCAGTGGTGGCTTATGCTGTGAGTGACGAAAAGGGGCCGCTGTAGCAATCAACGTCGTGAGTAAAAAAACCTCTGTAAAAAAAATTACAAATACATATTCAAATACACTTTAGTTAGGACATCACAATTAGTGGATATTTACCTCACACTCGAAATATATACTTATGTTGGTATCGTTCTAACTAAATACTTAGTTAACATCGTGGTAGTTGTCGTGGACATGAAAATGTAGTCGTAGTGCGAAGATTCATTTGTAGGTATTCAGAAAATTTCCTCCATTATTTATATTACGTTGCATTGACTTAATCCTCCAGTAGGATTGATCGCAATCTCAACTTTGGATTTCGCAATCTCTACTTTGGATTTCAATCCTCGCTTTCACGATGAGAGCGCTCGGAGTGATCAAGTGAGCGACTTCATCTGAGCTTTCCATCGGAAGATGTTTTGCCATACCGGGATTTTCGGAATTATAGATCTTCGTCCCGTGATCGAATTAGGCTCGTCGTTCAAAAATGTACAACTTTAATGAAAATGTCAGTCTGTCAATGGATTGTATTAGCCATCAAACTTAAAATTTCGAAGGCCTATAATTCCGAAATCAGATAACTTAAAGGCCGCATCTTCTAAAATCATTCACTTCTATCGTTATTTAATCCCATGTTCTCAATGACAGTTTTATTGGAAAATTCAACAGGAAATTCTGACAACTTATTGCCGAGTGGTAGGTAGTTGTCGAGTTTTTAACTTCATTTGGTTCAGTCACATGGATTTTTACTCACCACATTGAAATTGCTTCACCTCAGTCTACCACGATGTAAACGCTTTCGAGTGGCATGCAGTCAAACTGAGTAAATGAAAAATTGTATGAAAAATCGTTTCTGACAACTCTTCTCACTCTGGATTAATATAATATGGACTGAAGTCTGTTCACTAATCTTAACTCTAAACTAGAAAAAGAATTTCAGCCTGCATTCCATCGCTTCAGACAACGGCAGCAGTTTAAGTTTGCACTACGGGTTTGTGGGGCGCTTTAGGGTTACCAAATTTTGCGAATAACTCGCACTAAGCGCTGCTAACTTCACACCACGGAGAAGACTGACGAACATTATAATTTGTGACAGCGCAATAAAAGATTTTGACTGGGGCTCTGTTCCTGCAGGAGTTTATATAAAATATTCATTTAAAGGTAACAGGAATTTCCAATACTCTGGTAAATATTCCGCTGGTCTTTGAACGAGGAGAACCGTAGAAGGTGGTACACGCCCAAAACGGTAAACTAAGACATTACATAACCTCTTTAAGGTTAACCAGACACTGCATCGACTACACGCAATCAATTTGCTGCAAATAAATGAAGATGCAGTAAAATGTAGATAATGGTTTCCTTACAGATGTTGTCGCAGTCGATTTTGTCCGGTGCTCGAGTGCTGCGAGTCGAAGCTCGCCGTAACATTGGCATCATCGCCCCACTGCTGAATAAAGCAGCTGACCCCATCCAACAACTTTTCCTGGAGAAGGTTCGCGAATACAAGCAGAAGAGCGCGTAAGTAGCGAAGTCCCTCCCGAAAAGCGAAGAAACTCAAGCGGGTTTTTCCACAGTGGTGGCAAAGTGGTCGACCCCAACCCCGAGATCGAGCGCGAGATGAAGAACGAACTGGAGCGCGTGGCCAAGCAGTACGGCGGAGACGGCAAGACCGACATGAAAAAATTCCCTGAATTCAAGTTCCCCGAGGTGAAAATTGATCCCATCTCACAAGCAAACTAGATTAGTTGTAAAATTGTTAAGTTTGGTTCGTTTGGATTGCTATAGCGTCATCGTGCGTGATTTCTAGGGCGGGCGAAATTAAATGCAGAGAAATCCTAGGAATATAAAACGCTTTTATTTACACATGTAGATGTATCACATAAATAAATTCATTGTGAATGTATGATTTGCTGTACGGTTTCGTGGAGCAAGTGCATTTGGTGGTAACTGGCCACCTTCCGGAACGTTTGCAGCAAGCTGTCGACTTCCTTGTCGCTGATCAGTGCTACGAAGTCGCCAGCACACGGGCAGAACTCCAACAGATTTTCCCGTTTTATTTCGTTGCAGCGTTGACAACGCAGGTCCTGCAACATAAAGGACATGACTTTCCTCTGCACCACGTCAATAATCCTCATTTCGATTTCTTCGTTGTCGTAGGCCACGAAGCATTGGGCGCAAAGCCAGACAGGGCTGTGAAGGAATGAAATTTGGTCAAGAATGAATGATTTTAGTTGTAAATAATAGGAATGTGTCCAGCCTCTTGAAGAAAGAACGCGGACTCGCTTCACTAACGCTATCAAAGTGAAGAGCATAAACTGCGAAGCTGTGAAATACTTACACTCCGTCCTTCATGGCTCGATGCTTGTCCTTGCACAAGTCCAGATCTCTACAGTGGTTGCAAGCTTTGCAAATAACCTCCGCTATTGTGTAGCTGTCGCACGGGTCGGTCCATTCGGCCAAGTCGGAAAACTCGCCCACTCCCACCAGGCGCAGCAAGTTCCGGCGCAACTCGTTGATGTCCTCTGCCAGGCCCTCGTCCACGCTTAGCACCTTGATGAGCGTGCGTATCAGATCCAGCCCTGGACTGGACTTGCCTTTGCCGTAATTCTTGTGCAGTTTGATAACAAAGTCGAAAGCGAGATGTGAAATATCGCGAACTGCTTGCTTAGTGTTCTTTCCCTCAGCCAGAGAATGCATGAAGAGCGTCAGCAAGGCTTCGAATTTCTCACGGCACTCGTTGTCCTCGGGAAGGTGTTCAGCGACAGTCCAATTAAGCTCCAGCGAAATCTGATCTTCATCTTCAGTCTGGCTTTCTCTATCCAGTTCCACTGTATGTATATTCGATTCCCCCACCCCGTCTTCACCTTCCTCTTCCTCACCTACGACTCCTGACTGCTTTTCCTCATTGATCGTTAGAACAGACGCTTCGTCCATGCCTTTTGGCAGACGTCCCTTTATGCCCGCGTAGTTCGCGTTATCCAGCCACAACATGAAGTCCCAGCACTGCTCGAAGGACATCTGGATGGAGTGGAACAACTCCTTGTTGCGGAGGCTCTGCACCACGTAATCCACATAGCCGAGTGCGTCCGCCACACTCTTCTTCCCAGAACTCAGTATGATGCGGTTGAAGTCTGCGTAAATAATCGTAGCCCCCAGACGCTTGAACTCCGCCACGATGCGTAGGAACATTTTGCGCATGAGGTTGTTCAAGGAACGACGCAGAGCTGGGTCATAGAGCAGGGCTGAGCTGGAGCGCACCCAGCGATAAAAGTGCACGATTTGAAAATCGGAAAAGATATTTTGGTTAATGGATACCTCGCGCAGCCATCCGTTCACCATTAGGCGCATCACCCGGAAAGCGGCCGAGCAGAGTGCCGTCTCGTCGTAGCTCGGCAGGACAGCTGCTGGCACCGTGCCGATCATCTCCTCCAGCGAGGCTTGGGGAATCACGTCGAAGGTGATGGCCGAGGATGCACCCTCGATCTCTTGTATCTTGCTCGACTGCAGTAACGCACTAACTGCCAAGCTGTCAAGCGCCAGCTCCACGCATACAGCCGGATAGAAGCCCGGTCGGTTTTGTACCACCGAAGTACTGTCCTCGAACTCGGCCAACAAGCGACTATCGTCAGCTTCGCGGCCACCCAAATCGGGTCGGGTTGTCGATGACCACCAGAGCACGAAGTTGTTCTTCCGCAGCAGCCGTGCGAAGAACAAGTCTGCGCCAAACAGCACGGTGTCGGCCGGCATGTTGCCAATTGGCACGTGGAAGTACCGGCACTGATCCAGCATCAGGTCGATGACGTTTGTGAAGTTCAGGAAGTGGCGCACCAGAGCGCGCGATCCCTGGCGTTGCCAATCCAGTCCCGAAAGCAGCGAGGCGTCGTCAGAGATATGTATTTGGGCCTGCGGAAAATCCAGGAGAGCCGGCATAGCGGCGCTAAGCTTTCGCACCTCTACGGCGGTTTGCATGCATAACATCGTCGGCCCGCGCTTCTCCTGCTGATAGGTGGAGAGCGCGCGTTGTAGGTGGCGGTATACCTGCTTCACATCCACCTCGATCATTACCTCGAACGTCATATCCTCTGGAGGTATCTTCGCCAAGTCTGCAGCGGTCTGCAGATTTTTTATCAAAGCCAGTCTCTCGGCCGTATAGAGGGTCTTCATATTGGGCATTTGATTCGTCCGCACCGTGTCCAAGGCAATGATCACAGCTTTTTTGCTGGCCAGCAGGAACAAGCCCCACATTTCTTTCTTAGCTGTGGGCACGTTGTGCTGGTAGAGGAACACCTTGCGCAGCTTCGTACCCGTACCTTCCAAATATTTGGTGTGCGACTGCGACCTGCTCTCTAGCTGCTCCAGCGAAAAACGATCCAAGTCCTTGGCCGCAGCACTGGCCAGGCGTCTGGACTCTTGCCTCTGCACCGAGCACAGGCAACCCATGTCCATGAGAGCGCGGAACTCCAGCGTCATCTGCGTTTCGTATATGCCCTCAATGTTGGGCGTGGCCAGGTCTGCCAGCATGGCAAGGCGATTCTCCTTGAAGATCTGCTCCGGCACGCTGTAGCGATACAAATTGTAAACGGGTCGTGATCTCGGTAGCACCCTGTGCACCTTCTTCCACAGGTGACCGTCTTCCGGCGGCGCCGGACTGCGTTGGTTCACGTAAAAAATGCGCGGAACCGTAAGTTTTATACGGTGCAGTTCATCGCCAAGCAAAGCCCAAACAGTAAAGTTCCCCATGTCGTCGACTGGGACGATTTGCAGAACTTGCCAGACTTGATCGATAAGCGAACGCTTGGCACGCCTCAGAAAACCGCCCACTGTGGCAGTCGAAATAGCAGCCCTGCGGGCGAGCTGTTCAGCCTGCAGAGAGCTTGTGTGCAGATCACTGCGTGCTCGTTTACTTGTCTGCTTGTAGCGCCGACGTCGCTCCAGCTGCCACGCCCATTTTTTCTTTTGGAACTTAACCCATTCAACGATCTCCTCGCGGGTGGTGCCAATGGGAGGTGGAGGTCCCAGAGCCTGCCGCCACGTTGTAGCTTCTGGCATCGAGTCCTCCGGACGTTCTTCGGAATCCGACTGCAAGCGCTTCCGTTTTGTCACGGTTGGTCGTCCATCCAACTCTACCGAAGTCATGCCACCGCCCGCTAAATCCTCCATGTCAACCTCTTCAGTTCCAGCAGATGTCACCTGCGGCTTCGGTAAAAACATTTCGCTAATTTTGCGCTGCTTCAGCACGTCATTCTTCTCCAGCATTTTTTTGTGCAACCAGTCGGGGTGCTGCACCCGAGGCACCGGGTTCGCAAGTCCTTGCAGGGCCGCCGGAATGGTAATAATCTTCTGAATGGTGCCGCCGAGTCGCTCAATGTAGTAATTCCAGTCCAGTACATCTCGGATGTCTGCGTCGCCCATTGTGTTGTCCTTCAACCAACGTCGTAGGTAGTGTCTGCGTACACTCGACTCCGACTGGAAGATTGCCAGCGGTATGGCGCGTTCTGTTACGGGCGATCCTTCAGGCTTCTTAGAGATGATGTACTTGCAAGCTAGACCCGCGTCCTTCACCATCTGCTCTCCCAGAAACTCAGCCAAACGTTTCGCAGTTGAGATTGAAGTGCTCTTCTGGGCACCGTAGTCCTCCAGCTTCCTGGACATGGACTTGTTCTCCGCGATGAGCTCAAATAGTTCGGAGTCGGGCAAGTTTGTGCCACGACTGTACAAGACGTCCAGCCAGTAATCCGCAACTTTGGCGACAGAGGCATAACATTCCTCCAAGGTGTTGCCACCCAGGAAGGCCTCGAACACGGAACTCTGGAAGTTCTTTATCAGCTGCAGTTCGCCTCGCCGTTTCACTTCAAACCCTTTGAGCTCAGCGAGCGAGCCGTCGAAGTTGAACACCGCGTAACGCTTTTTCAACTTCTTGCCCTCTTCCTTGGCCGCTGGCAGCACCATTGCCAAATAAGGTCCATCCACTTCAAAAAAGATGGAGTTTTCCTCACGCACGACGTACTCGGGCGGCTGGCCGTCCTCTACTTTTCGCGTAAGCTCGTGGTACTGGTCGTTGGTGAAGTGGTCCTTCACCATGGTGTTCAACACTGCGTTTGGATACGATATATTTACCTTCTTCTTCTTGCTGTGTGTGGAGTGAATGGTAAACTCCTGCGGGAACGAGCCGGGAAGGATGCACCAAATGCCATCAGTGTCCAACTCCAGCGGCCGGCCCACGCGCTCGATTATCTCCCTTGCTTTGGTGATTATGTTCGAACCCGTGAGGCACACAATGCCGGCCATCGGCATGGAGTGCCAACGCGCTCCTCTGCGCATCACGTAGCCGTAGAAAGAGTTCAGAATGCACTTGTGCGCTAGCTGCAGAGAGTCGTACAGCACTTCTCGGCCCTTGGCGGCCTTGATTTCCGCAGCATCACCTGAGGCGACTGCAGCACTGACGGCGGCCTTGGCCACCTTAGTTAGCCCCTTGTACTCGTAGCGTCGGTCCCGGAAAGCGCGCACGGTGTCCACGTAAAAACTGTTTTCCTTCTGGCATATCGTGGAGGTGCGTGTTTCCAGCTTGGTAATCTTGGTTTTCTTATACGCCTTACGGCAGTAGTCCGTCAAGCGTTTCTTCTCGTAGGCTGCCTGATCTTCTTTAGACAGCTCGTGGAAAGCGCGTTGTGAACCGCCTGGAAACAGCGGTGGAAACTTCTCGGTCTCCAGTTGCTGCTGTATCCGCTGGAATTCGTTGCGCGAGGCGGGCAACATTTCACCGCGCCACAGCCATTCCATGGAGCGCTTGCATTTGACACCGGGCTTATTGAAGTCGCAAGCGGCGCAGTCGGTTTCGCTTACCATTGCGGATGGCTGCAGGCGGTTGGTTAAAATTATGTTGGGGTACATGGCGCCCACGTCCAAATGGTAGATGACGGGGTGCTCGAACCTGCTGGGAGTGTCGTGGAGACCTACAAAACTCAGGCGAGATAATGATTATGTTGCTGCTGACGCTGCAGAAACTACCTTTTAAAGCCTGCTGAATTTCCGCCTGAACTTCGTCCAGGTTTGTGACCATCTCCAAGGGCACACCTTCCTCTACTTCAATCGCGTGCTTTAGCACTTTGTCGACATTGCCCATCAGCTGCGTGACCATGCCGGGGTCCAAACGAAAGCGGTAGGGAATATCAGCTCGGAAAACGCCTGACTCCAAGGCTTCCACGTGGCCGCCTACATACGTCTCGGAATCTAGGACATGGCCATCACTCGATAGCTTATTCAGTTCGTTCTGCTGCTTATTGGGGTAGACTATGTTCGCGTGAAAGGCCTGCACCATGAGCAGAGTCTCGCACAAGGTGCCAGAGCCCTTGCGCAGGATCTCGTCTGGCTCCATCGGGATGATGGTATTCAAAGCGAAGATGAAGGGGTGCACGTATTTCATGTACAAGTAGTAAGTGGCCACGGCGTCCGACACCGAGTAATTAGACAGCACTTGTGGCTGCTCCACCGCCATTCTGCACATGTCTTCAGGGTCAAGTTCGACGGGATCGTAGCGAAGCTTCGCTTTAGCGACGGCTTTCAGACCCTGCGATCCAACGGGTAAATAGGAGTCTCTTTTTACCTGGAAAAACACACGAATGAGACGAACTTCGCTGCAGCTGATTCTCTATTACCCAGCAAAGGCAGTCCATATGAATGGCAGGTCGGCACAAGTAGTTGCCATCGCGCGACTTTGAGAATCCGATTTCCTGCTTCATGTCCAGGTCATAGACGGCAGCTCGTGTCTCCACGAAAGGCCAGTCGAAGAAGTCACCGTTGTAGGTAACGAAGATGTGGGGTCGTACTTCCATTATATGATCGAAGAACTTCTGAAGCAAATTCATTTCGTTAGCCTCATTGAACACGATGAAGCTGCCCTCGAACTCTGGCTTTGGCGTGTACTCAAAGTCGTTGACATCCGAAGAGATTATCTCGCGGTTTGTTATTAGGTAACCCTGGCCATCGATCATATACGAAATCATCATAATTTGATCCGTCTGCGCATCAGGGAACTTCAACGGGAGTTTTGTAGTTTCTATGTCGAAAGCTAACACCACCGGCTCAGGCCGCTCCAACAAGTCCGGTCGAGGCGTGATGACCGGCATTTCCAGCCCAGCATTCCGACATCGAATGTTGTACCACTGGCCGCAGAAGATTTTCAGGTCAATGGACACACGTACGTGATACGGTACGTCGTGCTCGCGTATGTCCAGGATGCAGTCCATGTAATCCAACTGCTTACGCTCTGCAGCGTCACCGAGGCCTCTCCCTAACGCTGAGGAGGCGGCCAGCGAGGAGCTCAGCATCTGCATGTAAAACGTGCTGGACTTCTCGCGCTCGACGTTCTTGCGCACAGCGGCCATTATTTCTCGACGTACTTTCGTCATGGCTGTCTGGTTCAGAAAAGAGAGCTTGATGTAATGCTGCTGCAGCCCAGACAGATGATTGGGTAAGTCGAGGTCCTCCTTCATAATATGCTCGATTCCCGCCAGTTTTCCCGAATACTTGCGACCCAAGTAGCGCGCCACCTCAAGCGAGCTCTTCTCATCAGGGCGGACAAGAAAGTAGGGCTTATACGCGACGGTGTACTTGAAGCGGCTGCCATCCATTTGTATGAAAAACAAATCTAGAGCCGCAACTAGTCGGCGATCTTCGTCCAGTATTTCTGTCTATAATGAAAAAACCGTTAGATGCGCATTCCAGCTCTCCCTTTGGCTAGTGTACCGAGTGCATATTGATGAGGTAGCCGGTGCGCTCTAGGCTGTCCTTGATACGGCTGAATCCGTATTTGAAGTCAATCCTGTCGTTTTCCTGCGACTGCCGGTAACCGGCTTCATTGAAGAAATCATCACTGCGGAAGAAGTTTTTAACTGCTGTTTTAGACTGCCGAAGCCTCCGAATAACTTACCCTTCTGTGCGCGTTTCTGGCACAAGTTTTCCGGAATTCTGCAATGGTTTCTTCTTGGCAACCTCGTCCATATTACAATGGAATTCTTCAAGGAAGCGGGAATAAATGGAGGATAAACAAATGGCGAGCAGAGTTCCGAGGCGAATAAATTTTGTAGACGGCGTCTAAGACCGCTTCACACCGAAAAAACATTGCATGAGATTCGCCCCTAACTTGCTTTTTTGTCTCAGAAACGTGATCTTCTAAACTCTATTGCGGAAAAGGTCGCTTTAACTTGATTCTTAAAACAAGGCAAAACTATGACATTCATTGGTTTTCTTAATTAACAACTTTCGGACTATGCAAATGGGAAGTTTCTGCGATCGTACAACCTTATGATCCCGGCTACATGGAGATAAATGCTTCTTCTTTTTGAATCTGGCTTCAACGATTCAGACGATTTGCTTATTTAGAATCTGGCTGTTAACCCCATTGCTAAACTTACAGTTCTTGTGGAGCTATATTGGTTTTGTTGGAAAAATCTAAACCTTTGTAATTAGATCTAAAAATTCTAGTTTTGAAATATTTTCAAGTGTAAGTTGTGTCAATTTTCTACTTTCGCATCGGATTAATAAGTCGAAATGGAATTAGTAAAAAGTAATAAAGACTTTGAGAAAGTAGTGAATGTGTAGAGCCAAAGAACGCTGTGTAAAAACGTGGGGTACAAATTTTGCCCCTTGAGGTACAAATGGCGGTTGTGTAAACCCATCCTTGCAAACGAGTGTTTCTCCACGTCAGTTTTCGATATTTGAATTACCGATTTCGATTGTTACAAACACAGGCTGGGTCTGGTTCAATTTCCACACAGAGACGATCTAGGCTTCGTCGCATTCCCAGATAGAATAGCCAAGTAATCTGAGTTTTAAGCGATTTATCTATAGCGACAATGGTTAGCTTAATTAATACAATCGACACGGGTCACGAAGACATGATCCATGGCGCGGAATTGGATTACTACGGCCTTCACTTGGCGACCTGCTCCTCGGACAGCTCAGTAAAAATCTTTGACTTAAAGAATGGCACACAGGTACTGATTGCCGACCTCAAGGGTCACCAGGGTCCTGTCTGGCAGATTGCTTGGGCGCATCCCAAGTTCGGCAACGTATTAGCCTCGTGCTCGTACGACCGGAAGGTCATCATCTGGAAGGAAGGCGCTACTAATGAATGGAGCAAAATGTAAGTCGGCAACCCTCAGAAGCAGAGTGTCATTGCTTTCATTGTAGGTACGAGTACAACAACCACGACTCCTCTGTCAATTCAGTGGCTTGGGCTCCTGCGGAGTATGGCATGATTTTGGCTTGTGGCAGCTCTGATGGCTCCATTTCCATCCTAAACTGTAACGTGGAGTATGGCTCGTGGGACTGCAAGAAGATATCGAATGCACACACTATCGGCTGCAACGCCGTTTCCTGGTGCCCTTCCACTGTACCCGAACTAGCATTCGACCAACGGACATCTGCGCGCTCTCCAGGTGTAAAACGGTTGGTCAGTGGAGGTTGCGACAATTGTCTGAAGATTTGGCGAGAAGAAAGCGATCGCTGGGTGGAGGAAAATCGCTTGGAAGCCCACTCCGACTGGGTGCGCGACGTGGCGTGGGCGCATTCGATTGGGCTGCCGCGTTCACAGATTGCATCTGCCTCTCAAGATCGCCACGTAATTATTTGGAGCAGCAACGATTTGACTACCTGGTCGCCGACCATACTGCACACATTCGACGACGTGGTTTGGAGCGTCAGCTGGTCCCTGACTGGCAATGTTCTTGCGGTGACGGGCGGTGACAACAAGGTCACTTTGTGGAAAGAAAACAAAGACAATCAGTGGATTTGCATCAACGACGACTCGTCAACAAATAACTCAAACCAAAACGAGCAACGAACGCTTTAATATCACGGTGCGGATGCCCCTAATTTTTATTTTGTTCGCTGATATGCAGCCTTGTAGATTTTATTTTATAAGCCGATGCAAAGTAGATAAACGAACTCACAGGAATTTCTATGTTTAGTAGTTGATTTATTCCAAATGTACATTCAAACAACATAATTAGCTACTGATCGAATTTTAGCATATTTTTTAAAATTTGTTATCGCCTTATTAAATTGGATCACAATTTATGAACGTGGCAGATTTATTTCAAGAGATCGGAATTGTAAACCTCAGTAAACAGGAAGCTTTAGAAAGCTATTGAATTAAAAATTTAGTTATGAGAGAGGGGATTATAAGCTCGGTGAGATGCAAGGAAATGAAGGAAACGCGCAGCAGTTAACTTCGACCTCGAATCCATAAGCTGTGTATACACTCGCAATTGAGTAAAAATCCTCATTTGCGCGGTCTTCCACGTCTGGTGCATGCTAAAGTTGGTTAACATTGTAAATTTTCTTTTCTGAAATGAGAAGAAGTCGTTTAGATGTATTAAAATTTGATTTTAACAAGTAAAAGTGTTGTCTTGGGCCTGGCCGAAGTCTAAATGCCCAACACCCGAATAACAGTAGGGTATTCTAGCTCTATTGAAACCTTGGGATGTGGGGTGTGTAACCTTATTCTACCGATACTTTAATGGTAATTGTTCATCTGAAGCAGCCAGCCTGATTCCTTCGGTTCGGGTATTCAACAGATTTATTCGGCTTTCCAGAGTGGTGCACCCCTTTCACGTCTCGATCCCTTTCCAACGCAGTACCCATTACCGCGAGAATTCGTTTTTCGGTCGCGAAGTTAATTTGTGGAATAGGCGCATGTTTTCCCACCCACTTTTAACGTCGAAGCTTTTAAAAGAGGTGGAAATCGACACTACTCCCGCTCTTCCCCTTTCCATTAACCTTTTCGTTAATCGTGATTTCAACAGACAGAGGGACACAGCAAGAATATATATACTTTTCTATATCTATCTCGTCTCCTCTGCGTTACAAACGCAAGAACAAAGTGAATATATGTCCTACTCCCTTCGAGTGGAGGTTATAAAAAGCAAAATGTGAACCCTTGTACATCGCATTGCATGCTAAGTATTAATTGTGCATACAAAAGATTCGAATTTGTTAATCTTTAAAATGAAATAATTGCATTTTCAGATTTTTTGGTATTTTAAAGTAGCTGCTTTAAACTAGTTTAGACTGTAAACTTAGTTTCTACAGCAGAGAATTTCGACCAAGTCACCTCATTATAAAAAAGCTAGACGGCAATTAAAGAGACAAATAGAAGTAAGAAATTTAGATATTTGCTCGAGGCTTTTTTAATATTAATTTCAATTTAAATTGTATACAAATTGTCCTGTAATTTTTTTAGCGTTTGCAGGCGTTGGAATATCAAAATTACTTAAATTAATATTCAGTTGAGCTCACACTGGCAATTTCTTTGTAAACGTTTAAAAACGAAGTGTAACTTGTTTAAACTGAATTTAAACCTAAACTAAAAGATCGACCGTTGATTTAGAATTATAATCGCTTTTAAATTATATTGAAATTGCTGAAAAGAAATCACATCTAATTTAATACGTAGCGCACTCCATATGAATGCAGTTCCAAATCCGGTCGCATTTTAAATTCCATAAACATAAATATCACCCTGAAGTTTTGAAAATACTAACCAATGAGTTCGTATACAAATCTTCCTTGGAGGGGACGTCGCGCCGTGGAATGTAAATTTCTACTTAATTGATGTGCATAAATTAATTAAACTTTTCGCGCTCTACGGAATCCAGTGAAGCCAGACTAAAATGTTCTGCACTGGTTGCAGACGGCTATCCGAACATGACTAAGAAGAGCACGCAAATAACGTCGCAAACCCTAAACAAAGCCTTCCAAGACATTCATTAACCTCACTTTATATTCACGATTTAATTCCACCTCTCGCCAGTGCTTCTGCCACCAGCAAAGAAATCGCATGAAAATCGCGATTATCAAAATTCATGTTATTAGTAGAGAACCAAGTATAGTACAACTACAAACTTCCAGAAGCACACCTTTAAGAAGTCCCACTCACCCCAAATGAACTACAGGGGGTGCAGTCTGGTGGGCTGAGGTCAGCTGGTCAACAGCTTTCAAGTTAACGCCTCGATTTTCCCAACCGATTTTGTTGCTTCCTTCTGATGATGCAATGGATCGCGTGCAAGCAAACCGTCACCGTTTCTTCAACGTTTTTGCTGTGCTCAGAAGACTTGAAGGTGAAACTGACCGAAGGAAGTCGGAGGCAGAGCATGCGGTTCCATAGGTCACTCGATTTCACTGCTACAGAAGTCTTTTCGAGGGCTCTACAACCAGCAGTTAGAGCAGCTGCTCGAAAAAATGTGCAGCTGCTCGAAAAAATCTACTTACCATCTTGAATAATAAGTCTTCTCCGTCGAAGCTGGATCAATGGAGGCGTTTACTGGATCAAAATAAACTTTTTTAGTGCAAAAATGGCATTCATAAAGAATCACGCATAGTTTTAATGTCAGATTATGCAATTCTATACAATAAATAGCGTTTTACCTAATTGATTAAATAGGATTTTAACCCGTTTTAAATTTAAATTTCCTTTCACAGTGACTTATAATCTCAAATTTAATGTCTGTATTTGGATTTTCACTTCGACTTGGGAAAATGCACAAATTGTTAATTTGACAACACAGACACTGCCAGAGGAAAATTCGGAGAACAATGCAATCAGTGCAGCTATTTGCGTCATGATTTTGGGGAATTTTCAAATAATAAAATCGTAATTGCTTGAGAGAAAATATTCTCAGCTGACAAATCGTGCGCCAACTTTTCGGATTTTATAAAAAGCACGAAAATGTAAAAATCCATTCCTTGAATTATCACTTATCTTAACAATCTCACAGTCGCATTAGCGGATATTGATTGTCGGTGATGACGACCCAGTTGTTTCGCTGCCTGCCTGGAACTCAAGGTGCGCGAGTGAAAAATTGAACCTGAAAGTGCTCTTCATCCACTTTAGAGATGACGAATTAAAGCCGTTCCGAGTACCATTCCCGAACGGAAAGTCGGACGAAAATTAATTCCCTTGGCCAATTCCGCCAGGGCCTCGAGTGTGCCGAGCATTGTTGGTCGGTGATGTTCTGGCAGGGCTGTGTGGGCCGGGCCAGCAGTGGGGTTCTGGGCCGGGCCGGCAGTGGGGTTCCGCGTGCAGGGCCGCAGCGTGTGCGCCACCAGTGGCCATTAGGATCCGTGCAAGTTCAAGCCACTTCGAATGGCCGCCTGCCATGCGGCAGCATGCATTCATTAGCTGCATAAGTGCAAGGAAGCAATTAATGGCCGATATATGGAATTTCGCGTTGGCTACATGCACGCTAAATCAGATTTTTTTCAAGTTCATGACTAGTTTGCCCGTCGTGAGGGGAAAACGCGGTGGAGGGGATTCGCTGACACGGGTTCTTTCCGCTGAAACCGTGTTCGACTGTAATATGCAGCTCAGGTTGTTTCGTCGCATTAATTAATCATCAGCCCTAATTATAACGAATTGTTAACAAGGCGCTGGGAATTGCTAACTGTAACGCGTCTCGCAGCAGTCGCAGGACGGAAGAGACGCGCCGCACTGGATTCCTCGCCAGGACGTTTTGGTGCGGCGAAGCGCTTAAGGTAAGAAAATAATTTATACCACATTCGTTTGTTTTGAGCGCGTTCGGGGATTTTTTGTACGCCTCAGAATACGAAGACTTGTGAGAGTAATTTACGGTTTACCATTTTGGAAATTTTGACCTATTTAGAAATTGATTCTGGTGTCGATAAAAACGGACCGCTCCCGCCCTTAGAAAGTCGAACGTGGAGTGGGGACCTAATTATTTCCAACCACCTGTATTTATCTGGACATTCACAAAATTGTTTTATTATAGAGTCAGAAAAAGTGGTCGTCTCGCAGCGAAGAACAAAACATTCAAAATCGGGTAACGTTGGACATTCAAAATCGGGCAAGTTTGGACTGATTATTCCTGGAAAAATGGTTCAGAAACTAATGATTTCCTGGAAAAGAATCTCGGTCCCATTTGGCTTTTTATGTGCTTTCTCTTTTGTTTTCAAGACTCTGGTTTTATATATTTTTTGTGTTATTTATTAGAAACAAACACACTTTCATGCATTTTCACGCGAAAACAGAAACCTAAAACAAGCAAAAATATTACTCGTACCCTTATTTTAAGCTTGGTATTCAACTTTAAAATTTATAATGAAAAAAGTCTTCAAATATTTCAGACTTGTATTCGTTTCGTGCAGAGTTTTTTCAGTCCATTTTAAGGAGAAACTTGGACTTCAGACTTGGATCTGGCCAAAGACAGCATTCTTACTTGTTACTCTTAATTTTGCTTCTACCAGAAGAAGCCTCTAGTGATGAATTTAGAAATATTCGATAACTCGTGTTACTCAGCTACACTCAAATTGTTTGCGATCAATTGTTTGCGATAAAATTGCTCAATTTTCAGTAATAAAATTTCTGATACAAACAAACACACGAACATAAAGTACTTCCAACTGAGAATCTTCCATTAAAAAATTTAAGAACTTCACTGGTGTCTAAATACTCTACTTAGACTTTGGCCCGACCCAAGTCAGACAAGCTTACTTACGTGTTTCTTTCCTTTCTTACTTACCTTTCTCGATTGCGGAAGTTTGATCTCGACTTAGAAAATCGATATTCTCCGCAAAAGTCGCATTCCATCCACAGCTATGACGACATTCCATTCCATCTGCAGGGGGCAGAAATACATGCAATCATACGTGGCACTGTTAGGCTAGAATATATTTGGCTAACTACTCAGCAGGTCTACAGCACACATTTGGGAGGGTTCGACCTCGCATCATGTGGGCCAAAGTTCAGGAAGTGAAATGTAAATTATTGCCAACGAGGAGAATATATGAACCGAACATGAAAGCCGACATGCATACAAACAGAAACATATCCTTATACATATACACTCACCTACATACAAAGCAACGTCCGTATTTATAGAGGTGTACCGATGTACCTAAATAAATTGCGATAACAATTAAATCCACACTTGCTTAAAATAAGAGCCGCTCTCGGTTGCTTAACGGAAACCTCGCCCGATTTCTTAGACGAACTAATATAACTCACAACATCTATTCTATTTTAAATCACATTATTGAGGAATAATCGAATACATGAACATGAACATGAACATGAAAGTCTAATCGGGTGACAGAAATCGCGTATTACTTACGCGCATCGTGTGTTTTAAACTGAACTGGAACTCTGGAGGTGAGATCTACAATAGACCGGTATGCAAGGTCTGCAGTGGTACACAGGACTTCATGCATTCCAATACTCTCTTGGATATCGCGAACTGTGTGCCTCGGTTTGACATTGCCTCAGTTTGCGATGTTCTGAAGTGTTCAGCTGTAAATGTTGTTAACACCCAACCGACCAGTTTGTAAAGCTATCTCAGGTCTAGTCTGCATATAACATTCCTCTGAGTTTCATATTGAATGGTCCAGCTGGAACCTCAAAGTTAGCGTTACCTTATCAAAGCTGGCCATCACTACTATGAAAGGCACTGAAGATCCGCGTACTTTTAATGCTATGTTTTTGGGAAAAGGGAGGGGTAATTAAATTACTTCGAAATTACCGAAGGATCGATCTCTGCATTGCGATATTATGTTTTGAGAAAATTTCCTCTGGTGAGCAACGCGGTAAGTTTTTGTGCCTAAAATGCATTTATCGACGATCGACAATTTGAGAAAATTTTATCAGTCCTCTGACTTAATCGAATGATTAGGTTAATGGAGTCAGAGGCTGTACGAAACTCTTTTGACCATTCCTGCAAGTGGGTTGTCCATTTCAAACGATTGCTACATCAACTCCGAGTAGGTTTGGAGTTGATAAAAAATTAAATTTAAGTTCACGCCTTGTATATCGCTCGGTTTTGTAATTTCCCTCGTATCCAGGTTTTTGTAATTTTCCTCGGTTTTTGTAATTTCCCATAATCCATAAATCTTGCGGCTTAAAATGCAAAAGAATTATAAGAAAAGAGATTTTAGCAGCTATCGAAAATAAAGAGGAAAGTTAGTTGAAAGAATAAAACGCTTCGCTTAATTTTCGTTATGGTCGCAATTTTTATACAATAATAATGAAACTTGCATGCTTCATAGAAATGAAAATGTAGCGCTGGAATTGAGTTGCCGCATTGTAGTCTTAGGTGAAGTTTAGTAATTATTACTTTATTGGCTAATAATTATATTGTAAATTACATGAATTCAGAATTTGTATTCTAGGAATTTTCTTCCTTCATAATGGTGAGTTTATTTTTTTTTTAAAGTAAACATTTTCACAGGTTCTTGAAATCTGAATTACATTATTCCAAATTATAAGTTTGGAACAATGTAAATCTAAACCCTACTTTAAGTCATTCACTCAAAGAAAAGTGGTAATAGGGGTGCAAGCAAGTACAGTTTTAACAGTCTCTCTTGCTGATATAGTTCTCAAGATACTTCTTCAGCCCTATTCTCTCCGAGTTAGAAAGAACCTCGTCAGAATAGAGCTTTGCTAGGTGTCCGCAACCGCATTGCCAATTACGATTAGTCGAAATAGGAAAAAGTGTTGCAACATTTTAATGTGACTTTTAACTCCATGATTTTGGCAATTTGCGCGGAATTCTACCTTGGAAACAATTAATAGTTAACGAACGTCTTTCTATAAATTATCAGGATAGTTAGTTTCAGTAGTTTCGGGGCAAAATTTAGCAGATCACAATATATGAGCGAGAGAATTCATTGAGAAAATGGAAAAGCACGAGGACAGAATCCAACATAGCAATTTCCGCGCGCAGTACTTTGCGAATTGGCAGCGTCCTACGTTCCTACTGAACTTGGTTCCGAAGTCATAAAGGAAATATGATTTCTTTCTTCCTTGAAGTTCTATTCGAACAGCGGGCAGTTTTTCCTCAGGGAGGAGTGTCGCCCATTATTCGCTGTGCTATTTGATGATGATGATCATCGGTTTTCAATCTTAAATGTGAAAGCGACGGCCGACACGTTATTAACTCCGTGTGAACAGAATACAAGTAAAAAATTCGGTCGGTGCAGACTTGGGACAATTTTAAATACAATTCAAAATCAATGTTCATATAAACTAAGTATTAGGTTTAAATTTCTAAATCAAGTTTCCATCGTGGCGATGTTTACGATTCAAATTATTCCACTATCCGCCGATTCTTAGCAAGCCGGCGATTGCCAGCAATCAATGAAGATTCGCGTTCACAATTCAGAACTCCTAACTGCCATCGTTTAGAGGCTTGTTTTCCACTCCGAAAAGCTTCATTTCGATATTAGCCTAAATAATGTTAGCCGCAACGACTACAATTAGTTTCCGGCTCAGCAACAGCAACAACAACAACACCCTGTTGCGACACAAACAGCGCCTTTAATGCTTGTATCGTCGTTGTTGTTCTTGCTGTGAGGTGCTGTTGTTAGCGCTCGTCGTTAGTTTGGCTCAAAGGAATTCGAAGTGCGGCGACTGGCGACCAGTAAAGCTTTCGACCAAAGTCAACTTCGTCATTGTTGTCCCGTGACTGCGTCCAATGTTCGCACGAGGACGCGCGCGAGGACGTCTTCGTACATGTAAGCAAGCGCCTCGGCCGCGAACACACGAAATCTGCGAAACGCGAAAGAAGCCAGCAAATTTGAGGGTTTCTTTCTCACCCAGCCTTGCTTTGCGTGGACTTCTCTGTTCGGTCTGTTCTCAAGAGGCAGGAGGGGTGTGCTGCGCCCTCCACAGCACGGAAAGCAAAACTTAAGCTCCGACTTTCTCGTGAGACCATTACTTGCATTAGGAACGCGCAACCGAGAGGTTCGACCCAGAGCGGCTACTACAAAACCTAACCGTCGAGAAACGTTTCAAACTCGCGCACCAACAGAAGAGCCTCGATTTAATTTGGCACGATACGCTTCGCTCGAGCTTTGCAGTCAACTTTTGAGGTTCGCGGCACTGATTTTCCGCGATTTTGTTTAATGGTTCGGGGAAGCATTCGCGAACGAGTGACCCAAAATCTCCGAGACACCAGCAGCACCATCACTGCTCTGGTCCACAGAGGCAGTGCAGCGCTCAAGTCCAGCAAAGCGACGACCATCGATTGCGTGCGCAACCGCTTGCTGTCGTCGTCGGGCTACAAGCAGATTTGAACTCGAACAGTTTTTCCAGCGGGATTGTCAAGCAGTGAAAGCAAGAAAGATTAACATTTTAACTTGTGCAGCAGGAACCGCGAAAAATACAAACATCGACGGCCTTTGAGTCAAAGTGTAAATTTGTGCAATAATGCAGCCACTCAAACGCTTCACACAATGCGGCAGCCTCACCATGCTGTTCGCCGTGTTCATCATCCTCTTCGGCGTCAGCTCGACGGCCCTGACAACCTTTGGCAAGACCAACAGCAATCCGCCACCGACTCCAGGTCCGATAAGTGAGTACCGAGGCTGCGCTCAAGGCGAGGTTGCCACGCACTCTCAAGTGATCGGCGAAGGATTGAAGTTTAAGTTGTGCACAAGTCCTGCCCCCTTAAGCACGTGACCTCCTCCCCGACATTAGTTGTGACGTTTAGGTCAGGCGGAATGTTAGGAGTATTTAAATGTATTCAGCCAGATAATTTGGTTGGTGTGGAATACACTTGGGAAACAGAATCATTTGAAGAGTGTATTGTATATTATTATCATAAAATTGGTAGCAATTTTTCCTCTTTTCTCAGATGTTTAATCTAGTCTTGTTCTTTGTTCGGAATAATTATTTATTCGGATTTGTTTAGTATAATCAATTTGTGATTGAGCATCTCTGTGAGTGAGTAACACAGAGAATGAAAGCATTTTCTAGATTTCAAGGTGAAACAGCATTTTTCTTGTTTCAGGTTTTCGTAAATGGAATCCTTTGTACCCTACTGTACTTCCATTATTGCACCTCACATTCCTATTAATATTATCTTCGATATCGGGAACATAAATAGTTATTCTTGTGCTTATATTTGATTCTCTCCATCGGTTTAAGCATAAACAAACTAAAAGTACGAAATCCAATTTATAAACATAAACCGATTTGTAGTCAAAGCAGTCTATTCGAATCATCATACTGGTTGAACTTCAAGTGAGTGATTAGAGTGTTAAGAGCACCACAAAAACGTGGTTATTGCAGTTAAGAACAGTAACGAAATTCAAAGGAAAAGTTCATTATGTTGCTTTGTTTCAACCCTGTGTGTTTCAGATATTCGAAGATAATTTTGAAAGTGTGAAAAAACCTGATATTGTTGTCTCTGAACAATATCAGCTTCGTCTCAATTTCCGAGTTTTCAAAATTCCTAGGCTGCGTACTTAAAAATGGTCAGAGACTTTTTGGTTACCCTGCGTTCCTACTGCTCTACTGCAGCATTCTATTTATCCGAGGATTTCACTGGGATTTTGGTTAATACAATCTATTGGAAACGACACTCTCCGGAGACACTGACGTCCGCAGGAGTACATACAAGTTTTGTCTTATTATGCGTCAATTGTACTTTTTCGATTTCTATTGGTCTCTTCGAGGAAAAGATATAGAAATTTCTAAGCCAGCGAGCAATAGGAACCCACAGAAAACAAGAAGGTCCACCGACGCACCTGAGATCTAACCAAATCCCAGCGGAATCCTCGAACCAGAAAAAACCGAAACTTCAATTTGTCTGTGATCAAGAAAAACCTACGAACCGTCGAGGTTTGAAAGCTTCCAAAAATTCGAAACTTCGAATAACCCATAACTTTAAAATACTCGGAGCTTCGAAAAAGTCAAAAGTAAAGAATTTATCAATTATTGGTTGATCTTAGTTGTTGCAAAGAGTAGAGGTCTGTGCTACTGGAAGTACTTGCTGCGTAAACCAACTTCGTTTGAAATATCGTGGCTTATCTTTGTAAGATAGTACTGTCGCAGCGTTATCAATAGTTTGTTGTGTGCATATCGATCATAGTTGTGGATAATCGAGAGGTTGCTTTTGTCAATCTCTGATTAATAAATAACGTGTCACTCAAAACTAAAAGACTTAACAGTTGCTTATTGTGATTCTTGTGTGCGTCTGTCTACATGACCTGCAAAATCAAAAACTATTTATAGTAATACTTATAATACTTATAATTCTAATTATAATATATAATATAGTAATATATATAGTAATTTAGGTTTCTCGACACGAACACAGAATAGGAAACGGCTATCTGGCCTAAGTGTCCGCCTCAGCTCTACTTTCTACGGGCTGATTATATATACCCTACACCCGAAGACGGAGCGCACAATCGGGCAGAAATATTCTTGGCTTGTTTGTTACTGATACACTCATTTTCAGTAACAAACAAGCCAAGAATATTTCGGAATATATCGGTTGACAATCACGCCTACTTTTTGTGCCAAACCTACAAGCTTATTTTTTGGAAGTATAAACTTTCATGAGATCAGAATTAAGACGAAACACCCGCAAAAATTGGTGTGGCCGGAAGCACACACCACCAGACTTTTTTGTAAAAAGCCTTCAGAGGCCTTTTTAACTTTATAGAGGTTTTTAGACCAGTCCTAGACCTCGTTAGAAGGCTTTCCTACAGGCTTCTTATCTAATTTCAGGCCTCAAGGTACCCGAATTCCGGAGACCTGAGTTATTCAGTTATTCAGTTATTATTCACCTCAAGGCTGATTTCAGTCTATATCTCTGAGCTGAAAGTTTTAGGCCAGAGTTCAGGCCTGAACGGTTTTCCTGGGTGGTTCATTTTTGAAAACTTGCCAAGGCGCAGTTCTTAAAACAAGAGAACAGTGAGTAAAAATGTGAGTGCATAAATAAATATTAAATGGGGCAAGTGGATCTTCAACAACCAGCACTGTTTGATTATCGAAAATATTCAATTTAAAGTTTCTTTTTATAATCGTTGGAGAATGATATACAGCTTGGCGGATAACACACTATACATTACTGCTTAGCAAATGGTAGCCAGTAAACAGTTTATACTGTTTTGTTCAAAACAGTATGATGATGAATGATTTGCCATAGTTTCCAAAATCCATAAACAAAGCATTCTTCTTGATTTCATGTTATACGAACCAATAATATATTAACCTGAGTTATGGCTGTTATAGATAGTTTGTATTTCATGGCGTTTCAGATATCCCTGTCTCTCGCTTAAATTGGACAAAAATGTACACAATGTGCGCGTTCAAAATATCAAGCAGAAAAATACGCTCATTCACTGACTACAAATCTAAAACAAATTTTCAACTATTCCTTTAATGATTATTAATCTTGTACTCAATATACTTTGTTATTAGCGTGTCATGGATTGTGCGGTTTTAATTTCAGTAAAAGGACGTGAATGCAACACGCACGATGACTGCAACACAATAGAGAAGTCAAGTTGTGTAAAGGATCCAAACGACTACAAAATGCGATGTCTGTGTGGCGACGATTCAGTGCCCGAACATGATGCCTGCCCCGATGTATTAAAAGGTAGGTATTCCGACATCCACTGCTTCTTTATCAACATCACTTCCGCAATGGTGCTACTTGAAGCCGTGGCGTCTCCTTGGCCCACATATCCAGTTCCGCACACAAAGTAATGTAGAAATCAGTTTGTTATCCTGTCTTGTTTTCCTCTTACTAAAGCTAAAGATCCACCAATAAAATGCTAAAAAGACTGATTTGAAAATGTTAGTGATACAGCGTTATTCTCACTGTGACGCTATTTTAGCTACTGCGAAATGTCAACACTGGGAATTGTCGAGCAATTGTTGCGATCCGGGTTTTGGCAGTGGTAGCGCGGCGCAGGCTAGACTCACCGGCGATTCGGTAGTCGTTTTGGCTGCAGGCCTTGGCTACACCCTCGACCCAACATAAAGCTAATTCGGGCCGAGCTAATTTCTAAGTTGTGAAATTCTGGGTTTTTTGTTCAAGAAAAATGTTGCGAAATCATAATATAAATATAAGCTAATTTATTATATGCATGAATTTGACTTATTTCGTTAACGTCTTGATCTTACAAATAATTTTTACTTATCGTATGAATATTCATGAGATTAGAGACTCAATACCTGCAAAAATTAGCAGCATGTGCTCGAGTTGACTTTACAGAAAGTAGAAATTTAGGCAAAACCACCAACCCAATCCAAGAATTTCCAAGATTTAAATTCGTAAGCAGTTACACTCCCATACAGGCATGCATGTATATATATATCGGTGAATACACACCTACTTTGAATATCGAATTGAGCTCTTTAGACCGCCTTCGGCCAGGCAGGCCAGGTCGGACCACGGCACTGAGCGCAACCATTCAAAAACAAAGAACGTTCTCGGGAAATTAGTTTAATTCATTTCACATCGATTAATCGCATCCGGCTGTCCTTGAAGCACGGACACGCTTAGTGCCAGCATTGGAGGCATTCTAAGTGCTTGGGTTGCAGTAGGGATTTTTTCTAATTTCTAATGTGTAATTTTCTACTTACACATGCAGTGAGCTGTCGCCAAGCTGCCCAGTCGCCGCACAGCTTTTTCCAGCTCGCCCAGAACGTACTTCGTCCTTAAAACTGGCCGTTAATAATAATTCAGGTTTAATTGCTTCTGTTTCCACATTTTGCATGCTGTTGAAATTTTCGTCGAAGTTTATTTGTTCTGGGCATGAATAATTAACGCGACAGAGCTGCTGCCTCACAAGGACCGAGCGTATCACAGAGGTTGCCGGGACTGTTGCGCATGCACTTGCCAGGACTCTTGTTGGCTCAAATGAAAACCAAACAACTGCAAGTGTCCCTTGTTGTTGTCCTTAGGCTTCAAGCAGCTACGGAGGAAGTCGTTTGTCGCGCAGCGGGGGTGAGTGTAGGGTGTGTGCGCCGTGCATTGCCGCACAAAGGTAAGAGGTGCCAATTTACGACCTGCATTCTTGCACACTCGCGTGCATACATCTGCGTGAGCATGCATGCAGCGTACGTCACACCTCTGCAGAGGCCGTTGGTGGCGTCACTTGGATCTGACACACGAATGTTGGAGGCGCGACGTTGAGCAGGTCTGGAAAAGTGGGACTACGCAGGGCCCACTGATGGCACAAGAACAAGGCAGTCCATTCGGCCATACATAACTTGCACATCTTGACTTCATGAATTGACCGGGATATCGCGAAATTTCTGACGGCGACAAAGAATTCGTGAAGCTATGGAGTAGAATTTTTGAATGGTGGTGTTTATTTAGTAAGAACATTTTGACAGGGCAAAAGGTTTGACGTTAATGCGGCTTCAGCATTCGATTGGAAATATCGCGCGCTAATATTGTATAATATATTTATATATTCAGTGTGTATGCGATCTGCCATCACACATTACAGAGTCTTGGAAGTGGCAGCCATACGTCAATCGATAAATTTTAAGTCTGTTGAGCTGGTGCCTTAAATATCTTCATTGCAGGCCTTCGACACATCTGCACGAGTGGAAATGACTGCGAGGATGGCATGGTGTGCCAGTTCGAAAACGCCAACCGCACAATAGGCGTGGCCAAGTTCATGTCCACAAAGACCAAGCTGTGTCTCTGCGACAACGAAAACGGCTACGTGGAGGACATCGTCCACGACATCTGCAGTGGTGGTACGTAAGAGAGGCCCATGCTCGGTCCCTTTGTGGACCTACGAGTATTATTCGGTATCGAAAATACCCTAATGCGAAATTTTATACCTTGCCGTTTCAGCTGGCCTCCAGGCAGTAGCCAACTTCTTCGTCACACTGGCTTCAGCAGTGGTGCCCTTCCTTGTCTACGACCGCGTGAAGAATCGCTCCTAAAGGAACGTCGAGGTGGCTCTTCGCTGAACTGTAGTGAAATGAACCAATGATGTATTTTGTGCTAATAATATGGATCGCGTATAGTTTTCCACATTAAATCATTCGACTTAGTTAAGATATTGCAGTTTGTTAAAAACATTAGCTTCATTGAACCCGGGCTTAGCAAGTTTCGTCGAATCGAGTCCAAAACCTGCCACTCTCACTAGTTTCCAGCCAAGAGCGGCTCTTATTTCTTTCGATGTACTCCATCATTTGCACTGTAATGATTAGCGAATTCCGCATGTTTTTTACCTGTGTTGCGAGTGGTATACTTAATTTTCATCCTGTAATTCGTCATTACAACTCCTGTATCACCTGCGTACTCGATTAGCTTTCGACAGCGGCAACCTTCGATTATGTAGCCGATAAATCGTACACAGATAAATAAATAAATACGATAAAAATACGATAAATATACACAAATTAGATCCTACGTACATTTAAATCCGGACCTTTCCTCACTCTCACTCGTTATCTGTCCACTCGTTACTTTTGTTGTAAGAAGCTAATGACTCTCCTTAGCCTAAAGTGTCAAACAAACCTTCGACTCGTCTGTGTAGTTTTGTACTTCAACAAATGAATTAAATTATCCTGGCACAGAACTTTTGAAATTACATACTTGCAATTTTAGGTATAGCAGAAGACACGAATGTAATTCCGAAAAGTGTAGCGAAAGCATGTTATATATGCGATATTAATCAGCACCATAAAGTGGAGCACCGGCTAAAAATTGCACGTTGAGCAGTAGCAAGTAAGGAATCGGTGTCATTACCGCCCAAGATAACCACGCAGGAAAATTATTCAATTGTAATTCATTTCGGCTTTATTCTCACAAGTCCTCGCGTTAGTGTAAATATAACAGTACGCAATGATTGCACACTCTAATTAGTCACGTTTTTGGGCAAATTTAGCAAAATAGAGGCTATTAATTAGATACCGTCAATTATTACATATGAGAGCCTCCGGTATGAATCAGTTACGAAATACTTTGTATTATTATTTACGACGTAAGACCCAACAAATTATGTTGATATTTCCATGCTTAAGATTTCTTACTAATAAAACAAATAAAAACCGAAGAAGTGTCTTTTATTTTAATATGTAAAGCATAAACTCAGTTATGTGGAATCCTTCCTCACAGGTTAAGATACAATTGCAATAAATAAACAAATTAAGGTTGCAGTAGTTTTATCTCATCAACGGTTAAAAGTCTACCTATATTTTTACGAATACGGTTAAATCTTTCGTGAAAACTTCACAGAATGAAGTTCTCATTCAGTTTGAAAACGTCAAAATATTTTATACTTCAAAATTAGAAACATTGAAGTATTTCTTATTTATACAATTCACATTCTGGGACGACGTTTCCTTCCCCGCAACATGGCTTGCATTTGCCAGTACTTCGTGACTTCGGGAAATCGAAAGGATTTGGAAAACTTTAACGAGAATTCCGTCGAATCCGCCGGTCCAAACGACTTCAAAGACTTCTCCGAAGAAACGTAATGATCGATTTTCCGATAGACCGTTCGTCGGTGTTTTCACCTATTTTTTTCTCATTCAACATGCCAGTGACATACATTGTCTGAGCAACGTAGAAGTTTCCGCCTCCGAGCTGGCCGCCGCCAAAGCTGAGATCTGGGTGCTCAGGAAGAACCTCGACGATGCGCAGATCTCCATTGAGAATCTGGAAAACCTGGTCAAAACTATCATTAGCAAAGAAAACGAGCTCTTGAGCGAGTTGTACGACCTCAAGCGGCGCAACATGGAGTTGCAAACAGAGTGCCGCATGCAACGCGACTATCAGACCATGGAGCGGAACTCCTTGATGAGGGAGGTACACGATATCAAGACATCGCTGGGTGAGCGAACAAAGACTCTGGTGGGTGCCGCTGCTGCTGTGTCTACCACTTCTAACTCCCGTCCCTCTAGGAAGAAACCGTCTCGAAAAATACCGACTTGACGACCGCGTTGCAGGAGGCAAACGAGAAGATCTACGCTATGGGCATGAAGTTCCTCAAACTGAAGTCGGCGCGGTCCAAACAAGCATCCGATCGGTGTTCAACTGCTTCGGAGAAATCGAATTGACAAAATCACTCTACACAGCGCCGAGTATTTTGGGCCCATTTTACTTTTATCTTCAGTATTTTGTGCAACAAAGTAAATTTAACGTACCTCACTTATTCACATACCTAAAAACCTGTACCTCCAAAATTTGATCTACACAATTGAATTCAGGACGGATTAATTTAAATCAGAGGCAGTTGTATGAAGACATTAAGGTTTGTTTTCTGAGCTAGTTCCAGCCTCGGTGAGTCATCTCCACGCCTGCAAATCTGAACTTTAGGTCCCAATTTCAACGGCCCCGGACAGGATGCTTGTCGGTTCCAAGTCATATTATTCTGCTAGATGTACTTCTAATAGATATAATTGTTTTCAATCAGTTTTGTCACATACGTAGTTTTTCGAGTGAAATAAAAAGAATTTAATGAAAAGGCGATGATTCATTTCCGAATTGAATTTATTGCCTCTGCCTTTAATTCTCTAGATGTTCGTGTGTATATTAACGAAATTTTCTTAATCTACTTGGTAGCTTCTACTAATTCATTTATTATTTATTCCTCACATTGAGTACAACACGAAACCAAAGCCTGATTTGACTAGGTTTTCACGATTTTCAATAGAGAATATATAAATTCTTGATTAAAAGTTCTTGATTGCCAAAAAATGTCTCAAAATCGATGTACAATACATTTTGAAAATTAAAGCATTTATCAAAGCCTTGGCTTCGTCATATTGTGAAAAATTTTCAATAATTTTCTTTTTTTTATCCAGTTGTACAAAACGTTATCCGCAAAGAACGCTGTAACTAAATGAAAACCACAAGCAAATCTTATTAAATTTCTTCTCTTTAATGTGAGCGATGTTGTTGTGTGCATTTCAAAAAGATTTCGCTTCTAAAATGCAGTTAAAAAGCGTATTTACAGGGTGCGCATAAATATTAACCTCTATGATCGTATGTCTAGAGCAATATAATCAGTTAAGTTCTGTTTCATTTCACTTCCACTCGAAATTAAGTCTTGTGAAATCGACTGGTAATCAAATTGTACATTCTGTGGTTTTGAATGGATTTTTACTTGTTGCTTATTGTAAATAGGGCCACGAAATTTGGATTACGACTGCTTTTTAATTAGGAATCCAAGTTTAAATTACGATTACAGACCCAAAAGTAATCTGATTATTTTCACCCTAATTATCTCATAGTTATGGAAAAATAATTAATTAGTTATCAAATATTTATATTAGACTTGGATATTTTTCGATTATTTAAGTAATTTTTTTTGTTTTCACAGGATAGTGAAAATAATCAAGAAGTAATATAAAGCTTTTTCTCATTTTTAGCTTATTTAAAACATGAAAAAGTAGTCTAATGACAATCAACATAACGAAATCTAGATCATTTGAAATAATCCAAAAATAGCAGTTTAGTGTAGTTCAATTACTTTTTAAGTTACTGGTAATTTCGAAGTAATGATTAAAAATAATGATTACTTTCACTCTATCGTATCAAGCCTATCTGAATATCCCGAAACAATTTGATCGCACTACAGACACAATCAGTCACTTAGGAAGGTGCTGTCTTGCAAGATTAAGACTAAATTAGGTACATGGGTTCCCTCAGTAGTAGGCCTGCTTTATCGCTGCACTTGTAATCAGAAATGCCGCGCCTATGAGTGCGAAAGTGATGATTTTAAGAGCACTTGGCCTTCCGGAAGAATCTGAAAAGTATGCGGGTGAAGCAGTTAGCTTAGATTTGGATCGTGGCAAGTTAATTACTTTTCTTGCTGAAGGCAACACGCGAGCAAGTTCCTTGTTCAGCCTGATAGCCGAACCTGCACTGACAGATCGAGTTGCGGCATTCAACGTTCTCCGGATCCTTCTTAGCGAAACACTCGCTGGCTTTGCTGCAAGCTTCTCCAAGCCCTGAAACGATTCGCAACGTCGAGGGTTAGAATTTTCCCAAAAAATATATTAACTGCATGTTCTCTGCACCGACCTTTTTTGTCTACACAACGTCCATTCTTGAAATGTTGGTGCACGCTGCAGCTGCACTTCTTGTCGATGCACGTTCCCAGAAGCGGCCTGCACTGCTCTGATTCCACACACGCGTCCTCGATGTCCTCAGCTGCGAAAAGAATAGAGAAGAGTTAGAAGAATCGTTCCACGAATTCCTCCTCCAGCAGTTGTTAGAAGTTCCGGCCACACCTTCTTTCAGGCACTCATCGCGGAAATGCACGAAGCCCCTGCGGCATTGACAGGATCCGCGGCCTTCCTCCGTCTCGTTGGCTCCGAACTCCTCACACACGCTATTTTCCGGTTGGCACTCTGCATCTTCATCGCACGCAGCACCCACACCTAATCAAGGAAAGTCAGAAAAACTGTGAATCGCTCCATTCAGTCGACTGTTGCTCCCTCCCTACCTGCCACGCACGCGTCCTCCTGCTCGATGAAGTTCCTCTTGCACACGCAGGAGCCATTCGAGCACACCGAGTTCCGCACGGGGCAACCGGCATTATTCTCGCACCGCGCTCCCAGACCCTGTTTGTAGGCGCACAGCTGCTGCAGTTCGTCGTACTGCGCGTACTCAGCGCAGGTACAGCGCCGAGGAACCTCTGGGCTGCAGAACACCGCTCCGAACGGACTGCACTGACTGTTCGACGTGCATGAGAGGCGGAAGGAGATTGCTGGAAAGGACAGAAGCGTGGCTCAGACGACGGGCGCAGTTTGGCGTCCACACTTACGTTTCTTGCAGCCGCGCAGGTTGGGCTCGTAGTAGAAGCCTTTTTGGCATAGGCACAGATGGGACAGCTCGTCGAACCTGAATTCACACTCGCCAGCACTTTCAGCTACCTCGCCGAGTTCTGCGAACAGTCCAAAAGTTTCTTGACAAAACCAAATCTCACCGTTTGACCCGAGGGAATTATTATGTATTATTTATTCTAATATCACTCCGCCTCGGTTTGACCGAAGCGGAAAATATTTAAGCATGTCTCGTTTCCCAGTAGAGACGAGAGTCGAGATCAAGACAGATTTTTTTAGTCGAGACGAGAACCGAGACAGTTAAGAGAAGCAGCCGAGATCGATACAGCCTTCTTGTCTCGAATTTGAGGCGACGATCCAGACAATTGTGAGTAACGAAGCAAAAACGTAAAAGATGAAAATTTAATATTTTCTTTGAAAGACTGAAAATCGATTCGTGTGTGGAACTTTGTGCTCAGGTCTCGGTTCTCGTTTCCAACTCGAAACGGTTACGAGAACTGTCTCTCCAAACGTGCGTCACTCCCTTCAAACCACGCTTACCGGCAAGACATCTGTGGTCCTTGTTGTAATAACCCTGTTTACACAAGCAAATGTTGCTGGAGCAAATCGAATGGGGAAGACCAGGACATGCTCTTCCGTTGTCTGTGCAAGGACTTCCGTCTGGAAAACCATACAATCAACCGACGGTCTTGTGCGAATCTTACCAACATACATTTTCGATCGTCGCTTTCATCGTCGATGTTGGACACGGTCGACAGGGTCTTGTTATCCTCATCGACGGAACGCAGCGCAGTCTGGTGACGTCTGACATAAGAGAGTCGACCGAGCTCCCCGTTCGCGAGTTCTGTGGCGGTTGCAGCATCCTTGAATCTTAGTGTCGCCGCATTCAGCTCCAAGGACTCGGTGCTGGTCTGCACAGCTATTTCACGCGCGATTGACTCTGGTTGCTTTTCTGCCTGAAGCTCCGTACCGGTGAAGTCGCTGCGGTCATTACCGACTGCGGGCGCGTGCTTTCCATACTCGGGCTTGGATTGATTAAAGGTGGTTTCTAATGCCGCGGATGTTACCGTCTTCGTCCACGCCGTCGTCCCTGCAGAGGACGTGTCCGTCGTCGTTTCCTCAATTGACTGGCAAGCGAAACGTACACAGCGGACCCTTTCTCCTAGTTCACTACAATCGGTATTAACGACGCAAGCATCGCCGATTTCTACACAAGCACAGTTAATAATCATGACTACGGAATGAAGGCTTCACCTTACCCATCGACTTGCGGCGACATATGTTCTCATATCTTTGATAGTATCCATCGGCACACTCGCAGGTGTGGTTCTTGCAGCTAACAGATTGTCGATCGTATCCAAAGTAGCAGTCGATATCCTGAAAGTAGGGCGTAAAAAGTGGCATGAGCAGAGATGTGGAAATACTCGTACATTGATAAATTCTTTTACCGTATCACAAGATTCTCCAAGCCATTTCAATGGCCTGCATCGGCCTCTGACGTAGGTCTGTCCTTCGACGCATTCACAGACCCCTGCTTCACAAGTGGCTCCCGTTGGCATAAGATTGCACTGGCGTGTCTCCTGGCATTTGTCACCAAACCGTGACGTCTTCAGACATTTTGAGAAATCCTCCGAAAAAACGCTCTCAAAATCCCTGCATTTACACAGACCCGATTCAGCAAAGCATTCGGAGCCCTCTGCAAAGCAGTCGTTGATTGATTCGCACGGCCAATAAACTCCACGAACGACTTAAACGAATGAAATATATGCGAATACATATATTAGTACAAATTACAACACAGTTAAATTATTGTGACAAAGAAACACGTGCAAATCTATTAAGTCATATAAAAAGTCTCCGCGGATTTTTGGTACGCTTTTGAACAAAAATTCTCTTTAATGAAAATCAGTTTTACATAAAGTACATATTGACCATTATTATCTATAATCTTTTGCCATTTTCGGGTAGCTTCATAATTCCATCGCTGTAGAACTTCTGTGGTTTACAGTCGAAAAACTTGGCCAAGTGATTTTCAGCGGCGCTTCGGTCGGCCAATTTTTTACCATTACGAGAGTTTTGCAGAGACCGAAAAAATGGAAGTCAGACGGTGCAAGGTCCGGGCTGTATGCTGGATACATCAAAACTTCCCAACCAAGTTCTGTAAATTTGCTTGGAGCCATCAAGGATGTGTGTGTCCGCGCGTTGTCATGATGGAATACAACTCCCTTTCTGTTCCAACTCGGGTCGCAGAAAATTTATGGTAATAAATTGCAGAAATATTATGGTAGTCATAATACTGAGATACAGATTCATTGTTCCAGTTATACTAACAGCTATGGATGCAGGGGTATTGACTGTGACTTTAGAAGTTACCCAATGGTAACAGTTGTATCTAGCGATATTTATACTGGTAGCAACATTGAAACAGAACGCGAAATAATTGAAACCTTAGTGATGTCATTGTCAGATTAATAGTCATTTGGCAGAAAAGGGAACAGTCTGGAACATTAAAAAAACAAAGAGGTCTGGGTCCTCGCCTAAAATTTTGTCGTGTGAAGACCAAATTTGGTGGTAGGGAGATTTAAATAAAATCACCACTGACTTGCCGGGTAATGTGAGGACAACGGTCTTCACATTACCTCATGAGCATATGATATCTATTATATCGGGATATATACCACAACTACTAAATGATACAAATCACGCAAGACAATCTACGAAACGAAACCAAGAAGTAATGACAAGTAAGGAACATATATGAGATTTAGTAGAAGTAAATCGGTTTCGTGGTGCTGCTAATTTACGTTCGTCAAATGTTTGTAAATAAAGGGGTTTCGAATGAGTCAGCTGCATAAATAATAAGCTATCATAATTAGATACCGGCATATGCGCGATATGTATGTCATTAATTTCGGTTCTTAATCAGTATGAAGAAAAGGGGGGGGTAGGGGGGTAGAGGGTACAAGCAGCAAAAAGAGCACGGATACTAGTCAAACCATATCGAGCTGTTCGGACTTCTAAAATATAATTAAAATTCAGGATTTATACGTGTTTATGGAAAAAATTTAAAAGTATCAGTTGAGACCGCCTCGCCAAACAGACAAGCTGACTCTCTCCAAGAAGGCAAGCTGACTCCTACCTCCACATGGTGCCCCCTGGAAACTGGTCTGGAAACCACATCGGGCTAACAGAAGCGGCGATTCCTATCCCACATTCCAACCTCACGAACCCTTCTAAACCTATTCACACTTCCCCGCCACCCACAACCCAATCGTGAGGGCGCTGTGTTTATAAGAGTAAGATAAGAGGATTATCAGGATGCGATACTAAGGTCATTATAGATATACAATGTGATGTACCACGTGCAGGCATACTAATTAAGAAAAATATTAATAATTTATGTATTTCAGAATTCCCAGTATTGCCAGGCGAAGCAGCTACTGCATGTTACAGTAGGAAATGAGTAAATGAATAGACTAATTTGGAATTGGAGAGTATCCAATGAGCCCTCGTTATCATAAGATACGAAAAATTGGGGGAATCGACGGTTTCAATTAATATAAGGAATCCCAGGACAACTAAGACCTATATGTGAATAACCTTCAATCCTTTAGAAATATGCATAAACTGAAAGGCAAATTCAGAGGCGTATTAAAGCTAGACGAAGCGATTGAGGACTTAAGCAAAGCAATTGAGAATGCCTTTGAGCACAGTTGCCCTGAAAAAATAGTGAGGTCCAGCAAGGGTGTTCCTTGGTGAAACCAAAAACTTAGTACATTAAGAGCAAACGTTCGTAGGTTCTTCAAACGAGCAAAAAGAACCGAGAGCTGGAAGAAAGCAATGGCGGTCTTTTTGCGGAAGGAAGAGGGATCCGTTTCACCCGAAATCCTACAAACCAATATGCTTGATCTCCTTTATCTATGAAGACCTTGAGAATGTGATGAACAATCACATCAGATTATATTGGGTACAAGAGTGAGCATATGCAAATGACAGAGGGAGTTCGAAGAATCCATCTGCGACAAAGTGTAAACGGGCCTAAATACCGTCAAATCGTGATGTTATACAGTGAGGCTTAGGGTTAATCCAGAAAAAACCACTATGGTATCCTTCACAAGGAAATGTAAACTCAGTCACCTGAGAACATTGAAACTGTGCAATGCAGTGAGAAATAATTTTCCAATTGGTGTTAGGCGCAGCAATAAAATAACACCTAAAGCTGATTTTAATTACAATTTCAAATCGAGCCTGGGAAGCAAGAAGGAGTGGAACAATCCAAGTGACATACAGGAACTAGGACATCAGTGGATTAAATAGTAAATTGATGGATCGGTGATGTAGTCTGGCATAGGGGCAGGAGTATAAGGCCCAAGGTCAGATATCATGAAGGAATGGGAAGATCGATAGCTGCTGGTGGCCATCGATAGATGTGCACAATTCAATCTGCATAGGAAATATAAATAAAAATAAAACAGGTGAAAGTGTTGTCTTCGGCCTGGCCGAAGTCTAAATACCCTACTAAATTTGGCCACTCAACAACTTTTATAAGGACCACGCCCATTTTTGGCAAATATTTGTAATGTACATACTGCTGGATAAAATCACGTGTTAATATTTTGAACCGTTTGTGAGATATTGACAACTTTTGTATAAGTGGGCGGACCACGCCCGATATACGAATTGGTAATTACCTGTGGATACCTCGTGATAAAATTACCTCGTGGTAAAATTACGTGTTAATATCTTATACCGTTCATGAGATATTGCAAAATTTGTTATGAGTGGGCGTGCAAGGCCCATTTTTTGCAAAAATTTTAGTAACTTTTATGAGATATTCACATTATAACATTTTTTGAAACGAGGTGCCTTTCTCGCCCGATCTCGCCCATTTTCAATCCCAAGCTGCCCTACATAACAAAGAATATTGTGCCAGACAGACAGACGGTCGGACGGACAAACAGGGCTAAATCGATTCAGGAGGTGACGCTCAGCAAGAATATATATACTTTTCTATATCTATCTCGTCTTCTTTTCTGCGTTACAAGCGGAAGAACAAAGTGAATATACCCTACTCTCTTCGGATGTAGGGTATAAAAATTGCGATACTGACGGATAGTCAGGCAGCCATTAAGACACCGACGTCATTCCAAATCAAATCGGTCTAGGTTTGTCAATGTCTAATAAAACTAAATAGGCTGGGTGCGATCAAAGATGCACATATCCTGTGGATACAAACTGTGGAGAAACTGGGGAATTGAAGAAAATCAGATGGCTGATTAGCTAGCAAAGTTAAGAGCAAACACTGAACTAATGTGTCCAGAGACATATTGTGATATTACAGATAGTGGGATCTCCAGGATTCTAAAAGAAGAGGACAAACAGACACGTGAAGAATACTGAATAGGGCTACCAGGGCATAAACAATCTAAGATACTACTAGGGTCTTATTGCCTGGAACGCTTCCGGGAATGTATAGAACTAAGGACAGTCTTAGGAAAGTATCGGGATTTGTAGGATGGCACTGCAGGCTGAGGAAACACCTCCACACAATAGAGGTCCTCAATAACAGTTCCTGTTTGTATTGGGGAGGAGGAGGATCTCATATGCACATACTTGGATCGTGTCCAGCGCTTAGCGCAAGGCGGAAGGAAATTTTGGGGAAGTTGCTTATAGCAGAACGAGAACTCAATTTAGTAAGTTCGAACTCTATAGTCAGCTTTCTAGGGAGGCTCGGTCTGGACCCGTACATAGATCCCATGTGCAAGGGGCACAATAGTCTTAATATTACCGTATACAAAATGTACTCGTAAAAGAAGAACAACTTGGGTGTTTCCTCCAAAATTTACGGTGTATAAATGGGTGGAACATGTCCATTTTTATTCATAGCGTTACAACTTATAACTGCTCAAATATAAAAAGTTCTGTTTTTACTATAAAAGTAGATTAAGCAACAAATCGATTAGAAATTCGCCAGTTTTCAATAGGTGAGCGTACCATGCCCATTTTTGGCACATTTTTTGGTAATGTTGCTGGATTAAATATGTTCTGTTCTGGATTAAAATATTTCGCATGTGATATGAAAATCGGCGTGTTTATTAACCGATTTCGCCCATTTTCAATACCAAACTGTCCAATATAAAAAAGAATATTTGTGTCACATTTAATCGCAATATTGGTGACTTCGCTCTCTATGACTTCGCTCACTGTGACTCGGTGACTTCGCTCTTTATACTCGTCGATTTAGGCGTATAAAATCCAGTGGGGAGAAATTCAGGTGTGAAAGCAAGAAATGAATTTACAATGACATGTTGAAATATGTGGCCCTAGCAGTTGGTTCCAGTAGCGGCAGACTTCTTGCTTTGCATATCGTGACCGTCGCCCTTAAAAAGCATTTAATGGTGTGGAGCGAGAGCCCGACTCCCAGCATATGCTTCGCATGCAGTAAAAAATGTAGGGCTCACCCGAATTGTCAATAAAAGCAGACAACTATTATGTGTTAACAACTGAGGTTCTGCTTTAGCGCGTTCTTCTTTTCTATCGCTTTTGTTTTGTTTTTGCTAAATACCTTTTAGTTCAGGCACGAACACCACTAGCAGAAAAAACAGAAAATAATTCATTTCAACTGCAAGACGACCGAAGACTATTGTAATCGATTGGCTGGTATGGGCCAAACTGAACCGTTCGCTGGCCGCAGAGTTCTGTTTTCATTCAGGAATGAACCGCTTAATCTGATTTCAGCTCCGACCATATCTTATCTAAAGAACCACAATTGCAACAAATGCTACAGTGTGGCACAAAAAACCAAAGTGTTAGCTTCAGTTAAATATGCGTCTAAAACTATGTTTCAGACATTCTGAATGAAAGAAGTGGTTACTTTGGAATGCCTGAACGTCAGTGATCGTGGAACTCATATATCTCAAATGAATTTAGTTACTGCTGTCGAGAACACAACATCAAATATAAGGGCGATGAATTCGGTCAAGAATAAAACACCTAACCGAACTCCTCATGAGTTATTATACGGATTTGACCTGCTTGAGCTCTACGTAGATTAGAAACTCGTTGCCAAACGAAGACCAAACAAAGTACTGACAAATTATCGATATTCAGTGGATGATTTGCGAGAAAGAAAAGTCTTTAAGATTATAAAGGCATATATAATTTAAGGCCACGGTGTATTTTATATGGGGAACACAGTGAACTATTTGTGAATGGGGATGACGACGTTGAGGAGAGAGTATGGATGTCTTTACAAGATCGTGGTAAATGCAGGAAAGCCCGAACTGCTGGGCAACAGATGAATTACCTACTTTATCTATACTATTTATATTGTATGTGACGAAAAGTGGCCTTTGGAAATAATTTTATATAATTCGGAAACCGAATTCCAATTTGGAATTAGTTTTTGTAATCCCGCTTCACACGCCTGGGATTAATTAATTAGCAATATTTTTGTTGCACTGTGTAAACAGAATTCGTCCATCAGTAACTTTTATCAGCTTACAACTTATCATTTATTATTCATCAGAGCACCTGCGTGAACATAAAACGTAACACCTGCTTTTGGAGAGGTTTGAGGTTAATACGACAAGTACACCCATAAAGAAATCAGCTTGTAGCTACAGATAAGTGGCAGAGGCTCTGTGACTCCCCTTTAGCGTTTAGAACTCAATTAAAAATTGTCATAAAGAGTTATTACTTTTAAAGACAACATTTCAATCCGGAGTCACTTTTATTAAAAAATGTGTGGGAAAAACATTTTTAGAAATGTCAAAGAGCGGCTCATTGAATGAAAAAAAGAGCTCATTGATTGGCCACCCAGGGCGCCGCGATCCTTAACTACGTCCCTGCTGATAGGGGTGATTGCGATTAGATATGATTGGTTAAAGCGACGTTTTTAAGCTTAACAATTCATAGTTCTTTCTTTAATATGTATTCGATCGCACCCTTGTAAGTGTTAGATGTCATCAAATTCCTCATCTTTCGATAAGAACCGTTTTGATTATTGTCGTGGCGCTAAATTCAAATTTCATTTCGAAACCATTTCAAACCAGTTACCGATTTGCATGCTTTCCATATCAAAAGCTCTTTAGATCAAATTGAAAAAACTTTATGATCTTTCCTTAAATCTGAAACCTCAGCATTACAAACATTATGAGCTTACCAGCTTTTTTTCAACAATCGAAGGATTGTTTGAGGTCATCAGCACGATTGTATATTAAAAGCAAACAAATAATAAGACGTGTCTTCAATTTTTTGAAGATACGTCTCATTGTGTAAAAAGAGTGCGCTTCTTAAGATTTGTACTTCTATATTTAGTTTGTTCTTAAATTTAAACGCATCCAAGACGAAATAGATGTACAATAGTGTTTATTGCACTTGTATATTACGGCTCAGCGTACCCTCTTGAGTCCCTCTTGAGTATGTCTGAAGAATATAGTGACGATTTTATGTTATTTTTTATCTATCAATATCAATAGATAGACAGCCTGTGTCCAATTAACGCCCTGCAATGGTACTACATAATTTTGGCGACGGTTTATGTGAAAACGTGAACACTGTGCCGAGTTTCTGGTGTACCCATAATATAAGGGCTGCTTACCGAAAGCTATGCTGCCAATCAAAATATTCCTTAGTCAATAGCAATACCAGATCGGTAGTAGGGCCAGAGGTTTCGAGGTCTGTGCATGAACTCGTGCGTATGAAATGAAAGAGTTTATTTGGTGTATTATAATGGTGACCACTTTTGATTTTATTGCTTAATCAATAATCAGTTACTTTGGCTGGAGTTAGTAATTATTGTAACAGATTGTGGGCTTTTCGCAATATTCCTGGAATACCACGCCACAAATAATTTCACAGAAGGCATTTTCTCTGGTGTCGGGAATTATGTATTGCTGCTTTTCACAAATTGTGCAAAATTCGGGAAAATATCCGATAAATCTTACAGGATAACGAATGATTCAATTTCCTTTCTGCACTCAATAATTTTTAGTTCGTTCACTGGGTTTTCACGTAAGCAGGTGACGCCACAAAAGCTTTCTAATTCCAACTTTTACTAAACACAGAAAAAAAAACACTTCTCCAGCCTTCGACATGCAAATCATTGAAGTCAGTCGTTAAACTCGGAACATTTGAGGCAAAAAGGACGAAGCACGGAATTCTATCCGTCACACGACTGACACGACCGTTGTCACCGCTTCGAGTCGCTTCACTGCTATCTGTCGCCGGGACTGTTTGGCCGTGTGCCTCGTGGCGATGAAAGCAACAATTTCAGCTGAAGTAGCATAACACAACAAAAGCGGCGACTAATGACCAACACGTAGCAACAGCAGGAAGGCGCGCGGCGCCAAGGGTGGAAGTGCCACGTCCGAAGGTTCTCGTGTGCGGCCGTTCACTGAAGAGCCAGGACTTCTCAGAGCACGAGGACACACGAGCAATCCGGACCTGAGGATTACTAAATACCTGGCTCGGCCGCCTCCTCGTAGACCCTCTTTCGAACGCTTTTCTGATAACCGATTCGAACACCTCCAGTGCTTTTAGTTGTGTAGTTTTTGGTTGTGTGTATGTCCGCATAGTGCAGCAATGAAATTGGGACAAATGGAAGAGGGATGGTCGTCCGAACGACATGCAACCCACAGCAAATACGTGCACAACCCATCTGTCACTTAATTTGCTTTTGAACCAAACACGAGTACATTGTCAGCAGGAGTTGCTTCCACCCCCAACCAACTCAGGCCACGGCGAAAGACAGCACTCACGCCTTGTGGTCAGCGGTGGCACAGCAAAAGCGAATTCGTTGGCAAGTAAACGTGGCCGATGGTGGAGGCAAGTGCCACCCAGTGTAATCTACACTCGCCTTAACGGAAGTAAAAACGTCGTGATAGAAAAGCGCCAAACAAGTGACCAACTTCTAAGAGCGGACATGTGTCGCTGGACATTTCAAAATATGTGCACAGCTGTGCACCTGCTGGACTGCCAAATATGCCTTTGCTTTTGCCGCATTGCTTTGCTTTCATCGGGAACTAATCAGCCCCTCCTCACAAGGCTCCCTGCAATAAAAAGTGGTTCTATGACGAAATTATATGCTGTCTCTGCCATCATCCTGTCGACCGAAGTCGCACAGCGGTATTTTCAGCATGTGGTATTTTTAAAATATTTATTTTCGTCGGATGTTATCTTCGTTGCAGTCATGCGATGGTTGTACACTCAAAAAACGCGTTTATTTATGTTTATATAGTCCGACAATCATATACTTGAATTTCAGGGTCAGTAGGGTCAAATTTCTGGATTATTCATTTCAGAGTCTGTGGCTTTTGAAACTCGTTCGATTTTAAAATACAGGAAAACTGGTGGGGACCGTGTCTCTGTGTTGTTGATTTAAGGTTCGTCCATTCATCCTCCACTTGCCGACCCAACCATTCCTTCACCTCAACCATTCCTTCAATGTCTTCGATTAGCGCGGTAGTTTTCCTCATTAATATTCCGAGTTTTAGAAGTGCACTCAAAACTCATCCCTGTATGGCCTTCTAGGCGTTCAAGTCATTAATCTTCGGAAACCGTTCATTATTAGGTTCAGCTTTCGTCACGGTATCGTAACTGCACACATATCTCATCCACAGTTGATTTAATAAATAATTACTTTTCCAAAGCGCTTATTTTTGAAAAAAGTGAAAAACTAGACGGAGTGGAACTTTGAGAACCGAAGTTTTGACGTGAAAACGCTAAAATCTATTCCCAATGTAGTGAGGCAATCACGCCCAAATGATCGACAGTTTGTGCAAAGTACTTTCAAACCTCAGTAACTCTCATTTTAAAGGGGAAGGATATCTCGAAAACTCAAAGAGATGCAAGGCTGTGAATTTTTAAAGGTTTGAGAAATGCACGATTGTCTTAAAATGCCGTGAAATATGAAGGCAAATTGCGTAGAGCACAAAATTTCAGGCGGAATGACACCGAAAGCGCTGGGCCGTACTTAAAATCAACGCACAGAACTGGTGCTAAAATCCTAGGCTAAAATGCTGTAAATATAATACTCCCTTCGCCTGAAACAACCGACCTATTTTGGCCAATCCAATAAAATACATCTCCGGCGTTCTGTTACATCTTTGGAGTTTCGTACATCGCCGTTATTAAATTGTATCAGAGAAAATATTTTTTCTGGTTTAATTTAAAAATAAAATTCTTATTATGGAGAACCTTTTTACACAAATACGTTATCTCGAACATCAACTAACTTTTTGCCTAGTGTACTCGTAGCTACTTTAATGTTCAGTGATGACCAATTCAGAGATCCAGATCTAAAGCCAAATGGGTTGTGGGATGGGTTGTGCATAAAAATTCAAACGGATTTGATTACCCTTCTCGAATTCCGGCATGCGGAGTTTATAAAATAAACCAGTGCAGTCTTTGGTGGAAGGGAACGGGTCGGCTCGCCATCCACTAGCAATTACAGAAAACTTTTTACCTACTTACGAGCAAAGGAGGTCGACTGACCGCGAGCTTTGGTTGCATGACATAATAACCACACTGTGTGAAAAGCTTGGAGAAGCTTAAAATCATCGTAACCCTTTCGTGCTATTTTTATATTCATCCAAACAATTAACTCCTCGAATAAGCGAGCGCTTGTGGTTTGCGAACTAATTTTTTGATATCGTCCATCAAGAAAAGTTGTTGATGCATATCTCGAGACGAAAACGCTTAAATTCGCATTCCCAGTGAAGTCTGTGAAAGCTATTTTGTTCCATAATTTTAATTCTTTTTACTTTTGTGTTGTTTCATGAAAAAAAATTGCTTGAAAACTATGTCAACTCCTTCATAACACATAAAAAATTATTTCTTTATTTATTGCTAAGTAACAGATAAATGACATCTTTCAGATGAAACATACAGGACTTAATAAGCGGATTAACTCTGGACTTAATAAGCGTAATTAACTCTTAATAAGCGGATTAACTCTGGAAACGACTTCACTTACAATAGCGAAATTTTCAATTAAGGAGAACGTTATGACATCTGGTTTAAAAACATAAGAAAGTACTTTTAATTTAGGAAGACTGCTATTTTCTGTTTAGGAATATTTCTTTCTGATTGATATTCCTAAACAAGTGTTCGCTTTTCAGCACTGTAATTTGATATTACAATACTTTGTTAGAAATTCGGTGCATAATGTATAAAAACTCAGCTTCTAAAAATCAATTTAAAAAGTGCGCTAGGATGAACGATAAAACGCCGAAGACTCCAATAAAATTGGTCACTGCGTTGCTGAGATAACTGTATCATTTGACTTATAGAAAAAGGTGCCACGGCGTCTTCTATAGCGAATTTTTACAACAATATATAGTTATCACTCTGGATAGAATATACGACGCTTTTAAATAATATTTTTAAATTATTAGTACGAATGTTTTTATCAAAACTGAAGAGCTGAGTGACTTTGGGGCGAACGGTACCAACCGCTTGCGTGCTCTCCAGAAGGAACTACAAATTTCAAAAGAATTTTGGAAAATTAAGAGAAAACCAGTTTTTATGTTGTGTTTACAAAACATGACACATGCAGGCAAATATACACAACCGTACATACGTATGTATATAATTTAATATTCAGTACCAAGTTACATAACTGATTAGAAAATCGACTTCAGCCGTCAGCAGATTTTCTCATCTTTTTTATATTATATGAAGTAAAATATATTTCATAAACAAAGCGTTTGTAACTGCTTGCGGGCGTGACAAAGTGCACTTTTCGGATAAATATACTCGCATTAGGAATTTTATTCATTTAGCGATTGCAATGCGCGCTGCGGTCGGGGCGTTCGGATCACAAGCTAGCGGTACTCCTTAGTAGCTCTCAGAGAACCTCGTCTGATCGGTCTAGCAGCCCGACTCTGATTTGCGGTGCCCGTTCAACTGTGATCGCGCATACTTTTGAGGCCGCAGCCGTATTTAGTGCGCCAAATCATCCTTCGGTTTAGGCGTGAATAATAAAAGCAAGCAAAGAAGTATACGCGTTTAATTACCACATGGCGCCCACTTTACCTTCGGAAGGGACAAAGCAGGTCGGCGATCCCTGCGAGGACCCAAACGAAGTGACGCCCCACAGCATTTGGGGCTCCGTGCGACTCACCTACACAATCTGCGCTTTCCTAGCGATGATCCTGCATCTGTGCATGCGTAACGCCTTGAGTTTCGCGGTCCTCTGCATGGTCGGGACGGACTCCACACAGGACGTATCGAAGAGCGCATCCTTGGAAGAGCTGGAAAAATGTGGCGAGCTGAAGGAACTGAACGCCACCCACACAACGAATAAAGCAAGTTTTAAAAAATTCGTTTATCATTGCACTTTGTTATAAATCTCGGAATAAAATATCCTCTATTGTTAGGGGAAATAGGAATGAAAGGCTTGCCGCTCCCCCCCGGAGATTTTAGATACTTTCTTATTTTTGATAGATTTTAAATACTAATATAAAACTCGATTTCAGCAACAGAATTGGGTTGAAAAACTTCACTGACTTCTTAACTAGAGAAGCTAAATGAAAGCTTGTAAACATTTGTTGGAGAAACAGCGGCTATGTTAGAGGATACCAGACTGTAATATTACTTAAAGCTGATCTGGTGTCTTTACCTGATCTTTTAGATCGTTTTACTGCAGATCACGTGGTGAATTATGTAGGTGACACAGGCGAACACTTAATGAGTGATTTGTATATTCAGAACTTTGGCGCAGAATTCTAGTCCTAAAAACGAAATGACTCAACGTATCATATAAGATTCATATCGCAATGTGCTTCTTTCATTGTGTGTTCATATTGCAATTATCGTTGTAATCTTCCAAAATATATATTTTTTTATTAATGAGCTTCTACCGTCAACTTTTTTCACCATTCCACACTGTTAGTCAAACCTCTTCCCATTTAAGGTACTTTAAGCCGTATTTTACCACGGTACGTCGTAAATAGAGTTAGTATTTTGTTAATATAGAAAAACCAAAAAACCTACAAATAACGTTTTCACAAAAATGCGGTTTTAAAAACGATATGTATGGCAAGTAAGCTTCGAGTAATATTGCGAACTGTTGGTGGACAATTCACAGAGGCGTATGTAACGCTTAGTACAGCGCGAAATCATAAATGCAGTTTTCAGTGATTTTTCTCTTTGGGTTTTGTTTTTTTATAAGCTGGTAAAAGCCATTATTTTGATTTATTAGTGTTAAAATGCAGGGAACTGGATAGAAGTTAATATAACGAAGAACAATCTGAACTGACAACGCTAAACTTTAAGAATTACCTTCACTGCAAATGATTCTTCCCCAAAGATAATTACATGGAGCCACTTCCCGCGTAACTCTATTGTCTTCCTTATTATTATTAATGGAGGTACATTTCGTAGTACTCCGAATTCCACTGGACTCGCTACGAGGAGTTTCTTCTGCTCGGCTGCTTCTACTACGGCTACCTGGTGGCTTTGCCGATCGCCGGAAGTTTGTGCGACCGATTTGGCGGGCGGTTGTGCTTCATACACTCCCTCACCGTGCAGGCCATTCTGTTCATGCTGTCGCCGGTGTCCGCACGTCAGAGTTACACAACGATCGTTGTGTTGCGTGCAATGCAAGGACTTGTGGCGGTAAGAATGGCGTGGAATCAGAGGGAACCTTGCTACGCTTTCTCTCACTTAAGTGTTTCTTTGCTCATGCAGGGGTTCGGTAACCCAGCCATTTATCAGCTGTACTCGGTGTGGGCTCATCCGACTGAACGCACGGCACTGGTATCCTTCGCGTATGGAGGGTACTCGCTTGGTTCCTTGCTGGTTCTGCCCTTAGCTAGCTTCCTGTGCCGATTTGGCTGGCCTGTGGTCTTCTACTGCATCGGAGGCGCTGCGCTGCTTTTCGGCATCTCCTGCCACTGGTTGGTGTACAGCACGCTGAAGAGCCATCCGCGCCTAACGGAGGAAGAGCGCAAGTATCTGGAGTCAAGCAACCTGCACACGAAGGTGAGTCAATAAGAAATCGTTTCGATAGTTTCATGCAGGCCTGCCGAAACTACGAATCTCTATCCTCCTCCTACAAAGGGACCATTTCAACCACTAGCAAGTACCCACTCATAAAGAGCTCTCATTGGAATCTTCGCAGGTGAACGCGATTCCTTGGAAGAGCATCTTGACTTCGATACCCATCCTCGCTTTTCTGCTCACTCATATCTGCCACACCTTCGGCGTCATTGTGCTCACCCTGCTACTGCCCAAGTTCCTTAATGAAACCATGCGCTTCAGTCTCGACGAGGTAAGACTCCCCTTTCCACAGTCCATTCGTCCAATAAAGTCCAATAAAGTATCACGACGATTTTGCCTTCTCAAGACCGGAATATACTCGTCAGCACCGTTCGCCGGATCCTGTTTATCTAAGATGGTAACTGTAGTTTTCTGTAAGTTCCTGCAGGTCAGGTTTGTGGAGAACCTCACGCTCTTTAGACGCGGTGTTTACGCCATTTGTAAGTTTACAGCTTGCCAACAGGGCACCCAGACCGCCATATAACACTTTGAATCGGCTTTGCAGGCAACGGCCTGACCGTCATCTTTCTGATCGGCATTATACTGCTTGATTGCAACCACAAGTACCTGATCGTGCTTCTGGTGCTGCTCATCGGAATGAGCACTGACGTGGCCTTCTCCGGCGCTTACTGGGTCAGCCTACTCGACTGCGCACCCGCCTTGGCCGGCCTACTCTCCGGCTTCTCCAACTCCCTCGCCACGCTAGTGGGTTCGTTGGCGCCGATAGGCATCGCCCAGATCATTGTTGTGGTGAGTGGTGGTGTTCGCTTGGCCAGAGGGGAAAGTAATAAATCGAAACATTTTACATCCGCAGGGTTCCAAATCAGAGTGGGACATGGTTTTTTTGCTAATGATTTTCGCTTACTCTCTCTCCGCTATAATCTACGGGTTGTGTGGAAGTTCGGAGCTGCAACCTTGGGCCAAACGGCTGACGACAGACGCCGATCATGTGAATGGGAGAAAACATTGAACTAATCCTCAAAAATAAGTGTCGGTATTAAATCGCTGCTGTAGAAAGCTTCTGTTACTTATTTGCATTTTCATAAAAGTAAACAGTTTAAATTAGAACTAATTATTTCCGTTTAAAAATGTATCTGTAGGAATTAATATATTATCTACTAAGAAAGTATAATTCTTATCTAGTTTTTCCCAAAGATAAGATAAAATTGCAGAAATTAGCAAATATGTCGCTGTATGAAGTGAAATTCTAGAGAGTTGATAAATTTCAGGTTCTGGGCCAATTGTTAGTTATTTTGGTGGATAGCGCAGGTCACTCATTTGAGCGCGGTTTGGAAACCTTAAAACAAATCAGAGCGATCAGACATTGTTCAGAGAAAATTCAAAGCAGATAACTATACGCTCGGCTAATATCGTGCTCAAGTCTGGAATCGAAAAACAGGTCCTTTATGTTTGTTAATTGCTGTGATATATATAGAGAGTGTAAATAGTCCTAAACTTTTATAATAGTACTGTTTTTAGCGTACTAGTGCGTGCTTTTTCATAGTAATCGGAACGGGAAAAAGGTGCTCGTGCTGTGCAAATCGGAGAGAACGAGCATCTCTTTTCAGTTTCTCCTGAAAGAAAGACGATGACACGCGCGAGCAATTGCCTAAATTCTGTTTCCAATTTGGTGTTCCTATTTATTTGCGAAGCAGTTAAATTAACATCCCTAGCCAAGCATCACCAAAACGTACTTGCTTTATTAAGGAAAACGTAGTGACATCATACGTCGATTTGATAGGTTTTCGCATATAAACACTAGTAAGCCATAATATTCGTAGTATCACATATCAATTATTTTTTGCCCGCTAGATTTATCGAGACTTACAGTTTACTCAGAATTTACTTGGAATTTAAACTTTTTTTCGTTAGCTGGATGGGAAACATAATTTTGCTCCAATGCTCTAAAGTTCCTGCTGTATGATACTATGAAGTGGGTGCAAGGATGGTGGCGGCGTGCCACGCAATTTTCTTTTAAAATTTGTACGCAAGAACTTATTAAGCGTGATTTAATTCTTTCTTAATATGTATTTTACCTTCTCAGGCATAGTTGCAACAGAGAGCTTGTCAGAAAAACAAAAAACCTCTTCCGTCAGTATTACCTATTCAATGTATAAAAGATTAGATAATATTTATCCTTAAGTATAATTAAGATTAGTATAAAATTATTTAATGTTTAGAAGATAAGAAGATTAGTATAATGAATGAATCTCCTGCTGATATAAAATAAAAACCTTTTAATGCAGACATAACTCTGAAATAGTACGAAAGTAAGGACTTCTGCAACCATGTCTTCAGTAACACAAGATACCTGTGCCGCAAATTTTCGATCTATTTAAAAAATCCTTGCATCAGCACATTGTCCGACTTTCAAAAATGGCCAAAACCATTTTGAGTCGTCAAAAGCAATGAAATTATAGAAAATAAGATTTTTATACAGAGAATAAGAAAATTCCAGGAAATTTTAAAGACCGGACGTCAAACACGCTCACCTCCAGTACGAGTATAACCGGAACATTTTAAACGCCCCAAATTTTCATTAATTAACTTAGAATAATCGAAATGGAGAGTGAGACTACTACAATATATAATCTGACAAGAAATTGGCGTGGTCCGACGACTATATCATACACTACCCATAACAAAAAATTATGAAAATTATTCCCGATTAGTTTATTTATAAGCATACCAGAATACGAAAATTTGCTTTATTTGGAGTGGATGTTTCACTAAGGAAAACTTTATATAATAAATATAAATATAAAATAAATACAAAATTTCTTGTACTAAACAAAATAACTATACTAATAAAAAAATTCAAATTTTTTAGAAATTTTTCTAACAAATCGAACATAATTGCAAAACGGATTTTAAAAAATAAGGATTCTGATTTAACAAATTCGAAATATTAATTATTTAATAAAAAACGGTCCTCACATAATGGTGATTTTCCTCCCCATATAACGGAAAACTGAACCACTATCTTTTTCTCACTGTTTCTTTACATATCCAACATGAAAATATTAAAGAAAAGAAACGAAGACTATGTATTTTAGTAACTTACTTTTAGAGTTGAATAATATTTGCAAATTTCCTTTTTGACAATTAAAAAAAAACAGATTTGAATATGCAATGCAATTCCCTTGAACATGCAATTTTAAAGAGACAGCCAGCACCTCTATCTTGTTCTCATCATTTTCCTATATATCGAAGATGAAAAAAATAAAGAAGAAAAAGTCGGAGACTACGTATTTTTGTTAATTTGCTACTAATCTTTGTTGATATTTTCAGATTTTTCTTGTCTATGAGCAAATTTTTAAAAGTAGTCCAATTTATGGCAGTCATAAAGATTTTCTACAAAGTTAACATATTTTAATAGATTATCGTCCTATATTTTTCAGAAATGATTTCCTAGAAAAGAACACTATTCCAAATACTTAAGACTTTTGCAAAATACAGCAAATTCAGGGTAACGAACCAAAGCAATGTGCGGCGTCACAATTGTTAATCGACGCTTTCAGCGCTCAGTTTAACATTCGTTGTTCAATACAATTTCACGATTAATTTTTTGTTAATTCATACCTAAAAAACGCATCGGCAAAAATTAGAAAACCATAAAGAAACCGCAGCTATATGCAGCTGAATTCCAATTGTGAAACTTCTTCGGTGTAAGTAAATAGTAATAGTATAAATTGAAAGGAGGCGATCAAGGAAAGTCCAATACAACACTTGCAATCGACTAGCGAAAACAAAATCAAAAGTACTACCAATCGACTAGGATTTTTCAGAATATGAAATTTATGTTTCTATTCAATGTAATATGCACTGACCAATCTAGCAAATTATTGCTATCTTGCTTAAGTGGTGCTAATTACCCAGCGAAAAAACCCTACTGACAAGGCATTGGAATAGGCGTCTAATATACAAAAGTTTTTAATATCACATTAAAAACATCGTCGGCGGCCGGCAACTTCAAAATTTTCGGCATAGGTATTTGGTCGACATTTGTTCCTAATCGTCATTCGTACGAAAAATTTGGTTTGTTTGCACGTATTGTCTGAATTCCTAAATTCATTGTTCAAAATTCTCAGTTAAATCAATATATTCCAAAATTTTTAGTGGATTTTAAATAAATTGTTTTAATTTTTGGTTGGATCTGTGAAGCACGGACGAAGGTAAGTTGGTCACACGCAACTTCTGCGTCTAAAAAAGAAAACTACAAATGTACACTCAATGTCGAACCTGGAAACAAAATTTCCCCACGAAATTTTTGCTATTCACCAATGCAATTTCTGTATTCCTATGCCGGAAATACTTTGATGGCTAATTTTGTTTCCGCATCTCATTTGGTTGACCCTGCTAGAAAAACCATAAATTAGGCGAGAAGCACGTCCCATGCAGAAAATTATCAGCCGATTTTAAGCCGTCAACTAAATGAGATCTTTCGGTATCAAGGAATCTAGGAATGAATCCTGTTGGGGGCATGAATCGAAAGCACCAAAATATGGCCCGAGTAACATCAGGGTGTTGTCGCATGGAATAGTATATGAAATAAATAAGATAAAAAGGAAAAAATCGTGAAACATATTTGCTCCATCAACCTAACAAAGAATTTATGTAAAAAGTTGTAAGCTTATAGCAAATTTAGGCAGTAAATGCAAAACTCCATTTCTCGCTTCCATTTATGACAAAATCTATAAAAATTTTTTTTTACATATAGAACTTTTAAAAAAAAGTATATATAAAAATAGGAAAAAGTATATAGAAAAATAAAACTTTTAAAAAAAATTTTTAAAACATGTTATAAGGTGAATATATCATAAACCGTGCGAGATAATGAGGTAAAATTCTACACTGAAACACATGGAGCAATTATAAAAATTTTGGAAGAAATTGCCATAATCCGCCTACTCATACAAAAGTTGACAGTATCTCATAAACGGTTAGGAATGAAGACGTAATTTTACAGTGAGGTATCTGGAGGCATTACCAATCTTCTCGCCAAAAATAAAAAGTTATCAATATCTCATAAACGGTTCAAAATATTCATACGTGATTTTATCCTGAGGTACTTAGAGACATTAGCAAAATGTTTGCAAAAAATTGACTTGGTCCGCCTACTTATACAAAACTTGGTAACTGGCGAAATTATTATTTTTTTTAGCTACTCGGTTGGTGGGTACTTAGACTTCGGCCTGGCCGAAGACAACACTTTTACTTGTTTTTGTCATAGTTTCTACCATTGACGTGTTGTGACTTGTTTGACATGTTATACATTTCCTTGTTTATTTCTGTAGAAATAAAATAGACTTGAAAGAATATTTTTCCGAATTTGACAGCGTTTTCAATGCAAAACTTTTATTTTATAAAACTAATTGTTTTCTCGAATTGACTTTTCGCTTTTTATCAAGTTTTCTCATATAAATCGCACTCAAAATTGTGGCTTTTCACATTAAATTATTTGACATAATTTTATTTAAATAATAAATTATATTTATTTAAATAATAAATGGTATTTATGACCTGTTAATTCCGGGGCTAATCTTTTTCCATACTTTCTGTGTCATTTTTTCTCTGGTTCAACAAGTTCATTTCAAAAATTAAGGGGTATTGAATTTGAAATGAAATTGTAAACAAACAACCAAATAAAATCCTAACTTAACCTTCGATTCCTTCTTGATTTCTAGCATGAAATCAAAAACTTTTGTCCTTCATTATCAAGAAACTATCAAAAAAATTTTAAAAATATGCGTATTTTGTCGTTGGAGAATGAATTTTTCTTCCAGTCTGCTTTTAGCCAAAATTTAAGTTGGGTTCACATTACGTAGTCAGTCACCGATGTGACTGACGAGTTCATTACTTTATCAATGTGCATATCCACGCTAGCACTCTTTTCACCTTGCAAGCACTCTTTTCACCTTGCAATAAAACGTTGCCCTCTACTCTTTCGTTACATCTTAATATTCGATTACCTTTTATAACGAATGCAGTACAGCAAATATTTTTAGGAAGTGTTGCTCAAATTAAATCGAACCGAAAAGCTGTTCGCTGAAATCAACCAAGTGCAATCATTCTGTTTGAAAACTGTAAATTAAATTCTATGCTGTGTTAGTACCCGTATACCCGAGTATTATGCCCGTCTAAACAAGCAAAACAGGTTTGTTTGAATATACATGAAGTCGTATTAGGTGCGATATAAATTATTGCTCAAGCTTATTGTCTGGCGTGTTGCGTGTACTTTTGTTTCACGTATTAATTCATTGGCTTTCGGCCTTAGGAAATATTTCTCTACAAATTAGTTGTCTGGATAAAAAACCTATAAGAAACAAAAGTTGTGAACAAATTATTCAATCAAACCTAAAGGTCGGCCCGAATACCGGTTTGCAACGCTAAAGGACGTAAGCTTTTCTGAGTTTTTTACCCAAAACTTGTTCGAAACCTGAGAATTTACACAAACAAAAGAAAATACGACTTTCCAATTCCCCTTCGTTGGAGTTTGCACTTGTGAAATTTCTTCGAGCAGAAAGTTGAAACTTGTAAACGATTGTTTCAGTCATAAAATGAAACAGCTGAATGTTAATTTTGGTGTTCATACTTCTTCTCTTATTATAGTACTTTTTAATCAATTTTCTCTTTGTATAATTTGATGTTTTTCGGTTTTTTATCTTAAAAGTAATCGGGCGTTTTAGGCTACAATAACAAATAATTTTCTTCCTATTTATATATTTTATTTTATTTATTTGAACACAATTAGTTGAACATTAATGAAATTAAATTAATGGCTAGTAGTTTCTATTATTCGAATTAATGGATTTAATTTGGTACTTCACAACAGCAGCATTGTGTTGATGGTGACTAAGCTTGTATTCTCTTACTTTGTTAAGCTTTTCTTCCAAACATAAACAACAATAATGAAAAAAGTTACTGAAGATGGTCCATCGCCGAACCCGATATGTCTAAACCAAAATTGACTAGGAAATTCGTTGCAAAAACTGACGTAAGAGATACCTTTAAAAGTTTTTTAAAATCTCTTAAATTTTTTTTTAAATATCAAAGCATTTATTTTATTTATATGTTTAAATATCTGTTTTTCATAAACAATTACCTGCTGTAAAATATTTAATTAAACTTGTTTTCAAGGGAAGCTTTTCGAAGAATATTTTTTTTATATATTTAATAAACCTCTAAAAATACGAAAATACTCATTCGTTTCATAATTATTTACGGAAGAATTAAGCACTTGAAAAGTATATAAAGATCTGTAAGACGATTTGTTTACCACTTGTCTTTGAAAGTAAATTATCGCGGGGTCACAGTTCTCAGTAACGTTTTAAAATAACATTTATAAATATATAGTAAGATATTTAAAATTTTTTATTACAGCCTTAAAACTACATATATTTAAAGTGATTAACACGATGATTATGAAAGTTCCTTCTAACGATTGGTCGGACCAATTAGATTACGCGGCTGAGGACGATGATTCGTTATCTGACTTTGATGATGAGCAAGATTTCTCCGAGTACTTATGGATGGAAAATGAAGAGGAGTTTGACAAAACTGTTTGCTACTTTTTAATTATCAATTGGATTCGAAAATGAAAATAGAATTCTATCATCCACAGGAACTTCAACGCCTTGAAGAGGAAGAACTTATGAACGAATGTATCGAGGCAATGCTTGAGGATGAACTTGAAGCTGAAATTGCTGAGTTGCAAAAAGCAAAGTAAGTTGCTAGAGTACTCGTATGAAAGTTTTATCATTAGTTTAAATAAATGGTTAGCATGGACAAGGGGCGTCCCCTGAATTTGATTTCCTTTGTCATAAAAAAACTTAACTTGCGTTAATATGATTACAATATATTTGAACTGAGTATTGCGACTATCACTGACACCTTCGTAAGGATAGTAAGAGTAGATTGGAATTAATTTTAATTTAAAATCGTTAACAAATATTTAGTCATGAAAATTAATCGTTTGTATGTACGAATTCTCTTTATAGAACGGAAGAAATAAACGCAGCATTATCGTCAATAGCAGTCAGCGACTGTAACGTGGAGCAATCGTTACTGAATCCTCTGGCCGATGAATTTATTCCACAGACTCACTTCATTGACTTGGGTACTTCATAGACAACATGTAGACCGCAAGACGGAACAAATGGTAGTGACTCAGTGTCTGTCATCTAAAACCAATGGAAACGCCATACTATGCTAAGGGCAATGGTTGCGTTTAGTCCGAAGTGGACTAAATTGCCCTCAAAAACAAAAAAAAAAAAAAACAAAAAATCAAAAAGCATACATAAAAAGCCAAAAAACTACATAATTTTTATTTAAAATATTTCTCTTCGCACTTTGTAATTCTTGTGAGCAAACAGATTCCTGAGATTTCTGAGCTTTACTGAAATCATAAAAACATCTTAGTTTATATTGATGCAGCAATATGTATTTGAATTCCACATCCTTACTCAAATTATGTTTAAATGTGATAATTTTGTAAGAAAACGAGGCGGCCTTCTGCGTTTTAGTTGTGGAATGAAATGTGCATTCAGACAGCCTCTCCTTACAACTTCTCTATTTGCGAAAAATAATTTCTCACGGGAACTTTTTCTATTCATTTGAAACAACAGTATGTTTCTCTTTAAGTTGTTATGAACAAACAAAAGGGGAACCTACGAACTTTAAAATGAAATTTAAATTCTTTGCTGTGAGATATTATGTTTTAGTCTGTGTTAGAGTAATGTATAAGAATTGATATTTTACATCAAATATATCTCATTACCTTTACCAAAAACGTTTGGGAGACTTGTAAAATAATTGTAATTAAAAAACTGTTGTATAAAGCAAGTAGTATTTAACTTATGCGGTAATAAGACACAAAAACAAGTACATGCCAAAATGTGGATGAATACTTCGTTAAAGAAAATAAGTATTGAGGATTACTTCACTTCCTGCAACATAATTCCGTTCATTTTTATACAAAACAGCCAAAGTTCTTGCTTACAAAACAGCTTCTCAAAATGTAAAAAGATTCAATGACACAACATCCTACAGCAATTACGCAAAAGGCTGGCTCAGCGCACTTTTTGGTTAGATTGTGTATCTCTGTTCAGTTAAGAAATGACAAGCAACATTGTAATAGAAAAGAAAACATTGTGTGATAAAAAAAATATATAAAAATGTGGAGAAGATTAATAAAAAGGTATTAATTATATTGTTTAATTGACAAAAGCGCCTTTAGTTCAGCATGGCATATTTAAAAATATTTCACATCGTTACTGTAATATGCCGTCATCTATTCGCAGTGTGACTTTAGAAAGTTGAATAGTGTGATTCTTGATTATTGTTAAAACTAATCTTTCATCAGATAGATTTAAACGGTTGGTTTTGATAAATTTTTAGGCTCGTTTCGCACATTTTTTGTATAAACGTCAAACTGCTGAAGAAGCTCCAAATCGTCTACAAAAGTTTTAAATGAGGGAAGAATGAAATTATCTAAGGTTTTTGTTATTTATATTTTTCAACTTAGAAAGGACCAGTGAGACGGCTGTCTTTGGCCAAGCTAGTCTGAATACCCTACGCCCGCAAAGTTAAAAACTATCTTAGAAAGCAGGGCTCTGAAAAAGTTCTGAAATTCTTTATAACCGATTAAGGAGACACTAATTTTTGGGAAAATTATGCTAATATCGGAAAGAAATTTTGTGATAATATTACCGTATACAAAACGTGGTCGTAGAGGAAGAACAATGTGAGTATCGGCTACTTTCAATCCCAAAATGCTTAACAAGTACGAATATCTATTTTATCGCGACATATCAACATAAGTACGAATATCTATTTTATCGCGATCTCTTATTTTTCCCGTATTATGGATTTCAATGGACAGACAGCTAAAACGACTGGAGGTGACACTGAGCAATAATATTCTTTTCTATACCCGTCTCCCTTCGGGTGTAAGAAGAAATATGTATGCTTTTCCTCTCCCTTTGGGTGTATGGTATAGCAACAAGTATGAACAATTAGTCAAAGAATATTCTAAACGACTAGTGAGTCACGGTCACCTTGGTTTCGTTACTTTTAACATCGATACATTTTCTTTTGGTACCAAGTAAAAGTTCTAACGTGATAAACTTTCACCGGACCGCTACAGCAGCGCGTTGGCGTTCGCAAGGCTTTACAGAGTCGCTTGGTATGCAATGAAACTACTATTTGAATTCAGCATGTGAAACTACTATAATATTTCAATTGCTGAATTGAAACAAAGGAATAAAATTATCAATAGTTGAATATTTTATATGAAATAATTTTATAGCCAACATCACGATTGCATATTTACATGACTGATTTTATTTAGATGATATTTGAAACCGATTAATCAATGAAAATGTAACAGAGCTATGAACTTTTTTTAAAAAGGATTGGAAAAAATTAAAATCTGCACCTCATCTGCATTTTAAATACAGGAAATTGCGTCAAGTTAGAACTGCCACTTTCATAGCCTGATTCCTGCCTTATCGCACTTCTTCCTTTGGAGTTGTATCGATTTTAAAGGTCATTGGTTGGCATTGCATTGCGGTATGATGTCATGGTTTGTTAAAAGGATACACACAAATGCGCTTGCATAGTTGCTTTCTGATTGTAGCTGCTTTAACCATTCCTTCAAAATGGTTTTCCGGAAAACAGGAATCAAGCTTTTTCTGAAAATGAAAAAAATACATGCCAGTGATGCCAATTTACGCGAACGCCCTGGTATGCGGAAAGTTTGAAGGCAAATGTTATTAAGTACATCCATCTAAACAAGAAAGTGTTGTCTTCGGCCTGGCCGGAATCTAAATTTCTACACCCGAGTAACTTAAAAAATTATAATTTCGCCGCTTAAAGATTTTTGTATATGTAGGCAGACCACGCCCATTTTGGGCATATAGTTCTAGATACTGCTGGATAGAACCACGTATTAATATTGCATTTTGAATTGTATAGGGGATATTGACAACTTCTGCATAAGTGGGCGAACCACGCCCATTTTTGGTATACAAATTGGTAATATCTGCATATACCTCGTGATAAAATCACGTGTTAATACCTTATACCGTTTACGACATATTAACAACTTTTGTATGAGTGAGCGTGGCGCCCCCATTTTTGGCATCTTATTGGTAATGCTTCCGAATACATCGTGATAAAATTACATCTCAATATCTTATACCGTTCATGAGATATTGCAAACTATGTTACGAGGTGGCGTGGCACGCCCATTTTTTTTTTAAATTTTGGTAATGACGCTACATGTTCCAGAATAAAATTATACCTTTATCATGTTGCGATGTCTCTTTTCGTTCTTACGTAATCGTGATTTCAACAGACAGACGGACGGACGGTCAGGGCTAAATCGATTCAGGTGGCCCTGAGCAAAAATATATATGCTTTTCTATATCTATCTCGTCTTCTTTTTTGCGTTACAAACGGAAGAACAAGGTGAATATACCCTACTCCCTCCGGAGTTAAAAATCTGGGAATTTTAACACATTTTAATGCTAAAAGACTATCTGGCATTCCTGATACCTTCATAACCCTCCCTCTTAGAGAACAACAAACAAAAGTAACTTTCGGCATGGACACCATGCCAAAGACGACTTTGGTCTCTGCACCAAAGCACTCGATGACCAACCGTGCTTTCCCACAGAACGAAGTTTCACACGACCCCGCCGAGGGCCACGCCCATACACCCCTTAATGAAAACGAGGAAACATTTTCCATGTTAATCCACTTTATTCGTAATTTCTATTTATTGCTTTTTAGTTCTCATCAACGTCTGCCTCTTGGTCTTCCTCGAATTCGGCGTCTTCGTCAGCTGTCGCCTCCTGATACTGTTGGTACTCCGACACCAAGTCGTTCATGTTGCTCTCGGCTTCTGTGAACTCCATCTCGTCCATGCCTTCGCCAGTGTACCAATGCAAGAAAGCCTTGCGCCTGAACATTGCTGTGAACTGTTCTGAGATGCGTTTGAACAACTCCTGGATGGCAGTGGAGTTGCCAATGAAGGTCGCCGACATTTTAAGGCCGCGTGGAGGAATGTCACAAACAGCAGTCTTAACATTGTTAGGGATCCATTCGACGAAGTAGGAGTTGTTCTTGTTCTGGATATTCAGCATCTGCTCGTCAACCTCCTTCATAGACATACGTCCTCGGAAAATGGCGGCCACCGTAAGGTACCGTCCGTGACGTGGATCGCAGGCGGCCATCATGTTCTTAGCATCGAACATCTGCTGTGTCAGCTCTGGCACAGTTAATGCGCGGTACTGCTGCGATCCACGCGACGTTAATGGCGCGAAACCAGGCATGAAGAAGTGAAGACGGGGGAAGGGCACCATATTTACTGCAAGTTTACGTAGATCAGCGTTCAGCTGGCCTGGAAAACGCAGGCAAGTTGTGACGCCCGACATGGTAAGCGATACCAAGTGGTTCAGATCGCCGTACGTGGGTGTGGCCAGCTTGAGGGTGCGGAAGCAGATGTCATAGAGAGCCTCGTTGTCTATACAGTAGGTTTCGTCTGTGTTCTCCACCAACTGGTGCACCGACAGAGTAGCGTTGTAGGGCTCGACCACAGTGTCAGAAACTTTAGGTGAAGGCACCACCGAATATGTGTTCATGATTCTGTCGGGGTATTCTTCACGGATCTTTGAAATGAGAAGAGTACCCATGCCTGAGCCGGTGCCGCCGCCCAGAGAATGTGTTAGCTGGAAGCCTTGCAGGCAGTCGCAAGATTCGGCTTCCTTTCGTACAACGTCGAGTACGGAGTCCACCAGCTCAGCACCCTCTGTGTAGTGGCCCTTCGCCCAGTTGTTGCCCGCACCAGATTGTCCAAAGACAAAGTTATCGGGACGGAAAATCTGTCCGAAAGGGCCCGATCGCACAGAGTCCATCGTACCAGGTTCCAAATCCACCAGAACGGCGCGTGGCACGTACTTTCCGCCCGATGCAACATTATAGTACACGTTAATACGCTCCAACTGCAGATCACTGTTACCAACGTACTGGCCGGTGGCATCGATGCCGTGCTCATCGGAAATTATCTCCCAGAACTTGGCACCGATCTGATTACCGCATTGACCGGCTTGAATGTGAACGATTTCTCTCATCCTGTGCAAGGTTTTTAAACTTTAAATATGTGAAGAACTTTAAACTTATATTTCGTGCGAGAATCACTTTTCTACAACACGTCCGTTCACCACGACCGTTGCTGAGTTTTTGAACTGAACCGCACTGAGCTTGTGGATTAAAGCAGAATTGAACTGCAAAGCGACAGTCCAACACAACTCAACGGCCTGTAGTCAACGTAGGCAACAAAGTGAAGAACAACAACACGGCCAAATATGTTTTTAACCCATGTGTCGACACCAACTTTGAAACGCCATCTGGCTTACATCGAAGCAGTTGTATTCAGGAGTAGTAAAAATTTATATTAGGTTGACGTCACCACCAAACATTGTTGTTTGCCAGAACAATTTCTTAAAATACTTGCGAAATTTAAGAAATTTTACTGGCAAACAACAACAACAATATAAACGGCCAAAGTATTGTATCCTGGATGAAAGCCCGCTTGGATGTCTATATAGGTCGTACTGATCCATCTTTGAGCCAGAGTTTTCGTGCAATATGTCCACAAGCTTTCAGCTGAAATATTTCCTTTGAAAAATCAGCGGATTATTTCTTAATGCAATTTTTTTAATGCAAAGAATTTAGTTTCGAATTTGTAAAATGTAAGCAATAGAAACTTATATTTTGTATTAATGGCATATTAATTTTCGCAATTTTTCTTTTATTTTTCATAAGAAATAAGCAGCGGTAGTAAAACCAATAATTTAGTTTATTTTTAGCTGAGACAATAACACTCCTTAGTGGAAATTAGGATTTATACAATATACGGCGCGTTTATAGCACGGCGTCGACGTAAGTGTTAAATATAGTAAGCGTTCCCACCCGTTTCAGACGGAACATGGAATGGGGCAAAATCTACACCAAGCAACTGCTGCAAGCGTAGTGCACACAGATGACTCATCAAAAACGCCACTATGGAAGCTGAAAGAGGTCTGATTGGGCAAACTTCCCATGACATGACACGATGCAGGTACAGAAGCATACATAGATATTCGCTCAATGGGTTCGTATGTATAAGAAGCTTACCATGGTATGTCATGTAGAATTTCCCATTTTCAGTCCCAAACCCGTGAAAACAGCAAAAAATGCATATTGAAAACCGTATTTTTAAGGGAATGTGTTTTATAAAACTTTAATAATATTTTTATCTCAATATTTAAAATCTCCCAAAGCAATTAAAAATACACACATGCAGGTTTAGGTGTACTACGCAAATGACAACCCTGATCGAAGTTCACAAGACAGAAACAGTTAATATTTTTTGGCCATGGGAAATCGCTATAAGAAGTGCATGCCGTGCCGCGCACAGTTAAAAACCAACAACAAAATGTTGAAAATCAAACTTTTTTCGACGGCAACGAAAAAACTTTAACTGGAGAACTTGTGAAGGAGGCTACTACAGGTCTTCCCACACACAAAAAAGTTAATACTTAACATGAAAGGAATGTTGAACTAGTAAGAAGGCTGTGTTTGGTCTGGCCAGCAAAGTTAAAAAGATGTCTTAGAAGCATAGAATTTGTGAAATATCGGGTATAATTTTTTAACTAATCCTGGCCGAATTGAAATTTTCAAACATTTTTACATATGCTTTTGCGTCCTTCCTAAATTGCAATACTAAAAATTCTTTGCTGTTTTACAGAGCCACATCCTCTCCTGTCCGCTACCTCTCCTGCGAAATTTCAGCCAGTTTTAAAAAATCAATTTTTTTTCACTCAGTAGTAGTGACTGAATTTTTGCCAATTTCATTAAATACAAACGTTTTGCCGTATTTAGAAATATTTTGGAATTATAAAATTATTGTTACTAAGAGCTGTTGTATTCAAAACTATGAAAAAACTTTAATAGTATCAGTTGCAATTGGTTGGGCTGAAATTCTTAGTATTTTACGAGCGGTGCACGTAATTCAATATAGCTAAGAGACATCGACTCCATATGTTTTTTTCAAGTCCCCCCATTAGTTTTTTAAACATTTATTCTTCCTTTTAATTTTCATACATCTTAATGCAATAATCCATTTAAGGAAGTCAGTGATAAGTCAGCAATTTCACACAGTGCATTCATTTGCATATTTGCTTTTTAGCTCGGCCTAGTGTGTATTTTGATTTTTACTACAAGTAAGGTAAAGTAGATTAATAAAAATTAAAATAACTAAGAAATTGTCTGTATACTTTGACAAAATTATACTTTTGAAATTCCAGATCATTTTTAACTGCAGGAAAAGCGAAATTATTTATAACAAAACATTATATCGTCAACGACTGCTAAAATTATATAACATTTCACTTCATAACGAGGATTTTGATGAGATGAGACCGAATTCAGGCATAATCAGGTTAAAGTTAATCAGTTATACATTTTAATGATATTTGTATAAAAGCCTTTGCTTTTTGCTAATATTTCTCTTGCTGTTGCTACCAGTCGCTTGTTGTTTTTGCTGGAGTACATGCAGTATGAATGGAGGCGGATTTTGTGGAAATGAAGTCATAGAAAAGTGTTGTCAATTACTTTTAATAAATTTCAATTATATTGTACGAGACTTACTTAATTTTTTAAAAATCAACGCCATGTACAATTTTTATATAAATATACATTCATGACTATGTCAATCTACACAGTTTGTTTGTTTGTGCATTTATTGTTGAGCTGATTTTTATGTGCGTAGGTTTGTCCACACAGAGCCTAACATGTGGTCGCTCGACAGTTGATCAGCACTCCAATCCATTGCCATATTTTTACATTGCTGATCGAAAGCATCGGTTTTCATAGCTGTTTTCAAATACTTAGACTAACTTAGTTAGTAGGTAAAGGAAAACCGTGTTCTGGTCGGGACTTCCGACATCAGTTGCTAAATTATAAGCGCCTTTGTCAACAGCTGCAATGCTGCTGCGGTTATCGAATGCCTTATCGGGTACGGTAGGTATGACGTGTACTTTTTTCTGCTTGGCATAGTAATTAGCGGTCGGAGTGGGATCTGACCATATGTTGCCTGTAGCATTTTCGGCAAGCTGCAAATTGCACAAGGGCGTACAACTTATATTTACTTTCCTAAAAATTTCGGAATACTCAAAAAAGGACTTAGATTAATACAAAAATAAGGCAGTGAAGCTGTTTTTTAAATAAAAATTTTATAAGGTATCCCTTGAAAAAAAGTCCTTGAAAAAATAAGTTGGAAATTAAGTTAACACTTCGGCAGTGCTATCAAGGTTGAACTTAATTTATGGGCGTATTTCTTTCATCATTAAAGGATTTTTATATAATCTAGTTTCTTAAAACAATTTCCCAAATATCTGCCATAAATTAGTAGATGAGAGAACATAAAGGATTATTTCGTCATATCATATCATTTGTGGAAAAAATGGCCTCTTAATAGCCGAGGTGAATATCCTGAAAAAGGGGTTGTTCATTCTGCGTCGAATTGAGTTTCTCTACGCACTCTCACCAAATAAAGTACTGATTTGTTGTTGTGTGGCTAAGAATGTCCCTGAATTTTTTTTGATTATTGTTATAATTTATTGGCCGCGCGCAGAGCTCAGTGATTGCCAGAGTCTTTTTCTTTAAATATTGTCGTTGCCTCTGCAAATTGTAGCAGCGACAATTTTTAAATTGCCGGTCGTATGTCGATTTGGAATCTACTAGCTAAAAACATGTTGTTTTTATAGTGGCTGATTACGCCACTTAGTACCAATTTTGCAAATTCTCCAGGCCGTTAGATTGTAGCCGGATTGAGTCGAAAAATTTGAAGTCGCGGCGGCTTGACTGTAGTTATTCCGCTGTTATATCGGCGCCGGCTGTTTGCCAGGATCAGCATGGGTCAATGCCCCTGCTGACCTCTGTTGCTGTTGTACCAAGCCCATTGGAAGAAATTTAGCGTGCATAACCACACTTTTATTGATTTTTCATATGATTCCATGCCAAGTAAACAACTTGCATAAATTTTTCAGTGAGCTTGTGACTCACATTCACTGAATTTTTCCAGGACATAAGGTGGCCAGTGTTAGGTGCATACGGTGAATTAAAAAAAAAGTCGGACACATATAATCTTTACCTACATATCGTAATATGAATATATATTTACCTATATATGGTAATATGAATCTTAAAAAGTCTTACATGAATCTTTACCTACAAAAATGTTAAAGAAAACCAAATTATAGTTTCTCTTTTGTTTTAGTTAGTTAGACTCCAGTTTTATAATATAATGTAATTTTATATAATAGAGCTGAATGCATGTTTTATTCGTTTGCTTGGTCGCTTATTTTGACTAAATTTTGGAAGCGCTCCACAGTGGTCCCGCCGCCTAAGAAGGGCCGTTATAGAGATAACGCGATCTAATAGCGACTTAAGTCATACGCTGTTGTAATTAAAACTCCAACTGTTGTATATTTGGAGAAGTGTTTGAAATCAATAGAACTTGTATTTTAAGTTTTTTAAGATTTGTAGAATTTGATTATATATCGGGTGTCTTTTTAAGAGCTGGAGAACTTAAAATGATTTGGTGGAAGAGACAAGTAGGCGTTTAAATAAGGAATATTTGCTCCCGTAACCGTTACTGCGCAAGCCAGATAGACGAACGAACAAAGCTAGTTCCACTCTTGCTTGGGAGGTAACGCTGTGTAAGGATATACTTTTCCACATCTATGTTATCTCGTTTTCTGCATTACAAACAGCATAACGAAGTGAATACGCCCTACAGACAATGTGTTCTCAGACCTAAAATCACTGATTTCAAGTTTATGAAAACGATTTCAGATCTTGTCTTTGAGGATGATTTTCTGCGTTTGCTGGGTTTTTATAATGTAACAAAAGCACTGCACGAGAAGAAGTAGTTGCTGGGGACAGTGGCCATTATTGCTTATTTTAAGTATTGGTCAAATTTTAATAATCGCTACCGAAGCCAGCAAAGAATCTTAAATACACCCTAACTATGGACGACCTAACGCCTCATGGAATCACCACGCGAAAATCGCTATATCACATTTAAACGATGTTTAATGTTATGTTAAAATCCCCTGTATTAAATCGTATTTTGATTAAGGATTTTCAAAGCAAGGAATATTTACTAATTAATAATTAATAATAATAAAATAATTTTAATAATTAAAGGATTATTGTTTTTTCTATTTCGAAATTCTAAAGTATTAATGTAACGAGAATCTCATCTTGCCTTATTTCGTCTTCATCAAAATTACCCGAGACACCAAAATCAATATAATTGTGAAGGAAAAGCTAGAGTTAAAAAAGCCCAATTTAATAAATCATATAAATGAGTCTGAATGACTTTCGTCGTTTGACTTTCTAATCATCTGAGGGTTAGAAGAGAACTCGCACGAAACTTAAAATGCAAAAAATTCATATCTAAAAAATCGCCGATTTTATTATATAATATTATAATTTATTTGAAAAAAGTTTAAAGTATAATTGATCAAAAAAGTAATTAAAATTGTAAGCAGCGACAGTGAGAAATTTCTTAATTTAATTTAATAAAGCCTAACGGTTGTCTAGAGATGCGTCAAAAGGAATGCAAACAGCGTCAGATAAATGGAATCTGTTAATCTGTTCTACATTATCTGTTAATCTGTTCTACATTAACCGCATAACATATGTTATGTGGTTAGTGATTATAGTGATTGTGATCGCGCAATGCCTACCAGGAGGATTTGTGCCAAAAGACGATGTCCCGGCTCTTCGCCTTCGAAGTTCTTCGTCTTTCCGAGTGGTGGTAACCAGTCGGAGATTGAACGGTAATTTGCTTTACAGCCATTTTTTGAAAAGTCACGGTGAGAGTCGAATTTCGTCTCAATTCACTACGTCATAGAAAATGCTTCCTCTAACATTTCTACGTATAAGTGGTGGTAAAAATTAATTCATTATTATTTATTATAATACATTTTTTTTAATTTATTCATTATACGAGCTACAGCAACTTTCATGAAATTAATGCAGCACAAGCTTTGCGAAACTTGGAAAAAGCTTTTATGTTTAAGGCCTACCTTCAACACCATTTGTCAAAAAGTGGCAAACGTATAAAGGCTGCAACACGCTACTCACCGCCGTCGATGCCACCTAAAATTTTTGCGAAAAATTTATCTTACTACTATTAAAATCTCATGTTGGTCCTTCCTATTAAAGAAAACCCCTAATACGTTAACTAAAAAATTTACAAATGACTTAAAAAATGTTCTTAAATTAAAAGTTCTTAGAATTTATTAATTTACTTTTCCAATTTAGATCAAAATATCTCACAGTAATTACAAAAGTCTGATACAAAATCTAACAGTAATAAAAAATCTTAAATGATTTAAAAGTTCCCGCACTGAAATGAAAAAAATCAGATAAGAATTCAAATTTCGAAAAAATGTTAAAAATCTACAAATATTATTTTTCACGCAAAGCTGGAAACTGCGCGATTGTGCGAATGTTACAAGAAATGCCCGTTGTCTGTGGACCGGTTATCGCATACATTTAAATTCTCTAGTGAGGAGATTGAGACATAATTTCGCTATTCACTTTTTGAATGCATTTGTTAACTCATTGAATTAAATGTATTTTTTAACGAGTAATTGCAGTATGCGTAGAAATACATTTAACAAATAATTAATTTAATTATAACAACAAAGAGTTCATGCTAAAATGATAAAATATGCCTCAATATAAAACCTATCACAAACTGTGTGTAGTAAACTGTCGGCAACTTTGCTGGAAGTTTTAAGTATTTATTTTTTTAGTCAAATATATTCATTTTGCTCTACTTACTGCCTAATGTTTATAACATTAATTGTTCAACAAAATGTTGGGGCGGAGCAAAACACACTCCATTCCTTTCGCTCTACGTATTTAAGTGTATATTTAGTACTTATACGTAACTTGCAGACTTTACTCTAGTAATCGTTTAGCATTATTCCGTCAGCCTTTAAAAATTCTAATTCTTATGACAAAATGATTTCTTTAAGAAAATTGTATCGTAACTAAAGAATATACTACTAAATTATTTTCTAATTCTTCTGACTCATTATATTTTACTCTTGTATATAATGCTTTTCTGTTTGTGATAATATATTACCCCTTTTTCTTGTATTGTTATATAAAAATTGATTTAATTTATACAAAAATTAATTAATATACGATTTCGCGTTTTATAAATGATTTATTTTTTTTTTCTTATTTTTTAAGTTCTTAGTGGTTATTTCTTTATTTCCCAAGACCTTTTGCACTTTTAAAATTAAATTAGCATTTTTAACCTCTTTTTTGAATTTTTTAACATTCTCTTTAAATATATTGTGGCACCTCTGTGTCACACGTCTTAGCTAATGATCAGAACAGGTATTTTGTGGGAGTGGAATATGGCAACAAAGGTTGACAAGGTTAGATTTGGCGTCATGGAAATAAGAACCCTGGGTGGATATTTGTTCTGTTTTTGAATTTATGTCTTTCTTAAACGGTGAAATTAATGTTTTCCTTTGAAATGGAATCCAATATTTGAAATAAACGTAAAACAGAATACAAGCATTTCATCTCTGTTCTTCCGCTTCGCTGAGTCCCTACTTTACCGATTTTGACAGCTAGCTTCATAAGTCTGACGTTACTATGATTGAAGTTACTCCTGGTGCTGGAGAAATAAGGAAAGTGAAGTAAAAATATGGTTTGCATAGTAACCGATGTCCACTCGCGAAAAACTAAAGCAAATGTAGGCTTGCGGCGAAACACATCCTGAACTGTTACAATAAACTACGTGCCATCTCCGGGCTAACAACCATACACGAAGAAGTTCTCCAGTGGTCGCAAATGAGTGCCACATTATCGAACGCAACATCCAACGGAGGTTCCGTATTAGGTGCCACGCGTGGACCCTCTGTAGCTACAGGTGGAAGTGCACTGATGCCCAACTTAAGCTCCAGTGCAGCTCTTTTCAGAGAAATTCATAAAAATACGTGGCTTAAAAGGCTTACGGCAGATGGCAAACGAATCACAGTGGGGCCAAAGGTAAGTGGAGACAACCAAATTATGTAAGAAGACGTACTATTGCATGATTTACAGAAATCGGAACGAAGCTGGGTCGTCTTTTGCGTTCATGACGATTCCCAGGCACTCCTTGAAGGCTACGCAGAACCACGCCAAGCGGCTTCCCATAATCCTGAGTGGGTCGTCTCAATGCAAGAGACGCAGCACATCTCACACGCTCTCATTCCCAATTCGCATGAATTTGAGTTCGTCGTAACTCTGAGCACTGAAGTCGTTCGCTTTCATACAACGTCATGGTAAGTTGAACTCCATTTTATTGTCTTCAGTTTCGAACTTTTGCAGTTCGAAAAGCTGCTCACTATAATTCAACTATTCGAATAAAACCATTCTCGCTCTTGCGTCAATACAGGGAAGTGATGCAAGAATGGGTTGAAACTTTGCGTTCCAAGCTGCGCGAAATGAAGATTCTTTCGCCGCGTGAAAATCTGTACACGAAGTTACCTGAGATACGAGCTCCACTGCTGCCAACTCGAGATCCTACATCACCTTTGCCGGCCCCGCCACCAGTACCTGCAGCTTTGGTGCCTGGTATAGAGCGTGTTGTGCCTCAAGGTGTGGTCCATGCCGCGGATGCAACTGCTGCTAACTCGGGCACTAGCAGCGGAGGCACAGGAACTGTGAGTACTTCCAATGTGAGCACCAGCGGGTCTGCCAGTGTTGCAACTTCACAATCAGCATTGAATTTGCCTACTGCTTTCGCATCACATATTCCAAACACGCCAGCCGTCTCTTCGATGTCCAACACATTAACGCAAAATTTGCTTAACATGCTGTCGGATCCCATCATTGCATACAGTGAGCAGTTGCAGGAAGAAGACTTAGCTGAAGCGACACACTTGAGTGACGTGGAAACGAACAGTGAGCTTTCAAGCGGTTGTAATTTCAACGTTACTCCAAGTGATACCTGTATGGCTATAATGCAAGATTTCTCGGACGAAATGCCTGCGGTAAATGAGAACAGCGTTCGTCTTGATATTGGTACCACAAGTCCTGGTACTTCAAATGCTGCGTGTTTAAAAATCGGATTAAATAACATTCAGTTCATTACAGATCAAAGTGGGAAATTTAGTGAGTTTATGCACTGTGGAAGATTAGGTTCGAGGTAAGTCTCATACAGAGGACACTATGAAATAATACTGGGGTTTTTAAAACCATTAGGCATATCGCGGAATTCGGACGGAAAATTTTCTTTTCCGGTTTGATGATTGTATACTTCACAAAAAGACGAAAACCAAGATCAAGATTTAATGAAATGTGGTTTGTTTATAGCATTCGCCACCTTCTGTCAGTTTATCTAAATTCCTATGAAATAAATCTTGATAAAGATTTTAGATCTCATAAAAATGTTTAAAATCGATTGAAAAACTCACACACAAGACTAAAAAGCAGAAAGTAATTATTTAAATAGTAATAAATTCTTAAATTCCATGTTTTTAAGGCGGACTTAAAAGTTTTTAAACTTTTTTCCTACCTTTTTCCTACTAAAAAAAAACTTTTAATTTTTCATATCCCCATAAAGATTTAGAAGGAAAAACGTTGGGCGCAAGATAATAGTAGGGAGTGTAAAAGAGTAGCTGATGCATAAATATTCCTTGCGCCCCCGTTTTCTGTTTTAAATCTGTATGGGGCTTGGAAAAAGTATTTTAAAATTTTTAGTCCGTCTTAAAAACGTGGTATTTAGAAATGTATTTTTATTTAAATAATTATTTTTTGAAACAACTCTGTAAAGCTTTTTAAAATTTTTATAGGTGAGGTTACTTGAGAATCGCTAGGAACGTTATAATGGTGACCCTGTATGTGTTGATAATCCTCTTCGTAGATATATAACGTCATTAAAAATGTCGTTTGAAAAAACTTCTTCCTCGAACAAGTGGTTAAACAAACTGATTAAAGTAATATATTTTGCTATCCACGAAGAAAGGAAAAGACAAAATAAGAGAAAAGAGGAAGTAAGATGTCTCTGGCGATTCTCAAATATTAAGAATTTAATAACAATAGAGTTAGAATCAGGTGTTTTATACCAAGCGTGCCTTAAATAAGCTTCTTTCTATTTAAGGTTTTTCAGTGTTCATTTATCAAGGGTTAAAATTAAATTTAAAGTTATTAAACAAAAATTATTTAAAATTCTTAATAAATAAAAGGATTTATTTAGATACTACTAACGCCTAGTTTACAAGATTTCATTCACAATACTTTGATATTTCTCTTCCAATACCTTCAAAACTCCTAACATCGCCTCTTTGCTGCCATTCTGCGTGTTAATAAAAATGTGTCTCAGCACAGAAAAGCATTTCAATTTCACCAACTTTAGCTGCAGGCGCTGAGCCCAACCTTGAACACGCAAGCGCCGCTCGTACTTCTCACGCAGCTTTACTTTAGTTTTGCTTACATTTCTGCTAACTTTATGTGCGATGAACGTGCTCATCTTGCTTATTTCGTGCTCGAATTTCTTACACATAACCACCTGCAGGGTGCTGTCATAGTTGTTTATGATGGTAGAAAAGTTCTCGTCATCAGAGAACTCCCGAAAGGCCTTTTCAAAGATATTCAATGGAGTGATCCCATCTATAGTTTGCAACTCCTTCAAAAGTCTCTCTATGTCTACCACAAATATCTGCTTCAAGGCGTTATACCTATCATTGGATTTGGCATTTTCCATTTCATATTTGGATGCGATTTCCTTCAGTCTTAGATTCTCGATCTGCTTCTCTGTGAGGAGTAATCGCAGCGATTCCAGTTCATGCCGCAAGAACACGTTTTCCGTCTGCGTTTTATTTTCCATGCACTCCTGGAAGCAGTTAACAGGCTCGCCATGGTTTTCCGTTTCCACCTGACGTATTTTGTAACGGTGGGATGTGTAGGTTGTGTTGGAGTCATTCTGCTCCGTGATGCAGCTTTGGCTATCTACTTGCCGCAGCACACATTCCAGGTCCCTGTTGCAGTTCTGGAGGTTGGTGAACGGCTCACTCAGACTACCGCATTCTTGCAGTTGCTCTTGCATTAGGGCGCACAAGCAGTTGCGTGCCACTTTCTCCGCTTTGGCAGTCTTGCCGAACACCTTCAGCCACTTGTGACACAAGTCGATGTCTTTCACTTGGTTCTGCTTTAATATAATGACACGCAAGCTTTGCAGCTGCTCTCTATATAGCTCATCCAAGGTTTCGCTGTTCGCCTCATAGTCACTGCTTTCATTGCTGTGGGTAATGGAGTCGTTCATTTCTTTAAAGTCGTTTATTTTTCCTGAAATCATATTCAGAAATATAAAAACTGAATTTAAATTCAAACTTACACAGTTAATAGAAAAGTCTTTCAAACAAGTCATTAGAACAAGAAAATTGGAATTAGGTGATTACTATATTTTATTTTTACTGGTGCCAATATTTTACTCTTTCAATTTTTTTCTATTCTTGCTAAAATTTTGGATATTTTTCAATCTTACAATAGTTGTTGAATTTTTGCTGTAGAAAAAATAGTGTCGATATTTACGCTCTGTTTCACGAAAATGTTGTATTGTAATTTGTCTTGTCTCCCAATATGCTTTTAAATTTTATTGTTTCAACCATAAATTATAATAATAATAAAATAAATCGAAAGTACAAAATCGATTTACTGGTTTCCACATTTTTAATTTACTTTAATTGTAATTTACCAGATTTCTTAATATTTCGATTATTTCTGGCTATAAGTTTAAGCGTGTTTTCTAAGCGGCTCTAAGATGGACTTAACTATATACATTTACCCTACACCCGAAGTGAGTAGGGCGTGCCACGCCCACTCATGACAAAGTTGGCAATATCTCATGAATGGTATAAGATATTGAGACGTAATATTATCACGTTGTATACGGAGGCATTACCAATAAGCCTGCCAAAAATAGGCGTGACACGCCCACTCATAGAAAAGTTGTCAATATCTTGTAGACGGTATAAGATATTAATACGTAATTTTGTCACAAGGTATCTACAGGTATTACCAATTCGCTTACCAAACATGGCATGGTCTGCCCACCTAGAAAAAAGTTGTCAATAATAATTGAATTGAATTGAATCCGTAAACGGTTCATAATATTAATACTCGTACATGATTCTATCCAGCAGTATCTAGAGACATTACAAAAATATTTGCCAAAAATGGGCGTGGTCCTCCCACTTATACAAAAGTGGCGAAATTATAATTTTTTTTCTCAGCGCTGTTGTGTAAATCTAATACACATTTAGAAGGTGGCAAATATTATTATCGTGTGTGCTGCGTCGCTGTGAACAAGATTGACGGATCTTCAAGGATGAAGAGGCCATTAAAAACCACCCGGGTTGGTTTTTCGCCGATAAGCGTCAGACGTCTCACGAACTCGGCGAAATGAAGTTGTTGGAAAGATGGCAAGAGGTCATCGATAAAGGTGGCCAATATATAATTGATTATAATTGATCTTGCATATCAAATAATTGTGTTTTGTTCCACTCTAAAAACCGAACGAACTTACTTTGCAACCCAATACAACAAGTATAATTTTGACAAACACAAGGAAGCTTCTTATAATCCTATCCTTTCTTATTTTTTATATACGCGTAGACCACAGACTTCTCGATCGTTTTCTGCTGGTGCCGCTGATAGTGCTCAAAGACAGTTGACAAAGAAGCCAACGATAGCGCAGCATTTAAGCACTGGAGCCAGATCGGCTGCCAATGGCAACATCACCGAACTGGAAATAATTTCAGCTCATTGTGGAACGACGGCCAACACGGAAACTTCTTTGACAGACTCAGTGGACCCTTCTGCGCCCACCGATACGGCGACAAACATAACGATAATACAAGTTACCAACGATGCTGGAAATCAGCCGCAGTCGAGAAATTGTTTGAGCAAAGCAGATGTCTTCAAATTTCCAGAGGAGGCAGACATCACTTCAATTACACCACACAACACAAAAGCCGAAGATTTTTTCAGAAGCAACGTACAAATTATTCCGTCCAGTGTGAATAGCAGTACAATCCGGGTCATAGATGGGTCCAAAGCGTTCGCCGCTGTAGTGGCTAATCAGTACTCAGCGCCGACAAAGAATCCACCGCAAACCAGCCACTCAGTCCCTGCCGACTCTCATGCAATTGTATCTACAGCAATTCCTTCTCCTCGGTCGCATCTAGAAAACCATCAGATTACCACCGTGCATGTTGGGAACGCAACAATGCCCTCTGGTGTTGCTTCTCTTTACGGCACCTGTTACACCGCCACAGAAGGGCCGCAACAGGCCGCATCAGCTCCCATTCTTCCGAACAAGATTATACTTTCGGCGAATTCCTCGGGCGTAACGAATATCAGCGTAAACAGTACGGAAGATAATAGCGAGTCAGTGCTGCTGAATAGAAGTGCCGCTGATAGCAACGTGAGACACATTGCGGACAGTTTCCGCTATGAAAAGGTGTTTCTGTCGTCCAGCATTCCTGTTTCTGCTTCCCAAAGAAGAAGTGAAGAGACCATGGCAGTGGAGGCCAAAGTACCCATGTCACCAAAACTTTCCTTACCCCAGCAAATAGCGGAGGTTTGACCATAGTTAAATCCGTACTATAGTATGAATAAAAGCATCACTTAATCTTTTAGTCTGCCAAACTTAGCAAGTCAAATTCTACAACGGCATCTTCATCGTCTCTCCCGTCTTCGCCCACATCAGCTGCTGCCTTATTGGCTCTGGCAGTACGAAGGCAGAAACCGTCCTACAAACCTACGAAACAAACTCCTGAAAAAAACTCCAGTCACTCGCAGTCTGAAACCGGTTCCTCGTCGCAAAGAGTCAAAGCAACGCTTCGCTTAGATAGCAGCCCAGTTCTGCAGCGAAAACACACATTAAACGCTCTGGTCGCGCCTGGTCCCTCAATTCCAACACGTGCTAAATTCCTTACGCGTGGTCTGACTGAAGCTGTCATCACGGCACGTCCCAGTCGTAAGGACTTGTGCTCTCCGAGGTCGTCCGTAAAGCCTAAAGTGGAGAACAACAGCAGCGACAATAGAACGGCGGCGACAAACAATAATGAGGAAGCGACAACATCGACTAGTAACAGCTACGAAACGCCACAATTTGACGCTGGAAATCGCACCAGATCTGGATCATTGGAGCAACGCAAGCGCAGCTCCTCCACGTCAGAGACACAAGCTCACCGAACGCGAGCGACAAACAATAATGAATTAACTAGTCGCGCTGGCAGTAGCGCTATGCGAATGCAACCACCCCCTCACCCCATCTCACAACCGACCGTGAGTGCCGCTCCGGCAGCCACAAAGCGCTTGACTTTGCGCGAGCAGCAAGTGATGCAACTGCGCCGGGAAATCATGCATCCGGGGGGAGTGAGGTTGCAGCTACGACGGAAAGATTGCATTGGGTCCATTGCCTGGGTGGACGCATTCGGCGCTGTATGGTAGGTCACCAAACAGACTTTATTCTTACTACTTTAGCAAAACGCGCGTGTTTTACAGGGTCGCAGGGTGGAAGCAAAAAGAGCATCCGGTACTTTACAATGCATTACACATAGGCGACCAACTCGTTTCCATCGCTGGAGTGACGGTTAGCTCTGCTGCAGACGCAAATAAAGTGATACGCAACTCAAACACGCTTTTTGTAAGAATCGGCCACATATATTTAATAGTTTTTTTATTTGAAAATTCCAAAAACCCAAGCATACTTAGAAAATTCACTTAGAAAAGCCGCTTAGTAAATGTATACCAACTTGCAATCCTCAGATCGAGGTTCTAATACGAAGAATACCATTCGGTCGTGGCTACGCAATACGGAGGGAGCGTGAAGGCCAGTGCCTTGGATTAATCCGCGATGGAAATACATCGACTATTGTGGACGTGGTACCCAACAGCTTAGCTGCCAGACACGGACTGCCGCCAAAGGTAAGCAGGTAGGAAGCTTAAGGAACTCACGACATGAAACAAACCAAGATTTAAACCTTTATTTAAAAAATATTTTTTACAAAATATAAAAAGGCCGCTATAAGTTAAAAAAGACAAATACGGACTAAGGTTTTGGTATAATTTAGCCAATATGATACCCTACAAAGGGTAATTAAACAAAAGGAATAAAAGGAAACTTTGCAGGGTATAAAGGTTTAAGGGACGAAGTCACTTTTCTCGGTGTCATGTGTGTCACATTTCAATTTTTAACATTTGAATAAATGAATAACTAAGGAGAGTAATAATTTAATTTGTAATTTAATAATTAGGCTCGTTACGGAACAACGATTGAAATCGTCTACAATTTGGAAACTACTGTTATTAATCCTAATTTTTTTTCTGGCGTAATCACATGCCGGCATGAAAAGCTGCTCAAATGCGAAATTTGAGGGTGGTCCGAAATATAAAAATGGAAAATGGCTCAACATTTTAATGATTCATCCATATTGTATCATATAGGTTGGCAATTTGGCGATTTGACATTGGCATTGAAGCCAGATAAAGGTGAATTTTCGTTGCTTTACTATTAGCCGCTTTCGAAGGCTTTGCGCATTTTGCGTACCGGTTTGTTTATAACTAAAGAGCAACAAATATAAAAGTGGGAAATTTAACACTCATTTAACATTTCTGGGGAACAACCTGAAACGAAGAAACACTTTCCTGATTGTTCTAAAACGGAAGTTCTCTTCCGCCGTTTAATATTTAACTGTAGAAACGTAATCAGACAGTAAATGAAAAAATTGTAATTTTTCAGATTCAGGAGGCAATTACTTGTGTGGTTTCACTCTAAATTTCGCTTTAATTCTGTACTTACGAAATATAACTTTATATTGAGTTTGTTTTCCAGAGCGTTTGAATAAAATCTGAATATTATTTTCGTTTGTAGAGCATCGGTGCAGATATTTAAATATATATAAATATGAAAATTTTGGCTCAGCTTGCTTTTTAGGATCGATATATTTCACAGTTGAAACTGAAATTAACACACCTAATAATTCGTATTTCGTAAGAAAAAAATAAAATTATTTACTTTTTTAGGATTATTAATTCTTTGTTTCTACATACTGCTTAAGCTTACATATGGTACTTATACTTGTACATGCATGCATACATGCGTGCGCATATTTGCAGGCTCAGTCTTGTGATGGATCAACACTTACGTTTTGGGTGCTGACCGAAATCAATGCCCGGCCATTGAATCTGTTCTTCAAGGAAAATGAAATACGCGACCGCCTCAACTCTGTCGGCCGCGACATCTCCATACTGGTGCAACCGTCAGATCTTATAGTGAAATTGAAGAAGCAATTGAAGTCCATGCGTGGCTACAAGGATTATCTTGTGCAATAGTTAAGTGTAACACATCCGATGTAGTGGATAGTTAAGTCGAAGGTTGAAATGGAAAGTGAAGAAAGGTGTAGAAATCCTTGCATGAGCAGAAGCATTCCATAGATTTGTACCGATATTTGTTAAAAATATTTACCTACATTAACGGAATTATGCTAATGACATTTACTCTACATTTTTATATACTCGTACTACGTGAAGAAGAATGCCTATATACAAGCTGCACAAATTCGAAGGAAGAAGTCTTATTCTCATTTATCTATTTATGCCGTGTAGCTGCTGAAATGCAGTTGTCAGGTGTGCAGCAATTAATGGGCGAAGAGTCAAATGGGCCTTTGGTCACTTTACAAAGCATATCTGGTTCTCCTCGTAATGTATATCTTATTTAGGGTTATTTAAGGTTGAATTGCTTATTTTATGGGGTTTATTTCATGTATTCATCAAAGAGATATTCGGCTGCGGAAATAACCCCTTTCTTCGTCACCTTTCGAAAATGAACTATTTAATGCACCAAATTGTGCAGTTCTTATTAATTTTAATATTTATAATTTTACATGCAATATTTTTAGTGCCTGCTTAAGAAAAAACTCTCACATAATCAAGTGATAATTTTGTAGAATATTCTATTAGCAACTAATAAAAAGGTTTTATTTGAACTGCATTCAACATTTATTTTTTAGGAATGACTAATTTTTTCACTGCTTTGCCTCAATTAAAGTTTTACTAAACGTGAAGCCACAATACCAGTGACAGACCTTCACAATTAAAATAGTTTCAATTCCAAAAATTATGAAGCCCTGCGGCGAGAAGTTTTATCATTGGACACCTGTGAATTTTTTTTTATGGGAGATAGAACCAAGCTCAAAGGATTCCCCTGATCCATGCAAAGCATTCGTTGGTTTAGAAGGAAGATAGGTTATTGGGAAGGGGGAAATAGGGAGTAGTCGGTTTACACCTCTTTTAAAAGCTTCGACTTTTTAAGTAGGTGGGAAAACATGCGCAGAGAGATTATTCCACAATTTAACAGCGCGACCGTAAAACGAATTCTCGCGGTAATGAGCAGTGCGTTGAAACGGGATCGAGACGTGAAAGGGATGCACCACTCTGGAAAGCCGAGTAGATCTGTTGAATACCTGAACCGAAGGAATCAGGCTGGCTACTTCAGAGGAACATTTAGCATTAAATTATCGGTAAAATAAAGATACACATCCCGACGACATCCCAAGGTTTCAGTAGAGCTGGATACCCTACTGTCTCCTATAAGTTTTATCGCACGGACACGGCCTAGAAGCAGAAGATATGTTTTCGAAGCTCCCGACCATATATGCGAGTAGTATATATGGTCGGATATAGGTGGTGTAGATACAACGTAGATCGGTTGGAGTGAAGTATTTCTTGCACCGGTTTAAAAAGCCTAAGCACTTGGCTGCTTCTTTCGACACATCAAAAATGTGATCTCTCAAACAAAGATCGCATTGGACTGACATGCCATCAAGACTCGACATGCCGTCGACTCACTCTGTGTGATGAAAACAATGGCAGTAAATGGTAACCAGGCATGTGAAAATGCAGTGGATCTGCGCCCTCAGACAGCTGGGTCTCACCTAGTGCCATTATATGCGGTTGCGCATAGACCGCGAAGAAATTCGCCCTCAAGCCACGCACATTTGTGGAATCTATGCGAAATTTTGTCATCGCCACCCACTGTAAAGAGGTATAAAGTCAGCTGCAGAAGCGGCCAAGCCTACACCGCAGGCAAAGCAAAACGTAGACAAATGCTAAGCCATTATTTTGCCGCGCTTCAGCCCGCTGGACCGACTTTAATGCGGTTCTGAGCATTATGTCATATATTCCATCCAGAGTGACGTAGGCCATATGGAATGGACATTTTAAAAATTACCGTTGAAGCAAAATGAAGCATCAAAATGAAATGACATCGTTGTATATCTCAATAAGAGTGTGACCAATTTTGATGAGGTTTTCGGCTTTATACTGTACATTCTATCCAGAGACACATAGGCTATACGAAATTTTAGTAAATTGCCGTCGGAGGGCGCTGGACTCTCTTGTAGGAGCGAAATAAGCACTGAGATGTATATCTCAGCAACGGAGCGACGAATTTTGATACGGTTTTCGCCGTTGTACTAAATGCATTTTCGTAGCGAAATAGGCTGTGGCTCAGGTTGCGAAAATTCGCCATTGAATGACGCTTAACTCCTTTTGGTAGCAAAAATTTGTATAAATTTTCAAAGAAGCGATATATTTTTATGTGGACCACAAGTTCAAAACCTACAACATAGAGACCGATTTGAATGTGGTTATCGACATTAGTCGGAAATAATTTTCTGAGTTACATAATCTATTTGTAATTTGTAAGCCCCACACGCAAAGCACGCAGAATTATTATACATATAAAGATATTCGAGTGTGGAATTAGATAAAAAGTCTTGGAAAAACTTTTGGTGTTTACTTTTTGTGCTTTTGAGTGCATTTAGAAGACTCTTATTTTAAGTTTTTTGTATAAATAATATTCAACACTTTTTAGTTTTAAAATTAAAACAAAATGCGAAATTGCTATTTGGGATGTATTGAGAAGAAGAGTTCACAAAAATGTATTTACAAGATTCATTCCAAGGGTATTATAATTGATTCAAAAGTTTTCACAAATTGTGTTCTTTATAGCATCGATAGTCTTTCGCTTCCACACCCGGAAATTAACAACGTTTGAATCTAAACTGGAGTAGATATGAATAGGGATGGAATTCGTCATGATCCACATGGTTCCATCTTCGTCAATCTGCGAAAAAAATTGTATTAATTATTTTGGCTCACTATATCAATCTCTCTATAATTTCATTAAATTAAAACTGATAATTGAGTTGATTAATAAAATTCTCCCTCATAAAAAATGGTAATTTTATTCGGAATTTAAACTCTAAATTAATTCCATTTGTATTTCAGCAAATTACAGTTTGATTTCACAAAAATTAAGGGAAGAAAATGCCTTTATTCAATCTAACTCCAAGATTTTCTCAACGTAAATCAAATGAGAGGATAAACTGAAATGGAGGCAGAATTTTGGAACTATCATTAATTCTACCCAATTCACATTATTTTACAATCACAATTTGCCGAAATCAAGCGCAAATGCATTTTCCTAGCTTCACTTACCGTTAAATCACTTGGGTAAATCATTTGAGTTTCATTTTGCGCTACAGTTCCATGGTTCTGTGGAGAAAATTGTTTATTCGTGTTCCAGCAACCGACGCCATTACGTTGTATTTCAGCGTAGAAAACTACTCCGGTCCGAGGATCGTATGCGTGCCTGTTCGACTGTCGCTTTGCTCCGCGACTTCCCAGTAGTGCGAAATCACGTCCATGATCGCAGCGCTGGGAGTTCTCTTCATTCTGCAGCACTTCAGTGGAGACTGAAAATTCGTTAGTGCTGGCCATAGCATGGAACAAAGCGTGTCTGTAGCCATCAGCTCTTTGAGGCCCAAGAGCTACAGAAAAAATTCCATCATTCCAGCGAAAGGTTTGGCCACCAATATTTAGATCACCGCCAAGAGGATCGAAACTAAAATAGTTATGGCTGAAGCTCCAAATACGATTTTTTTGAAAACTGTAACGGATAAATGAATTACAATAAATACAAAGGAGTTTATATCTCACTGCATTGAATCTGGTGCTTAATGTAAAGCATATGGTGCTTAATGAAAGTATAAAGCTAATGACTATATTTCAAATAATACCTCTTGAGACCAATATTTTACCGCTCTCCAAAATTAACATTTAGTGTCAAATAATACATCCCTTCTCTTCCCTGTCCTTATTTACTCATACAAAAGTTGGCAATATCTCATGAACGGTTTAAGATAGGATAATATGATAAGACCGCGCGAGAGCAGGTACTTAAGTTAGTAAAATAAATATAGAATAAGATAAGAAAATAAAATAAGAACAAGTTAACACTAATTATTTAAACCAGAGCCCGGTTTTCGTTGCAATCTCAATTTATTAGTTACGGACCCATCGCAGCGGAAGTGATACCGTTTTCACCGAAGGGTCAAAATGTATAAGGGCATTTTTAACATCGCTGATTAACGCATCGCTGATTACGGAAGAACAAAAGCTAAAAGTCTAATTGTTTGCTGCAAACTTTGTATGGGTGTCGCAATAACAATCTACCCGTCCAGAAAGTGACAGTCGATAATATTGATAGCCTATTCTCGCTCTTAGGTTACATCATTACCGTGTCAGTAATTTCGATTTCAGATCAGTTTTGCTTTTCCCAGGTTTATTGTTATCCGGATAGAATTGCTAACATCAGACAAAACGTTTAAAATTTAAAAGTTTTGAGAGTTCTAAATTCTAAAACTTAAAAGTTCTCTATGCCCTTCTAAATATCATATATCCAAATTTATTCAGTAAAATTTGGAAAGTTCTTTGCTTTGACGACGAACAAATACAAACACTGTAACTGGATAAATAAACTAATATGTCTACTAGCGTTAAAACGGTTCCAAGAATACTACAATGCTCTCTGAAAAGGACTGTGTTAGGACCACCACAGTGTGCTTTTGAATATACTACACATACCTGTACACATACAGCTGGTCGTTAAATAGATCCGGTATATATGCAAACGCCCTTCCGCACGCTCTTTCCGAAACGTCAATAGTTATACTGACAAGACCTCGACCAATTGCAATGATTGCTTCAGGAATTTCAAACCGTCGAATGACACGGTCGTTTGATAAGTCGATCACCCAAATAGACGGACGTTGCACCTGTGTTCGGTTTCCTGCAGAGAATGATTGAATGTTAGAATTGCGTGATTAGGAAACTGGGCCTTGAAAAGTAACCTGGGTACTCCAGCATTCCGGTATCGATAAACCACAAACGCCGGCATGCATCAACAGTTGTACGATAAACTGATATTAGTCTACTTGCATCCGGCTTCGGAGTGGGCTGTTAGGGAAACAGACTTGATTCAGTTAACATGCGAATGTTATGAATAAGTCAAGTACATTCCTTACATTCATACCGTGAATGAGAATACGAGTAAAATGAACCTTGAATTCACAGGAGTAACTCCGTAGCAAATACTTACACTTAAGTAATTACTCTCGAATTTCGGATTGTAGGCATATAACTTTGGACTGGGATTATTTCCGTCTTTTCGCATATCGACGTAGTTGAGAGTGGACGGTATTCCGATGCGTCTTCTCGGCATGGTGATAAACAGACGTCCTCGGAAATGGGTAGCTCCCATGGGCACATTATTGTAGGGTATGTACGAGGCTGTATTCGTGTAGGGTTCATCAATGTCACAACGAGTAGTCGGTGTGATTGATCTGATTAGTTCATCAGCCCATGTGAGCTTGGTTATTTCACGTTTACTTCTGTGAGGACGGTATGGCAACTGATCAGGAAATATTATGGCACCTACATTGAGCGAAAAAATAAATCTACCTTTTGCTACAAATGAATAGAACAAACAGCTTTTATCGCTAGCGATAACTAATTTGGACTCTAGGGAACTCCTTCGACCGCATTTTGGCCTTCATTATGTCTCACCTGAATCCGGATAGATATGTTTATTTCCAGATATAGCAGCATCTTCCCTTGGCTCTCCGCTTTCTCCGTTGTTGTAGAAGTCCATTTGCTTCCATCGGAACACTTCAATGAGCCCATCGGCTTGAATATATTCAATGAGGATAGTAAAAACCGTGACCGCTAATGGCAATATTTCATGCCTCATTACATGCATGATTTTCTTGAATTATGTCAACTTAAATTATGTAAATATGTTACGAGCCGTATGTTCACTCTAAAACGAGGTTCGAGATAAACTCATTTCTGTGCGAAGTGAACGCTACCATTATATTTATACCCTACTCCCGAAGGGAGTACGTATACTTACTTTATTTTACTTCAATTTGTTTAATTGACATACATATTTAGTTTAGGCTTAGCACTTCCAGTTAAAGCTACTTTAGTGAAGCACATAGAAACGCACGAGTGTCATAAACAATAAGAGTTCCAAGTCCAAATAATTGTCTTTGAGGAGACAAAAGATATATAGAAAAAACAAGTAATAGTGTTGTCTTCGGCCTGGCCGAAATTAAATACCCTACACCCGAGTAACTAAGAATATTATAATTTCGCCGCCTTTCATTGCGATATCTCTTTTCGTTTGCATGCTGGTAGTTTGCAGCGTAATATATTATTTACCACTTCTAGAAAGTGACATACACCATCATGACGCGCGTTAATTGATGTAATAGGTCCAGTTTTAGTTGACTTACGTGTTATTTCTTCGTGTAGACATAGAAGTAGGATTTGAAGGCTTGCCCGCAAAGTGGTATCAAAGAGGTATGTGAAGAATTGGAAAGTTGTTGATAGTTCCTTGAACTCATCGGGAAATCTCAAAGAGCCCTTCAAATTGATTTGGTCCACTGTTACTGAAATGTATTTATTTTTCTACAAGAGCTTTTGAAATGTTATAGTTGATGTGCTGCGACATAAGGAGGATTCGACACCAATCTCGTCTGTATTACCGTCCGCAACCATCTACCCTATGCAATGTCCTTCCTACCCACCAATCTACCCTCTACAATATCCTCCTCTGATACTGGTATATACCACGAGGTATACAGGTCTACAGGTCAGGTATCTCCGCAACACACCAGAAAAATTTTTCGCCCATATTTATGAACCCTGCTACAAAAGTACGAATTTTTTTTGATTTTCAATGCAATTTTTTGAAACACATGATGACAGGTTATTGGAAAGAGGGAAAGAGAGAGTAGTGACGGTTTACCCTTCGCTTAAAGGTTTCGACGCTGTAAGTGGGCAGGAAGACTATTCCACAATCTAATGACGCGACCGAAAAACGAATTCTCACGGTAATGCGTGGTTCGTTGGTACGGAATCGCGACATAAAAGGGATGTACCACACGGGAAAGCCGAGTAGTTCTGCTAAACACCTGAACCGGAGGAATCAGGCTGGCTACTTCAGAGGAACATTTACTATGAAAGTAACGGTAAAATAATGATACACACCCTACATCACGACGACGTTCCAAGGTTTCAATAGAGCTGGATAAAGTACTATCCCCTATAAGGTTTAACGCACGACATTGGACACGGTCCAGAAGCTGAAGATATGCTCGCGAAGCTCTCTACCATATATGCGAATTGTACTCCATTTTCGGACGGATATATGTGGTGTAGATACAACGAAGATCGCTTGGAATGAAGTATTTCTTACACCGCTTAAGAATGCCTAAGGACTTGGCTGCTTCTTTCGACACGTCAAAGATGTGATCGTTCCAGCGAAGATCGCATTGGATTGACATGCCCAGAACATCAAGAGCCTCCGACTCATTAATATCCACACCACCCATATTTAGTGGTGGGAAGTTGTCACCCGCCAGACGTTTGTGGGTCAACAAACAGCATTGGGTCTTCCGCGCATTAAAATTGACCCGATTCGCTCCACCCAACTCCTGGATTTTGTTGAGGTTAGATTGAAGTGTGTCATTCATAATTCTGCGTTTTCCAGTGATCTCCAGAATAGAAGGACGCATGGAGAATGAATATGAATGACAAATGCTGCTGTCATCAGCAAACGAGTAGACGGGGTTTGATGTCAATGACAGAAGGTCATTGATAAAAATGAGAAAAAGAGTTGGAGACGGGATCGAATTATTGTAGGATTTTTGCGTATTTTGTGCATTTAATTTCTATTCAAACATTGCCAAAAGAGCTATGTACGCAAAAAAATATTTTTTTCAGTTTAACCGTATTTTAGATTTATTTAAACATCCGCTATAAAGTAACAAACATATTAAAAGTTTTAATTGATTAATTTTAGTAAACTATTTCCAGTATACAATTAATTTCGCATCAACCTATTGTTTTTAGAGGTTATTTTTAAAACGATTCATATGTGCATCACTTTTCGTTTAAGGGTTAAGTATGAACTCATTGAGTAGAAATGCAGGAATGCAAACCTCTGCAGGAATAATTGATGAAAAAAAATTGACAAGGAGCTATGGAAATTCGTTCCAAAAACCATCCAGATAAAAAAGCTCACCTGAATTACAAATATTTGCTTGTCTTATATCTTTTTACATATGCCGTGGAGACTTGAAATTTTAGTAAAACTCAGGCATGATTTTAAGCCTTTCGGTTCTTTACTTCTTTCAGGCCTGAAGTTGCCCGAATTTAGGAGGCTGACTTACTCAGTTGCCTCATGGCTGACTTCAGGCCTGAAATATCTAAATCTGGGTGACTGGTAATGAAGAAGTATAGATAAATAGATATGTACATATGAAACCTCTGAGCTTTCGGTTAGAGCACATTAGGTCTCAAGCATTGATAAGTATTTGAGTTACTATATAATTATGGTTAGAAATTCTGTTTGTTTACCACCTGTATACTGAGTATTGTCATTCTTTAAAGTTTAGGCTATACGTGCTAACTACCACTTGTTCTTCAAAACAATGTTCGGGTAAACAGAATAATTTACAACACATGAGATAATAATTTAAATTTTATTAATAAAAGATAATATTTCATAAAACGTATCTAGGTCGACCACTTCGAATGAACACTAGTATTGTTCTTTTTTTGTTTGAGGTCTTTATTTGTGTAACAGACATACTTATTTAGTTTAGGCTTAGCATTTGCAGCTAGAGCCATTTCAGTCAAGCACGTGTATCTGTCATAAACAATAAGAGACGCAAGTGAATGTTGATTCCAAACCAAGGAATTTTTACGTAGTGCGCTAGTTTCGAAAGCTTCGTTGTAAAATGGAGCATCAGAGCTTACGTATGTTCCCAAAGAAGCGCTGAAAACTTCGTCCATGTCGCACCATCCGAAACGGTTAGTAGGTATTGTAAAACCACAGTACCTGTGCACATATTTGTGCAATTTGACAGCACTAATTAGTCGAGAAATAGTCATAATTTCGATTACAAATTTTCACCATATTAACAAATAATCCCTAATAAAACGTTCATTAAATCAAAGAGCGCTCGGCAAACCTGACATACATGTATGTATCTGAGTCAAATAAATATAAATTCCTTTAAGTCTTTTCCTATCAAGCAATTGAAACTTGGAGAGACACTCCCGCCAAAGTTTCGTTCGGATTGGATAGATTTACTCCTTCTTGTCGCACTAAAGTGACATTGGGGTAAGATTATGACGCGTATTCGCTTTTCTTCGATGGTAAATCGGTAAAATTTGTATCTTAAGCTTTTTTGGAGGCTCACTCCATTTCTAATCACAGGTATACAAGTTTTATTTGAAGGGTGCATTTGCTCCTCAACTGCCCAAAATTATTAGAAAGACTAACTTAGCAATGTTTTCGATACTTTTTAGAGAAAATTAGAAAAAGATTTTGCGAGATAGACCTCGTAATTTTGCTGATCTTGATAGGTGCGTAAACAGTTTTATGCATTCCTCCCTTATAGAGTGGCCAATCGAAACCACTGGTTTGATGGAGTCAAGAATGTTCTGTAGAAAACTCTTTAATAAGACAAAAAAGTCGAGAGCGGCAACAGACTGGACTTAATATAAAACACAATTAAATAGATATAAAAAGGAGGTCAGAAGAGCCAGATATCATCCCAGATTTCAGGCCTTAGGCTCTTACCTTACTTCTTCCGGAGCCTGACGGAACTTAAGGATGCTAAAGTTGCACATCTTCGTAACTTCGTGGAAAGGAAGTGGTTTGACATAGGCACTACGGCGTAGGCGAATAACTGGTCTACGAGGGACTATCGGGTCCAGTACAAAACAGTGCGTCGCTTTTGGGACCAAATGAGCTGGTCAGTACGGCTACCACTTTAACCTAACCTAATCTTTCCTAAGCTTTACTATGTCTTGTTTTTTGTAAAATGTGCATGCGTACTTAGAAGTATCTTAATTCGTTTCAATTGAAACCCACAAATTTACTGCCTTGTACCTGATACCTTGTCAATTATAATGTTATTACAATAATTTATTTACATCTGTGATTCAGGCACATCCGTGAGTAAATTTGAATTTAGTTGAAACTCCTCTTTATGTTGCATTTGAGGATAAAATTAGTACAATTTTTTGTCATTTGGTTTCACTTTTATAACATGTCAATCAAAATGCGAAATTGCTGTTTGAAATGTATGAGCTGTATTGAGAAGAAGACTTCACAAAAATATACAAGATTCATTCCAAAAGTATTGTAAGTGATTTAAAAGTTTTGACAAATTGTGTTCCTTATAGCATCAATAGTCTCCCGCTTCCATACCCGGAAATTAACAACGTTTGGATCTAAACTGGAGTAAATATAAATAGGCATGGAATTCGTCATGATCCACATGGTTCCATCTTCGTCAATCTGCGAGAAAAATTGCATTAATTATGTTGGTTCACTATACCAATCTATCTATAATTTCATGAAATTAAAACTGACACATGGACTGGATAATAAAATTCTGCCTCATAAAAAATGGTAATTCATTCGGATTTCAAACAACTCTAAATTAATTCCAATTGCAATTCAGCAAATTACAATTTGATTTCACAAAAATTAAAGGAAGAAAACGCCTTTCTTCGATCTAACTTCAAAATTTTCTCAACGGAAATCAAAGTATTAATACCTAAATAATCTGAAATGGAGACAGAATTTTGGAAGTATCATTAATTCTTTTGAATTCTGAATTCACATTACTTGACAATCACAATTTGCTCAAATCAAGCGCAATTTCAATCACCTAGCTTCACTTACCGTTAAATCACTTGGGTAAATCATTTGAGTTTCATCTTGCGCTACAGTTCCATGGTTCTGTGGAGAAAATTTCTTATTCGTGTTCCAGCAACCGACGCCATTACGTTGTATTTCAGCGTAGAAAACTACTCCGGTCCGCGGATCGTACTCGTGCATGGTCGACTGTCGCTTTGCCCCGCGACTTCCCAGTAGTGCGAAATCACGTCCATGATCGGGGCGCTGGGAGTTCTGTTCATTCTGCAGCACTTCAGTGGAGACTGAAAATTCGTTAGTGCTGGCCATAGCATGGAACAAAGCGTGTTTGTAGCCATCAGCTCTTTGAGGCCCAAGAGTTACAGAAAAAATTCCATCATCCCAGCGAAAGGTTTGGCCACCAATATTTAGATCACCGCCAAGAGGATCGAAACTAAAATAGTTATGGCTGAAGCTCCAAATACGGTTTCCATGAAAACTGTAACGGATAAATGAATTACAATAAATACAAAGGAGTTTATATCTCAGTGCATTGAATCTGGTGCTTAATGCAATGAAAGTGTAAAGGAAGTGTGACTGTACCACACCATTTTATGAAATAATACTTTTTGAGACCAATAGTTTACCACTCTCCAAAATAAACATTTAGTATCAAATTATACATTCCTTCTCTTCACTGCCTTTATTTTTTCTTCTTTCTATTTCTTTAATCTATTCTTTTATAATTTGAATGTTAAATAGTACTTCGAATAGGCACGAATAAGATGCTGTAAGTCTCTTCTCTGTATTTTCCCCCTATCTTTTAAACTACAATGCATCTAAATGCTAACCGCGCGAGAGCAGATACTGAAGCTAGTAAAATAAATATAGAATAAATTAAGAAAATAAAGTAAAAACAACTAAACACTAACTATTTAAACCAGAGCCCGGTTTTCGTTGCAACCTCAATTCATTAGTTACTGACCCATCGCACAATGGAAGTGACACCGTTTTCACCGAAGGGTCAGAATGTATAAGCGCATTTTTAACATCGCTGATTAACGCAATTACGGAAGCACAAAAACAAAAAGTCTAATTGATAGCTGCAAACGTTGTATGGGTGTCGCAATAACAATCTACGCGTCCAGAAAGCGACAGTCGATGATATTGATAGCCTATTCTCGCTCTTAGGTTACATCATAATTCGATTTCAGATCAGATTTGCTTCTCTCATGTTTATTGTTATACAATTCTTAACATAGAAACAGACCTAAAACTTAAAATTCAGAAGTTTTGAGAGTTCCAAATTGTAAAACTAAAAAGTTCGCTATGCTCTTCACAAAATATCACATTTCTAAATTTATTCAGTGAACATTAGGAAGGTACGTTGCTTTGACGACGAATAGATACCAATACTGTAACTGTTTAAATAAACTAATATGTCTACTAGTGTTAGTGTTGCGAGAGCACTACAACGCTCTCTGAAAAGAACTGTGTTAGGACCACCACAGTGTGATTTTGAATATACTACACATACCTGTACACATACAGCTGGTCGTTAACTAGATCCGGTATATATGCAAATGCCTGTTCGCATACTGTTTCTGAAACGTCGATAGTTATACTGGCCAGACCCTGGCCAGTTGCAACGATTGCTTCAGGAATTTCAAACCGCCGAATAACACGATCCTTTAATAAGTCGATCACCCAAATAGACGGACGTTGCACCTGTGTTCGGTTTCCTGCAGAGAATGATTGAATGTTAGAACTGCGTGATTAGGAAACTGGGCCTTGAAAAGTAACCTGGGTACTCCAGCATTCCGGTATCTATAAACCACAAACGCCGGCATGCATCAACAGTTGTACGATAAACTGATATTAGTCTACTTGCATCCGGCTTCGGAGTGGGCTGTTAGGGAAACAGGCTTGATTCAGTTAACATGCGAATGTTATGAATAAGTCAAGTACATTCCTTACATTCATACCGTGAATGAGAATACGAGTAAAATGAACCTTGAATTCACAGGAGTAACTCCGTAGCAAATACTTACACTTAAGTAATTACTCTCGAATTTCGGATTGTAGGCATATAACTTTGGACTGGGATTATTTCCGTCTTTTCGCATATCGACGTAGTTAAGAGTGGACGGTATTCCGATGCGTCTTCTCGGCATGGTGATAAACAGACGTCCTCGGAAATGGGTAGCTCCCATGGGCACATTACTGTAGGGTATGTACGAGGCTGTATTCGTGTAGGGTTCATCAATGTCACCCCAGCGACTACTTGTTGTGATTGGTTTGATTGGTTGATCACGCGATGTGACCTTGGTTATTTCACGTTTACTTCTGCGCAAACGGTATGCCAACTGATCAGGAAATATTATGGGACCTACATTGGAAAAATAAATCTATTTCTGCTACAGATGTGTGGAACGAAAGACTTTAATGCTAGCGATAACTAATTTGGACTCTAGGGAACTCCTTCAGCCGCATTTAGGCCTTCATTATGTCTCACCTGAATCCGGCTTACTTGCTGATATGGCAGCATCTTCCTTTAGCTCTCCGCTTTTTCCTCTGTTGTAGAAGTCCATTTGCTTCCATTGGAACACTTCAATGAGACCATCGGCTTTAATATATTCAATCAGGATAGCAAAAACTATGACCGTTAATGACAGTATTTCATGCTTCATTACGTTCATGATTTTCTTGAATTACGTCAACTTGAATATTTTGAAGTTGATGCGACCTGTACGTTCACTGCAAAGCGAGGCTCGATCTAAACTGATTTTTGTATTGAAGATTCATATCAGTACTTCATATTCGCGAACAATGAGATGCCGGCACTTCTCTGCTTCTTGGTACCCTACTTGGTAGTCCCGCGTAACTAAGATCATGAGTGCGGTTGTTATTAGCTTAAATGCAAAATTAGTTAGATCAGAATAAGTTTAAGATTTGCTGATTACTTTTAGCGTGTAGCGAACGGTTATTTAGCACCATTGAAAGCATGGTTATAAAGCACTCAAAACCTGTTTTTCCTCTCGATTTCCGGAATTAACAAAAATACAGTAATCGATTAAGATTTAAACAATACAATTTAACTAAACAATTAGTCAAAATTAAATCTTATATCTTAAAATTTAATTCTGAAAAAGCATCATTAAATCTCTGAACGTATTTCATTATTTTGGGACATATATTATATTTTAATACCGTCCTAAAGAAATTTGTATAGTAGGTTTTGCTGGTCACGCGTGGTTTACTTAAAAACTGGATTTAGGGTTTATTTGCTTAGAAATTCATTTGCTTAGACCTGCTGTAAGTTTGACAGATTTCATGAGGCAAACGAGAGAAATCTGTTTGAAAACTTAATATTATAGCAAAAACTATTTTCGTATGAGACATAGAAATTAATGAAACACTGGCTTTCCATCTCCTATCATTATAAAATGTTACAATTCTTATGAAAGAGATAATCTCTTAAGAGCAGCATTTGTTCATCGTAAGCAGAAGAAGCGTAATCTCTCTCTCTTAACAACCTTGGCATTGAAGTGGCTGGTAGCTGTTTTCTAAATAAGAGTCCGACAAATAAAAACATACTTCAATTGGCTATTAAACTTTAAAGAAAAAAGATCTTAGTATCTGCTTTCTCCTGGAAAGGATCAATATTCGTAAAAACAGCGCATAATAAGGAAAATATCTTAATTTAAAATATAGATGACCTAAAATCATTTCACGTGATGTCAGCTCCGGGAGCAAGAGCGTTTAATGTTCATGTTATTGTTTTCTTCAATGTTCTCTTCTTATTAATAAGTTTGATACTGCTGTACATATATGTTTTTTAGATAATACATTATAGTCTTTAATTTTTATCCACAATTGTAATTTGAATTTTTGTAAACTTATAATGTTGTTGAAAAAAAGGCTCAATAAAATTTCAATTCAATTCAATTCATTTCACGTGACCCAGCATGAAGAAGACACCCACAATTGATTTTAGCAATTTTTAACAAAATTGCAAGCTCTTGAAAACTATGTTGTAATAGGTAATTTATTTCAGTTCATATAATTTAATTAAATAGTTCATTTATTAGTTAGTTTTATAATTCTTTGTGCATTTTTATTCATTCTTTTCAGTTATCATCTTTTTCTGCTACAGCTAATTTCACAAACGTTTTTCTATATTCTTCTCTCCTTCTCTTTTTACTACTTTTCCAACTTTTCTAAGATTTCCCTGTTGGGTGTACCTAATGTCAGACTTTAATAGTTACCTCAGGTCAGACTTTAATAGTTATTCTGATGGCTTTAATGGAAATAAACCGCTAATAAACATCATATGTAAGCAACATACTGGCCTTAATATATTTCATTTTATTGCTCGTAGTTTAAACCTTAATAAACTGGACTATTTAAAATACGTATTTACAAACTGCACACCTGATTTCATTTGTATATCTGAAACATTAACAACTATAAACTATTTAGAAATGACAGATTACACACGAAGGGGACGGTGTTGCAGTCTATGTTAAATATAGTATAACAAATAACAAACACACAGTAAGGGGATAAACAATTATAAAATAAAGTAAGGGGATAAAAATAAAAAAATTTAGATTTAATAATGCTGTCATATTAAAGTGGAAGTGACATTCACATGCCTGTTTTAATTAAAGTATCAGCCGTTTATTTTGAAATTGGTTTAAGTCCATTTTAGAGAAAAAATGCTTTACAAGAAAAAATACTTAATGGTAACAATAATCACAATTTTTCTAATTCCTTTTATTTATAAACAATTTTAGTCTAGTGTTATCAAGATCGCAATAATTTTATCTTTTGAAAATTAGATACTTAACTAAATGTAAAAAAATAATTTGATGGCGGTTTAAGTCCACTTGAAAAAAATAACTTTGTTATGGAATGTTTTACGTAACAAAAATTTATAAAATTATTAATGCGAGGTAGAGTATGACATTGTAAATATTCTAAAGCAGAAAAAATATATTTTAAAATAGAAAGTAATAGTTCTTGGTAAGAGAGTTCTACTATTGTTTTTTTATGGCAGATAAACCAAGCTCAGGGGATGGCCCCTATGAATGCAAAGCATTTGTTGGTTCCGAAGGGATGACAGGTTACTGCAAAGGGGGAAAGAGCGAGTAGTGACGGTTTACACTTCGCTTAAAGGTTTCGACGCTGTAAGTGGGCAGGAAGACATGCGCAGGGAGATTATTCCACAATCTAATGACGGGACCGAAGAACGAATCCTCACGATAATGCGAACGGAATCGTGACATAAAATGGGTGCACCATCTGGAAAGCCGAGTAGTAGCTAAATACCTGAACCGGAGGAATCAGTCTGGTTAGTTCAGATGAACATTTACCATGAAAGTGGCGTTCACTTATCATACTCATAATTATTAATTACATCAATAATTACATCAAAAAGAATTGAAATCATACAAATTGAACTTTCTATGTAAGAAGTAGAAGGAAGAGTAGTGATGTGTGTTCATACACAAAAACCAGAGATGTGTCTATTGTTGGAAGTACTCAATTATGCGGTTATAATAACACCCTACATCACGAGGGCGTTCCAAGGTTTCAATAGAGCTGGATACCCTACTGTCCCCTATAAGTTTTAACGCACGACATTGAACACGTTCTAGAAGCTGAGGAAATGTTCGTGAAGCTCCCGACCATATATGCGAATTGTACTCCATTTTCGGACGGATATAGGTGGTGTAGATACAACGAAGATCGGTTGGAGTGAAGTATTTCTTACACCGCTTAAGAATGCCTAAGGACTTGGCTGCTCCTTTTGACACGTGAAAAATGTGATCGTTCCAACGAAGATCGCATTGGAGTGACATGCCCAGAACATCAAGAGTCTCCGGCTCATTAATATCCACACCACCCATATTTAGAGGTGGAAAATTGTCACCCTCTAAACGCTTGTGTGTCAATAGGCAGCATTGGCTTTTACGCGCATTAAAATCGACTCGATTCGTTCGACCCCACTCTTGGATTTTATTGAGGTCAGATTGGAGTGTGTCATTCATAATTCTGCATCTTTCAATGATCTCCAGAATAGAAGGACGCCTGGAGAATGAATATGAATGACAAATGCTGCTGTCATCAGCAAAGGAATAGACGGGGTTTGATGTCAATGACAGAAGGTCATTGATGAAAATAAGAAAAAGTATCGGAGACAAGTCCGAACCCTGTGGAACTCCAGCATTAATGAAGTGCTCTTCAGATGCAAAACCCTCTATCAGAACCCGAATAGAAAGGCCGCTGAGGAAACTCGATATCCATCGAATGAATACCATAAGCAGCTAGTTTAGACACGAGTGCTTTATGCCACACCCGGTCAAATGCCTTGGAGATATCCAAAGCAACAACCTTACTCTCACCGAATCGGTGAACACAACTGTTCTACCGCTCAGTGAGGAACGCCATCAAATCGCCTGTGGAGCGGTGAGCACGGAAACCGTACTGGCGATCACTGACCAATTAGTTGCTCTCCAGATACCTCATCAAGTTAAAATTTATAATGCTCTCCATAACTTCGGAAAGCATTGAACAGATTGCTATGGGCCGGTAATTGGCAGGATTCGTAGCCTCACCTTTTTTGAGAACTGGCTGTACATTGGCAATCTTCCAGGAAATAGGAAAAACCCCTGAAATATATGATAAGTTAAAGAGATTGCGCAACGGGCGAGCCAGTGTTGAGGCGCACTTTCTCAACACGTGGGCTGAAATGCCATCCGATGCCGAGGATTTGTTGACGTTGAGGTTTACAAGCACTCTTTTAACAGCCCGCGTTCGAAAGTGCATCTCAGGCATAATATGAGACACACCATCGATCACGGGTAGTGGTTGGCTACTCTCAGGAAGGAAGCAGTTTTCAGCTAACATTTTGGCTGATCATCCTTGAGGAGAGTTGGAATAGACGACTGACTGCTTGAATAGACCTGACTGCTTGTCTGCAAGCCGCATTAAAAAAGGAACGGTCTTTTGGTTTAATGGAAATTCTTTTATTGGGTATGAAAGACCTCATACCAAATAAAATTATATTTTCTACCAATTTTGCCGCAGCATTTATGTTTCTATCCCTGAAACACAATTGCGGATTGAAGGTGTAATATTTCCATAATCTTTCTTCTCCATGAGGTTTTAGTCCTATAGCGCGTTCAACTAGCCAATATGGCGACAAAAATAGATCTGTTGCTTATGCAAATTCTTTAACGACACGTTACACTCTCAAAGTTTGCGCTGTACAAAGCTTAGACACCGGATGTGAAGAAGAAAACTAGATAGTTGAAAACCATCAATTGTAAATACAACAGATCTGGACGAATGCCTGCGTAAATAGTCGCATAACCATTGTGATTTAGATCATTGCGGAAGAAATGGGAAAGGAAGATGTAATTATTTGTCTGTGTATGAAAACGCTACAGCTCAACTTGTGCAAAAGCGAACGAACGAACTGAACGTCGGTCGATGAGGAGAGCTTTTATAAAGCTTTATGATTGCTTTGTTATTTTTATTGTTTGAGTTGAATTGTGAAAAAGCTGTGTTTATTATGAAATACGGTGATTGTATGGCATTTGCCAATACGTATGGAAAAGATTCGCATTTGGTATCGTACGCGCTTGCAACACTACTTAAGTACCATCCCTAGTATATAAAAAGCTTAAAAAAAAGGATGTAGTTTGCAACCGGACAACCGAATTCAATGATGACGTGGAAAAAAGATATGCCAATAAATTTTATTTATAGTACACACCGACTTCAAATGCGAATTTATAATGATTTTTTATTGAATTTGTTTATGTTCATGTGAATCTGCGATAAATTGGTTTATAAGCCAGGGTATATAGAATTGTTGTGAAGTTATAAAAATTATGCAACAAACTTCAAATGTGATTATTAAATTAACTGAAAACGGTATAGAAATTTCACAATTCGTCAGCTATACAAATTTGCTGTTGAACGAAAATTTTTGGAATATTTCCAAGAATTTTCAATAAAAACATGAGTATATAACTTTTTAAATTTTTCAATTTGGCTCAATTTTTAGAAAATTAATTTCCTTGTAACCAAAATTAATATCTTCTACTTAGGAGTTTCATATTTAATTTCACGTTTCTTTAAAAGTTTAATCAAAATATTGTGCTTTTTTTTAGTTAATGTATAATTACGAGCATTATATTATATTCGTCTGGTTATTATTCAGAGTACCTGTATATAGTATATATATATATATATATATATATATATAAAATACATAATATGTCTATGTGCATAAATAAATTCATAAAAATGGAAGTCTTTGAATTTTAAAAACTTATTCACTTTTTTTGGATATATAACTAAGTTGGTATCTCAAACAAAGGTTCTGACAAATGTCAGATTAAGTTAAAAAAAGCATGAAGTCATCATATGATGACGTCTAAGGGTGGTGAATACAGGGTCTATTGTTGGTGAATAAAGGTATAATGCTTGTGAGTAGGGGTCTAGTGCTGGTGAGTAGAGATCTAGTGCTGGTGAAATATGGTGTCTAAAGAGAGTGAGTAACATTAAATTCATTCATTTGTGCGGTTTTCTTGCATGGCCAATGCTTTTCAATATATTAATAATGTGGTTGTTGCAACCATTGTCGGGGGGTCAATCCGTATTTTGAAGAATTACGTATGATTGCATACTCCCATGAACATACCCCACAAATGTTTTAGAGAAGACATAATTATAGCAGAGCTACCAACTGTTTGGTTTATATAAGGGTGGGAAATTAACTTTTGAGAACAGTTCTTCAAAATGTTTTTTAATTAAAGTAAAATTTTTGCTGGCACTTAGAAGCGACATAAGAAATATTAATGGGTTTTTCATAATAGGTTCATTATAAATATAATATTATTTTTACAAGCTCTTTTAAGAGTAATAGGCAGTTTACTTTAGGCAGTCAATGCTGATTTCTCCAAATTAATTTTAAGTTTGTAATTTTTAACTAAATGTTAATAACAAAATTCGGAGTCACTTACTGTAGGAGTTACAGCGGCACAAATTAGTAAGAATGATGATCACTTATCTGTCTATAATTCTCAAAAAGGAAATTTTAAGGAATTGTGTATTTTTTAATTACCGTTATTTGACGTGATATAAGCCTTCCATTTATAATCGATATTTTTAGGGTTTATTTTTACAGTTAAAAATTTGTATGCAATAGTTTTTTCAGTGAGAAATATAGTTACTAAGGTCGGAAGTATTTTAGTGCTTTTCAAACGAATTTCCGTCGTCCTTCGATATATATGCTTCATAGACAAACCGGTCTTGGCGATATGCTATATTCGATGATTTTTCGTTCTGAAACGAGAACAAACACTGAACACGACATACAAAGCCGAAACCGGCTTGTCTACAAACCAAAACAACAAGGGACGACGGAAATTTGTTGTAAAAAATAATATTTTGCCTTGAGGTAGTTATTTTCATTTTAATGGATTGAAATTTTCTCTTTCATATTCAGTATAATTTACAATCTTTAAAGTTACCGAAAAAAGTAAGTCTTTAACTTTAATTCAAAAAATTAGATTTAGTGCGGATAGAGGAAATTTAAATGAGAAAGTAGAAAGTTGAGCTGGCAGCCTTGACGTGAATGCTTGGATGAAGCAATACGATGAAAAACGAGCCCTCAGATCGTACCGCGACGAAAAAAGACGAGTAAGAAGCGAGCTGAATAAGGAAAATCCGTACACATTTTAGCTGGGTATAGTCTAATATCTAACAACGGGAAGCCACAAGTGCATCATATCTTGTGGAATAACCAAGAAGTGTGAAGGAATCCTCGAGCGCGCAAAAAACCTTTACTAGCAGCGCACTTGACGTAAGTGAAAGTGTCGCTGAAGTTCTGCTTCCTGCTGCGTCGCCCCCGCTTTCAACGTTAATATTAAGCGATTTTGCAACACTAAAATATTTGTATGTAAGTACAAATGTAGGAAACTTCTTGTGTCCAGTAGTGTTTCTTATTAATGAAAAGCAACATTTTTTTTTCTTAGGCCGCAGTTCGCGACATCGGAGCGGCAGTCTAGTGCACCACTTAGCAACTCATTTACTTTAAAGAGTGCCGTACGAGTGCAAACAAAACTGTAGGCTTTGTTGACGGGTTTCATGGAAACACAGAAACACAGCGAGTTGCGTGTCAGACTCCGACGAGTGAAATCTGGATCAAGCAAACTGAAGCCGGGAATCGCCGCTGTGCCAGGCACCAGCAAGACGGCATTGGCAAGTAAGTCTTCCGAGTCCGAGGATGAAGATTTTGCCACCGTCCACTTTAAGTTGGCTGCTGCATTGGAAGCTGCGGCAAAACACGCTTCCGATCTCAATTTAGACTGGCGCCATCCGAAGGCATCTAGACCCGATAGCGATGCAATGAATGCCTCTGAGGTAAAAACGGTGGAACCGATATCGCAGCAAGTGCAACCGAGAATGCAAGAGCCAAACCCACAGCAGAAAGAAGGAAGCGATTCTGAGGATGAAGAAGACGAAAAGTTGGTAGAGTTGATCTTGGCCACGCCTAGCAGTAGTGCTTGCTCCACCGAGGACGAGGGCACAGCTGAACTGCAAGGGGAAGCATTGTCGAGTATGTCCCCTCTTGGGAAGTACGAAGGGCAAGTTGTGACCCCTGGTGCTTTAAACACTACATTGTCAGATGAAGCTGGGGCTATTATTGATAATGGCGACAACCAAGTCGCAGCGGTAAGGAACATCTTGGAATTGCCGCCTTTTGATCCGTATGCGCCACAGTTTAAAGTGCAGCTCATCATTAAACAAATCGTGTCGTTAGCTCAACTAAAGCAACGCATCGTAGACAATTCCAAGGGTGCTATAAGCAAGAACGGACCGATTTCGGAATGCGACAGTGTGGCTGAAATGGTGAGTACAGATTTGCACTTTAAATTTATTTTCAGCCACAAAATCCATGAATGAAATATATGACTGTACTTTTTAAGAAACTGCGTGAATAATAAGTTGCATAAATAATAAGCTGCATAAATAATAAATTGCATAAATAATAAAAAACGGTTTTCCAAGCATCAGTAGAGAGCACAAGTTTAATGTAAACCATAATTTTTAAAATGGTCTAACTACTGATTAAATTCTACCTTACGTTTTTATTTGATTTTTATGTAAGTACAGTTTTTCTTCTTTTCACTGATGAACTCTGCAAAACTAGTTTGGAAACAGGAATTGCAATCAACTGAGAAACAGGCATTACAAATGCATTGCTTAAATGAACATTTGAATTTGTAAATATTGCCCACGTCTTACGCAATGTATATTGGGCACTTTCTTAGGATAGCAACTCAAATGCCTAATTTGATAGCTATATACTTTATGCCGTTAAGGGCATTTGTAAGAAAGCTTTACATACCTCTATTCGGGGCTGAAAAATTCCGGTCATGCATAGCAGACAGAAATTTACAACTCATGAAAAATGTGAATTTATTATAGAGAAGTCCGGAGGAATAAGTCATGAGGAGAAGTCAGGAGGAGGTTGCGAGCTAAAGCAGAACTTACGGTCCGTCTCACAGATTCTCGATACTAAAACAGATATTTGTGTTTATTTTATACATTTCTTGTTTCACAATGATTTGATAATCTACTTTTATATACATTTTATTTACAAAATATTATAATTTTTTCATCTGAGCGTCAAATGTATGCAGTTCAGCATTACGACAATTTTATCAGATAAATTACTCTCACTTGCTATAAGAAAATCAGACAGTTTGTAAAACGAGATCTAGATAATCTTTCGGCAAATAAAAATTTGTTTATTAAAAAATAAAAAGAATTCGTATTTAGAATATGCTAACCCCAAATTGTTCTTTAAAATAAAGTTTTAAAATAGTCTTTTAAAATACGCCGTATACGTACTTATCATAAGACTAACTAAAATTGAAATTAATAACTCCATCTCGTTCAAAGGAGTTCGCTAATATACATGTTAAGCACAGCCTGGAGGAGTTTTTTACTTTTTGCTCCTGCAAAAATTGCCTGGAGTACCGCGAAATTGTAGTCCACTTGATGGTGGCTCAATTTAAGGCACAACATATGGTTGTCATGTTAGTTGAGGCGCTCATGAAGGCCTATAGTCCAATGCTAAAGTAAGTTCTGGTGACTGCATTTGCGACGGCAAAGAAAAATTTACTTTCCTTTCAGAAATGCAACAGCCCACAATAAATTTGAAAAACTGTTAGATGCTAACAAAGAAATATGCTGGATGACCTGCGGCTACATCTACAATAAGATGAATGAGCATATGTACTTTATATACGACGAATCGCTTTCGGACAACATGATTCTCGTCCTATTCAGCGCAATGTAGGCGAATTTATGCCACTGCATTTAATTTAACGCTAATCTTTTTCTGCGCAGACTGCTTGTCAACAATCCCCTGTTACTGCTTCAAGTATTGTCGTTTCATGTGGCCTGCGTTGTAAAAGCTTATGCAGAAGGCTTTTTGGAGATTGTAGACCCGGACAACAGCAAAATTCCGGCCGAAGAGATGCTCAAATGTATGTATAACAACTGAGGGATGCAAGAGTCGTGCTTGCTTAGCACTTGGCTGTATTTCAGATATTCTCGATGGGTATGATGACTTGTGCCGCATCTCGGAACGTATATCGTGCTACCTCTTTGCATTTGAGAACGATTTCCTGCGCAAGTTTTCCTTGACGTGGACGTTGTTATGCCAGCGGCTGTATCAACAACACGTTTACTTAAACCTTACCGACACAATGTTGGCCTGTATAATTACTGTAAGGTTTTCACGATATTCGTTTGCAGAGTTTGTTTCTTACTAAACTTTCAGTTGAAGGAGGACGAATTAACAGCCCGCCATGCAGCGCTTATTAAAAAATACATTCGATTCGACGACAAGATGCTTTACGTCGACAAACGCTGGACGGATATATGGATGGAACTGAACAAATTCAATCTGTCCGACGTCGAGCGCAAGAGGCGAATGTGTCTGATGGATGTCCACCGTATTTTCGAAGTCGTTGTACAGGATGCCATTGAGCTGTCCACGCGTGAGAGTACCGACGACAATGATTTCTTCGATTTCCACACCCTGGAAAATCGTCAGCTTGCGTGGCAGAATATTATGGCCTACATGAAAATGAAGTGGCCAGATGGTTTCTACAATCCACCGAACACTCTTGTGTGCGAGGACAAGTGTAAAAATTGTAACGTTTTGCTCGAGTATCACGCAGAGTAAGTATAGGAAAAGCACATGCCTCTTCTCCAGAATTGCAGAATGAATTCCGATAAACTGTTTTCTTTTGAAGTGAAGATTTAAATTATTTTAAGTTTTCTGTTTACAAAGACCACCGATGCAATTCAACAGTTGAAGATTAGTGTAGTGGCGGTGCACTGAACATTCTTAACTTGAAACAGAAACAGTCGACAAAAGCTACATTTAGCCAGGACAAGAGATCTTCATGATGATATGAAAATTAAGTTGTTTTTATTCCCTACAAGCGAAGAGATAAGGGTATATCCACTTTGTCCTTGTACGTTTGTACGCGTATATATATATATATAAACCGCAGAAGTACTACACCTATATATATATATATATATATATATATATATATATATATATATATATATATATATATATATATATATATATATATATATATATATATCGGTGTAGTACTTCTACGGTTTATCGTCGAGAAACTTGACCAAGTAATTTTCAGCGGCGCTTCGGTCGACCAATTTATTATATATATATATATATATTATATATATATATATATATATATATATATATATATATATATATATATATATATATATATATATATATATATATATATATATATATATATATCGGTGTAGTACTTCTGCGGTTTATATATATATATATATATATATATATATATATATACGCGTACAAACGTACAAGAACAAAGTGGATATACCCTTATCTCTTCGCTTGTAGGGTATAAAGACAACTTAATTTTCATATCATCATGAAGATCTCTTGTCCTGGCTAAATGTAGCTTTTGTGTATATATATATATATATATATATATATATATATATATATATATATATATATATATATATATATATATATATATATATATATATATATATATATATATCGGTGGTAATATATTGGCCTTTCGGTCGGCCAATTTATTACCATCAAGAGAGTTTTGCAGAAACCGAAACAAATGGTAGTCAGATGGTGCAAGGTCCGGACTATACCGTCAATTTGTTCGTAGTCATCAAAGATGTGTGTGGCCGTGCATTGTCATGATGGAACACAACTCCCTCTCTGTTGGCCAATTCTGGTCGCTCTTTCTGAATTGCTTCGTTGAAACGGTCGAGCTGTGCACAGTACATGACCGAATTGATGGTTTCGCCAGGTTGCAGCAGCTCATAATGGACAATTTCCTTCCAATCCCACCAAACACTCAACGTAACCTTGTTTGCCGACAATCCATGCTTTGAAGTCGTTTGTGGAGGGTCTCCAGCCTTTGACCGTGACGCTTGCGTCCGATATTCTCATATTTAACCTATTTTTCATCGCCTGTGATAAGTCGCTTAAAAAATGTTTCGATTTCGTTGCGTTTCAGCAGCATTTCACTGATGGTAATTCGGTCAATCAAATTTCATTGTGTTAATTCATGTGGCACCCAAACATCGAGGTTCTTTTTGTAGCTTGCTCTTTTTAAAGTATTCTAAACTGTCATGTGATTGATGCTTAGTACCTCCTCTATTTCATGACGGCTTGCGTGCCGGTCTTGCTCCACCAGTTGCAAAATTTCATCGACTTTTTCGGCGACTGGTCGACCAGAGCAAGGTGCATCTTTGACATCGAAATTTCCGGAACGTAATCGAGCAAACCACTACTGGGCCCTTCGTTCACTCACAGCATTCTCGCCGTACACTTCACAAATTTTTCGGCATGTTTTTGCAGCGGTTTTACCTTTTTTTATAATAAAAAATCATCACATAGCGTATTTCTTCAGATATTTCACTCATTTTCGAATCAATATAACTTTACATGAGGTATGAATTAGAAAACTATCTTCACAAAAAATGTAAGCTAAAATGTCACCTTTTAAGCAAATGTTCGTTTGAGACAATCTGGTGAGTGTTGCCTAATATATAGGCACCAACATCATCTAGTGGAGGCTTTTTATATGACACAATATATATTCTTGCTTAGAATCACCTCCTGAGTCGATTTAGCCATGTCCGTTCGTCTCCCTATCTGTGAAAATTACGATCACAGGATAACGAATAGAGGTGTCTTCAAGAAATTTGCCCGGAATATTCTCTGTCATCATAGGCTGTTTGGGATTGAAAATGGAACCATCGGATCACTGCCGCGTCTCCTCCCAAAGTTTTATTATTAGAATTCAAATGTAAATTTATCCTATGGGTGTAGGGTATATGAGTTTCGGCCAGGCCGCATTTAACACTATTACTTGTTTCTAAATAAATTTGTTCACATTCTTCTTTTTATTCGTATTGGAGATATATATCTTACAAAAATAAATCACGGGAAGAACTTCATAACATTTGTTAAACAGATCATTGAAATTTAGGATGTTAAAGTGAAGAAGTGATGTTTTTATTTCACGAAAGTGTATAGTGCATCCTCGCTCCGTGAGTTTAATTTTAAAACGTTTTATTAGGTCGCTTTCTTCTTAGGTCGTCTGTCTGTTCGGGTACAAATTTTATAATTTATTTTATACTAACTTCCCGGTGAGCTTTAAACTTCAAATGTAGCTCAAACCTGGATGACAATGCAATATTAGGTATAAACTGACCACCGACGCCCACTTTGAGGCAGGAAATTTTGAAATTAAAATTTGCGCCTAAAAACATGCTACATGGCATTTACACACAAAGTTCCGAGCATTTCGGTTTTTGTATTGATTAAATTGCTTCGTGACTAAGAATTCAGATAAAGAGAAACTTAAATAAATATGAAATTTTCTACATGTCACTGTTATAATCTCATCAATATGTTTGAAATGGATTGGGAAAACTTCACACACACACACAAGACTAAAAGGCAGAAAATAATTGTTTAAATAGAAATAAATTTTGAACTATCACGTGTTTAAGACGGACTAAAAAGTTTAAAATAATTGTTCCTATCCCCATACAGATTTAGAACGAAAAACGTGGGGTGCAAGATATAATATAGTAAGGAGTGTAGAGAGTGGCTAATGCATGAATATTGCATGCGCGCCCCACGTTTTTGGCTTTAAATCTGTATGTGGCTAGGAAATTTTAAACTTTTTAGTCCGTCTTAAAAATGTGGTATTTAAAAATGTATTTTTATCTGAACAATTATTTATCTTTCTACTTGCTCACATCGGGCAAAAGAGAACAGTTTAATTACCACTTTTTATATCAAATATTAATACATATGTATGTATACCTGGGACTTCTACGCCTGGGTAAACATATGTACGATATGTATAGTATCACTGACTACCCATGTTCCTTAATTTGTAATTTATATTTTACCTTATGACACAATATGTATTTATTTTACAAAATCTTATGCTTCAAAGAAATGTTTCTTTTGTGACTAAGTTAAAAGAAACATAATTCTGATTACTTAGATGCAAACGATACTCCTAAATTGTGCAATTTAAAATTTTTTCTTTTCGTCTAAGAACCTGCAAGTGTATTACATGCTCCATAGCTGGTGGTCCAATGCCACCGAGGCGCAATCCTGACAACACTTGCTACAAATGTCTCGCCCTTCAACTTGTAGAGAAGGAAGTAACCTTCTACGAGTCCAAAATACTCAATGTGTGCGCAAGTGATGATTTTCTGTCTTTCATCAAGAGCAATGAAAAGCGAAAGAGCAGTACGCTTGAGGAATTGGGTGTTGAGGTCTGCTCCGCCTTAGCAGCTGCCGAGGAACAATTGGCTCCATCAGATCCCAACGACTCTAGTGGCGGAACGTACCATTTGGCCTGGGCTGTATTTCGCCACTTGAACAGTTCGTTGAACACCACACGTTAATACGTTCGATTTCACTCAATACTGTTCTTTCAGATCGCAAACGCTATAAGAACACTAGCATTGACGCAAAGTGTTTCTGCAGCCAGTGCGAGTTCCAGGCTTGCCGTTTGGCGCGCAAAATACTCAATAATGAGATCGAGCCGAAGTTGTCCCTTCACTTGATTAAGTACTACCAACCGCTTTCGATGAGTCGAGAAGAGTTGCGCTCAATTCTGCCCAATATAATGCTGTACAACCGCAAAATGGTGTCTTCTAACATGGGGCTGGATTTGAACGATGTGCACGATTTGGTAGTCAAGATTTATTGGACGTTCGTCATATCGCTGTATGCGACGTACTTCATTGAATTCCGCAAGGATTGTCCATTGCGTTTGGAACACTTTGAGTTGGTTAGTAATGACATCAAACTGCAAACTGCAAATTTAACGGGCAATAAAGACGACACCGACTTCGTGTTATTCCTGGATAAACTTAAAGGGTGAGTGATTTTGATTTTGATCCGATTTAAAGTTCATAATAAACTATACCTCGTAGTTTGTCATGTGATAAGGATGAGCTTAAGTTCGAGTGAGTTTCAGTTATTGCTTTAATTTATATGCAATTCAACCTTTTTAAAATCGTTTTTTACATTGTTTGCAGGGTGGAAAACCCTGAAGATGAGCATTCCGAAGAAATGCAGAAAAAACTGGATGAATTTTTAAAAACCAATAAAAGTGCACAGTAAGTTTTCATTTATACAGAGTACCCAAACACAATTGAATGCGAGCGACGTTTTTACCAACATTGCCTACTTTAGATTATTTTTGGCAAAAAAGCAAATTTATGTTTTAATTTTGAGATTGAATATCGCTATCTCTTGGACTAATTGATACGTGGATTAAATTGGACAGTTGATACATGGGTTAGATCACAAGCATAGATTTAAAATTTTAACGCTAACAGTGATAAATTTTTTTGAAATACTTTTCATATCTGCATTCCTGTTCTGAGTGTAGTGAAATGAGCAATGACTGGTAAAGCAATGGCAATATCTGGCGCCATGAAGCTGTCAATGAAAATTTGCTTTGCATTGATACTTGATTTTTCTACAGATGGGCAAAGTTGGTTTTGAAAACGATTGCCTTTTGATTAAATTCGTCTCTCTGAAAATATGTAATCTCTGACCTAGGAACTCGCCTCAAATTGAAAAAATTCATTCGACGGAATCTTCAACGGAGGGCGTGCCCACCGCTAACGTTGCGGCGGAAAGCAGCAATAAAAGGAGTTGCAAGGACAAATCAAAGAAATGTAACAAATACTAAATACTAGCCGATAAATAATCAAATACTGATTGTTCTGATAATCGACCACTCAATTGATCACTTTCCGTTACTGGATTGTTGGTAGATATAGGAAAAAATGTCTTTGAATTGTATTAATTGAAAATGCTGTCTTCATCAGTGTTGATTTAATAGAACAAACAACATTCCCTTAATAATTTAATGACTTCTTTTATCGATTAGGTCCATACTTGAGAGTAACGATTATTGATCACTTTGAACACTTGTTTCAGGTTGCTTCGACCATTCCGACTTGGGCGATCACTGTAAGGAAAACCATTCCAGCAAGAAACGGATAAAGAAAGTTAGTGGTAAATTTGCTCCTTTTCTCAGTACTGAAATCTTTTCTTGCCAGGAGTGCAATCATGCTCGTATGAACGAAACACGAGACAGACTGAGAAAGAAACTATCACAGTTGGTAAACGCTCGGAAAAACATTAAAGCAGCAGCCGATAAGCAGTCCGCTGCTCAAAACCCGAAAACCAGTCAACCGCCGAATTTGAAAACCTCATCAAAGACAGCCGCATGCTGTGGTGTGAGCGTCAAGACAGATGCTGACGGCGACAGTCTGGAGTGCCTTAACACACTATGCAAGCGAATCAATCACATTAATACCGGCAAGCCTGACGCAATGGAAACAACACTGCCGCCTACCACGAAGCCCACAACACATTCAAACGCAGGGACGTTATCACCGGTAAACAAAAAGCACACTCAGAACAGCTTAGCAAAGGAAGCGTCGTGCAGGGCAAACGTCGGCAATTCGCAAAAGCAGGCGAGTGAAAAACGAGTGGATGGCAGAACAGTCAGTGCTCCTGCTGCCGCCGGTGAGGCGGCAGCTAAAAAGAATGGCAGTGGCTTGGACATGGTGAACGAGATCTATGAGCTCCTTGGTAGCTATTCCAAGGACCAATCCAAAGTCAAGAAGTGGATTAACGAGACCCTTAGCTACATTGAAGGATCCAGCGGAGGCAACAATGGAAAACAGCAGCCACAGCCCACCAACGCGAAAAAAGCTGCTAAAAAGGCCAAGCAAAAACAGCGTAAAGAGGAAGAGAAGCGTATCGCCGAGTTGCAAGACTTACGGGGTCAATTCTACGACATATATTTTAAGGAATTTGTCGATAAATACGATCTAAAAGAAATGAAAAGCAGTAAGAAGCGCGACAAGAAAAAGATAAGCGAGCTGGAAGCAAATGTTAAGAAGCTGCAAAGAGCCAAAGCAAAGGTCGAGACTGCCATACTTGAACTCATCGCCACGGTGAAGCAGACAAATGCTGAATTCAAGTTCTCCTATCTACCAACGAAGGAGCAGCAACTGGAAAAATTAAGGGAGCTAAAGGGAGAAGCAGCTTCAGATCCAGGTAATAGCAGCGACCCTTCAAAAAAGTCACTCTCAGCGGATGCTAGCCAGCAACAGACAGAAACCCAGCAGTTTATGGCTTCTTCTGTTGAATCGACTGACAAGAATCTGGGTGCCACTAGCATTGCTGCGGGCAACTACAGCTTACCCTATGCCCACGCGAATAACTTTCCGTATCATCAACTCGATATGAAAGGCGGAGTCGCTCCCAACTCCTCCTCGTTCGGTATGATACGTCCACCTCTGCCGACTCCGATGTGTTATGCTCCGCCGCAACATCAGCAGCTGCCTCCTGACGTCGTCGCTGCAATGGCAGCGAACGCTGCTTGCCATTCCACGAACGACCCCTCCAAGCGCATTGTGACCATTCGGCGCGTTAACTTACCGAATGTGCCAGAGCCGCAGGTGACTGTCACAGCAAAAGGCAGCTCGCCAGACAAGGATAAACTACTCTACACTTTCGTCAATGGGCAACTGCTGCAAAACGGAGCAACCGTGCCTCCGATAACACAGCCGCCTGGAGTTTCCTTGCAAACGCCGAACGTTCCTGCCACTGCGGCCAATCAACTTATTACGGCTCCAGCTCCGCCTCTTTCTAAAACTCAATTAAAAAAGGAACGCAGGCGCTTAGCACAGAAAGCCGCCGAAGAAGCAGAGGCTGCACTTAAGGCAGAAAAGGAGAAAATGCTGGAAGATGAACTTAAATTGCAGAAAGAAAAAGATTCAGAGGCAGCTGCAAAAAAGAACAAAAGAAAACCGAAAGACAGTATTAAAGACAAGCTAAGTGTAGAGCCACAGACTGTTAAGCATTCGGTTGCAAAATCAAAAAAGAAGAAGAAACCCGTTACCGTTTCCTCTGCGTCAACGACATCCATTTCAACAACCGATGCAACCGAATTGGCGGCTGCTACGTACGCAACATCGACACATCGACGATCATCCTCGGCAACTTCGTATTCTGCAGCAATACCGTCGTCTCACGTGTCAACAAGTAGCCAGATAAATACGCGCGATAACTCTGTTTGTAGTCAAAACGCGAACTCGAAGCTGGCGAAAGCTAAACAGGTATCCACGTCGAATGACAAGCAAGGGCAGAAGCAACTCAAGAAAGTGAATCAGCAGCAGGCCCATAAGAAGCCATCGACCCCACCTCAAATCCAACCAGTGATACAGGAACTCAAACCACCGCAGTCGACTGAGCACGTTACAGAGTCGAATGACGAGAAGAGAAAAACTAAACGTCATAAATTAATCGACAACGGACAGTTCGACAACAATCCATTTAAATCTCTACACATGCAAAACCTCTCATCGGATTCCGAATTCTGCTCGTCTTCCTGCGATGAAGAGGAGGAGGAGAATACCATCGAGGCGGAACACAAATCGAAGGAGGTACAGAAGCCAGACACGGTGACTCCAAAGTCTAAGACAACTAAAATGGACCAACCTAGAAAGGATGCTAGCGATGCAGAGACTACAATTGAGGTCTGCAAGAAGCAACAGCAGACGAAAAACCCGAACCCGAAACGGGTGCTCAAAACTGAAAGTGAAAAGCGCGACGAAATACCTAAAGCTGCCCCAACAAAACCTGAAAATCAGCGGTCAGCGAAACCCGATAAAGATTCCCAAAGAGGACGGACGCAAGAACTGTCAGTAAAGCAAGTGGATCCGACGGCCCAGCCCAGAAATCAGCAACAGCGTAAGAAGTCGAATCAGCTACGTTATTCTGGCAACCAACTGGCGTCTCAGACAACCACAACAAATAAACGCAGCTCCGTTACAAACACTCGCAATGATCGTGCTTCCAATCAGCGTATGCCAGCTGTATCGTCTTCAGCTTTACCGCCCGGTCCTTCTGCCAATCGTAACTACAATCGCAGCTCAGCCCGTAATGACGTTGCAGCGTCTGCCGAACATCTATCGAGGAATCCTTCGGAGACAGCATCGAAGCCCGCTTCGAAAAGATCACAAAAGCAAGCACAACGTAACAAGCATAAGACCCAGAAGCAGCATACAAACAATGACCTCTATGCCGGAATACCCAACAACATGGGATACTTTAATGCTAGCGACTTCACGATTCCCTCGCCACAGCAAAAGCAGCAGCAAAAGCAGTTCCAGCAGCTCAAACAGTCTCAGCAGCAGCAGTATAAGACCATCCAGCAGCAGATGCAAAATTTGCACTTGGGCACCCGAAACCAGTCTGCCCCATCACAACAGCTATCCTCAGCGGATTCGCCACGACAGTCATCGTCAGAGGCTAAAGCTGGATCCAGCAGCTGTGGTAACTCTGTTAACATCAGCATCATGGATCAACTTAATCGCGGCGTTCAAGTAGAGAATTTGTCGCTACCTCCGGGCATAACGCTGACTAAAGTGGATCCAGCAAAAAGCGAGCTTCTGCGCAAAAAATCCGAGTCAATTAAAAAGCTCGCGAAACCCTTGCAACCGCAACCACAACAATTGTCGCAGTCATTCCATCATCCTGGGGCAACTATTATTGCGCCTCCTGTCGCTTCAGTGTCTGGGTACTACGGTCTCCCATATGCAGGTGTAGCGGCTGCTGCTGCACTGGGACAGAATGGTGGCTCGGGCAACGTCATCATGCTGGAGGCGATGCCATCTACCGAAAACGCTCCCACGAAGCCTCAGCAAGTAAAGTCGAATGTGGCTGCAGCTGCGGCTGCTGCTGCAGCAGCCGCATCAAAGGCAAAGTCGTCCAAAAGTAAGAAGCGCAGAAATAAGTCCAAACCGGCAAGTGGCTCCCGTCAGTCCGCCAGCAATTCTTCTGCCAAAGCAGACCTACCGACAGTTGGGTCTGACGGGCAACCGAAAATGGTGACTTTGCGCAACCCAATGTTCCACAGCGGGCCGCCTGGAGCGGCGGCGGCAACTATACTGCAACAGCCAGCTTTGATGAAAGGTACCTTTGTCAGAACATCGTAAAAGTGAAGTTTAAATGTTCCGAATTTTTACAGGTCGTACAATCGGTGGCTTACCCATCGCAGCAACATTGCCGATGGACCAGCCAGCCTCAATAATAAAAAATGAAAACGGTATGTTCACCATACGCAACCCAGCACTGCAGCAAGCCGTAGCCAACGGTCTGGCCATTGGAGGCTATCGTCAGTTCGGGAACGTGAATTACTACACTCCGCAAGAAGCAGTGGCAGAAGCTGCCAGAGCTACGCAACTAAATACGGCTAATGCAGGCGCTCAGCCATCTGCCGAGGATTCGACCTTTTCCTACTTCTCGAACTCCTCCATCTCTGATCAGCCGCAGCAGATTGAGGAGCGCGGTGGTGCAGTGAGCGGTTCAACGACTGCTTCATCAAATGCTGGCGAACTGAATTGCCCCGAATTCTCTAGAAGCACGCAGGATAACGACATCAGTATAAGTTGCACACGTGTCATGAGCGGAAACGGCGGACTGACGGGTGACTCCGCCGTCATAGCTCGTCCTGTTCAGCCTCCAAAATGCATATCTGCCATCGGAAGTGAAATCAAGAGTGCGCAGCAGCAAAAACAAAAATCCATAGAGCAGCAGTGGACAAACTTTGGACAGGACTTGGCCAGCAATGCCAATTCTTCCGATGCTCGTACGAACTATATTTCATTAACCAGAGTTTTGTTTCTAAACTAGCAACTAAAACATTATATTTGTTAAAGAATCCAGCTTTCAACTAATTTTGCCATCCAGCTTTCAGCTAATTGGCCATACAAATTATGAATCTGTTTTGCTGAACTTTCCTTGTGAATTCTGAAGATAACGTATTCCTTCAATATTCTGCTTTAATAATATTACACTCCCAATATTACTAATAATTCCCACTCATAATCTCTAACCCGCCTAAGAGAAGCCAGACTTTTAAACATATTGAAAAGAATGTGTCCTTTTGATTTGCGGATAATTTCAAAAATAATTTAGGGAATGTGATCTTTTTAGTATTCTTGGTCGGAAAAATGTTTTTAATCAACTAATAATTTTGCAGTGGCTTGCAGTTCATCATATCTTAGTGGCGGTTCACGTAATGCCATAACGAATTCTCCTATCCAGGACAAGTACCAGCACTCGAACTACTATAACGGATTCGATGTGTTCCCAGCGAACAGCACAGGCAGTCAGATACCGACATGCGGGCGTTCGAGTCACGCTGGTTCCTTGTTTGACGCCTCCGATTGTCACCTAAACCACAACTGTGGCGACGACTCGCCACCACCCACCATCACGGGCTTCAATCACTACCTGGAAGGCATACCAAACACCGGAGTCATTCGATACGACGACGCGACATTCTTGAAGACTCTCATGCCAGGACAGAATCTGAACAACGAGGTGCCCGTATTCATTTAGCGTTGACCACGTGATATTCTAAACCTCTGTTTGAACAGGTCTCAATCCACAACGTTAATGACTCTAGTTTCACGCGCAACTCCGCATCCCCGTTACCACACCGTGTTGAAATATCAACCGTTTACGCAAACAGAACGACTTCCGAAAATATTTACGAACACTGCTCGAATTCATCCACAAACTACCGAGAAACTTTGAACGAATATGGAAACGGTAAGCTGGGCCCGAGTTTAAAGTATTTTATATTTGTCTTACGTGTGCTTCTCTGTCCAGATGCCAATCTCTTTGTACCCAACAGTCTGTTGAACTTGAACGAAATTGATTCCGTTAATCATAATGCAGATTCCTTTAAGGGATTTAGCTACGACTTTGAACAACACGAGGAAAAACCGGAAGTCCACGTCAACGTAAATGATTTGCTCATGAGTAACGCATCCTCGGTCAGCAGCAGAGCCTCGCCATATATGGACGAGAACGCAATGGAACAGTTTGTGCAAAACATCAACGCGATGCAGATATCAGCACCAGCAGTTTCCCGAGCAGATGAGCAGAGCGCGCAGCTAAATAGCGGTTCTGGCGGTAGTGGTGCATGCAAGAACACTACGAATGGCTGGTGGTAAATCGCGTGAAGCCCAAGAGATACAAAAGATGCAATAGCAATTATAACCAGACACAGGCCAAATCGTTTGTCCTTTGTTTTCAAATGCCAACTTAAGTTAAACGCATGCTGCGTCATACTCACCTCCGCTGCAACGCTGCCAAGATTAGAACTCAACATTCGCAAGCGCCACACAGCAGCGAATGGAAAATATTAAGTATCATTTCCGCTCGGACAACTACATGAAACAGTATTTTCAGACCAATGTGTTGAAGCTATTTTAACTACATATTGAATTTAACGAATATACAGAACCTAAAGTGGGAACGGTTTGAAGAACATGAATATTGATAAATCGCTTTTTAACATCTGCTTATAATCACAATCGCAACAATTGAATGTTTCAAATGTAAATAATAAATGTAGACTGTATTGAATCTGAAATTGCCTTTTAATTTCTTCTTAGCATTTCTGATAGAGGGAGCAATCACGTCTTGTAAGGGCTATAAATTACAGCGTAATTTTACGAATTTACTCTTTAACGGCTAGTTTGTTTGCTTTATCAATCAAGCGCAAAGTTATTAAATAAAAAAAACTCCCAGGACATACAAAGGGCACGCCTGCTTTTGTAATGGATGCAAATTTTAGGAAGAACTGGTGTACGAGGGAATATGTATGTATTCAGCGCCATCTCCAGAATCGGTTCCTTAATTTCAGGCAGTCCGTCTGCTGCTGACCCACTACGTAAACTTCTTTACTTATACTGAATTTAAATTGACGCTTTCTGAAATTTATTAACAATTTTGGTATACAATTTACGCTTGCTCAAATTAAATTTACTATTCTGAAATTTAATTTACGCTCTAATCAAAATCTTGGAGTTTTGAGATATTTAACTTTTTACGACTGCAATTTTTTGAAAAATAATTGGTTTGAAAAATCTACTGTAACACCTTCAAATTCCTTTTTAGAAATTAAAAAGAAGCACATAATTGCTCCCCATTACGTTTTTGCAACAGAACCGCAAAGATTAGGAATTAAAGCTTCCATTATAGTATCCTGCAAGGCATCTACTCTAGAATGGTTTAGTGACTAATGTTCAGATTATAAATACCAACTAATTTGAATACTTTTAAAAATGTATTGCGCTTGGACGCTGGAAAAACCCAATACAAAACATCAGAAACATAAAATCCTTTATTCACCGTAATATAATTCATTAAAGCAGTCAATTATACAGCTTTTTCGAAATGTATTGTCATAAAATTTTAGTTTTTCGGTTTAGAATTTATTGTAAATATTCATAAATTCATTTATGTTTTCTTTTGGAAACTTTAACGTAACTGTACGATTTCGTCTTCTTTCTTACTCCAAATTTGGTTAGAAAAAATTGGATCTGTAGCTCCGAAAGACGAAAGTTTTCGATAGGAAAATACTTATTTATGTCGAAATTTGTCGAAGTTCGATCCAGAGAAATTAACTTAATTTTTAAACAAATTTCTGAATTCGTCATTAAATTTTTAAAAGTAAAGTAAATGTTGGAGCTGAGAAAGTGGCCAGGCGGACTTATGTTACAGTTTGACCCAGTACCTTCATGATGATATCTACACGCATCCCTCAAACAGGTGAAATTTACAAATTGATTTCACTGTGATAAAGGCAATATCCGACTAAGGTGTTTGTGTCATACCGTAGACTGGCTTCTTTACTCTCAATAAGTAACAATCGCAAAAATTTATCATATTTAATCTTTATTTATTTATAAAATCCTTGAATTTTAAAATAGATTTAATTTAAATAATACCAGCTGCACTAGTTACAGTTTTCATTAGAGAACCTACACCACCACTGGACTAACTTGGCGATAAGCAAGTTAAGGCGGCTAAGGATAAGGCGGCACATGCACCGCAGTATGTGTATCCGGCATGGCTGTGAGTATAAAATTTAAATATTTAGTATAATATATAAAATTTAAAATAAAATCTGCTCTACATGTTCTTTTTTCCTCCAGAGTACTTACTATACAGTGCTATTATAACTCTTGCAGGGCCGTGAGAGAGTTCCCCTGCACTCAGCCGAAACGATCAAGCAGCCTAGAGAGTTCTGAGCCTAGAGACGAGGACGAGATTTAGTTGTTACTCGGTTTATTCATTTCATTATTAGTTGTATTCAATTAACTATTAGAAAGTACTTTGCTTCAAGAGTACAATTTCGTAGATCTTTCGAGATTTTTCTTTCAAAGTTTAAAACAAAGCCTGGGTTTTAACCTACGTTTTCTTGCAAAAACGAGAAGCGTTTTTATACAAAATAATAATGTGCCAATTGAAACTATATTTCCCATTTAAAAAAGAGAAAAGAAGAATAAATATGAGATTTTCCATCTGCATAATCGTTTTTTTGAGTCTCACTATAAAGCACATGTCTTTCCCAATCTGACTTTTCAGTGCGTCGAGTTCGGCGAATACTAAATATATGTTTATTTCTTGTTAACATTTGGGAACGTGTAACTAAAAGAAGTCAGTTTGCCAGATTCTCATTTTTTGTAAATAACTTAGGTATTCTTGTTTTAGTGACCTTAGAAGCATTTTATGTTTCTTGTTAGTGTATACAAACTACAATTGCCGAAAAGAAGTGCGGGGTATTTATAATTAAATAGGGCCGGTTTTTGGAACAATAAAATTTGACATAGTCCTATGCGCGGAACACCCTGTTCCAGTATCTTTTTGGACAATTTTCACTCTCAGTGAAATGTTTTGCTTATTTACTAGTTGCCAAGTTCATCACATTTACAATCTTAGTTTATCTGCCAGAAAAATAAGCTAAGCAGTTTTTCTTAATGTAAACGCTCCTATGGACCAAGTTTGAAATTCAGTTGTTTTCAGTTCATTTCTGCGATGTAGATAACTCAGTTAACTGGAGACAGTTAATAATACGTTTCGAGCGGGGAAATACATAGTTACTGAAAGCAGTAGGAATCGACAAACTGTTTCTAAGGCACTTTGGAAAAGCTTTCACTCAGTGCAGTGCATACAGAATAAATGTGTATTTTCTTCTATAGTTACTCTACTATAGTTATTGTCAAATTCAATACACGCATAGTGATTTAAATGGAATTTACAACGATGGATAAAAGAGACAGCGAAATTGATTTGCTTTACGAAAGCATTAGGAAAGAATTGAATTCAATCATCAATGACAGGTAGTTAATTTTTCTTGCTGACGGACTTGCGGAAATACATATCGAGGGGGTTTCATTTGTTTGATTTTTAGCAACTCCAAGCCACGTTTGCCATCTCGAGCAGTGGAACAAACCAAGGGGGAACTAGCAGGCACTAACAATGACACTTTCAATACGGAATCCAGCTGCGAACGTCCAACAGATTTCCCTCCATGTAAATCAGAAGAGCTCAGCGAAATCGAAGCTTCCTTAAGGAATGTCCTGTTGGAGGGCGAAGCGAAGCACGACATTGATGCAGATATCAAGAAAATGCAGGTAAACTTAAGACAGAGCTATGAACTCTTCCATACAATATGTGATAAGTTTGAAGCCATAAACTTCTTGGGCCTTAAGAATCGCATTAAAGATTTGCACTTGGATGTTGACGAATGCAGCAACGAGTCCAGAAAGGCTAAGAACCGAGAACTGCGAGGTATTTTCGAAGAGAAGTACGCAGGCAGGCACTTGGATAGTCTTACTGCCGATATCAGTACAAGATTCCAGAAGCACGCCGGAGAGTTTGGCGACATACCAGAATTAAGTGCCTTTTTCCAAGCATGTTCACAACTTCAACATGGATTAGAGTCATTGAAACGCCAACGAAACGACGCTAACGAGCTCGGAAATTGTGTGAACCGTGCAACTAAGGCTAACTGTGACCGGATCGACGAAATTGGAAAAATGATGTCTAAGGATTTAGAAACTGAAAAGAATTAGAGGAAAGTTTCGATTTCAAGAAGTAATTATTTTCGGGCTTAATACGCAATAACTGATTTATCTGATATAACAAAAATCCTTATGTTGTGGAAGTCTTAATTAAAACATTCCTTAGCACATGTGTATAACGGTTTCCAAGTTAATCTCTGTTTTAAATTCGGCCTAATAAATTAAATTTTTGTTATAAAAATTATTAAAGCTTCTTTATATGTATATAGTGTGTTAAATTTATTATATTTATTATAAATATAAAGTAGATACATTAAGAGCAACGGTATTTCTCCGATCGGATTGAATTCAGTGTCGAAATAGAAACACGATCGAGTGAAAAATCATTCTCTAGATTACAAGAAAATTAACTCTGAGTTTACAACTTCAACTTCCGATTTTAAAAATCATGTTCACGTCTTAATAAAAACAAAAATCTCATAGCAAGACATGAATTAATTAAGTTCGTATAAAAGCTGCTTCATGAATTAATTAAGTTCGTATAAAAGCTGCTTCAATTTCCAGCATTTGCTCGAGTTTGTTTGACTTTTTAAAGCGCCTACTGCTTATGGATTATGGAACTCCTGCGGCCTATAAAGATTGAAATATACTCGAACAGACAGGTATACTAACTTGTATACACTTACTCGTGAATACTTATATAAAGATTTGTACTATATTTACACAGTAATAAAGATTTTAAATGCAGTTACCAAAGACAGAAAAGAACGATGTGTGATAAATATATACATCGCTGCAAGCGAGTATCTGTCGGAGTATATTTTGGGTGTATCAGACGGGTATACGAGTTTCCAAGTACCAAGTTGAAGAATCTAGCTGTATTTTCACCAATCTTTTTTTTTGTTTTTGTGGAAAGCACAAAACGAAAAAAGCTCCATCACTTTAAGAATCTTTTAATGGAATCTATTGGGAAAACAGTAATATATGGGGAAAGTAAAGTTATCTGTAACAATGAAATCATTATATCATGAATGAATTAAAACACTTAATACCAACTTTTTTTTATTTACCTCGTTAACACAAGTTCTCAGCGATTCGATGACGTCGTTTACAAAAACAAACATTCCTTAATTCTGAATCAAATAAGTTTATGCGCAATGTTTCTTAACGCGTTCATCCGGCTTCTGATCGCTATAATGGATTTACAACTGCTTCAGTGGAATGTACAGATGTCAACACTAATGAATTTGAAAATGTGGTTAATAAACGCCGCAGAACAGGAAGTAATCATGAAATTGATCTGTCATCGTACGCTATGAGGAGTCAAGAGCAGCTTTCTCAACCGAAACAGATAAGTTCAGAAAATCGTTTTGCTATACTAGGTAAACTGGAAATTGAATCTGACCCGATTACCGTTAGAACTCGGCAACCTGCTCGACAGAAAGCCAATGATAAAAGTATTGATAATACTTTTTGTCCTCCAATTTTTCTATATCATGTAGATATCAAACATGTAGTTAAGCAATTAAATGAGAAAAATATTGTTTTTAAAATTGTAAAAAAAAAACAAAAATAAGAGTAAACTTTATCTTAAAAGTACATCAGCTCATTCCGAAATGATGCAACTCTTAAAAGATAAAAATGTGGAGTCGTACTCCTACACTCCCAAACAGCTAAAACATACTAAGTTGGTTTTACGGGGACTGTATCATAATACTGAAACTGAGCAGATCAAGAGTGCAATCGATTTCTTAGTTCCAAACATAGTGTCCAACCTTTCAAAGTTTTCAACTATTAATTAAAAAAAACTACATTGACACAGGTTTATTTCTTATTACGTTGAATTTGGGAAAGTCAGCAAATAAGGTAGCAGCTCTAAGGTTCCTTCTTAACCAAAGGATCACTTGGGAGTCACCCAGAAATTCTAAGAAGGAGGTGCAGTGTTGGAGATGCCAGAAATGGGGTCATATGTCCAATAATTGCAACAGACCCTTCTGTTGCGTTAAGTGTGATCAAAGGCATTTACCAGGGGCTTGTAAGTTTGTTTCGAATGCGAACAATTTGCCTTATTGTGTGAATTGCCAACAGACTGGCCATCCGTCAAGTTTTAGAGGTTGCCCAGTGTTCAAGAAATTCGTTGAAAGCAAAAATAATCGTAAAAAAGAATCTATTGATAGAAAAATGTTGGCTTCAGCTAATGTGCGTACTTCAATTAACAATTCTAACTTCATATCTCCTAAGAAGTCTTTTGCGAGTCTTTTTAAAGATTCTGTTCCGAAAAAATCCGCAAGGCCTGCTTTAATTAAGGAATTTTTAGAGATTGAAAACTCACTGTGTCAACCTGTGGAGCTTTCTTTAGAAGACAAAATTGTGTTATTTTTATCAGATTACAAATCACTGTCAAAAGTGGAAGCTAAGAAACGTTGCATGTCTCTTTTACAAGAAGTTAACGATGCCTATGGTCCGTGATATTCTGAACGTTCTTTCATTTAATGTTAGGTCACTAATTGAAGTGAACCGAAGACTAGATTTACTACAGTTGTTAAATTTAAATAACATTGACGTTGCGTTTGTTCAGGAAACTCACTTGAGGGCTAATCAAAAAGTTTACCTGGAGGATTTTACATTTCTTCGTGATAATAGTCAGCTTGTTGTGTTGGAATAAGTTTTCCTAATTTATTTATATCAATTGATACACTAGTTAATGGTGTCACCAAGAAATATTTATTTGGGTCGTTTTATATTCCATGTAACTCCACATTCTTTAGTCTATGATGGGCTATCAATCTTAGCGCGCTTGTCTCAAAATTTTTATGGCACCATTGTTGGAGGAGACTTCAATGCAAAAAACGTTGACTGGGGTGATTCCATTGACAATACCAATGGTAATGCACTCTTCAGTTGGTTACAGCACAATATTCTCAGCTTCACAAGGTTATCGGACTCAACACCTTCTTATCCTAACGGTTCGTCTTTTCTTGACCACTTCCTAATCAGCTCAAATCTTTTAAACTCCACAAATCCAAATTTTAAAATTTCCAGTCTTCCTACTTTTTCTGATCATTTCCCTCTTAAATTGCATATTCAATTTACGGATTTTGAGTTTATTCTCCATTCCCCCCATTTTTTCACCTCCTTCAGAAGAACCAATTGGGATTTCACTACTTCTCTTATAATGTTCTTGGCGGTTTATTAATTACCGCCAAGAAGTTCTTAATTTTCAATGAGCTATAACTATGAAACCCAATAAGAGCGTTTTTGCACAAAAGGCTTTACGCTGGTTGCCTTCCTCGATATTGAAGGAGCCTTCAACAACATCAAGCAAGAGGTAATTCTGGGCGTTCTGGAGAGGCTAAAAGATGGCCCGCTTTGATTAGGAAAGTCTTCTAACGCAAAGGACAATTTCATCCCAACTGGGCCAAAGTTACAAGAGCGGTGAGCAAAGGCAGTCCGAAAGGGGGTCTTTGGTTCGGGGACCGCTCTAAACAGGCTAACACGTTCGACGAAGTGTTCTGGTGGGCGAATGGCCGGAGATATACATGACTGACATATCGTTAGTCACGCTGGTTCCTTGTTTGATGCCTCCGATTGTCACCTGAACCATAACTGTGGCGACGAGTTGTTTAGCTTTGACCACGTGATATTCTAAACCTCTGTTTGAACAGGTCTCAATCCATAACGTTAATGACTCTAGTTTCACGCGCAACTCCGCGTCCCCGTTACCACACCGTGTTGAAATATCAACCGTTTCCGCAAACAGGACGACTTCCGAAAATATTTACGAACACTGCTCGAATTCATCCACAAACTACCGAGAAACTTTGAACGAATATGGAAACGGTAAGCTGGGCATGAGTTTAAAGTATTCTATATTTGTCTTACGTGTGCTTCTCTGTCCAGATGCCAATCTCTTTGCACCCAACAGTCTGTTGAACTTGAACGAAATGGATTCCGTTAATCATAATGCAGATTCCTTTAAGGGATTCAGCTACGACTTCGAACAACACGAGGAAAAACCGGAAGTCCACGTCAACGTGAATGATTTGCTCATCAGTAACGCATCCTCGGTCAGCAGCAGAGCCTCGCCATATAGGGACGAGAACGCAATGGAACAGTTTGTGCAAAACATCAACGCCATGCAGATATCACCACCAGCAGTTTCCCGATCAGATGAGCAGAGCGCGCAGCTAAATAGCGGTTCTGGCGGTAGTGGTGCATGCAAGAACACTACGAATGGCTGGTGGTAAATCGCGTGAAGCCCAAGAGATACAAAAGATGCAATAGCAATTATAACCAGACACAGGCCAAATCGTTTGTCCTTTGTTTTCAAATGCCAACTTAAGTTAAACGCATGCTGCGTCATACTCACCTCCGCTGCAACGCTGCCAAGATTAGAACTCAACATTCGCCAGCGCCACACAGCAGCGAATGGAAAATATTAAGTATCATTTCCGCTCGGACAACTACATGAAACAGTATTTTCAGACCAATGTGTTGAAGCTATTTTAACTACATATTGAATTTAACGAATATACAGAACCTAAAGTGGGAACGGTTTGAAGAACATGAATATTGATAAATCGCTTTTTAACATCTGCTTATAATTACAATCGCAACAATTGAATGTTTCAAATGTAAATAATAAATGTAGACTGTATTGAATCTGAAACTGCCTTTTCATTTCTTCTTAGCATTTCTGATAGAGGGAGCAATCACGTCTTGTAAGGGCTATAAATTACAGCGTAATTTTACGAATTTACTCTTTAACGGCTAGTTTGTTTGCTTTATCAATCAAGCGCAGTTATTAAATAAAAAAAACTCCCAGGACTTACAAAGGGCACGCCTGCTTTTGTAATGGATGCAAATTTTAGAAAGAACTGATGTACGAGAGAATATGTATGTATTCAGCGCCATCTCCAGAATCGGTTCCTTAATTTCAGGCAGTCCGTCTGCTAGACCCACTACGTACATGTAATTTCTTTATTTATCATATTGAATTGAAATTGACGCTTTCTAAAATTTATTATTGTAACATTTTTATACCCCACACCCGAAGGGAGTTATTGGATTGAAAATGGGCGGCAGTTTGGTTACGGCAGTTTGGGATTGAAAATGGGCGAGATCGGTTAACAACCACGCCTACTTTACATACGGAATGTAAAGGCACCTCGTTTAAGATATTAAGGTATAATTTTATTCCGGAACCTATAGCACCATTACTAAAATGTTTGCAAAAATGGTCGTGCCCACTCATAATAAAGATGACAATATCTCATGAACTGTATAAGATATTGAGATGTAATTTTATCACGATGTATAGGGAAGCATTATCGTCATCGGTAAGCAGGGAAGCACGCCTACTCATACAAAAGTTATCAATATCTCGTAAACGGTATAAAATATTAACACGTAATATTATCACGAGGTATCTACAGTTATTACCAATTTGTATACCAAAAATAGGCGTGGTCCTCCCACTTATACAAAACTTGTCAATATCCCATAAACGGTTCAAAATATTAATACGTGATTCTATCCAGCAGTATCTAGACATTACAAAAATATTTTCCCAAAATGGGCGTGGTCCGCTTACTTATACAAAAGTTGTTAAGTGGCGAAATTATAATTTTTTCAGTTACTCGGGTGTACTCGGCCAGGCCGAAATCTAAATACCCTACTATAGCACTTTTACATTCCTTTTTAGAAATTAAAAAGAAGCATATTAATGTTTCTCATCACGTTTTTGCAACAGAACCGCAAAGATTAGGAATTAAAGCTTCCAATATAGTATCCTGCAAGGCATCTATTCCAGAATGGTTTAGTGACTCATTTTCAAATTATAAATAAGGTGTTTATGTCATACCGTAGACTGGCTTTTTTCCTCTCAATAATTAACAATCTTAAAAATTTATGATATTTAATCTATTTATTTATAAAATCCTTGAATTTTGTCTAATTTATTAAAATAGATAAAATAAATTTAACAAAAATATAATTTAAATAATCTCAATAAATGTCTAATATTTATATAAAAATAATTCACTTAGGCATGCAGTACTTCTAATGTACGCCAGATGACGCTCGAAATAGCTGATGCCTGCGCGAAACGTTTTTAACAAATGTTTGCATATTTCTGCATTATGTATAATCAAATGTTTAATTTGAGTTTTCACTAATTTTTCTACTAGTTGTATGTCTCAAATTGCTATCATACATTTTAGAACTTTTGTCTATAGCTACCATGGGTTGCGTTTAGAAAATTACACAAATTGATAGGACACTTCTTTTAACCAGAATTATCGAACTGAATAGCGTTTCTGAGTTGGGTTAATAAGCATAAACTGAAATTAAAAGTGTGCACTTGTGTGATGTCTTAAGGTGAGCTTTAAGTTTAGTCTGAGTATTGATCCCGGATGTAGCTCTGAAATCCTTGAACATTTTCTGCCAAGTAATTATAAGTACTCTCGTACATATTGGGTGCTTGGCTGCCAATTGGTCTAGGAAAAATATTGAACACTTTCAGGACCTTTTAACGAATTTTGTGAGCAAAGTTTGAACTAAAACCTATACCATAAGTCCTCTTTCAGAATACTGTACTTATCCCACTTAGCCAACCAACCTCTGTTGAAATGTTAATAAGAAATTAAACAAGTATTTTATCGTTTTGTATTAAAATTGTTAATTTTACGTACTTAACACAATATTAAGAAAAACACATTTTTTAGTAACAACTTTCTGAACACAAGCATAGTATTAATATTTCGTTCCTAACATTCAAATATTAATGAACCGGAGGCGTAGCTAACGCTTGAATCACTCATGTCTCTGCACTGACTACTCTGTGCGTATTTCAGAAATTTAAAGCTCATGATATATCCCTGCTTCTGTAGCACCTTTACCGCACTGAGCATAACTCCAATAGGATGGCGCCCGCAAATTGTGTTATTGTATTTACGAAGATATTCAGTGAACGAATTTGGATCGAGGGTCTCTATAATGTCCATACCCTGTGCAAAAAGAAAATATTTACAAGTTCTCAGGAATTTTGTTTGTATTTGATTAGGACTTCAATTATTTATTTGTATGCAATTCGAAAGACTCTGATCGTTTAACGTATGCCACCTTACGGATAGAAGGACTTCGCACTAATATGTCGATAGTATGCTATACGCCAGAAGATTACGGCTCCAGGCAAAACTCTGAAGGTTATATTTTTACTTTCAAACTGTAATTTTATGTTCCAACTACCAACTGAAGGTAGAACATACCTTTTATATTTTTAACCTCTTCATGCAAAAGTCTTATCACTATCAACATTATTATTATTATTATTATTATTATTATTATTATTATTATTATTATTATTATTATTATTATTATTATTATTATTATTATTATTATTATTATTATTATTATTATTATTATTATTATTATTATTATTATTATTATTATTATTATTGTCATTATTATTACCATTATCAATATTATTATTAATCGTATTATTATATTATTATAGTTACATTATTATTATTAACAAGTTAGCTTATGAAATTAATAACAGCCTCTAAGAAGACTCACTTGTTTATCCAATTTCTCAATTGATTTGTGTATTTGGCCACAGGATCGATCGTAATATGTATAACTAAAGCGTTGACCCCAATGACAGAAATCCGATGATATCACTAGCAAGTTTTGCGGATCTGTAAAATAATTTGCTAGAAGGCTGCCGTACAAGTCTTCTTGTTCGGGATTTAAGGATCCCACCAGTATCGGGACGATGGTAAAATTATCTTTGAATCTGTTGTAAGAGAAAAATATGTCATATTCCACAAGAGGACACTTTTCACTTACTCTTCCATGACCTTTGCTATATAAGGCAAATGCATTTCGATACTGTGCTCCTCCTCATCGGTTTTCATGTCCATCCACGAAAAGTGGCCAGTTTTTTCCAGCTCGGCGTTTACTACGTGTCCGTAAAACATTTTAATTTGCTTGCAGAAAGACTTGCCATGCATTACCTTGAATATCAATTTTGAGATCATACAGAGGTGTTTTGTACTTCTTCGCTACAGACAAAGCGCAACCTCGCAATCGTACATGATGTGAAGGACCCAAAATAAAGATACGTTTCCTAAGGAATATCAAATACTTAGTGATTTCTAGTTACAGTTTTCATTAGAGCACCTACACCACCACTGGACTAACTTGGCGATAAGCAAAGGCGGCACATGCACCGCAGTATGTGTATCCGGCATGGCTGTGAGTAAAAAATAATACATAAAATTTAAAATTAAATCTGCTCTACATATTATTTTTTTTCCTCCAGAGTACTTACGGTGCTATTATAGCTCTTGCAGGGCCGTGAGAGAGTTCCGCTGCACTCAGCCAACGATCAAGCTGCCTAGAAAGTTCTGAGCCTAGAGAACGAGGTTTATATGTTACTCGGTTTATTCAATTAATTATTAGTTGCATTCAATTAACTATTAGAAAGTACATTGTTTGAAGAGTAAAATTTCGTAGCTTTTTCGAGATTTTTCTTTCAAAGATTAAAACAAAGCCTGGGTTGAACAGTTTTTAACCTACGTTTTCTCGCAAAAACGAGAAGCGTTTTTATACAAAATAATAATGGTCCAATTGAAACTATATTTCCCATTTAAAAGAGAGAAAAAAAGAATAAATATGAGATTTTCCATCTGAATAATCGCTTTTTTGTTCATGGAGTCTCACTATAAGTCACATGTCTTTCCCAATCTGATTTTTCAGTGCGTCGAGTTCGGCGAATACTAAATATATGTTTATTTCTTGTTAACATTTGAGAACGTGTAACTAAAAGAAGTCAGTTTGCCAGATCCTCATTTTTTGTAAATAACTTGTGTATTCTTGCTTTAATGACCTTAGAAGCATTTGATGTTTCTTGTTAGTGTATACCAACTACAATTGCCGAAAAGAATTTATTGCGAGGTATTTATAATTAAATAGGGCCGGTTTTTAGAACAATAAAATTTGACATAGTCCTATGCGCGGAACATCCTGTTCCAGTATCTTTTTGGGCAATTTTCACTCTCAGTGATATATTTTGCTTATTTACTTATTTTACCAAGTTCATCACATTTACAATCTTAGTTTATCTGCCAGAAAAATAAGCGAAGCAGTTTTTCTTAATGTAACTGCTCCTATGGACCAAGTTTGAAATTCAGTTGTTTTCAGTTCATCTCTGCGATGTAGATAACTCAGTTAACTGGAGACAGTTAATAATACTTTTCGAACGGGGAAATACATAGTTACTGAAAGCAGTAGGAATCGACAAACCGTTTCTAAGGCACTTTGAAGAAGCTTTCACTCAGTGCAGTGCATACAGAATAAATGTGTATTTTCTTCTATAGTTACTCTACTATAGTTATTGTCAAATTCAATACACGCATAGTGATTTAAATGGAATTTACAACGATGGATAAAAGAGACAGCGAAATTGATTTGCTTTACGAAAGCATTAGGAAAGAATTGAATTCAATCATCAATGACAGGTAGTTAATTTTTCTTGCAGACGGACTTGCGGAAATACATATCGAGGGGGTTTCATTTGTTTGATTTTTAGCAACTCCAAGCCACGTTTGCCATCTCGAGCAGTGGAACAAACTAAGGGGGAACTAGCAGGCACTAACAATGACACTTTCAATACGGAATCCAGCTGCGAACGTCCAACAAATTTCCCTCCATGTAAATCAGAAGAGCTCAGCGAAATCGAAGCTTCCTTAAGGAATGTCCTGTTGGAGGGCGAAGCGAAGCACGACATTGATGCAGATATCAAGAAAATGCAGGTAAACTTAAGACAGAGCTATGAACTCTTCCATACAATATGTGATAAGTTTGAAGCCATAAACTTCTTGGGCCTTAAGAATCGCATTAAAGATTTGCACTTGGATGTTGACGAATGCAGCAACGAGTCCAGAAAGGCTAAGAACCGAGAACTGCGAGGTATTTTCGAAGAGAAGTACGCAGGCAGGCACTTGGATAGTCTTACTGCCGATATCAGTACAAGATTCCAGAAGCACGCCGGAGAGTTTGGCGACATACCAGAATTAAGTGCCTTTTTCCAAGCATGTTCACAACTTCAACATGGATTAGAGTCATTGAAACGCCAACGAAACGACGCTAACGAGGTCGGAAATATGGTGAGCCGTGCAACTAAGGCTAACTGTGACCGGATCGATGAAATTGGAAAAATGATGTCTAAGGATTTAGAAACTGAAAAGAATTAGAGGAACGATTTTAAGAAGTAATTATTTTCGGGCTTAATACGCAATAACTGATTTATCTGATATAACAAAAATCCTTATGTTGTGGAAGTCTTAATTAAAACATTCCTTAGCACATGTGTATAACGGTTTCCAAGTTAATCTCTGTTTTAAATTCGGCCTAATAAATTAAATTTTTGTTCTAAAAATTATTAAAGCTTCTTTATATGTATATAGTGTGTGAAATTTATTATATTTATTATAAATATAAAGTAGATACATTAAGAGCAACGGTATTTTTCCGATCGGATTGAATTCAGTGTCGAAATAGAAACACGATCGAGTAAAAAATCATTCTCTAGATTACAAGAAAATTAACTCTGAGTTCACAACTTCAACTTCCGATTTTAAAAATCATGTTCACGTCTTAAAGAAAACAAAAATCTCATAGCAAGACATGAATTAATTAAGTTCATATAAAAGCTGCTTCAATTTCCAGCATTTGCTCGAGTTTGTTTGACTTTTTAAAGCGCCTACTGCTTATGGATTTTGGAACTCCTGCGGCCTATAAAGATTGAAATATACTCGAACAGACAGATATACTAACTTGTATACACTTACTCGTGAATACTTATATAAAGATTTGTACTATATTTACACAGTAATAAAGATTTTAAATGCGTTACCAAAGACTGAAAAGAACGATGTGTGATAAATATATACATCGCTGCAAGCCGGGTATACGAGTTTCCAAGTACCAAGTTGAAGAATCTAGCTGTATTTTCACCAATCTTTTTTTTTTGTTTTTGTGGAAAGCACAAAACGAAAAAGCTCGATCACTTTAAGCATCTTTTAATGGAATCTATTGGGAAAACGGTAATATAGGGAATGTGAAGTTATCTGTAACAATGGAATCATTATTCCATGAATTAATTAAAACACTAAAATCCAAATTTTTTTCATTTACCTCGTTAACATAAATTCTCAGCGATTCGATGACGTCGTTTACAAAAACAAACATTCTTTAGTTCTGAAACAAACAAGTTTATGCGCAATGTTTCTTAACGCAACAGTAAAGTAATGCCAATGAGAAACGTTTTCACTACTTCTCTTATAATGTTCTTGGCGGTTTATTAATTACCGCCAAGAAGTTCTTAATTTTCAATGAGCTATAACTATGAAACACAATAAGAGCGTTTTTGCATTTATAGTTGTACTTAAAATTAGTTATAAATGAAGAATATAGTAAAAGACAAGTCTTTAGGATTGACTATTTGCCTTTTTAGTTTGGCGCAAAGACAATAGGTAGATCCACGTAGGCCGCACTTCACACAATTGTAGGAATTATTGAAAAATTCTTTAATAACAAAGCCTTTACGCTGGTTGCCTTCCTCGATATTGAAGGAGCCTTCAACAACATCAAGCAAAAGATGGCCCGCTATGATTAGGAAAGTCTTCTAACGCAAAGGACAATTTCATCCCAACTGGGCCAAAGTAACAAGAGCGATGAGCAAAGGCAGTCCGCAAGGGGGTCTTTGGTTCGGCGACCGCTCTAAACAGGCTAACACGTTCGACGAAGTGTTCTGGTGGGCGAATGGCCCGAGATATACATGACTGACAACACGGTAACTACGACAGAGTTTTACGAATCAGCAAATCTTATTCGCCTTTGAGTGAACTGCGATATAATATTCGATAAATAAAAACTACTGACCTGAACCCGAATACCAACTTCCAGCATGGGATGCATTTCTGTTCACCATCCGTGACAGCTTCTCATGGATTAGTGCACCGGCTGCAATTTAGAGCTGCAGAAATTTTCGGATATCGTTAGTCACGCTGGTTCCTTGTTTGATGCCTCCGATTGTCACCTGAACCATAACTGTGGCGACGAGTTGTTTAGCTTTGACCACGTGATATTCTAAACCTCTGTTTGAACAGGTCTCAATCCACAACGTTAATGACTCTAGTTTCAGGCGCAACTCCGCGTCCCCGTTACCACACCGTGTTGAAATATCAACCGTTTCCGCAAACAGGACGACTTCCGAAAATATTTACGAACACTGCTCGAATTCATCCACAAACTACCGAGAAACTTTGAACGAATATGGAAACGGTAAGCTGGGCATGAGTTTAAAGTATTCTATATTTGTCTTACGTGTGCTTCTCTGTCCAGATGCCAATCTCTTTGTACCCAACAGTCTGTGAACTTGAACGAAATGGATTCCGTTAATCATAATGCAGATTCCTTTAAGGGATTCAGCTACGACTTTGAACAACACGAGGAAAAACCGGAAGTCCACGTCAACGTGAATGATTTGCTCATCAGTAACGCATCCTCGGTCAGCAGCAGAGCCTCGCCATATATGGACGAGAACGCAATGGAACAGTTTGTGCAAAACATCAACGCCATGCAGATATCACAACCAGCAGTTTCCCGATCAGATGAGCAGAGCGCGCAGCTAAATAGCGGTTCTGGCGGTAGTGGTGCATGCAAGAACACTACGAATGGCTGGTGGTAAATCGCGTGAAGCCCAAGAGATACAAAAGATGCAATAGCAATTATAACCAGACACAGGCCAAATCGTTTGTCCTTTGTTTTCAAATGCCAACTTAAGTTAAACGCATGCTGCGTCATACTCACCTCCGCTGCAACGCTGCCAAGATTAGAACTCAACATTCGCCAGCGCCACACAGCAGCGAATGGAAAATATTAAGTATCATTTCCGCTCGGACAACTACATGAAACAGTATTTTCAGACCAATGTGTTGAAGCTATTTTAACTACATATTGAATTTAACGAATATACAGAACCTAAAGTGGGAACGGTTTGAAGAACATGAATATTGATAAATCGCTTTTTAACGTCTGCTTATAATCACAATCGCAACAATTGAATGTTTCAAATGTAAATAATAAATGTAGACTGTATTGAATCTGAAACTGCCTTTTCATTTCTTCTTAGCATTTCTGATAGAGGGAGCAATCACGTCTAGTAAGGGCTATAAATTACAGCGCAATTTTACTCTTTAACGGCTAGTTTTTTGCTTTATCAATCAAGCGCAAAGTTATTAAATAAAAAAAACTCCCAGGACATACAAAGGGCACGCCTGCTTTTGTAATGGATGTAAATTTTAGGAAGAACTGATGTACGAGAGAATATGCATGTATTCAGCGCCATCTCCAGAATCGGCTTCTTAATTTCAGGCAGTCCGTCTGCTAGACCCACTACATACATGTAATTTCTTTATTTATCATATTGAATTGAAATTGACGCTTTCTAAAATTTATTATTGTAAAATTTTGTAACGAAACTTTTCCCTCTCTGGCCAGGGTATGTGACTCAGCCGAGTCCAGGATCCGTCCAGTTATTTATTTGATTGAGACACAAGGCTTCCTTCAATGAATTCTCTCTTTTTATTAATTTCTAGATTAATTCAATAAATTCTAATTCAACAATTAAGCTTATATAAAATATTTGGAAATGGTCTTAAAATGTATAAATGGGTACAAAATAGATGTATGGCCTTTGATAGCCTTCACAGGTGGACGCTGTGGTGAAAGAACCTGTCCCCGCTCCACTGGGGTACGAGCGAACCGGGTGTTGGCCGCGGGAGTACAACTCCACAAGGCGACGCGCTGATGAGAAACGTTGGGCCGCGGGAGTACAACTCCACAGGCGACGCTCTGATGCAAACTGTTGGCCGCGGGAGTACAACTCCACAGGCGACGTGCTAATGTAAGTGTTGGCCGCGGGAGTACAACTCCACAAGGCGACGCGCTGATGAGAAACGTTGGGCCGCGGGAGTACAACTCCACAGGCGACGCTCTGATGCAAACTGTTGGCCGCGGGAGTACAACTCCACAGGCGACGTGCTAATGTAAGTGTTGGCCGCGAGGCCCTGTTGGCGTCGACGTTGTGGCTCTGCCGAAGTCGAGGCTCTGCTGGCGTCGACGTTGTGGCTCTGCCGAAGTCGAGGCTCTGCTGGCGTCGACGTTGTGGCTCTGCCGAAGTCGAGGCTCTGCTGGCGTCGACGTTGTGGCTCTGCCGAAGTCGAGGCTCTGCTGGCGTCGACGTTGTGGCTCTGCCGAAATCGAGGCTCTGCTGGCGTCGATGTTGAAATGACTTACCGAAGAGGGACTTCCAAAAGACCACTGTCCAGGCCGGGAGTTCACGTCAAAGAGAGTGATTCCTCGTGGTGAAGCGCCTTTTATAGTGGCGATGGTATTCCTACGCGCTTATTGTAAGACGCTTGTTGTCTCTTTCTTGCCTGCGTGGTCGTATCTGTGGTCGAGTTCTCTCGATCCACTCAGGCGATGGTGCTACTTTCTAACGACTCTCAATTTTTGTCAAATCTCTTTTCTACTTTGCTTGCTACTTTGCTACTTTGCTTACTTTGTTACATACATATTAATATGCAGAAACGGTAGTTTGCAATTTAATTACCATATATTCCGGGTATATATATATATTATCTATATAAGTAGAAAATTTACAGGTAACAGAATTATGTGGGGAAGAAATTAAGTTGTGCTTAATTTGTTCCTGACATCTCCCTCTTACTTTATCGAGGGGGTGGTGGCGACGACGATCCTGCCAGTCCGCGTGATCTTTATGTCATAGCGGATGCCCCCGCTGACACGGGCCAGCTTGATGGCGTTCCTGCCTCGCTGTGTTCTTCCTATTCTGCCGTGGTTGCATGCGTCGGCCGTGGGAGCTGCGTCGGTGGGTACGCTTTTCAGCTCGCTGATGTGTGCTGTCTTCGTCTTCTTGGAGGCACTATTTACTTCTTGGAGTTGTGCAATCAACGGGGATGTGAACGCGATTACCTTGTAGGGGCCATCATATTTTGGTGCCAATTTGGCTGCAAAGCTGTCGGCGGCCTTCGAGAGCGGATGGGTTCGTTTAAGGACGAGCTGCCCAATATTCGGTGTCCAGTGGCGTCGGCGCAAGTTGTAATGACGAGCCTGATCGGAGGCGGCTTGGGTCAGTCTTTTCCTGACGATCGCAAATATTTCTGTGAGTCGCTTGGCCTTGTTATTCGCCTCCTCGGGCGATTGTCCCGTGCCAAATGTTTTCTGGTCGAATAAAGATCCCGGCAACCGCAGCTCTCGTCCTTGCGTGAGATAGGCAGGACTATAGCCAGTCACATCCGATCTGCTTGAATTCAGGGCCAATGTGATTTCGGGAATCAACTCGTCCCAGGCGTTCTGTTGTCCATCAGCGAATTGGGCGATCATGGTCTTCAAAGTTCTGTTTGCTCGTTCCGCTGGGTTCTCTTGTGGGGTGTATGGGGCTGTATACTGGTGCTTGGTTCCTATTTCTGTGAGAAAGCTTTCGAACGCTCGGCTTGTGAACTGGACGCCGTTGTCTGAAATTAAAACTTTTGGGGTGCCGTAACGGGCCAGTATCCTCTCTCGGAAAGCCTTTATAAGATTTGGCGTTGAGGCTTTGCGCAGTGGTACGGCTTCAATCCACTTGGAGAACCTGTCGAAAAATACTAGAATCGTATTATTACCGTGCTTTGACCGGGGAAGTGGTCCAATGAAGTCCGTGCAAACGTTGGCCCACGGCTCATCGGCGATTTGACTCAGCATTTTCCCAGCCTTCAGTTGTTGGTCCACTTTGAACTTCTGGCATGATTCACATCGTTGCACAAAGTTTTTGATGTCTCGTGACATGCCTGGCCAGTAGTATCTGTCCATGATCCTGGCGGTGGTCTTCCGAATTCCTAAGTGGCCTGCGCTGGGAAGACTGTGGTTCTCGTATAACACACGTTGGCGGAGGAAGCTGGGGACGCACATCTTCCACGGGGTGCATTCCTCGTCGTATTCGCGTTGCGCTATGTGCCTGTACAGATTCCCATCCTGCTCGAGGAAATCTGGGTATTTCTCGGGGTCGTCGTGAATAGCGGATATCTTCTTTTCTAACCAAGGACACTTCTTACACTTTTCTTCGTCAATTCCTGTGCGGCGGAGGGTGTCTACTGGTTGTCGCGACAATGCGTCGGCCACTGCGTTGAGTTTCCCTCTTCTGTATTGGACGTCGAACCTATATTGCTGCAGTTCTAACGCCCACCTTGCGATCCGGCCCGATGGATTCTCTATCGAATTGAGCCACTTAAGGGAGAGATGGTCTGTAACCACCGTAAACTGGTACCCCTCGAGGTAGCACCGCATTTTCCTGATGCCCCATATGATCGCCAAGCACTCCTTTTCCGTAGTGGTGTAATTTTGTTCGGCTGGGTTGAGGCGGCGACTGGCATAGGCGATTACCGCTTCTCTCCCATCGTCGTCTTGCGTTAACACGGCTCCCAGGCCGACCTCGCTGGGGTCAGTTTGGAGGATAAATCGCTTGGTGAAGTCCGGACAGGTCAGGACTGGTGCATTGACAAGCATTCCTTTCAGCTTATCGAAGGCCTTCTGTTGTTCGTCTTGCCACTTCCAATGTCTGCCCTTTTTCAGCAGAGTGGTCATCGGGTGTACTACAGTTGCGAATTCTGGTACAAATCGGCGATACCAGGACGCAATTCCCAGGCACTGTCGCAGTTCGCGTACGTTGGAGGGTGGTTTCAGCGTCTTGATGGCGGAAATTTTGTCTGGGTCCGTTTCGATGCCGCGTTCACTTACCACGTGTCCCAAATACTTAGTGTGCTTTTTGAAGAACTCACATTTCTCTGGGTTCAATTTCAGGTTCGCAGACTGCAACCTTCGGAAGACTTCCTGCAGGTGGCCCACGTGTTCCTCCACTGAGCTGCTTGTAACTATAATGTCATCCAGATATGCGAAAGCATGTGGTTCTAAGTCAGGTCCAATGACTTTATCCAACGCCCTCTGGAATGTCGCCGGAGCAGAATGGAGGCCGAATGGCATGACCTTCCATTGGAAGAGGCCTCGCCCCGGGACCGTAAATGCTGTGTACTTCTTGCTGTCGTTGTCCATTGGTATTTGCCAATACCCGTTTTTAAGGTCCAGGCTGCTGATAACCTTTGCGTTTCGTAGTCGGTCGAGTATGTAATGTATACGCGGAAGTGGATACGCGTCAGGAATTGATCTGTCGTTTAGCTGCCGGTAGTCAATGCAGAGTCTCCAAGTGCCTGTTTTCTTTTTGACCAGGACTATCGGGGCACTATAGGCGCTGTGTGACGGCTCGATGCATCCTTTAGCCAGAAGTTCGTCGACCTCTCTGCTTATTACTTCCTGCATGGCCGGGTTGCGTGGGATGTATCTCTGCTTAATCGGTCGCTCATCTTTCATGGCAATCTTGTGCGACGTAATGTTGCATGTTCCTTGTACCTCATTGAATTTCGCGAGTTCGTGCCGCAGGAAATGATCGATGCTCAGCGATGGAGGGTCCTCCTCCTTGAGAGCCGTGCACGTCCACTCCTCTCGCCGTTTCTGTCCGTGTGTCTCTCGCAGAGTGACCGTCTGTCCGCCGCAGCTGATGACGGCCCCAGCCTTCGCCAAGAAGTCCAGGCCCAGAAGCAAGTCGTCCGATGCCCCGGCCATAATCAACAGCTCCACATCGATCTCACATGTGCCGAGTTTGATTCTTACCTGGAGGCATTCGTTGGTCATCCTTCGTGTGTTGTCGGCTAGGCGAATGTAGTTGGTGGAAGTAGTTCGGCTCACCGGAAGACCGAGCTCCTGCACAAAAGCTTGGCTGGCAAAGCTCCTTGTCGCTCCCGTGTCCAACACCGCTCTTTTCTTGAGGTGTTCCACTATGACTTCTGCAGTTAAATGAGTACTGTCGTGGTGTAGGAGGCTTAGTTGACCCGGCGAGGGGTCGTAGTTGCTGGACCCGCCTTCCCTCCTGCCTGGCGTTGTCCGTCCTCGTTTCCCGGCGGAGGTCGTTGGCAGCATTCGATAGTGCGGAGTCCGCGACGTCCGCAAGTCCAACAAAACAGGATACGGCGGTTGTGACAATACCGTTCCGTGTGGCCGTCTTGCCCGCATCGTCGACATGCAGTGGATGGGTTTATACTCACTTCGGCCGGGGGTGCCAGCTGTCGATGCTTCACTTCTCGCTCACGTGGCCGGTGGTTTGTGGGTTCCGGTTGCCGTCCATGTATTTCTTCAAGGTCCTCTGCTAGAACGATGAGTTCCTCGAGGCTCATGAAGTCGCGCCGTTTCACGTAAAGTTGCACGTCCTTCCGCGCGTTTCGATAGAGGCGTTCAAGCTTCACCTCCTCGGCCCAGTTGACATGACGTATAGCGTCGTACAGGTCGAGCACGTAGTCCTTGAAGGGTTCGTCTGGTTTTTGGTGCCGGTTACGTATGTGGTCCTCGAGTCCCTCGAAATAACGGGTGGACAGAAAGAATTTCAAAAATGCCGTTTTGAATTGACCCCAGGTTTGCCAATCCATTATTCTGTTGCGGAACCAGATCAGAGCTCGGTCTCGAAGAAGTTCCGGCATTGTCCTTGGTAGCAAGTCTCGGCTTATCCCATACGCGGTGGCCAGTTCTTCCAACCTTTCGATAAACGCGAGAGGATCGCGACCACCGTCATATCTAACTGACCACTTCCGCACTTTGTCCATGACGTCGGCGTGATCTGTCGTGCGTTCCCTCGACAGCGGCCCGCATTCACCCACTTGACTTGCTGCTGAAACGGTGGTGGGCAGTTCTAGAGTTTTCGCTGTTTCTGGCTGATGCTGTTGTGCCGTCCCCATTCGGTGCGGGGACTTCGCTTGCTGGTGAATCCTTTCCAGTTCTTCTAGTCGCGCCAGAACCTTTTCGTCGTCCTTCGAGTCTGCCGCAAAAGTGGCCAGCCGTTTTCTTAAGTCTTCGACGGTTCCACATTCGTCGAGTTGAAATTCCTTCGCGTAGGTTATTAGCTCGTCCTTGCGTAGTAAGTAAATCCAGGTGATCTTCATGGCGTGCGTCTTTGAACGGCACTCTGTGATGAGTTATTTCGATGTTCGTGTCTCGTCGAGATGTTGGAAGCCTTAACGTCCCTGCTCCGGCGCCACTGTAACGAAACTTTTCCCTCTCTGGCCAGGGTATGTGACTCAGCCGAGTCCAGGATCCGTCCAGTTATTTATTTGATTGAGACACAAGGCTTCCTTCAATGAATTCTCTCTTTTTATTAATTTCTAGATTAATTCAATAAATTCTAATTCAACAATTAAGCTTATATAAAATATTTGGAAATGGTCTTAAAATGTATAAATGGGTACAAAATAGATGTATGGCCTTTGATAGCCTTCAGAGGTGGACGCTGTGGTGAAAGAACCTGTCCCCGCTCCACTGGGGTACGAGCGAACCGGGTGTTGGCCGCGGGAGTGCAACTCCACAAGGCGACGTGCTGATGAGAAACGTTGGGCCGCGGGAGTACAACTCCACAGGCGACGCTCTGATGCAAACTGTTGGCCGCGGGAGTACAACTCCACAGGCGATGTACTAATGTGAGTGTTGGCCGCGGGAGTACAACTCCACAAGGCGACGCGCTGATGAGAATCGTTGGGCCGCGGGAGTACAACTCCACAGGCGACGCTCTGATGCAAACTGTTGGCCGCGGGAGTACAACTCCACAGGCGACGTGCTAATGTGAGTGTTGGCCGCGGGAGTGCAACTCCACAAGGCGACGTGCTGATGAGAAACGTTGGGCCGCGGGAGTACAACTCCACAGGCGACGCTCTGATGCAAACTGTTGGCCGCGGGAGTACAACTCCACAGGCGACGTGCTAATGTGAGTGTTGGCCGCGGGAGTACAACTCCACAAGGCGACGTGCTGATGAGAAACGTTGGCCCGCGGGAGTACAACTCCACAGGCGACGCTCTGATGCAGACTGTTGGCCGCGGGAGTACAACTCCACAGGCGACGTGCTAATGTAAGTGTTGACCGCGAGGCCCTGTTGGCGTCGACGTTGTGGCTCTGCCGAAGTCGAGGCTCTGCTGGCGTCGACGTTGTGGCTCTGCCGAAGTCGAGGCTCTGCTGGCGTCGACGTTGTGGCTCTGCCGAAGTCGAGGCTCTGCTGGCGTCGACGTTGTGGCTCTGCCGAAATCGAGGCTCTGCTGGCGTCGATGTTGAAATGACTTACCGAAGAGGGACTTCCAAAAGACCACTGTCCAGGCCGGGAGTTCACGTCAAAGAGAGTGATTCCTCGTGGTGAAGCGCCTTTTATAGTGGCGATGGTAGTCCTACGCGCTTATTGTAAGACGCTTGTTGTCTCTTTCTTGCCTGCGTGGTCGTATCTGTGGTCGAGTTCTCTCGATCCACTCAGGCGATGGTGCTACTTTCTAACGACTCTCAATTTTTGTCAAATCTCTTTTCTACTTTGCTTGCTACTTTGCTACTTTGCTTACTTTGTTACATACATATTAATATGCAGAAACGGTAGTTTGCAATTTAATTACCATATATTCCGGGTATATATATATATTATCTATATAAGTAGAAAATTTACAGGTAACAGAATTATGTGGGGAAGAAATTAAGTTGTGCTTAATTTGTTCCTGACAATTTTTATACCCCACACCCTAAGGGAGTTATTGGATTGAAAATGGGCGGCAGTTTGGTTACGGCAGTTTGGGATTGAAAATGGGCGAGATCGGTTAACAACCACGCCTACTTTACATACGGAATGTAAAGGCACCTTTTTTAAAAAATGTTATAATTTGAATATATCATAAACCGTGTGAGATATTAAGGTATAATTTTATTGCGGAACCTATAGCACCATTACTAAAATGTTTGCAAAAATGGTCATGCCACGTCCACTCATAATAAAGATGACAATATCTCATGAACTGTATAAGATATTGAGATGTAATTTTATCACGATGTATAGGGAAGCATTATCGTCCTCGGTAAGCAGGGAAGCACGCCTACTCATACAAAAGTTATCAATAACTCGTAAACGGTATAAAATATTAACACGTAATATTATCACGAGGTATCTACAGTTATTACCAATTTGTATACCAAAAATAGGCGTGGTCCTCCCACTTATACAAAAGTTGTCAATATCCCATAAACGGTTCAAAATATTAATACGTGATTCTATCTAGAGACATTAAAAAAATATTCGCCCAAAATGGGCGTGGTCCGCTTACTTATACAAAAGTTGTTAAGTGGCGAAATTATAATTTTTTCAGTTACTCGGGTGTACTCGGCCAGGCCGAAATCTAAATACCCTACTATAGCACTTTCACATTCCTTTTTAGATATTAAAAAGAAGCATATTAATGTTTCTCATCACGTTTTTGCAAAAGAGCCGTAAAGATTAGGAATTAAAGCTTCCAATATAGTATCCTGCAAGGCATCTATTCCAGAATTTTTTAGTGACTCATTTTCAAATTATAAATACCAACTAATTTGAATACTACAATATTACAAAAGTATTGCGCTTAGACGCTGGAAAATCCAATACAAAACATCAGAAACATAAAAATCTTTATTCATCGTAACACAATTTAATTAATTCATTAAAGCAGTCAATTATACAGCTTTTTCGAAATATTTTTAACTTTATTTATGTAAATATTGTAAATATTTTTAACTTTATGGTTTCGTTTGAAAACTTTAACGTAACTGTACGATTTCGCCTTCTTTATTACTCCAAATTTGGTTAGAAAAAATTGGACTTGTAGCTTCGAAAGCTTTCGATATGAAAATACTTATTTAATTAGAAATTTATCGAAGTTCGATCCGGAGAACTTAGCTTCATACTTTAACAAATTTCTGAATTCGTCATTAAACTTTTAATAGTAATACTAAATGTTAGAGCTGAGAAAGTGACCAGGCGGGCTTATGTTACAGTTTAACCCAGTACCTTCATGATGATATCTACACGCATCCCTCGAACAGATGTAATATACGAATTTATTTTAATGTGATAAAGGCTATATCCGGCTAAGTTGTTTATGTCATACCGTAGACTAGCTTTTTTTACTCTCAATAATTAACAATCTTAAAAATTTATGATATTTAATCTATTTATTTATAAAATCCTTAAATTTTGTCTAATTTATTAAAATAGATAAAATAGATTTAACAAAAATATAATTTAAATAATCTCAATAAATGTCTAATATTTATATAAAAATAATTCACTTAGGCATGCAGTACTTCTAATGTACGCCAGATGACGCTCGAAATAGCTGATGCATGCGCTAAACGTTTTTAACAAATGTTTGCATATTTCTGCATTATGTGTAATCAAATGTTTAATTTGAGTTTTCACTAATTTTTCTACTAGTTGTATGTCTCAAATTGCTATCATACATTTTAGAACGTTTGTCTATAGCTACCATGCGTTGCGTTTAGAAAATTACACAAATTGATAGGACACTTCTTTTAACCAGAGTTATCGCACTGAATAGCGTTTATGAGTTGGGTTAATAAGCATAAACTGAAATTAAAAGTGTGCACTTGTGTGATGTCTTAAGGTGAGCTTTAAGTTTAGTCCGAGTATTGATCCCGGATGTAGCTCTGAAATCCTTGAACATTTTCTGCCAAGTAATTATAAGTAATCTCGTACATATTGGGTGCTTGGCTGCCAATTGGTCTAGGAAAAATATTGAACACTTTCAGGAGAACGACCTTTTAACGAATTTTGTGAGCAAAGTTTGAACTAAGACCCATACCATAAGTCCTTTTTCAGAATACTGTACTTATCCCACTTAGCCAACCAACCTCTGTTGAAATGTTAATAAGAAATGAAACAAGTATTTTATTGTTTTGTATTAAAATTGTTAATTTTACGTACTTAACACAATATTAAGAAAAACACATTTTTTAGTAACAACTTTCTGAACACAAGCATAGTATTAATATTTCGTTCCTAACATTCAAATATTAATGAACCGGAGGCGTAGCTAACGCTTGAATCACTCATGTCTCTGCACTGACTACTCTGTGCGTATTTCAGAAATTTAAAGCTTATGATATATCCCTGCTTCTGTAGCACCTTTACCGCACTGAGCATAACTCCAATAGGATGGCGCCCGCAAATTGTGTTATTGTATTTACGAAGATATTCAGTGAACGAATTTGGATCGAGGGTCTCTATAATGTCCATACCCTGTGCAAAAAGAAAATATTTACAAGTTCTCAGGAATTTTGTTTGTATTTGATTAGGACTTCAATTATTTATTTGCATGCAATTCGAAAGACTCTCATCGTTTAACGTATGCCACCTTACGGATAGAAGGACTTCGCACTCATATGTCGATAGTATGCTATACGCCAGAAGATTAAGGCTCCAGGCAAAACTCTGAAGGTTATAGTTTTACTTTCAAACTGTCATTTTATGTTCCAACTACCAACTGAAGGTAGAAAATACCTTTTATATTTTTAACCTCTTCATGCAAATGTCTTATCACTATCAACATTATTATTATTATTATTGTCATTATTATTACCATTATCAATATTATTATTACTCGTATTATTATATTATTATAGTTACATTATTATTATTATTAACAAGTTAGCTTATGAAATTAATAACAGCCTCTAAGAAGACTCACTTGTTTATCCAATTTCTCAATTGATTTGTGTATTTGGCCACAGGATCGATCGTAATATGTATAACTAAAGCGTTGACCCCAATGACAGAAATCCGATGATATCACTAGCAAGTTTTGAGGATCTGTAAAATAATTCGCTAGAAGGCTGCCGTACAAGTCTTCTTGTTCGGGATTTAAGGATCCCACCAGTATCGGGACGATGGTAAAATTATCTTTGAATCTGTTGTAAGAGAAAAATATGTCATATTCCACAAGAGGACACTTTTCACTTACTCTTCCATGACCTTTGCTATATAAGGCAAATGCATTTCGATACTGTGCTCCTCCTCATCGGTTTTCATGTCCATCCACGAAAAGTGGCCAGTTTTTTCCAGCTCGGCGTTTACTACGTGTCCGTAAAACATTTTAATTTGCTTGCAGAAAGACTTGCCATGCATTACCTTGAATATCAATTTTGAGATCATACAGAGGTGTTTTGTACTTCTTCGCTACAGACAAAGCGCAACCTCGCAATCGTACATGATGTGAAGGACCCAAAATAAAGATACGTTTCCTAAGGAATATCAAATACTTAGTGATTTCTAGTTACAGTTTTCATTAGAGCACCTACACCACCACTGGACTAACTTGGCGATAAGCAAAGGCGGCACATGCACCGCAGTATGTGTATCCGGCATGGCTGTGAGTAAAAAATAATACATAAAATTTAAAATTAAATCTGCTCTACATATTATTTTTTTTCCTCCAGAGTACTTACGGTGCTATTATAGCTCTTGCAGGGCCGTGAGAGAGTTCCGCTGCACTCAGCCAACGATCAAGCTGCCTAGAAAGTTCTGAGCCTAGAGAACGAGGTTTATATATTACTCGGTTTATTCAATTAATTATTAGTTGCATTCAATTAACTATTAGAAAGTACTTTGTTTGAAGAGTAAAATTTCGTAGCTTTTTCGAGATTTTTCTTTCAAAGATTAAAACAAAGCCTGGGTTGAACAGTTTTTAACCTACGTTTTCTCGCAAAAACGAGAAGCGTTTTTATACAAAATAATAATGGTCCAATTGAAACTATATTTCCCATTTAAGAGAAAAGAAGAATAAATATGAGATTTTCCATCTGAATAATCGCTTTTTTGTTCATGGAGTCTCACTATAAGTCACATGTCTTTCCCAATCTGATTTTTCAGTGCGTCGAGTTCGGCGAATACTAAATATATGTTTATTTCTTGTTAACATTTGAGAACGTGTAACTAAAAGAAGTCAGTTTGCCAGATTCTCATTTTTTGTAAATAACTTATGTATTCTTGCTTTAGTGACCTTAGAAGCATTTGATGTTTCTTGTTAGTGTATACCAACTACAATTGCCGAAAAGAATTTATTGCGGGGTATTTATAATTAAATAGGGCCGGTTTTTAGAACAATAAAATTTGACATAGTCCTATGCGCGGAACATCCTCTTCCAGTATCTTTTTGGGCAATTTTCACTCTCAGTGAAATATTTTGCTTATTTACTTATTTGACCAAGTTCATCACATTTACAATCTTAGTTTATCTGCCAGAAAAATAAGCGAAGCATTTTTTCTTAATGTAACTGCTCCTATGGACCAAGTTTGAAATTCAGTTGTTTTCAGTTCATCTCTGCGATGTAGATAACTCAGTTAACTGGAGACAGTTAATAATACTTTTCGAACGGGGAAATACATAGTTACTAAAAGCAGTAGGAATCGACAAACTGTTTCTAAGGCACTTTGAAAAAGCTTTCACTCAGTGCAGTGCATACAGAATAAATGTGTATTTTCTTCTATAGTTACTCTACTATAGTTATTGTCAAATTCAATACACGCATAGTGATTTAAATGGAATTTACAACGATGGATAAAAGAGACAGCGAAATTGATTTGCTTTACGAAAGCATTAGGAAAGAATTGAATTCAATCATCAATGACAGGTAGTTAATTTTTCTTGCAGACGGACTTGCGGAAATACATATCGAGGGGGTTTCATTTGTTTGATTTTTAGCAACTCCAAGCCACGTTTGCCATCTCGAGCAGTGGAACAAACCAAGGGGGAACTAGCAGGCACTAACAATGACACTTTCAATACGGAATCCAGCTGCGAACGTCCAACAGATTTCCCTCCATGTAAATCAGAAGAGCTCAGCGAAATCGAAGCTTCCTTAAGGAATGTCCTGTTGGAGGGCGAAGCGAAGCACGACATTGATGCAGATATCAAGAAAATGCAGGTAAACTTAAGACAGAGCTATGAACTCTTCCATACAATATGTGATAAGTTTGAAGCCATAAACTTCTTGGGCCTTAAGAATCGCATTAAAGATTTGCACTTGGATGTTGACGAATGCAGCAATGAGTCCAGAAAAGCTAAGAACCGAGAACTGCGAGGTATTTTCGAAGAGAAGTACGCAGGCAGGCACTTGGATAGTCTTACTGCCGATATCAGTACAAGATTCCAGAAGCACGCCGGAGAGTTTGGCGACATACCAGAATTAAGTGCCTTTTTCCAAGCATGTTCACAACTTCAACATGGATTAGAGTCATTGAAACGCCAACGAAACGACGCTAACGAGCTCGGAAATTGTGTGAACCGTGCAACTAAGGCTAACTGTGACCGGATCGATGAAATTGGAAAAATTATGTCTAAGGATTTAGAAACTGAAAAGAATTAGAGGAAAGTTTCGATTTTAAGAAGTAATTATTTTCGGGCTTAATACGCAATAACTGATTTATCTGATATAACAAAAATCCTTATGTTGTGGAAGTCTTAATTAAAACATTCCTTAGCACATGTGTATAACGGTTTCCAAGTTAATCTCTGTTTTAAATTCGGCCTAATAAATTAAATTTTTGTTATAAAAATTATTAAAGCTTCTTTATATGTATATAGTGTGTTAAATTTATTATATTTATTATAAATATAAAGTAGATACATTAAGAGCAACGGTATTTTTCCGATCGGATTGAATTCAGTGTCGAAATAGAAACACGATCGAGTGAAAAATCATTCTCTAGATTACAAGAAAATTAACTCTGAGTTTACAACTTCAACTTCCGATTTTAAAAATCATGTTCACGTCTTAATAAAAAGAAAAATCTCATAGCAAGACATGAATTAATTAAGTTCGTATAAAAGCTGCTTCATGAATTAATTAAGTTCGTATAAAAGCTGCTTCAATTTCCAGCATTTGCTCGATTTTGTTTGACTTTTTAAAGCGCCTACTGCTTATGGTAGTTTATGGAACTCCTGCGGCCTATATGGTATGGTTTATGGAACTCCTGCGGCCTATAAATATTGAAATGTACTCGAACAGACAGATATACTAACTTGTATACACTTACTCGTGAATACTTATATAAAGGTTTGTACTATATTTACACAGTAATAAAGATTTTAAATGCGTTACCAAAGACTGAAAAGAACGATGTGTGATAAATATATACATCGCTGCAAGCGAGTATCTGTCGGAGTATATTTTGGGTGTATCAGACGGGTATACGAGTTTCCAAGTACCAAGTTGAAGAATCTAGCTGTATTTTCACCAATCTTTTTTTTTGTTTTTGTGGAAAGCACAAAACGAAAAAAGCTCCATCACTTTAAGAATCTTTTAATGGAATCTATTGGGAAAACGGTAATATAGGGAATGTAAAGTTATCTGTAACATGGAATCATTATTCCATGAATTAATTAAAACACTAAAAACCAAATTTTTTTCATTTACCTCGTTAACATAAATTCTCAGCGATTCGATGACGTCGTTTACAAAAACAAACATTCTTTAATTCTGAAACAAACAATTTTATGCGCAATGTTTCTTAACACAACAGTAAAGTAATGCCAATGAGAAACGTTTTCACTACTTCTCTTATAATGTTCTTGGCGGTTTATTAATTACCGCCAAGAAGTTCTTAATTTTCAATGAGCTATAACTATGAAACCCAATAAGAGCGTTTTTGCATTTATAGTTGTACTTAAAATTAGTTATAAATAAAGAATATAGTAAAAGAAAAGTCTTTAGGGTTGACTATTTGCCTTTTTAGTTTGGCGCAAAGACAATAGGTAGATCCACGTAGGCCGCACTTCACACAATTGTAGGAATTATTGAAAAATTCTTTAATAACAAAAGGCTTTACGCTGGGAGCCTTCAACGACATCAAGCAAGAGGTAATTCTGGGCGTTCTGGAGAGGCTAAAAGATGGCCCGCTTTGATTAGGAAAGTCTTCTAACGCAAAGGACAATTTCATCCCAACTGGGCCAAAGTTACAAGAGCGGTGAGCAAAGGCACTCCGCAAGGGGGGTCTTTGGTTCGGCGACCGCTCTAAACAGGCTAACACGTTCGACGAAGTGTTCTGGTGGGCGAATGGCCGGAGATATACATGACTGACAACACGGTAACTACGACAGAGTTTTACGAATCAGCAAATCTTAATCGCCTTTGAGTGAACTGCGATATAATATTCGATAAATAAAAACGACTGACCTGAACCCGAATACCAACTTCCAGCATGGGATGCATTTCTGTTCACCATCCTTGACAGCTTCTCATGGATTAGTGGACCGGCTGCAATTTAGAGCTGCAGAAATTTTCATGAACAGAATTTAATAATTATTAATACAAAGGAAGATATCATAAATACTTATTATCCAGAAATATTTTTATAGTTTGTAAATAAATAAGTACCATGGGAAAATTACTAGGAGCTGAAACCAGGGTTCGGATTTCAGTGCAATAGAGTAGATTTTATGCTGTCACTCCTTTAGGATCTGTAATTGTTGATATTTTACACAAATTGACGAATAGAGAAATTGGGAATTTGTCACTGGCGACAGACCAATATCCTTATTCTAAACATCACCTAATTAGAATACGTGCAATTTACAACGAAACTTATCAATGATTTTGACTGGTTTACACATCACAAACTAATTGTGGAATGTAATTCTAGAAATAAGTTTTAAAAAATTATTCAAAATAACTAAGCCTGTTTTTTATTAACTTTAAAAGCAGTTTTATAGTGTGTGTAAAATCAAACCCATTTTCAAGAACACACATCTAAATACATTTAAAATTCAATTCAGTGACATACAATCCGTCATATTGGGCAACAATCCAATAAAGAACTGTACAGATGGCCATGCAAATTAAGACCGTTTGTGAACATTTCTAGAACTTTGCCACCTATGACAATTTAAGAGAAAATTTAACAGCAAAACGAACTTTGCAACCATTTGGTTATGGAGTTACAGCAGTACATTCCATTGTATCCAGAATAAATTACTAATTTCTTCGGACTTCGCCGCCTACGACAACTCTTCTAATAAAAAGGCGATAATTTTAGAAAAATGTTGACACCAAAAAAAAATTCGTAGCCCACTTAGTTGTGTAGTTATGCTGTAGGATTTCTTTGAGATTATTACAAAATGGGAATTAGCAATTAAGAATAACTAAATTTAGCTACAGTCCTTATCTTAAAGCAATCCTTTAAAATAAACTTCTCTCCAAATATGTATAGTTTATACACGGAAATGTTTCAGGCAAGGAAACCAGTGTTCAAAGTTGAATTTGTTTTTCTAAATTTGAGCTAGCATATATTCTGAATTATAGCAGATACCTGCGAGTTTTTACCCTCTAACATTTTTTCAAATAATACTCTTTCAAATACTGGATACTTTGTATAATAGGATGGATCGCGCTCATTTTCTGTAAATATTTTGCTCACTCCGTTATATGCTCCGGAATAATATCTCATTTCAACATCTCATACAATCAATCCCAAACTGCTCTACATAACAAGATTATTTGTTTCATCGCAATATCTCTTTTCGATCTCCCGTAATCTTGATTTCAGCAGACTGACATAGCTATATATATACTTTTCTATATCTCTCTTGTATCTCTGCGTTACGGAAGGAAGAAGAAACTATATGATGTATTTTGGAACAAATTTCCGTCATCCCTCGTCAAATTTGTTCTGTTGACAAACCGGTTTCGGCGTTGTGCCATCTTCAGTGTCGTTTTTCGTTCTGGTGTTCTATCGAACACCAAGAAACAAGAAACTATATATTTCTGAAATTTCAAAGACATGATATAAACCCTGTTCATTACTTTTTTGTCCAACTTTGCTACAAAAAATAGTTTTAAAGGAATAAACACCTTCGGTTAACCATAAGAACGTCGTCAATTCTTTAATAATGTAAATAATTCCATACTAATAACAGAAGTTGCAGTACTGGCACTGACAAAAGTCGTTCTAAACCTTTTGTACTTAATATACTACTCGCCAGTTTACTTCTATTCCTTGAAGTGGCTGCGCGGCTGTTGAGCGATATATTTTTATTTAGATGAACAGTTGGTAAATTCCAAATATTTTACTTGGAGACTTTTTCATGGACAAGCAGGCCTCTCTTCGTCAAGTTGCAAGCTTCATCCTGCTCCAATTACGGTGTGGGAAAGGTTAAATTGGGCTTTTGACTGCGGGTGGCAAAGTTCTTGTGACCATGATTCGTTTCTTAATGTTCGTTGCTGTTCAGCGAATAAATAACCTGTACTCGTTGATCTTGGCGGCTGCAGTACTCGTTTCTTTAATTTTGGAATGCACCATCGCGTCACTTCTGTACTAAATTCATCTCCATCATTTTCCGCCATTTTGAAAGTTGTCAGTGAGCAAGTTAACATTTTTTACTTGGTGGAGCGCGCTTATGACGAAAAACTGAAGGATTTCTTTTATAACCACGTTCAGAATAGCATGCAACAATAATATTCAAAATTACTGTGCTCGGTTTTTATGTTTTGGTTGTCGGTGCTGAAGTTTTGAAATACAGCAGTCAGAAACTGCGTTGGCAGTGGAATTTCGGGAGCAGCACATTATGCAGAAAAATTTGATCGACCACATTGTCTGTGAAAATTTCGTCAGCCACTGACTTTAATCCATGACTTTAGCAAAATATAGGTGGTTTTCACATGTGGAAAGTATGTCAATAGAGTTCGACACTAATTTGTAAAATAAAATCGTATGGGAAAGTGTGCCAAGAAAATCGCCTCCAAAAAATTTGGTATTTGTTCTGTTGTATATTTTCCATATATTATATGCAAAGAAATGTGTACATAAAATAACCTGAAAATTGGAAGCCTTTTTGTATTTTATTTTTTAATGATAGACATTTCGCGCAACCATCGCTAAAAACCTAACGAGTGATGCAGGAACGCGAAACGAATTTGATGGAAAAGTGCTGATATATTCAAGAACTAAACCGTATCGATGCGTTGGAAGAAGCAGACCCAAGGATTTTCCTTTCTATTGGCTGCTGTCGTTTATTTCGGTTGATATCGGAGTTATACTACCAATTTTGTTTGGTGAACTTTTTGACGCGTGGTTTGTTTTCTTTTCCTTTTATTAAAATGGGAGCGTTCATACCAAACATATTTGCCGGGTCAATTCACCAAATATGTTTTTTACATAATAGTAAAATATATAGGCATGTTCAGCTTCTACCTTTAAAATTAACATTTTTACGGCGTGTGGATTTATTTCCTCAATTTGCAAATTTGTTATAGTACATGCATCAAACAAACCACAACGAGCCTAGTGGTAGAACGAATAGCGCTAAAGTGTCCGCCAAACAAAATTAAAAGCATTACCAAAATTAAGGCATACACGAGATAAATCGCCATCCAAGTAACAAATATACCCATTGTCGAACAATCTTACTTTATATAACTTCAAAATAATATTGTGTTGCTATGGTTTTATTATCAATAATAATTTCTACTCTATTTATGATCGAATATATTTCTTTAATGCAAGTAGTCAAACGATGTTCATTCGTCGATTTTTTAAAGTGCTGTTGAGCATTTTAAAATGTTTATTTAATGTATATTACTACATCATACTTCTTCACTTTTTGTTTTATCGAGTTAATTATGGGCTATGAACGGCTTAGCGTTATTTATATTTTAAGCAATTGTTCGACAACAGGAGCATGCAAAATATGTGCTCGAAATATCGGAACGACTTTATTTTTTGATTTTTTATTTAATGTTTGGAATAAATTTCCGTCGTCCCTCGTCAAATTTGGTTTGTAGACAAACCGGTTTCGGCGATTCTATGTATTTTCGTTGTATATATGTTATGTCCGATTTCACCGCCGCAACTAAAAATAATTTGCAGTTTTACCCTCAATTTGGAGAAAAAAGGTGACGCTTGTCAAAATTTGAGAAAGATTTTCTTCTAGATTTAAACGGCAGTTTTTATTCAATAACAGTGTATTATAATAGGTGAATTTACATTTTATACGACGCCTAAATGAACAAATTTCCACAATTTTTTATGAACATAATGGAATAAACTTTTATGGTATATTCTTAGCGACCGTTAAATTGCAGAGTGCTATTTAAAGGCTTACAAAATTTTTGAGAAATTTTAGTTTTAGGAAGCATTTCTAAGGATCCAAGTAAAAATGAAACCAAAGTAATCAAATTAGGTCACTTTTCTCTTTTATTCAATGAAAAGCTTGTAATCTAAATTTTGAAGTTCTGCTTGAGGGTTGAATATATTTAAAATTCTAATCCATTTTTACTATTTCCTTTCAGCTATTGACTTTTCAATATGAGGACATTAAAAAACAAATACCCACAACTTTGATTGAAACATATTTATTCATCAATCGCAACTACTTATAACAAGTTTATTAAACCATCACATTTAAGTCTAAAGTACGGGTAAAAAACATTGACCTATAAGAATAATAAGCACATCTTCGTACACATTGCAAAATTTGAAATTGCAAGTATTTAATATTTAACTAAAGAACGGAAACACGTAACGGATAAGGCACAAAATATGGATAAAAATATGATGTTACCGAAGCGCTCGCGTTTAGACGTGAAGGGAGCCTTTGCGAACGGCCCATTGCAGGCACGGCCATTGGTTGCACTGCTCGATGGCCGTGATTGTTCCATAGAGATGCCGATTCTTAAAGACGTTGCCACAGTCGCATTTTGTGATGCTCAGAGTACTTCAGAAATCCACGAGAAGGTAGGTTGTTCCTAATTTTAGAAATCTTAATAAGATCAAACTCTAGTACCTCATTTCCCATTAAAGTTCTTAACTCTCATAAAAATAACCAAACCTTATTGCTTATTTAAATTTTACCAGAGGAAATTATTACCAACTGAAAGTTTTTGCGAACGAATGGGGTGCTGTTAGCACGTAGATCGACAAGTTGGATTTTTGGTTATTTTTATATTCCCGTTATTTTAAGTTGGCAAAGGTTTCTTTACGGACTCAATAAATCTTGCTAGTATTCACGTTCTATTATTGAAAATAGAATTTCGAAACAATGTCTAATAGACAGGTTCAGACGAACTGTAGGGCTCTCTTCAATTTAAAGTTTTCAATTTATTAAACTATAATATAATAACGCCGCATGAACGATAAAATGTCACATGTAAAAACTTTCAGCGGTTATAAACTACAATCTTAACTGTTCCAGCTGGGTGAGATTACAAATCCAAGCGTTCGATTGGAATTTAGTCAGCTCTCAAATACTTTATTGTTATTTCGTGTGATTCTATAATTTTTTACGTCTTTAAATTAACCATTTCATTTAAATTAAATGCGAAAAGCTGGACAAGAGAAACAAACTACCGAAGTTGTAGCCTGCTATGGAAGAAGAGAGAAGAAATATGATGATGTTAATGTCATTATCCCTTTTTTCTGGCATCAGAATAACTTGGCAAGGGTAGTCTACTGATATGATATCCCGCGACCATGCATATGTCTTCTTCTTTTTAAGAACTCAATTTTTTGTTGTACAAAGCCGTCGACAATTCGCGACTATCCCGGATTAACAAACTAGGATGAGGTAACGCCTAAACTCTACCAACTCGGAGCTGAAATGGAAGCACAAGTACACAACAGGCAGAACTCTTCGTCTCTGTTTTATTTTGAAACAAATAGTTTTATATGCACAAAACTAAAAGGTTCATAATCTGAATCCTAATTTAAGATATATTTTATTGAGGATATTTTAATTTTGACAATATCCGTTTATATGAAGATAACAATATATTACATATTCACTTTGTTCGTCCGTTTGTATCGCATTAGAGGAAGCATGGTAGACATAGAAAAGTATATATTCTTATTATATTCTTGCTCAGAATTACTTGAGTCGATTTAGCTATGTCCGTCCGTTTGTTTGTCTGTCTGTGTAATTGTATTACAGGAGAACGAATAGAGGTATCGGCATGACATTTGGCACGGATATTCTCTATCAAAATAGGCTGTTTGGAATAGGCGAAATCAGTTAACAACCACGCCTACTTTATATACTGAAAGTAAAGGCACCACGTTTTAAAAAATTTTATAAGATTAATATCTCATAAACCATGTGAGGTAATGAGGCACATATACGCCATTACTAAAATTTTAGTGAAAAATAAGTGTGGTGCGCCAACTATGCAAAAGTTGTCAATATCTCGTAAACGGTACTTAATATTAATACGTGATTTTATACTGGAGTATCTAGAGACATAACCAAAATGTTTGCTAAACATGGGTGTGGTCCGCCTGCTTATACAAAAGTTTTTAACTGGCAAAATTATTAATTGTTTAATGAAAGTACTTGGAGAAAGCCCTATGAAAAATTTCTGACAAAATTTAAATTTTCAGGTTCTTAATGAAGCGGTTGGCGCTCTTATGTGGCACACAATAATTTTGACAAAAGAGGACTTGGAGAAATTCAAAGCGTTGCGTATTATTGTGCGCATAGGTAGTGGTACCGACAACATCGATGTTAAGGCAGCTGGTGAGCTAGGCATCGCTGTATGTAATGTGCCTGGCTACGGCGTTGAAGAAGTTGCTGATACAACGATGTGTCTGATTTTGAATTTGTATCGAAGAACCTATTGGCTGGCAAATATGGTGCGAGAAGGTAAAAAGTTTACCGGACCCGAACAAGTACGAGAAGCAGCTCACGTAAGTTACAGTAATTTAAAAATATTGAAGTACTCATTAAGATGTTGGTTGATGGTATGAAATATTCATAGGGATGCGCTAGAATTCGTGGTGATACTTTAGGATTAGTAGGCCTGGGAAGAATTGGCAGCGCTGTCGCTTTAAGAGCAAAAGCCTTTGGTTTTAATGTTATATTTTATGATCCTTATCTTCCGGACGGTATTGACAAATCGCTTGGCTTAACACGTGTTTACACATTACAAGATTTACTATTCCAATCTGACTGTGTTTCGTTGCATTGTACGCTCAATGAACACAACCACCACTTAATCAACGAATTCACAATTAAACAGGTACTTTTATGAGTTCACACTGCTGTAATACAATTAACTTCCTCTTTTTAAGATGAGACCTGGTGCATTTTTGGTGAACACCGCACGGGGTGGACTTGTTGATGACGAAACATTAGCACTCGCTCTGAAACAAGGCAGAATAAGAGCTGCGGCTTTAGATGTTCATGAAAACGAGCCCTATAATGTATTCCAAGTAAGTTTGTAGTATTAGAAATCTTAATGCGACTCGCTTAGTTTTTCTGCAGTTTACATTTTTGAGGTGAATAACGAGAAGATAAGGTTTTGTTAATTTGGGAAACAATGAAGTAATGACCCAAAACCTGCCTGAAGTAATGACCCAAATCACCCTTTAACACTAGATTTACGGTCGTTTCTTATATAATATTGTTCAGTTCCCTTATATAATATTGTCATCAGTTCTCTTTTGCTCAACCGGATGGTCCCAACCAAGGTTATTTTTCTGCAAGCAATTTTTTACTTAGCGCTATGCTTGTAAAGAAATTGTCTGTCGTTATATTTCTGCCTTGTTGTAAATATGGTTAGGCTAATTTTATTGTTACAAACTCGCCCAACGATTTTGAGCATCGAGTTTTATCTTGCCCCATGTAAGGGAAACAATTCAAAATATATTTTATTTGGACGTCAACTGCTAACCAAAACTTAATACCAAATTTACGAGGCTTATTCGGCATATATTGCGTAAACCTGCATCGGGCTTTCGTTGGAAATAATTAATCATCTGTTGGTTACAGACATAACAAGTCAGGCTTTTATCTGTAAATCTGTTCCATATTTCGGATATCAGCGCAAATTTATCTGTTTGTAATCTTTCGGATCGTAGGTTTTTTTTTTGTCAAAGCGTATGAATCTCTGAATTTGTGTAAATTTATCTCTGCGCATTTTGTTTGCGAAGAAATAGGGTCCCCATTTTTTCGACCATAGATTAGAAGCTTTCAATGATCTCGCTTCATATGCGCCCCGTGCATATATAATTTCTAGAAAACTACGAAAACTAATTCCTAGAAAACTACTCAGCAACTGTGATTGTTCAGTCTTTTTTCAAAACTCGATGTGTCTCGGTTTCAGTGCAATCTTTTATGTGTTTTCTTATGTGTCTGTCAATTATCAATTCGAAAGCACTAGTTACACAACCCGACATAGTATTTCTCTTAGCGTAGCCAGTAGGCCCTACGATATCCTTAAATATACGAACGGGCGTCCTACCCATAGATCCGCCCGCTTTCAGGCGGGCATGGAAACTGCAATTCTATGCATGGAAACTGCAATTACAATTTCATACATTACATTTTGGGATGTGCTTGGAATGCTCGTCTTCTTGTCCTCGGAGTCAGAACTAGAAAGAATACGCATCCTTTTCTTGTTACGACACACTTTCAAGAAGTTTTCCTCTTCACTATACGAAAATCCTTCTATCTCTCCACTTTCAGTGTATTCAGAACTTTCACTGTCAGCTTCGCTTTGGCCTAATGCATACTGATCTTCTTCGGAGGTATCCTCAGAACAATCTTCATTGGTGCTGATAATTTTGTTCAATATCTTATTATATATTTTATTTACTCATGATTGCTAGAAAAGCGGATTGGTCAAAATAAAAAGGATACTGTGCCCGAATTCAATTACCCTATTGTAAATTCCTACAATAAGCGGAGACTGTCAATAAATGAAACTTTTGCACACTGTTTGAAAAACGTTCTTACACTGTCACTGCAGCAGTCATACTAGAGAATTGGAAGCATCTTAGTAAAGACTTTCACTCTTATATTTATTATTGGAGAAATGATTTTACGAAACGAAGCAAAGGATTGTGTATCAAATCAGCTAGCCCGTCAATTTGACGGTTTCTTAGAGACAGGTATACTACAATACACATTATACAATTTTCAAAAATTAGGAAGCTTAGGAAAAAATAATTGTGTGTATAAATTCACACGATGCAAAAGGGTTAAAATTAATGTTAGGGGTTTTTTGGGTGTTTCATTTCGAAGTTTGAAATCCGTCAAATTTACGGGTCATCATAATCAAGCAATTATAACATGACTTCGACTTCGGAATTTTGCATTATGAAATCGAACAGATTTTTTAAAGACGGCATTTATCTTAGAACATTGGATCGAAGACCTTGTTGCCTTGCCACGCCGACTCATAAGAAATCAATATCTTAAAAACGGTACAAGATATCGTATTAAGACGTAGTTTTATCACGACGCATCCGGAGGCATTACATATCTTTCATTATATTTCTTTGCAAAAATGGGTGTGGTTCGCCCACTCATACAAAAGTTGTCAATATCTCATAAACGGTGCAAGACATTAATACGTTATTTTACCACGTGGTACCTAGAGACATTTGCAAATTTTTTGCCAAAATGGAAATTATAATTTTTTTAGCTACGCGGGCGTAGGGTATTTAGACTTCGGCCAGGCCGGAGATAACACCTTTACTTATTTATTTTTATTTCAGTGTGAAAATTGGCTTAAAGAAAAGGCTGTGAAATTGCCATAGGATGTCTGACTTCTAGCAAATATTCTAAATTAATAACAATAATAATATAAATATATATTAAAATCTTTGAGAATGTACCGTCTTTTTGCTAAACTAGTGCCGAATTATTACTAATGTTGGAATATCTCCCCCGTAGGGAGCCTTGAAGGATGCTCCGAACCTTATATGTACACCACATGCAGCCTTCTTCAGCGATGCATCTGCTACAGAACTGCGTGAAATGGCAGCAACCGAGATACGGCGGGCTATCGTCGGCAATATTCCAGACGTTTTAAGGAATTGCGTTAATAAGGAATACTTCATGCGAACACCAGCATCTGCTGTCGCTGCAGCGGCCGCGGCAGTATACTCAGAAGGTAAACTACAAATATTATCCAATCCAGAAAAGTGAAAGTGAGAGCAAACGTATTATATGAAGCCTAAAATTATAAACATATACCGGCAGAAAAACGTAAAAATGATCCAAATAGTTAAGTATGGTCACTTAAGCATTAACAGACATAAGTTCACTTCATGATAGAAAAGAACAAACAGAAATATTCAATAACGTAACATACAATTGGAAGTCTTTCTTAACTTAGTTTTTGCACTTACCGATTGCCGTTAGTTTTCCTCTTTCAGGTCAGTGCTGTCCTTCAGTTCCATTTTGTATTTCTGATATTTACATTACTTGAAAGCGACGTGTAATAAAACACAATAATCAAATTTCGATAAATGCCATAATTAAAGCTTTAAAATCGTTTTCAGAATATTTCTAAATTAAAAAAAATCCATTCAGCAAATTTTTGTATAATGCGCAATTTTGTCGACATTAATTTTAAAAATTTTACGTACTGTAGTGTGTTGTACGTATACCGAAACTATTTGTTTATTTAATTTATTATGAGAAATGGCTTTTAAGAAACAAATGGCACTGAGGAACTGAAAACGCCATGACTGTTTTGGGCCTTGTTGCCTTAAGTTTCTTTCATCCTCTGGACGAACAAAAAAGAAAACACTCTGTGTTCACGTTTCGTAGTGTTGCGCATAATAACAAAATTCGCATTGCAAGATTCCCATGATACAATTACAAAGGTACACATAGAGTGCACAATTACATAATTATGTGTATACAGTTCTTATATGTAAATACATATTTGTAAATATATACAAATATATTTATATATTGAGTAACTCCGCTTCAGAAGAGACCTTGCAAATAATTTCGATTCTTCTGTGTTCGAAGTGATCGTAAACGAATCGATTCCTACAATTTTCGTCATGAAGTTGATTTGCAATCGGAAGTTCATTTACACCGAATATACGTGAACATATATTTGAACAGATATATTAAACATAAGTTCATTTTAATAAATTTTAGTTTGAAATTAGTCATTGTTAAAGTTTTGTGTTATTATATTTGATTGAATTTATATTTGGTGTTTATTATTTGAACAGATTTTACATTAAATGCCTAGGTCTCCACAGAACATTTTTTAAGCTACAAAACGGAAAAAAGGCGAAATGCAAATCTGCAGATGATAAACTGCAAATCTGCAGATGATGTGAGGGAAATAAATTATTCGTGTGACATATTTCTTGACAATAAATGTGGTCGAGCAAATTGCACCTAATAATTGTGTCATAGAGTTCAGTTACTTACATCACAATCATGCAGTATTTCCTTTGTGTAAACCGTCAAGCTTTTCCAAGGATTTATTGTTAAAGTAAATGTTACATCAAAATAAATACAATTTTAGAATCAGCTTTATAGATCCTTTCAACTCAAATTTCTGTAAAATTTTAGCAGAGAGAGAAACAATAATTAGCTAAATTAGCATTTCTTAAAAATATTTATTTTATTTTAGAAAAGCAATCTAAAGAACACCTATAATAAATTCTTACAAATTCTCAAAACAGCATTTCAGATCCGGTAGATTATTTGTTTTACTTACAACTGAAAACTTTTAAATTTAAAGTAATGTTGTATACCACGCCATGATGCTTAAGCGATTATAAGATCTTTAGTTTCCAATTTTATTAGACTTGTTAAACCTAAAAGACGAAAAAATATCTTCCTATAAATGATTTCTAAATTGTAAATTTAAATTTTAAATAGATTAAAAAGATATTTTTTCAGAATTATAAATATCAGTCCCCAAATATAAACATTATCGAATGATGGAAATTCATTCCATTTGTAAGTGCATTTCTTTGATGTCATAAAAATTATAAATTAACAAGAAAGTGAAAACAGAAGAGTTACGGTAGTGATTAATTCATTTGATATGAAGGCTACATTAACTATCAGATCAACAGCAACAACATAGAAAAAGGTGAAACTAAACCATTATTGATGTTTTCGTGATTTTTATCTGGCTTGTCCGAATCCATTTTTAGAGCTTCTTGTGAAACATTTGGTGTTTGGTCTTTGAAGAGACCTTAACTTGTAAATAGTTCTGTTAAACGCCCTTTTCTGCTTTAGTACACAAGCATATGTGTATTTGACTTAACTACGTTGTATACTTCTCTGTCGGCAACGGTAAGCCTGAATTATTGCGATACGCTTTGTAGCTACATGGGAAATTTATGTCTGTCCGCTTGAACCAAGTACTTGTTTGCACAGCCAGTTCTGAATGAAAACTATGTTTGTTCATTGATTTTGTTTAATAATCGCCGAGGTTTTTCTATTTCTATTTATTTCAAATGTTAACGTTACGTTTATACCCTACTTTGTTAGAGCAAAATGAGAAAAACCGCATATGCATAAAATTAAAATATTTCATAATAAATTCTTTCAGCGAAATTTTAGGCTCCCATATTTTGCACATATAAGACTTATTTTACATACAAAAATTACCTCGCTTTTGTCGGTAATGAAAGCCCTTTAAAAGTTGCATATATTTTCGGAAAGCTTAAGCAAGCACTAACAGATTTTGGTAATGCACTCACTGCTTTTAAAATTAGCTATTAATATTTTGACAATTCACGATCACCCGCATATTTCACGAACCTTATCAAGTTTTCTTTTTCAGATTCCTTTTAGAACTCAAATGTCGGGATAAAAATGTCGCAACCGAAATTATGACATATCTCGTGGTAATAAATTACGTCTAATATTTAATAATTACTATTTGTCGGTACGGGGCTAGTCAAAATCACAAGAATCTTTGCAACTATTTTCGTGTAAGAACTTTTTTCGAAAAGTAAGACAAAGACGAAACGTTCTAAAGATTTCTAGAAGGTTTGCAAACAAGAGCTATGGACGAACTTTTCATATAGACTTATGGTTCGGTAAATAACTGGAACTGTTCGCTAAATCCCTCGCTTCTGTTACGTACGCCTGTTGGGTGCTATATAGTACAGAGCTTATTTGTTATTGTGAACATGGCACAATACAAAAATTCGATTCCGCAAAGGATTGTGTTTCTCCGAGACAGATTGTGGTAGCGACAGATATTCATCAATTTCTTCCTCTAAGTTCGAACTCACTTTAATTCGGTAGATTCAGTTTTTTAGCCTCCATCGCTAGATCACCCTATCAAAGCCACAAAGGAATTTATTCCTATTTTGAGAGGAAGTATTCGGTAAAAGCTTACTTAAGATATTCTTCAATAATATAGAAAATTAGTTGCTGAGGTTTATACTGTGTTTTTTAATAAATCCACCCAGGAGTTTTCATGGGAAGACTACAGAGGCCATGGACGAATTTATCGGAAAATATCTTATTTTTTTTTTTAAATGCTAATGGAGCTTTTTTAAGTAAGGTCTTCAAATAATCATTCAGAGTTATAATATTCCTGTCTTTGTCGAAAGAATATACTGAAAAGAGAGCTTGCAAAAAAACTAAGAAGGCTAAAAGAATGTGTGGGAGTCCCTAAACCTTTTTTATAATTGCTTCCTTTTAGATTTCCATAATCTTTACAGACAGAAAAACAAAGGGGAAAAATTAAAACCGTTTCGAACCAGAAATTTTCCTATGTAATTTAGAGGACTTGCATGATAAATACAAATTGCCAAAATGTTCGCATAATATGCATCATTTCCGTGTAGCTTCTGTAGAAACGTGCACAGTGTATGTAATTCTCGTTTCGATTCTTCTCGTTTCGATTCTTTTTAGCTTAGCTTATCGTCGTCATTCGGGAATTGTACTCGCCGATAAATCAATTCCAATGAAGTTATAATTTTTATGACAAACTAAAATTGGTGAAATCGTTGAATTTTCAAAATCAGTGTTACTGACTTTCTTGCATAACATTACAATAAGTTTAAGAAAGATTTTATATATATTATATGCAAATACTTCATTCACAGAAAGTAGAAATAATTTATACGAAATGAAATTTAAATATTGCTCTAAAATGATCTCATCATCCATGTTTATTTTCGCCTTCAAAAACAAAAATTTTCTAAAACAAAAATGCGCTACAAATATAAAAAACTAATGTGAAGCAAAAAAGAACTTAAAACACGGAAATGAAATTTAGAGTAATTTAATTAGGTTATGTACATTATATACGAAAAAAATATATATACATTTAAAAACATAATTTTAGAAGTACGTTGAGAGAATCACAATACACATTAGAATTTATTTTTCACAAAACACATCAACAATAATACCGTATCAAAGTTAGAACCCTACATTGTTGGTTTTAAGCAAAACTTGTAAAATGGACAAAAAATTACGCCCCTAATAAGTCACTTCAAACGAACGTAGAAGCAAAAGTATTGAAATTTTTGTCAGAGTTACAAACATCTCTTTCAGTCGGGAATTGAAAGATTGTATTCATACTTGTGTTGCTTGTTTTCATAGAATATGCTGCATATATTCTTGCTGGACAAATTCTTTTAATTATTGCTTTCTGTTAATCGTACCAAGCAATTACGTTTCTACATATATATAAATGTATGTATTAAAAATTGAAATTATTTACCAGTAACGACGTGTTAACACATATACACACAGAAAATACTGAAACAAAAAACCTTAATATGTATCTAATTTTTAAAACACCTGTTTGAAATAAATTAAACTTAGTATACTGACGCAAATGAAGAATTCTAAGAGTTAAGTGAAAATCAGAAAATATAAAAGATACAAATCTTTTATTTTATATTGTATAAAATATTTTTAATAACTGTGAAAGCTAAATAAAATTAAATTTTTCAGAAAATTTAACAAATAAACAAAAATGAAACAAAAACGCGATTTTTCTTTATGCTTAGCTGAGATTAGTTGGAAGTATTTACTTTAGCTCTAGCATTACTGCTTCTGATGAAGAAGAAAACTTTAAATGGGATGATGGAATCATTAATAAGAGCATTTCTATTTTGGAGAAATATATGTTTTCTAAAGTTAAATGTTTATAAAGCTATAATATAAGCTTAAAGTGTAAATAGCTTACATGTTGAACACCTTTGTTAACTGATCACCTTTGTTAACTGATCCTCGTAGTATTGAGCGGTTCATAAAAAGAAAGTCAGTATAAAATCGAAATTCAGCTAAACAGTAACTAACAGAACATTTTTGTAGTTATTGATATAAGAAAAGAATATTTTTCACTCGTCCTTCATACTGCAGTGACTTCATAATTCCATCATTCCCAAAACTAACATTATTTCGACGCTTTACTGCCGTATGCGGTGTGCAACCCAGCATTCATTTTTATAGAAGTAGCGCAGGGTCCACAAGGTATTACGGATACTAGATCTACCAAAATATTACTCAACACATTTGGAATTTTTCCTATGTTAATAACTCTCACTTTTTTAGCAAGTTTAACAAATGTATTTTAACTGTGTTTCTAACTATTTACAAAATATTCTGAGACCTTGTTCTAGATTTAATAAATATTATTAAATATTATGATGTAATAGTTTATTTTACACTCAACTTTTAAAGCTTAAAAAATTAAACTTAATTTAAAAGTTCATTTATTTAAAATTTAAACTTATTTTACATTTTAAAATTGTTTTGTCAGTTGTAACAGCTTACAAATAAAAGATAGATGTAAATAATATCTTTACAACATAGTTCTGCGGATTGTGCAATTAGATCTTTCGGTCTACGTTGTTTTCATGTAAGCGAGAAGAGATAGTCGCCCCCCAAAGTTGCTATCCTCTGGAATTACTTCATTGACCTGGAGTATCCAAAATATCCAGTGCCTCCGAATCTTGTAGTTTTTAATTTACAATGGCCGATTTGGAGTATACAAGTAGTTCGTAATAAGTACATATGTTTACTTAATGTTACACTGATAAAACCTTGACGTTTTCTTAACTGGCAACCAAATGTCACAAATAATTTATAGCATTGCCGAAAACTTGAGTCACGTAGACGGTTACAGTAAAAATCGAATAAACCCAGTTTAACAAGCCTGCAATTAAATTATTTTGAATTTTTAACTCAGTTCAAATTTTCAGTTTCAATAAAAAGGTCTTACTTTATTTTAAAATTCACTGTTTCATTTTCCGATAGCGAAATTTATAAGCTTTTACGTACGAATCCAGAAAAAATTTAAAGTTTCGGAGTTACATTGTTTGATTTTTTGGTTGATCTAGAAGTAGAGAGAGCAGAGTCTGCGATTCGTTGGCCCATACAATAAATGTCATCCTTAAGAAAAAGTATAGAATATTTAATTGTTACGCAAGTTAAATAGTTTAGATATACAAAAAATCCCTTATGCTTAAAATATGTACAAACAGGATTAAATGGAGGATATTATACAGGCCCACTGCAACAGGCTCACAGCACAACGGCACATGAAGCACCACATACTGTAGGAAGCGCTCTCGCTCCACCACCTCCTCCTTCAGCAGTCAATCCCTCGCCAGTTCCTTCGGTACCGCCAGTACAATGTGTGCCACCTCAGGTTGGACTGCAGCTTGGACTTGTGAGTAGTAAATCGGTAGGTAGTATTTGTGTTCTTGTTGTTGCTGTTGGTTGTATGTTGGTTCCGCATATTAAATTAACTTGATGTATGTACGTATCTACATAACTCTGTAGTTTGCGAAAACTGAAAAACAACCTTTCGCAGTTTGTAGTTTTTAATCATTGCATTTCCACAACCTTTAAAAGCAATACACATGACGTCACTCCGCAGTGAATAAATCTTGCATTGAATTTATTAAAAAACGAGAGAAACGCAAGCGTTAGTACGTAATGTATGCGAGCTACCAAGGAACATGCATACGTGTTTTAATTGCTCGCAGATGAACGTTTGTAAAGGTCATATTGTTAAAACGCTCATTCGATTCCAGTGACAGCTGGCAAATTATAACACCGTGGATTTACTTTACTGCATTAGTGACACACAACGTCTAACAGAAAATTATTCGAAGTGTGTCATGTTTTTTATGATCATGTTTTCTTTAGATCAAAAAGAAATACAAACTTAAATTGCCACCAATCAAGGTGTATTTATTGTTGTGCATCAGAGAACTGCATGTCTCAGATGTTTTGGTCGTGTGATCGTGAGCCTTTACCGATACTCATAGAAATTGTCTTCCTACTCATGAATACTTTTCGAGTGTCGTAAGTGAGCATGGGTGCTACTTATCACTCGTTTCTGGCAAGTAGCACACAGCGTCTTCATAAATACTCTGTTAAGATAGCACCCATCAGGCTTGTGTAAGAAAGCACCAAGTGTAAGTATGATTCATGTTCATGGCGTGAAAAGCAAGCCAAGTGGAGGACATCTTAATAAGTGTGACTGAGACCATCTTAATGAATGTCTTAATCTCTTGCGAACATCGTAATAAGTGTGACAGAGTGTGCATAGTAGTTGGCATGTGAGTGGCTCATTTATGTAAGTATTGTATATTGGTGCAGTTCTCTGCTGTGTATTTCCGAATGGTGATGAGAGGATCAGCCTTATTAATAACCGCCGTTAACTAAACATTATTTGTACAAAGGTTGTCAAATGTTTTCTGCCGTCAAATAGTTGCATCCAGTGCAACCTTGCAATATAATGCGATTGCTTTAAAACCATACCTTAAGCTAACTTAAATCTGTTTGAACCTCTTGCAACTTTGAGGTGAAATTGTAAAACTATATTTCTTTGTTTAATTTTTAAATTAGTAACCTGTGACACAATAAAAAGTTATCCACATTGGGGTTCAAATTGTTTTATAACAAATTCCGCACTGAGGTCAACAAATGTCTCTTGGCAGAAGGGTTAAATTTTGGTGCGCATTTTAGCAGCAGAATGCAATAGATTTCAGGTTTTTTCCTAGTTTAGACATGGAATACACAGGAACCTTGAATACTTTTATAAATAAGAATCTGAACAACTTTGCCCAAAGGATGTCTAAGTTCTTAGACGATTTAAAGACAGCCTATGGTCGGTTTAAAAAATAAAGCTGATATATATTTATACAGATTTTTGTTTCTTCCTTCTTTTGTTGATTTATTTTTGCGCTTACGGTTAGAGTGTAGTTCAAGTTAGTGCGAAAACCTAATTTCCTAACTGTGGACCGATATTATGTAAACCTAACGTACAAAATCTAACACAACAAGAAATTGTAACATAATGCCGGTTATAATAGAAATTACCTGAGTTTAAAAAACAAAATTAATACTTTGTAGTTTTTCCGAATGCAGCTATGAATATCTTTAACTTGAGTATAAAACTGAACTCCAGCGATTTCGAAAGTTAAAATTAACTGAAGTTAAATGTTCATCTTTAGTTACTAAAATGCAAAAGAGCAGTTTTTTAACTTACCCTTAATCATGTAAGGGTGAGTTAATCATGTAGGGCTCGCTGAAATAAAATAATTGAGAGATCCTCAATTCGGCAATTCCAATAAATTGGAATTGAACATTTCAATTCGTTTTTAGTAATTTAACTCCAAATTACAATTCCTGTAAAAGGATTTGATGTTCTCTCAATTCTAATTCCTTTGTTCTGGTGAGCCTTAATTCCAAATTCCAATTTCTTCAAAGGAATTGAGGCTTTCTCAATTCCCATTCCTTTGTTGGAGTGAGCTTGAATTTGAAATAGTTTGGCATATTGGATGTTTACTTTCTTGTTGGCTGTCGAAAAGGTTACACATGTGTAAATGTTTACCAAAAACAACATCGTTATGGTATCTCAAGGTCCGTATTCGTCCGAAATGTCTTCCTTCAGAAGTCACACTTCTATTCCTAACAATGAGAAAACCATGAAGACGACGTTTTGACAACATTAAGTAGATAGTAAATCAGGTTCGCTGATTTTGCATTCCAGAAGTTCTCCGAAGATTGGAAAAACTGAATGGGGACAACTTTGAAAGGGTTATATAAATTTATGATCAGAGAAAGATTTTGAGAAAAAAAACTCCGACATGTATTTTTATCAAAGCTCGTGCCTCAATCAGATGGATTTCTATGACGTTCTAATCAAATCCGCATATTTGTATTATAAAAACAGTGGGCGTATCCTTCGATCGTTTCCACACATTTCCTATATGATTGAGTGTTTATACGAAATTGAATGGGTTTTTATGTATCTAACAGTTATAGACTGTATTTAACTCAGTTGAGAGTCGTTCTATTAAGTTCTCTCCCCCCATTTTTTATTTGTATCTTCTCATAGAAAAAATGGAAATGAACTGTCAGTTAATGCTTAAGCTGAGGTCGTGAAATACTATCTAAATAACTAAATAATTTTTTGATACCAAAAGAGAAAATTATACTGGAAAAAACAATAAGCGCTAACTTATTAATTAGCCATCGCTTTCATTTTTATAATTTTTTCAGAACTAATTGCCAAGTAGATCCAGTTTTTGTGCCCATTAATTTGGTTATTGTATCGTCTCTTATAGTTCCTAGTTATACCTTCTGTGTACGATTATGTAACGTAATTGTCGTATGATTCTTTTACAGCTTTAAATTATCTTGAAGCTTCTAAACTATTCAAACCACTCTTTCGTTTCAGCCCCTGAATGCACCAGACCCTAATAATCACCATCCATCTAGTAAGCCCGAGCCTTCGGAGGTCCAATAGTTCAATAATTTAAATTAGAGATTTGATTATAAAGGAAAATTAAGCAGAATTGACGAAAGCTGCACCTGAAACCCGGAGATCAGAAGTTTGAAATTCGAAAAAACCCTACTTTGAACAGCAGATTGGAATACACTAGATGCTCAATACCAGACCAACCACACAACTCGATCGCGCCGCTCAAACCGCAGACATGCTTTCAACGATATAATTTGCACTTTTATACAGAGGCAGTTAATTCTTCATCCTAACCATGAGCAAGCTTTACTCCTCAAATTTCGTGTAAATTCCTTGTGCTGCTCTGCAATTAAAAAAACGTATTAAATGGCTGCAGCACACATTGTCCTTAGCAGTGCGGCTACCTCCCAATTGCCGCAACAAATTTCAACACTAGATTACATTATTTCCATATGGAAGGGAAACTCGCAGTAGACCGACACACATACACATCACTGATCCACGTAAAAATGCAACTATAGGCTCGTTGCAATAATTATACTTAAATGTAGTTCAATAGTTTTCCGGAAAAGGTACGTTTGTTTTGGAAGTCAAAATATTGCACTGATCGTTCTGCGAGAGCCATACATTGCTTGGTTTAAAAACTTCACAGCACGAACTTCACGAAGTGATACATTTACCATGATTGTGAAGAATTGAAGTTGGCAATTGACCGAAAAGTTTTCCGTTGCAACCAACCATACAGATTATACAATGGATCTTGGCTTTCATTAAATCTACCGATTAAAAAAAATAAAGTGGAATATTTTTCTTTCTGTCTTAATCTTGATTTGTATCCATTAAAATTCGGTTTAATTTCTTTTATATTTTTAAATAAATACGCTGGAATGTAAGACAAAACATTTCAAAAATTCTATGTTAAATTTATGATGAAACGTCGACTCAGATCTTGATTCTGGTAGGTGATAAGATATACAAATGATAAATCTAAATATATAATAAAACTGCAATGCAGAAAAAGTTTGTCTTTATGTCCCTTTCGGACACTCGTGAATTGGGGTGATTAGAAAATTTGTTCATCGAATATTATCTTTCCTTTTAAAATACTACAAATTTGTTTTTTAGGACAGTAACCTGAAACTAGAGAAGGATGAGTATATTTTCGAATATTTCTGTTAAAACAAAAATAAATATTAATAGATTCTTGAGAGCGCTTACGCAGAGTGGTCAAAACGTGCCATCACGCACGTCAGGTTCTTGAGATATAGTGTGTTTCACGTTTTCGGTATCTACCGAAATTTACGATTTTCTTGTAGAATCTGAACCGCAATCTTTACCTTTTTGGAGAAACATAAGGTTCACATCAGTTGAACTTTGAAATTTAATTTTGAAAACTAGACAACTGATTTTTTTAATATAGAAAATACGTTTTCGATGTTTTCGGGACAAATTACTAAATATTCATTAATCTGTAATGTTATTGGCGTCAAAATTTTACCTATTATGCAGTTTCAGCTGATGTAAATTAATTTCCATATATTATTTTTGGGTAAAAGAATCATGGAACTTCTGTGGAAAATTTTCAGGAAAAAATTTGGAAATTTTAACTAAACTTCAGCAGTTCAAAAAAGCAGCATTCTGTAGCTGGGTCTGATACCTTTAGGCGGGTCGGATTTGAAATTAGTAACCGTAGATGCCCGTTATGCACCTATTTAATCTGCGGCGCGCCTGCACACACGTTCAACCCTATTTCCACAATATCTTGTGGCCTACATTAACGATTATCCGTGGCCACCTTACTCTTGATGCCCGCTGACGTGAAGGCGCCGTTAAATGGCAATTGGACACCCACAGCAAAGCAAAACATCGCGTTATCGTGCGTCTACCAGACTCCCTGGTATAGCTCTTGTTTATTCTGACCGCACACCACTTGAACAGCAAAAATGTCGGACGCTTGTGACTATGGCCTAGAAGCAGTTCTGACTCAAATCACAGACGGCCAAGAACGAGTCACCGCCTATGCCAGCCGTCACTTCAACAGTGCAGAAAAGATCTATTAGACCACCGAGCAGTGTCGGGCGGTGGTATGGGCTGTAAGGAAAATGCGACCGTACATCGAGAGATACTCCTTCACCATCATCACTGACCACCATTCACTGAAATGGCTAAACTCCTTAGAAGGTCCCTCCGGACGAATCGCTCGTTACTTACTGACAAGTTCACCAAGTGAGTTGAATTAATACCATGTAGGAAAGCAAACAGCAAAATCAAGTGATTTCGTGAGAGAATCCTTGCTCATTTTGGAGTGCCAAAGATACTCATCTGCGATAATGGTACTAAATTATTCAGCACGAAATTCCAACGATTTTTAAAAGAACTCGGTGTTAAGCAATACACAGCGCCTTACACCCCAAGGAAAAACCCGACCGAGCGTGCAAATCGTACCATCAAAGTGATGATCTCACAGTTCGTCGGTGCACAACAGACTACATGGGACGAGTTAATACCGGAGCTAATCTTAGCTTTCAACACCAGCCAGTCCGAGTCAACAAGCCCCGCATTCCTAGTCCAAGGAGGGGAACCACGTTTGCCAAGGGCACTCTTCGATCAAGAAACAGAAGGTACGGTACACGAAAAATTCTCCGCCGGTGAACATGCAGCATGACTAAGACAAGCCTTAAAGGTCGCACGAAAGAATATGCAACAAGCAGCCCAGACGCAAGCAAAATATTATAACCTACGGAGGAGGGATTCAAGACGCAGGGTTGATCAGTTAGTCATGGTTAAACAACACCCGCTCTACAAAGCCATAGATAAATTTGCCGCAAAATTGGTACCAAAGTATGACGGGCCATTGTTACGCGCTAAACGTCTGTGTCAAAAAGCAGCATTGGGTTTTCCGCGCATTAAAATCGACCCGGTTCGCTCGATCGCACTCTTGGATTTTATTGAGGTCAGATTGGAGTGTCATTCATAATTCTGTGTTTTTCAATGATCTCCAGAATCATTATTTGTTCCAGTTCAGTAAGCAAGGCATTCCATAGACTTATCGAAGTACAAAGTGGCGAGAAGTTGAAAGATATTTATGCCGTGGTAGTATTAATTGTTCCGAACTGTTTGTCCTCCCAAATCTAATAAAATCAAACAGGAAACTCGGCTCATTTGTCTTTATTACTTTATGTAAGAGTAGTAAAGTAAGTAAAGTAAAAGTAAGACTTTGTGAGGGATACGTATATTACTTTTAATAAAAAGACCGACACCCTGTTTAGCATGACTGAGAATTTTGTCGTGGAAAAAACACGAATAGGTTTCCTCGACAGGAGTAAAAGAATAAGGGCAGTGAGTTTCTTGACCGATATGCAAATGGGGTTTAATCCATCACGAATTCAGAGATGTAATCAATTTCGACAGAGATTGGTTCAATCCCTTTTTAAAGACGAAGGGACTCCTTTTTGAAAGACTGGAGTTATTAACATCGGATGTAAATATTGTACAACGTATTTTGGGTAATTAAGGAGAGAGGAGTTCAGTAGGAGAGCTGGGAAGTTAACCGCTTTATGTGAGGTTTCATGTTTTTTTTGAGGGAATCACCAAGGAATAATCTGTTAGTTGATCTATCCGGTGGCCCAGGAGCAATTTATACAACTTTATGCACAAAAAAGTAAGTTTAGAAGTTTAAGTTAATAAATCCGAAAAGGAAAAGAAAATAAAATAATTTGTGTAATGCAACAGAGAGAAGGCATCAATTAACATGAACAAGCTATGAGCGAAACAAAACACGTCTGATCCCAACGAACGGTAGTCAGTGACTCCAATTTAAATATATTTTACATCATTATAACAAATATATATACATATGTATACGCATGTTCATGTATTCTAAAGTGCTCCAAATGCAACTAAATCAAAAGAATCGTGAAAGACGCGGTCGCAATATTTTGAATACTCCCCAAAGAGACAGAGCAATAAAGCCGTATTTAAAAGTGTATTGGCAGACACGTGTACTTGTCCTGGGCGGAGGAATTTCCATAATAGCTGGTATCATCTGCGGATCCACGCGGCCCCAATTCCGCGCAATGCCACTTGCGTGCCCAATACCAACTACACCGACAACCCGTACAGGTCGATTAGCGGACGTGCCATTAGCACGTGCCTGTGGCAAAGCGGCCAGTTGAAGAGAGTGGCACAGAAACATATCGCGCTCCTTTACGAAGACATCAGAGAAAGTTGGAAATTCACCGGCCATCTCCTCCATAAGCTTTTCCAGCAGATCTTTTTGCTTACATTGCTCCACCTCCTCCAGGCTTATAGTATCCTTCGATGTTAATTTCCACACCAACTTTAGTGTTTGCCAGAGTGAAAGAGCGCGAAGGGCTCGCTGCAAAGTAACGCGTATAGGGCGGTCTCCTAAATGCAGAATGCACCCAGGGAGCTTATGGATTTCTTCAAAAGCTCTGCGAAACTCGCCACCCGGCGCCATGCCAAGATCCTTAGCGATTTGAGCGCTCATTTGAAGCATTAGTATAAAGAAGATGCCATTAATGTACCCGTTTGATTGTATGATATTCCGAATCTATAATCGAAAGAAGTAAGAAGTCTATCTACACTTTTCCAGAAGATAAAATGTGAATGATACAAACTTTACTGAAATTAAAACTTTTGGCTTCTTCCAGCAAAGTTTTCTCGTCAAGCTTCAGGATATGAATGCGGGATTTACACAACTCGACCATCACTACGTCTGGACGGACATTACGTATTACCTTGTGAAGAACAAAATAATAATTTTATTAATAATCACAACGTAAAACTTCGATTGCTATTTATTACTGGGCTTTAATAACTATTCCTGATTACTTCGGGATTAAAATTACGACTTTGATTAATATTTCTTTTTAATTTATAAAGATACATAATGAGTATGTATCAATTTCGGGGTAAGATATTCACTGCAATAAATACATTTATGATCGTAACGCAATCATTACCAAAAAATATAAATCAGATTTAAATCAATATATGTACATATGTATGTATCTATGCACCGTGTCCTTACTTTATAGCAAGTATTATTAAAACAATAATTATAGTGTTACGCACTCATGTGTTTTACCAAATTCGCCTAGCAAAGATTGTGAACCTTGGATTCAGTGCCATCTTATGAATTAAGATGTACGATATTGTACCTGCAGAGTTTGTTTGTCAGAGGAAAAGGACCTTTCTTTATAAAAGGTATTTATGAAACTAAAATCGTTTCGCTAGATCTGCTAATGCTTTTGAATTTTCACGGCCCAAAAAGGTCTTCAGGAGAAAGAACTTTATTTTATAACTAAGCGCATAAACGCAATTATGGTTGTAATAAACCGTCATGATTACGTAATTTTATCTCTAGCAATGTTGACTTTAATGTAAGCAGTAATATTTTAAATGAATATGTTTAAAACCTTTGTTCTTTGATTAAAATTTTTCTATTGCTTGTAAAGTCTTAATTAAATTTTTTTGCAATTTCTTATACCTCGTGATCTGTGATAATTAAACAAAATTACATAAAATCTTGGGCACTGCAGATCTCTATGCAGCAGAAATTTTCTCTACTTTACAATACACTGACCGATTTGAACGATGTTTTCGGCGTAAGTTAAAAATATTCTCACGTAACTTGACTTTTACCAACGACAAGAGTAAAACTTAAATTTTTAAATTCCGCCAATTGTAGATTTTTGCTTCTATGGCTGTGTTTGTAGTTCCCAGATTCCAAATAATGAGTAGTAAAACACGAAAGAGTAGCTAGTATTACATATAAAATGTTTTTTCAACAATTTTCAACATGAAAATTTTGGAAGAAATACAAGCAACAGAAAAACTTTTCAAATCATTATAAAAAATATCATTATAAAATACAAGTCTGCAGTAACGAGAAGAAATTTTCCTTAGTCAGGGTTTTTCAGAGTAACTTTAAAAGTATTTAAAGAAGCAGAAAACTTATTAATTTTTTTGCGGTCCTCGATTCCACCAACCTTACTTTACAATATTATACCTCAATCTTTGTTCTTACATAGGATACGTCATCCTGCGACTCTTCACTGAAATGAGCCGTCCCAACTAAGTAAACCTTGCTGCCGAAGGGTGTGTCAAGAACGGTTACAGTTGATGGGAGGTTTTCCTCAAATTCTTCCAGAGTATCGTATACAGTAATTTTTCGCTTTTTCGCAGATTCCGAATTTGCAGTCGCATTTCCATTTTGCTCCACTTTGCACGTACTTGTATCCACACCATAGGTCGTGTTACTTAAATTCAACATCTGCTTGTTGGAATGCATTAAAGCCTCGGCTTTGCTACCCCGCTTTGCGTTCTCGGTGGATGGAATTCGGCAGTAGCCTCTACCGTCAGAATCCTTGTCCACTACCTGAGGCGGCTTTATATGTTGGCCGCCCGGATAGTCTTCCTCCACTGATGTATCAATTAGTAAAGCGGAATTTTCCAAATGTTCGGATTCCTGGCTAGAGTTGTGGCTTATTTCTATAATTGACACATCAGAATCAGCCCTATTCAATATGGTTGCTTCACTCGAAAGCTCTGGTTTCGAATCAACATTTTTAAAAATTACGTCGGATTGTGCGAGATGCTTTTTGGGAGATGTGCTGGCATTTGTAATAATACCAACATCCAGTTTATTCTTCAGGGTTGTTGTTGGATTAAATTCGGTGAGTGTCGCGTTGAGGGTAACATCAAAATCGGTGGATGTGTTATTGTGTTTGTTACTACTGGCATATAGACTGTTGTTGTTGGCACTTTCTGGAAACAATTCGCAAGAAAAACTTGTAAGAGATTATTTATAAAAATGTATCAAATAATAAGCTAAAATTTACAATCGAAACAACTTTAGTGAAAAGACGGCGGAACTCGCACATATACATCAGGAAGCACTTTTTTCTCTCAAACTGAAGAAAATAAACTCTCTTTAAAGCAATTTATTACGCTTATTGTGGGGTTTGTGTAGATATATGCTTAATAATAAACTCAACACATATTATATTTATTCAGTTGTTCTAATAAAATGCATGCCAAATGGAAGTCATGCAAGATGACGATAGCATAAGAATAGTAAAGTTGTGCAATGGCTCATAATGGAATAATGTCAAGCTTTCAGAATTACGCATGGATAATTTTTCAAACCATGTAAATACATTATAAATAACATTTCGTTAAAGAAACATATTTCAGTTTCAGCAAATTTGTTCTTTCCAGTAATATGTATGCGAAAAGTATTATCTTTAGAGTTTTAACTTAAAAAAACTTTTAGCTTAAAACTTTTAAGCTGTTATATACAGATATTATTAACGGAATACAGATATTATTAACGGAAATGTCATAGTTTCAAAAAAACTACAATTATGTTTTCGACAGTTATGAAACATGTTCTTAAAAAAAAAAAAAAGAAAATCACAGCTCCAGAGGAATCGGATCAGGTAAGGATTTGCTGTGAAAGGTTGGAAAATAATCCATATGTCCTAAGGTTGTCATTTTTCTTGCACATTGTATACATTGTTGCATAAAGCACGTGGTCCTAAAATTAATTTTTTTTAAATTATGTTACTGATCTGGTTAAATTAATTTAGAATAAGATTACAGAAAGCAGCGATCTCTGAAGCGATCTAACTTCGAATTTTTGATGAGTTTTATTTTTTTTTTAATTTATAACTACTGGTTATAACCTTATAGACTATAGAATGCAATTATTAAAATTGAGTTAGCAGATATGAGAGTTAATTTTAAATTTAGTTATATAACATAAACAGACTTAGTCTGAAACTACTTTCATTAATTCAAACTGCAATACGATTTATGGAACATATCCTTAAGTTATGTTAAGATTTGGTATTTGGAGCATCAAAAACAGTAAGAGGTAACGAGGCAAATCAAGAAAAGAGAACGCAGAGAAAACCAAATACAAAAATAATATTGTCAACTAGGGCTAATAATTGACCAGCCTAAACAAGAAGAAGGAAACACAAATGACGGAAACACAGCTAGGAGATATTTCTCAGACCCTGAAGCGGCAGGTCATTACACAGGAGTAGATTTTTCTTTAATCAAGGGATTTCAAATAATTTCGCAGGCATGTAGCAAAATTATTGAATCTAAGAACTATGGCCAGTATGCAAAGGAAACCGCAGAGCTTTACAGAAAAATATACCTGGAACAACATGCCTTCGACAGTTCATAAAATTTTGTACCATGGGGAAAAAATCGTTGAACATAATATTCTATCGATTGGAGACCTTTCTGAAGAGCGCAGTTGAAAAGGAATAAAGACTACAGATATTTTCGTGAACACACTAGGAAATTATCGAGATATTCCATCAACGAAGACCTTCTTATTATTTTGATGTATACGTCAGATCCTTCTTTGTCCAACATTCGCAAAAACTGAAAATCAACCCCTTTTGAATTTGTTGATGAAACTAAAGGTCTACTGTTAGACGAGCAACAGGCTTTTTAAATTCATTCTTCATTCGAAATTAATATTAGCCTAGTATTAAGTGACTCGTTATATGGAAATGCTTGTTTCTCTGCCAACATTGGGTATTTTTATATTTTAATATTTACGAAAAGTTTTTCAATAAAAATTACATTCTTTTAAAGTAAATACACCTAAATTATTCCATTTCCGAAAACCTAATGGGATATACAGCTTTTACATTTGATTATTTGTACACAATTCAATGAAAACTGGAAGTAATCATATTCAAGCCTTAATTACACTTGTAATTATCACTTGATTTTTACAGTCAAGGTATCAGATTGAAGCTTAAGGTTTGATCTATTTAACAAGAAAAAAACCGCGTTAAAATATTTGAACGCGTTAAAGTTATCGATTTTTGGCCGCCTTTTCGAAAATTCAGCCACTGTGCGACGCCCACTTAGGGGCAGAAAATTTTGAAATTAAAGTTTACGCCTAAAAACATGCTTCATAGCATTTACACACAAAGTTTCTAATATTTCAGTTTTTGTATTGACTAAATTGCTTAAAATGTCATTTGCCTAGGTGTTTTTTATTTATTTTTTTAAGGAACAGATCATTAAGTATGAATCTCTACGAAAAACTTATTATATCTTAAATAAGAAACAATGCAATTAATCACAATATGGGCCTAAACTATCGATGGTGTTTTGATTTTTAATGGTAGCTTGTTTATGCCGGTAGCGAAGAAGCCTGGAGGACGAGAGGCTATGAAATCCGAAAAGGCATTTCTCAGAGCTTCTTGAGAATTGATGTTTCTTGTGAGAAGTAGCCCAATGCCTAGAATAAGTAGTCAGTTGATGGAAGTTGGTGAATACGCTGGGTGACAAATAGTTTCCAAGACCAGCACCTGTAGTTTCAGCAACGTGTTTTGCGTGATATGTAGAAGAAACCCATCTAACTTTTGACAGCAACACACACACTCCCAAAGCTTACAACGGTTTTTTCCATAATCTTTCACAAAACACCACTTCCAAACAAGGTGTTGGTATTTTAGTACACAAGAGCGTCACACAGAAAGTAATAACTATCCAAAGAAAAAAATCAAAGGCTAAAAGTTGTGAAATTTACACAAAGTCTATTAACTCGTCAACACCAACAAGTGATATTTGGCGAAATATTAGGGTTCTTACGGGAACTTATACTCCATTCGTTATCAGATCGCTGAAGATTAATGAATCTATTGCTTTCGATCTTGATACAGTTTCATTTGAATTTGCACAGCATTTTTCGAATGAGTCCAGTAATGCGAACTTTTCTGAAGCGTTCAAAAATAATAAACTACCGTCTCTCTCTCTCTCTCTCTCTCTCTCTGGAAATTCTCCTCCCAGTAACAAAGCTAAATACTTGGAATTCAATATTAATTGATGAGAACAGGACACTTGTTTACGAAAAGTTTCCGGTTTTTCACCAGAATATGACAAAATTACTTATTCAATGATCAAATATTGCCCTTCAATAATAAAAGTAAGGATTCTTTCATTATACAATAATATTCTTTCAACTGGTATCATTCCTTAAACCTTTAGAACAGCTGCCGTAGTCCCTATAAGAAAACCAATGAGAAATTTTGATGAAATATCCAGTTACAGACCAATTTTCTTGTCATTCATTAAAAACCACTTGTATTGGTTTTTTACCGATAAGCCCCAGACGTTTTACGAACGCGGCATAATGAAGTTGGTGGAAAGATGGCAAGAGATCATCGATAAAGATGGCTAATATATGTATAATTGATTAGAATTCATCTTGTGTATCAGGAAATTGTGTTTAATTTCACTCTAAAAAACAGAACGAACTTTTTTGCCAACACAATATTTTGGTAATGGTGCTATATGCTCAAAAATAATATTATCTAAATATTTCGTACCATTTTTAAGACCTTCTGGCATTTTTGGAAAAGAGGTGGCTTTATATTGGGTATAAAATGTGGACATAGTTATTAACCAGTTTGTCCCATTATCCCAAACTGCTCTAAATAACAAGGAATATTTGCCTCAAATTTTATCATCTCCCGTAATCGGGATTTCAACAGATAGAGGGATGAACGGGGCTAAATCGATTCAAGAAGTGACACTAAGAAAGAATATATATACTTTTATATATCTCTGCGTTTCAAAGTGAATATACAATTTCCCTCGGCTTTAGGCCATAAGATCTATTCTGCTTCTTTCATTTCGATCATTTGTCCTGCGCTTAACAGTGCATCCTCCCACCCTATGCGCCTAAGAAATCACAGTGTTAAGTGGATTTAAAGCTTTGGATTATGAGTAACAGCCTCACACATTGCCGAAACCGGTTTGTCTCCAAAGAAAACTCGACAAGGGATGACGGGAATTCAATTCAGTTTTGAATCATTAGTATTGTTGCTAAATTTTGTTGGGGAAATAGCAGTAGTGCTTGATTTTCACAAGGTCGCTATATATATGCAAAGAAATATATTTCCGTCAGGCTTCTCCTAAGCTGCAGTTTTCCCAAGTTTGAGTTTCGGTTATCTCTGTTCTGCTTGAATAAATCTTGGGCATTGGGAGATGGCGCATAAGTTGGAAAAATTTTGTTGAAATTTTTATGAAGTGTTTTGTCTTTTTTTTTTTTGAGTCGTCATCTATTAAGGCAAACCTGTTTGTTGAAATCACAGTTTGCTTATCACCAGAGATGATAAGATTTGAGATTTAGATCTGCACTTGAGGTATTGAGCTCTAAAAACGAATGAATTTATATTTACTTTAAAAAAATAGGCGTGACATTGATCCCATTTTCCCGTTCTTAATCCCAAACAGCCTATTACAACAGAGCTAAAACTACTATTATCTATAGATCAAATTTACCACGAAATTGTTTGCTTCAATAAACTTTTAAAATTCTTATTTATTTATAACTAAATTATCTACAAAACTTTAAGAAACGACTTTCAGATCTTGATTACACTTCTAAAATTTTAATGGAATACGTTGAGCGAAAAATCTTTTTCATTTTATCAAGTTGGGAAAGCAGTTTCTAAACAAAATACCGTAAAGTGGCGCACCTAAGACAATGTAGCATGCTAGTTTTTCTTCGCAATAAGCAGGCGTCTCCGATCGCAAGGTGACTGCCGCCACTAAAAATCATCTAATAACCTAATGGTGACAAACACCATACAAACATAAGTTATTCAGATAACATTATTGCAAAATTTTATTAGTGATGAGGCCTTTTTCTTGTTGAATGGGGAAAATAAAGAATTATGCTTAGGGCTTTAATAAGACTTCACTGCATCTAGGAAAGAAATAATAAAGAACTAATTTGGTTATTTATCTTATTGCCTAACTATTTTCGCTATAACATTATTTCCATTCCATTGGCTTCCAAGAGGATAATTTTACATTGTTTTGTTGGTGCTTTTCCAGCAAAACGAACCTAAAGCAACAACAAAAGAAGACTGACAGTCATTTAATGATAATGTAAATAGCATCATTGTGAATCTCTCTAAAGCCACTGAATTGCGACTCAAAGTCATCTTGAGTCATGACAATCATCAGACAACTATTTCGAAGAATTACACTTAAAGCCTTTCGGCTTACGGTGATTTCTTCCTAAGTCATATCAGCCTTGGTGCTTGATATCTTCGAGCAAGCAGAATCTTCAGACAGTTGACGGCTTTTTGAATAGAGGCGACAAATACAAATTTAATTCAGAAAGTAGCATTCGATTCAATCACTCGAAGCAGTTTAGCCGTTTGAGTGCTGGGGAGCACTTCGCACAACACAAGCGCACTATAGCGTTTAACCTCAGCACTCAAACGATTAATAGCGTGAACACAATCATAGCGGCGAGCAACAGAAGAAGAAAGAAGAACAGCGATGCCGCTATGAAAATAGAAATATATCTACCGCTGCGACGAGCTATGGGCGATGAGCGAAAAATTTTTTGTTCCATTGCCATAAGAGTTCATGTAATTTTGACAGCTGAGAGTCATTGCTATCGCTCGTCGCTATGATTGTGTTCAGGCTCTGAATCGGCGCAGGTGTATGCAACTGAGTAATAAGTATTACCGTTAAAGGATGTGTATACGGTTAGATTTTCCAGTGCACTGTCGTAGTTGGTGCTGCTGCGAGAATCGTCATGTGATGCATCGAACTTTTCCGACAGTGGTGATTCAATCGGTGCAGAGTATCTCTCATTTTCGGACGGTTTATTCATGATCGCAAGAATTTAGTGAACAGTATTTAACCAAATATACTTATATATTCGTCCCCAACTACTAGTATTGATGTGATATTTGAACTGTAACCAGTAAAAATTATTCGTTATTATACTATGCCTTCCTTAAAGTATATAACGCTATTAAAGGAGAGAGTCCTGTGTAGATTATGTTTTCTTATCCATGGCGGTTGACACTGACAAAGCGCCTCAAATTAGCTTTAAATTGAAATTTAAAGGCAAAGTATATGTTAGATAAGGCCATCTGTTAGTTTCTTTTTGAACTAAGTATTAATCTGATATTTGCATTAAGTGTGCTAAAATTATGAAGTTCTACTTTTAAATTAAGATTTAACTTAGCGTTCGTGAAGCGAGGTTAACTCAATCCATCGATCGACTCAATGAGTCCATAATATATTCACAGTGAGTTCGGTGACCGTAAAATCAGCCTTTTTGGAGATGTGCAATGGATACGGAGCTGCAACTATGATTTGACGCCGTTGAACTTTGTCTTGTGGTACGCACCTCGCCTTAAGGGCTGATGTTATGCTTTGTAAGGAAATACACCTTGGAGTATTAGCGGAATAGCTAATAATAAATCATCGAAAATTTCCTGGAAAATTAGGATGGGCCCCTGGAAGGCCAGCCACGGTGGGAATTTAAATGAAACTGTACTTCAAAAATAATCGGAATGTTCGTCCTTTTCAATAAGGCAAAATACCTTGAAAAATATTAAACGGGTCTCTATATCAATTTTAAAAAGACTTCTTTGGGAAATGCAATAATCTAAATGAAGTTGTAATATATAATATATCTCTTTGGGTCAAAGACTCTTTCCTCGTAGGGTAAGAAACCAGCGTTATAAAAACTATAATGCTAGTTACATACAGCCATAATGTACTAAAATGTGAAAGAAATCTATTGAAATGCTAATTTCAACCTAGTAGCTTTCGAATATGTTTCTTGGTAGGGAAAAAGCAATAATGGGTGAATAAAATTCTGATATGGTCTGGCCAATATTCCAAATCAAAGCCTTATAGGTCATGAAGCTAATATTGCTAGTCGCGAAAATTTTATTAAAAAACTGGAATGGAGGTATAATAGACGGTAGGCTAGTGAGCCCTACTACTTTTTCTAAACTTTGTTAATGGTATAAAAAGTTAGTGTTATAAAAAAACCTTTCGGAAGGTTTGTCTTTCTGCGAATTAGATTACTTAATCTATAGCCAAAAGTTCGTTAAAATCTGAAATCACTCTGTATTAGCCTTGGAAATAACTTCTCTTCGGGTCAAACAAACACTATCAATCCGCCGGAAAATAGGTGGCTTTATAGTATTAAGATAAAACTAAATTCGGCGCAGACTTCTGGCCAAAGAAGGTAAATCAGCATCACTCCTTTCGAAATGCAGATAAGTCATAACACAGGAACCCTCCTCTAATGCATATGTATACTCACGAAACTCTTACTCTGTTGTATCGAAGAACATCTGTGTTTAACAAACAAAAATATAATCAAAAGTTCCAGAACGAAAAACGGAACTACCCCTATCAACCTTCAACACACGTACTCAATTTTTTGAAGTTGTGAAAATAATGAACCTGTCATCAATCAGTCAAGCTGCCACCTGATTTGAAATAAATAGTATTTATTGCTCTGTTATATAAACACAGCTAAGTGCTTCTTTCCAATTTTTCATTAATTTTTAAGTCAAAGGCAAAACGGACGCAGTGGTAGTTGCAATCGCGCTAACGGTCACGATCGCAGTGACGGTTACGATGGGATTGATGGGTCGCACACCAACAAGATCGCTGAGATTGTCGCGATTACCACTGCGTCGCACACCACCCAACACACTCGTAACATTTTACTCTAATTAATGTCTTATTCTTAAAACACAATTGGTAGGGGAATCATTTATCTGAGGACAAAAGATAATTTATCTGAGAACATTTGTCCATAGATAAAAAGACATTTGTCTACGGGTTAGATCTATTTCTAATTTGACACACACAAACTGCTCTTCATCTTCTTTTGCTATTCCTTTGTTTACGTTCCAACACAGGAATTGACAGCTTTTGTGTTTTGTCCGTGGGGTCTAATTATTTTTTGTCCGTCAGAAAATAAGATAAAGATAACCGAAGACAAATGTATTTAGTGTTTAGTGCTTCCAATTGTGTTTTAAGCATATGTTACTATGCGTTGTGTGCGCTTGTTTATAGCCTGTACACAATCATACTCGCAAGCGTCGGCGACGAGTGACTGAAGTCGTCATACGCCTGCGATTGAACAAAATTGCATCGAAAGCCATGAGGGGCAGGCGCTGTCATTTGCTTAGCAAATTTCTGTATACCAACAAAAAAAAGAAGAAGAGCAGGGAAGCCGCTATGAAAATAGTTAGTCTGAACTCAATCATAACGTGAATGTTATCAAGCACGACACAGTAAATGTATTCTCATAAGATAATAAAGAATTACGCAATTAGATCCGTTCGGATAAACAGCAAATTTTTTAATTTGTAATTTTTTTAGGTTTAAATCGTTAATTCCTCTATAATTAATATGCTAAAAAAGAGCAGTACTCTTAATTCATTGTATGCTTTTGGTTAATAAATAAATTAAAGTTATTAAAGAATAAATAAAACAAGCGGTAGACAGTTGTCCCTAAAAAAGCACTACATCCTGACAACATTCTAAAAACATTCATTCACAACATTCCAAACGAAAGGAATCCCATAATTTTTGATAACAACTTTATATTTTGGAGGGTTGGATCATCACGGAAGAAAAAATTAACTGGAGAATGAGCTTTCTTACTTTTGTCAAAATGTATTTTCTTTACTTATATTAAAAATTCGTAATCATTATCTATTTTCATCACCATAATAACAAATAAAATCTTTCTTAATTATCCAAAAATAAGTTATGCTGATACTCGTCAATTAATTTGAATAAACTATGTTTTTTAATATTAATTTTTATAAGTAACAAAAAACCTATTTTATATTATTTAATCGATTTTATATTTCTCTATTTCATTCGCTAGCTCCCAGCACTACTTCGATCATGAAACTAATTTTTGAATTGTGTGTGAAACTGTCGTTTGGGTTCGCTTAAATTACTAAACGCGGAAACTTTGTATGATGGAGGAACTTAAGGAGCAAATGAATGCAAACATACAACAAATTGAAAAGATAGAGAATTTTATAGCGCTCAGTTTAAAGCGTGAAAACGTGGCTTCCCACATTTTGTCTTTAGCTACCACAATGGAAAATGTGCGTAAAAGCATGCTGTTGTCATATAAAAAGCTCAACACGGAATTGAAGCATTTAGAGGTGGAACACGACCAGCTAATGCGTCGCATGCGTGAACAGCAAGGTGAGATTCTGGAGCATATGCTTCGCCAGAAGAAGGAAAAGCTTGCGAAAATGGACTTTAAGGAAGGTGAGAGCGCGTCGTTATCGATTGTCAGCACAGCAGTCGAAAGCACTACGAAGCAACTGGAGCCTGGCTCAGCGCAGAAAGTATTAGAGGAGAGATTCTTGAAACCTAACGTAATGAAAGCAATTATTACGTTTGTACTCTTTTTAAGTTAAATCTAGATCTCATTAGAGTTTCACGACGCCCAGGCAAATGACTATAAGCGAGTACAAGCAGTCGCCATTGGTGCTGCGTAAACGGCCTACTCAATTAAGTTTTTTGGAGTTCGAGGTGGACTTGACAAAGGAACTATTTGATACAATTCCGAAGTATGCAGAATGGTATATTTACAATGCTTCTTTACAGCGATTCCCCTGCCCGCAGGTACATGCGTGGCCGCGAGAGCCTGGATGAGTTGAGGGAATTCTTGCAGTCAGTTATTATACCATGCTTCAATGAAAAGTACGAGATGCAGCACCGACAGCGGAAATCACTACGAAACTGCAACGACTTGGAACTGTGGAAGCTCTACAACGAGCAAGCTTCATATCTACCAGGTGTGTACACTTTCTTGCTTATGTGTCAATTCACACTTTTTACTTCTAGACAAATTCTTCATTACGCCCGGTGATATCTCGCGAAAAATTAATAAGATGTTAGACAAAAAACTACTAAACCGCATCACAATGCTGCGTCACATTGGCGTTCTCCAGGAACAGCGCATTTCTCAAACAGTGTTCTATATTTGGATAGCCAACAAGTAGCATTGAACAAAATATATTGTGAATAATTCTGTCTACATTTTTACACTTTTGAGTAAACTTTCGCTGGAAATACTATTTGGGATTTATCATAAGTAGGTAGAAATTTATGAAAAAGGCATTGTATTTACTTTAATCATTATATTATAAAGCGCTTAGTACACCATACAGGTGACATATTCCTAATTAGAATTTTTCATCTAATCGTAGACACGTCGATAACATTTCTTGCTTATTCCATACACCCGGAGGAAAAGTTATTCACACTGTTCTTCCGTTTGTAGAGGCACCTCGTTAAAAAAACGTAATAATGTGAACACCTCACACATAAACCGTGTGAGATATTGAGGCATAATTCTTTTCCGGAACATAGCGCCATTACTAAATTGTTGCCGAAAGTGGTCCGCCCCCTCATACAAAAGTTGTCAATATCTCATAAATGGTATATGATATTATGACGTAATTTTACCACGAGGTATCTGGAGGCATTGCCAATTTTGTTTGCATAACATACCAGTAAATAATAAAATAAAAAATATATTTATTTAAATGAAAAGTAAAAGTACAGTGGAACCTCACTCAACGAGCATAATTCGTTCCAGAGTCTTACTCGTAATGCTAAATACTCGAAAAGCGAACTGACTGATGGAGTAGTGAAAACTTCCAACGCAGCCATACAAGCGAGTGAGTGAAGAGGGGACTGCCCATTTTCCTGTCACTTATGCGAAATTTCGCTCGTTAAGCAATTCCTTTACAATTTATTTTGCCCGTTATACGAAATGCCTGTTAATCCAGTTTTCTCGTAATATCCACTTTAGCGTTGCGGTTGAATAGAGTAATCATTATATACATTCGCTTCGGGATGTAGGGTATTCAAATGGGTGTTACACGCCTATTTTATTGCGTTTTACAGAGTTACAATTTATAACCGTTTAGATAGAAAATGTACTGTTCTTACTATACGAATACATTAAGATTCAAAATTTCGATTAGAAATTCGATAGTTGACAGCTTTTGTATGATTGGGCGGATCACGTCTTACCCCATTTAAAACCAAGAATCGAAAAATTCTTTTAAATTTTTTAAAAATTAAGCTGGAAAAGAATCGTTAGATGCTTGCTTTTCAAAAAGCCAGTAAAAGTGTTGCCGAGATACCAAAGCGGGATTTTTTGCTTAGATTTACGAAATACTTACATTTTGAATAAGTTGTAAGAAAATGAAAATGAAGAATTGTTAATTTTTTTCTGTACTCAATAGAGTACAATGATAAGAAATGGGTTAAACTTCTGGAGCGTGTGTGCAAAGTACACTGTAGCCATATGAACAAGAAGCATTTAGCTCCTGCGGTGTGGGGTGCCATGTCCAAATGTTTCTAGTGAACCTTAACATTTAAGTTCAATGGCTTAAAGGAGTATCACTCTCAATTGGTTTAGAATATATAGGGTTACAAAGTTGGCAAAAATTATGAAAAGAAAGAGCAGTATCTCTTAAGCCTCAAGATTTATTGCTTAATGAGCCAAATGTAGTGATACAATAACATTGTTTCATGAAAAATAGTATAATCGAGCCATGATCGTGCTACAGTATACGGTATATATAGGGTACGCGTACAACTTGAACAGAGCTGGGCAAAATTAAATCCATTCCAATTCTAAGTAAAATTCTCAAGAATATGGAATTGAAGTGGAGTTAAATTCCGAAATGAATGATTACATCCTAGCTCTGCGCATGAAGCATGGAAAAGATTATTGAAAGCATTAATGAGAGTGTGCTGTAATATTTAGGGTATCTGGCCCGAAGTTTATTTTATGCACACATTTCCTCCTATTTGAAATCAACTTAAACAAAGTAAATATTAATGTTTCATTATATTATAGTACAATGCAATTATACAAGCAATCCATCTGTGTACCTATTTTCATCTCTACAATAATGTGAAAAGCAGCGCTCAAAATAATTTGAATGCTTGTTCACCTTACTTTAAAAAAACCAACTGAAAGCTGGACAAATCGTGGTTAATGCATGATTAGCATTAAGCAAATTTATACGTTTTTTACATAACATTATAATTTTTTGTAAAACGCTGATTTTGTACCGTTTAACTTAAAAGGAACTGTGTGAAATGAAAGTAAATTCGCATTGCCCCTAAAGTGAATTTCTGCCAAAATGTGTTAGTGCTTGTTACTTTATTACGGCTAGACTGCTCTGAATGGTTCTATGGAATATTTTTCCCCAAATGTTTCCTTTTTTAAAAAAATTTTAAATTTTTCGAAAGTTGAAAGCAGAGGAATTTTCCTGGTTACATCTCTTTTTCATATGTCAACAATGGCTTGAACGAAGAGGAAAAAAGAAAAGGCTCGGATACTCGTTTTCAAAGAACAGACTATTTGTTTTATGTACTATCGATGTTTGAATATCTTCGTGTGCAGTCGACGATCAATGCAAAATCGAAATGTTTGAAATCGATTGAAAATTTTCACTCACACAAAACTAAAAAGCAGAAAATAATTATTTAAATAAAATAAATTTGTAAATACGCCTTTTTTAAAACGGAATAAAAAGTTTAAAATAATTTTTCCTAAGCCCATGCAGATTTAAACCAAAAAACGCATTCAATATTTATTATCTTGCGCCCCACGTTTTAAATCTGTATGGGGCTAGGAAAAATTATTTTAAACTTTTTAGTCCGTCTCAAAGACGTAATTAAAGATATATTTTTTAATTATTTATGAATTTTTAGGCGACCTTCGGAATTGTAGTTTTTATTTTTTTGAAATTTTATTTAACGAAACTGCGATACAAGAAATTTAATAAATAATGGTGCATTCAGATAACCTGGCAGTATTTGTAATATACAATACTAATCAAATTGATAATAAGTAAAATAACAGGTGATTATAAATGTTAAAGGGATCACACCTAAGAGAAATAAATTTAATAGATAATAGTGCATTTAGATAACCTGATGCAGTAATATAATTATAATCGAATTGATAAAAAGTAACATAACAGCTGAGTATAAATGTTGAAGGGATCACAGCTTAGCTGGTAAGCACAGCTAAATGTTAAAGGGATTCATAAATATGAAATCTGTGGTAAAATATGGAAATGGTAACAATTATTAATAAAAGTATTAAATAGCAACGATATGAATATGATGCAAATAACAAAGTTGATCCAATGGAACTATTACACTAATTGATTTATGTCCGCTAATTGATTTTCGGTTCAGCATTCTCGTCAATATCTGGTATTATGGATTCAAACATACTCTTTGGGAAGGCAACATTGCCGATCACAACTACATCTTTAGAATCCGAACGTTTTTGTTCAATGCTGCCAGGAAGACCGATACAACCTGCAGGAGTCTGTTCCTGGGAACCTGTCCTGTTCCTGTTCCTGTTAACGGGAACCTGTCCTGCAGCAGCGGCAGCTGCAGACTCCAGCTGGAGCTTTTGCATCTGCATCATTAGGCGTGCGTTCGCGTCCAAATGCGAGTGACGAGCTCGAATATGTTTGTCTCTATCACCTCGCTGACGGAAAGTTTTGGTGCAGAAAAGGCAACTGAACGGTTTCTCGCCAGTATGTATGCGTTGATGATTCTTCAAGGCGTCGGCGCGATAGAAACGTTTACCGCACTCCTCGCATTCGTAACGACGTTCACCACGATGAATCAGACGATGTTGATAGAAAACGGAACCGGTGAGAAAGCGCTTGCCGCATACGAGGCAATGGTAAGGACGCTCACCGGTATGGCATTTGCGTATATGATCGTTTAAGTCAGGGCGTATAGTAAATTTGCGTATGCAACCGGGTTCCTTGCAAGCGAACGGTTTCACACCTGTGAATGCAAATATTATATACTATATATGAATATGTATATATACGTATGTATGTATGCATGTATGTATGTGTGTGTATGAGGTGGGCTACTTCGATTATTTCCTCGTATCTAAATAGGGAATGTAAATGTATGTATTATATGAATAAAATACGTATAGAAATCGGTGTGATATTAAAATTCCTTTTGAACCTTGGTGGAAGCGCAAATGTTGCCACAAGTGACTCGATTGAGTGTACGACTTTCCACATATATCACATAGATATTGGCGTGCTTTGCCCGATGAGCCGGTATCACGTTTATATTTCTTGTAATGCCTTTCCCCGTAGTGCGCTATAAGTTCCGTGGCATATTCAAATACCAATCCGCAGTACTCGCAAGGTTGCTTTAATATTGTCGCCTTTTTCAAGCGTGGAAAAAAGTGATAAGTGGTGTAACTGAGGAGTAAAACACAAAGTAAAATAATTTAAAGATATAAATAATATAATATAATAAAATATTATATAATATAATATAATGTACCCAAACCAACGCGGTAACAGTCAAACGCAGCACGCAATATTTATTGACGCGTCTGTGTCCCAAGATAAAGATTGCAGGAGATGGATTAGAGATATCATGTTAACTCTTTGTTTAATAGAGAAGTTTGTTGTTGAAAATAGTCGTAATCATTTAAAAATTGCGCCTACTATTTCGACAGAATGTACAGGCATATTTTTCTAGGACGATGTATTATGATAAACTTTCATTTAGGAGTATCTGGTGACCATAATATCCACAAAAATGTGCGTGTATCGCCCTCATGAACTGTTACAGAGAATTTAAGTGCATTCTGAGACACCTTTTTAAAACATAGCTTAATAGCTTAGTAATAACTGCTGTGCTCCTGAATATGGGTGGTTGATTTTATTTGAGATTCCTTTACTTAAATTACTTTATGAATTTCCTCCTATTTAAAAATTAAATACGTGTTTATTTTTTTAGTTTCTTAAAAGAACTCTACTAAAATCTTTCAGACGATATCAGTTTTGTACTAATAACTTTTTGATTTCAAAAAACTAACGTTTCCGTTAAGTTACGTTTTTCACATTTAAACCGTTATAACTTCTAAACCTAAATCATCCTCACGATCATACATAAAAATAAATGATTTCAACTGTTATATTCGATGAAATCCCAAATAATGTAAAAATTACTGTTGATCATATATTTTTAACTTCATCGAAGCAGATTTCCATGAATTTTTTAATTAGGCACTTTCCGCAGTAGAATCTACTGGATTCTAATATCTGAGGATCAGATAATTAGTTTATTAGTAGTTTTCCTTTATATGCATTGCTTCCGAGCCAAATGACTTTAAGGGGGAGGTCACATGCCACTGAAATTAGTGCAATGAAATGAAAGGTTATTGTCCCTTTTTATTTTGCGCTTTCGTGGTTAGGTGTCCACTCATTTACCCTCGGTGTAAAGGGTTTTCGGGCACCATTAAAGTATGGGTAGTCTACGCCAAAAGCCGTTTTTTAGTAACTATTACGAAAGTTACTAAAATTAAATGAAATTACGTTACAAAGAATAGCGTAAACATTCCACACCATTCATATATCGCAAGGACATGTTTCATTTTCTTTTTTTTTTTTTTGCACCAAAGAACTGTTTTCCCGTTCACCGTGGAGAAATTCCCATTTGAGGTTCTACCAAACCACGTTCAGTCTATCTCCTCTTCACTTGGTTGCCTTCCTTTCTGTCTTTCGCAGAATTTCTCTTACGGCGGGGAAATAAGTGGCGTGTGATCTCCACCTGAGTAACGAAAGGTTGATCTTCAATAAAATTAAATCAGCTTTTATAACCTGAGCAAGTCTGAGTGCGACATGAATTTGCATAATTGTACGCAGTATTTTGTTGGGTGCGAGCCGTTCAGCTGCACCTCCGATAAATATTGGCCTCTCAGCCACCACCGACAAATGACAATCGGCTTGGAACTGCATTTGGAAGGCACAAAATGCTATTTCAATATTTTATAAGACGACTAACTAAATGTTAACATAAACTTTAAAAATTTAGAAACAAACCGGTGTTCATGCAGTTGGTCCATTGACTGGTATTTGTTGTCGCAAACATTGCAGGCAAAAAAGCGTTGTGTTGTGGCATGGTGCACTTTCAGATTTTCGCGCATAAATACACATTCCGCCTGCCAATGGGCAGTGATGTCTTTGGAGGTGCGCATCTGCACTTCACAAGATAAGCATTCGAAACGCCGTCCTGGCATGTGACAAGCTGAATGTAGAAGAAGGTAAGACACTTCGGAGAACACGTAATCGCAAAACTCGCATTGTAAAATGCAATTAAGAATAACCATCTTCATATGAACGGGTGGCTTGTCCTCGAAATAAGAGACGGAGTAGTCTCTTTCCTCCTGAAATTTAGAAGTGTGACTACCTCCTCCTTATTTGTCAATTATGTTACCTCAATTTTAAGAACGAACCAAGCGTCGTCCAAGAAGCTCTCATAAGGGAATTCGACTAAATTGTTCATCTCCCATTCCTCTCCGATGCCAAGAGGAAAATGAGCGAACATATGTTGGAATGATGCGGAAGGCTCAAATAAGATGAGGCCGCAAAGTGTACATTTTATTACTACACGCAGTCCATTCACGATCTGTAGAGAATTACTTGCAGCAGTTAACGTCTTTCCAGCTGAAGTGCCCGCGCTAGGGGTTGGTATCAAATCCATAGCGTGCTTCTCCATGTGACGCAGCAGTCCTGAGGCGTGGACAAACTTGCGTTCACACAGCCTGCACTCATGTGGACCGTATTGCTTTTTATTTGAGTTCGAAAAATTTGAAATAGCCGATGTTGTAGATGAATTGTTACCGCTACTAAGGTCGGTATTGTTGAGTGACACAGCATTTACATCGTACTTAAGCTCATCTCTTAAAAAACGGCGTATACGTATCTGATTCTCGCGCAGCAACCTCAAACAAGTAGGTTCCGAAGGTAGTAGGTCCTCCTTTAGCTGCTTGACAATAGGTGTGGATGTTACAGGTGGCGTTATTGCAATTTGGCGCTTATCGTATTGACAGACGTGTGATTCAAAGGATATGTTGTCGAACAGACTTTTGCAGTAGGAACACTTCACAATGTGATAAACAGTAGAAGGCAGCTCAGATTGTGGACAAATAGTGGAGTCTGAAATTTCGAACACACATTAAATCAGGCGGACTAAGCAGCTTACCACAAACGACCAAAATATGGAGTTTCCGACTTGGACTCCAATAATTTAAGCAGTTCCATTTCTTCTTCAATTGAATCCTCTCTCTTAGCTAATTGCTGCGTGTTCGCAGTGGTGGGCCATACGCCAGCGGACAAATCGGAAAGTGTTGCACCCCCGACATCATACTCCTTTATTAAAGCATTGCTGATGTCTGAGACTTCCCCGCTCGGTTCGAATTGAGATGACTCATCTTGTTTAAATATCGTTCGCAAATACTCCGGGCAAGGTTTTGTAATATCTCCAGGTTCTTCTGAAACGGTAGCGTTTACATTGCTGCTCCGGTTAATGGATGGCACTAGGCTCTCGATATCGTTCCCGTTTCCCTTATATTCAGAATTGAATTCATTCAGTTGGGCAAGCTGTTGTTCCGACATCCATGCATTGGGATTCGGTAACTCTTCTATGTTTACCAGATTAGAGGAATTCATTTTAATTTCTTTGCATTGAATATCAATAAATTTTTAAAATAAGACAAATTCAAAAAGAACCGAAGGTCACCCGCCCGAGCAATATAATTTTGTATCAAAAAACAATATGGCGTCTGTGAAGAAAATAAAAGCTTTTCCTTGCCTTCTGGGTTTAAAGCTCTCATTCAGAGGTGCCACTTTGGTTGTACCACTAACCACATAACATATAGACCGCTAAAAGTCCCTTTTTTCTGGTCCGCAGAGCTTTCAGTAGCCTGGGTTCCACAAAATTTCTTACTCTCGTTTTCTCTTTACACGAGCAATTGTTTTTGCTTAACGGCTGCTAGGCATAGTCGGTTTTCTCGTTCTCTCACATGTTTAAAATGTGTTCCTACTCATTTCCACAGCTACTGAGATCTAGATCATGCTCGTTATTTGCGTTCGTCATTGCATACATATTTTGTGTATTTGTTTTTTGCGGTAAGCAGAACATTTCTGTTTGCATTTTTCTTAAGATTTAAGATTTTAGAATTTGTATTTTTCTTATTTTTTTTTTTTGGTTTTCACTTTTACTGCACAATTTCTCGGATAACCATGAAGTGTTCTTTCTAATTAAAACAAATAGCAAATAGTTTAAAATGTATTTTCTGTGCTCATAGCAACTGTTTGTTTCAGAAAACCAATTTTTGAAATTTTCTGAATTATTGGTTTCCTCGATACACAAATCAAAAATGTTTTTTTATGCTTAGAGAGTGGGCTTTTTTATTAAAAAAATTGAAAAATATTTCATTATGAAATTTTATTATTCTATAATATAAAATTAATCGGATGGAGCTTTTATTAAATATCGGATGGAGTTTTTATTAAATATAAAAACTTCAGAATCCTTCAGATTCGTGAGCTCATCTTTAGTAAGATTTTTGCAGTTATTGCATTCAAACTTCTTCATAAACTTGAACATTACAAAGCCACCGAAATAGCGAAGTAAATTGTCAAGACTGTTGACTGTTTCAACTGTTGGTTGAAAGAGTAACATCTAAGTCTCTTTCGTCTTATTAAAATAATTTTCAGATACATCTACAGCATCTTCGAAAATGCCTGCCTGTTGGTTTATCACGTCATTACTAATTAATATTTCATTTTCATTAGCAACATTTAAAAGAATATCATTATCAGGTTCGTAATTACCACACGATTTGAGTGTTACAACTTTCATCGATAACATTTTAGCCATTATTAAATTAAATTCAAATTATAAGATAAAATATATTTTCGAGGGCATCTTGGTTAAATCGAGATAAAAGAAGGAAAAATGATTCGGACGTTTTCCAAATATCATCTGCCAATGATAATATTGAAGAAATCGAAATCGATATAATTTTTATTAAAATATTCCTCAAAGACTTTATCAAATGCGGTACATCGTAAATTTATCTCCATTTATACTTAAATAAGGTGACTGAATGGTTACACCAAATTTATAAAATGCTGCTCTATTGTTGGATCCTTGATCGCAGACAATTGCCTTAATATTCAGGCCAGATTAATTCGAGTTTAATCTTAGCTTTGTCTTCAATATTTTTAAAGATGAAAGGGAAGTGTATGGACGCGATTTTACTTTTTGATGAAATTTCAATACGTAAAGGCCTGCAATATAATTCTTGCAAAGATAAATTTTAAGGATCTGTTGATGACGACAGTGCAAGAGATATGAAATTATGCAAACACATTTGCGTTTTTATGGTTAGAGGAGTATATTCTAACTGGAAATTTATCCTAAGCTATTTTGCATCTTCCACTGGAATGTCTTCCAACAGTTTGAAAACATTTATTAGCAAAAATATCGACGTAGCTCAAGGATTGGGTCTAAATATTAAGGCAATTGTCTGCGATCTAGGATCCAACAATTGAAGAAAGGTCCAGAAATTCCAAATACAAAGGGCCCATGAGATGGTTACGCAAAATCAGGTACGTGCAAAAGAAGCGGCCAAAAGGCAGTACGATGACAGGCTAAACCCAGTAATTTTTAAACCTGGAGATAAAGTAATGCTAAAAAATCAAACTAAGAAAAAGAAATTTTCACTGATATGGTTAGGCCCATATGAGGTGATAGGCATTAGAAGACCTGTCACGACAATTATAAAAATTAAATACGGGGATAAGCCATTCCATAACAATTTCCTTAAACAGTACAACAATTCGAGTAAAATAAAAACAGTCAAGGACGCAGTAAATCGGAACCGGAAAACCACGCTCAACACATACAATAGTTCAATATTACATACAGTTATCATCTGGTAAAGTATATTCTGTGCGCTTAAGTATGCCCAAAGGTACTCATCCATATAACACCGTTTTGGCTAGTATACTTTTAAGGGGAATTTTCTGCAGCTAACCGGACACTTACTAATAAAATTTATTAACTACCTGTCGGATTTGTTGGAACCGTATATATCGCCTTGCTTAAAACAATATACATACTTAGTTTATATTAAGCTTGTGTAATTAATGGAATGTTATTCTGACTTGGGCTTAATTTTACTTAGCAGAAGTCTAAGCTGCGATTGTAAAAGTTTTGGGGTAGATAATTCATAGACGGTTGTGCTTTGTCACATGGTGTCAGAGCGCCATGACATTATGTGGCAACGCAAATCAGTCTACCGTTACGTGTAATTAATACGTTAAATGCACAAGCATGTTAAGTCAACTTGCTAAAGTATTAAATTAATTAAATAATTGTTGAATTTATTTAATTAAATAATTTTAATTGTAACATAGAAGTCACACTGATTTAAATAGAGGTGTTAGTTGTGGATAGCAATAGGAGTTGAAGTAATTGTACATAAGAAAAAAAAACTAAAAACAACTCTTGGGTAAACAAAGGAAGAGGAGAAAATTGAAACGAAAAAGGAGAAAAGAAAAATAACATTCTGAAAAATATATTAAATAAAATATTATAAATAAAATAAGGAGCAACCATTTTAAAAGAAAAAAAGGGGAAGAAGGAAATAGTAATGGAAATTTTCAAGTCTTGTATTTATTCCCTTCGAGTTCACTAATCCTCAGTTCATTCATATAATCGAAATTCATTCAGAACTGGGATTTAGTTTCTTTATTTTCTTTTTCCCTACTTCATAATTCGTATCTGGCAATTCCCTTACTATCGCACTAGTGCACACGGGAATGTGCGTAAAGGGCTGATTAGCCAATTCGACCGAGCTCGGTCGAAAATGTCAAAATCAGATCTACCTTATGGGGATTACGTGTAATCGTTTAGCGAAATAATGTTCAAAACCAACAAGAGGCCAAATATCTGCCAATTAGTTGTTTTGGTTCACACTACTCCGATGACAGTCAAATGTGGTTGCCAACTCTTCCTCTGACTCATCTGGGCTGCCAACCCTTTTGAGTTTTTATAATTGATTTTCGTAAATTACATGGAATTTTTAAAGAATTCATTTCAAGTTAACATTTACAATAATTTAACAGTTATATATATATATATATATATACTCGTATATATGTTTTTTAAGTTAAATTCATGAATAACTTAGTTTAGAAGACATTTATATTTTGGTACGGTTGGAAAGCTATTTAATGTATATTTGATTTATTGATATTAAGTTTTGTTGAACCCTTCGTCTTACAGTTCCCTTATACTTTCCGCAATAAAATGCAATTTCGGGATTGGAATTCACACTGAGAATAGATTGGGATTTTATCAAGGAAAAAATACTTATAACACACAAATTCAACATTGCTTCCCCCGTTATTAACTTATGTGACCAGTTCATATGGCTAAACATAAAATCTTAATTTTTTAATCAACTCATTGCAATAATTTATGTAATACGTAAACTTCATTAATGTATGATATTTTGGATTTTGAATTTTATATAAACTATAAAGCCTTAATGCTTAGTTTAGTCTGAATTAAATAAATAAATAAATAGTTGGCAAGATTTAAAAATATTTTTATAAATGTAATGCCGCTTTTAAGATCTGCGTTGGGTTAAAATTTCCTTACTTCTGTTCTAAACTTAAAAAGGATCTGTATCTTTTTACCGAGAGCAAATAATACACAAAGCTTAAAACTTCCTGAATTCAGAAGCTTGTTAGTATTCATATAATTTTTTATATTTCGAAAAGAAAGATTGTACACCTACAATTTGTTATCACCATGCATTTTTAGAAACGGAAATATTTTTTTAGTTTAAAATATTATTTGAGAAAAAATGTGTGAAATGTGGAATTTAAATTTTTATTTTATAAAATTTCTTGAAAACTATAATATTATATTTACAATTAAACTGGAAACTTACAATTGTCAAACTTACACAAAACAAATAGATAAAATAGTTGTTTTATGTTTCTGTTATTAAAAAATTCTAGTAAATAATTAGAATTTTTACAATGTCACAGTTCTTGGCTGTTTTTCTTTGATTTAGTTTTTACATTCGGACGGACGTATGCAACGCCACACAACATACTGTAATAATTTTATGAAGATATTTCAAAACGACTACCCTATTATGAAAGTATAACGACGAACATCAATTTGAAGTAGTTTAATTTATGATTATTTTGAGTGTGAATTTGTTTTTTTTTTTTTGTAAATATTCCATTTTTTAATTTTTTTATAACAGATTTTACAGTAGCTCTCTTAAGAAAAGCTGCTCTTTTTATGCATTTAGCACGAAATACTGTTTGGTTGTTTGACAGAGGGAGGGAAGGAAAGGGAATTATTATTTATACCAATCGACTCCGGCAAGTGTTGCTATACAAGCTTTAAAAAAACTTTTTCTCTTTTATATTGCAAACACTGCCGGAGTCAAAGTTTGATTCGTTCTTATACAATAATTGCGCTAGGCGAGGCGATTTAAACAACATAATTTTTTTAGAAGTGACAACCATGCGCAGGCGGGACTCCAACCTACATTGCCGGAGCCCGCTGGCGAGTGTGCCACGCACACGCCACGCACTACGCCACCGAGGACCGCAAATTTGCATTTCTTTTTGTTCACAGTAATTAACAATTACATAAATTTTCAAGCTCACAACTTTTAATTTATAAAAATTTAAGGTTGAAAGACGTAGTAAAGGTAGGCAGGTCAACCCCAGTGGAGCTCGTCATCTTTTATACTTTTCAGTAAAGAAAAATAGTGAACAAAATATGTGTTATTATCATTCTTGAAATCAACTATCTAAACTGGGCCATACAGCGGCCTCAATTTGGAAAATTTGAAACGTATCGAAAATAGTACTCAAAAGTACTAATACAATATTCGGATACAAATAATGGTGCGCGCTCCAAACCGATGTAGCCACATTATTGGAAAAATCTCTTCCAAATTTCTTCGTCATTAGGAATTTTAATTGCTAACATTAGACCTGTTTAAGAACTTGGACAGGGAGAGTAATGTAATGAATGTAAAGTTCGGGCTAGGAGAATAAGACGACATCTCTCAAAACTCGGAAATCCATTTAAAGGCATAGAAACGACTTGAAGCAAGTTCTGTGCACGTCTTCTCTTATTGAAATTTAAACAGCGACGCAACTACCACTTATTTTCGATGCAACTACTATCAGTTACTTTTTAGCTACCAAGCTAAATTCTAATCAACAAAATTCGTTATACAGAAAATGTTCTAAAAGTTCATAGGTTTGGCAACAACTTCGTAAGGGGAGTCGTTTTACACTCCCATTTTCATCCACAAAAGTATAAAACATGGTCAAGTAGCTTGGGATTCATTTCGAGCATATAAAGGAACAGACCTATATACGGGTTAAAATTGTGGCTAACAATAATTAACAAAAATATTAGTAAAAAGTTGTAGAAAAGCTTGTTTTAAATGATACTACATACTTAAGTGCTTTTGTCAAAAAAATTAGATAATAAGGTCTATAAGTTATGCAACGCATTGCGATCTTCGGTGGAACCGGCATGACCGGCCAATGTGTTGTGGACTACGCATTGCAGAAAGGTTGGTTATTCCTGCAATCATGTATGTATGCTTTTGCTTTAGTGTGCATCCAATTCCTGCAGGTCTACTCGTCCGGCTCCTCTACCGCACAGAGAACACTGTGCCAGAGCATTTCAAAGTGGATCATGTTGAGTTGATTCAAGGAAACGTGCTAAACTTGGCTGATTGCAGGCGCGCAGTCGACGGTGTTGATGCAGTTTGTGTTGTGTTGGGCACACGCAACAAGTTGGAACCTACGACTGAACTATCAACTGGCACCGCAAATATTATTGCAGCCATGAAAGAAGCGAATGTCAGCCGCTTCTCGATCGTCATGTCTTCGTTTTTGTTTCGCGATGTTTCAGAGGTCCCAAAGATGTTCCACTCATTAAATGAAGAACATAAACGCATGCTGGACATGACGAAAGAATCTGGGTTGCACTATATTGCTGTGCTGCCCCCACACATATCTGATGAACCCTCCAGTGAATTTGTGGTTCTACATGACGAATCACCAGGCCGTATGATTTCCAAATATGACTTGGCAAAGTTTATTGTCGACAGTCTTCAGCAAAGCGAGCACTTTGGCAAAGTTTGTGGTGTGGCTAAGAAATTGAAGTAACCTTTTTACCTAATTTAAAATTTACCTTTTTACTTTTGAACTAAATTCGCAAAAAACCTCTCTCTGTATTAACTTTGAAAGTAAAAAGTATTGGTTGCGTTACCGAATATAAGTCGCTTGCACTGAATACATGGAAGAGCATGACTTGCTCTTGATATTTAAAAGTTAAATAATTACCTAAAGGATGATTCTATGTTGACAAAAGCTTACTGTGTAGGTTGGGTTGAGGCAAGAAGAAAATGGGTTTCGGGGTCCATCTCCCAGCATTTAGGTCTGAGGGAGAATTTCCTAAAAAAGTTACAACAAATGTAACATGCCCGTTTTATGGTTTGTGGAAACTAAATAAGTGAATATTTCACTTTTGATCCTTAATATCGCGAGAATTTAATTTTATTTCCAAATTTTGTTCCGATTCAGTAACATTTTTGTTTACTTCAGGAAAATCCAAAAATAAATTTTAAAAAATTCTTTTTGTATTTTTCGCCAGTTTTTCTATCTTACCCGTTACGCGCACAGTAACTATCCGGGTAAATAAATTTACTTTGCATGCATTTTCTTAAACTTTTGTGTTGGTGTATTCGAATGCATAAAAACAGATGGATTGAATGAGTTAACGGGATATGGAGACTTAGAATATAAAGTAAACTTCATCCACCTAAAAAGAGATGTAGATTGTATGGGCGGCGATAAAATCCTACATTTATTTCCTTAGTAAAAGACATTGAATTTGCATTTTTTTATTATAAGTTAAATTTTAAATTGTAACAGGAAATAAGTATTAATATGTACGCATAAATGAAAACTAATCGATAAAGCTAACCGTGAAAAATAAATATGCCATAAGGCAATTCTGGCATTTGGTTTTTGAAAGGCCGTGTTTTAAACAAATTGGTCTTTTACATTTTAATCAAGATCGTTTTCTGCAATTTTCGCTGTAATGCTTGTGGCATCCACGCTTGTGGCATCCACCCTTATGGCGTAAGCGTCCACTTGCGTCGCGATCTTCGCGGTCATCAGGAATAAACTCCTCAACACCATCCTTGATCGGTTCTTCTATTGCATTTCTCATAGCAAATACTGCAATCGCCCTACGGTTTTGTGTCTTTTTTCTTATCAAAGTTCCCAGACTTTGAAGGAACATGCGTCGTCCACTATTCCTGATGAATAAAGAGCTCCGTGGGTTATTTTCGCGGTACATAATATAGGTGTCAAGCGCTGATACGTCTATGTATGAGCATATTATAAAAAAAAGCTCTAATGGCCGTCTATATGGTTTTCTTTTACTGGCATATTGTCTCAACATCTGGTTCATCCTGCACACTCCTCTTTTTGTGTCATTGTAGTAATGGATAAATTCTGGCTTATTTTTTGAACCAGAGATGTCTGCAGTGTCGTCTTTAGAACAACCCAACACCACTGTCACAGCAACGTCAAGCTCCCCATCTCCACCATCTCATTTCCGCTGGCTTTCATCAGGCGTTGTCAACCGTAGCGTCTTCCGTACCAGCAGCAATTCAAACCAAAGACACCAAAGACAAACACTTCTCATCCAGTCAGACGAAATTGAAATTTTTTGTTGTTGCGTCGCACACGAACATGTATGTGCACTGGAGATGAGCAAGAGTGGAATGCTGTCCTATAAACTTGTTGCTATAACAATTGAGCTACATTGTTGTTTAAAACATTAACTACCGTAATCCGTTTCAATATACAGCGGAGTAATGGCGCAACTTTTAATTGCAACACTAGCTGTACGCTAAGTTGTGTTTTTTTCACACACAAGTTAAGGTATTAATTACGCAGACAATACACACGCGATTCAGATACTTAAAGAAAAATGTCCATCTTTTTACTTTTTGGTAAAAGTTTATGGTATGGTATATTGACAACTTTTGTATAAGTGGGCGGACTACGCCCACTTGGTATACATACATATATAATACAAATTGGTAATACCTGTAGATACCTCGTGATAAAATAACGTGTTAATATATTATACCGTTTACAAGTTATTGACAACTTTTGAGTGGGAGCGGCACGCCCATTTTCGGCAAGCTTATTGGTAATGCTTCCGAATACATCGTGATAAAATTACATTTCAATGTCTTATACCGTTTATGAGATATTTCCAACTTTGTTACGTGTGGTCGTAGCACGCCCATTTTTTGCACAAATTTTACTAATGGTGCTATATGTTCCGGAATAAAATTATGCCTTAATATCTCGCACGGTTTATGAGATATTCACATTATAACATTTTCAAACGAGGTGCCTTTACATTCCGTTTTAAAGTAGGCGCGGTTAACCGATCTCAATGTCTTATACCATATATTTTCAATTTCCTACATAACAAAGAATATTTGTGCCAAATTTCATTGCGATATCTCTTCGTTCTCCCGTAATCGCGATTTCAACAGACAGACAGACGGACGGACAGGACTACATCGATTCAGGAGGTGACGCTGAGCAAGAATATATGTATCTTCCTATATCTATCTCGTCTCATTCTCTGCGTTCCAAACGGAAGAACAAAGTGAATTTTTATACCCTACTCCCTTCGGGTGTAGGGTATAAAAAAGAAATCTTTTTAATTAATAAGAGACATGCTGACCGCGTATGTTTGTGAAATCTACGTGTATCATATCATAGTCGTGTGTTGTGTGATTTAAAAATGTTTATATGAAAAATCCCCCCCTTTCTAATGTAAATTTTTTGACGACCTTTTGAAAATTTTTCGTACATCCTAATTTTCTTTGAATTTTTAGAGATTTCTTTAAGATTTTGCAATCATTTTAATTATCAAGATTTTAAATGAAGGATTTAAATTTTTCGGAATTAAAATTACGATATTCAGATTGTATTATGATTATTTTCAATAACACAGGCCTGCAGAGTTATTATCCATTAGCTACCGCACTATCTGACAAAAACTGGAGAATGTTTTCGTGAAAAAACACCAATAAGGACATCTTGCCTTGAACCTCCTCTCTTGTGGAAAGAGTGGTATTTAAAATTAAATTATTATTATTCTCAAATTGAAACCAATGTATTATCGATTACTTTTTTATTAAAACAACAAACAAGTGTTGGCATCTTCAGTTATTATTTTTTTCGACCTCTTTTAACCATTTCACTTTCATACAGCTTAAGCCAGTCATTTTTCCTCCAAATTATTCTTGAACGCCTAAATCACTAATTTTGCGATAAAATGTGTTGGTTGCTCTTGGGTTGATCTTGACAATCAATAGGTGGAGGTCACACGCCACTCATTTTACTGCCGTATTTGAAATTTTGGAGAGGACAGAATGGGTAAGAAAAAAGTGATAGACTAAAAGTGGTCCGGCGAAATCTCACCGAGGATGTTGTCAGCGGTGTTCAGGTGCAATATCCCGCCTTGGAATCATTATTAACCTTCAAACATTTCAACCGGACATTACAATGTTAGCCTATGAAAAATCAGCATACTTTTCCTATATCCTCTAATTTTACGATCATATTTGCCAATGTTATTTAACATGGTGGTATGGATATGAAGTCGGGAGCTCTTGATGTTCAAGGCATGACAATTCAATGTGGTCCTTCCTGAAACGACCACATTTTTAACGTGACCTAACGTAAATTTATGAATATACAATTAAAACATTTACTGAACCCTGCTTAAAGGTAAAACTAGAAGTCACATGGTTGGTTTATTCTACTAGAATAACCAATATATAAAAATGCAGAAGATCCGAGCACCTTGTCACAAATTTTTCCATTTGGTTAAATTTGTATGACACATTCCTTATTATTTTTACAGCTCTGATATTAAACAATTTATATTAACCTAATATAAACAGATTCTACTACATATTATAGATTCTTTATTTACACACATTATATTTAGTTTAGAACTACAGCTCAGACATTTGATACACTTCCGGCTTCTACTCGATGGTGTTTGTTGCCAAAAGTGCCTGAGAGACAGAATGGCTGGCAACCATTGAGTGCAATTACAACGCGTATTTGTCTGGCAATTAAAAAATTTCTTACACTGTCTGTTACAGTGTTAATAGCCTAGTGCTGTTGCAGTCTAAAATTAGACATTTTTGCGAATATTGTTCAATTTTACTTGGCATACCTTGAACTTAAACTTGGCGACTATGAAAAGAGGCGAGCACCCCAAAATACTTTGATTCTAACTTCCAATGTGTAAAATACCTATGTGTGTATGCAAATATATTGTAGTGTTTGTTATTCGTTTAAGACGTTGCGTATTTAAGAGTCGCCAGCTGAGATGCAGTATATTTTTTGCAGCTTCAATTCCTTGTAGTCCAACTTCAATGTTTTGCTTCAACTAGTATATATAGTATACAAATGTGTATTTATTAACTGATCCCACAGCGGAATTTGTGCATCCCACAACACAGCTTTTATTTTTATACCCACTATATATATATATATATATATATATATATATATATATATATATATATATATATATATATATATATATATATATATATATATATATATATATATATATATATATATATTCTCTTTGGTATATTCACTTTGTTCTTCCGTTTGTAACGCAGAGAAAGAGACGAGATAGATATAGGAAAGAATATATATTTTTGCTCAGTGTCACCTTATGAATCGATGTAGTCCTGTCCGTCCGTCTGTCTATCTGTTGAAATGAAGATTACGGGAGAACGAAAAGAGATATTGCAATGATATTTGGCAAAAATATTCTTTGTTATGCAGGGCAGTTTGGGATTGAAAATGGGCGAGATCGGTTTACAACCACGCCTGCTTTACATACGGAATGCAAAGGCACCTCGTTTTAAAAATTGTTATGCGAATATCTCATAAGCCGTGCGATACTGAGGTATAATTTTATTTCGGAACATATAACGCCATTACTAAAACTTTTGAAAAAATGTGCGTGCCACGCCCACTCATAACAAAGTTGTCAATATCTCATAAACTGTTATATCTAATTATTTCCACTTAAGTGTTTTTTTAATGTAATTTATCATAATAAAAATCTTATAAAATAATATGGATGAACATTATCTTGGAACAGTTTAAAAGAAGTAACAATAGTGAATTTTGTAACAATAGTGAATTTTTAATATATTTTTATATTTAAAGTTGATACTAGCGAGTTGTTTGTGGCAGCGAGATTTTTTAAAATTAAAAAAATTTTAATTTAAAAAGCTGTTTGCAAAATTTCGATTTCAAGATTTATTCATACTAACAGGAAGTCAAGTTAATAAAAAGGTTTTTTAAAACCCTTTTAAAAGAATTCAAAGAAAATAAACTGAAAGGAAAAGTGCTGCCTTCGGCCAGGTCGAAATATAAATATCCATATATACAGCCGAGTAGCTAAAAAAATAATAATTTCGCCAGTCAACAACTTTTGTATAAGTAGGCGGACCCATTTTTGGCAAACAGATTGATAATACCTCCAGATACCTCACACTAAAACTACATCTTGAACTACATACCGTTCATGAGATATTGCCAACTTTTGTTGTTGAGTGGGCGGACCACGCTATGTGTTCCGTTATAGAATTATACCTCAATATTTCGCACGGTTTATGAGATATTCGCCTTATAAAATTTTTTTAAACGAGGCGCCCTTACATTCCGTATGTAAAGCAGACAATCACAAACTGACCTACATAACAAACCATATATGTGCGAAATTTCATCGCGATATCTCTTTTCTTTTCCCGTATCGTGATTTCAATAGACAGACAGACAGGGCTAAATCGATTCAGGAGATAACACTGAGCAAGAACGTATACTTTTCTATATTTATCTCATCTCCTTCTCCGAGTTACAAACGGAAAGTGAATATATCCTCTCTTCGGGTGTAGGGTATAAAAATGACCTCGCAGCAAGCCAACAACAAGCGCATGTACAAGCAAGACCAACAATACAAACCAATATCACATTATTTCGCTACTTGTGTACTCCTTCCTATATGCAGTTATTTGTGCTTTCCAAAATTATGCTGCCTGATTTTCCCTAGTTTCTTTTCCAAATTAGGCTGGTACTCATAGCAGATTTGATTGGAAGGTTATGTTACGGTAAATCTGCTTATAGGAAGTTTTGCAACTAATACACAATTTCAAACATTCCGTATAAAAGGAATTCTAAACGCTAAAACTCTTAAAAGTTATAATATAATTTAAGTTCTAAAACTTAAGATTTGCTACAAAAATATTGTAAATAAAAGAATTTATTTACAATATTTTTTTAGGAATCTAGTTGTGAAAATGCTTTAAGTAACTTACACTCTGTTTACATCTTTATTGTTAATTAAACTAATGGTAGTGGTTTCTATAATACTTTTCTCATGTATTTCTTCTTGGCATTCTGAAGACTAGGGAGTTCGCAGTGGCGTGGCCCGTACATTGATATGCGTTCGCAATGTTCGTATCCGATGCGCGCGTAGAAACCATCCTGATCAACAGTTGACAAATAGATAGTCTTCAAGTCCAACACAACCCGGCAGTATTCTTCGGCGAATTGCATAATCAGCTTGCCGAAACCTTGTCCGCGGAACATTTTATCCACTACAACGGACTCAACGAAGCACGCCCTTTTCTTAGCTGGTATCGAACTAAGCTTACAATGGGCTATCACACGGCGCATGGCGTCAGTGGTTAATACTAAACTAACAGGTAGTGTGTCGCATGAGGCTTCTAAGGAGCGCATGCGGGCCGTTTCACTGCGCGGCCATTCGGAATTGATGAGCGCACAGGTATCCTTCATTAGCTCAGGGTAGTTGTGAATGGGTACGACATTGAATGGGCTGCCGGAAACATTAAACGGTGGAAGGCCCTAGAGATAAGGAAATGTTTAAACACACGTACGCAAACATACACGAATTAAGAGTTTGGGACCGAATCGCTGCATTCGAGTAAAAGCGTAAATTATTGCATTTTGAACTACGGCATTATCGAAGAAAATGCATTGTAGATCACAAAATATGAGCTCAAAATAAAGAAACTTCTCCAAGAGGACTTTATTCATGCACAAAAGGTGCCAGAACAGAATGTAAGGAAAGAACTCATTTTATATGATTCAGGATTTGGTGACTACTACACTGCATTGTATAACTACTTTCACTTTAATCTCAGGCGACCCGAAAGCCGCAATTCAACCCCTGGTTGTTATTTTAGAAGATTGTGTATACTTAGGAGTGGAGTAACTAACCAAAACGTTCTTATTGAAAATTAGAATACCTCATAATATGGTTCCGACTTTCTATACCTCATGCCAAGTAGTTTGATGAACTTTTTCTTGGCTTTGTGGTCAGGTGCCAATACGACAATTATCGCAACTAAAAATTTAGGAATTTAAACACATTACGTAGAAAGCATAAAATTACACAGAACAGAATAAAAATGTTTTGCTACAGAATTAATGTTTTCAATGCTTTTGAAGAGACTTTGTTCAACTTTATTTGTATCCTTATAAAAACTAATTTGGTTTAAACAACTAAACTTTTAAAAAGAAGCTTTATGAAAGTATGCAGGAACCAGACTAGTATAGTTGTATACTAGTCTTCGTTTCCAATTATCTATTACATAATTATAATTATATAATTATAAAAGCGAACGTTTTCGTATAATTTAAAAACTACTTCTGCAATTGGACATCTATTTTTCATCTTAAATGCATAGATGTTATCCAAATAAAATACTCCTGATTTTCGTAGATCTTCTCTTTGTTTTATGAAGTGTATATATTAAGACGTCTCACGAAGGAACTTGATATTTCCCTCTAAAAATAAACTTTAGTTTTCGTGATTTGAATCGTTTGGAAAAAAACCTCATAAAATCGCCCATATATAATCGCATTTTTTAAGGGAAATTTGTTAGGCCAAGTAACCTTAATATACCACAAGTGTTTTTACAAAGATTAGAAATAGTGAAAACCGTAACACTAATAGGATCTACATAAAATTATTTGGAAAATCTGTCAACGGAGTGAATATAAAAACTTTCAATATTTGTCTGAATAAATTCCATGTAAGAAATAAGTAATGAGTAGAGTACTATATTTTATACTCGAGTACACAATTACAACAAAGTTAAAATACAAGCTGGACAATTTGATATAACAAATATCTGTGGGCGATACTTGTATCCGTGACAGAGGCTATTCATTGAAAACGTATTTTAAAAGACTATAAAAGCAATGATTCCTCAAATTTCGACTGCGATAAATAGTTTTATTATATACGAATATTTAGGAACTGTTGCAGTGTACACAAACATTTATTACAAATAAATCTGGACACGAACGAAAAACAGACTGCATGTGTGGTTTTATTTGATCCACCATGCCAAAATGTTTACCATGACAAGATTGCCCCGTTTCTGGGAAGCGCCACGACGGGTTGCTGAAAAAGAACTAATGATGCCTCCAATCTTTGTGGTTCTCTCAGACCAGTGTTCAAGCGTCGGTGGGCCAATTGCATTTAACATATGTAGCTTTCTAGCATAGCTTTCTTCTCATTATTTGCCGTCTTCCTGAGTAAATGCTGTAGGCGTTCGAATTAAAGATGCGTATTTGGCTCTTGGTAAATTTAAACTTGCTCCATTGTGAGCAATAATGTAGAGAAGCTCCTTACGACAATTACTCACGATTATATACACAGCGGAAGAAATATAATTCAGAACTGGCGTCTTACCAAGCAAGAACCACCCCACAAAAATTCATCAAAATGTCAAAATTAGTTTTTGGAATCGGAAATTTAGTGATATCGGATTCGATATGTAAATACGATCGATTATTGTTATAAAATAGTATAGTTGTATATTAGACATTTAAAGGCGGCTTTACACTAGAGCACAAGTTACCTACATGTATTATTGCTTACTATTATTACAGTTCCTCTTACCCTATTACCAGTCCAAGCTTATAAATAGTTATTCTCGAAGTACGATGTTAGGGTACCTTATCTTTGCAGAGAGACTGCTGCAAAACCTGTTAACATTTTAACGTAGCTTCACTGAGCTCCAACATTTTTATAAGGTACTTTTGGGTTTAAAAGTTGACCGGATTCCAGGAAGTCGTTCTGCCAAGACAAGGTACCCGAAAATCTTGCGCAGAGTCTAAAAAGTTGCATATTCGTTATAACTTTGAAAACTCTACATAAACGTTCACTGCTTTATTATGACCTTAAGCTTTTTGCGCTTTATTTCCACCGATTTGTACAAACAATACGCCATTAATTTAAATAATTTAAAAAATTAGGCCAATAAGAAATGCATTTCTAGTTTCAGAACACCCTTATTTTACACAATTGTTATTTTACACACACCGAGGATATTTGACATTTACAATCCAGCTACATATGACCAACTGCACTCAAAATTGGCAGTTATGGAGAAAAAAAACAACAGCAGCTTAAGGATGTGAGATAATCGAAAACGAATTTACACAGTAAATATTTCAGGAAATGTAGTTCAAAACTTCGGCAGAAGCAAAGTTGGAGATTTTAACAATACCCACAGATCGTTGATAACCAAGAACTTAGGAAATATGCATTTTTATTTAAGTGCTATTAATTATCACGTTGAAATGTCTCAATTCTAATATGATATATTGTTAATAACAACACGTTCAAACCTTTAACTTAATTAGGGGAAAAATAATTTTAAATTAAAAACAAGTAAAAGCGTTGTCTCCGGCCAGACCGAAGTCTATGTACCCTACACCTGAGTAGCTAAAAAAGTAATAATTTCGCCATTTGACATAAGTAGACGGACCACTCCCATTTTTTGCAAAAATTTCGCTAATGTATCTAGGTACCCCGGGATAAAATCACGTAATACTATTTTGCACCGTTTATGAGATATCGAAAGCTTTTGTATGAGTAGGGGTGCTACGCACACTTTTTTGTGGTGAATTAGACCAAACTCATGCTCCCCTTTCCTTGCAATACGTTTGTTGGTCTATGAGAGGAAGATAGTTTAGAGGGGTTGGGGGCGGGGGGGAAAGAAGAAGTGACGGTTGACACTTGCTTTAAAGGATTTTATGTTATAAGCGGAATGACATTTGCAGGGAGATTGTTCCAATGTGCCGCGGCTCATGAACGAACCCCTACGGTAATGCGTGGTGCGTTGAAGCGGCACCAAAACGCGGAAGGGGTGAGCCGTTTTGGATGGACGAGTTAATCTATTAAATACCTGGTTCGGTGGAACCAGGCTGGCTAATTCCCTCGAGCACCTACCATGAAAATAACGGTAGAATAACGACACACACATCCCGCCGACGCTACAAGGGTTCAATAGAGTTGGATACCCTACTGTCACCTATAAGCTTTATCACACGATTTTGAACCAGTTCCGGGAGCTGCAGATATGTTCTAGAAGCTTCTGACCATATATGTGAATTGTACTCCATTTTGGGCCGAATATAGGTGGTGTAGATAGAGCGCAAATGGACAGATGTGAAGTAAACCTTACACCGCTTTAAGAAGGCTGCTTCCTTCGAAGCAGCGAAAATATGATTACTCCAACGGAGATCACACTGGATCGACATGCCCAGAACATCAAGAGCTGTCGACTTACTAGTACCCTCCACTCGCCTGTGAGTTAACATGCAGCTTTGGGTCTTAATGGCGTAGCAAGCCCATTTTTGGCAAGCAGCTTGGTAGTGCCTCCAGATATCTCGCACTAAAACTACGTCTTTATATCTTGTACCGTTCATGAGATATTGCCAATTATAATAGCGCTGTGTGTTCCGGTATAGAATTATACCTCAATATCTCGCACGGTTTATAAGATATTCAACTTATAACATTTTGTAAAACTAGGTGCTTTTACATTCCGTATGTAAAGCAGGCGTGATTGTTAACTGATCCCACCCATTTTCAATCCCAAACACTACATAGCAAACAATATTTATGCCAAATTTCATTACGGTCTCTTTTCGTTCTCCCGTAATCGTCATTTCGACAGACGGACGGACAGGTCTAAATCGATTCAGGAGGTGACGCTAAGCAAGAATATATATACTTTTCTATATCTATCTCGTCCCCTGTGCGTTGCAAACGGAAGAACAAAGTGAATATACTCCCTTCAGTTGTGGGGTATAATAAGTACTTTTAGCAGTTAAGAAGTTCGATGAAAAACCCAACAGCGAAAAAAAATTAGTTTCTACTCTCATTTAGTTTAGGAGTTATAGGTTTAAAAGCAGGAAATTTGCAGGGCTATATCCACTAAGGATTAGAGATATATTGCAACATATCACATAGATAGATAACATATGTTATATAACAATTAATGGAAAAGTTTTGGGCTTTTAGATCTTTAATATTTTTTGCAAAAATTTTCTTAATGAAAGGTGTAATCATCCAGTATAATTCAAACTACTCTTAAGAAATATTATCTATTCGATTTCCATAGATATAAATACCATCATTGGTACAAAAATTTAGGAGAAAATTTTCAATTTGTCTGCAGATTTGATTAATAATATTTCATATAGCTAAACAAAGATACCTATGACACATCGATAACTTCTCTTATGTTAAATGAAACTAAACTCAGGGCCCCCCCAAATATATATAAACCTTATAATAATAGATTAGGAACGTCTGAAGCAACGAAGTTAGCAACGAAACTTAGCAACAATTTCGCATGGTTTACAAGTAATTTAATAATATGAAATTTTATGAAATTCTTCTAAAATAACAAAGTTAAAATACAATTTTACATAGAAGATACACGCCTGAATTTTGTAAAGACACTACACTAATTAGAAGTATAAATAATTGGTTTGCTAAAAGAATTTTTAGAAAAGTTTTAACAGATAACTTCTAGGAAATTACAATGCCGATTAATAAATAAGAAACCTTCGATTTTATTTATAATGCTATTATCTATATAAATATAAATAAAATTACATTATATAGAATATATAAATAAAACAAATATTGAAGTTATACTTTGATAACGTATAAAATATGTCATAAAATTTTATAGATAATTTAATATAGCTGCACGTTTGTACACATATACATACGTAGACAAAGTGTAATAATACAAACGTAATCATTATGTCTTGAACCCAATTGGAAGTACAAAACACTAAACAAAATCAATTGTCAAAACTACATAGGCCTTATGGGAAATGAGGAAAAATCATTTATCAGAGAACAATTGTCCGTACATAAAAAGACAAATGTCTTCAGGTTGGATCTATTTCTAATTTGTCACACACAAAGTGCCATTCTTCTTTTTCTTTTGTTATTTTTTGTTTACATTTCAACACAAGAATTGGCGGAAATGACAGATTTTGTGGTTTGTTCGTGGGGTGTGATTATTTTTTGTCCTTAAGGAAGTTAGATAAGTTAAGGAAGTTAGAACATTAATGTATTTAGTGTTTAGTGCTTCAAATTGTATTTCAGGCATTATGCCTTAAAACAATTGGAAGCACTAAACTCTAAATAAATTTTTCTTCGGTTATCTTTATCTAATTTCCTTAAGGACAAAACATAATCACACCCCACGAAGTGTTTAGTGTTTAGTGCTTCCAATTTTGTTTAAGACATTATTTTTGCATTCTAAGGTTGTCACATAATGTTTGGTAGCCGAATGATGCTTTCATTTTGCTTAGAGAACTTTTATAAAGTGGGGATCCGTACTATATATTATTTTCTAGCAACAACACAACAAGGTGACTGTAATATGACTGATAGTATCAAACTACATTAGATTAACTATAAACCTCGTATTGATATTCCCAACATCGATTTTAATTATTCGCACAAATTGAAATTAATTTAATTATAAATTTACTAAAATTATTTTCGAGGAAGTTGGCAATCTGTTTTAGGTCTCAATGTATATGGTGGTTAGCATAAACAAGAGATAATTAACTGTGGTGTAAACCAAGGAACGAAAAGAAATTTAACAAAAGTGAGGCTTGCACTAATTTCTCAAAATAATTACCTTCGATTTTAGAATTTTATAAACACTCGATGCGTTGAGATTATTTACAGTAGCAGTTAACTAATAAGATTAATGTTACTTTGGCACTAAGCTTTGTAATTCTAGCTGAGAAACTTTACGAGTGGGTTTAGCGTCCGAATCAAATTATACAACAAAACAAAACTATTAATAAATTAACAAGCACATGTAGTAGAAAATAAGAGGAGAAAAAAGGAAAAGGTTGACCTTTAATAATATATTTGGCGAACAATTAATGTCTATTATCGCTGTAGCTCACGTGTTGAAGTTTTTTTCATCAAGCACCTATTAAGGGGCGACAAAGTTCCGTGGAAATGATGACCAACCGGCAAATGTCACAGCCCATTTCACAAGAGAACCCGCTGTGGCTATCTTGGCACGACACTCAGATGATGGCTTCGCTGAACCCTAGCACGGTTATGGATTATTTCTGCCGCAAATCAAACCCGTTCTACGATCGTGTTTGTAACAACGAAACTGTTCGCATGCAAAAACATGGAGCGGCATACAGCTTAGAACACTTGAAGTGAGTTTATTGCATCGACTACAAGTTGCCAGTAGCATTCAATTGCATATTCTATATTTAGCAACATGGTTGGCGTGGAATATATACTACTGCATGTTGCCGAACCAATCCTGTACGTAATACGCAAGCAACATCGCCACAGCCCAACGGAGGCCACACCCATAGCGGATTATTATATAGTGGGGGGAATGGTATACAAGGCCCCAGATTTGGCAACTGTCATAAATTCCAGAATCGTATGTTTACCGTTCATACCCCACTAGAGTAAATAAACAGTATTACCTTTAAAGCTTTCTGCGGTTACGCATTTGCAGTCGGCATTTGAAGAAGCAAGCAGCTATTCACGCTACCACCCTAACAAGGGCTACACCTGGGATTTCACAGCAAACAAAGCCCGTAAGTAAGTGCATTCGATTTAAGCAGTTTATGTGCTGCAATTTTGTACACGTGCATTTCAGTTACTCTCATTACTTTTTTGTTTTACCCTACACCCAAAAGAAGATATTGTATTCACTTTGTTCTTTCGTTTGTAATGCAGAGAGGGAGACAAAATAGCCACAGAAAAGTATATAGGCATATTTTTTCTAAACACCACATCCTAAGCGAATTTAGTTCTGCCGTCCGTCTGCTTCTGTCCGTTGAAATCGCGATTACAGCAGGATGAAAAGAAACATTGCTATAAAATTTTACACAAATATGATCCGTTTTGCAAAGCCGTTTCTATTGTGATTCTTTAGATAAGTTTCAACAGACTGAAAAATATCTTTTTCATATTGCCTATACAAACAAAACTAACTTGCATACAGCGTGATTCTATTTTAGAGTGTTTTAATCTCACATGATATGTGGAATTTTGGGATATACTAATTGCGCTTTTGTTGTCACACCAGAGCATAGGAACTTTGGACACCTGTAATTCTGAAAAAAGTGGCTTTAGACATAATGCTTCCTGAGCGGTCGCTGCTTGCGCCATGTATTCGGCTTCTGTGGTGGATAGCGCGACAGTAGGTTGTCTTTTCGAGTTCCAGGATATGCATCCGCCTTGAAATTTGAACACGTATTCAGTTGTGGGCCTCCTATTGTCGATGTCGCTACCTCAGTCGACGTCTGAGTAGCCCTCTAGACGTCCGTTGTCCTCACATGTGAATTGAAGTCTCTATTCATTGGTATCTAAATATTATCTTTACTGCTTCCCAATGTCCTCTTCCGAGGTTGTTGTTGTATTTTGATAAGGCCTTGCGAAGCATAAGTCAGGCGGACTCACCTGAGCGGCATAGAGTGTACTTCCGATTGCCTCCTGGTACGGTATTGTGTGCATGTGTTCTTCGTCTTCTTTCATTTTTGGACAAAGTTCATTCGATAGTCTATTATTGGTATCGATCGGCGTTCCGGTTCCGTTGCAGTCTTGCATGTTGAACTCGTGTAACAGGTCGCTGATGTACCTTTCTTGATCGATCCATAACTTCACGTTTTTGCTGTCCGTTGTGACTCTGATGTTCTTAATTTGAAAATGTTTTACTAAGTCTTCCTTTACTTTCTTGCTTGTAATTATTGTCATTCGTAAATGTCGCCGACATAAATTGTGATACACATTATTTTGTTGTTACTCGAGTTGTAATAAATGTATGGGTCGGTTCTGGATTGCGTCAATCCAATCGACTTCAAGGATTTGTCTAATTTTGTATTCCATACACGGCTGGCTTGTTTGAGACCATAAAGTGACTTCTTAAGTCTAGAGACTTTATCCTTTTCTGCATCGAAGCTTTCTGGGAATTTTATATATATTTCTCCTTGAATTTTATACATATTTCTTCTTCTTTCTTCACTTTGCAGGAAGGTTGATCGATGGCAGTTGCACTGTCTTCTGTGTTGCATTCCGGGAGATTATCGAAGTAGTAGCTATTTGTCTAATTGGTTTCTTTGTTTCGAAGAAGACGGCGTCCCTGCTAATAATTATCTTCTTACTTTGTTGTTCGTAGGGGCGGTATCGTCCATGCAAGGGTATCGTCGTTTGGTGATCAAATCCGTTGCTTCTGAGGGTCTTATTCATCTTCTGGTTGCAATACTCCTTTCCATTATCGCTTTTTAGGGCTTTGATTGTGTCTCCAGTTTGATTTTCAACAAGTCTCATGAATTCGGTGAACTTCTTGTCGAATTCGTCTTTCCCTTTTATGAAATATGGAAAGGTTTTTCGTGAAAAATCGTCTGTGAGCAAGATTATGGCGTGAATCAGCGATTGACATTTCTTCTATCGGCCCGCATAGGTCTGAGTGAATAAGCTCTAGCACTCTTGTTCTTTGCGCATTGGAATCTTTAAAGGGTCGTCGTGAATTTTTTCTTTTCTGTGGAGGAATTTATGCTTTCTACAGCTCCTGAGATCATCCTTTTCATAATGTTATCGCAAGCGTGGCCAATTCGTTTATGCCATGTATTATAGGTCGCTCGGTCTTTTCTCGAGTAGCAGGCCCGATGTTCCTCGATTGCTTTAGGCAGAACATGTAATTTACTAGTTCTCCTGTCGCAAGCACTTCACCAAGATTATTATTCAGGACGCATCCTCTACTGGTGAATGTGACTGTATGACCGATTTTTGTTATAGAGTGCAGATTCATACATAGTGATGGTACATGGAGTACGTCTAAGAGGTGGCATCTTTGGTAGACTTTCCAATGGCTACTCCCATCTTTGTCTTTCCGATACCTTTTACTTGCATTGTGTTGTTATTTTCTGCGATGACTTCAGCATCTTTGGGGTGGATATCACTGAAGTAGTTATCGTTTCAGCCCATGTGAGCTGATGCTCCCGAGTCGAAGCATCATTCGTTTGTTCTGGTATTCCTTTTTACTGCTAGGCATTCAGTCATAGCGTTCTCCTTTTTCTTGGACTTCGTGCAATCCCTTGCTATATGCCCGAAGTTGTTACAATTGTAGCATTTTGGACCTTTCGAACGTTCGTCATTTTTATATTATTATATAAACTTTGTTTTTCCGTTTGTAACGCAGAGAAGGAGGCGAGATAGATATAGAAAAGTATATATATTCTTGCCCAGCGTCACCTCCTGAATCGATTTAGCCCTGTCCGTCCGTCTGTCTGTCTGTTAAAATCACGATTACTAGAGAACGAAAAGAGATATCGCGATGAAATTTGGCAGAAATATTCTTCGTTATGTAAGACTGTGTGGTATTAAAAATGGTCGGTAAACAGCCACGCCTACTTTACATACGGAATGTAAAGTCACCTCGTTTCAAAAAATGTTATAATCTGAATATTTCATAAACCGTGTGAGATATTAAGGTATAATTTTATTCCGGAACATACAGCGCCATTACTAAAACGTTTGAATATCTTGTAAACGGTATAAGATATTAACACGAAGTTTTATCACGAGGTATCTACAGGTATTACCAATTTGTATACCAAAAATGGGCGTGTCCTCCAACTTATACAAAAGTTGTCAATATCCCATAAACGGTTCAAAATATTAATACCTAATTCTGTCTAGCAGTATCTAGAGACATTACAAAAAAATTTGCCCGAAATGGGCGTATTAATTAATTAATACTTAATTAACTTCAATTAATTACTTATTACTTATTTCAATTTTCTCTTTCATAAACAAACTGTTTTGTCGTGAGACTAATCATCTTTCAGCAAAAGGAAATATTTTGCTCCACCAATGGTTTCTCCACCATGGTTTCTCCATAGAGCCACATACGTCTGCATGCACGAGTTTAGCTACACTACTGGATTTGCTTGCAATATTGGTAAATCGAACTCGATGTTGTTTACCGAAGAGGCAGGCTCCGCAAAAAAAAATTTTCATCAGTATACTGAATTTCACTTTAATTGAAAGCACTTTAATATTTAATAACATTAACCTGGAATTAAGCGTAAATGTATAGTAATTAGAATAAAACAATTCAGCTCAATAATAAAGAGGTGTTTCATATTTCGTGACTCCTACAGTTCTTTATATCTTACAAACCAGTTCCGATTTCGTGTCATGTGATCGCTCGCGCGCGAATCAATAAAGCACACTTCTAAACTAGAAAGGCTACTTGCAATTTTCGTTTCGCATACAATTGCATTTCCCTTCGTTTCTGTTTCTGATTTAGCATTCTGCCTTGACGGGCAATTCCGCTTCCAGTGAACAGGTCGCTTACAAAGAAAACATTTTCTATGTTTACTACTCTTAGCTCTCTTGAAAATTTTACTTTTCTTATCCTGTCCAGCTACCAACGCGTCACTAATTCCATCACACCGCTCAGCTGTATTCATTCGGCTCTCCTCCATAACCAATCTTGCTATTAGATTTTCCAATGTCTGCTGTTTGGGTGCCGTTGATTCCCATGCACTATAAAAATGTGCAAAATTTGGAGGCAATGTCATCAATATTTTGTTATCGTATGATCATAGAAGTAGATATTTTTTCTCCTGCATCACTTAATTGTGTAACCAGTGTCTCCAGCTTTGATATGTGCATTGCAATATCATCCTGTGCGTCTTTTTGGAAACTGTAGAACTTTTGCTGCAATCTGTGCACGCTGGCCGTAGATTTTGACTCGTACACACTTTCCAACTTTTTCCACATTTCCCTGGCCGACTTACAATTTCGAACATGCAAAACTGGTTGATGACTCAGAGTCATAACGATTATCTTCTGGGCTTTGCTGCCATTTCGCTTCCTACTCAATAAAGATGACTCCGCATCTTCACCCTCTGCAGCCGGTTCATCCAAATCCTCATTAACGTATTCGAGTAAATCTGCAGCATTCAATAATACCCTGACTTGAAAACGCCACATGTTCCATTGGTCACCACTTTGCAACTTTTCTATTTTCATGTAATAATTTTTTTTTTAATTTCTCAAATTCCTTTCTTTTAAAAAAAAAAACCGCAAACTATTTTATTACGTAAAACAAAGACCACCGAACTAGTCGAATGCTTCAGACAAGTTCTTTATTAAGGAAAGTATGCATATTAAACATATGTATGTACATAGATGATATCAAAGAATATATAATTATATAATTGTATATTCTTTGATATAACATACAGTGTGATTCTGTGTTACAACAGTTTCGAATTACAGTAGTTTGAAAATGGTGAAAATCGGTTAATAACCATGTTTACTTTTAAAAGTAAATGTATCATAAACGGTATGAGATATCAGGACGAAGTTTTATTCCGGAGCTAATAGCGCCAGTACCAAATTCTTTCTAAAAATGGGCGTGAATTGCCTCTTTTACTTTTTGGGAAAAATTCAAATTCAAAAAATTCATGCCCCTTTTACTTTTTGGAAAACAATTCAAAGCCTTCAAGGATGTTTTTTAATGTATATAAATAGACTGGCCAAAAACAAGTTATTAGTTTTAAAGTACGCTCATTTTTTCTGCTGTTTTAGACGAATGTTTCTCATGGTAGCAATAACTTAGTTATCAAGTTAACTCTTTGACGGCCGGACCTTGGACAAAAAGCTTTGCACTTTCGCCGACATATATTGATGAAAACTACTACCACCGGCACTTTTTACAAACTTTATTTAAATTGTGTATAGCAACAAATAAGAAAAGAAAAATTTTTTAAGCTGCTCAACTCTAACTTTAATAATTTTGTATTTAAAATTGAAGTGACTCCGACCGACAACCGCCAGCAAATTGAAGTCACATGAATGTGACTGGCCGTCAGTGTTAAGGAAGAAGTTAACTTAAAATCTTTTAAAACATGTTGAACTTGGTAAATTTTATAATTTTTTACAAAAACCTTATTAAATATTTCTTGTTCGATGTACATTACACAAGGAGTTGGTCGTTACCGCAGGTGTGGTAAAGAATAAAAAATCCGAGTCGTTCCTTGGGCAGAAAACAGATAGAACGCCTCAACCAAAAGATCTAAAATCCCTATTCTCTTGAAAAATTGCTTTGAACAAATGACAGTTGTTAAGTGTGATAGCGAAAGTGAATTTCAACTAGTTCGAACTTATAAGAACGATTCGAAATGTTGAGCGTTGAAATTAAGTGCACTCAGCTTTCAGCTTGATTCGATTTCATTTCACGCGGTTCATGGAATATAGCTGTTAACATATATGATATTTAAGGAGGTCTTATTACGGCGAAAAATTATTTACTTGGAGAATATACTCCCACACATATGTATATACTAATTTATCATAAAATTCCAGGAAGGTCTTATTTATATGCAGTTTCAGAACTGAATTCAACTGGTTAACAAAAATTCAGATCTCACCAATTTTCCACACTAATTAACGCATTATATCGTAGTTTCAGATAAATCCAAGGCAGCTGCTAAGAAGGAATCCTCTGCTGTTAAAGACGACACTGGCACTGTTTTTCAAAAGCAGCGGGTGGATATGCTGCTTGTGGAGTTGTTGCGAAAATTCCCACCTCCAATACCTCCGCAGATACATCAGCAACAAATGCAACAAGGAGCAGTAGACAATGCTGAAAATGCAGCCACTGGCGCTAATGGCAATATAAATTCTTCGGAGGAAAGTCCCGGCTCTGCGTCTGGTGGTTTGGAGCCCAAACATGAAAACGTTGACATGAAACCACCCCCGGAAAAAAAAATAAAAATTGAAAATAAATCTTTTTAATTATTTGTATACATACATATATTTATTTTTATAACAGACATACAATATCAGCTGATAGTTCGAATGCCTTTTGTTGTTTATTTCAACTTCGTCACTGGAAATTTTTGCAGATTAAAATATCTTTGGTCAAAATTATGGCATGTCTAGTGTAGTACACTTTGCAATGTGTAAAATTTTGACAGCAAAACATAAAAATTGGAAAAATGCTGATGCAGCCCTGTATAATATGTTTTGATACCGTTTTCAATATTCAGTCGTTAGTTCTATCAAAATGATTTTAAAAAATATAAATTAATTTAAAGAAAAGTCAAATAACAAATTGCGACAAAATATCGCAAGCTTCTGAAGAACAGTTTTCAAATAAACTGTTATTAAATAAAGTAGTAAAGTGAAATTAAAATTATTTCTTTGGCGCCACTTCCAAGGTTTCAGATAGTGAAGAATGCTTCACCATGATGTGGTTGGTGTAGTCAAAGACGCTTTTAAATGACTGCTTGCATAAATGGCAAGGCACACTTTTACTAGGTGTTAGATAGACTCCCGAATGCGCTGTAGTTTTCTTCAATTTGGACGACAGTGGTACTTTTTTTTCACTCGCATTCTGACCAAGTGGAAACGATTCTTTAGTAACGTCCTGGACATCTGAAATTTTGAAAAAGCAGAAATCTTTAATCGGCGTTCTTTAGTACACATCATATTCAAGTGTTCAAACTACGTTAGAAGTGTTTGAGAAGCTAATATATAGTATACGAGTTGAGTTTCATTATCAAATATTTTCATTATTTTTTAATAATCTAATAATAAAATTAATAATTGACTAGATAATGTAGTGCACTGTGACCTAATCAAGTATTCGTGCCTCTCTCAAGGGTTATCCACAAAGGTACTACTAGAAGGGTTCTCTTCTAAGAAACAGATTTTCTTGTATTTAAAATTGAAATATTGTAAATATGTATATATACTAAAATATTTTGTAATAAAAGTCAAATATTACAATAATTATATCCTGTTGTGGTAATAAACTGCTCGTTATCATATTTTTAGGGATTATTATAATTGAAGTGGGTATCAAACTTATTTGATTTTCCTACCTTTTTTTTCCATAGACAACACAACAGAACCCTTGGTAGCACCGTTCGCATGTTGAGACTTAACCGTAACCGTTTTCGCAGAAGCTTTAACATTTGAAAATACTGGTGGCAACTGCGCTTTCTCCACGTGGTTCAGTTCGGTGAAATGCAGTTTCTTCTTGTCGCCTGGTGGTATCTTGGCACACTTCTCTAGCAAGTGGATGTGAAGAGCACGTACGATGGCGAACTTCTTGTCGCAGTATTTGCATTGGACTGATGAAGGGTCTACAACTGGGATGGGTCCTGAACAGTTCTTTCCGTTTCTTGGCGCAGCATCGGCTGGCAAAAAAGTATTATCATCATGGCAACGCTTGTGAGCATCAAGCAATGATTTTATGCGGAACTTAGATGAACAAACATTACAGCTGAACGTGGGTTCTAACTTTGTGCACGACACAGCTTTTGGTTTCACAGAATTTTCTGCGACCGGATTTTTTACTTGCTCCAGAAGCACTGGTAAATGCTTCGCCTTAAATGCAGACTGTAATCCAGTTGAAGGTTGATGTGCTTCCCCAACCAGTTGAGAATTTCCCCTTTCTAGTGATTTGGGATTTGGGTTGCATGACAGTGCGGTCGGTATCATACTTCGACGTGATGGCACTGTCGTCATAACGCTTCGCCTACAGGCTTTGCTGGCACCGGCTGCTGGCTCTGTAACACTTCGGCGTGTTTGTGAACTTCTTATTTGTCCAGAACAAAACAGGGATTTACGAGCGGCTTTACGTGCTGGGCTGTTTAACGTAGTCTTCACTACGATAGACATGCGCTGCGTAAAGCTAAATGGTCGTTTTTCACAAAGTGGTAAAAGAGATCTACGTCCTGCTGTCCCTGCAAGCTTATTAATTCCTTTCTTAAGAACAGGATTTTCTTGATCAGTGCCTTTTGAAGATATTTGCATCATTTGGTCTAAAAGTTTTGGAATTTCGGATTGTTCGCTTTGCTTTACTTCCTTTAACTTTGCGGTCCCAGATACGCGCTTCTTGAAAACGCCTGATGTACTCGAACGAAGATTCATGTTCAGATTTGGTTCACATAAGGGTTTACGGGTGGTGTTAATATGAGGCATACCAGATTTGGTTTTCTTTCTATTGGCTGGAAGATCTGCAAATAAGGAACAAGTATACTTTTACACAGATCTAAATCACGAGTGCTTTAAAATTTTTTTCTTTTCTTATCATTAAAAGAAATGTTTGCTCGTTAACTGAAATTCTCCATCAACTAAGTAATTAAAAGCGTTTTCTAAGTGTCATTGGGTTCAGATATTCCTAAGAATTTTGAAGCTTCAATATCTGTACAGTTACTTTTCATAAATCTAAATAAGTAAAGAATAGGGTGGGCATAAGTAATACCGATCACTATACGTGGGCTGCACTCGTGACTTAGAAGTTATAATGGTCCAATAAACAAATTTGTTAGGGATATCTTATAAAAAAAACGGTACTAGGAAAAATTTAGATATCACAAAAGTAGCAAAGGACGAAATGCGTCATTCACTTAGTGGGTTTAAGAATATTCAAATTTTTATACTCTACACCCGAATGTAACACATTAAGAGAGACGTGGTAGATATAGAAAAGTGTATATATTCTTGCTCAGAATCACCTCCTGAGTCGATTTAGCCATTTCCGTCCGTCTCTCTGTCACTCCTACTTTACATACGGAAAGTAGAGGCACGCGTAATTTTAGTAATGGCGCTATACATTCCGGAATAGAATTATGCCTCAATATCTCCCTCGGTTTATGAGATATTCACCTCATAAAATTTTTTAAAACGAGCTGCCTGTAATTTCCGTATGTAAAATAGGCATGATTGTTAATCACTTTCGACCATTTTTGATCCGGAACAGCCTATGATGATGAGAGAATATTCGGCCCGATACCTCTATATATTTCATGACGATACCTCTATTCTTTCTGTTGCAATCGTGATTTCCCAACACAGACGGACGGAAATGGCTAAATCGACTCAGGTGGTTATTCTGAGCAAAAATATATCTTTATATATATATCTATATATAACCACGCCTCCTTATTGTGTTACAAACAGAAAAACAAATTGAATATACCCTCATCCCTTCGGGTGCAGGGTATAAAAATCACACCAAAAGTGGGCACTTAGCGCTTTCAATGTCTGTCAAAATGGAGGCTATTATGCTATAATTAAATACTTACTCTGTTATATATTTACTCACCTTCATTTTCAACCGAATTTTTATTGTTTTCGTCAACACTATCGTGTCGCTTCGTCTTATCTCCTTCCAAACTCTCTTCAACAACCTTCAGTGGCTCCTGAACCGCTGCGGGAATCTCTTGATTCCTTTCAATCACCGACACGACAACTGATTCTCCAGATACTGATAATCCGGACAATTCACTCTCGGGCTGTGCATTTTCTTTGTTTTCTTTATCGGAAAACGCGTTGCTTTCTTTTTCTATGTCCACAAATGGTACACCCAAATCCAAACAAGGCTTATTGTCAGATCCACGTATGATGTCAACGGTGCGCAGAAGCTGTTCCTTTGAAGGGGTTGACGAAATTGCCCTGAACTCTTGCAATATATTTTTGGACAGTGTACAGTCCAACACGGCAGCCACGGTACGACTTGCTTCTGGCATTTTTACAGTTGGAATTCGACTCTCGTTTGCAGCTTCAAGAGTGCTGTCCTGATGGCACTCTTCCGTCGTATTCTGCTCGTTCAGACCCAAAGTAGATGAAGCAGAGATATCACCAAACGCTTCCATGGTCTTGTAAGCTGCGTTGGACATGGTGCTGTTCGAATCAAACGATAGATACATCGAGACACCACCACTGATGGATTCATCTCCAATTGCTTTACGGGATGCGTCCATAGCTCAAAACTTACTGTTGCAAAGTATATATTACGCAAACTGACGGATATTTTATAGAAAAAATTTATTAAAAGCTCAGAGCTCCCAATTGTAGCGTTACTTTTTTAAAATAACCGTTTACAAACGCCACTACAAGGAATCCGATGGTATTGTCTTCAATTCAGGGTTGCAAGAGCTAAAGTAATTTTAAAAATAATAAAACTAAACAAGTGCTCTAAAAGGAATTAAAACTAATGTTACAGTCCAAAAAGTACTATAAATAAATAAAATAAATGGTGTGCCTCGCCTAATATTATTATATTATATTATAATATATATATATATATATATATATTTTATTTTTTTTATATATATATATATATATATATATACACCATTTAATATATATATATATATATATATATATATATATATATATATATATATATATATATATATATATATATATATATATATATATATATATATATATATATATATTAAATGGTGTCACACCATTTCTTGTATTTATTATATATATATATATATATATATAAAATAAATGGTGTCACACCATTTATTGTATTTATTATAAATATATATATATATATATATTTACGGCGTGTATATTTATATATACACGCCGCGATATTGCCTAAATCTTATAATACAAACTGATTACACGATGCTCTTTGACGCTCGTCATAATTTTATTTAATACTTTCATTATACTACCTTTTTACAATTCCTTGTTGTAACTTTTTGTATATATGTATGCAGAAGTTAAACGTGTGAAAAGAGACATATTTGTGAAAAGATTTCTGATATAAATAAAAATTAATAAACAAAATAAACTCATTAGATGGTGTAGCGATTAAAATTATAAGGCTAGCCGAAACCTACGTTAAGCGTATTGTGATTCTGACGAAGCACGATAAAATGGTTTTGCGCAAATTTTGTCAAGTATTGGATAAATTATTAAACTAAAAAATCGCACGAAGGAACACTGTCTGACCTACGTGGCGACAGTACTGTTCTGGCGTCAAAAATTAACAGGTCGAAAAACGCGGCGAAGTTTTTCTCCCACTCTCACACAACAACAAAATACATTTGTCTCATGCGAAAACGTCACCGTGTAATGTCATTAAAAAAAATATAATTTGTAAAATGTACTAAATATGTATTGTATTTATACCGTACTTAATAGGTGTTTTACAACCATGTTTCCATTCTTTTTTATGGTCTATGGAAGATATGATAAACGTATTCATTTGGTCGTATTTAGATTGATCTTTTATCAAGAACTAGTAAATGTCAGTACGTCATCCACAAGTTTAAGATTTTATTTTCTTGCTGTCAATAATTTTCGTCCTACAGCCCTATTCCGTAAAAACTACCGGCAGAAAACAAGGCAACTTCAGCCAACCCGATTATGACTCCACCCTACTGTAAACTTTGTTTACAGGAGAAAATTTGATGTGATGGTATCTCGCAACTATGCTGCTATCATAATAAAAATATCAGTTATTGTTTATATCAACATCTTGAAAATTGGTTCAAAGTACAATTCATATTTTGTGAAAAATTTATCAAATGAATAGTTTATAAATATTATATAATTGAATTAAATTATTATTAACGAAATTGTCATAACTACGAACGTGTTATCTACTTGTTGTATGCAGAGAACTGGTTCTTAGTAGTTTTTTCTATGAAAGATCGGTAGTGCGGAATCGGTTACAGTCGTGCATACAAAACACCAAGTCTGTACCGTTAGATTCGAAAAGCAGGTAAAAAAAGCAACAACAGACGTAGGCGGTTGTCTACCTTTTGAGTTGTTTTTCTGGAATACCGGGACTTCAATTGCTTTAATCCTACGAACAAAACAAACCAGAATGAACGATAATTGGGTTGAGTTGTTTTTATGGATTAAGGCGGTTCTTATTTTAATAAAGTGTACGATGACTGATTAATAAGAGAATGAAATACTTGGTTCAAATTATCAGTTTATTGACTGACTGATTTGTTATTGCCTGTGTGGCTATAAAAGTATTAAACAAGCAAGATTGATAGAATACAAAGATGTGCCAATCGTGTTTCAAAATTACTTCGTTCTTCGCAAATGCGTCACAATAGCCAGTCAATATGGACAAACTGTCAATCTCGCATACATTTCACATGTAAAAGTGTAAACATTGCTATAAAATTTTTGATATTACAATAATTACTCGGTTATAGGAATAAGTTACTGTAAAAAATTACTCAAATTAAACAGATTTGTGTAATACGCGCTTTGTTGTTCAAGAATAATTGATAACTTGTCGTGTAAGACGAATACGAATTCGAAGCTGAGTTGGAGCGCCTCAAGGTGCTGCATGTATTTGGTCAGGCCAACTCGAAGAGCTTGCATTTCCTCTACGAAGAGAGTTTATCAGAGCCGATCTAATGCGTGAAGACCCGAAACAATGCGTGAGAAATATTTATTAATGCACGTATTATATAAATGAAATATATATTAAAAAAGTTTCGCGTCGCATTGTGCTCTCTTTGATCTACAATTCGGAGTCCGATAACGCAGTTCGTAACGAAATTCCTACTCCGTGTGGCGTCGGCTTAATTCACGTTTACAAATCGTATTAGATACGTTGTCCAACACTGTATGCACTCATCAGCTGTTTATGTAGACAAATTTTTGTCACTGCCGGTAGAAAAATCAGAGGTAAATTTTGTCCCTGGTATAATATTGAGGATTTTCGGGCAGAAGACTAGTAACAGGTAAAGGAACCTATCTTGCTGAAGCTAGTTATTGTTATGATTCAATTGCTTATTTGTACTTGCGCTTTTCCTAACTAAGGATAAATTTGCAAACTAAATTATCGTTCCGCCAACGAAGCAAAAATTCCTTTAAATTGCGGACCATAAGACTCTCTTATTATAAAGTATTCTATCAGATAAGGACTATATATCAAATTTATCGAAATCTTCAATATTTGTATTGCTTTTACATAAATTTGGAAACCAATTTAGTCCTACATAGAGTTTTGTAATTTAAGATGCTTTTCGGATCCATTGCTGTCACTTCATTTTTTACTTGGTTAGATGTCCTTCCAGAATGTTGTGTTCAGGCAGACGCATTGTGAATGTAAAACAAAATCTACTAACTTGTATTAAAATCTGCAAAACACGTTTCAACCAAAAAGGTTTCTCATCCTCGACCTGCATATTCCTTGGTAAAAACAGCTTCAGAAGCATTTCTCGAACCAATCTTGTCCTACGAAGGTACAAATTGAATATGCTTTGCTGGCACATATATTTAATAATCTCGACCCACTAGCAGCTTAAATGCATTTATTTGTTTTTGCATTCCAGCTTATCACTGATATTTTGTAAAAGAATGTCAACATTCAATACGTCAAACTTTGTCCTGCCCAACAGCCAGCCAATCGCCGATTTGGAGTGCAAAAACGCTTTCGAGAATCTGTCGGACAAGGAAAAGCTATACGCTCATTACTTTAGTAAGGCCTCGTGGGATGGTGGGCTAATCTCGGTGATACAATCTAGCCCAGAGGCTCCATTAATATTTTCGTTGCTGCACCGGATCTTTGTTGCAGAGTCCCTGGACGAGCTGAAGGCAAAAGCTTTAGCAAACAATGTCTCTGAGGAAGAGTTTACGGCAAGTGCATCTCCGCCTTAGCATTTTATGTCCATCACTCAATACTTGTGTTCTACAGGCTTTTCTCGTATACGCATGTGGTATATTTTCGAACGCTGGAAACTATAAGGGCATGGGAGACAGCAAAATTATTCCAAATCTTAAGCAGTCGAAGTTCGAGTCCATTGTTCGTCTCTCTAGTGCTTACTCTAAAGACGAACATGTCCCGAATGTGCTACAAAAGGTTTCTTCGTTGATATATGCCTTGAAACCGCGTCATGAAATACTCGGTCTAGCGCCTAATGGAGTTACGACGTATTGGTCCGACAATTGCTCCAAAGAAGACGCGGACATAGTGAATGAATGGCTTACATCCAAACGTATTGAGCCATACATGTGCCGAACGTTTAAAATACAAGAAGACGACAGAACAGTTTATGACATTAAGTTAAGTTCAGTGGAATGCGCTGACAAGAAGGGCATAACGCTGCCTGTTGAAGAATATAACGGCCATTACTTCCGCGTTACACGTGGTGACTACAGCAAGCTCCTTTCGCGAGTAAACAAAAGTTTGCAAGAGGCAAAGAAGCACGCAGCCAACGAATATGAAGTCAAGATGATTGAGCATTACATAAAGAGTTTTCAGGAAGGAAGTCTGGACGCTCACAAAGACGGTTCCAGGTTTGTACCGACCGTAATTAGTGCAAGGGCGAAATCGTATGTATTTACCTATCTGATTTCAATTTTGGTTTACTTGATTGCTGAATTCACTTCTAAAAATTAGGTTTTATCAAGGGTTTTAAAAAAAATTAGAGCATTTAGCTTGCTACTGCTCCTGCTACCACCTCATGTAGCAGGAACAAAATTAGTAGTAAAACTATCACTTAATACTCCGTGCTCTTGCAATGCTCCTTAATTATTTCGTAGCTCAGCATGAGCAATACAGATTGTATAAAAAACCATCTCTGCGCTGCTGGAACACTCGTCCCTACACCTGCAAAAAAGAGTATCCTAAACCCGCAAAAATATGCCTTTGAAAGCATTTCAAAGCTTTATAACCTTTAAAGTTGGTGAGCCACACCGATTTGTGAGGGATTACATTAGTATCGGAATAAAATTTCGTCCTAATATTATTGTATAAAAATGTACTTGTAATATCTATTTTACCTGTGCGGTTAGAGATAAGAGCAATGCGATTGATTATATATTCCCTTCAACAATGTGAATATTGGGCATAAGTTGCAGTTTGGTAATTGTGATTGTAGTTTTGGACGCTCAAACCTTTATTAAAGCACTTGAAAAGTTGTACATTTACTTAGAAAGAATGTAGTTTTTTTAATGTATTTTATTTTCTATTTTAGTAATTTTTATAAAATTTCCAATTTTACTAAACGTTTTGAAATGTCAACATTAGAACAAAGCATGATTTTAGCACCATCGCATGCCACGATATACATTCCGAACGTCACTCTTACAAAGTTATTTAGTTAATGATCATTATCGCTGAAAATTCATATAACGGTACATATATAGTATAGTAAGTAGTAGAAAAGTAGTTTGTGATATTATCGCACTTTAATGTAAGTACTTCCATGTGAAAAATTTTTTATTTACGTAAATATAATAATTAAATTAAATCTTTATATACCGCCGATCAAACCCTGACCTTTCACATGCTAAGCGAACGCTCCGACACTGAGCTACATCCCCTGTGTGATAGTAGAGGTTTAAAGAGGTTCAACTTTTGTCATGACGGCACTCTCAGGCACAAAGTTATTTAGTCAAGGGTTTGTGAGAGAAGAAAAGTTATTTAGAAAGAAGAGGCTCATTAAACGGATGAAATATTGTACCAATACTCACATAAATAGTTTAAAATAAATTTTACCCAAAGGAGAATGTACAGTTTTAACCTATTTCTACCACTGAATATTAAGCCCGAAGCCCAATGAATCCAGCAACTGCAAAATTCTGCAATGAAATACTAGTTTTAAGTTGATTGTTTGTTATTCTTATGAGAGGCGCCCAATGAATTTCGAGCATTCGAGTAATGCAGCAAAGTTCAGCAATTTTAAATTTTTGCTGCATTGAGATCCGGTGTCGCTCTCAGAGTTGCCAAATGCAGAGACTTGCGTCTTTTCTGTTCAACTTGAATTTTTACTTATATTTTTTACTACATATGGTATCTGTATACATATCGCAAAACCTGTTCTACAATCCAGCATTTTGCTGTTCATTGGGCGCGCTCTCAGCGAGTAATCCACTGCTGTTGCTGGATTCATTGGGCTTCGGGCTATAGAGTTATGTTCGCTCACACCCTTCTTATATCGGTTCTTATTTATTGCCTCGAGGTGTTCTCTGGAATTACGGCAAGTAACATAAGAAAACTGCAACTGCTAGTCAATAAAGCAGTTAGGTTCGCTTTTAACGCAAATGCTGGTGCATATATCTCCTTTTGTTTTACTACTGAATTGCTGTTTTTAAAATTTATCAAAATCAGGCTTTTACTATAATACATTTTGTAACGTAATTAGATCTGTTTCACCTAGTTACCTTCCTGGTGCTCTTTCATTCTCACCTAATGAAATGTTGCCTTATTTTATTTTTCCTAAAATCGCTTTCTCTTTTTATGATAGATCTTTATATGTATGTTGTTCGCTGCTGAAACAACCTTTCGATGCACTTAAAATCATTTTCCTGTTCTTATACTTCCTTTAAATGAAGGATTCCGGAATATGCGAATCATGCTAATTTGTAGTACTGTACCTCAAAACTGCTGTTGCTGAAGACTTTTTCTTTTCAAATTTTTCTCATTATCATGACTTTTAGTGTTAGTTGTAGAGATGGATTAAGTGAGTTAGAAAGCTGATTTACTGATATCTATTAAATTCTATTTATACTATTAACTTTATTTTTAATTTTAAATACTAATGAAATAAATAAATAAATACGAAGAAATAAATTATCAGAATTTTGGGAGCATCCACGTCCGGTAAAAAAGTTCTTATTAGTAGGAGTTAAAGGCAGTCCATGAACCATGACAGACTTGACACATCTAGCAATTGTAGAAGGTTTCCTGAGAGTACTTTTGTATTGTTAAAGTTTTTAGATAGAATTCAATTTGAAGCCATAATTAACTTGTAAAGAAGGTTAGTTTGAATTATAAGCTAAAATACCAGAGCGAGTAGATAAAAAAAAGTAAATGGGATTGTTTTCAGTTATTAAAGAAAGATCTTTAATATCACCCCAGACAGAACATTGGACATTTGGACTGGACAGAACATTGATTTCGGCAGTAAAGTTTTCAAAACATAGTCTTTAACTTTTTTAGAATGAGAACGAGATTGTGCTTTAGCTTCTTTGTATATTATTAGGTTGTTATTGGATGGAAAACGTTTTAAACAATGCCATGCTTTTTATATATATTTCCGAAAATAAAAAACAATCCATCATATATTGTATATATTTGTTTTTAATTTGTCTTTTTATGTACGAATTTGAAACTACCCATGTAGGTACAAATAATTTAAGGGGATTTTTTCCAATTCCGGACTATGTCCTTCAGAAAAGTAAACATATAAATAAATGCAGCATATTTATGAATTTATTTCTAGGATTTATGTATTGTATATGTATATGAAATATATCTCCTATGATGTAGACATATGCAGATACTAATTCATATTCAGTAAGAAGTTCCTATGTAATAGTTTTTTTTTCGGATATATACTGCTCCACTCAGAGTAAACTTCTTCTGGTCCTTGTTGGTGTATCTGCATATAAGTTCCGTAATGGTGATACTTATGATGCAAAAAATGATCCTTTTGCCACAAATTGTTCGTGCATGAATTAGGTCCCATAAACAGTGGATCACTAAGATTATTGTTCGGGAGTAACTACGACGTGCTCCGGGTGCAATTGCGACGTGTCACGAGAGCGCAACGATGTACTGAGGAAGTAATTACGAAGTGCTCCCGGATCTACTACACCGCATATCTAGGAAGGTAGCTCCCGATTTTATATTACCTGCTCCACAACAAAAAAATATCTGTTTTCCAGGACGCCCACTCTAGCGATAGAAATCTGAATTAGCCCATTAAGTAAGAAATCTAACGAGAAGGGCGTTCTCTATATAATAGAAAATTTTTTGAAAGTTTTTAAGATATTGCCCGAAAATTGTCATTAAATATTTCGTTGGTTGACCTCACGTGGAATTGTAACAAGACAAGGTTAACGCAATATCCAAGAATTAGCTTTCCTTAATCGATTGTATATTCACTTTCTGATTTGTATTGAATTTCTGATATGCATCTACATTAAAGACACCTTCGAAATTTCTTGTCAGATGGTGGATCAAAGACAAGGGACCTGTAATAGAAACGTATATCGGCTTTATTGAAACGTACCGTGACCCCGCCGGAGGTCGTGCCGAGTTTGAAGGATTCGTTGCTATGGTAAATAAGGAAAGCTCAGCAAAATTCTCAGAGTTGGTGGCGCGTGCTGAGAAACTGTTGGAATATCTGCCGTGGACAAGAGAATATGAGAAAGACTCTTACTTGAAACCTGACTTTACGTCACTCGATGTGCTGACATTTGCCGGAAGTGGAGTGCCTGCTGGAATAAATATTCCGAACTGTAAGTTCAAGTACATGCGATGTACAGGAATACTGAGTTCTAAATAATTTCAGATGACGAGATCCGTCAAGATGAGGGATTTAAAAACGTGTCCCTTGGCAATGTGTTGGCCAATATCAATCGAAAGGATCCCATACCATTTTTAACTCAAGACGATCAAGACTTAATGAAAGAGTACAAAGTTAAATCTTTCGAGGTAATTAAACACCTATGCTGCAAATTTAGTTTTTTTAAAATTATTCCCCATTTTAGGTTCAAGTTGGTCTGCACGAGTTGCTCGGTCATGGCAGTGGCAAGCTGTTCCGCATCGACGAAAACGGGAAGTTCAATTTTGACAAGGAAAATACAAAAAATCTTGTAACTGAGAAGCCGATTGAAACCTGGTATCTGCCTGGTGAAACGTACGACACCAAGTTTGGCGTAATCGGTTCTTCTTACGAGGAGTGCCGTGCTGAAGCCGTAGGACTTTATCTTTCGCTTCAGAGAGATGTTCTTGAAATTTTCGGCTTTAGCGACCCTGTCGAACAAGAAAGGATCATCTATATCAATTGGTTGAGTCTAATATGGAATGGCATGGGTGTCGCGCTTGAAATGTTCAATCCGAAGTCCAAGCAGTGGATGCAGGCACATAGCCGCGCAAGGTTCGTCATAATGAAGGTATTGTTGGAAGCTGGTCAAGGTTTTATTACGGTTGAGGAAACCGAGGAGGGTAAAAACTTGCTGCTTACAGTCGACCGCTCCAAAATACACACAGTTGGCAAAAAGGCTATTGAGGACTTTTTGCTGAAGCTTCAAGTCTATAAGTCCACAGCGGACATTGCAGCAGCCAAAAAAATGTATGACCACTACTCTGAAGTCAATGAAAGTGGACCCCACCCTTGGGCCAAGTGGCGCGATATTTGTCTGGCTCATAAGAAGCCACGTGTCATATTAGTTCAGGCCAACACTGTGGTGAAGGACGGTAAGGTAAACTTGCTGACTTATGACGCCACCCACCAGGGATACATCAAGTCATGGGTTGATCGCTTTCCAAGCACAGATATCGATGATATTCTTGAGAATGTCGCGGAACAAGACAAAAAATACTTTCCATGTGCCTTTGGAAATTAGCTATCGAAAATAGTGAAAGAACAAATTTTTTTTAAAAGTTTACAGTAATAGAATTTGATTTGTACGTACGGGAAATAAAACTTGGATTAATTTGAAATTATTTTTTATTTCAAATGGACTCAGATTATGTTACTATAGAGACTAACGGAGAGGTAAAATATCAAAAAAATTACGTTCAATTCACAAACGATTTAACGAAGCGTGAAGTTAAATTCGCTTCTTAAAAGAAATAACTTTAGGCCACTGCTGTTCACTCCATATGCACGCGTGTAAAAGTTTTCTCTTCTCGTTTCACATCAGAGAACTGCATGATTGTATTCATTTGGTGTTTTGAACTAATCATTTAAAGACGAGCCGTGAACCCGCTTTGTGCATTAAATTCAATGCTCAATTACACAAGTACACGCGGTTTTAAACTTGAGAAACCAAAAGTTGTTTCTAAAGTAATTTGGGGCGCTGAATCCGAATTTTCAATCCTTTTTTATACTCTACACCCGAAAGGAATAGGGTATATTCACTTTGTTCTTCCGTTTGTAACGGAGAGAAGGAGACGAGATAGATATAAAAAAGCATATGCATTCTTGCTCAGCGTCACCTCCTGAATCGATTTAACGCCTGTCTGCCTGTCTGTTGAAATCACGATTACGGGAGAACGAAAAGAGATATTGCAATGAAATTTGACACAAATATTCTTTGTTATATAGGGCTTATATAGATTGGAATTGAAAATGGGTGAGATCGGTTAACAACCACGCCTACTTGAGATACGAAATGTAAAGATACCTAGTGTTAAAAATTTTATAAAGTGAATACCTCATAAACCGTCAGAGATATTGAAGTATAATTCTATACCGCAACACGGCTCCATTATAAAAATTTTGGCAAAAAATTGGCGTGGTCCGCCCACTCATAAAAAGTTATCAATATCTCATAAACGGTATAAGATATTAAGACATAATTTGGTCGCGACGTATCTGGAAGCATTACCTATCTGCTTACCAAAAGCAGATTGGCACGTCCACTCATACAAAAGTTGTCACTTTCTCATAAACGGTGCAAAATATTAATACGTGATGGGCGTGGTCCGCCTGGTTATACCAAAGTGGTCAACTGGCGAAATTATTATTTTTTTAACTACTCGGGTGTAGGGTACTGAGGCTTCGGTCTGGCCGAAGGCAACACTTTTACTAGTTTCCGAGATATTCAGCTAATTGATTTTCACCATTTGTGCCCATTTAAGAACATTTTATTCAATTAAATGTGGTAAATCAGAAATGAAGACCGGTTGAATTGAGCCGTTTGTATTGTTTGGGATCCCTTTCGTGCAACAAACTCCAACAGTAGTCGCTCATCATGCCATCATCCCAAAATATTTGGTATAGTCCTTCGATTCTCCTCATATTCTGGTGTAGCCGCTTTCCGCGCTTGTCGCTCGTATAACCCAAGTTTTCAGAAAAAAAATTGAGTTGGGAATGCAGGAAAGTTGCAGGAATATTGAGACATTTGATCTTCAATCTTGCGGTAATTTTGCAACAATTGCCGATTATTTGCTTGAAAGCCAGGTATTTGTGGTAATCGAGATAACTGTGAACAACACTTTGAAATTATGCACATGCTGCCGCTTCGTCGGGCTTTAACCATTTCGTAAAGTTTCCGTCAGTAATCAACATTCGAAAATCCGACTTCACGCTTGAGCTCTGACGAAGTACGTACGCCCAGTTTGATGTGAAGAGGGGCAAGAAAACGTCCTGTGGGTTCACAAGGGCAAGTATACAGGGATTTGTGTTCGAGTGCCAAGATATTTCCACTGCTGCAACCATGATGCAAGTAACTCTGCTTTTTGTTTCGATAAATGCAAACCACGAATCAACTCAGTCAGTTCCCTTTGCAAAATAAATGCTTCTTTCGTGACGAAGTCTCTTTCAGTGGTCGGCGATGATGAAGTCGTAGTTTCCAGTGCATTTGCACCTGGGCAAACTGGTAATGAATCATTGGTTGTACGTGTAATTGTCTTGGACACTGGGGATACATCAGGATATTTATACTGTGATAGTTTTCTTGCATTTCTACCGACGACATTCATCAAGCAAAAGTAGCAATCATTTACATAATTTTTTGGTTTTTTCCATAGCATTGGCAACGAAAATGAAAAGTACCATTCATTTTACCAAGTGACCACGAAAATGAAAAGTACACATTTTCACCAAGTGACCACATGTAGAGCTTTTTTCTGCACGCGTTACCAAATAATTTTGGCACCCATGGCCTGTCAGTGTTTGCTACAGAGAAACCAAAGTAATGCAAATAATACGCATCTTTGAGAGGAACCGTGAAAACGAGTAACCACGAAGCATACACATCATGCTGCATACACACCATAAAGCATGCACATCATGCGCACGAGCCACCAGCAGAGATTCTGTTATGCAAAAGCATGTGATATTAGCGAATGGCATAAATCCAATTGCTATGCACGAATACAACCGTCCAGCATGAATCCAATCGCTCTGCATAAATGACATCTCTAAATTTCATATTTTTTAGAAAAATTTGCGGCAATATCTAACATTTTTATAAAAAATGATCGAATTTAATCTTACAGATGCGAATCTGTGCCAAAATGCTTTTTCAGTACCTCGATGTGACTCATGGTCACGATTGGGTTCGTGCCATTCGCGAATAATGTAAACTCTTTTCTCTTCGGGATAATAAAAGTTTTCTCCGAACACAACAAATTAGAAGTTTATAAATTTATTTTATGGTGCAGCTTAAACAATGAAATTTTTAAGGGATTTTAAATTTATCACATTTATTAGTCACTTTTCAACTCCAAATTTATAGTGCATGTGTTTAATCACCGGCTTCATTGTAGGAAAAGTTAGTTATGAAAAATTGTTTTGGAAGAAATTTTAATGATAGTCTTTTTAACAGTCAAAATAATGTGTGAATTAAGAAACTAAAGTTTATAGTAATGCCCGCTACACTCTGCGCACTTGGCAGCCTACATAATTGAATAGGTTGGTTTTATCTTTTGGATCTGGCGGCGTTATTATGAAGCGTGCAAAAGTTCCGCCAAGTTTATCAGCCAACCGTCCAGGATTAATGGTCAGACAGCCATTAACAACCTGCAAGAAATATGGCAGAGAATATTTCCGTTGTACCTTCTTCCTCCATGTTCCATACTTACTCGGATGAAGCATTTCTGATTACTGGGCAGAATTAGTATATTTGGGATGCGCTCGATGGTTGCGTATTTCTGCGCCAAGGAGCTATCGAAACACATTCCTTCCTCTGCTGACGGGTTTAGGGGATAGAATGATCTCTGGTTAAATAAATAGTTGACCACGCGCTTCACCTTGTCGCCGGCATTACTGCAAGTAAGAGAACTTAGGAATCAAACAAAGCACACGAAACTGGAACTTACACAGCTAGCTCACTGCTTATGAGGTGATTTACAATATCTGTAGATGTCATACCAATTGTGATGCCATTAAGGTCGACTAGTGAGGGATCAGGGAGGACGTGAACATTCGGATAGGGTTTCTTCAAGCTGAGTGGCGGAGTGGGATATACTGGATCTGCATCTGCGTCTTTCTGTGAGCTCACAACAAGCAGTGTAGTGGAGCAACTAAAAAATGGCTTCAAAAGCTATTTATATACCTAAACAAATCTTGATCGTGCCTACCCGATGGACTCCACCACGCTTGCAATCATCTTTTCGAAAAACGACTCGAACGTCTCGGCCAAGGTTATATTCTCTGAGACGAGTTTGTGATCAGCTTCTAAAAAAGGACCGACCAGTATTAACACATCCGGCTTGTGATCCTGGCAATACGAGATCAGGTCATGCAATGGATCGTATACCAGATCGTCATCATGTGTATAGGGACCCGCTGCAATTACGAAACTCAGCTGATCGGCCAAATTTGGGGGGGCTGGTGGTTGAAGCTGTGTATGTTCGGTAATTATTTCGTCCACTATAAGAATGTCACCCTTTGGATTCATGCCCGAGACCATAACAGTCTGTCCGGGAAAGATACTGACCGATTTTGCTTTGGAGAAATTCAAACGCACCGTGCGACAGCGCATTTCATCGGACCCAACTAGCAACGTGGATGAAGCATCCAGGCGGCCATCATGGTCACAGCAAATGACGCCCACCGTTTTTATAGCATCCTGTAAAACAGATACGAAATTACACTCCACCGAGCGAGTCTTCACACCATCTCAACTCGCCTGCGCATGGACGTCGACTTGGCTGAGTTCGTACTCCTCGGTATCAACTCCAAAAACCTTCCGACAAAGACTCTGACCTATTTGGAAGACGCGATCACCGGCAATCTCAGCTTTCTCGCGTAGGTTGTCGAACATGTACTTGGAGTTGGTGGCACTAAGTGACTCGCCATTGTGCTGGAGCAATTGGCGCACGCGTACTTGTGAATGATTTAGAGAAGACCACTGGGCACCATTGATGAGCGTTGGGTTTCCGAATGTGTACACGATTTTGCCAGAGCCTGGAACGACGCCACGGCTGCGAGGGGTATCAGTTCTGTAAGGTATTTTATGGTATTTTATTCCAGAGGTCAGCAAGTTTCTGATTTGAACCTAACTGTAGAAACCATTTTTAGTTAGCTATTTAATTGTGAGTTTGGTTAAATGAACAAATATTTACTTTATATTTTAGAATAAATTATGATTTCCATTATCGAATAAGTTTTTGTTATCGATAGTTTTAAAATTACCTCGCGAGTCGTTATTTCGATTGTTTATTAGAAGCAAGTTTATTTGTCCATATTGTTATCTAATTTGATACGTGTACTAATCAAATAACTTGAGAAAAACATTGAACCGATTTAAGATATTGGTATAATATTTGGTTCTTGTGGGGACTACTGGAGTTCTAAAATGTACGAGGACGCTGTTACTACCTATGTATTTAGGATTTCAGTCTTGCAAAACTAAAATAAATGCGAATGAGAATGGAAAACTGGATTTCGATGCTTGAATAAGATTTTATCTCACAACAGTTTTACGCAAAGAGTTGCAGCATTAAACTCTTAGGAATATTGCATCTTATTTATTGCCACGTCCCCTCCAATATGGATACCTATGAATCATAGGAATGCTATAGAAGGATTCGCGATTGTGTTTTGCGAGAAATCCAACATTCGTCATTTCAGGAAAATGCAATAAGATTTAAAAAACAACGCGAAAAAATTTAGGAAGGAAACAAGAAATAGGGGACGACTTCCTCTCTTCCTTCGGCTTCTTTAAATTATTCAAAAAGTTTCGATTTATTAATTTTTACACTTAAAAAATATATTTCAAGCTTGACGGACTGACGCGTCAATTTTTGATACAACAGAACTTTTTGTGCAGTTCGAAATGCAGTTTTAATGTGCAGGTTGCTATAAAAGTGAAAATCTAAGCATCAAAACCTGTAATAAGAAAACCTTTTTTGCGTCCTGTAATTACGAGATAGTGTAATTACTGGAAATAAGAGAAAGCGTGAATTTAGCGAGTTACAACCGTAGAAATGAACGTTTAGAATCTAATTTTTATAACTTTACCAATAAAGTTCTACGCAGAAGGCGACAAAAGATCGCCCATAGACATTTCTTTTCATAAAGCAACCTTAACTGGGATTGTTAAGCGAAATCAACAATCCATCGCCCATTGTAGTCTGTTGAATCCCTTGCTGCACTTACAGTACTTACATCGGAGAGTAACTAGCCGGACTAAAGAGTCCCTCGCTGTGACGAGCAGGTGTTCGAGCTGTGGAACTTTTAGCCTGGAACGATAAAGAACAAGTAGAGTAATAAATTATAACCGATATAAGTGCATAAAAAACAATAAACCAAAGCAGAATTATGAGACCTGACGAACTGAGCTTTGGATTAATAAGGGTTCCTTAAATTTTGTTTGGTTTACAGAGTGAAAAAAGAACTTATAGTTTTTAGATCTTTACAGCATTCTTAGTTCTGTCCGCCAAAAGTTAAGGATAAAATTCCTCGATTGGAATACAATGTAAAATTTAATTTCAGCAGACAAGTACAAAATCGGATTTAAGAGCCACCACGAGGGAGGTTCTCGGTTGCGCAGTGGGTGATACGTTCGCTGCGAGCTCCGAGGACGTGGGTTCGAGTCCCGCATGCGCATGGATGTTAATTGTGTTGTTTTTAGCGTACTTAAGGCCTAGCCTACTAGCGCCAATAGTTGTAAACAAACTTAAATATAAGAAAAACAAATGAAAGTGTTGTCGTCGGAGAGGCCGAAGTTTAAATAGCCTACGCCCGAGCAGCTAAAAAAATTTATAATTTCGACACTTAAGAACTTTTGTATAAGTAGGCGCACGACGCCAATTTTTGGCAAATATTTTGGTAATGTCTCCAGATACTGCAGGGTAAACAATACTATGGATTAGACGTCGTAGTAGATAAACCGGTTTCGGCGATGTGTCATCTACAAACGAAACCGGTTTGTCTACAAACCAAATTTGACAAGAGATGACGGAAATTCGTTCCAAATATCTTTCCATCTATCAATAAAATAACCAGAGCTAAGAGACAAATTGAAAATTATCATTAATGGATGAGATATGGAATGAGCACTTTTAGACTACAGAATATTTAACTATCTCTTCATTACTTAATATTAAGGAACCAAAATTTAGATAATTTACAGAATTGTCGTTTGCAAATTAGAATATCTTCTTGACAAGTAGACTTAAAAAAGTTTGCAAATAAATTTACTGTGTTACTTAAAGAATATGAACTTTCATCATTTCGACGAGGGAATAAAAGATTTCTTTTTGGATTATATATACCTCCAACATTTTTCATTTGAAGTTACTTTAAAAATTTCATTTGAGTTACTTTTTTTATATTATCTTCTAAACTAAGAATATATTGCTTATAAAGGAATTTGTTTAGGAAGTTAAACTCTCGCATATAAAGTACATATTTTGTTTTGTATTCTATGCAATAAGTAAGTTTAAATTTATTGAAGAACTTGTTACGCAGATTCTTAAATTTTTTAGCCCATTTGTGTACCAGGGTAAATGGTGCACTTTTTTAATTAATGGCATATTAGCAGTGATTAGATCAGAAATAGTTTTTAAAGAGATATCGTACGATGTACCAACATCTAAGCCTTTAAAAAGATCAGCCCAATCTATTTGCGCAATGAGTTTTTTTGGTATGTCATATGTTTATTTAGTATGCTATAATTGTAAAGAAGTTCTGCTCTCCTGTCGTTATCGACAACTCTGCCATCCTAATCGCTATCGCCAGCTGAAAGTTTTCCAGTTAACAATTTGCTTGCCATCCTGCAGCTTCGCTTTACGGGCCGGTTCGAGCAGGTGGCGGATGCAGTTCGTTTGCCGCGATATTGAAAAAAATCACTGCATTCGAGATTAAGTGATTTTTGCTCCCCCACCTCATTTGTGGTGGTAGTAAACGCTGCGTAGTAAAAACAAGCAGAAACTTTCTTTCCGCCGGATAGACAGACATTGCTTCCAAGCGGAGACGCATGAGTTCTACACTGATGCGCTATAATTGTCTGTAAGCCACCTGTTGCCTGCTTCAACCGCACCAAATACAGCACGGTTTCCTAATTACACCAGTTCCTATAGAACGACAGTCACCAGTCGGCCGGAAAGATTAACGTGAAAGAGGGGAAAAATGAATAAATGCGTTCTGAAAAAACATTTAGTTAGATTTTTAGTTTTATTTTACTTTTATGTACGTTCGTCTTCAACAGTTGAATAACAACAGTAGAATAACACCGTCTGCCTAGTGCGTGAGAATCAGATTCAGATAACGTCTTCACTGCACGTTGGCCGAGGCTCAAATGATAGGAATTGTTAACCGTTGACTTTGAAGGAAGTGCGTGATTAGAAGGAATTTGGTGCAAATGATAAATTTTTCATCACTGCAGCGAGTTAAAACTTCTATTTCTCGTATGTTTTGTTGGTCTTCCACAGTTAATTGAAATAAAGGAAGATATGAACGAGATTCCTAAAGGAATCTTAAGCAGATATTGAGTTATATATTAAGCTTCAGTTTCTGACATCAAAGCTTTCAGAATCGTGGGAAATCGCCCATATGTGGAAATTCTTAATTGCTGTGAGAAATGGGATGGCCATTGGATACCTAGTCCACTTTTACTGGGTATCTAATTAATCATAAAAAAAAGCGTTAAGGGAAATTGGTTATGACGGGTAACCCCACCTGACTTCAGTGCACAGAAACTTGAAACAACTAAATGGAAATATTTAAAGTTAAGTTTCTTTAAATCCTGCATTCATGCAAATGTTGGAACTCCTGGTTATCATGATAGGCGGATATTACTTATCGGAAAATAGGAAATCTGATAATTTTTATAAACCGCAAATATTACAAGCGTAATCTGAGGATCTAACTAACTTCTATGGTTTATCATAGGTTTATGGTTTAAAAAGTTTAAAATAGAACGAAATGATAAAAACGAAATTCTGAAAAACATGCCAAAGTTAGGACATTCAGACTGTTGGCAAAAACTATTTAACCGTTTAAAAAAGGAAACATCAGAAAAAATCAAAAACTTTATCTTACAAAAATGAAATCTGTATTAGAAAAATTATTACATAAAGTCAAGTCGCCTTCTTCTCAAAACTAACATCTTTCATTGTAATTAATGCACACTTTCGTGTTTTTGTAGTAATATTGTAATAAGAGGAGATAAGTTAAGAACTTGCTACGAATTATTTATGGAAGTTCTAAGAATGATACGAAAAAAGCAACATGTCGTGTTTGAGCTCCCAGCCGAATGAAGATTTTCCGGGGTGTTCAAAACCGCATTCTAACTTTATGAAACCTCGATGATGAAAAATTACAAAAACGACCCCTCCGATTATACGCACGTAGTTGAACAACAATAAAATTAGCATGAAAGAGGAAGCCCGCAACGTTTAAGCGTTGACTTTTATAAGTCTGTTTTCCCTATATTAATTAGGCCAACCGAAGAAGTCGTGTTGTAATGCTGCAGTAATTTATTGTAATGTTTTAGTCGAATGCCGGGTTTCCGTTGTATTTTCTCACATTTACAATCCTGAGGAAGAGAATGATGACCAACTTTGAGGTTGAAATGCTGTGGTAGTGCGTTTGTCGTCATGCTTGGTTGCTTCTCACGAGCACCGTTGGCCAGAAAGGGGCGAATCAGAATACCCAGCGCTCGAAGTCTGGTCTGGTCTATGAAATTCATAGTAAAATCAAATATCAGCTGTACTTTTAAAAAGCCTGCCTAACTGTTTATCTGGCTCGATCAGCGAGTTTCATTCGTATCTTTAAATACCTTCAGATAATGCTTGTATATGAATCATATTCAGAGAATCAGTGGAAAATTCGTGATTATTTTGTTCATGGTGGTAAAAAACCATCATAAGCATGGCTCAGGATCGTGTATGACGGCTCCATTCTTTATAGATCTAGATTTTCTGACCACATAAAGCTACATTTTCCGACCACAGATTCACATATAACAATAAAATAGAGGAATTTTATTTAAAAAGAAGAGTTATAATCCAAATCTTTTTTCTCAACTACTCTGATTCCCTATATAATACATTTAAGACGATTTAGAGATTGAGACAATTTATTTTATATGCAATTTGCAATTTTTGCGTATATAGTTCTGAATTGCGGTTTTTTTTACAACAAGTGTTAGCAAATGAGATGTAAACCATCGAATTTAAATGTGCTGATTAACCGATAGACCGACTAATTAATCAGTAGAAGACACCAAAGGATATATAAAGTCCAATTAAAAAAATTAAGAAGTTTATCCAGTGGAAAAATGGACGCATTTGTTATATACCGAGGTAGCCCTAACAGGCTAGAAAACGCGACGGCCATAGACGACCCCTAATCCTAAAACTAACATTTAGAAAACAACAATATCCATACCTTTGCAAACGTCTAAGATGACTTTGTTCCGTACTATTGTACATCGTGTTCGTTACATGCCGAGATCTTATCGACTCGCCGAAATCTTATCGCATCGTCTGCTTATTCTGTACAGCTTTTTTTTTTGCTATGACAACAGTGATTGCTCCAAAAACTGCACCAACAACATGCATTTTCAGCCACACAAAATGTTTTCAAGAATTATTTGCAAATTCTGGGTTGTATACTACAGTTTGCACTTTAAACCTTTTTTAATTTTTTTTTAAGTGTTAAATTTTTAAGTACTGCATTATCATGAATTCCATATCATAGTTCAATTTGATTTTCCTCCGAGTAGCCGGCGATTATGCAAGTTGAGCGTGTCGTGGACACTCCTTAGTGAAGAGAAGAACTCTGGTGATCGCTAGATGTGATTAGAGTCGTTTTTGTCCTCCGATTGCGGTCTTCCAAGGTTCTCAGTTCGCGTTGGTTGCTGATTGCAACGACGAACCTATCTACGTCGAACCGTTTGCAGTTTTATTTGGTTTGAGTCCACAGTGTAAAGCTCGCCCACAATAGCTTAAAAAATTATGTTGCGGTACAGATTTTCTTCAAATAAGTTTTTGTTACTCTTTGCTGTTATCGATATACGGACAGATTGGGAATGTTGATTCTTTTAACTAAATTAAAACATGTTTATATTGGCAAAAGTTAAGCGTTATGCTTATATTCCCATAGATTGGTAATAACAGAAAACCTTAATGCATCCGTTGCCAATTTTAATCAAAAAAGGACTGCGCCATTTGTATAAAATATTAATAGAGAAGCGATACTTAGATCGCTTTGCCGTCTCTGTCGGTCATTAAAAGTAGCTATAAAGGTAATTTTTTCTTAAGAAATTATACACTCATATAAGATTGTTGTTCGTGGAATAGAAAGGCTCTGAAGCCTTTAGATTTGAGCGTACCAAACGAAAGCCATTCTAAAAAAGCTTCTTAACAGAAATGATATTATAACATAATATCATTTATCATCAAGAATATCATCAAGAAAATATCATTTATGTAGAGGGAAAACAATAAAGGGCCCAGAACCGACCCTTGGGGATCACCATTCATTACTAGCATATACTGAGAAGAATTGTTAGCACACTTAACTCTTTAACGTCACTCTCGGAGATAATTTTCCATGAAATGCACCGCATTATCACAGAAACCAAACAAATACTTTAGCTTATGACAAAGAAGACCGTGACTTACATTGTCGAAAGCTTTGGAAAAGTCAAGTAGACAAAGTAAGACAGTGTAAAAGATCCATTGCCATATACGCGCCTAATGTCCCCCATAACTTTCAAGATTGCAGTTGAACAACTGTGTACAGGACGGAAACCAGATTGGAGTGGAGATAACAACTTTTTTTTTTTTTTTAATGACATGAAACCAAGTTCAGGGGATGCCACCTATCCTTGCACAGCATTTGTTGGTTCCGAAGGGATGACAGGTTAGTGGGAAGGAGAAAAGAGGGAGTAGTGACGATTTACACCTCGCTTAAATGTTTCGACGCTGTAAGTGGGCGGGAATACACTCGCAGGGAGATTATTCCACAATCTAACGACGCGACCAAAAAACGAATTCCCAGGATAATGCGTGGTTCTTTGGAACGGAATCGCGACATAAAAGGGGTGCACCCCTCTGGAAAGCCGAGTAGTTCTGCTAAATAGCTGAACCGGAAGAATCGGGCTGGCTACTTAAGAGGAACATTTACCATGAAGGTAACGGTAAAATAATGATACACACCCTACATCACGACGATGCTCCAAGGTTTCAATAGAGCTGGATACCCTACTGTCCCCTATAAGTTTTAACGCACGACATTCTAGACATTGGACACGGTCTAGAAGCTGAAGATATGTTAGCGAAGCTCCCGACCATATATGCGAATTGTACTCCATTTTTGGACGGATATAGGTAGTGTAGATACAACGAAGATCGGTTGGACTGAAGTATTTCTTACACCGCTTAAGAAAGCCTAAGCACTTGGCTGCTCCTTTTGACACGTCAAAAATGTGAACGTTCCAACGAAGATCGCATTGGATTGACATGCCCAGAACATCAAGAGCCTCCGACTCATTAATATCCGCACCACCCATATTTAGAGGTGGAAAATTACACCCGCTAAACGCTTGTGTGTTAACAGGCAGCATTGGGTTTTACGCGCATTAAAATCGACCCGATTCGGTCGACCCCACTCTTGGATTTTATCTTGTATGTATTTTGTAATCTGGCTGGCTATGAGTATTTCAAAAACCTTGGACAGAGATGATAAAATACTTATTGGTCTGAAATCCTTTGGTTCAATTGCTGTTGATTTTTGACAGCAACTTTCTATAGGGTTGGAAACGTCGAAGATGCTAGACAAAAATTAAATATGTGGGTCAACGGTCTCCATATATATAAGCAACAATGAGTATTAGGAATCTAATGCGAATATTGTCTTCGCCCACTGCATTAGGCTTGATCTTCATCGTCGAAGATGCTAGACAAAAATTAAATATGTGGGTCAACGGTCTCCATATATATAAGCAACAATGAGTATTAGGAATCTAATGCGAATATTGTCTTCGCCCACTGCATTAGGCTTGATCTTCATTACGCCGATAGCCACTTCAGCTTCAGTAACTGCATTGAATTGAAACGATTGTTGCGTTGGACTGGTCGAAAATCGAGCAGCGATGTTCGTACCCAAGTTGTTCGAAAGAAAATAACTGTTTAGAGCATTAGGGTCAATACGGCATTCTGACGTTTGCTTAGCACCAATGCGAAACTTTTTCAGATTTCTCCATAGGATCATAGAAGGCAGAGAGACATCCAATTTTACCGCGCAGTATTTAGCTGCGTTCATTGAAAAATCTTACATAATTTCTCATTTAAGCGAAGAGATAAATCATCCATTAAGTTGACTCTGTCTGATATATACACTGCATCGTCACCATATGCATGCATATTGACATATTTGCACGCACCACCAAACAGAGTCCTAGAACAGACTCTTGTGGAACACCACACAGATGAAAACTGATATCCTGAAAAATTACCACAGATAACTTTATATAAGGTCTACAGCACAGATACTAAAACTATACATATATCTAAGCTTGCGCCCAAACAGATTGTAATTAACAAAGTCAAACGTTTTAGACAAATCTAGAGAACAAAGCAAAGTAGGCAAGTAGGCAACCCTAACACCGTCCAACACTTTTAAAACTTCTGTAGCACAACTATGACCTGTACGAAAGCCAGACTGCAAGGAGATAACAAACAATCACATTTTGGTTGCTTATTGTATTCCTGTGCCATTGTAATCCTGTGCCACATTTCACTCCACAAAACTCATACCTCGCCCACACCAGATTATCTACATCCGACCCCACTGATTATAACGCTGAATACAAATTAACTTACTTAAACTGCGGTACTGCAATCCCACAAACGAGTTCCTTGCTCGAGTCTTTTGTTTTCCAAAATAAGTATTGTTTTAGTTTTCAATAGAATATTTTTTTATCAGAACTTACTCGAGTGTAATAAATTGCGTTTAATAAAAACCTTTTTCCCCAATCTAACATCACCAGTTTTAGATTTCTTATCAGCAACTCATACTTCTTCAGCGCATTGATACCACAAGAAAGCAACGCCAACGTCTCCGCTTCATGATGATGATTACGACAAAGCTGGCAACAATGCAAAGCCACGAACTTCGCGCCGGCTGGCAGCAAATACCAGCGGTGGCTTAGCTGTTCGTTATACCGCGTACACTGCAACAATTTCTCTGTTTTCTACTTCCACTGAAGCAGCTACTACTGCGAATATTAGCAAAAGAAATTTATTCATTAGTGTTTGTGTTATTTTCGATGTAATCTCAATTCCGCTGTTTCACCACCGTAGATACTCGTTTTACTCGTAAATCAATTTTCACAGAAAAGACAAAACCAAAATACACAGTGCATTTAAATCCAAACGAAAAGCAGCTACAATAATTAAATCTGAGGTATTCATTTGCATTTGAAATAAAACGGGAATGTACCTCGTCGTCGTAGAAGCATCCGCGCTCTATTATTTTACGCACTGAAAGTTTTTACAAGCGAATTATTTTTTAAATAGATTTTGCGGAATTTAAAGCGAGATGTCACGGTAGAGTACCCTACTGCCACCCACTCGTGTGTGGCCAATTTTCACTGCCGTGCAGTGGACGGGGTGAATGAAATTTCGCTGTTTTGTTGCAAGCTGTTTTGTATTTCTGTATAAATTTTGTATTAACAAGTTGTGTGAGGTGCACAACTTGTTAATACAAAATTAGCGCTATTGCTGCAAAAGTTTACTTTCCACTGACAACTTCGGAATCAAGTTTCCTTTTTTGGGTTTATTAAAAAGAGACCATCTGTTTTCTATAATTTTTTGCACTGCAGAGCATTTTTCAAAAAGCTATGAATTTGCGGTTCAAATATGTATTGTATTATTACGCATTGTCATGCATAACTATTTTTTCAGCTCATAGTGTGCATTGCAATTGCTGTCTTTTATCAACATTTCGCTAAAATTGATACTTTTATCAGGATTTACCCTGTTGGTAAAAACATAGGGTTTTTAATCAGAAAGTCTTCTCACTTTAGTTCATTTATAAATCAAAAAAATTAATGGCAGAATATTGCAAATAAATTTTTTTTTCGGATGTAATGCATAAATCTTACCAAATTTCTGATGGCAGCTGCCCCTTGCCTAAAAATATGATTTCCGTAACGAAGAAATCAGCTAAATTGAATTTGTTAAGAAAATTTTAAATTTAATTTAAATCAAGTATAAAAACCGATAAATTTTATTATTAAATTCAGGATGAAAATATAGGCATTTTATGAACATTCAGTGATGTCTTCAGCTAAAGTTCATGCATGGTTAAAATACCCTTTCAGCGTAGAATTCATACATGAAGATCCAATTCGGTTTTCGCTCGGTAGCATTAAAATTTATTCAAAACTTTTGATGATATTAACTTTTCCTCGATGAAAAAAATAAAACCAAAATTATGTGCTTTTCCTTTATACTTCGTACACAACGTTCACGTTCCAATGATCATCAAACCTTTTGTGACCAACAGAAAAGTAGCAAAAATAATTTCAGTATTTCAGTTATTGTAACGTTCAGTTTTATTTCCTTCCATCACTTGAGCAGTCAGCAACAAACACGCCTTCTTCTTTGAAAATCCTCTCACCGACATTTTAAATGGTTGACGATTAATTTTATTTCCCATGCATTGCACGCGGTAGCACATCAGAGACCAGCTGCAGTCGAGGAAAAGCTGTGGGTCTACAAGCAGAGGGTCCTTCGAACTGGTGGTCGCTCGGTCGGTCGCGTGCTGCTTATCAATAAATATTTGTCTCCCAATTCGATGACTTTCGTATGAAAAAGAAATGCTGGAAGTGCATTGAGAAGTGCCTAAAGCGATGGGTTTGGCTGAAATCCAAGATGAAAAGTAGCAATAGCAGCAGCTACCAGCGACATGCAAGCTGTGAACTATAAAATAAAATCAAATATTTTAGTAGCATCAGTAGAAAGCCAATCATAGGGGCTTCAAACTGTGGTGAATGTCCATTCGCGCTACGAGGAGCAGCGGTTGGTAGTGAGAACACTGCAATCGAGAGCTGCCGAGAGCTGCGCCAGCATAATCACTTTATGGTTCGGGCGAATCTGATCTGGGTCTTGTTAAGTTTGCTATCGCATTGAATGGCAAATGGCGGCATGCGGGTCACCCGAACCGGCATAACATCAAAAAATATCCTTCCAACCAACAGGAGTGCATATATTTTTGGAATTCAAAAAGTTGTCACATAGAACATACGTCGCCATGGACAATATGTAATTATACTACTATAAAACTTTGTATTAAACTGATTGAACTATAAGCTTTATTTGTGAAACTCCCGGTTATTTTTATACCCTACGCCCGAAGGGATACGGTATATTCACTTTGTTCTTCCGTTTGTATCGCAGAGAAGTAGACTAGATAGATATAAAAAAGTATATACTTATATATTCTTGCTCAGCGTCACCTCGTGAATCGATTTAGCCCTGTCTGTCCGTCTGTCGTGATGAAATCACGATTACGGGAGAACGTAAAGAGATATCGAAATATTTGGTACAAATGTTCTTTGTTATGTAGGCCAGTTTGGGATTGAAAATGAACGAAATCTATTGACAGTCATGCCTACTTTACATACGGAATGTCGAGACACCTCTTTTAAAAAAATTTTATAAGGTGAATATCACATAAACTTTGTGAGATATTGAGGCATAATTATATTCCTAAACATATAAAAAGGGCGTGGTGCCCCCGCTCATACATAAGTTCGCCATCTCTCATTAACGGTATAAGATATTAAGATGTAATTTTATCACGAGGCATCTAGAGGCATTACCAATCCGTTTGCCAAAAATGGGCGCGGTCGGCCCACTCGAATTTTATCACGAGGCATCTAGAGGCATTACCAATCCGTTTGCCAAAAATGGGCGCGGTCGGCCCACTCGAATTTTATCACGAGGCATCTAGAGGCATTACCAATCCGTTTGCCAAAAATAGGCGCGGTCGGCCCACTCGAATTATAAAATTTAAAAGTTATAAATTTACAAAAAAGGAAGGCTGTTTTATATTACATATTTGTTTAACTTGTGTTAATTATACATATAATACTGTTTACTCTTATCTTACTAATGCGTACGAAATACCTTAAATATTGTTTTTACATTTGTAAATTCTGCGTAAAAAGAAAACTATTGTCTTAAAATAACAAATCAGCATAATGAATGAAACTAAGATATCCTATATTAATAACGCATTTAATAATACAAATCATGTATTTCGTAAACCAAATGGTTAAGAAAAGTAGCGAACCCAGGTAGACACTGGAATTTTTTTTGCTCGGTCCCAATTCTCACAGTATAAGCAACTCCATTAAAACGCCCCTTGGAATTTTTGGGTCGATATTCCTTTGGAACAATTGTGAGTAATGCAGGTATCACGTAAAGGAAATTTATAGGAACGGTAGAGAAAAGGAAAACCTGAAGTCCTTTCAACTACGTTTCTTTGCAGTGAGTCGAATATTCAGCTGGTTCAAGAGAAAACATTTAAATACAAAAATACTAATACATCATCAGTTAGTAATTCATCATTCTTTTTTTCGTCAGTTTCTTCTACCTGAAGAGAAGAAAAACGTACTGATTACAGGTATAAAAGAGAAGCCGCTCTCGATTTTATAGCGCAAATTTAAACCAATCGTCCCGTTAAGTTTTCTTCTTAATATATCCATAAGATTGTTCGCAGAGAAATCTCTGTGAATTCATAGAAAAATTTTATTGATTTTTAGGAAGTGTTGTCACAGAGTTTGATAAAGAAAACCACCTTCCGCGATAGATGAAAATATAGATAGCATATCTAATCGAAAATATCTGTTAGAAAGAAATCTCCACACATTTATTAAAGTTCTTTTGTTTTTATTATCAGACCAACATATAAAATTGGACTTCAATGAAACAAATTTTCCCTTTAATTTCGACATCGAAACGAAATCATTTGGTTTGTTGAGTTATATCCTTAAAATGAAATGATTTCTGCGTAAGATAGACGAAGACAATACGTTTTCTCTTTGAATTCGTAACGAAAAATTACGTAAGATGAAATTATAATTCAAAGTATAGCGTTGTTATATTGTGAAAAATTTTAAATTATTTTCCGCGTTTTTAGGGGCCTCCGTAGTAAGTTGAGGATGCCGGGAACAAGGGATCGAGTCCAGATGGAAAGTTATATATAGGCAATGAAAAATCTGCTCTTGTAAATTTGTAATATTCCGTGATGATATTTAAATAAATTAAAAAATTAGCTTCAAATAAACTAATAAATAAAATCCAGCTAATTATTAATTACTAATTACAACCTAAGTAAGTAATTTTCTCTTATTAAATAACACGTCTTAACAACTAATCTAAAAATGATTTGGACGGGTTTTGGGTTCCGGAAAACGACTTCCTGAAATCATTTATATAATAGGCACTTCGTAATTACATGAAATAACTACGTCCTCTGCGTCGAGTGTGTCAGCGGAATGGCTTCACCTGGACGGCTTATCCTCCATTAGCGTCGCTTGCAATTTGAGTTAGCAATTTTATAGGTTTAAATATTAGCTTAAAGCCCTAGCATAAATAAAATACGACACTAAAATAGTGCACTTTGCGGAAAACACGACAAAGAAGCTGGACAACTGACTTTCTTCCGATACAGCCCAGTATCGTTGCGGCGCTGGTGATACAAGCTCTATTGGACGCGATTCGCACTGCAGCAAACACGGTTAGCTTTGTTCTGCGGAGTTGTTATTTATGAACTCCTTGCTGCTGAGACGCAGTGCTCCGCGCTTTGTGTTCGTTGTTTTGACCCAACTTAATAGACGAGCATGAAATCTAGTCACGAACTTGATTATATACCGTGCACTAGATCCATGTTCGCCGACAAAATGGAGCCAGAGAAGAGATACCGAAAGTGGCCGCCTGTGGATGCGGCGGCCGTCCTGTCAGGTCGAAGCAGCAGCAGCATGGGAGGAGGTGGTGGAGGGTGGTTTGGGATAGGATGTGAAATAAAAACAAAGTTGGCAGCTCTAAGGCCGATAGGAGAGAATTAGAGCTGGTGGCTGTTTGACGGCTCACAGCGTCATGCAGCACAGCGGTTGGCAGCAGATGGGAAAGAGTTGTTCGCTAATAGAGTTGAAATAAATGCAGCGCATCGCAGTACTTTAAGCTGGAGCCCAAAGCAAGCTTGCGGAGGCCAAAGCAAGCTCTCGAACGTCGCACGGCAGAAAACTGACATTTCCATTTACTTCAGTTCAAAGGAGGACAAAGCAATTTAAGTGCTTGTTAGAAAGTAACTAGCAGCAGAAAGGGGCTGGAGACAGCAGCATATGTCAACTAACTTCACTTTAATTATAACAATAAACATGAGTGCGGAAAAAAACCCACTTTAAGTTGTCATTACTTCAGCCTTGTAGTCTTTGTTGGTCTCACAGCGAGCAACAGCAAATCGGGAAGTTATAGCGTTTGGTGGTCAACTGAGAATGTCCGCGATCGCGTTTCAAGGATAACAAACAGTCTGTGCAGAAATCGCACGAAAAGAAGTGTACCCTCGAGTGCAAGATGGTCATCACACCAGCAGCATACGATCCGCGTCCGAGTTGGCAGAGCAGTTGGAAGAATATGCGGTTAAGAGGCCTGTTAGATGAAACTTTGTGCGCACGAATTGTTGCTGTAGAGGTAAATAGGAAGTGACTCGGATACGTGTTCCATGTGTGCATCAGGGCGCAGACACCACGGGGGTGACAAAGAGTGTTCGCATAATCGAATGTATTGGTATCTAACTACACATGCAGCGGTGCTGCAACCCATTTAGATTATTGGAATGGTGTATCTTCGCTCCTTTATTGCAGCAGCATGATCAAGCAGTAATTGGCTCTGAATCCGATATTGTGGTGCAACTCCAAATGAAGTGGAGGCTTCAAAGCTGCAACAATGCTTGAGTTGCCAAATTGTCTTAATTTAACTTGTGGTTGTGCCGCACAATGGATCGTTTAGAATTTCTAACGCATCCTGCGCACGCGCTCATACTTTTGAGTGGAGAAACTAAAAGCACTACTTGGTTGTAACTTTGTGATTACCACGGACCATAAAAAAGCTCGAGATCACGATGCGATTTATTTTTTTTTATTTGGCAATTAGAATTAATTCTAAAATAAGAAGGAAAGAGAATCCTCAGAACAAAAGAATCAGTAATTTTTATATTTGCAGTTAAATAAAATTTTAAGCTGAGACTTTCAAGACAGTTTACAGATATACTCGGCTCAATTGCTTTAAGAACTCTAATTGATTAGAAGAAGTTTGCTGTAATTACGGTTAATTTATAGAAAAAGGACAACACGGAGAAGATAATCTCTAAACTGTTAATTAGAACCTCGTGAAGTTTGTTAAGGAGGAGTTTTCAAGCGTACAATATGCCAGACAAAACTGAGCCCGAAAGGATAGCAAAAGGACTTGACTAAATCGCGCTGTGAGTAATAACAAATCTCACAGGACAATATAATGCATTCCTTGCTTTTTTATGAATATTTATATTTCTGTTTTGTATTTTTGCATTGTTGTAATTTGTATTTTTGCTCTTTTTACAGTTATAATTTTTACAATTACAATCATCTTTAATCTTTACAATTATAATCGGAACGGAGCTGCGACATATTATCAGAAACCGCATACGATGGCGCGTAGGCGTGATGGAGGCCCTAAGACCCACAAGAAGATATAGGAATTAATCAATCAATCAGGGCACGGATATGCTACGGCTAAAATCTTGATAGAAAGCGAAAAGAGTGATTTCAAGTTCTATTTTGTGTTTAGCATCAGGAGGACGCAAACTGGAGCAAACAAAAGCAGGCAATGAAAAAAATTATTCCTATAACTTGAGAAGTTGTCTTTCACGAAGTACCATGGTATTTTCGTGGTTTCCTTTGATAACCTGGTATTCAGCCAGTGCAAGTACTTTGAATCTTCGCGGGCTTTTTGGTTACATCGGTGGGGTCGCCCCCAAATCTACGGCGAGCGTGACTGTTCTCTGTTATAGCTTAATTGCTGACAGATCGTGTGAAAATTTTCGAAGCTAACTTTAAAGTTTGATAAATGAAAAACAATAAAAAAGCATGGAAAGCATATGAATTGATATGGGTGTGTAGGTGCTTAGAACGTAATGAACCGGTTCAACTTGGCTTTAAACACCACTTGGCCTGGGCGCAACTTATAGAGATTTGTGTGCAACAAGACTTTTTATGCTTTTGTCAGAGACGTCGTCGTGATGCATATTTTGATTAAATTAGATTCAAACTAAAAGTTCACTAAGTTTGAGAGTTGGCTTAGCTAATTAAAGCCAATAATTTATGAAGAAACCTAAAAGGCAAGTAAATTGTGCAAGAAGTTATAGTGGAATTGATAAGAGGTAATTCATTCGTAATTAACGAGCTAGAAATATTTCACTAAATTTAACATACGGTCATTCGCTATGGTCACCCCTCGGTCTCCACTGATACTGACGTTCCGATTTAGTGTTCAGAGCTTGATATTCATAAAATCTTTCGTATACTCATAAAAATGCTAGCCGGTTCGAATTGATTTCGGCACGATCGAACAGATTGAATGATGAATGCTGTAAAGTTTATTTCTCGGTACGCAGTAAGAACACTTTGTTATACTAAAAAATTTCAAATAAACCAAATCCTCGCTCAATCTTGGCAAGACTACCTGACAGTGTCACTCGTAAAAGCAAATCAATGAAATCCAAATGAATAAATCACAATGCAATCGAATCGAGGTTCAGGGTAACTCACGCATATGTGTCACTGACACTTGGATACGAGTGGTGCAGCACACGGGCTACTTGCGCCGAGATCAATGTTATGTTATGTTTGCTGCTTATGTTGCGCCGAGATCAAGTGATTGCAAGTTTTTACAGCTCTGTTAGCATTAGTTTTTCTTCTAACTTATTGTATTCGTGCATTAAAAGTTCTCAATGCTATCCATATGCGAACTGTCAGTACTTAATTTCTGATTTTAGGAATTTTTGATATGCTGGAGAACTAATGGTTATATAAATAAAAACAAAACTTTCCATAACGTGGAAAGACAATTCAAGCACAAATCAATCGAAATTATTTTTGAAAATCTCTCAAAACCACAAATGAAGACTTTAAAAGGCGTATTCACAAAAAATGACAAAATTCCTAATAAAGAAATAGAGAAGTTTTGAGCGAAAAATAAAGCAAGATACCAAAGGAAAATCAGCAGTTTAATTTCAGCAACAATACTTGTAATTAACGCAGGTCCAAGTCAGACTAAAAATAACAAGGTATATACTATATATGTAGCTTCCCTTTACGGTGCAGAAATAAATTGAAGTATATTCTATACTTCACACGCACTCAGTTGTTTTGTAAGTTAGGACTACCGGCTGTCATAGGAAATCTAACTATCAATTGCTTTTCTTATGACTTTCATTTGAGTTCGTAACACGTAACAACAGCCTGTGGCAGCCACACTACTTATATTGTGGGACATAAGTTACTAATAAAAGCATGTAAACTACGAGCACATTGGTGGCTTGGTGATTAATAGCAACAACATATTTACTATACAGCGGAAAGGAGAAAACACAACTTCGAAAGGCGGCTTTTTAATGCCGTGTTCCACAATGTCACGCACTGCTGAAAACGGTTTTGATGAGCTTTGGTTGCATGAAGCGCAGTGCAATGGGTAAACATCGAATGCACAAGCTAGCACACTTCAAAGCAGTGAGACTGCAAAATAGAAGTTACACTTTACATGCTAATTGCCGAACAGGAGTATTTAAGGAAATATCTATTAGAAGAAGCCATAAGGAAATATTTTAGAAAGATTCCCAAGTTCCTATTAGACATTTTTTCGGAAAACTCTGCACACTTCTGTATTTTTTAAAGTGTACCAAAATTCCGGCATCTAACTTAAAATCTACTTGATGTAACATCACCAAGAAATAACTGTTGCTATATCAAATTTTTAAAACGCATATTAAATCAGGTTTGGAAATGTTTATAAAATCGTGTTGTTTATAAACCGTCAATGTGACAAATATTTTTGGAGCTGGGTTGGGTTTTTTTTTACCTTTTTTACTATTATCTCAGCCTTTTTTATTACTTCTCTTTTAGCTTTTAGACGATAGAGAGATATTATATTTTTCGGTGTTTCTTCTTGAACAAAAATATGAAAATATTTATTAATTTCGAGATTTTTATACTGCAAGCTATGCTTAAGTCTAATTCATTAAGTTTTAGCCCACTGTACTTTAGTTCGCCTCTTCCAGAAAGCACAACAAACGACCGCATAAACAATAAAAGCAGTAAAAGATACAACAGCAAACACGCAAAAATGTGCTGATTTGTTTAAACTGTTTTATGAATTTTTCATGCAGAGCACTGACTCGCTGACAGTTTGCTGTTAAGAGAAACTGACGCGATGAATGATTCCGTAAATGAAAGACTTGATTGTGTTTTGCAAATGATATATAAAGCGGGATTTATATGGTAAAGCCATAAAATCAACGTAACGAAAGAAAATTGCGTGAAAATTCAATTAAGTATGTTATATTTTAAATAAGAAACAGAAAACAATTAATTTACAGTCTTCAGCTAATTTTACTTGAAACAAGGTAAAAGGTATTTCAAACTTAAGCAAAAAGTTTCAGTAGCACATGTAAACTTAGAATTTATTAAGAAATTAAAGTTTCTTTTGAAATGCAAAACTCCTCCTTGGGCGTAGGAGATAACAATGATAGCAACATTTCCAATGCGTTGAAAAGAGTATAAAAAAACTCAACTTTTTCATTTAAGGCCTTCCAAATATTCCTATTTATAGTGTAAAATTAGCTCCTGCGTAATCAAGAGTTCTTAAGTTTAAAGAAGACCAAAATGGATCACATAAAGGTCGACATTTCTTCGATTTTGAAATGAAGAATTGAAAATCGACGAATTTTTATTTAATCAAAACTAATTCCATTTTCATTCTCTTATCGAAGATCGTTAAAAATGCCTAACTGCTTCACCAAATAAATTGGCTGTCGAGTTTGTACGTGGAGTTTGCACGATGAAAATATATGATATAAGCAAAAGATGCAAAATTAGCAAGAAATAAATAAAAAACATCTGTAACCGCAAAACTTTGTTTATCGAAAGCCATACAAATACATCTCATTTGCAGACAAAAAAATTATGGCAAGGACCATGGGCGTACGCAGGTTTTTCAAAAGAAGAAAAGGATTATAAAAATTAAGGATTATTTAAAATCTTCAAGCTTCACAAATTATGCAGGCATATTTTTCTTCATTGTTTAATTTTTCAGAGGTTGTGGTTTTTAAAATCTACTAATTTTAAACTGGCTTTGTTGAGGAATGCAACCTATGTGACCACATGAAAATTGTGAACCCATTTTTAATTTAATTTGAAATTCTTGAAAAGAGTTCGATCTTTTTGAATTCCCATTCTTCTATAATTGCGGAAAGTAAGTACATATTTACAATTCCCACGAACTTCAGCCCACAGTCCTTCTTATCCCTTCTTAATTCTGAGGCAAAAACTGTCGCAAAGCGGCAAGGGAAATAAATAAGCCAGAATATAATTGCAAAAATTGTTTTCGTGTGATTGGAAGAAGTTCTACAACGTCGGTGCAATTATTGGAAAAAATCACCTGGAAAGTTATGCAGGTGATTTTTTGTGAAGAACATTTAAGGAACTAACGAAACCACAAGACCTTTTGATGATACGAATAACAAAATTATTCGAAGGGAACCATTATAAGGAAACTATATTAAACTGTATTAAATATTAATCAGATAGATACATGACTGTGATGTTTACGCTTAGAAGAGACTACAAAAAGCTATAAATTCTTTATAATCAATCAAACCTCTCTAAAGAAGCACTCAAAGAATACAATATATAAAGAAAATACATATATATAATTTCTTAAAAATTTAAGTGGTTCGAAGAAAAAAAGGCGAAGTACATCCGTAGATGACCAGAGCCGTGGAACCCAGAAGAGACAAAAGAAACTCGAAACGAGCCCAGAGTAGGGATCAAAACATTACAAACATATTTTAAAGAATAATAGAAAGAAGGAGAGAAACGCTGTAAAGATCTTGATGCGTACTTCCCTTGTGTGTAAATAAGAGCAGTTGAACAAGTAAAAAAGTTAATTGTTCTTCCAAGCGCTTCGAAAGCAAAACTAAGATTAAAATAAATAAAAGGAAACCATAATAGCAGAACGCAAACTAAAGTACAATACAAACACATAAAAATGATTTTCCTCGTTTAAACTGCTTAAACTGTGGATGTGTGTACGACACTCGTACTTCAAAATCGCCCATTTTCCACCCAAAAGCAAGCTTTGGAAACTCTGAGCCTATTTTGAAGCTCCTTGATAAACTACCAAGCTGAAACTGAAAATAACTACCGGCTTCATTTGGCCAAATATAAATATCTATTTGGAATGTCACAATTTATCATGGATTGTCATTAGGCAGGTAGGTCGACGTGCCAACAACTTTATCTTCCAAGCAATTATTTTATTTATAGGTGAAGTCTTAATTAATTTATTTTTGGGAATGTTTATAAGATATTAAGAGACAATTGAAATATTTTTGGGATAATTTCTAAAAATCTGAAATATGAGATCACTTTAAATTGGTTAGCTGCTGTAAAATAGGCCCATAAATTTATTATTGCTTAAGTTTTATTATTGTTTGAATCTCTTTACTTTTAAGTGTAACGAAATACGAAAAAAACCAACTAAGATAGTGCCAAGAGTATATTCAATTATCATTCTGGACTCGCAACTAAACGTTTCAAAGAAACAGCAGGTGTTTCAGCATTAGGGTTGAAATACTTTCGTTGCTTTACGGATCCTTACGAATCGTTCCTTTCGAATGGTTTTTAAAGGAAACGGGGTGGTTACCTCGGGAAGTCAATATTTCAGACTTCATGTTACCTGCACAATGAAAATTCGGAGCCACATACGTAGTTATAAATACGTGAGTAAATTCCGAATGTAAAATGAATGGACAGGAAACAGATCGTGTGCTAATAACAAAGCGCAAAATGCATGAGAAATTCATTTTAGGGCTACAAAGTGTTCAAAATGCAAATCAATTTTATCTTAATGGGTGAACGAACGTATGAGTCCTCTAGCGGTGTTTCTACTGGCATGTGAAGCGGTTAGAAATACTTTCCCAGCCAGAGATTCATGCATGTTGCTTTTAGGCCGCCGTGACTGCTGATGCGAGGACTTGCCAGTCGCAAAGATGCTCACAATAAACAATTTCTTTCATTACCACCATGTGCTGCAATGAATTGGGTTTGAATCGAATTCATGTAAGACTGCTGTTGGAACGGAGATGGGCATAGGAAGGGTTGAAGTAGTTATAACTTTCACTGCTGCTGTTTAGTTCATTGACGACCAAATTAACGCAAATACAACGAAATTGAATAGGCAATTTCAGACGTGGAAGTAGAAGGTCCACCGCTCTTACAGCCGTTTTTAATGAGTGTGGATCTAGTCACAATATTAGAAATCAATGTGAAAACACTGGACCCTCACTCACTAAAAACAGCAGTATGATGGACGGGACAGTGCGGGGCCACGAAATTAAGAATAATAACTACGACTATCTTAGAAATAATGTAATTTTATAAACACTGTTTATGAACACCAAAATTGAAATCGTCTCAGCGTTCATATCTCTACATAAGTGGAAGACCAGCTTTCTTAATAATACGATACCGTTATATTTAAAGGTTTAATCAGGAGCGTGTTCAAGGGAAAAACTGCAGAGGTTCAACGCCCCTAACCCCCGCAAAATTATAGCTTTTATCTGCTTCGGCCACTGGGCTGAATTCCAATATATACATGTGGGCACACATATAGCTCCTTATCAGCTTTTGTATATGCGAACTTTAGAAAAGAATTCAAACCTTATCCTACGTGACTATTTAAAAAGTAAAAAGTACTAAAATATATACACTCCATTCCTTTTATTATAAAAAAATATTAAGTAATCAGGAAGTTATCCACCAACAGATCGGTAGCTCTACACCTCTTTGAATGAATTTAAATTATTTAGCTTTAACCCTTACATTCTCTACCCTACCACAATTCAAACTTCCTGGAACATTATGTACACCGATTGTCAACGATTTTTGCGTCTTTGTATTTTGAAACTGTGAAATCTTTTCAATTTGAAAATTTTTTAAAATGAAACTGTGATTGAATCTAGATCAAGTTCTTCCTTGCTGACGGTTGATTTTCATTTCTACGTTTAACTGCTAGTTAAAACTGAACCTATAAACGCGTACATCACTATCAGCGAAGGATATCCTATCAGGTTTGACACACCCCGTTAAAACTATAGTCTTCTATGTAATAAAATTAAAATCGGAATTATTAGACTGAATGTGAATGGAAATAACAATGCCACTATATCAAATTTTTGTAAGCGTACGATTTCGAACTGATGATGTCTTTAAAAAATGTAGTTATCAGCATTTCTCCTCGGCGTCTCACATTTCGTTTGTTTTAATATAGATTTAAAAATAAAGGCCTTTTAGGAATTAAGGTAGAAAATTTCCTGTATTCATCTACACAATTTATTTGCTGAATATACTAACCCGGTATTATATATATTCACATTACTATAGATGAAGGCATGGAATACTCACTTAAAATTACCTATACAATGTGCGTATTTTAGGGTTGCCATCTAGCCGCTAATGCTCTCTGCTAATGTGACAGTTGTCGCTGACAATTGCAACTGGCGCTGGAAATACCAAAGTGAAAATACCATTTTCACCAAATCAAAAGGCACAAGTTCTTTTAATAATCGAGTTGCATTTCGATGAAATTCTAAATTGCAGAACTCAATTTTACAATTTGGAGGCAATTTACTATTGTTGGATGACGTTGACGATAATTGTTGGGAAAAAACTACAGCAACAACAGGAGCGACAATAACAGCAACAGCGTCATCAACGACGAATCTTCGTATATGTATATCTACAAAGTTATATACTGGAGAAATAAGCGAATACATAAGCTCACACATACTTCATGAACGTGTGAGGAACGGCTTCATATATATATAGAGAAATTGCTGATCGAGCAAAACGATACGGCCACGACAATGTTCTCCAGCAACTGTTGCTCTGGACGCGGCATAAACTCTCTGTTGCTCTGCTTTCCTGTATATGAATTATATATTTCCTATACTTGAGTTATTTTCGCTTATGTGTGGGTTTATTCGCAGGCCCAAGCGCAAAACGTCGCCAGAGAGCGACTATATAATCTTGCGGTTCACGGCGGCAGTAGTACATAGTTACTATCGCATTTCTTTGTACTGACATTAAGTTAAACGTACAAAATCAAAGAAGCAACAACGAAAGAACACTGCAACAATCTTCATTATACGGCAATACTGGGACGACTTGGAAGTCTTTGCATCAACTGGATTGATTTGAACCAATTGCTTGCTGAAGTATTTTTGCTGGCGAGAGTGCAAGATTGCGAAAGCCGTGTCTTCAAACACAAGGTATTCACTTCGAATCTTCGTTCTTCGGCCCACACTGCTGTTCTTGCTCACGGAGAATCCGTTCAAAGGTATTGTCACACTTTAATTTTATTTTAATGGCTTAACATTCCCGATTCTTAGGACGAATCGTGCGCTATTTCTGCACGATTTGTTTTTACACTCAACTTGCCATGGAAAACACGTAAGAAGTCGTTACAAAATCAAATTTGAAATCATTTCGTGTGCCATGAGGCAACCGTTTCCAGTTTCTGTTCATGCATACATACAGGCGTATGTACTCGTATATAGCTTTTGCTCTTGCTTTCTTAGTTGGCTTGGCTGCCGGCTGGTGGCAACACACGATCCGCACACCAACGATACTCTTATAAGACTAAACTCTAGTTTCAAATTGCTGCGGGGTCCAAGCGCTGGCAACCATGGCTCTACAAAGCAGCAGCGACAACGAAGCAGCTCAAATGTACAATCGATCTTTAGCTACATGATGTAGCCTTACTTAGTACAGCAACAGTACGACGCTTCGCCTCGTAGGTTTACTTCGGTGCGGGTTGGATTTTATGGGTCCGAGTAACCCCTGGAAATGACGACGCTTGCTGTTCGTTGCACGCTCTCTCGCTCTTACGGGCCGATCTTGCGTAAGCGATGATGAAGCAAGGGTTCGTTGCGCTCTCGTTGTGTAAAAAATTTTAGTCAGAGTATTGCCGGTCGGCTTAAGCCAGACTACCGAAAGCCAGAAGACGAAGAAATATAAAAGAGCAGCAACAGAAGAAAATTAAAAAGATAGTAGAATCGGATAACAAAGGGGAAAAATAGATGGAAGACGAAGGCAATAAACGAAGTTCAACCAAGTAAGAAGAAAAGAAATAAGGAAGGTTTATTATCTTATTTGGAATCAATCATTTTCCGTTCGAGTTTCGACTCACAATGTACAGCACAGCAGGAGAGGCAACACTTTGTGAAATAACAGCAAAATAAAAGAACTCCAGCTCCCTAGCTTTCAAACTGGAAAGCCGAAGACGTTACTGCTGCAGCATACAGTCTTGCTGACAGCGTTCTCTTCATCTTAAGCGAGTTCTCTCCATCTCAAGCGAGTCGCAGCCTCTACTACGCCATTGCGCAATGTTGTTTCAATTTAATGACGACATGCTAGAGCAACTCATACAACAGCAAGGGAACACAAAAGACACCCTATGGTAATCCAACACACGGCGTGTATGCTCCGCAGTAAGGCATTTCATAGGCAATATATATGTACTTATATATTTCAGATTCATCATGAATATGAGCACTTGTCTCTACTCTTACAGTAGCTTCACCATCTACAGCGAAATTCCGAAATTTGCATTGAAAAAAAATAAAAAAGGCTGACAGTCAGTATTTCTGACAAATGGCAAAAGCAGATCTATGCAGCGAGTCAAATTTCCGTCGGTTTTTTCTCTTCTCGGTTTGAATTGGTAGTGTAAAAATCATCAATTTTCAAACTATTTTCATTTATTCCTCAAAGAGAAACAAATTTCACATTTACTCGTACAGATATGTAAATTTCGACGCTTTCCATTGTTGCAGATCGTAACCTTTGTAACTTAACTCATTGTTGCAGTAATCTTAATCTGCGAGTAAGAGTCGAAATATTTCTTCCTTCTGTGCAAAATGCCTTTAACTCGCCTCGTCAAACGGCGCGATATACAAACACCGATCCTTTTTTGACGGCAAGGAAGCAGTTAAAAAACGCAACCATTACCACGACAATGTTCAAAACAACAAATCAACATTTTACAGATATCCCAAAGTGACCACTTCAAGCTAAGATTCAGGCCAAACTAAGAACTGAATCCAACTGGAAACCATTCTGTACACTACTTTAAATGGCGAAATCGACAAAGTCCAACAGCATTTAATTTCTAAGAGTGGAGAATCACCCTCAGTGGAACAGTGGAATGTTCTTCCATCTCGCACATCTCTTCTCAAGTAAGAGGAACGAATTGAAAAACTCGCAGCAACCACCAAAACAAGCGTTCAATTTTTCCTAGCGATCGTTTCCAGCTGGCACAGTGGGCTTACACGCAGCAAGAGGTTGTATATGACACTTGGCGACGATGCTCAACTGTACTTGGTTACATTTTGTCAAGAATTATCCGTATTTAAGACTCACAAATAATTTTTAAGATTCACAAATAATTTTTGAACAAAAAGTTCATTATGAAGGTTGTCAAAATAGAAACTAACTCAATTGGAAATAGGCAAAAAAAAGAAACCAAAAGTTAATTTTAGAAAAGAAATATACGTTATCGACAAGTTTAAATATTTTCTCAACCCTAACCTGCAAGATGTTAACCTTTAATTGAAAGAGTTCACATGCATTTTATAGAGTCTTTCCCAAGCAGATTTCCACAAAATATCACCCACTTCTTCGGAGGCTAAGCACCGACATCATCAAAAATGCCAGCAAAAAAGAACTAAATAATTTCAAACAGCACCAGAAACCAAACCAAGCAACTCAGCACAAAGCTGCGCCACCACGGCCGCAGAGTCCAAGAGGCGAGCGGAAAAAAAAGTTATCAAAATCTCTTGATGTACGAAAAAACCAGTTTTGTCGAAAAACGGACGCACAATGGCAAGCAGCCAAGAAGTCAGAAACGATGGATACCGCGAGACGCAGGTCAGAGCCACAGTGGTGCAGTACTTGATTCCGACTTAGTACACAAAACGGGCATGTATGAGTGGACGTGGACAAGGTGCGCGGGTGTGCAAGGCACGGGAGCACAACAAAATGTGATGTACATACTATCTGCGTATGTATACATATATGTAAATACATAATAAGTATATATTCATGGAGCAGCAAATGCTTGTACCTGTGTTTTTCGCCAATATTGTATTTGTGTGTTGGTTGTTATTTCTGTAGAGTCGAAAACTCCTGTTTAAAGTTAGGAGTAAAAGCCGCGCAGAAACAAAGCAACATAAACCAGTTTCAAAAATTGGTATAGCAAAATAACGGCTTAAATGTGAATAAGATTTGGCAGAGATGCAAAAAAATCCTGCTAAAAAATTACAATAGAAAGACAGTAATGGTAATTACAATTTCACCAACAATTTCACTGTGTTAGTGAAATCAGGCTGAAGTGTGTAAATTACACAATCAAAATTAATGCAATTTTGACAACTTGAAGAAAAATTTTGACAACTTCGAAAAATTGTTTACAAAATTTTGAGAGAGGGTTTACATTTTTTGAGAGAGAATTGCAACTCTTGTTCTTCTTCACCGCACTAGCCTAGAAACATAATTTTTAAAATACGTAAAGAAGACAAGGAGATAGCCTTTAAACTAACTTATGCTTTTAGAAATGCACAAGAAATCTTTTCCAAGTCATGTAACTGCATTATATCATATATTTTGCGAAGGAAACCAAGTCAAATTCCATAAAATCTGCTCAATTTACAAATATAGTCAGCTGTTTTTACCTACCACACGTACTTTTAACTGTAAGAGATGCCAACAGCTTTTACTTTAGATTGTGTTGTAAATTTCCACACCACCTCAAAGATGGAAGATGGTGTAGAAATGCAGCAAAAGCTTATTTATAAAATTATTAAAATAGTTAGAAAGTAACTTAAAAATCATTGTGTTATAATTGTTTAAAAGATTTTTTCTTGTACAAATTACAAGAACAAGTCAGTTTACATTACTGCTTACATATTGTTTATTGTTTACATACTGTTTGTTGTATATTTCCAAACAGTTAAGGAATCATCAAAACCGCGGAGATTCTTACGTGCAATGAAGTTTTTCTATTAAAGCTTACATAAAAATCCATAGAAGTGATTTTTAATAATTGTGTCTCGTTGGTATCTCTGTCATGAACTCACCCCATCATTTTGTGACGGTGTGGTAACAAACCGGAATGGTTTACTTTTCCAGCTAACTTCCTTTGTAATAGCCAGTTTTAGCTTGTAACAAGCAGGTGACGCTGAGTAAGAATATATACTTTTCTATATCTATCTTGCCTCATTCTCTCTTTTACAAACGGAAAAAAAGTTAACAAACGGAAAAAAGTCTGCAACCCCATTAAATTTTTAAATTGGAAATCTCACTTGTTTGAAGTAAAATATATTGCTCGAAGGAAGTTAAGTACATTTAACAAACTTTAGTTTAAATTTTCCGAAGTTTAACAAATTTAAAAAAATTTTAAACTTTAAACTTAAAGGGGTAATATAAAAATTTACCAGAATACAAAATGATAATAAAATAGCCGAAGAACGAAATAAAAAGCAAATTAGCCTCCGCTATTAAGTAAACAACTTTTGATTGAATATATAAAGTATCGAGGTATGCGACGAAGTAATCAATCATTTTCTTCGAAACTAGCCAGAGGTACGTTTGTAGACGAATTGAACGAAAAGTATTAGAGTTTAAAAAGAGTAACAACGTCGTAGCGAGAGCAAGAAGTTTTAGACATAATTATGTGGGCATGAGGAAACAAAGGCAAGATAGGGTTCATCAAACCAACATCAGCAAAGCAACACCAGGAGAGGAATAGATGAGGACGGTACTAGTATACCAAGAAACTGGAAAGGAACGAAGACAATTTAAAGCCATCAATAAATGATGGAAGTGTTGTCAGTTGCCAAGCAATATAACTTGTTGGTGCAAAGAAAAAAGTAGTAAATACGAATATGTTAGCACAGAAGTGAAAGGATTTCAATGCGAGAGCAGCAGTATGACTCTGCTTGTGTTTCCTGTAAGAGTCGGCAATAAACACAAATTGGATGTATTTATGGGGTTCGTGATGCAGGTCTCATGACTTCCACGATCTCCAACCACATCCAGATTATGTTACAGTATTCGGTCCAAAACTGAGACGGAATCGAAACGTTCTTAATTCTCCTTGAATTACAAAAGCGAGTGTCTTACTGCCCTCCAAGTCACCCTACTAAAAAGGGTCAGGAAGTGTGTGTAGATATCTCTAACAAACAGAAACTGAAAAGGCGGAGAAACAAATTGCAGCGAATAGGAATATAAGCCTCTAATAAGCCATCACTTTCAGGGCCATTATAACTTCGAAATTTGGCCTGCCATCCGTACCTTCAGCCGTCGATGCTCATCTAACCCACAATAAAATCAGGACGTGCACACTGGTAACCAGCTGGTCAAAACGCAGAGAGTTCGATATAGTCAACAGCATATGTAAAAATCTTAATATCTTAAAGAGATATAGAATCATAATCTCCAAAGACATCAGCCAAAACTTTGTTTTTCATGAAACTTTTCTACTTTTTATATTTATAAACTTACACTATATATATTTATAGTTTAAACTCTTTTGTTTAGGAGTTTGATTCGTATAGTAAGAAACTACGATAATCCATTATTTAAAATTAGGTTGCAACCAGAACCCCGCTAAAAATATCTACGACTGCATTAGATTAGATTCGTACATTTGCCTGAGACTGACATTAAATGAAATTTTAAAAAAATTAAAGTAGCATTATTTGTGCCAAAATTCAAAGAATATAACCAAATTCAGCTGATAAAAATCCTATTCTGCATCCAACTCTAATTTTGAGAGACGACATGGTTTTTTTGCAGAAATAAGAAATTTTAAAATTTTAAACATGGAATAGTAGTTAAACATGGAGTCAAAATAATAAAGTAGGAGTTATAATGATTTTAGTGTGGTTGGTCGCAGAAGCTTCCAGACTAACAAATTTCAGAAAATAAGTACATTATATTATTACGATAAAAAATTATAATTTACTCTGAAGTTTAAGTTACTAAAAAAAAGAGAAAACAACAAGGAGAGACTAAAACAAGAAATGTGCCCCGTACTTCCAACAGCACATAATGCAAGCAAGGAAAGAGGCAACAACATTTTCCTCGAGGTTTGTGTTTCTTTGTTCTTCACTTCTCTGGCATTTTGTACATATATTTCGCAGCAGCATTATAAACAGCGACACGAACAGCATACCACATACTGTACCAGAGTTACGATTTGTGAGTGTACCAGAGAATGCCGAAGTTCTTTCCGTGAAGCTGCCACGGCAGATCGTGATCTTCAGGTGGTTTGCATTTCACGCTTTACCCTATCTTCGGAGGCAGCACGATTGTCGGTTTTGTTGCGTCAGTTTCTCTGTACCATTCGAAGTAAAATATGAAGCTCTACCCCTGTTGCAAGTCGAGGAGGTTTGCCAGCACAAAACGCCCTCGGTTGCACGACGAAGATCCTCCAACGAATGAAGTATTCATCTGGAGGAACGTAGATTTATATACTTACTGAGCTGGTTTGCTATGCTCCGTGGTTCATTTGCGCTGAGGGCTGCTGCGCAGCAAGTTGCCATTTATACACAACGTTTTCCTGTATTTTCTTTTACTTTTTCTTTAAATTTCATTTATTATTTCTTGTTCTCTTCGTAGCTTGTTTCTGTGAGTTTTTCAATTCGTTCCTGCCACCGCGCTCAGTTTTTCGTTTCGAAGGGCCCCAATCTCCGAGTGATGCTTGGCGATGTGCAACAGGAATATAGCAACCTTTATGCACTGTTCTGGAAGATGTGTGCTTCTTTATGTCTAAATTGCAAGAATTATACTATGTACTTAATGCGATACGAATGCACTTCACGTTGGACCTCTCTCTAGCCTTGAAATAATGTGCTTTCGCCATCAGATGATGTTCAGACAGCGATCTTATAGGTACATTTAGCATATGCATCGCAGTGGACATATGTAATTCCTCTGGAATGAAATTCACACAGTGCAGTAAAATACTGCAATAGCAGTACTCTTGTAAAGGGTAAAATTGCTTCTGGGTAATCTATTTTCAAAAAACTGTATTTCACTTGATATCAAGACGTATAAATTTATATCGGATTAAAGAGTTTTTAATTATATTCTCGTTAGTTTCCATAATTGCCGCCCGAAGGTTATATGTAATTGTGTAACATGTTATGTTATGATAACATGTTATCTTATAAAACGTATTATTATACACTACACCCGAATGGAATGTATATTGAATGGTATATTCACTTTGTTCTTTCGTTTGTAACGCAGAGAAGGAGACGAGGAAGATTTAGGCAATAGCAGTTGGTATAAGATATTGAGATGTAATTTTATCACGATAAATCGGGAAGCATTACCAATAAGCTCGCCAAAAATGAGCGCGCCATGCCCACTCTTACAAAATTTGCCAATATCTTGTAAACGGTATAAGATATTACCACGTAACTTTATTGTTACAAATTTGTATACCAAATTTGAATGGGCGTGATCCTATTTACTTATACAAAAGCTATCAATATCCCATGAACGGTTCAAAATATTAGTACGTGAATCTATCCAGCAGTATCTAGAGACATTACAAAAATATTTACCAAAAATGGGCATGGTCCGAAAGTGGCAAAATTAAATTTTTTAGTTACTCGGGTGTAGGGTATTTAGACTTCGGCCAGGTCGAAGACAACGCTTTTACATGTTTTTAATATAGAACTAAAATAGGTCAACGAATTTGAATGTGATTTCCAGCGTTTCACGCAGAAATACCCTATACCTGAGTAACTGAGAAAATTATAATTTCGCCACATCTTTTCTATAAGTAGGCAGACCACGCCCATTTTGGGCAAATATTTTTGTAATGTCTCTAGATACTGCTGGATAGAATCACGTATTAATAATGGGTCATATAAAAAATCTCGCGGTTTTTTGATAAATTTTTGAAAATATTGTTTTTTTTATTGAAAATCAATTTTAATCAAATACGTAATTCCATCGGTGTAGAACTTCCGTTGTTTATCGTCGAAAAACTTGGCCAAGTGATTTTCGGCGGCCCTTCAGTCGGCCAATTTTTTACCATTACGAGAGTTTTGCAGAAACCGAAACAAATCTTAGTCAGACGGTGCAAAGTCCGGGCTGTACGGTGGTTGCATCAAAACTTCCTAACCAAGTTCCGTCAATTTGTTCCGAGTCATCAAAGATGTGTGTGGCCGCGCATTGTCATGATGGAACATGGTTTGCTTCGCTCAAAGGGTCGAATTTGGCACAGTACATGACCGAATTGATGGTTTCACCAGGTTCCAGCAGCTCATAATGAACAATTCCAATCCCACCAAACACTCAACATAACCTTTGTTTGCTGACAATCAAGTCCTTTGACCATGCTCGCTTGAGTTTGATATTCTCGTATTTCACCCATTTTTCATCGCCTGTAATGAGTAGCTTCAAAAATGATTCTATTTCGTTGCGTTTCAGCAGCATTGATCACTGATGGTAATTCGGTCAAACAAATTTCTTTGCGTTAATTCATGTGGCACCCAAACATCGAGCTTTTTGGTGTAGCCTGCTATTTCAAATAATTCCAAACTGTTATGTGGTTGCTGTTTAGTGCCTCCGCTATTTCCTGGCAGCTGAGTGCCGGTCTTGCTCCACCAGTTGCAAAATTTCAACGACTTTTTAGTGACTGGCCGACCAGAGAGAGGTGCATTTTTTACCACTCTTGGGCCCTTCGTTCACTCACAGAATTCTCACCGTACACTTCACAAATTTTTCGGTATGTTTTTGCAGCGTTTTTACCTTTTTATAGTAAATAAGCATCACATAGCGTATCTCTTCAGATATTTCACAAATTTTCAAATCAATATAACTTTTTACACGAGAATTAATTAGAAAAATATTTTCACAAAAAATGTAAGCTGAAATCTCACCTTTTAAGCACATGTTCGTTTGAGACAATCGTGTGAGTGTTGCCCGATATATAGGCATAGATACCATCTAGTGGCAAAACCGCGGAGACTTTTTATATGACTCAATATTTTGAATCGTTTATAGGATATTGACAACTTTTGTATAAGTGGGGGACAACGCCCATTTTTGGTTTCAAATTGGTAATACCTGTTGATACCTCGTGATAAAATTACGTGTTAATATCTTATACCGTTTATGACATATTGACAACTTTTGTATAAGTGGGCGTGGCACGCCCATTTTTGGCAGGCTTATTGGTAATGCTTTCGAATACATCGTGATAACATTACATCTTTGGATGACTGATGACTGTTTGTTGACCCACAAACGTCTGGCGGGTGACAACTTCCTACCTCTAAATATGTGTGGTGTAGATATTAATGAGTCCGAGGCTCTTGATGTTCTCGGCATATCAATCCAATGCGATCTTTGTTGGAACAATTACATTTTTGACGTGTCGAAAGGAGCAGCCAAGTGCTTAGGCTTTCTTAAGCGGTGTAAGAAATACTTCACTCCAACCGATCTTCATTGTATCTTCACCATCTATATCCGTCCGAAAATGGATTACAATTCGCATATGTGGTCGGGAGCTTCGTGAACATATCTTCTGCTTCTACACCGTGTCCAATGTCGTGCGTTAAAACTTATAGGGGACAGTAGGGTATTCAGCTCTATTGAAACCTTGGAGCATCGTCGTGATGTAGGGTGTGTATCATTATTTTACCGTTACCTTCATGGCAAATGTGGTAAATGTTCCTCTTAAGTAGCCGGCCTGATTCCTCCGGTTCAGGTATTTAGTAGAACTACTCGGTTTTCCAGAGTAGTGAACCCCATTTATGTCGCGATACCGTTCCAACGAACCACGCATTATCGTGGGAATTCGTTTTTTGGTCGCGTCATTCGATTGTGGAATAATCTCCCTACGTGTGTCTTCCCGCCCACTTACAGCGTCGAAGCTTTTAAGCGAGGTGTAAACCGCCACTACTTCCTCTTTCCCCTTTCCCACTAACCTATCATCCCGACGGAACCAACAAATGCTTTGCATGGATAGGGGGCATCCCCCGAGCTTGGTTTCATCTGCAATAAAAAAATCTCAATATCTTATACCGTTCATGAGATATTGAAAACTTTGTTATGAGTGGGAGTGGCACACCCATTTTTTGCAAAAATTTACTAATGGCGCTACATGTTCTGGAATAAAATTATACCTTCGCACGGTATCATGAGATATTCACGTTATAACATTTTTTAAACGATCCTTTACATTCCGTATGTAAAGTAGGCGTGGTTGTTAACATATCCCGCTCATTTTCAATCCCAAACTGCCCTACATAACAAAGAACATTTGTGCCAAATTTCATTGCTCCCTTCGGGTGTGGGGTATAAAAATCATAGAAAACAGAAATCTGCTTATACGGATATAAACTACAATGCGTGTTTTACTCGTACACACTAAACATTTCACACACTTATAATTCGAACGTGATTGAAACGTTTGAAAAAACATGGCAAAGTATAAGTAAAAGAAAACATAAATGTACACGCTTTCAAATAAACAAAACACAAGGAAGCCTGCCGTGGTGTAGAGACATTGCAATAACGTGTCGTCAACTCCTCTGCCGTTTCTGTCATTATGGTCAGCAATGGTGCATACAACACGCTGGCAGGACAAGCAGCGTCCCGAATGCAGGAAGTACCTTACGCACAGCACCACGCTGAGGAACGACTAATTCATGGCGCAACATAATCTTGAAAATAAACAAAAGACGTAATGCGCTTGGGAACGCTAGATGTCCCCTTGAGGTGTTACGAGTGAAGAGTAAGCAGAAATAACACTTTGGGGAAGAAGTTTGTCTCTATGGGAGGAAGTTTGACTATGGAAAATTTGAATTCATGCGCATAATTTCATTATAATAATGATAGCGGAAATGAAACCGGCAAGTGATAATAGTCTCGGTGATAACAGACGTCAGTGCATTTCCTTCTCCGTCTTCGTGATGGGGAAAATGTTTTTTTGTTCATAAAACAAAAAATATTATATTTTTTATAAGCAACGAACTAATTTTAATATAATTTCAATTATTAAATTTTTTTCATATTTTAAACGAATTTATTTAACCAAATTTTAATCGAAGATAGTAAGACAGTTTCGTCATCTATTTTTTATCTTCTGCAATGAGCCAACAATTCTTTAGTCCTACTCAGTTTTAGCATGGTTGCGAAAAACGGGAATTTTTTCCTGTTACATTTAATGTTCTTAGTTCGTCTGGGACCAAAGCATTTCAGTGACAGTGATTTTGCTCGAAATCCGTTTAGCCTTGTATTCTTTAGTAAATATTTTTTCTGCGGTTAATTTTGCTGTTAATTATAATTATTAGACTATGTTACTGCTATTTTTATTTACATATCTAACCTTACATAAGTACTATAAAAGAATTGATTCTTATTGTGCGGATGATATTTTATAGTAAATTAAATTGAATTTCTATTTCTATTCTTCTGCAGTTGGAGTTTGTAATGTTTGTCACGAGTTTACTTTCTATGGAGTCGTGTTAGCCAGAAGCTACTATACCTTATATGCCAGAGTTAGGTTATGTTATTGTTTGCTTTTAATTGTTTTAATACCCTCCTGAACCGAAACCATGCGAGGTATAATTTTATTCCGGAACATATACTAAAATTTTTGCAAAAATGGGCGTGCACGCCCACTAATAACAAAGTTGGCAATATCTCATGAAGGGTGTAAGATATTGAGACGTTATTTTACCACGAAAACAACACCTTTACTTGTTTTAATTATAATTGTATTATATATGGAGTATCTATTAATACACTTATTCGACATTTGAGTTTCCTAAATTGTATATAATAAACGAGAAGGTGTGTTTGGATGTTTGTTACTTTATAACTCGAGCAAACTCGAGGGCTGATTTGGATGAAACCGATTTTACATCCAGAGCAGAGATTTTGACTTAGTTTTCACCATTTGTTTGCAAATTTAAATCTCGTTGTTTTACCATATCAAGCTGTCGGAATAGAGAAGGGGCAAGTTGGTGCACATAAAAACTCTTTGCTGTAGTTCTAGAAAATGTGGCTACAACTTCTTAGCAATAGCTCAGTATTCTCCAGTCTATTCTAATTTGGCCAGAAAGTAAACTGCTCAGAAATCGTTTTTGGTTTATGTCATGTGTGCTTGGCAGGCAACACAGATGTGGTAACTGATTCGATGCATGGAAAACATCAAGGGATTTTCCCCCATAAATGCCAAACTGAATTCAGGCTAATGTGTAAGAAATAGTAATATTTACTCACGCACATATATGCAGTAATCCATTCAGGAAACTACACCATGTCTTACTCAACGAAGTCAGCACTTTGTATATCCCGAATTAAGTTATTGAGCCCGGTTACACGGAGAGCAAATAATCTTCTTGAATCTGGTTTCTTGCAGTAATCATGGTCACACGTAGTTTCTCGTTTGTTGTTAAACGTCATATACGTGTGATTCCTCAGTGTGTGAGTGAACTTTACGTTCGGCAAACTGAGTCGAAACTCGTTTGTGCAGCAACTGTAATCCAGATTGTACTTTTCCCCTTCATTTCCCCCATCGACCTATTTTTTAAAACTGAAAGCATCTTCTTCAAAAGAAACCCCGTGTAAACAGAGCCATTGCCTGCTTTCATTCTTTTCTGTTTGCTAAACCCAAAAAAAATCTAACCGCAAAATTCTTGTAGGAAACATACATCGCCAATTGGTGGTAGTTCAGACTGTTGCTGGCACACAGAAGGTTAAAAAAAAACATAGAAATCTACAGTTGTCTGAATATGAACAATAAAACGTTTAGTTGATCAACTGCCAATTGAATTACAGGTTAGATCCTTATTGCAAAAAACGTGGGACAGATTCCCAAGCTCGTGTTCTAATTTGATACTTTGACACAAGCTAACCTCCGCGATCGAGACGACACGGCTTGGAACTCTGACACAGGGTGCACAAACTTTTCTTGTTTCTAGCATTGCAAAATTGAGCCGACTTACCTTCGGCGTATGACACACATTGTAAGAGTCCAAGACATCGTCATCTAATGCAGGGTTAACATCGCAACCTTCGATTTCGTCATCAACATCAGCCCTGTAGTCTCCATTGTCGCCATCGATACCGTAAACAGCCAAAGGGCTGATTTCCGCTGCCGTTAAGTGCGCAAGGTTTGCTATAGCGACAGGTAGCTTGGACTTCCTCTTGCTGGCAGCCCCCAGCTCCTTCCCACGTTTGGACTGAAGCACTTTGCGTTCAAACTCTTTTAGGTGGTCCAAGCTAGGTTCAGCGGCATTCAGGTTAGAAATACTGAACGCGATCCACTGCTCGACAAATTCCACCGCATCCTGCATATGGTATACAATGCAGAGCTCCACACCTGTTGAAATCCCCTATATAGAAGCACAGGAAGGTTCTTGCATTTTATTTTGTATACTTACATTTTGCGATCACATCAGATGAGGGCTCGATTCCCAGTTCATCAAACTGTTGTGCAATTTCTGCTTCCATTCAATATCTTGGAATTTTACTTGCCTCTGAACTACAAAGCAGACACAAATTTATATCCGCTACAAAGCACCTCACTCAAAGTAATCATCAAATTCCGCCAAATTTTAATATGTCAATGCTGCCAAGCCGCCGCGTAAGTAACAAAGTTGCCAGTTCAATCGAAAAAATCCCACAAATTCTGAAATACAAATGACGCTTTCTGAACTACATTTGACTATTATGAAATACAAATAACGCTTTCTGAAATACATTTGACTATTCTGAAATACAAACGACGTGTAATATAATTTAAGTATTCTTATATTACACGTCGTTTGTATTTCAGAATAGTCAAATGTATTTCAGAATAGTCAAATGTATGTATTGATTTCAAATTTTAACTTGAAATATAGAGGTACGCTTATATTTTGTTTGCTTTGAAATATTCATTAATACACGTATTATCTGGCAGGAAATATATTTTTAAAAAGTTTACAATTATACATTTTTTCTTATATTATATTAGTATTTTAATGAAAATACACGAAAACTATGTTGCAAGATTGCACAGCTTCCGTGTTCTTTTTTAGGCATTCTCTTCAATGTCTTTATTAAGTTTCCTGACCTTTAGAAATATTCTTGCCCGGAGAACAATCTTTTCACCTATTTTTACTAAATTTATACTTCGTTTAATGATACGGTAGGGCCATCACAATCCTGGAGTAATAATGTAACTATTTTTTTGTTATCCCATCTCTGGACTCTTTCGGCACGTTCTCCAGCCAGCATGTGATTCCTAGAGTCCTTTGTATATTGATGGATCTTGGTAAATCCTATTAATTTAAAGCATACAATAATAGAGAATAATCATGAAAAACTTATTCGCTTATTCATTTCGAACTGCAGATTGCTTTCATAGTCATTAGCAGTAAAATGTTCCATGCAAACAACTGCAGTTTTAACATTGAACTTAATTCTTTGTCGGCAAAAATTAATCCATTTTTTTACAATTCCTTGGAAGTAAAATGGAGAAAACTACACGAAGCTTCATCGCCATTTTAATTTTTACAGTCTGACGCCGAATAGCGGACCTGCGCAATGCTTAATCTTGCATTCTATCAATCTTGATTCATGGTATTTAAAAATACCTCAAAATTTTCGTGTGTGCTTTAGGTTTTTTATGGAATTTTGTGCACTGTAGGTCTTTTGATGGAATTTTTAATATGGTGCAAGATTGTGCCAAATCAGATCATTATTTTTGAGAATAAGCTATAAATCTACAAGTCCATCCACCACCCCTTTCCTATTTGTTTTGGTTTCTGCTCTAGAAAAATAAAAAATTTTTTTGAAAATCAAATCCCAAACTTGAAAGAAACTAGTAAAAGGATTGACTGACAGTTGTGTGTCTGCTGTTTTAAACACAATTTTCTTGCAATTTGCATGCATTATACTGTATTTTCCACATACAGTACGAAAGAGTACTTTTTTTAGACCCATTTTTGTTGGGGTTTCTACTAATGATTTCTTGTGATTCTATCAGATATTAGTCATTTAAAAAGAGGATGCAAAATTATAACATTTGTTTGGAAGTGGGTCAATATTTTAACCGTGCAGTTCCTCACACAAAATGTTTCAGTTCGGTGAAGCTCTGTTAAAATGTTGGCTGGCTCCGCAGCAGTCTCTCTGAAAGACAAAGTACTCGAAAATGTTGCTCTGAGACTAACAAGTTACAGCTTTGAGTACTCTCTACATATGTGCGATGTGTTTCTACAATCTTTTAGCTCCCATAAGAAATGTACGAGTTTCCAGAGTTACGAATCATTAGTCTTATAGCGAAATTTTCGAGTACATTGCCTTTGCAGAGTAATTGCTATGAAGCTGGGCAACATTTTAACAGAACTTCACTGAACTCCAATATTTTTCTGCCAAGGCTAGATAGCCGAAAATGTTGCTCGGAGTCTAACGGTTGCCTACTCGTTATAACTTTGTATACTCTGTCAATAAACGCTCTGAGCTCTGTACAAACACTCTAAGCTTTTAGCATCCAGAGTTTGATTCACGGGAGATACCTGTACGTAGAGAGTTACAGCTGTTTGGTTTAACAATATACTGCCGAGAAATAACTAAACAGTCAATCAAGCTAGGAAACACTCCCGTTTTTTAAATAAAATTGAAACGCAATGGTCATTGGTGCATTCCCGGTAGCCAAGCTGGGCGTACTGGCCATCAAACAAGTTAGCAAACCAATCGCCAACGTTATTAAAAGCAAAGCGAAGGCGAACCCAGTCTTTCGTAACTATGTTTGCATGCCACCTGCTCAACGTAAGTTCCTTCGAAATTTTAGCGGAAGGGATGGGAAATCATCCTGGTGATTGAGGAGTGGCTAATATTTCACGATTTACCGCGCACGGTTTCCGTGCATATTTTAGTTTATAATTGGATCGAGGTAAAGACGAAGATGTGGGCGCTCAACCTGGGCAAGCCGGTTTCGGTTCCTCCACTAAACGAGGCGATGGCTATTGAGCTGGGCGCGAATTTGTTGGGCGAGTTCATTATATTCAGCATTGGTGCTGCCGTGCTGATTTTCGAATATGCCAGGTAATATACTATTTGCCTTAATGTCTATTTAGTGAATACGTTCTCTTGCAGGCAATCCAACAATGAATCCAAGAAGAAAGAAGCAGAGAAACAATTCACTGCTGAACTGACAAACACACTGACAGAGATGGCGTTCCGCTTGGAGAGGCAGGACACCCAAATAAGAGAGTTGACGCGAGTGCTGGCGGATATAGGTAGGCAATGGTTGAGGCTGCCACATCCTTTTCCTTTGTGCAGTTTGTTTTGCTGTAAATGTATTGTTTGAATGGGGGTAGAAAAGGTAAAATCAGAAATGTTAACTGTTTCAGATTCCTTAATTCCATTATTGAAGAGTTCTTAGCGATTATTAAGAGAAAATTCCTTTCCGAGGAGTTCTCTAGATTATGAAATACATCTCCAAAATCTATTCGCCAATTTCCCAGGTTGTGGGATTATTCCAAGCATTTTCGTGGCTTTTAATATTTTAATAAGAACTCACTGCCTGCCTTTTAAAGAAAAATATATGTAAAATGTCTAAATAGCCGCATTGAAGTAAAAAATTGTCTTAAAATACTTCTTATTAACTTCGTTTGAGTGGTATAGAGCAAATGTTTTAAAAATTTTAGCCACTTTCTGAGTAGCAGCTTTCAGCTTTATACGAATCTCATTTTGATTTTATGTATTTGTATTGTATTTGGCGCATTTGTACCACATGTTACTTTTAGTCATCATGTGTGAGTTTTACTTGGTTACGCCCTCGTATTTTGCCACAGCGATTCCCTTTCCAAAAATTTTGAAAATGCTTGCAGCAATTTACGATCCAGTGTTCCTCACAGTGTCGTATTTGTGTTAATTAAATTCAAAACTCTATTATTTTTTTTCAAATAGGAATTATGTAATTATAAGCACTGTGGTTATAAATATTCTTAGTACCTTTCAAGAATATAGAACAATCATCTTACAGCTTCCAGATAGATTTTTCTGTTCACTCATTTGAACTGATCAGTTCTGAATTTAAAACGCAAATTTGTAAAACATATTTAAAATTTTAAGACAATTACAATGGATGTGCCTGAAAATAAATACAAATACTGGTTTAGTTTTAGATATCTACCTGTTAAGCACTTGGTATTTGTGGTTGCATTTATAATTATAATTGTACTTCCTCCGATGTTAAGCTCCAATTGTAGCACGATATAATAATATACATTTATTACATCATGGTTTTAAGCTTGTGATTTAAGCTTTTGCACCTCATAAACTTTTATAATTTGAAGTACTATAAGGTTAACATTTGCTCTTAGGTCACAAGAAACTAAAACAATATAATGAAAGCAAACCGACTCAAATAGATATACCCTCGAAACTGGTTAAACCACCCAAATCCAAGACAGAAGACCCCGAAAATCAAAATGTCACCACTGATGTCACTGAACCTAAATTAGACAAATAATCGATATTATCTTCTATCCATCCCTCCCAACCTTTTGCTGAACTTCAAACTTTAGATTCGCGGTCAATATTCAAATGGCATAAAGAACCACTCGCCGAGTACACTCCATTCGACCCCAGTCAACCTGATCAGACGCCACCCACAAACAGGCGCTCGGAGTGTGCGTACAACATGAATGGCGGGTTTCTATTTAGAGCTTTAAACTTTCTGGAAACCCAGATTTTTACGACTGCCGCAAGAAATGCCAGCTACGATAACAGCGAATCTTACAGCACAACTGTGACAGAATCGACAAAATCGGGAGTGCCGAATCTGCAGAATTCAGCTTTTCCAGAATCCATGTGACTCTTACGTGAAAGAAGAGCCGCCCTGCGTGCTTCAACGGAAATACTTAAACTCCAATATGATCTTCAGCTGGAAGCACGGCCACTGATTTAAAAACAGTTTGAAGGCTGCCAACTTTAACCGACTTACTGGTTTTTTGCAGTGTTGCAAAAAATATGTTGCCCACTTTCAAAATTACCTAATTTTTCTTGAAGATATTAAATTAATATAGGCGCTGTAAATATTATTTATGAATTTTAACATGCTAAGTGAACAAAATGTAATAAAGTGTTAAAAACTGACTGAAATTCGTATAATTCCTACACGTGGTGTATGTGATCCTCCTATTTTCGTGTGGTGGTGTAGGTAGGTTAAAAATATTCATATTTGAATCCCCTGAAAACCGAGATGGAGAAAACAACACAAAGTATTCTAAAATCAAAAGCAGATAGGTGTTCTTGACTGCTCTTATCGAGCATGTCCCGGTAATGCTCGTCATTTTACGTGGCAAAATTGTTCTATACTGGTCCCGCTACATCCTGTCATACATATAATGAAGTTCTCGAATTGGAACTTCTTCAAAACTGACGACCAGGATAATCATATAAACGTAAAGTTTATTCCTTGCAAGATCGTTTTTCATCTTTTTAAGAAGTGATCAATTCTAAAATGCGTATTTGAGTAAGCCTAGCCATGTGAACTTATTATTATATTGACAATTATCTGAACAAATGAGTTGATGATGAATAAATTACTTGAAATAAATGCTACCTAACCCAAATTATCCCATCGCTTATACATTGCCAGGATATAAAGTATTCATTCCTGAAAACTGTGACGCCTTAACCATGTGCGTATCTTTCGTTTCTATGCTTCCTTATAGTTTAAAAAGCTTTGCAGGTGACACAAATCCTCGGCGTCATTTATCAATTCGCACATATATTCTCCAAACACGGTACAGATTCTATACAAGCTCCGCTTTACTGCACTTTTTAAGGTGATGAAGTTCCGATCAAGTTTTGTGCCATTAAGGTTCACATTATTCAACTTTTCCAGTTCCATTTTAAGCTTCAGTAATGCCTTAATGACTTCAGGCAGCGCACTTTGCACGACACCGTATTTGTCCTCGGTTATCGAAGCCGCACACATGCCAGCTAGGCCCGAACACAACCACACTATATCAGACGAGTTGGACAGTAGGAAAGCGGTTTTTGCGCCATCTGGCTCTCCAAATGTATAAAAGAGACCGGGTATAGTACGAAAAGCCACCTTACTCGACTCTTCGAGTTGCCGTAAAAAATGCACGAGGGCAATATTAATGCGCTTGTAAGCGTTGGAAAATCTGGAAAATTTATTCGGCCGTTCCGCAGTGCTCTCAACAGTTGACTCATTCTCAGACACCAAATGACGTATGCAAAAAGATTCATTGTACTGACGCAGAAGTATTTTTTCTGCTGCATCTCTTGCGCTGGGCTTAATGGTAGCGAAGATAGGCGGCGATTTCATCGCAGCAATGTTTTTAAGGGACGACTGCAGCTCTTCCGTAAAATCATTTATAATACTCAGACATTGGCTATATAGCTGGTTCCAGTTATAGGGATGACCACCTAGAAAGTAGTTTATTATATAATTATTTTATTAGCTCGCTTTCTTGTCTGTTCGGCACAAATTTTGCATGTGATTTTAAACTAACTTCCTGATGAGCTAGAGACTTGGAACTTTAAACATATCCCAAGACTGGATGACAATGCAATATTAGGTATAAAACCACCACCGACGGCCACTTTGACGCAGAAAATTTTGAAATAAAAAATTTGCGCCTAAAAACATGCTTTACATGTTTACATACAAAGTTACATTTATACATTTCTACATTTACATACAAAGTTCCGAGCATTTCGGTTTCTGTATTGACTAAATTGCTTCATGATTAAGAACTCAGATGAAGAGAAACTCAAATAAACACGAAATTTACTACATGTCTCTGTTATAATCTCATCAAACGTCATGTTTAAACTCGATAGAAAATTTCACGCACACAAGACTACAAGACATAAAATTATTATTTCAATACAAATAAATTTGTAAATACCACGTTTTCAACACGGACTAAAAAGTTGAAAATAAGTTTTCCTAGCCCCATACAGATTCCTAACCCCATAAAGATAGTAAGGCGTTATCCTGAAAATTTGTGATTGTGAATTTTTTATAGCTATGAAAACTTAAAAGCGTGGTATTTAAAAATCCATTTTTATTTGAATAATTGTTTTTTTATTAGAATGGAGTAATAAAACAGGTATAATTACCTGGCACTGAAAGTGCGAATATCTCGAGGCGTTTATTTGGTTTCCTTTGTTGTGATATGCTATACAAGTGCCAAGCAGCTAACTTCCGCATTAGTGGTACTTCTGTCATCCCCAGTGCTTCGACCAGAGTGATTCCCGCGGTGGATTCCGAGTTTAAAGGTTTCTTCTCAATAATGAAATTTAGTTCTGCGGCCAGCATAATGGAGAGAAAACGTTGCATTAAATACATGTTACTCAGAATTTGAGATGTTAGAATCCAGCTATAGAAGATCAAGCGGATGTCTGCCACAATGGAGAACAACGAGACAAAGCTATCATCCACTTCAGAGCCCAATATGCTGGAAAGATGCCGATTTACCCTGCCCCCAACCAACCAGAAAGCAAATGCGTATCCAAAGGTTGGTCTAAAGGATTTGGTCAGCGACTCGTAGAGGGTTGTGTACAGGAGCGAACGCAGGTGCACTATCTTCTTCTGCTGAATTATTGGGAATTCCACTTCCGGCTCGTGACGCATATGTTCTTTGACGAAGAAAATACATCCCGCTGCCACACCATTGTAGACGAGAAAAGTGTAGCGGCTGTTAATGCACTGGGACCCAAAGCACTCCAAGAAAAAAGAGCTACGTTTTGATTGCTTTACTGATAAAACAAATTCGATCTGAAACTGACCTGTAATCTTCATGCAGGAAGCGCGTGTACAGCCAGGCGGTCATAAATCCCACGACCACGTGTACAGTCAAAAAGGCCAACTTTCGTAGGGCATTTCCCAACAGCCATTTGTATCGTGAGGAGTAATACCTCTTCACAGCAATGTGAGCTTTCCCGATCACAAAGCCATATACTGTTATGGCGCTGATAAGCGGTATCGTCGACAACCAGGTGAGAAATGAGAACATCAAACTAAAAGTGTTCGTAATCCAAAACACAGGATGCAAGATATGGAAGTTTACGAAGAGCAAGAACACTATCAGCAGGAAGAATTGCATTCCGATGCTCAAAGCCACAGCAGAGAGACAGCGGAGCATACAAACTTTTTTACATTCGAGCACAGTTGCAGACGACATAGCATACGAAGTAGAAAGCCTTGAAGAAAAACCACACCAACTGTACACCTTATATAGGGATTATTTAGCAGCGCTGTGAAGAACTGATACCACAGCCACTAAAACTATCCAATACTAAAAAATGATTATAAAATCCTTCGCGCTTATCTCGTTACCATGAACAGAATTTGAACAGAACCCCGCGCTGAAAGAACGCAATCCGTTGAGCAATTAACCTGCGCTAAGATAGCAACGTTGCTGGAACTGTCAAACCAGCAACGCTACAAAATAGAAGTGGGCCACAGAGGCGCTCAGAACATTGCAAAACCTTATATACTTTGAAGTATATAAGCCAGCAACGTTGCTGAAACTTTGTAAACAGCTGTTTTTCATAGCAAGTGGGGATGTAGAAATTTGGTTCCGCGCTGTTAATATGAAAATTCACGGGTGACAAAAATATGAATATGCCAAATGATTCTACATAATTTTAGAAATTTTTCGGTGGTGTTGTCATCTTCGGCACTCACTTAGTATAGACGCTATAAGGACTCGACCTTTAAGGATATAAAAACTTTGACCCGCGTAAAGGATATGAAAACCGTCGAGTGACAAAAATTTGAAAGTGCCGCCTAATTCTACATAATTTTAGAAATTTTTCGGTGGTGTTGTCATCTTCGGCACTCAGTATAGACGCTATAAGGACTCGACCTTTAAGGATATAAAAACTTTGACCCGCGTAAAGGATATGAAAACCGTCGAGTGACAAAAATTTGAAAGTGCCGCCTAATTCTACATAATTTTAGAAATTTTTCGGTGGTGTTGTCATCTTCGGCACTCACTTAGTATAGACGCTATAAGGACTCGACCTTTAAGGATATAAAAACTTTGACCCGCGTAAAGGATATGAAAACCGTCGAGTGACAAAAATTTGAAAGTGCCGCCTAATTCTACATAATTTTAGAAATTTTTCGGTGGTGTTGTCATCTTCGGCACTCACTTAGTATAGACGCTATAAGGACTCGACCTTTAAGGATATAAAAACTTTGACCCGCGTAAAGGATATGAAAACCGTCGAGTGACAAAAATTTGAAAGTGCCGCCTAATTCTACATAATTTTAGAAATTTTTCGGTGGTGTTGTCATCTTCGGCACTCACTTAGTATAGACGCTATAAGGACTCGACCTTTAAGGATATAAAAACTTTCTCCCGCGTAAAGGATATGAAAACCGTCGAGTGACAAAAATTTGAAAGTGCCGCCTAATTCTACATAATTTTAGAAATTTTTCGGTGGTGTTGTCATCTTCGGCACTCACTTAGTATAGACGCTATAAGGACTCGACCTTTAAGGATATAAAAACTTTGACCCGCGTAAAGGATATGAAAACCGTCGAGTGACAAAAATTTGAAAGTGCCGCCTAATTCTACATAATTTTAGAAATTTTTCGGTGGTGTTGTCATCTTCGGCACTCACTTAGTATAGAAGCTATAAGGACTCGACTTTTAAGGATATCAAAATTTCGTCTATACTAAGTGAGTGCCGAAGATGACAACTGCACCAAAAAATTTCTAAAATTGTGTAGAATGAGGTGACACTTTCAAATTTTTGTCACGCGACGGTTTTCATATCCTTTACGCGGCTCAAAGTTTTTATATCCTTAAAGATCGAGTCCTTATAGCTTCTATACTAAGTGAGTGCCGAAGATGACAACACCACCGAAAAATTTCTAAAATTATGTAGAATTAGGCGGCACTTTCAAATTTTTGTCACTCGACGGTTTTCATATCCTTTACGCGGGTCAAAGTTTTTATATCCTTAAAGGTCGAGTCCTTATAGCGTCTATACTAAGTGAGTGCCGAAGATGACAACACCACCGAAAAATTTCTAAAATTATGTAGAATTAGGCGGCACTTTCAAATTTTTGTCACTCGACGGTTTTCATATCCTTTACGCGGGTCAAAGTTTTTATATCCTTAAAGGTCGAGTCCTTATAGCGTCTATACTAAGTGAGTGCCGAAGATGACAACACCACCGAAAAATTTCTAAAATTATGTAGAATTAGGCGGCACTTTCAAATTTTTGTCACTCGACGGTTTTCATATCCTTTACGCGGGTCAAAGTTTTTATATCCTTAAAGGTCGAGTCCTTATAGCGTCTATACTAAGTGAGTGCCGAAGATGACAACACCACCGAAAAATTTCTAAAATTATGTAGAATTAGGCGGCACTTTCAAATTTTTGTCACTCGACGGTTTTCATATCCTTTACGCGGGTCAAAGTTTTTATATCCTTAAAGGTCGAGTCCTTATAGCGTCTATACTAAGTGAGTGCCGAAGATGACAACACCACCGAAAAATTTCTAAAATTATGTAGAATTAGGCGGCACTTTCAAATTTTTGTCACTCGACGGTTTTCATATCCTTTACGCGGGTCAAAGTTTTTATATCCTTAAAGGTCGAGTCCTTATAGCGTCTATACTAAGTGAGTGCCGAAGATGACAACACCACCGAAAAATTTCTAAAATTATGTAGAATTAGGCGGCACTTTCAAATTTTTGTCACTCGACGGTTTTCATATCCTTTACGCGGGTCAAAGTTTTTATATCCTTAAAGGTCGAGTCCTTATAGCGTCTATACTAAGTGAGTGCCGAAGATGACAACACCACCGAAAAATTTCTAAAATTATGTAGAATTAGGCGGCACTTTCAAATTTTTGTCACTCGACGGTTTTCATATCCTTTACGCGGGTCAAAGTTTTTATATCCTTAAAGGTCGAGTCCTTATAGCGTCTATACTAAGTGAGTGCCGAAGATGACAACACCACCGAAAAATTTCTAAAATTATGTAGAATTAGGCGGCACTTTCAAATTTTTGTCACTCGACGGTTTTCATATCCTTTACGCGGGTCAAAGTTTTTATATCCTTAAAGGTCGAGTCCTTATAGCGTCTATACTAAGTGAGTGCCGAAGATGACAATACCACCGAAAAATTTCTAAAATTATGTAGAATTAGGCGGCACTTTCAAATTTTTGTCACTCGACGGTTTTCATATCCTTTACGCGGGTCAAAGTTTTTATATCCTTAAAGGTCGAGTCCTTATAGCGTCTATACTAAGTGAGTGCCGAAGATGACAACACCACCGAAAAATTTCTAAAATTATGTAGAATTAGGCGGCACTTTCAAATTTTTGTCACTCGACGGTTTTCATATCCTTTACGCGGGTCAAAGTTTTTATATCCTTAAAGGTCGAGTCCTTATAGCGTCTATACTAAGTGAGTGCCGAAGATGACAACACCACCGAAAAATTTCTAAAATTATGTAGAATTAGGCGGCACTTTCAAATTTTTGTCACTCGACGGTTTTCATATCCTTTACGCGGGTCAAAGTTTTTATATCCTTAAAGGTCGAGTCCTTATAGCGTCTATACTAAGTGAGTGCCGAAGATGACAACACCACCGAAAAATTTCTAAAATTATGTAGAATTAGGCGGCACTTTCAAATTTTTGTCACTCGACGGTTTTCATATCCTTTACGCGGGAGAAAGTTTTTATATCCTTAAAGGTCGAGTCCTTATAGCGTCTATACTAAGTGAGTGCCGAAGATGACAACACCACCGAAAAATTTCTAAAATTATGTAGAATTAGGCGGCACTTTCAAATTTTTGTCACTCGACGGTTTTCATATCCTTTACGCGGGTCAAAGTTTTTATATCCTTAAAGGTCGAGTCCTTATAGCGTCTATACTAAGTGAGTGCCGAAGATGACAATACCACCGAAAAATTTCTAAAATTATGTAGAATTAGGCGGCACTTTCAAATTTTTGTCACTCGACGGTTTTCATATCCTTTACGCGGGTCAAAGTTTTTATATCCTTAAAGGTCGAGTCCTTATAGCGTCTATACTAAGTGAGTGCCGAAGATGACAACACCACCGAAAAATTTCTAAAATTATGTAGAATTAGGCGGCACTTTCAAATTTTTGTCACTCGACGGTTTTCATATCCTTTACGCGGGTCAAAGTTTTTATATCCTTAAAGGTCGAGTCCTTATAGCGTCTATACTAAGTGAGTGCCGAAGATGACAATACCACCGAAAAATTTCTAAAATTATGTAGAATTAGGCGGCACTTTCAAATTTTTGTCACTCGACGGTTTTCATATCCTTTACGCGGGTCAAAGTTTTTATATCCTTAAAGGTCGAGTCCTTATAGCGTCTATACTAAGTGAGTGCCGAAGATGACAACACCACCGAAAAATTTCTAAAATTATGTAGAATTAGGCGGCACTTTCAAATTTTTGTCACTCGACGGTTTTCATATCCTTTACGCGGGTCAAAGTTTTTATATCCTTAAAGGTCGAGTCCTTATAGCGTCTATACTAAGTGAGTGCCGAAGATGACAACACCACCGAAAAATTTCTAAAATTATGTAGAATTAGGCGGCACTTTCAAATTTTTGTCACTCGACGGTTTTCATATCCTTTACGCGGGTCAAAGTTTTTATATCCTTAAAGGTCGAGTCCTTATAGCGTCTATACTAAGTGAGTGCCGAAGATGACAACACCACCGAAAAATTTCTAAAATTATGTAGAATTAGGCGGCACTTTCAAATTTTTGTCACTCGACGGTTTTCATATCCTTTACGCGGGAGAAAGTTTTTATATCCTTAAAGGTCGAGTCCTTATAGCGTCTATACTAAGTGAGTGCCGAAGATGACAACACCACCGAAAAATTTCTAAAATTATGTAGAATTAGGCGGCACTTTCAAATTTTTGTCACTCGACGGTTTTCATATCCTTTACGCGGGTCAAAGTTTTTATATCCTTAAAGGTCGAGTCCTTATAGCGTCTATACTAAGTGAGTGCCGAAGATGACAACACCACCGAAAAATTTCTAAAATTATGTAGAATTAGGCGGCACTTTCAAATTTTTGTCACTCGACGGTTTTCATATCCTTTACGCGGGTCAAAGTTTTTATATCCTTAAAGGTCGAGTCCTTATAGCGTCTATACTAAGTGAGTGCCGAAGATGACAACACCACCGAAAAATTTCTAAAATTATGTAGAATTAGGCGGCACTTTCAAATTTTTGTCACTCGACGGTTTTCATATCCTTTACGCGGGTCAAAGTTTTTATATCCTTAAAGGTCGAGTCCTTATAGCGTCTATACTAAGTGAGTGCCGAAGATGACAACACCACCGAAAAATTTCTAAAATTATGTAGAATTAGGCGGCACTTTCAAATTTTTGTCACTCGACGGTTTTCATATCCTTTACGCGGGTCAAAGTTTTTATATCCTTAAAGGTCGAGTCCTTATAGCGTCTATACTAAGTGAGTGCCGAAGATGACAACACCACCGAAAAATTTCTAAAATTATGTAGAATTAGGCGGCACTTTCAAATTTTTGTCACTCGACGGTTTTCATATCCTTTACGCGGGTCAAAGTTTTTATATCCTTAAAGGTCGAGTCCTTATAGCGTCTATACTAAGTGAGTGCCGAAGATGACAACACCACCGAAAAATTTCTAAAATTATGTAGAATTAGGCGGCACTTTCAAATTTTTGTCACTCGACGGTTTTCATATCCTTTACGCGGGTCAAAGTTTTTATATCCTTAAAGGTCGAGTCCTTATAGCGTCTATACTAAGTGAGTGCCGAAGATGACAACACCACCGAAAAATTTCTAAAATTATGTAGAATTAGGCGGCACTTTCAAATTTTTGTCACTCGACGGTTTTCATATCCTTTACGCGGGTCAAAGTTTTTATATCCTTAAAGGTCGAGTCCTTATAGCGTCTATACTAAGTGAGTGCCGAAGATGACAACACCACCGAAAAATTTCTAAAATTATGTAGAATTAGGCGGCACTTTCAAATTTTTGTCACTCGACGGTTTTCATATCCTTTACGCGGGAGAAAGTTTTTATGTCCTTAAAGGTCGAGTCCTTATAGCGTCTATACTAAGTGAGTGCCGAAGATGACAACACCACCGAAAAATTTCTAAAATTATGTAGAATTAGGCGGCACTTTCAAATTTTTGTCACTCGACGGTTTTCATATCCTTTACGCGGGTCAAAGTTTTTATATCCTTAAAGGTCGAGTCCTTATAGCGTCTATACTAAGTGAGTGCCGAAGATGACAACACCACCGAAAAATTTCTAAAATTATGTAGAATTAGGCGGCACTTTCAAATTTTTGTCACTCGACGGTTTTCATATCCTTTACGCGGGTCAAAGTTTTTATATCCTTAAAGGTCGAGTCCTTATAGCGTCTATACTAAGTGAGTGCCGAAGATGACAACACCACCGAAAAATTTCTAAAATTATGTAGAATTAGGCGGCACTTTCAAATTTTTGTCACTCGACGGTTTTCATATCCTTTACGCGGGTCAAAGTTTTTATATCCTTAAAGGTCGAGTCCTTATAGCGTCTATACTAAGTGAGTGCCGAAGATGACAACACCACCGAAAAATTTCTAAAATTATGTAGAATTAGGCGGCACTTTCAAATTTTTGTCACTCGACGGTTTTCATATCCTTTACGCGGGTCAAAGTTTTTATATCCTTAAAGGTCGAGTCCTTATAGCGTCTATACTAAGTGAGTGCCGAAGATGACAACACCACCGAAAAATTTCTAAAATTATGTAGAATTAGGCGGCACTTTCAAATTTTTGTCACTCGACGGTTTTCATATCCTTTACGCGGGTCAAAGTTTTTATATCCTTAAAGGTCGAGTCCTTATAGCGTCTATACTAAGTGAGTGCCGAAGATGACAACACCACCGAAAAATTTCTAAAATTATGTAGAATTAGGCGGCACTTTCAAATTTTTGTCACTCGACGGTTTTCATATCCTTTACGCGGGTCAAAGTTTTTATATCCTTAAAGGTCGAGTCCTTATAGCGTCTATACTAAGTGAGTGCCGAAGATGACAACACCACCGAAAAATTTCTAAAATTATGTAGAATTAGGCGGCACTTTCAAATTTTTGTCACTCGACGGTTTTCATATCCTTTACGCGGGTCAAAGTTTTTATATCCTTAAAGGTCGAGTCCTTATAGCGTCTATACTAAGTGAGTGCCGAAGATGACAACACCACCGAAAAATTTCTAAAATTATGTAGAATTAGGCGGCACTTTCAAATTTTTGTCACTCGACGGTTTTCATATCCTTTACGCGGGTCAAAGTTTTTATATCCTTAAAGGTCGAGTCCTTATAGCGTCTATACTAAGTGAGTGCCGAAGATGACAACACCACCGAAAAATTTCTAAAATTATGTAGAATTAGGCGGCACTTTCAAATTTTTGTCACTCGACGGTTTTCATATCCTTTACGCGGGTCAAAGTTTTTATATCCTTAAAGGTCGAGTCCTTATAGCGTCTATACTAAGTGAGTGCCGAAGATGACAACACCACCGAAAAATTTCTAAAATTATGTAGAATTAGGCGGCACTTTCAAATTTTTGTCACTCGACGGTTTTCATATCCTTTACGCGGGTCAAAGTTTTTATATCCTTAAAGGTCGAGTCCTTATAGCGTCTATACTAAGTGAGTGCCGAAGATGACAACACCACCGAAAAATTTCTAAAATTATGTAGAATTAGGCGGCACTTTCAAATTTTTGTCACTCGACGGTTTTCATATCCTTTACGCGGGTCAAAGTTTTTATATCCTTAAAGGTCGAGTCCTTATAGCGTCTATACTAAGTGAGTGCCGAAGATGACAACACCACCGAAAAATTTCTAAAATTATGTAGAATTAGGCGGCACTTTCAAATTTTTGTCACTCGACGGTTTTCATATCCTTTACGCGGGAGAAAGTTTTTATATCCTTAAAGGTCGAGTCCTTATAGCGTCTATACTAAGTGAGTGCCGAAGATGACAACACCACCGAAAAATTTCTAAAATTATGTAGAATTAGGCGGCACTTTCAAATTTTTGTCACTCGACGGTTTTCATATCCTTTACGCGGGTCAAAGTTTTTATATCCTTAAAGGTCGAGTCCTTATAGCGTCTATACTAAGTGAGTGCCGAAGATGACAACACCACCGAAAAATTTCTAAAATTATGTAGAATTAGGCGGCACTTTCAAATTTTTGTCACTCGACGGTTTTCATATCCTTTACGCGGGTCAAAGTTTTTATATCCTTAAAGGTCGAGTCCTTATAGCGTCTATACTAAGTGAGTGCCGAAGATGACAACACCACCGAAAAATTTCTAAAATTATGTAGAATTAGGCGGCACTTTCAAATTTTTGTCACTCGACGGTTTTCATATCCTTTACGCGGGAGAAAGTTTTTATATCCTTAAAGGTCGAGTCCTTATAGCGTCTATACTGAGTGCCGAAGATGACAACACCACCGAAAAATTTCTAAAATTATGTAGAATTAGGCGGCACTTTCAAATTTTTGTCACTCGACGGTTTTCATATCCTTTACGCGGGTCAAAGTTTTTATATCCTTAAAGGTCGAGTCCTTATAGCGTCTATACTAAGTGAGTGCCGAAGATGACAACACCACCGAAAAATTTCTAAAATTATGTAGAATTAGGCGGCACTTTCAAATTTTTGTCACTCGACGGTTTTCATATCCTTTACGCGGGTCAAAGTTTTTATATCCTTAAAGGTCGAGTCCTTATAGCGTCTATACTAAGTGAGTGCCGAAGATGACAACACCACCGAAAAATTTCTAAAATTATGTAGAATTAGGCGGCACTTTCAAATTTTTGTCCCTCGACGGTTTTCATATCCTTTACGCGGCTCAAAGTTTTTATATCCTTAAAGGTCGAGTCCTTATAGCGTCTATACTAAGTGAGTGCCGAAGATGACAACACCACCGAAAAATTTCTAAAATTGTGTAGAATGAGGTGACACTTTCAAATTTTTGTCACGCGACGGTTTTCATATCCTTTACGCGGCTCAAAGTTTTTATATCCTTAAAGGTCGAGTCCTTATAGCGTCTATACTAAGTGAGTGCCGAAGATGACAACCGCACCGAAAAATTTCTAAAATTATGTAGAATCATTTGGCATATTCATATTTTTGTCACCCGTGAATTTTCATATTAACAGCGCGGAACCAAATTTCTACATACCCACTTGCTATGAAAAACAGCTGTTTACAAAGTTTCAGCAACGTTGCTGGCTTATATACTTCAAGGTATATAAGGTTTTTCAATGTTCTGAGCGCCTCTGTGGCCCACTTCCATTTTGTAGCGTTTCTGGTTTGACAGTTCCAGCAACGTTGCTATCTTAGCGCAGGTGAGCAATTATATATATTTTGAGTTCTTAGCTGCCAGATCGAATTTCCAATGAAATTCTGCTTTTTCCAAGGAGAAAAGAGAACAATAGGTCACACGCCAATGAAATGAGTGCAGTAACATTAAGAGACGAATTATCCTCCGTTTTTTTACTTCTGTGCGTTTCGTGGTCACATTACCAATTATTTGTCCGCTGCGTTTCCGAGCAGCATTAGAATATAAGTAGTTATTGATCCAATTCTTGACACACATTATGTGCGGCATCAAATTAACAAACGTTATAGATATAAAGAAAAATGGTAGTAAATATTCCATCCCGCATATAAAGCATAAAAGTATTAAATTTGGTACTGAACGGAACTTTTTTAAGATAAGATAGGTAAGATATCACCGGACCACTTTCAGTCTATCTCCTTGGCCCTTTTTGCTTTCCCATTCTATCTCTCCCCAAAATTTCCCACATGGCGTTGTATTTTGTAGTGTATGACCACCACCTTATTGGACGAGTATAATTTCGGAACTTCGAATATAATACTATAAGCACTATAATTTATATTATATTGTGAACATACCCTACACCCGAAGGGAGTAGGATATATTCACTTTGTTCTTCCGTTTGTAACGCAGAGAAGGAGACGAGATAGATATAGAAAAGTATATATATTCTTGCTCAGCGTCAACTACTGAAATTTACCGATTTAGCTCTGTCCGTCCGTCTGTCTGGCTGGCTGTCTGTCTGTTGAAATCACGATTACGGGAGAACGAAAAGAGATATCGCGATGAAATTTGGCACAAATATTCGTTTTTATGTAGGGCTGTTTGGGATTTTAAAATCGGTGAGATCGGTAAACAGCCACCCCCACTTTACATACGGAATGTAAAGGCACCTCGTTTCATAAAATTTTACAATCTTAATATTTTATAAACCCTTCGAGATATTAAGGTATAATTTTATTTCGGAACATATAGCGCCATTACTAAAACGTATTAGAAAAAGGGGCGTGCCACGCCCACTTATAACAAAGTTGGAAATATCTCATGAACGGTATAAGATATTGAGATGTAATTTATCAGGATATATAGGGACGCATTACCAATAAGCTTGCCAAAAATGGGCGTGCCACGCCCACTGCCACCACCCATTAAAAAGTTGTTAATATCTTGTAGCGGTATAAGATATTAACACGAAATTTTATCACGAGGTATCTACAGGTATTACCAATTTGTATACAGTATCTAGAGAGATTACAGAAACATTTGCCTGAAAGGGGCGTGGTCTGCCTACTTATACAAAAGTTGTTAAGTGGCGAAATTATAATTTTTTCAGTTACTCGGGTGTAGGGTATTTAGATTTCGGCCGGGCCGAAGACAACACTTTTACTTGTTTTACTTATAAAAACGTGCGGTTCTTATATTTTCTCAAAAACGAACGTGAAGGTAAAATTACATGAAACATACTACCACGAGTTAATCATGTTTTAAATGTTTTTTTAAAAAGGATTGTATATTAAATTGTGATAGCGTACGTTTTTGTAAAAACATGAACGCAAAATTTTGTGAAACTTATGTTATAAAAAGTTGAATAAGTTGCTAATTGTACACTACAGCCATGGTCTGTTGGAGGCTATTTGCATACCTTGCGGAGAGACACTGAAAGCCATAGAAGTGTAATTTAGCAATTTGTATCCGTATTTGCGGTTATTACCTATCTCTAATGTTACATTTTATTGATGTTATGAAGTTATTTTATTTTATTAGCTTCAGAGCTTGAAGATAGAACTAGCACCTATTCTATTTCAGTCTTTAAAACCTAGAGCTGAATAAAGATCTCAAAATTGTAATCTTTATGTGATAATTTGAAAGACCACCATATAATTTTGGCAGTCCTTCCAAAAAACCTATAGGTTTTTGAAGATTAAAAACTGACCAATAAAAACTTCAAAAAAATTGCCCTATATAATCTGCTTAAAATTCCCTATTCTACTTAAAATTTACACTAACCATATGGCCATGGTCGTCACATTCAATTACAATGAATTTCATAACAGTTCTCGTTTGCAAGTTTTCAAGGTACATATGTTATTTGCATTGAAGAAGGTAATATGGTATTTACATAAAACGGATTTAGTTAGATTTAGACTATATCCGGATTTAGAAGCTAAATTCATCTATAAAACCAGATTTATTGCACAGAAATTGTTGTTGTGGATCTAGCATTAATCCAATATGAAATCAGTATTTACGTGTCCGCAACTCTGGGTCGTAGTTCAGAATACTTACCAATCTAGCGTCGTCTCTATCTACAACTAGTGTAATAGAACCAGATAAATTTTGTTCATAAAATCATTCTGTTCAAAATAAAATACAAAACAAACGAAGTTTGGTTTGAACTGCTGTAGAACTTATATATAGATTGTCAAAATAAATAGGGATATTTTATTTCAACACTTTATTAGCTGATCGATTGTCGAAAGCATAAATCCAGATTTATATTTTTAGGTAAATACCAAATAGCAACAGCAACAAAAATTTAATAGAACATAATTTCGAACAACTAATAGAAAATAAGAACTTTTGTAGTAGAAAAAGAGTGGCATCTCTGTCAAGAACAAAATTGCCACTATACAGCAATTATTGCCCGTTTTCTTTCATCTTGTTCCACACTGATGTTGCCACGCAGAGCCGAAAACTAACATTGTAATTATCCAAATCAGAATATCGTCTTTATTCTTGATTTTTAAAAATTTTGGGGTTCTGTTGTTACCATCAGGAGTAACAATAGAAGTACCAAAAGGAGGTGAAGTCGGTGTTTGAATTGTAATTTCTAAGCGAATATTTCCGTGTTACGGACAAGAATTAAATTTATTTTCTTTAAATTACATTTGTATAATCATGACATTATAAACGTAAAAAATATAATATAAACGATAATGAAAGAAAAAATTTTATCTAATTAAGTTTTCGAAATATTATTTACCTTAATAATGCATTTTGTAGAGGAAAAACTTATTAAACAGAATCTCTCTCTCTCAGAATTTTTGTCTGTAAAAATAAAAAATCTGTCTAGTCTGGGAAATATAACATAAAACTTACTTACAGACAAAGTAGTCCGATAACCTTTTACAGTTAAAATTCTCTATTTAAAATTTAAAAAAACACGCCTGTAGCTAATTTTCCTACATTTTAATCTCTTTTATACCAAAAAAAAATTTTTGAACTGTTAGTGCTTGTATTCCTTGCAATGTAAATTATCACAAAAATTAATATGCAGCTTTTTAAAAAATTTCCAAAAATATAATTTTTTACGTTTTTTTAAGTGGCAGCAATTGCAAAGCAAATCACTCATACAGAATTTATCAGTATTTTTCATTCTCATAAATTGCTTTGAAATATTTTAAAATTAAAGCAATTTGATTATAAGGAATTATAATGGGCAATAAATCTTCGTTGCTGCTACGTCCTGAAGAAATCGCACAAATCCAGGAAGAAACAGGGTGTAAGTTAATGGGGTGTAAGTTAGTGGGATGTATGCTTACAATCTTTTGGCCTTGATATGAAATAAAATTTTATCCAAGCAATCGCAAGATACTATATGGCAAATTGTGTGTACTTGAGGCCTATATATTCGCGGTCACCCAATCATGCACTCGATCATTGCTTGACCTAATGATGTTTTAGAATATTAAAAGCGACTTAAGAATTTTATTGTTAGAGCGACAACCAAACACAAATTCGTAATATATATACAGAATCAAGTTTGTTCAACAAGTATAAATATTTAGCAAGTAACAAGTACTGAAAATCTAATCTATAACACACCTACTGGATGAAGCTACTGTTAAACCCAGCAGAGGACTGCAATGAGAATGTTTTGGTAAAGGCAATCCTTTTGTCATTATATCAGCAACCATCTCATCAGTACTTAAATATTGAATTTGCAATTTTGTTCATTAATTATATCTCGCAAGAAATATGCTTTGAACGTGCGTGGTATGTGCCTTTTTGTGACAGGTTGATAGCGCCTTTGTTGTCACATCTAAGTACGAGTTCTTGATTTGTGTCGCACAGTTCCTTGAATAGGGCCTTTAGCCACAGAGCTTCTTGAGACGATGCAGCCAGAGCCATGTATTCAGCTTCGGTTGTTGAGAGTGCGACGGTGGGCTGCTTCTTCGAATTCCAAGATATATTTGCGCCTTGAAATTTAAAGACTTATCCAGTCGTCGATTTCCTACCATCTGTATCCCCAGCTCAGTCGGCATCAGAGAAGCCCTCTAGGTGTCCATTTGTATCCTTCGTGAATTCAAGCTTGTAATTGCTTGAACCTTTTATGTAACGTAGAACGCGTTTAAAGGCTATTCAGTGTGCTTTGCCGTGATTGTTGTTGAATTTTGATAACGCTCCCACTGCGAAGGATAAATTCGGTCGACTGACTTGAGCAGCATACATAATGCTTCCAATGGCTTCTTAATACGGAACTGAATGTTGTATCCTCCGCAAGTTCTGGATAATTTTTCCTTTGATAATTTTTGATTTATGTCCAGGGGCGTTTTGACGGCTTTGGAGTCACCCATATTGAAACGTTCCAAAACGTCTTTAATGTACCGTTCCTGGTCGATCCATAACTTTCCTTTTTTACGGTCTCTATTCGTTTTCCGAGCGCATATTTCGCTTCTCGCAGATCTTTCATCTTAAAGTTACGCGCCAGATCCTGTTTGATCTTCTTTTCATTAGTTTCCTCGTTGAGTTCGCTTTGCAAAAACGCTGTAACCACACATTTGGTCAATGTCCAGGTTAAATCTGACCGCTGGACTTGGTAGTAAGCGAATAGATCCATAGCGTACAACTGGGGAAAAGGTCTTTTCATCTATTCCATAGCGCTGTGAGTATCCTTTGACAACTAGTCTCGCTTTGTATCTTTCTACACATCCTTGTGCATTGTATTTTGTCTTAAATGTCCACTTAAAGTCGATCGCTTTCTTTCCTTTTGGCAGTTCAGTAAGATCCCAAGTCTGGTTCTCGAGTAGTGCACGGAATGCTTCATCCATTGCAATTTGCCATTGCTTGCTGTTTGGACCGTTCATTGCATCTTTGATTGTTTTTGGATCACCATGTAAGTCGCATGCGGTGTAGGATACATAGTCATATCTAATTATTGGCTTTTTGATTCTTGACGATCTTCTTAGATTTTTCGCAGTTTCAATTCCAGCTTCTGATGATTCTTCGATCTCACCGTTTGACTCACCTGAGAAAAAATCGTCTTCATTTGATGTTTCCAATTGTTCGGCTTCCGACTCTTTGTTTTGCTTTTTAGAGTCTTTCTCTGGATTTACTTCTGTTGATTTTCTTTCAGTTTCTCCCACTAAATTGTAACTGGGAAATATTTCGCAGTAGGAAATATCGTTTGTGACAGTTTCTTTTGAAATTGTTGTTTCCAAGAAACCGCATCTCTGCTAATCGCTATGTTTTTATTTAATTTGTCGTAGAATCTGTATGCCTTCTGATTCTCGCAATATCCGATGAAAGTGGCTTCCTTTCCCTTGACATCCAGCTTCCTTCTCTTTAGGAATATGGATAATTGCTTTGCAGCCAAAGATTTTAAGGTGCTTCAAGTTTGGCTTCCGTCTGGACCAAGCTACCTCTGGGGTTATATAGTCTAGACCAGGGGTGTCAAACTCATTTAGGTCATGGGGCATTTCTCATGACTGATAAGATGCAGGCGGGCCAAGTACCACCAAAAAATAATAGCTTATGCAAGATAAGCTTTAAATTAAATTTTAATTACTTACCGATGCTATTTCGACGACTTTAATGGTCTCTGATTTAAAGTAATAATATATAATTGCTATGTTATTGTTCATATTTAAGCATTTATTTAATTCGAAATATTTACAGAATTCTAATTAGTCTTTTTTACCGGACGCTTGAGAGCGCTTTTTTTCTACTAGTTTTTCAATATCTGGATTCAAAGACTGGGAACAAACAATCTTTGTTATGGCAGATAAATGTTTATCAGTTAGCCTTGTTCTATGAATGGTCTTATTTATTTTCATGCATGAAAATAATTGTTCGCACAAGTAGGTGCTTCCAAAGTAAGATAAAATTTCTGCAGCAAAATTTTTTATTTCTGGATATCTATCGCCTAAATAGGAATATATTTTGGGAATTCCTACTTCGCGATATTTATCTTTTAAAATCGAGTCATTCTGGAAATCAATTAATTCTAGTTGTATCGAAATTGGAGCTTTTTCAACTTCAAAGGAAAAAGGTGCAATAAAAAGAGAAAAAATTTGTTCTAAATCTTTAAAATCATTAAAACGTTTATCGAACTCTTTTTTAATTTCGTCAATTTTATTGCAAAATTGTGAAAATGAGCAATTTTGATTTTGCATTTTTAATTGTTCACACGTAGGAAAATGCGTTAAAACGTTTTTTTGTAAATGACTTTTAAACAAAGTTAGTTTTTTTACAAAACTCGTTATTGCATCGTACATATTTGTTATTAATTGATCTTTGCCTTGCAACATAATATTAAGATTATTTAGGTGGCATGTAATATCTGTCAAAAATGCCAGGTCTTTTACCCACAAAGGGTCTTTTATAACTGATATATGTTTGTTCTCTTCATCTTTCATTTCAAGAAATACAATTATTTCCTCCAAAAGCAGATAGAAGCTCTTCAAAACTTTGTGACAGGACAACCAACGAACTTCTGTGTAATAAGGAAGATCTTCGAATTCGGATTCGAAATCTCGAAGGAACGAAATAAATTGGCGATGGTTAAGTGCTCTTGATCGAATAAAGTTCACTATCTTTGTTACTGTTTTAAGTACTTCGTCCATTTTTAATATTTTTGAACAGAGAACTTGTTGGTGAATAAGGCAATGGAAAGTCCTGATTTTTGGTTTATCTGGATATTCGCCTTGTAATTTTTTTGAGAGCCTTGACACAAATCCTTTAGTTTCACCCGTCATTGATTTAGCGCCGTCAGTTGTTACAGAAACAAGTTTGTCAAGAGAGATTTTAAAATTTTCTAAAATCCTCCATACGGCATCAAAAATATCTTCACCAGTTGTAGTTCCATGAAGAGGGATAATTTCCAGCAATTCTTCGATGATCCTCATGTTATTATCGCAACCACGAACAAAAACAGCAACTTGTGCAACATCTCTTACATCCGTGCTTTCATCAATCGCAATTGAAAAAAACTTGACATTGGTAGATATTTCCTGAAGCTGTGAACTGACGTTATCTGCTATTTCAGTAATTCTTTCTGCTACTGTATTTCTTGATAATGATATATTCCGAAATAAGTGTACCTTTTCTGGACAAACCAATTCCGCAGCTTTTATCATACATTGCTTGATCAAAGAACCATCAGTAAATGCTTTTGAATGTTTTGCTAATAAATAGCTTATTTCGTAACTGGCTCTTGTCGCTGATTCATTACTTTTCACAAATTTTGTAAGCGCTCGCTGCTGGCTAATGAGTGAATTTTTCATTGTTTTCAATTTTTCTTCTCTTATTTTCCCTTGGAAGCACGAAAATTGCTCTTCGTGATAAGTGCTATAATGTCGCTTTATATTGTATTCTTTAACAACACTTATTGATTCTTTACAAATCAAGCACGTGATTTTATTATTCACTTCCACGAAAAAAAAGTTTAGCTCCCACCTTTCTTGAAATTTTCTTCCCTCGGCATCAATCTTTCGTTTTTTATTTAGTGTTGCAAGTGACATTTTCTGTATAAAAATTGAGATTTAATTTAAATGTAAAAAATTAACACAAACACCACTTACTTACTTTGTTTAATAAGTTATAATAAAACACAACCCACAAATTCGTAAAACACAGATCAGGACAAAAAACTAGCGCAAATGCCTTCCTATTGGCCTATTTACTTTATGAACATCGACTGTTTTCATCAGGCCTTATCGAACGACTGTGACGCGAAATGCTTCGAAACCAAGCATTAACAAAACTAACGAACAAGAATATTACCGTTAGCCAGCGTAAAAAAATGCATTCGTAATGAAGTAAAACAAAGGAAAGGATTGTGGCACCAAGTGCTTGACCGTCACTGTTATAAGAGTTGTAAAAACAAAGAAATGAAGCATGAAAAGAACATGAAGAAAACACAAAGAAAGAAAAAAGCTGAGAACACCGAAATAAAAAAAGAGAAAGAAAACGAAGAGCAAAAAGTGCTGCTCTCAAGCAGACTAGATTTTTATGCTGTCAAAAAACCCACAAAATTTATATAATGAGAATAATATGCGCTGCTGAGTAGGTGGTAGCTATGAGTCTTTTTTTGCAAGCATGTTTTTGCAATAATATCCCGATTATTATAGTTAGTTCCTTTGTAGCATATTGTTTTGGTTTTTATTTCATTTAAAGCATTGCGGGCCACAAAAAACATATCGCGGGCCGCATGCGGCCCGGGGGCCGCCAGTTTGACACCCCTGGTCTAGACTTTTGCACGGCGTTCAATTGATTAAGTAAACTGCTGTGTTTGCAACTTCGGCCCAAAATTGTTTTTCAAGCCTGGCTTCGATAAGTAAACTGTCGTTCCGACACACCATTTTGTTGAGGTGTGTATGGGACCGTCGTTTGATGTTGAATTCCACTGCTTATTAGAATTCGTTGCATTTTCTTGTTGCAGTATTCTGTTCCATTATCACTTCTAAGAACCTTGATGTGCTTCCCTGTCTGATTTTCTACGAACCTTTTGAATTCCAAAAATGGATTCAATTCAATCCAATTAAAGTTTATTATTAGTCGTTATCACACATAAGAGTTAAAACTCTTTTACATGCGATCTGCCTCTTCTTCTTTGCTTCTCAAGAAGTATGCGAATACTTTTCGTGTAAAGTCATCGATGAATGTGAGCATGTAACGCGAGTCTCCAATTGAAATCTGCTCCATTGGACCACAAATGTCCGTATGAATAAGCTCAAGTAGTTCTTTAGCTCTTGTACCAACCTCCTTGAAGGCTAACCTTGTCATTTTTCCTTTAATACATCTGTTGCAGTTTTCATTTAATGTTCCACATGCGATGCCACTTACAGCCCCGGAAATCATTCTTTTCATGGTTTCATTGTTGACACATCCAATGCGCTTATGCCAAATTTCTACATTTGGAAATTTTGCGTTTGTGGTGTAAGCGCTTTCTCATTTTTCTAGACTCAGTCGAAACATACCGTTTAATAATTCTCCTATTGCAATTGTCTCCTTCGTTGTCGATTACTTTGCATCCTTTGTTATTGAACCACACCTCGTGACCTTTCTTCACTATTTTGGAGATCGACAGTAAGTTGATACATAAGTCTGGAACATGTAATACGTCCGCGAGAGATACGTTCCGCGTCTTTGAGTTTGATGTCCGCACTCGTATTTCGACTTTTCCAATCCCTTTGACAGTGCTGCTTTCGTTTTTTTACGACCTAAATCAGCTTCAACTTAATTGCATCACCGGTGATTTTGATCCCTGAGCTCTGGATACCCATTATCATTGGTTTATAACCTTCGGGAAGACCAGCTAGCATAATCGATCCAACCCACTCTTCGTCAATGTTCAACCCAGCTGCTCTTAGTTTGTGTGCAGTGTTAAGTATGTCGTTGACATAATCCTCTGTTGACGAGAAATCTTGCAACCTTGAACAAAATTTCTGGATCAGTTCCACCCTTCGCACTAGTCCGGAGTCTTCGAATACACTCGCGAGCACGTCCCCTATAATTTTAGCGCTCTGGCAGTCCCGAATGTGGGGATAAATTGTTTTTTCCATTAGTAGAATCAATTCAGCGTTGGCTTAAACCAGTTTATCTTCATTTAATTCCATGCCTTCTATCGCCTTCCAAAAATTCTTCATCTGAAAATATGCTGTGACTGCAAATTTCCAGTCCTCAAAATTTTCAGTCTCGCAGCCTCTCTATTTGCATATTAATAGACATCCTTGAATTTTATAGTACAATACTGTCTTGATATTGTCCACACGATAACTGATGCACTAATTGAAAATAAATTCTTATTTGTCTGGGTTCATAACCTGATATTTTAGAATATTAAAAGCGACTGAAGAATTTTATTGACAGAACGACAACAAAATACAAATTCATAATATATATAGAGAATCAAGTTTGTTCAACAAGTATGAATATTTAGCAACTAACAAATCTAATTTATAACAACTAAGGCTACAAATAACCAATTGGTGTTGATTATAGGTCAATTTAACTTTTTCATCAACACCAAGAATTCAAGTTTAAATTGCTATTAGCTAGGCAGACAAAAGTATGGAAACTATTGTGTATGTTTTCAATTGTAACTGAGAAGACAAATTAAAAAGAAAATTATCAAAAAAAAAGAAAAAATATAATTAGAAATGAGAAAACAAGTTTTTCTATTACCAATGACGAAATATTAGTTACCTTAATAATGCATTTTTTAGAGGAAAAATTTATTAAACAGAATTTCTCTCTCTCAGAATTTTTCTCTGTAAAAAATAAAAAATATGTCTGGGAAATATAACACAAAATTCTTACAGACAAAGTAGTCCGATAACCTTTTACGGATAAAATTCTTTATTTAAAATTAAAAAAAATACGCCTGTAGCTATTGTTCCTATATTTTAATCACTTTTATACCAAAGAAAAAATTTTTGAACTGTTAGTGCTTGTATTCCTTGGAATGTAAATTATCACAAAAATTAATATGCAGCTTTTTAAAAAATTTCCAAAAATAATATTTTTTACGTTTTTTAAGCGGCAGCAAATGCAAAGCAAATCACTCATACAGAATTTATCAGTATTTTTCATTCTCATAAATTGCTTTGAAATATTTTAAAATTAAAGCAATTTGATTAGAAGGAATTATAATGGGCAATAAATCTTCGTTGCTGCTACGTCCTGAAGAAATCGCACAAATCCAGGAAGAAACAGGGTGTAAGTTAATGGGATGTATGCTTACAATCTTTTGGCCTTGATATGAAATAAAATTTTATCCAAGCAATCGCAAGATATGGCAAATTGTGTGTACTTGAGGCCTATATATTCGCGGTCACCCAATCATACACTCGATCATTGTTTGACCTAATGATGTTTTAGAATATTAAAAGCGACTGAAGAATTTTATTGTTAGAACGACAACAAAATACGAATTCATAATATATATACAGAATCAAGTTTGTTCAACAAGTATAAATATTTAGCAAGTAAAAAGTACTGAAAATCTAATTTATAACACTCCCACTAGATGAAGGTACTGTTAAACCAACCCAGCGGTGAACGTTGTCGCCGCGTGTTTCACTGCTGAAACTGACCCTTCATCAGGGTTTGATGAAATCGCTGATGCCAACGCTGACGCTGAAGTCGTGGCTGCCGACCGCTCTGCTGGGTCGTGCACGAGTGTGTGGTGACGTTGGTGGCATATTCTACAGTTGAATTTAGACCGACACTGAGCCACCGAGCCACATGCGGCTGCATCTGTGAGAGGCAGAATGCTGTCCGTATTTTGCGTAAATGCTTCAAAAACCTGCTCAAGTCGTTCCATCCGCGTGACTACTTGCTCAAAGGTAACGTTCTCAACTGCCTGCTGTGCGAACGTATAAGCTTTTGTAATTAACGTTTTGAACCTACCTCGAATCTGTATAAGTGCTGCGGACTGAGTTGCTGCCATTGCTGATTAATTTCACCCTATCCGGCTCGAAGGAGCAATTTTTATGATGATGAATATAGTTAAATTTATTTGATTTGTCAATATGGAAATATATATGTAAAATGAGTGTGCGCTGAGTGCTCTGGATTCTATGATGCGTTGTCGACAGCTGCTAATTCAGACTCAACTCAATCACACTTCAGCAAGCTATTCCTTGCCTACCGCCACTGCGTAATTCCAAAAAACCGGTAGTCCAGACCTAATGCGCAGTATACTATAAAAACGCAGTATACTATGTTCGTGGCGCGACCGCAACAACAACGAGCAAAGAGAGCGACGTCAGCTGCAATCTGAGTTGCGGAATAATACCGCACAGAATGTAACAAATGAGGTGACCAGGCGTACAAAATCTACACGTGAGGTGACCAGGCGTTCATGATCATATATTAAATATTTCCTAGTTGACTCTTAGCTAATTTAGGATAGCCGAAATCAACTTGTTGATACGAAATTGGTCCGAGAAGAACGCAATCCTCACCACTTCAACGGATATGACATTGCCACAGATGGCCTGAAACAATGTCCAACGATTCGTAAATCTTACTTACAAACTAACCCTAAATATTGAAAAGAATAAAAAGAAAAAAATATACGCAATATACAAAAAAAAAACAAAAACGAAGACATTAAAAAATATTATAAGAATTAATATTAAAATAGAATAAAAAGAAATTGATTTAAAAAAAAAATCAGAAAGAGAAAAAGATGTAGAATAAAATAAGAGAAAAAAAATTAAATATAAAAAAAAGTTAAAGAAAAAAAAAGACAAGAGAATGAAAAAAAAGAAGAATTTTACTAACACAACTAATTTAAACTAACCACTCACTTTTAAATACGTGCGTTTCAGTAAGCAAAAACTTGCTTACTTAAACGCAAATTACAACACTTGTACAAGAAAGGGTACAAATTACTTCGTTGCTCCAAAACGGCAACGTCCCAGGTTTTTGAAAACCAAAGAAATTCGAAACCTAAAAGAAAAAAAAAGAACCCTGAGGAAGATTTGTTCCAAGCCGTTTTTACGGCATTGCACTCCGCAAGCACATTATGCTGGCGACGCGTTTAATTGCGACCGTTTATTTACGTAAACGGTAGAATTTTTTAAAAAGGAAAGAAAAAGAAAAATCGTTTCAGCAAGCAAGAAAATTTGCTTATTAAATCGACGTTTAAATGAGAAAGAGAAAAACAAAATTATATTGTAATTAAATTGAAAAATAATGTGTAATATCATTTTATGGAATTTTCAAGTAGGTTTATTATTAGAAACTTACATTTAATAAAACTACTATTAAATAAATTGTATAGTTTTAAATTGAAAATTTGTATAAATACAATTAAAATTCAATATTACAATATGTACCTTCTAATTCGTAGCATTATACCAATAAATAGAATTAAGACACAGAACCACAACAGCATCGAGCAAGCAGCTACAACAACCATAACAACAGCGAGCAAGCAGCAACAACAACGGCGACAAGAACTCCAAAACTCGAATGTCGCTGATATGCTGCCGACTTGATCCAGAGATGTCATTCGCGTTTTTTGCGGAAACTCTAAAATTTGAAGGCCGCTACGTACCAATTAATTTCCTGGATGTCGTCACAAATCTGAGAGGCAATAAACAGACCACACCACAGTTTATCTCGGGACAATAAGTCACCTTTGACACCGAACCGGGCTGTAGTCTGCCACAGCTACGGATATTACACTACATCACTACAGAGCATAATTCTGTTTAATTGCACTTTTATAAACAAACTCCGTCCAGACAATCGTTAAAGAAGTGGATTGATCGCACTTGACGAATTTCTAATTAGGTAATTGGAAAAGACGCAATGAAAGTAGCACTGAAGTTGGCTGCAGTTTTATTTCTCTGCCTGAAATGTAGTTGGGCCTACAAACTGGTGGTTATGGTGCACGGAATACTTCCGGGGTCAGAGTCCATGGTGATGTTGGTTCGCCAAGTGGAACAGCAACATCCAGGAACCAGGATCTACAATTGCAATAAGTACAGCGTTTGGTACAGCTTAGAGAGTACATGGAAACAAGTCCAGGAGCTGCGTGACTTCACACACATCAACCACAACCACAACACACGTGAACAACGAGGATACACTAAGGTAGAACTTAAGGTAGACTTAAGTTAGATAATATTAGATAATTAATATAAACCACTCCTGTATCATATTGTACAGGAAAAATTAATACCGCTTCACGATATTAATTTTTTCTTTCCCTAAGGGTGGAGGGATGTTGTATGCCGCATTCACACCGTCAAGGCAAGAACATTGGCACTTGTTAATAACTCAGTTAGTGAGTCAAGGTCAAGTTCAGCCTTTAGTGCAAGCCAAGCATTTTGTTTTGGGAAGCTCGAAAGCCAAGCGAGCAACCAGCACTCTGCATGGTAGCAAGTGTGGAAGCTAATTATAAGCTCCGGGCAAAGCTCTGGAAAGCCAAGATAGTAACCAGCACCGTCTGCATGGTAGCAAGTGTGGAAGCTAATTGCCACCAAATAGCTTTTCTCGAGCTCAACCCAAGCAGCTTTCGGAATAAATAAAATTAGCCAAAACAAAAAGCAAAGAGCAAACGCGGAAGAATTAAATCGTTCCCAATTTAATTCTGCCGACGTTAATATTGGCAAATATTAATATTAAGAATTTAATATTGCAAAATAGTGGAATTGCGACATACCGGTCCACTTTAATTTCGCCGACGACTACGTCGACCGAGCTTAAGTAGAAATGATTTAATGTTTGAAAGTAGAGTTCTGTTTGTGAGACCATAGCGCGCAGACCGGCGCTGCATTGAAATAAATAAAAAGGGACGTTAGAAGAGGAACAAGGCTTTTCATTGGGAGGACCCGCATTCTTTTCAGAAGGACACTACAACACCGCCCACTCATACAAAAGTTGTCAATATTTCATAATGATGTAAAATAATTAATTTTTAAATAATTAATAATTAAATTAAATTAATTCGTGATTATCGTGGAGTATTAAGAGACATTTATAAAATGTTTTGCAAAAATAGGCGTGGTCCGCCTACTTATACAAAAGTGAACTGAAGAAATAATTTTTTTAGCTACTCGGGTGTACGGTATTTAGACCTCGGCTTAGCTGAAGACCATTAACTGACCCATCCGTTGCAAAAATTTCGAAATTTTTGTTCTTGAAGGCAGGCAGAGTTTCCGCATATGTTGCGTGCAATATTTATTTTTCTAGAACTGAAGAATGAAAATAGATTTGTAATACAAGTGATGTTATATTTTAAAATCGATGCTTTAGTATGCAAAGCAGAAACTATAACTGTAGTTGCAATATTTATTTAGGAATCTTACCTTGACAATCTCTCTTGCTTTATGTTTGGGTGGCAGTTCTGTAGTTAAAGCGTACAAAACATTAAAGCTTATATCCTAAGCACCTTCTCAGGCGGAAATTTTAAAAGTCAGCAATTTTCTTGTCAATATAAGTGGGTGAGTGGTATGTGGCAGTGCGTGGATACTAAATTTTTGAACTCACTATTGATTTGTATAGATTGATGGCCGACTTAGGATTCACACCATGTTTAAAATTTGTCATAATTTTTAGAGCATTTAAGTTTGATGTTGATTCAAAAAGAACCTCTTTGTACTGATCTGAAAAAGTCAGGTTCGAATTTACACACTGACCATGGAATTTTAGGAAGAAACTTGCCGGATATTGCTGTTGTTGATTTTTAATTTAACTGTCTCTTTGAGCCTTTAGCCACGAAGCACAAATGAGAATTTTCAATGTCAAAGGTTAAACTCAACTTTTGGAGAAGAGCTTTGATTTGTGATTTTTAACTGTTTTTATGAAGGATTGCCAAAAGAGATTATTGCAAAATCATCAGCATATTGAAAAACCAATGTCCTGTTATCTTGGAATAACCGTAAAGATCTGGTATAAATGTTGAAAACATTTATTTATAGTTAATTGTGAAAACGTAGACAAGGGCCCTGAGGAAGCCCGTCTTAATTTTAATGGACTCAACCCAAGAGTCCGTTCTTCTAGAGAAAAAATTTAGGATCCAAGCAGATATGTATATCCTCTGGCAAATTTACGGACATGAAAACTTCCCTTAAGACCCATAAGTCAACACAGTGCATATGCCTTATTAATATCGAAACTGAAATTTTTGCATTGAAACCAAGTTTCTGTTGAGACCAGGTGACACATTTCATTAATTCACATACTAGTTGTTTTTCGTAAATATCCAAAGGATCTTGAAGAGATAATCGAATTATCATTGAAAGAAATGAGAGCTATAGGTCTGAACTTTTCGATTAAGGACAGATCTCTGCCTTTTTGGGTATTGGTACAACTTTGATAATTCTTCAGTCCTCACGAATGCTGCCGCAATCCAGTGAAAGTTTAAACAATCTAGGATGCTTTGCTGGGTGTCCTCCTAGAGTGCTTTAATATATTTGCATTTTATGCCATCAACACCCGGAGTAGAGTTTTTTTACACATCACAAAACTCAATAAAAGAAAAGGCATTTGTTTGTGTCTGTTGTTTTGTGTTGGAGATGACAAAAGATTTTCCCGGCGGAATTTTATTCTTATTACAATGCAAAATGTCGTGCGTTAAAACTTATAGGGGACAGTAGGGTATCCAGCTCTATTGAAACCTTGGAGCGTCGTCGTGATGTAGGGTGTGTAGCACTATTTTACCGCTACTTTCACGGTAAATGTTCCTCTGAAGTAGCCAGCCTGATTCCTCCGGTTCAGGTATTTAGCAGAACTACTCGGCTTTCCAGAGCGGTGCACCCCTTTTATGTCGCGATTCCGTTCCAACGAACCACGCATTACCGTGAGAGTTCGTTTTTCGGTCGCGTCGTTAGATTGTGGAATAATCTCCCTGCGAATGTCTTCCCGCCCACTTACAGCGTCGAAACGTTTAAGCGAAGTGTAAACCGTCACTACTCCCTCTTTCCCCCTTCCCACTAACCTGTCATCCCTTCGGAACCAACAAATGCTGTTCATGGATAGGGGGCATCCCCTGAGCTTGGTTTCATCTGTCATAAAAAAAAAAAAAAAAGGACTGTTTCTTGGCATATCCCACTTTTCTGTTTTGTTATTTCCTTTAAAAATTTTTGGTGGTCACGAATTGCCCTCCAAAAGTCCCGATTGTTGGAGGACAAACTTGACTTTCTAGAAAGTAAATCTTAAGCTCCTTCTTAGCTTTATTTATGGCACAATCCAATATATTTAGAAAAGTATATATATTCTCGCTTAGCGCCACCTCCTGAATCGATATAACCCTGCCCGTCCGTCTGTCTGTTTGTCTGTTGAAATCACGATTACGAGAGAACGAAAAGATGTACGCGATTAAATTTGGCACAAATATTCTTTGTTATGTGGGGTTGGCTAGGATTGAAAATGGTCGAGATCGGTTAACACGCCTACATAGGGAATGTAAAGCCATCTCGTCTTAAAAATGTTATAAGTTTAATATCTCATAAACCGTATGAGATACTGAGGCAAAACAAAATACAAAAGTCAACTGGAGAAATTATTATTTTTTAGCTACTCAGGTGTAGGGTATTTAGACTTCGGCCTGGCCGAAGATAACACCTTTATTTCTTTCAATTTGTACAATATATTTTTATTGTAGATTCAGAAATTGCCTTCTGAAAGGCGATCTTAATATTATTGAATGATACATCTGTTTAAAATTGTAATCTTTAATCTTATTATTGAGTTTTTTTATTAGATAGGATTCGCGATGGTGTGGTCGCAATTTTCGTAGTTTTAAATAAAATGGGAACGTGATGGCTTTTGCCCAGATACGTTTTGGACACTCTCCAAGTGAAGTTTAGAAGGCAAGAGCTGGTAAGGGTCAAATCTAAAATGTTACCTTGTCTTTGCGCATTAAAAAGCTATCTATACTGAGTAAATTGAGTGTTGTTTAAACACTAGAAGGGGGACATTTGTAAAAATTCATTTAATTTCACACCTTTGATTTGGTACACTGATTGGAAAATTATCCAGAACGGCCGAAATTTTGTTCAGTTCATTATGAAAACCATGAAGGGAAGGTATACAGTAAGTCTAGTGGAAAGTATACAGATGTTATCAAATTATTGGGTTTCATGTTGATTGTTTGCATAACCAGGATGTCAAAATCGGGGACGGATTGAACTTGTTTACATGCGATTGAGTTATTAACTCCAATGGCAACAAAGTTGAACTTGTTGTTTGGAAAATTTGTTTCAAAGAAATCTATATCATTATTATTTACATAAATTATAACGCATCCTTGTTTTTAGAAAAACTCTGTATATTATATTGGATTTTATTGACCTGGATCTGGAAGTACATCTGCTCTTATTTCGAGAACATATGGATTTTTTTTTTTAAACAAATTGAATCAAAAGATTTTTATAGCTGTTAATAGCATCTAACATTTTGGATTCGCATGACCAGGTCAAGAAACCAGTTCCGTTATCCCATTCTTATTAAATCTTAAATCCGGGGTGGTATAAAAAATAGGCGTTCCACGCCCACTTATACAAAAGTTGTCAATATTCCATAAACGGTTCAAAATATTAATACGTGATTCTATCCAGCAGTATCTAGAGACAAAAATATTTGCTCAAAATTGGCGTGGTTCTTCTTTTTATACAAAAGTGTTAAGTTGTTTTCAATTACTCGGGTGTAGGGTATTTAGATTTCAGCCAGGCCGAAATCAACACTTTTACTTGTTTTAAATTCATCTTTTCCCATTAATGGTTAGAAATGTTGTAGTCGGAATTCGTTATTCGCAAACCCGTAAAGGCACAGCGTAGAAGAATATGCTGTTTTCTACAACAAATTACATTCAAAACTGGAATATGGAATTTTGCATTTGTCAGTTTGAAGACCAAGTCGTTCAGAAATAGTTTGCAAACAATTCATAGAGACTGTTTATAATTATATTTCACAATTTTCACCTATCAGCAGAGTAAGGGCTAATTAAAAATTAATTGCAAAATTAAATCATACACATCACAAGTTCGTTTATGAAGAATAAAATATTGTGGTGTAAGAATAGATATATAATGATATGTTATACTTTTACATGATTTGCCAATTCTCATCAATCAGTACTGATAAGGTTCAAAAAGAGATAGAACATTCAAAGAAACTCACAAATCTCAACGTGGCTGCGGCATTTTAATAAATAATTATGTAACTATTTAAAATTCTGATTCTGTGAAAATTACGAAGCTAATTAAAGTAGGAAGTAAAAATTTATTCCTCAAAATACAAAAATTGTTTTTGAATTTTTCGATCAAAATTGTGACAACATCCCAAATATTACTTTTTTGTCACAATACAGCTTGAATACCAGAAAGGTGACAGTAGCTTTTCGACACGATAACAACATGGTTATGGTAACATAACGTTGGCAAAATTAAGACAATGACGGCCGATAATTTCTCCGTAATCTCCGAAAAAGACTTATTTTTAAAATAAAGAGCTATCGCTGGTCAAAATAGAAAAAAAGCAAATCTGGCTATAACACCTGAAAACATGTTCTCATGACGTCGTGTTGCCATCAAAAAATTCTATTTGCTAAAGTGTGAAAGTAATATTTCACATTTGATACCCGTAGCCGTCATTATATTGTATTCAAGCTATTTTTCACGATTTTACTTTGAATCGTGAAGACTCATGTTGAAAAATAACTAAGCCTCTCTTTTTAATTTTTCAGTTACCACAAACCAAATTGAACGGCTATACTCACGTTTCACATTTTTGGATCGCTGTGATTGCGGAACACTCTCTCGTGATGATTTTCTACGCATTCCCGAGTTAGCGATCAATCCGCTCTGTGAACGCATTGTGCACGCGTTTTTTGCCGACAGCACTGATGATCGTGTTAACTTCCGTCAGTTTATGAACGTGTTAGCGCATTTTCGTCCAATAGTGCCTAAGAAAGAAAACAAACTAAACAGCCGTGAGGAAAAGTTAAAATGTAATTTAGTACAACGCGATAGAAAAATTTGTTTTTCAAATGATAAAACCTGTACTACTTCTTCATTCATTTTCTTTAGTTGCATTCAAAATGTATGATCTAGACGATGACGGTGTCATTAGCCGCGATGAACTCTTGAGCATCCTTCATATGATGGTCGGCGCCAATATTAGCCAAGAACAATTAATAAGCATAGCAGAAAGAACCATTTTGGAAGCTGACCTTGGCTGCCAGGGAAAAATCTCTTTTGAGGATTTCTGCAAAGCCTTGGAGCGAACTGATGTTGAGCAAAAGATGTCTATTCGTTTCTTAAATTAAAACTTTGTTTTGTTTATTCGTTCCTTAAATTAAAACTTTGTTAGAATATATAACTACAAACGGCACACTTTTTTTAATTATCCTATAAAATGATTATACAACATAAGAGAAATTTATTTTTATGAACTTAGAATTTAATACAATTCTCAAAATATTGTTAGTCTTCAACTAAAGCTACCAAGTAAACTAAAGCGGACCATGCCCATTTTTAATATACATATATACATAATATACCATTTCAATATACATATTGGCGACGATTGCTGCCTATGACGCGGTTCTGCCTCCAAACCAATGCACGTTTAAAAAACGTGCTGCTCCATGAAGGCCCAAATCTTTTACTAACGTAACGTCCATCATAGTTACCTTTGAGCCCTCGTCAATCAAAACGTAAGTATCTATGCGCCTACTTGAAGCGTACTGGTGGCACCTTAAGCAACAAGTTTTTATTTTTGAATGGCGTGGCTATACAACTGAGAATGGCCTCTACTGCGTTATGGGGTTCGCTCGGCGGCTGCGCCTTTGCAACGTGTGCCTTCTTGTCAGAACACAGATATTGAGTGGTATTCAGCGTAGATATATTAAGTGGTATTCGGCGTTGATATCCATTCTTCTGTCTGCACCGAAAAAACTGGTAAAACTTTAACTAACTACAGATAACTGAGTCGCAGCAGCATTGCTGTCAGCTGAACGAACAGGCACAAATTCCGACATTTGTTTTGTTATTATTAAGATGCACTGGATTATTTGCTAAATTAGCGGGCGCTGGTTCTGAACTCAGATTGAGATCTCGTATCGGTATTGCAGTCGTTGCACACGTACAGCAATGAATGCGAAGCTCGCAGTCGATAATTCGGTTATTGGCTTCTGTCGTAACCAGTTGATTACTCGCTGATGACATCAGAAATGAAGTAGGGGCTAATGGTGGTGTAATTTCATGCATACCAACATGTAGAGACGATGACGATGCTGCTAATAACGTGTATGCCGTATCCTTCGTATTGTTTGACCTTGACATCGAATCCACTGAGGCAATTGGGATTACACCATTCTTGAACGAATCATTTCATGCTTGATCACTTTCTTGCAGCTTATTCTTCGTGCTCCGTAACTCTATTTCTAGAGCATATTTAATTTCCCTTTTCAAGTTGTTCAATTTTAATCTGCTTATAACCTTTCTGGCTGCTGAATTTTGTTTAGCTATTTTATAATTATATTTTCTCATTATTGTTTGATTTTGTGTATTTTATAAAAGGAATTTAAGAAGCCAATTGAGAAAAACATACCACTTTGTCTTCATATCTATCGACTGCACATCACCTCCTGAATCGATTTAGCTCTGTCCGTCCGTCCGTCCGTTGAAATCACGATATCGGGAGAACGGATGGCGATGGAATTTGGTACACATATTCTGTTATGTAGGGCAGTTTGGGATTGAAAATCAGTTAACAACCACGCCTACTTTGCATACGGAATGTAAAGGACCCACGTTTTACAAAATCTTTTAAGGTAAATCTCATAAATCGTGTAAGATATTAAGGCGTAACAGGCGTAATTTGATTCCGGAACATATAGAGTCATTAATTTTATAATTTTATAACGGGGTACCTGGAGGCATTAGAAATCTGCTTGCCAAAAATAGGTGGGGCTCACCCATTCATACAAAAATGGTCAATATCTCATAAGCGGTGCAATATATTAATACATGATTTTATCCTGGATACCAAAATGTTTGCAAAAAATCTGCGTGATCCGCCTAACTTATACGAGAGTTGACAACTGGCGAAATTACTACTTCTTTAGCTACTGGGGTGTAGGGTATTTAGACTTCGGCCCGGCCGAAGACAACATTATTACTTGTTCATTTTAAATCTGTACGGGGCTAGGAAAAATTATTTTGAACTTTTGTTTTTCTTTGAAGAATTATTTTAAACTTTTTAGTCCGTCTTAAAAACGTGGTATTTAAAAATTCATATTTACTTAAATAAGTATTTTCTGCTTTTTAGGCTTGTGCGTTTGAAGATCTTCAATCGATTTTAAACATTTTGATGAGATTATTATAGACACATGTAGTAAATTTTGTAATTTACTACATGTGTAAATATATAATTTTCAATATTAAAACGTGCATCGGAATGCCTGGCACCCAATTAATTCAAGAATTCAGTTGGATAAAAAATACAGAACATTCGTGTCCGTGAGCCCAACAACTCAACAAAGTTTCATCGTAACCGGATGAATAGTATAGGAACGCATACGGGACATACAAACAAACATACATTAATTTTTATGTATATAGATAGTATATATATCTTTAACTTTTATTGTTATATTAAATTAGGGCAAATGTGTACAATCACAATCGCAGAACTAATTATTTTTATAATAAATTAAGAACCTTTCCTTATTAAATCGACAATTACTTCGTTTTAGATAGTGCTGTGCTTGCTTACAGTTTTCTATGTCGTTGAAGACACGGCTAGCTTCTTTAAGTGCTCCATGAATAATTGAAGAGAGACATCGTCAGTAAGCACTGGTGCACCACCATCCTGCAAGTCAAATAATAAATATAGTTAGTTTATATACGATAATTATATCCATATGTACGGGTATGTATGTATCATGAATTTATTTCCGTATCGGAATTTTAAATTGAGAAATGGTATAGCTGCACGTAGTTTCAATCTGTTACCATCACCTTTAAGCACATTAACGAAATTAGGAACATAAAGCATTACTATAAATGAACCTAAAAACTATGTAGTACTCGTATTTTAGTTTTTAATTTCCCGAAACCAGTCGACATACAAATAAGAAAATGTGATCCATCTTAAAAGCTAAAAAGTCGTAAAATCGTGAAAAATAAATACCGTCTGTGTGCCAATTGCCGGCTGTGAAATAAGCATCAATGTTAACCAATTTTGTCGACATATCAGGCCAATTCAAAGACGAAGTCGAAAAAACAAGGAAAAATAAGATGAAAAATATTTAACGTTTTCTAAAGAATATGATAACTTAACAGCTACTATTTTTTTACTGAAAACGAATATACAATAACGATAAAGTCACCATCAGTTTATATGCACCTGATGAAAATATTTATTGTTATTGGTAACTTTATCAACCCTTTAGCTATGCGCGCAGCAGAAAAATATGGAATTACCTGTCCATAAGCATACATGTTGTTATGCGTCTGAGATGGGTTGACCTTAGAGAGTAGGAACCGCGCTTGAGATCCTCCGTGCTCGGTATCAATGTAACGTGGCATTGGGAAGCGTGTATGCAATATTTCCTGAGCATCGTCAACTGGTGCTTGTAGCAGCTGCTTGAAGTTTTCATATTCTGGCATATCCTGATACTTCAATGCGCGCCACTGAGCGATGGTCTCGCCATGATATATCAAGATCTGGAAAAAAGTATCCATCAACAGTATGCGGTCTGGTTGTATGGACGAAGTATCGAGTAGCACTGGTTCGGGCGGACCATTGAAAGAATAACTGTAAAGAATTGGCTGAATCATGATAAGCGACTGGGTGAGATCTTCGCGCATCAGCATGTGCCTATAGAATGTGGTCTCGTCGGGAGAGTTATTGAAAACTTGGAGGAATTGTGATCTGCGAAGATGGTACATGAACTGAGGAAAGAGGCTAAAATTCTGTGCCAGGCGGAAGCTGTTGGGATCGTCTTTGCTGTATTCGCCAAACTTTTGACACTAAAACAATAACATTAGTTTTGCCTATTACCATACATTTCTGTTATGCTCACTAAGCGAATTAGTTGTCGATCTACCCATCGAAGAATATCGGAACCCTCGTCAGTCTCCGCTCGATAAACCACCATGCGTGCCATAATGACAGCAGCAGCCTCTTGATCGAAGCCTGCGCTGATGTGGTGAATGTTTGTGGTGGCATCCGCCCAACTTAAGGAAAAATATTAGTTAAAAGAGAAAAGTAGTTCTACTATCACTTACTTTCTAGCCAGTGTCGTAACGTGTATCTTTCGCTGTCCACTGGCGTGCTGGTACTGTGTTATGAATTGTATACAACCACGCCCACCCTGCGGCATTGGTGCAGAGTGCTGGTTGACCACCTCAAAGAAGAACGCCATGGTTGAGCTAGGGTTCAAAGTACAAAGCTTCCACTGTACTGTGTTGCCCATTCCAATTTCAACATCAGACACCGACGGGCTCTTCACATTCAACGACACACATGAGCCAATTCCCCCAGAGATCTTCAATTCCCTCGAGCATTTTACTTCCAGTGTGCCGTTGAAGGCCATTTTAAGGTCACCTTGGGCATCACGTGCAAATACTCGCTGAAAAGTTTGCTTGAAAAGCGATGAATTGAAGGAATCTCCCATCACCATATGGCCACCAGTCGAGTTGCAGCATTGTTTCATTTCCATTAAACCAGTCTGATCAAGTGCGCAGGAGTAAATGTCTATACAATGACCATTGGTTGCTGCACGCAAAGCCAGAGCATCATAGTGCTTGATTGCTTTTTTCATGAACCTCACGTTATCTTTATGGATATCGTGGTGTGATCGAATTGGATGCTTAAGTTCATCATCAACCACCTGGCCGGGTCCTTGTGAACAGGGACCGCCAACGAACCCAAGAATACGTCCTCCAGTGTTTGGATAGGTGCACTCCAGTAGACCTACGGCGATCGCTAGTGCCGCTCCTGTAGAGCGCAAGTATCGCTTGCCTTGCGGAACCGGCCAGGGATCCCGCTGCAGCTCACTCAATAATTCACCCAACGCGATGTTACATTTGCTGATTGGCTGTAAGAATCGGTTTGCTGGCGGCACAGCTTGGTGAGCACCAGGCATGCGCTGCTGCTGCCCAGGTGGCATTTGGCTACCCTGACCCGCAGAAGGTACACTGGCACCCATTGCACGGCCTATACCAAGCATATCTTGCACCTGTTTGGCTGATAAGTCTTTAGTGCCCCGAAACACATAGCTTTTGGAACATCCTTCCGCACCGAGTTCATGCACCTGAATCATTTTACCAAAGGTAATAAGTCCTACAAGTGCGTTCTGGGGAAGCAAGCTTAAGGACATTTGCAGAGAGTCTTTGAGAGCGTTGAGTTCCTCCTCGTCCATACAAGTGTCCACAAGAAATATAAACACTGGGGGCATGCATGGAGCGCGAGCAATAGTGTATTCGATGGTACTAAAACTCGGAATCAGTTCCGCGGGTTGATGTTGTTCGGATATAGCAGCGTATTGAGGGGGAAACTGATTAGTGGAGTTAATTTAATATCTGTACAGCTACTAGCACGCAAGACAGTTACTATCTTACCGGATTTCTCTGAAAGCAGAAATTGCAAACCCATAACTTAGCTCTGTAGTCCACCTGGCACAGAGGGTTCAGAATCGCTCGACAGTTGTTGCGTGTACATAGAACAGGCTCGTAATGAACCGGTGGTAGGTCCGGCCGTTCCTTCAGTGGCTGATACAAACACGCCAAAGGTACTACTAGGCGGCTTGCGTCGATGCGACTGGATGGCCACACATTCCAAGTTAGTCTTACGCCATCGCGATCTTCATTCTGCTGTATAAATTCCTCATACGTCGTCATCGCTTAATCAGATGGGCCAAAACGAGTATGCGCTAAATATGAACTAAAAATCCGGCAGACCCAATTATTTTCAGACAGGCCACGTCAATCGAATGATCTACCAGCTGGCAGAGTTCCGAGCCGATATTTACCGGAATAGTTGCTGTATTGTAAAAATTCAGCTTTTTGACTGTTTCAAAACTTAATAATATGGCTTATTATTTCTGAACTTACTCAATAAAATGGAAAAGCAAAACTAGCTGATCTTTATTTCGTGAAGGCTATGTTGCTTTTATACATTCCAAACAAAAAGGCTTTTGAATAAAAATCAGCCAAAAGGGCTTATTTCCATTATAAAATTTTGACAAAGTCGCAGAAGGGCTTAGATTGAAACATATACAACATAAAAAATAATAAACCGGACACTAATTGCTGAGCTTTCAACTGAAGGTAGATTTCTTACATGATTTTACTGCGTTATAAAAACCTTTTTTTGATAAATTGCTGGTAGAAAAATTACTCTTTTACAACATTAGATAACATTAGATAAGATTACTTTTTTACAACATTAATGACTCCATGTATCTTTTTTTCTATGAGCTGTCCACTGACCATATTAGTTTACTTCTTCGTATATTAAGTTTTGTATTATTTTCAATTCTCTTATTAATTCTCTTATTGAAATAGATTCCAAAAAAATGCCAAAGGACACTTCTGATTTTACATTTTACAAGTCTTTTGAGTAAGATAAATTTTTAAGCTGAGTGACAAATATGGCAAACTATATAATAACTTATAAACTTCCCAGATAGTTTAAAGCAGCATTTAACTGCACGGAAAGAAAACCGCACATGGAATAGGTATATTAGAATGCAGCCGTAATTATGCATACCAAAATATAATTTTTCATATATTAAATGGTATCATAATGTTTTTAAGAAAATGAATTGTACGAAAGCATTAAATGACAAGACGGAAAATATACATGGCAACCCCGAAGATGATATAATCGTCGGTAATGCAGTATTATTAGGGGCATATCAACGCGTATTTTTACATTCGTTGCCTATATTCCACCAAATTAAGGGCATATCATCGAGAATTTTTATTCTCGTTGCCTATATTCCAGCAATTATAGGGGCATATCAATGTGTGTATTGATATGTATTCACCAGATTCATCGCAATTGCCTACTTTTAGGAGGAGATTTTAAATAGAAAATTACCTCGTAAGCAGCAACTCTACATATTCTACCAACTTTAAATCCATATTCTACCATTATTAAATAGAATGTAATTAATGGAACTTCCGTATATACATCTCCAGAATTTTGATTCTTATATAAGTAAATAATATTTGCGACGTGAATATTTCGTATAATTTATTCCATATTATTGAAATGAGTAATTATCAAGGATTGCTTAGATCGTGAATATTTCGATCTACTACTTAAAATTAGAACTTTTTTAGATCTGTACAATATACATCAAAATATAAAACGAATCTATTTCGCCGTCTTACATTAAAGAAAACACTTCACTTAACTCTTTTTTTCGGTAACACAAACATGTTAGTATTTTTTTATCTCATATAGGGGCAACTGACTTTTCCTGGAGGAAATTAATATATGTAGTTTCATGTTGTAAAATCAATTTTTTTGGATTTCTGAAGTAGTTCTTAAATTTATGTAGAAAATATAGTAGTTTTTTTATTACTGTCGTGTAATCAAAATTTTTTTGTATTTCCGGTGTAATTTTGAATTAACTTAAATGAACACCAAAGCATTTTTACCCTAAGGGGTATGCTCACATTAGTGGAAATATTCCCCTATAAACTTCCTTTCCTTATTTTTCAATGAAAATGATCACACTTTCCATTTTGACGCTTGTACTTTTAGTAAGTTTTTTTTACGTTTATATTTTTTTTTCCAATTTATGTAATCTACACAAGATATCACACTCACGCCGTTGTTTATTTTTGAAAATTCAAACAATGTTAGTTTTTGCCCTTTGGTGAGATCCCTTTCACTTGTAAAAATTTAAATTAACGGATCTATGAGCGCACTTACTTGTGAAACTGATACAGAACTACTGACACAGAATAAAAACAACATACAACATTATTTTTGCGACAGCATAGGCAACAGAAATAACGGTTCAAATTATTCTTATTTAATTTTTTCAAATTATTCTTATTTTATTTTTGCCAAAGGCTTATCAACTCTTTTGTTGTTTTTTTCGACTGCTTTATAGTCATTAGCCTCAAAAAGTAGAATTTTATATACAAAATGCAAAAAAAACACATTTTATACTCACTTTTAGAATATTCCACAACAACAAGCAAAGGCAAAAATACACAAAGCTAGACTGTTGCAGTTTGTTATTGTTCTACAAAATTTGCATACATTTTCGCTTTTCGTTCATCAATTCTTAAGAGAGTTCATTTTCGATTTTTTGTTGGAAAAGAACAACAATGAAGGGAATCTTTATGCAATTGTGAGCAGGCCCATACAGATTTTTAACGTGGTAATAGTTACACAATGGAATTTTTTTTGCTTCGTTTAATAGTCCCACAAGGGAAATTTTCCGAAAATTTTGGGTTGGCTATACCGTAGTGTCGGTATTGCAATTGCTTTTTCTCGTTGAAAGTTAAGATGGCGACGGGGAAAACGCGTCTTGTGTTTTTGTTATCATAATAAAGTTAAGATAGATGCAAATATATGTCGAAAACCCGGGATCCAATTTTATAAAACGCCAGTTAAGAAAAGCTGTATAGGTTTAATGTGAAAGAGCTCATTAAAAGTCCCTTAAAATGGCAACAAATATGTACCGAGTTGGAGGTGAGAAAAAAAAAATTGTTTCGTGTTCCGTTGTCACCTTCTTTCATCTGAGACTCCGGTGAACGACATGGAAAAGAATTGTCCAATTTAGCACATAAATTGACAACCTCCAACAATGTCTTCGCGATTTGATATTTTCAGTTTATGCAGTGAAATCATCACCAAAGTGATTCTCGTAGAGTGAAAAAAAAGTTAAACCGGCTGTTTGAGGTGAACTTAAAGATCGGCAGTTTGGTTGCAGTTGGACTTCTTCCGATAAGCCAATGAGCCAACGAAAAATCTTTGGGTACACAATAAGTTAAGAAAGTAAATCTCACACCATCAGATAAAGCCATTCTTACACTTCGAATCCCTTTTATTTCTAAAAGCACACTAAGGAAAACTAGAATAACCACCTCCTTAATTTTTGTATGGCTTAGGTATACATTTAAAAATTTAGATGCATCGTGTTAAATATATCAAAATAAATTACCAAGATTATTCTGTTAATAAATATATATACCATGAAGTTATTTCTCACAGAAAAGTATTTTAAAGGCTAACGTAAACCTTAATATTGTACTGAATGATATCAAGACGCTATTTCCAAAATTTTTTTATTCATGAATTTGTTTACTCAACTAGAGATGCAGCTCATTTACATTACATAAGCTAATTACGCTATATTAACAAATTTGAAGAACAAATATACAGTTAATAACTAATATGACTCTAAAGTTATACAACTCAATGTCTTTAGGAAAATACATCAAGATTAAGGTGAATGTTGTAATTTAATAGAAGATCTTTAAAACACTTCCTAATACTTAAAATATCATGTTTTTAAGGCATTAATTAGCCCTATAATAAGGCTCATTGAGAAGGTTCCGCATTTTACGTGTACAAAGATTAACAAAATGAAATTAACGCCGGCAATTCTTAACAAACAATTTAACAATTTACAATACCGCTTACGAACATAATCGACGAGAAAGAAAGCATTTTCATTCTGCATCACAATTGCTGAATTAACCAAAAAGAAACAAAATTCATACAATGCTACAGTATTCAACAATATATTTTAAAAATGATAAATATAATAACTCTCAAGAAGTTTAGTAGTGATTAAAGATGTGTACTTATGCGTATCTTATACGCATTTTTCTCCAAATAAAGAAAGCATTAATTACATAGAGTAACAAAAATGTTTGCTATAATATTTTAAGCATATTAAGAGATCTTCTGCTTGACGCCTTTAACATCGTAATATCTCCGATTGTTTAGAAGATACAGCTCGCTTTTCAATTAAGGTTTGAAAATAACTTATAAGTAGTGAATTGGAACAAAATGCATATCATAAAACTTAAAAAACTAAGACTCGTTTTATCCCACGGCAAACTGTCTTGACATCCATATTGATGTAGTACATATAATCTTATCTCTTGAAACATCAAGAGTTTATAAGACGTGTTGACTCCTAAATCGGAAATTCCAATAAAAAGGAAAAGTTTAAAATTCAGCACGTTTTGTTGCAATGTTAAAAAAATCTCAGATTTCAAGCAGCTAACAGGTAGAAAGTCTCCAAATATAAACTCCTAATTTAAAGGCTACGCATGTAAGTTAACAGGAGGCGATACTATTAACACAAAAAAAAACCTTCAAAAATTAGTGGAGGTGGAATTCAGAATTTATGTCAGCCATAATTAATGTTTTGAAATGTCTTTTAAAGACACAGGGCCATATCGGATATTACGATGTTTCTATAATTAAGTGTCACTGGCGCTTTTTTCCACTTTTGCCACTTGCGTAGATTGTGGTGAGGAGGACGGCCACCCATTTTGTGAGTGACTGTCCGACCTTCTCTAGAATCAGGGGCGAGATTTTGGCGCTGACGTGGTCAGTGTTGAACATCTACACTCCATACCACTTAAATCTTTTCTGAGTTTCATAAAGAAAACTCAGAAATGGTCATAAAAATGGGATTAATGCGGGCAGTACAATGGATTAAGTAGGTCTCAGTGCTGCTCTTATTTCACGTTTTTTTGTCCCGAGAAATATAAAAAAAAGTTGTCGGGCGAAACCCCTTTTGAATATTTTGGTGAAACGATAGTTTCTGTGTAGTCTACTTTATCCTCGCAAAAAATTGTAAATTTTCATTTCATTTATTCATCCAAAAAAAAAGAAAAACAAAAAAGGGTAGATACCTTATACAAATTGTACAAAGTGGAACCAATAATTCTCACAACATAGTAAATTAAGGATTCAATGTTAAAATTAACCTACAAAAAATATATCCAAATATATAATATATACAATTATATACGGACTCATTTTGGTGAAATGGGAAATAACACAGAATAATTTTTATCGTTTTTTAGTTGCTTTTAATGATATTTTTATCGGCGTATATTTTATTTTTGCCCCTTGTTCATATTTCATAACATACAGTTGTTATGTAGTACAGTTGGTATGTGGTACAGTTGTTAATAAGATCATTAATTTTATGAGACGAAGAAGAATCTAGCTTACAATAAATTACTTCAGCGAAAGGTAAAAGATCCAAAATAAGCTGAATGACAAGTTTTTTTACAAACCTCAGTAGGAACGTAAATAGCTGAAATACGTAGGTTATAAAGTACCAAGTGCGATTTATAAACAACCATGTTGAAATGATTAACACGAGTTAAAGTTGTGTTAATACAAATATCTAGCTTTTTGGCTTTGGGCACAAATTCAAATGTTTCATTTCCTATATATATTGAAGGAATATGGGGAAAACATATTTTCGAGATAGTTCATTTTGCCTGATAAAATTTTTAATGGAACATTGAGCTATATTGGCTAGGTCTTCATTCAGTTTGGCGCACAAGTCTTCGAGTAAATCTACACGATTAGATAAGTAGACGTGTAAATCATCGGCATAATCATATACAAACACATATCTTACAACAGAAAAAACATCATTAACAAGTGAAAGAGGTCTTAGCTTCGAGCCCTGAGGGACACCAACGCGAACTGTCAAGAAATTAGAGTAGATATCATCAACTTTGACTCTGGAAGTGATTGGATAGGTAACATTTAATAAAATGTGTATCACTGAAGGAGAACCGAAAGAAAGATGTTAATTTTCTACCCAGTAGACGGTGGACAATACATGCAATGTTATTCCCCTCAACATGCTTTACAATTTATTCAGCCAGAAGAGCTTCACAAACTTTGGATAGGGCTGATAATATAAGAATGTAATTCTGGAAAACTTTTCCACTCGCGCTGCACATACCAAATGTACACGCATAAATGATCTAGTTTTCCAATAACCACACTTGTATGATGGCTGTAATCATATTCTAATTAGGATCGTAATGGAATGATAAAAATTTAAAATAGCATGCAGATTTCGTCTAGATCGAGCAGTGCATACTCGAACGGATTCCAGTCTTGCTTCCCGTTGCTGATATGTTTAAGACGATCTGGCTTGAGCAGTGCGCACTCAAATGGTTTCCAGTCTTGCTTCCCGTTGCTGATCTGTTTCCGAATCTTGTCATGCCTTTTGCTTTTCTGCTTTAGGCGTAGATAGAACAATCGCTTTTCGTTTGGGAGGCATAATTTATTTGAAAGTGAAACTATTATTTTTTGACGACTAATAAAAAATGAACTTATAATATTATAATGTATTTGACAACGAAATTAATGCTTTGTATTAGCATAATTAGCGAATATTAGAAATTCAGTGAGAAAAAGCAGAGCAAATGCGTGTTTTATCTATTATCTAATCTAGACCAACATTTGGAATTTCACAATCAACACCACTTCTTACCACGGGATGTCTGGCAAATCAATTTAATTAAAAAATTAATTCGGATAACGAAAAAAATAAAAAAAACATGCAGTAACTGCGGCCGTTAGCCTAACAACTCGCCGAAGATTCATCGCAATCGGATGAATGGTATAGGAATGAATACATTCTCATTTTTTGCTCAGCGTCACCTCCAAAATCCATTTAGACCTGTTATAATGTGAATATCTCATAAACCGTGTGAGATATTAAGGCACAATTCTATTCCGGCCCATACAGCGCCATTACTAAAATTTTTGCAAAAAATGCACCCACTCATACAAAAGTTGGTAATATCTCTGAATGGTATAAGATATTAATACGTAATTTTATCATGAGGTATCTAGACATATGCCCAAAATATTTGCCAAAAATGGGCGTGGTCCATGCTTATACAAAAGTTGTCAACTGGCGAATTTATTATTTTTTTAGCTACTTGGGATATTTAGATTTGATTTGATTTCTTTTTTGGGGAACTAAATTAGATTTGATTTCTTTTTTGGAGAATTAAAAAAAAAAGAAAAAAATTCGGTAGAACCCTCACCTTGTTTAGAATGCGTTTTACGAAGCAATAAAATTTGTTGGTCAAGAAAATAGTAAGATTCTTTCTGATTTCTCGGCTTTGTAACCAACTCGACATGAATCCGATTTTGAGCGAGCCTTTACTAAAAGTCTTAAATTATTGACATTTTTTTATAAATAATAAAATTTTATTAGGATAGGTAGCCAGTATATTTCGTTCAAATTCTCGGTTGATTTTGTTGATTTCATTTCCAGACTACGTTTATGTTGAAACAATACCAAACGCTCCTTATCTCATAAGACGAATAGAAGAATTAAACAAGAATCAGTCGGGTAATGTGGAGGCAAAAGTGATGTGCTTTTACCGTCGACGCGATTTACCAAATCCATTGGTTCAATTGGCTGATAAACACCAACGTAAGTATACATTTTTATATATAACGTACTGTGTAACACTCAATTTATTTTCTTAAACTATATAATAAATATAAGTAACTAACCATTGTTAACGATTGTCGAATAGCACCATAGCATAGAAAAATCCTGTAAATCAGGTCATTTATTTCGTCGAATATTCTTCATAAAGTTAAAATACTGCCAAGTGGATCTGGAACGCTGACCTAAGTAGAACACCGACCAAAGATTCTACTAAACGGAATTATTAATTACATTTTCTAAATCTTAATTCAAATGCTATACGATTTGTGTTTATTTCTAAAGTTTATTATTTATTTTGATGCTTTTCCTAATAAGACTAAATAAGGTAATTGTAGTTTATACCGAATTATCGAGGATCATCATTAATCAAACATATTTATACATAAATAGCTATATTTTCATTCTTGGGATAACATCAAACGATTTAAAACCTGTCATCCTTTCTGAACCTTCCTACTAAACTGTCACTAAATAAGAACAATATTCTGAAAGTATGAATTTTAAGAAATTAATAAGAATGAATAAAATTAAAATGTGCGTGGGGAAGAAACCGCACCCCACCCGCAAATATTAAGTTGTTTCAAATTTCCGGGGAATTTGCGCCTTCAGAAAATGCTTTTGCCTACGCTCCGACTACCAATTTTTTTATAACTTCAAATAAACTGAAGAAATATTTCGACATAAAATTCGTATCTAAAAATACACCTTACATCTTGTACATATTTTTGAAATTGATCGGCCAAAATTTTGTTTACAAATAAACATTACGTTGATTGTTAAAAGCGTTCAGATTTGAAGTGCATGCTCAGAACTAAGATTTTCAAACTTTTTGACGGCGCTGAAGGAAAATTTTGAAAAATGTTAACTTCGTACATTCAGAACACGGCAAGTCAATTTCCTACTGATGTTTTATCGTGGAAATATAAAGAATGATGCGATTTAGACTTTCCCATAATTTTTCTAAAAAAAATCATCGTACAGAGCGAGTAATATGAAGAGAAAAAGTGCAAACATTAACAAAAAAAAAGAATCCAACATTGTCTTCTAAAACACATTCGATTGAGATGTCCAGACCAGGTTGAATTTTTTCTGGCTTCTGCACTTGTATTATCGCAAGGACTAGTATAGGACTAGTATAAAAAGATACGGTATCATATACATATATTTTTAAAAACTTGTATTAGTAAAATTAGTATGCAATAATAAACTGTTTCTTAATAAAAATAAGGCAAATTAAATTTAATTATGTAGTGGCAACAACAGAAGACTCACCACTGGCTATGAAACTGAAGAAAACCTGGCTTAGAACACCAGTGGGCGAAGAACAAGCCGCACAAGCTATTCTCGATCCTTCGATAGGTACCAACTTAAATTCTCATTATTCGTAATAGTTAACTAAATTTAAACGTAGGTTTTATTTATGCTGAAAAGAGGCCTAGTTTTAAGAAAGTACATTGGTATTTTTTGCATTAATATTGTGTATTTAACTCAATAAAATTCAAATTCTCTTGCATAGATTTAAAGTTAATAACATATACTTTGCAGCATCATTAGACGAAGATCGCACAAGTCCCATATATTCTTCGGGGAACAACTCTTCTGAAAAGGGGGAATCATTGACTTTAAAACAACGACATCAAATTAAACACAGAGAACTCTTCCTGTCTCGTCAAGTTGAAACACTGCCTGCCACACAAATAAGAGGAAAATGTTCGGTAACGCTGCTGAATGAAACGGAATCCCTACAAAGTTATCTTAATAAAGACGTGAGTCGTAAATTTCACACCAGTTATAATGGTAGTTTGATATTCTTACATTAACTTATATGCTCACATTTTGAAAATCAATCATCTACAACTCCACGAAAAAGCCTTAAAATACAAAACTCTAATAAAATGAAGCCCAAATTTACGAAATTAAAGAACCGGACAAAAATCAAAATTAAAGAACTAAGAAAAATGCAGGAAACTTATTTATTGTACCAGAGAACGCGTGAAACACTGACACGACAGTGCATACAAATCAAATAAAGAACTTAAATTCCGTAGGCTTGAATCGGTGTGCTCCCATTTTTAATACCCAAGCTCACTGAGCCGCTTACGTAAGCAAAAGCCATGTTTTTAAGATATCCACTTGAGTAAAATTATATTATTTCCAAATGTTGGATTAAAGTATTACAAAAGAGCTTATTTAATGCTTTCTAATAATATGTTAGTCACAAATTATTGTATTAAAAATTGTGTATAAGAACTCAATATTCGGGCTTTGTTTCAGTTTTCCTTAGCCTTTGTATTTCGGTTTATATGATGATGCCTAAATCTTCATTGTTATTCGTGTATATTGTCTAATTGGTTGTTATTTTGCAGGATACTTTTTTCTATTGCTTGGTGTTCGACCCAAATCAGAAAACATTGCTTGCTGACAAGGGTGAGATAAGAGTAGGAAGTCGTTATCAGAGTGAGATTCCTGCAAAGTTAAAGGATCCCGTTGCTGATGACCGCAAATTAGAAGATCTCGAAACTATTGTCTGGACGCCACACCATAACTTGACTGATCTTAAAATTGATCAGTTTTTGGTTATTTCTCGTTCCGTAGGGACTTTTGCACGTGCTTTGGATTGCAGTAGTTCGGTGAAACAGCCCTCATTGCACATGTCGGCAGCGGCGGCAAGTCGCGACATTACTTTGGTATGGAATCCTCATGATTGGCTCGTTTTACAACTTCATTCATATGTTCGTAACTATATTTCTACAGTTTAATGCTATGGACGTCTTGCATAAACATAACTACTCAATCGAAGAAGCAATGTGTTCGTTGGTCACGTCAACCGGACCGGTCCTGTGCCGAGACGAAATCGAGGATTGGAGCGCATCTGAAGCTAATTTGTTTGAAGAAGCTTTGGATAAATACGGAAAAGATTTTAATGATATTAGACAGGATTTCGTAGGTTTATACAAGCAGTTTTTTTGTTTTAGTAATTTTATTTGTTCGCCTTGAATCCTTAATATAGTTGCCTTGGAAGACTCTTAAGCAGATCATTGAATATTATTACATGTGGAAGACTACAGATCGCTACGTACAGCAGAAACGGGTTAAAGCTGTGGAAGCGGAATTGAAGTTGAAGCAGATTTACATACCACAATACAATACAACAAAAGGGGGAGCTCTCGTCAAAGGAGGAGGCGTTGGTGTGTACAACGGCGCCAGCAACGGTACTGACCTAATAAATAGTAACAAACCATGTGAATCCTGTTCCACTGTTAAATCCTCACAGGTAAGCCAAGCCTCCATACTAAAGGAATTCTACAAATTAAGTGAAATTAAACACATTTAAAAAATGTTTATAACAAGATATCATGTAAATAATTTATGCATGCAAATTTAATTTATGCTGGTACCTTAAAAACTACAAATCAGATTTGTGAATACCTAATATTTGAGACCTTGCGGATGAAAGAAAATACAAACAGGAGTCAGATTTAGTTTCTGTTTTCAGGTTATAGTATTGAAATTCCTTTGTTTTACTTTTTCAGTGGTACCCCTGGACGAATGGACACGTATCATGTCGATTATGTCAGAGCTGCTGGGATTATTGGAGAAAGTACGGTGGTCTAAAAAATTTGTCTAAGCATGAAAGTGATGGTGAATTGAAAAAAAAGTGTGCGGTGCCCGATACGCCAATCGAGGAAGATAAAGCTAGCGATTTATCTAATCGCCAAATGCATAAGTAAGATCTCAATAAATTTTTCATTAAAATATCTTCGTAACTACGGTACTGTACGAATGCTACTATTTCTCATTCGGGGAAGCTTCTAGGAGGTAGTAACCTAAAAGCTCAAACATACATTAAAGATTATGCTTTTTGATATCTGGTGTTAAGAATTTTAACAAAGAATTAATTTAAACTATAGTTATAGATAGAGTTAAGATAAAGATATAGAGTGAGATAGAGATATAAAGTTAAGAATAGCATTCGTTTTGGCTATATTTTGTTTTGAACTGAAATCCTTGATTAAAAAGCTGAATAATATAATAAATTTTTAAGTCGTTGAAAAAAAAATTACTAAAAATTACCTCACAGCAAGATACAGTATAGCAACTAGAATGTCTCTAAAATGAAATTTTTCGAGTTTCTGTAAACCCTGGATTTGAGTGTCAGAAAATCAAATTAAACATATTATATTTTTTAAAAACATAGTAAAATAACTTTGTAATAAGAATCTATCTCAGCATTAAGTAGGTTGGAAGGAAGAACTTCAACCGTTAAGTGGAATTTAAAAACAATTCAACAAAGTTGCAAAAAATTAGCATTGAGAGTAAATTTATCAAAAAGAGTATCAGAAACGGTTTGCAGAAGTCTGTTGAAGGCGCGATTAAACCAAATATTTAGTTGTCCTAGAGGAAGGCTCCCGACACCTGTACCAAGCCTGTACATTTCGAATGAAAGTTTACACCATCATATATGGATAAACCATATTGTTGTAGGATAATCTTTTCTTCGAAGTATGTTAATTTCGTTGAAAAATTTTAAAAGTATTAAAAAAGAAACGATTTTTTGCCTTTGGACATCTCTTTTAATCTCCGAAATTTTGGAGGGTCGAGCCTTCGGAACTTCGTACTTTGAAATGTTCACAGACTTATTTGTTTATTGGTTTCTATGGCTTCTTACTGCTCTCTTGGAAGTCTCTAAGGGACTTCCTTTTCACTGGGAAGCCAAAAGAGACCTAATGACGCACCTGAATTCGGACCAGATCCCAGTGGCGCACAAAAAACTATTTACATTCCTAAATAAGCACAACAATTTCTTTTTAACGTTTAAGAGAAGTTGAAAACAAAAAATGCTAAACTTGGCAATACCTTATAAGTCTCAATTGTTTGATTTATCGTAATAATACTCTACACTCACAAAATTGCTTTAGCTTTTCAAGCTCTTAAAGACTTGCGATTTTTACTTTATAAAAAAAATCCTTTATAACAGTTATAACAGTTGTGGACAAACAAAACGAATTTTCGTCGACATTTTGTCGAAGTGAAAATATACCGTATACAGAATGTACAAGGTTAACTTGAATAACTAACAAATAATTATAAGGTATTAAGGCTTTTGTTCCAGTCACCAAGTTTAACAAGTCACCCTCTAAATAAACTGTACTTTACTAGTTCTTGCCTGATTTATCAAACGAATGCCATAAGTATTACATATTCAAACATTTAGGAATTGTTTTTTTTATGATAGTTTATCCTGATTCAACCTCAACCCCTTGTAAACTTATAATATCTTATGCAGATGTTCAATTGCAAATTGTGGAAAAGAGTTCAAGCTGAAAACACACCTCGCTCGTCACTACGCTCAATCCCATGGCATTGCCATCAGTTCTGGTTCTCCGAGGCCTATTATGAAGACACGCACTGCATTTTACTTGCACACTAATCCAATGACTAGATTGGCACGCATTGTTTGTAGAAACCTAATTAAGCCGAAAAAAGCAGCGCGACAGTCTTCGTACGCAATTAATGCACATCTTGTTAAACAGGAGTGTAAGTTAAAATAGCGGAATTCTGCGATTTTAGATTTTATTTCAATTCTATTCTTGTCTTCTGATTATATATTTAAAGTCACCAATCGTATCTGTGGCAAGTCGGAGGCAGATATAAAGAACATTCTTCTATTGAAGAAAAAGGATCGCGGCAGTGTAACGAAGATAGCCAATCGTCTGGGTTCTCCTGGCTCAGGTCCACATGAGTGGTTAGTGCTAACACCCAGAGATAAAATGCCAAAGCCGGATGTGGTATCATTTCCAAAGCCACCGAAAGCGGCGGACGGGAGTCTCTTGTATGATCGTATTCCAAATAAAATTATAGAACTTGAAAAGGACTTAACCATAATCCCAACGCCTTCACCCTCTAGTTTACGCAAGCGTGTACTCGAGGAGCAGCAGTTAAATGGAACTGAAGGTACGTAAGCATCTAATTTATAACTGCGTTCTACTGAAGTTCCTTTAAATTTTAGTGACAATTGTACCATCAGGACCACCGGCTAAGCGTCCAAATAAAGATCCAATGCCGTCCCACTGTCCAAGTCCTGAACAGTTCGCAGCAATGATGGCAGCATCCGGACAACCACTAACAAGACATCACGTAATTATTTAACTTAATTTATTAATTAAACTGATAATGGGACAAACCGAAGTCTAGAAATGTAAAATTTTATTACGTTATTTCAGTTAGAAAATCGTTAAAATAAAAGTTAGGCTTATTTTCCAAATGTAAATATATACATTTAAACATTGTACGCCCGGGGGGTGTATAAAAACCCCAGAGAATCCCGAAATGGTCATTCATCACGCATTGTTGAAATAGGCAAATCATAGTGGAATCTTTGCATCCATACAAACTTTCTCAAAGCTCTAAAAATTCCAACTTTTCCTTCTCTGGCAGTAACTACCATCCTCCGACCATGTATAAAATCTATATCTTAACCAAAAGTGGATTTTTAATCGAAAACTAACATTTGTTTATTAAGAGTTTAATAGTTAAATAGAATAATAAAAATTTTTGTTACTCTGTTAAAATCAAGAACCCTAATACATAATTTTCGTTCAATCTTAGCAGCTATAGGCATGAAAAGCCTTATGGCTTAAAGCAGTATTTTTCGCTTAATTGCACTCGGTATGAGAATTTTAAGATTGAAAAATGGGTAAATGAAAACCTGGAACCTGGCAATGTGAGGAAATCGGACAGTGAGCGAATTAATTGAACTTGACTTTTGCGTAAATTTTTTAAATTAATCCTAAAACGGCAAGTTTGTCTCTTTAAACTTTATATAGTGGGCTGAAACCCAGTTAGATGGGAAATAAATGACTTAAAAAATGAGAGAGGAAGAGAGCCTAGAATTGAAGATTCTTTGATAAAACTTGAGTACATAATCTGTATTTCATGTACCCAAATCTAACAATATTTTAATAAAAAATACTTATTTGTTAAGCACAATAAGGTTCTTCAAAAGACATTCTTTTAAATTCAATATATTTTGGAACGTAAATATGTACCGGTCTCCGGTAGCGTCAACGAATTAGGTCGGATGAACGGGGTTGGTTTTTATTGGTACACGGTACTGCATTATGCTCTAATTCTGCGCAGAATTGTTTCAGTTTGTATTTATAATGGCAAAAATTATTAAATATTTATTTTATACTTTTTTAGTTGAATGGCAAGCCGAAAATTGCGCAAATGGCTAGAACAGGAAATGGTCGAAAACAGGTTATCAGTTGGATGGATGCCCCAGACGATGTGTATTTTAGAGCCACAGAAGCAAGCAAGTAAGTACACCTTACAGCAAATTTGATTCATTTTCATAAGCTTCCAATCAATCATAGGAAAGCCCGCAGAAACTTGTCACCAGTTGATTTGCGGCGTGCAGCGCGTAAGCCATGGAGAAATATACCCATTAAGTCAGTGATACCGAGCAGGCAAATTGATCCACAAGTTGTGATACTAGACTGACCACCATCGACTATGGAAAAGCATATAAAGCAACATCCCCCGTTTCCATACACTATGGATGCGTTATTAAACTGAAACGTGTTCATCTATGTACTTATATGTGTATTCGGATGTATCATGGCTAAAGCACGCTGGCAGTCTATAAGCTTCAAGTGTACATAGTTGTTCCTTTGGTAAATGACAGGAATTAAGTAAGACAACGTTTCACTAGATGCGACTACGTTTCACTAGAACAAGTTGTGAGAGATTGATCCAATTTGAGAAGAAATTTTCCAACTCATCAAAGCCATCTAAGGGAAAAAAGTCAAGAATTTCAATATTTTGCAACATTGTACTATGGGATTATGAACCAGGAAAAGGTAAAGAAAAGAATCGTATAAACGAAAATGTGTTAATAGGACAGTTCTTTAATTAATTCTAATGCGCCTAAGATGAGTTTTTCCTGTACCTATTAGGTATATTTTCGAAAACACGTCCTCGCTTAATTTTTTTCTTTTGGGGGGTGTACTGCAAGACACATAAAATGTAAGTGTCTTAAAACTAAAATTTTTGAAAATAGCCAGAATTTCATTGATCTGTTTAGTTTTAGACTACCACCATTCGTCACTCGTCAATTAAAACTCCGAAAATTCTAACATTATTTTATCACTGTTTCTTCTCAATAACTTTTTCAAGAATCTAAGCCTGCAAGAAATGCATACAGAAAGAAACACGAGATGTATCAGTAAAGTTGAAATTATGGTGAATTATGTAAATATATTTACAAAAGGATCAAACGAAAGCTCATTCCCTGTTTTGTATTTCAAATGAAATTCGGCCTTTTGTAAATAGATTTTTTTGTTAATAAAAGTTTTTTATTTTTAGTGAAAAGTAAAGACGACTTAAAACCAAATTTTGTATATTAAAACGTCAGCAAAGTCGGCCTTATTTTAATGCTTCAGTTTATTTGTCTCTGAATACGCGCAATTAGTTTTAATTTAAAGCTTTTTAGAAAATACGAAGAAAAGTAGATATGGCTCTGAGCCACATATTTTGATTTCCATATTCAAAAGGATGAAAAACCTCCATATGACAAAACAATACAAGAATTTCAAAAGAATGAAATATGTGTTTCTAGCTGATGTTATAGTGAAAGCTATATTTTTGTTAAGCTATTCCTATTTTGAAACCGAGATTCCCAAACTGGGCTCACCTCGAATAATACCAACCGGACTCTTTTCTGCAACAACGTATATTTATTCTTTAAAGCTTTGAAATCGCAAATATATTTCCTCAGTTAAATTTGTTGTAAACATTTAATTTTTCAAATGATAAAAATTTAGTATAAAAATTTTACATCGTCCTATAACAGCTAAGAACACACTTGTAAGTTTTATTTTCTAAGTACTTTTTGTTTAAGTAAAACTGAATTCTACTTATTATATTGCATACACCTCAGCACAAGTTTTTAAGTTTTATCAAATTAGCATGGTAAAGATTCAGTTCGACATCTTTCAAATTGTGCGACCTAAGGAAGGAAGCTTAGTAATCAGAAGATTAAACTTTAAATCGCAACCACAATATCATTGTATGTACAGTGTAGAAAGCATTTGTGTTTTTAATAAGTTTCAAAGTGAAGACGCAGCAGAAACTATGAAAAAGCCTCTCACAAGGTTCGCTAGTTTAATAATAACTACTTAGGTTAGTTTTGTAACACTAGCTGTAACGTATAAATAAATATTACCATAGCAATACGTAAGAAATTATTTATATTAAGCTTTCTTTTTTATATGTTAAGTCACTTGTAAAAATCGTAACAAGAAATTAACAGTTTAAATATTATTTGTCCTAATACTTTCTTCCGAAGTACATGAAACTAGAATAGAACTGAAGGATATTCATCGGATTTTATCACGAAGGAGTAATCCATATATGAATACCGAATAGAAAAGAAGTAGGAAAAAAGCTAGAGTTTTGAAAACGAAATTAAATACATAAGCTTGAATCAAAATAAAGAGATGGTTTTCCATTTAATGTACGAATTTTTACAGAGATTTTCAAAAAAACAAAAAAAAATATTAAATAAACTTGCACATTTTATTCTAAAACAATTAATTTGTTTTCTAAATTTATTGCAGTAACTTGCAATTCAGGATTGAAAAAATGGAAATAGCCCTGAAAGATCCTTTTCCAGTTTGTTGTTATTTTTCCAGAAAGCCGATTTAGACGTAAGTTAACAGTCTTAAAATTTTTTGTTTCTCAAAAAAAAAATTTAAGTAATCTTTAAAAGCCTTAAAATTTAAGAAACTAGACTTAAGTTTATTGCAATCCGTGCAATAAGAAAGGTAATATCTAAAATCTCTCAAACCAAATTCTTTTATAAATATTTGGGGTAAATATTCAGAACACAAATTTTCGATTGTTAGATCTGGAGTATAATTTTTGTTAATGATTGTGATTTTATGATTTTTTGATTGTTACGCCCAGAGTAACTGTAGAAATATAGAAAATTTCACAGATTTGATTCTCTTTTCTTTTGCTTGTTTTGTGTCAATTAAGTGAAAATGTTAACATTCCTAAGGGTTTCCAAAGAATAACTCAAAATATATAAAGTGTATTTAGTTTTCATAGTATTTATAGAGAAAAGGAGGAATAACAAATGAAATTTTAACAGGTAAAGTCAAATTTGTGTTAAATATTTGAAAAGTGTGAAGTGCAGTTTTCATATATCTGTTAGAATTCGACTATATTCCAAGGTCGTGGAAGTTTCTTTCCTGATTATATTTTTAGAATGTTAGCTTCTCAAGGTCCACGGTTTGTATTTTTTTGAGGGGGGTTCTTTATAGGAAAGATCGTCTTGCCTACTGGCCAAAGAATGGTTGTCTTCATCTTAAGAGTCTTTAAAATTAGGTTGTCTGAATACGCCCGGAATTGTGTTTTTCAATGATATATGGTCCCTTGGTTCTTTTTATTCCTGCTGCTGACTAAAAATTGTGTTTTTTATGTTTTCGCCTTTGTCGTGTTTGGCTGAGAAATATTTTTATATCAATTGGAAAAGTAAGGATTATTATTTCGTTTTATGTAATGTTGAATATTGTGTAAGCTATTTGTCTTTGTACAGTTATTTATAGTTACCGCTTAATTCTATATTATAAATTCTATGTAATCGGCCTTGTATGGCTTCTGTAATTTTTTCTTCAATAAAGAACTGGAATCTACGTGAAAGACATTTTAAAATAATTATACGCTCTCTGGTATAACCTGCCACTCTAAGAAAAGCCTCAGTGAAAATAAATCATTGTACAGTAGAATCGCGATAGCGTGAAATAATAAAAACGAAGCCTGTTCACCCAACGAAACGGGGTCCAAATACTTATGTTAAAAGCGACATACATTTGGCGCTACTGAGTCAGCTCAACTGTCGTTATTTATGTATTTTTAAATCGCGTACAACTAAACCTTAAGAACGCATTCTTTTTAAAAAAACTTATTTACAGTTTTAACTTTTATGACAGCCTTCAAAATCTGTACATAATACATAATTTCTCAAGTAAGTTTTACAGAATTCACTAATTTCCTTATTAAAAACTTGCGTCCTACTCGAGGTCAAAGACAAAACGTTGATAATATTCTGATTTTTAGTCATAACTTAAGGTAATCGTACTCGAAATTTTACAGCTCTGGGCTGATATAAGAAAGCCGGAGATTAGTTCGTTAGTTCTTTACAATGGAAGTTACATTTTAGTACGGAGGTACATTTTAGAATAACGCTTTCGTTATCTTTCAAACAGTAACTGACGATTATTTAACTTCGGTTACATTGTCAACTTCTGTTAAGGACTGATTAGCCAATTCGGCCGAGCTCGGCCGAAAACTCGCTAATCAGGCCTTTAATTAGTTAAAACTTCGTATCTGAAATTTCAAGTACTAAAATATGCTGTAATAATAATAAAATCTCACTGCACTCTCTTGATCGTTGCATTGTTTAATCAATGAGATTTGGGTTCCCTTACGTAGTCCGAAGAATGAAGAAGAAGCTGTGTGGTGCCTTCCATGTTTAAGTTATCTTTCGACTTCCTTCTGCATAATATGAATACCACCTGCAAATTAATACGACACTTTTAATACTTAAAAGTGCCGAATTCGGTTGATCTTTTCTATATATGTAACGTTACCTTCAACGATAACTTCAGTTAAATTTTTGAGATACGACGATATTGAAAGTAACGACGTTAATATTAGATGCCGATATCTCTATTCGTTCTACTGTAATCGTGATTTCCACAGACAGACGGACGGTCGGACATGGCTAAATCGACTCAAGGTGTTTCTGAACAAGAATATATATACTTTTTTACCACACCTATAATGTGTTACAAACGGATATAATAAATGTTTCAATGTAAGTTGTTCACCACAGCGGGAACAGTTGGGACTAGCTTCATTTTTAAATGGATATAGATGAGTAGCTATCGAATGAGCTAAACGCAATCTCGAGACAATTTTTGTTTTATATTTATCCGCGTCAACCGGATATATTGTGTAAACTGTGGAGCAGGCAGAAAGGTGAAGAGCAAAGTGCATATACTCATATCCCTTCGGGTGTATAAAAACAGCCACAAAAAGAGCAAAATTGTTACACTTTTTCTCGATAAATTTTTCGATCCGTCATAAAATTATTTCGGACTTCGATTGTGTCTCTACACAACTTTTTCAAAGGCCGAAGTTTTTTTATCTTCCAATCATTATTTTGGCAAGGCAAAACTTTTCCAATGAAATTAAATGTATTGTATGAATTGAGCGATATAAAAAAAACTTTCCCTAACCCTGTTAAAAGCATGCAACCACACTCCTATGCAAATTTTTATCAAAATACTTTTTGCTTAACCTTTAATTAGAAATGTTTTCTATACAATCTGACAGCTTCTAACACATAAATATATAAATACAGTATAATCCTTAATTCTGACATAGGTGATCATTGGTATGTACACATCTAAATGACATTTAAGTACCCGGTACTTAAGCGCTGTAACTAGCTATACACAGGGATGCATTGGTTCCCCCGAATCCGAAAGAGTTTTTCAGTGCGATGCGTCGGGTGTTCACATTTGTACACCACGTTTCTGCCTTCTGCACCACCTTGACGCCAATTTCCTTCCCGACGGACTCGATATTGATTGATGGCGGCAAAACATTCTCAGCGCAAGCCTTTATTACGAAAGCTGCTTCTAGATTGCCAGACGAACCTAGGAGGTGACCATGTGCTCCTTTAGTAGAAGACACCCTTATGTTATGCCCATTGTTTCCAAATAAGCGCATTATGGCATACGATTCAATACTATCGCCAACTGGAGTCGAAGTGGCGTGTGCATTTATATAGCTTACTTCATCAATTGAAACACCAGCATCACAGATCGCCCTCTGCATGGCCAAGTAAGCTCCGGTGCCATCTTGGCTAGGAGATGTAATGTGATGGGCATCGCCCGACAATCCATATCCGAGTATTTCAGCGAGGACCGGAGCTTTACGTTTCAGTGCGTGATGTAGCTCTTCGAGAACAATAATGGCAGCACCTTCGCCCATGACAAAGCCGTCACGTTTTGCGTCAAATGGCCGAGACGCAATAGACGGTGTTTCGTTGAAAGCAGTACTTAGAGCACGCAAACGACAGAAACCGGCTATGGAAAGAGGATCTATGCAAGACTCGCCGCTACCACATAGCATGAGATCCGCGTCACCACTGCGTATAAACCGCGTAGCGTCCCCTATGGCATGAGCACCTGTTGCACACGCCGTGGAAACAGAATGATTAGGACCTCGAAGGCCATAACGCATGCTTATGTGGCCGCAGGCCATGCTGGGCAATATGCGCGGCACAAAGTATGGACTGACGCGATTGTAACCTCGTTGCAATTGCTGGTAGGCACTGTGCACTTCTGCCAGGTCGAACATCCCCATGCCAACACACACACCACTCCGATTGCGGTCTTCTTCACTAAGTTGATCGGTGTCCAACTGGGCGCACTCGACTGCCTCCCGAGCAGCCAGCAGGCAAAGAAGAGTGGCTGAGCTCATCAGTTTCAAGTCACTTTTACTGAAATGCTCATCCAGCTGAAGACTGTCTTTCGATATCTGTGCCGCCACCTGGCAGGGCAGCCCCTTGAAGTGGTCATTTAATCTACTGACAGCAGATTCGCCAGCAAGTATTTTCAACCACGATTGCTGAATGTCGTTTGCCAGTGGACTTACGGCTCCAATTCCCGTAACAACGACTCGACGGTATTCAGGTTTTGTATATTTCTGGCGTTGTAAAGTTAAAACCAATCTTCTGAATAACACATTGTATTTTTTGAGGATCATGACCTACTTGTTTAACTTCTGGAATTTTGTTTTGAATTTAATGCAAACAATCGGATATCGAATTTTTGCATCAATAAATATGGAATAGACCACAGTGGGCGATTTTTTTCAAACCAAATAGAAATTTTAAACAAGTAAAAGTGTTGTCTTCGGCCTGGCCGAAATATAAATACTCTACAACCGAGTACCTGAAAAAATTATAATTTGCCACTTAACAACTTTTGTATAAGTAAGCGGACCACGCCCATTTCGGGCAAATGTTTTTTAATGTCTCTAGATACTGATAGATAAAATTACGTATTAATATTTTCAACCGTTTATGGGATATTGACAACTTTTGTATAAGTGGGCGGACCACGCCGTATACAAATTGGTAATACCTGTAGATACCTCGTACTCCCTCATATTCTCTACACCCGCAGGATAAATTTAGTTGAATTCTAATAATAAAACTTTTATAAATGATATAGTATACGAGTGGACAAATCACTCCAATTTTTTGTGGGATGCCTTTGTTTTTTACATTAAACCCGGGAATAGTATTGCAACTTTATATCTGACCTATATTCAATTCTAAAATCGGATGCATTTATGTTTACTAAAAAATAGACGTGGCACTGATCCGATTTTTCCCATTTTCGATTCCAATGCGCGATTCATGAGGAGAATGTTCGTACCGAATTTCATGACGATATATCTACTCGTTCTCCTGTAATCGTTATTTCTGTTAATAATGAGCGGACCACGCCCATTTTTTGGGGTCTGTCTTTATCTGAGATGATAAACTTGGGAAAAATTTCCCAAAATTTCAGCTTCAGATCAACACGCAAAAGGTATTATTTTGGCATACTCACAAGAGCTCTTAAGGGGAAAAATGATCTCACAATTAAAATCTTAAGGAATTCTTATAACATATTCAAAAGCTCATGTAGAAAAAACCTAAATGTTTTTCAGAATACAAAGGGAATTTCCATTTTCAATCGTTATTTAAAAATCTCCCAAAAAGGAGTGCCAATAAGTTGGCAACCTAGGCAATAGATTCCGACGAGGGAATATTGTATCGTATTAAACCAAAAAATATATATTATTAACTAATCTTTTTCGAATAATGAAACTTCATAATCCGTTAATATTAATTGTTCTTTATTTTGTTAATTACTGTTTGTTAATTAGTCTAATTTACTGTTTGTTAATTACTTTAACCTTATAACTGGTTTTAAGTATAGTCTGGTTAAAAAGCGTTCTGAAATTACTTCTAAATATCATAAATCGATTTTAAATTGAAATCGTTTCCATATTTACACTAACTTATTTTGACAAATTTTGATGCGCAAGATATCCTGGGAGATCACGCAGAATGATTCCTATTGTACGACAGAAAAAGCTTATTTATAAGCTCTCGAAACATTTCCATACCACGATTTCCAGGACGGGTTACATTGTACTGTAAGCTTCCGCTCTGTAACAAACTTTTTCAAGCGGTTATCCACTAAAATTTCTACCTCTACTCAGTGTGCCGGAGATTGGGGAAGACGAACAAGCAGCGGCAGGAATCTTGAATGCCACTGGCCTGCCAGCATTCAACGACGTAACCATTGAGCACTGCCTGGGAGCCGTTGGTCACCAAGCCGCAACAGTCGAAAAGAAGATTAAAGAGATTGCAAACAAAATCGTACAAAGTGATGGCAAGGTAAGCCTAACCAAAGTTTTTAGCGAGCTGGATGAGGTAACTGGTCCCCTGGAGACGACGTGGGGAATCGCCAAGACTTTATACCTCGGAAACAGTACTCTGATTCCCACCAAAAGTTATATGAATATCCATGAAAGAGCACGTAGTGCTCGCGCCTGCAAATACACTAATAGAACCATATACGATACTCTCCTGGCGAAATCTCCAGACACAGAAACGGACATAACCATCAAGAGACTGATGGAAAAATACATACTTGAAGGATCTCTCAACGGACTCACCTTGTCTGGAGATCAGTTGGAGAGTTTGAAGCAAGTGCTCACAGAGTTGGGAAAGGAACGCGCGAATTTCAAAAACAAGGTCAATATGGCTGTGCAGACCTTTAGCCACGTGATAAGTGACTACAATTTGGTGCGCGATTTTCCAAACGCATTACTCGAAGCCACAGCCAAGGATCCTACTCAGTCAACGAAAGGTCCCTGGAAGATAACATTGCAGCCACAAATTATTGACGACTTTCTCAAGTACTGCCCTGATCGCATGGAACGATGGAACTTGTGGCTGGCGAATATGCGCAAGGCATCCACACAGTTGGAGAAGACCCTGGAAAACAGCACACACATTGAAAAAATAAGAACGCTCCGAAAAAGGCAGGCGAACATCCTAGGTGACAGATACTGTTAATTTTATTGGTTTAAACGAAATAATTATTCTTTCAGGTTTTCCAACATTTACTTCCATGTCTATGAAAACAAAAATGGTTGGCAGTGTTGATAAGATCAAAGATATATTTTCCAAGCTCTTGCAGTATGCGGGTCCTGCGCAGTATATGGAAATTGAAAAGTTGCAGCGATTTGCAACTGATAGTGGCTTTCAGTATAAGCTCGATTTGTTCGATGTGCCTTATTGGGAGCGGAAGTATCTACTTAATGAACACCACATAAATTATGAAGCGCTAAGAGAATACTTCCCTTTGCCCAAGGTCATCGAAGGGCTTTTGAAGCTGTCAGAAAAAATTTTTAGCATCAGGATTGTGGGACGCAAAGATGTGGAGGTGTGGCAACCGACTGTAAAGTATTTTGATGTTTATGACTGCGATGACAATTCATCGGTACCAGTGGGTGGCTTCTATTTGGACTGTTATTCGAATGAAAATAAATATGGGAAGAACAACGGCTGGATGGTGAGCATACGCAACCGAAATAAGGCGGCTGGTAACAACCCGTTGGGCGCACTTATTTTTAACTTTACGCCTCCAGTGTCCGGGAAGCCACACCTTCTGAGTGTAGGAGATTTGCGCATGGTTTTCAAAACGTTCGGATCGACACTGCAGCACTTGCTAACGAAGGCAGAATTCTCTGATCTGGCTGGTCTTTCGAACGTGGAATGGGATGCATCGCAGGTGACCGGCCAAGTAATGGCTAATTTTCTGGACAGGGCGAATATGCTTAAATCTGTATCAAGCCATTTTGCCAGCGGTGAAAAAATGCCGGATGCCTTGGCTGCTAACGTTCATCTTTTTAAAACAAACCTGGCCGGGTTTAACTTGTGTCAAGAGATGTACCTAGCACACTTGGACTTGGAACTCCATGAGTGCGCCGATTTTTGGCTGGATGTCGTAAAACGGCTTTGGCCAGTGTATCGGTCTATGCCTTTGGATAAGAAGGATGCCCATCCATGCTCAATGACTGAGATTTTTTCTGGGGACTGGGGTGCTGCTTACTTTAGTCATCTGTACTCCAAAATTATTGCTGCCGATATTTCGGAAGCATTTGGAGAGCAAGACGATCTGCCAATAGTTGGCAAACGTTTTAAGGAAACGTTTCTTTCGTCGGGTGGCTCCGTGTCTGCAGCAGAAGTATTCAGACGTTTTCGCGGACGCGATCCGGCGATTGAAGCACTGCTGAAGTCTTTGAAAATACCTGTCCCAACGCAGACGTCTGGTGATTTGCAGTGAAACTCAAGTAACTCTTTTTTAATTTTCCTTAATTTGTATGTCCTTAGTTCATGAACTAAAGGCATGTTTTATAAATTAGTTTATAGTTATTTCATATAAATTAGATATGTTATTTTCGTAGTGTTTGTGAAGTTGGGAAAATCCGTACTCTTTGCATATATAAATTAAAAAAGTATGCTATGCTTTCAGTTTTTTCTTTAATTAATTAGTTTTTCTTTAATTAATAAAAACATCTTCCGCTAGTAGGTTCGGAATGGATTTGGATTTCGTAATTCGCAGCCATGTTAGAGAATGCATTCTTTAGAAGCTGCTTTCATTAACGTTTAGGATGCGATTTCAGTTTCTTGAGTTCGTATTCCTTGTGAATTTAAGGAATGAATTCTTTACTATGCAAGTAATTTTGCAAAGAATGTGTTTTGTATTGAATTCTCATTATAGAGGAATTCAAAGAAGAATATAATCCTTCCTTCATTTCTTGTGGCTTAAAAATTTTTTTTAAAATAAACAGTAATAATTTTTAATTAATTGGTTAACTTATTTATAAAAATAATATAGAACATAACTATTGTTTTAAAGTCTTCAGAGAACTAACAGAAGTAAGCAAGTAGAGTCGATAAAAGCTTGAATCTGCATTTTATATTATGAAATTGCAAAGAATTATTTATTGAAATGTTATAAAAAAAAGTTAACAGATTTTAAACATTTTCTCATCGCAATAAGAAGTGTTTTCAACAGGGCCATATACTTTTTTGAAAGAAATGTGAAAAATTATATATAAGAAAATTTATAGGCGTTTCTCCATATTGAATTAAAGCTTCATTAAAACTAATTAACATTTTCTTGTTATTTGATCCGTAGATCGAAAATAACCCTCAATCGTTAGCTTCGATTTGAGAGAAAGGAATAAATCAGCTTGAGACCGAAACTTCCTAGACGTGATCTAAATGTTTCAGTCAGACTTCAGCACTTCTGATGGGGTTAATCCATGGTAATTTTCATTTTGTTGTTCCATTTTTAACTCAAAGCAAAAATGCTTTAGCGGTTACATATACGCTAAAACATTTTTTGGAGAATTATAAAAATCCCGCTAGATACTCCGGAATAAAATTTCTTTTTAATGTTACAGTATACAAAAGTGTACTCGTAATATCTATTTTAAAACGTTTTTATTAGGTCGCTTTCTTGTCTGTCTGTTCGGGTAAAAATTTTGTAATTGATTTTAAACCAACTTCCCAATAAGCTAGAGACTTGAAACTTCAAACATAGTTAAAAGCTGGATGTCAGTGCAATATTAGGTATAAACTGACAACCGACGCCCACTTTGAGGCAGAAAATTATGAAATGAAAATTTGCCCATAAAAATCGTTTTGTGATTAAGAATTCAAATGAAGAGAAACTGGAACAAACATGAAATTTGTTTTGGAAAAACAAAAAACAAAGGTCTACATCGATTCAGGAGGTGACGCTGAGCTGTACTTATACTTATACTATTTTTTATATTTTTCTGTATCTATCTTGTCTTCTTCTCTGCGTTACAAACGGAAGAACAAAGTGAATAGACCCTACTACCTTCGGGTGTATAAAAATAATGTTTTCATAAATTAAAAACAATGTCCTAGAGTGAAGGGCATAACCCTATGGATGCTTAAATTGCTGCGGTTTTTACAAATGTCTTCATTTACAAAGCAATACACTAAACAAGACTTCTTGGTGAGACGCTTATGGTTGTTTCCGATGAATCGACAACGAGCTTTCTCATCCAGTCATCTAAGATTTTCTGACGAATTTTCTGTGGCATTATAAGTTTATGCAACGAAATATTGTATTTATAGGTCAGAAAACTAGACCTTCTTAACCACTCTCTGAATAATTTTCTACGACTAAAACGCCTACAGCGATGAACATATAATGTTATGCATAACATAACATTCTCCCAAACACTTTTGGTAGTAGAAGATTCTCCCATAAAATGGTACACAGGTTTTAAGGGATCGTGTGTGAATTGATTTAATGATGACTGACTTGCATATTTCAACCAGTCTACGGAAATGAATTTTAATAATTTCTTACGCGTACTTACAGAGTTTTTACGGAAAAGAATTAAGATTAAAAAATTATTGCCAGATGGTTACGAAGCAAATTTTGGAACCCCAACATTTTTAGTATGATAAAGACGTGAATTAAATTAGGTTTAAATTTTGCATATTACAGCTAAAAGCGAAAGCGTGTAGTTTTTGATTGATACATACGCTTTACCATATTTGAGTCTATATTTTTTCTGTGCTAAAATTGATGAAATTTTTTCACTTGATTTAAAAAAAATTAAAATCTAATTCACTATACCCTTTGTAACACAGAAGAAAGGAATCGGGCGCCGGCCTAATTTAAAACTAACAACCAAGCAACCACATGTGATGGACTAAATTAACGAGATATGCAACTTTCGAAAGCTAAGTTTAGTTAACCAGGCTCCGAGTAATTATATTGTCCCGCTATTGTAAAAAAAATGACGGTAAATACAGAAAATATGGTAAATCTAACTCATTGATGACTTTGTCACATTGAAAAAAAGAAGCGGGTGTCGCAGTCTTATGATCTATTATTCTTGGATGCACCTTATCCACATTTTTTAAAACCTTCAACTTCTTAATAAAGAAGTTTATAAGGAAGCCGAAGTTTCTAAATTTAGCCGGTCTAATTTGTTTACCATATTTGCTTTATTTAAATAATACTATAATAATTGCATGATAATATCCAACAGATTCGCTTTCATTATATACAATACAAAACATTAAGCAACAGATTTTAGAAGTAAGGACTTAAAACGTAAGGCGACAAAGTAACTCAAAGTAATCACATCCATTTTTATCAAATGTTTTGCTTAGGCAAAATATTAGCTGGCAACTACTAGTTTTCGGTGTCTTTGTAAAGTTACTTCTCCGTATAGCGCTAACTAATTCTAATATTATTTCAATTTCGCGTTTTTCTCTTTTGAAAAACTTGAAATTTTTAAAGTTTAGAATATATCAGGACAGTGTGACCAATTCTTTTCGCGTTTGTGATCCCAATACGTGCCTTTATAAACATGTACGACGTTGTCTGCGCCTTCCTCCTTTCCGCGCTCAAACCAAAGTGGTTCGTAGGGCGGATACGGACGTCCTTCGGCAGCAGCAGCTTCCGCTTCGGCCTCTCGTTCACGACGCTTTAAACGCTGCTTCTCCTCCAAGCGCAGCTTCTCCCGATTGCTCTCGTCCCACTTACCTTCTTCCATCAGACGCTGATCGGGGCGTAAGCGGGAGTCGGTAGGTGCAACTCCTTCTTCCGGCTCGTTTAACTGGCATGCAAGTGTTGTAAAATTATAGTATTTGTCACAGTCCGGAGGTGGCATTTCTCTGACCCATATGACCTTGTAGCTGGCTGTCTTATAAATCGGACTATCAGCTGACCCAGAAGTGGAGAGGACCGGCGAGATCTCGATTCGGTCATCCCAGGTACCACGAAGCACCCATTTCACTTCATTATTACGATCCATTACCACGCCTTTGACGCGTCGCTGTTGATCTCTGGAAAAATACGAATAGGGAATATACTTGAGATGGCATTTGATGCCTGTTGCTGAATTCAGGCCGGTGATTTCCATTTCGCCATGTTGATCCACCCAAAGCTTTCCGACAATTATATTGTTGACCGTTGTCGTAACCTTACGCCATGTGTACTTGTTGCCAGTAGCATTGAACTGAACATATGCGTTGCCAAGCGGAATAACCTTAAGAAAAGAAAAGTAATTAGGAAATATGTAGATTAGCAATTGATTTTTTTCATCGCCCTACGATAATATTGGGTATGTATTCAGAATTTGAAATTCACTAATTGCCATATAAATAACGGAAGTGTAAAAATGTAATTAACTGCAATTCTAAAATCGGAGGGTGCGAGAATGTCACGTTAATTTGAATAAAAGTGATTAACTAGGTACAACCAAAAACCTGTTCAACTAACTATTTATTTCACAAATATTGAACGCGAATGTTTATGCGCGCAAATCGACAGCATAAAAGTAGTCTCATACTGTATACTTTCGTGATTGTGCACGTATTTCGCTCCATTATATACTTCAAATAATTATATAAATATATTTATTTTTAACGGAATTAGACAGAAGAAACGGATATTTTTGGAAACCAGCACTCTTAAATTAACTAAGGTTGACGCACATATCGATACTTTAGAGAAAACTATCTCGAATCTAAAAGCTCGAAGCTCTGCATCTAAAAAATCTGCAGATATGTCGAAGAGCTGCAGTTAAATTCAATTCAGAAGATTTAAAGCATAGGAAACACTCCTTGCGAGTATAGTCATTCAAATGATATTAAGTCTGGATTATTTTTTGCCCCTATTTGTCACACTATGTGGGTGCTTCTTGTGTTAATCGTGTAGAAACAACGTAAGAATATTTGAAAATACAACTTCTTTCTATGCAAAATTGACTAGATCATCGTCAGTCAATTTGATAAAAACGAACTGATGATGATGCAACAACATTAACCAAGTACTTAAAAATTTATAACAAAATTAACTAATGGCAGTATAACTGAAGTTATGGTGAGCTTGTTTTCGTGATATGCAATTTCTATTTGAATTATCTATAAATTTTCCAAAGCATCTGCTAAAGTGTAGAAGAAACAACTGTTTCTGTTTCATAGAAGCAACTTCTCCGGTTAGTTTATTTTTCAACTACGTAATATCTTTGAAATGACTACGTTTGAAAAAATGATAAATATTCACAGTCATATCTTTATGGTACGGAATGGATCGATTTGCGCTTGAATGCTTAGAAAAAAAGTTATTCTCGCGTCCAGCGCACTAAATCAACAATTGGATGCTGTTGCTGCAAGTATGGGGCAAACCGGGGAATCTTATGGAACTGCAGGTCCTACCTGCAAATATTAGAAAGCTCACCTGCAAATATTTTCCCCTGAATTTACTTGTCATGGTAAACTCCTGCCAACAGGACCACTCACGGCCCTCACAGTAAATTGCCGCCATTGGTGGGTGATGCGAAACCTGTTCCGCGATGCAGCGCCAACCCAGATCGTCAGTTCGGTCGCACTCGAAAGTTTCGCCGAGCAAAGGATTGAAAGGCTTTCCTGTTCGATTGGCGGTGGTCGAGTAACTGGAAATAGTGAAAGCAGCAACATACGCCAACTGCTCGCATTCGTCTTTGCACTGAGCTGCGATATCCAGCAGCTGTGCGTATTCGTAGTCCTCGGTAAGACGTTGAAGCATGGACAACGGCTCGTTGAAATTTACTGGCATGGGGATCTTGGAGAGCTCCTTGCCAATGCAATTTTTCATTATCGACCATAAGTTCAGTGGATAGTTTGGCTTATCGGGAACGCGAGTTCGCCTTTTCTTAATAGATGTAGTTGGGTTTTCAGGATTTTTGGTGTTCTTGGAGGGAATAGTAGAAATATTGGGAGACGCAGTATTCAAGCTTACATTAGATGTACTAGCAATATGGTCAACAGCATCGCTATTTCGGCTCGATGGCGTTACCCCCTTCTGTGCATTTTCTCCAGAAAGAAAGCAGACCTGCTGCGGGTTCTTTTGTTCCTCGTTTTCTGAAGAGCTACTTGTGTGCGCCAACTCTTGAGACTTCCTCTGGCGCTTTTGTATGTCCAGTATAAATGCGTTGTCCTCGTCTTCCGCTTGGGGAGAATCTTCCAAGCATGCGTTTTCTTCAGCATCATAAAACTCGTTATCGTCGTCATCGGAAGTCAGTGCGACTACGGAGGTGGTCTTGGCTGCTACTCCAGGCTTCTTATGCTGGACCAAATGTGCCGCTTGTTCCAGTTGGGTGTGTTGTTTCGCCAGCTGCTCCACGAACTCTTCGAGTCGTTGTCGCTGCTCGCGTTCGTGCTGTAATATTTTCGACCACTTGTGACCTTGGTTTTCAGCTGTGCGCAAATAGTCATTACAAGCGTTAATCATAGCATTTGAAGTGATGCGGAAGAGTGTAGCGCGTTCATTAACTATCTTGGTGCGGCTCGCCAGGGCCTCTTCGTCGTTGGTTTCGAGATCGGAGAGAGCACGCTGGAGAGCGATACCATGCTTCGTAATGAGATCGTAGCAAGTTCGAAGACTTTCGAGACGATCAGTAAGGTCGTTGATTACAGTGTTGATCTCCTGACTAGGAATCACTTGAGCTGTTGTCTCTTCTTCCTCCTCCTCACTTTCCATTGCACGTATAGCCTTCGCCTTCGCCAGTTCCAAAGCAGTAACCCACGACTGTCGCTCAACTTCGTTCGCTGCTTTAATGTGAAAGGTCTGCGTGCCTCCGTTCGAGATGACAAAAGTGCAAGAGTCAACTGTATGGATGAGAGCACCATGCAGTGAAATGGTACCACGGCAGGTGTGGTTGATTTCCGACTGGTTGCGATAGTAGCTCAGAACACCGTTTGAGAGCACGAACCAACGGCGCTGATAGCCTTTGATATAATTTGTCCACTTGAGAAGCCATCCTTTCATCTCTGGATCGTGCTTCTCCGATGTTGGCTTCGCAGGCTCTGTCATTATGTGTTCACTATATTTTTTTAATAATTAATTCTTTAAATTTAGATTCCTCTAGAAAAGCTCTTGACTAAATCGCTGGGAATATGGAGACGTAGATGGGGAAAAATTGATCGCCACGTATTGTGCAAGAAAAACGTCAGTTGTTAAGATTATGGAAACTATTGCATCATTAGGGATTTCCTTAATTTTGCACAGCACTTGAGGCGTTAAATTTATTAATCTTGTAAGGTAAATAAACTTTGTTTTCCTTTGTGAAAAACTCGAAATCCCTGCTATGCATTAAATTCACCTTATTGTGTAGTTAAAAAAGAGGAAGAACTTTTGGTTTGACACTAAAAGTCTCAGAGTTGCCAGTTCCACGAGAATTTCCCTAATAGCCTGAACATCATCATAGCGACCGGGTATAGATATCAGCTGTCAAAAATACGTGGCTTCTTATGGGAAAGGAAAAAAAGCACTATTCGCTCATCGCCCTGCGATCGTCGTTAACGGCCGTCGCTAGCGATAGATATCTTTTGTGTTAAATATAATTGGAAGCACTAAACGCTAAATACATTTGTAATCGGTTTTCTTTATGTAATTTTCTTACAGACACAACATAATACCTGAAACACAATTGGAAGCACTAAATACTTTAGTGTTCGGATGTCTTTATCTGATTTTCTTACACCCCAACAACGAAACGCAAAATTCCGTTAACTCCTGTGTGGAAATGTAAACAAAAGAATAGCAAAAGAAGAAGAAGAAGAGCACTTTGTGTGAGTCAAATTAGAAATAGATCCAACCCGAAGACAATAGTCTTTTTATCTACGGATAACTGTTCCCAGATAAATGATTTTTTCTCGTTTCCCATAAGAGCCTATGTATAATTTTGTTTAAGGCATTTCTATTTTCATAGCAGCATCCCTGTTTTTCTTCTTTTTTTTTGTTGGCATACAGAAATTTGCTAAGCAAATAATAATGCTCGTCGCACATTGCTATCGCTGCAAGTATGTCCAATCCAAAGCCAACAAGACTGGAAAATCTTCTTTCGTTTTGATGGCTTTGTAAAAATAGGCTTGGGTATGCAAATTACAGAAACAAAATGTATGCAGTTTTGACAACTTGGATTCCAGTTTTGACAACTTGTAATGTTTGTTTACAAAATTGGGAGAATTTTTTGAGAGAGGATTGCTGCTCTTGTTCTTCTTCACCGCGCGAAGCAAGAAACATAATATATAAAATACGTAAAGAAGTCCAAGGAGATAAGCTTTAAACCAACTCATGCTTCTAGAAATGCACATGAAACCTTTTTCAAATCTAGTAGCTGCATTATATTAAATATTTTGCAAAGGAAACCAAGTCAATTTCTATAAAATTTGCTCGATTCACAAATATAATCAACTGTTTTTACCTCCCTCACGTACTTTTAGCTGTAGGAGATGCCAACATATTTTACTTGGTAATTTTATCAAATACATAAAACGTAAAGCTTGGTATTTTAGTCAGGTTTTTTTCTAGCTTTGAATAAATTTTTAAAATAGTTAAAAAATTATTTAAAAATCATTGTATTACTATTATTTAAACGAAACACAAAAAATTACAAAAACAAGTAAGTTTTACTTTAATATTAATCACTTTAGTATTTCCAAACAGTTACGAAATTATCAAAACCGCGACAGCTCTTAAATGCAATGAAGTTTTACTATTAATGCTTACTTAATAATCCATTGAAGTAATGTTTAATAAATGTGTATCGTTGGCATCCCTGTCATGAACCCAGCCTATCATCTTGTGACGGTGTGGTAATAAACCGAAATGGTTTACTTTTTCAGCCAACTTCCTTTCTAATAGCCAGTTTCAGCTTATAACAAGGAGACAATTTCACCATAAAATTCACAAATGCTGTTCGTGAGTTGGCGGGCTAAAATGTTTTTTAGCTCGCTCACGAAAAGAAAGGATCTTCCAGTCTTGTTGTCTTTGGTCCAATCGCTTGCGTATGACAACTACAGTTGCTATGATTGTGTTCAGCAGAGTTAACGAGATTCGAAACTCTCCACTACTACATACACATTTCTTCAGATTTCTTTGATGAAGTTAGGGAAATCAGGAAAAATTAGTGGGAATTCTGTACTCGATTCTCGGAAATCTGTACTTTCGTTTTTCGCATGGTGGCAGTCCATTTCGGATTTAGGAGGGTTATTAATTCAAAACGTCAAATATATTCATCAAATAATAAGAAATTAAAAATTATAATTAATAAGATAAATAATAATTATAAGAAATTAAAAAAATAAGAACGGAAATAGACACTGAAGATGGCACAACGCCGAAATTGGTCTGTCTAAAAACCAAATTTGACGAGAGATAACGGAAATTCGTTCCAAAAAACAATACAACTATAAGAAATTATTATAAAATTTCCAAAAATAGGAATTTATAAATTAACTACTTAAAGAAACTACTACTATAAACTGTCGTTGGAGTTTATACCGCCGAAATGCGAAGGTAGATTTATAAATTTTTTCTAAAATCATTTGAAAATAATGTTTTTAGGTATACCGGCGCATACATTTTCTTCGGCACCACTTGTTCTAGACCAGAGAAATTTTCACCACTTTTGTTTACATGTTGTGATTAAATTTTCACTGAAGTTTAGGCTAAGTTCACACGACGATCATTTGACCAACGAAAATCAAACCTTTTACTATCTTTTTTCGTTCTCTCGTGAAAATTACTGACACGTTGTTACACGTGTTCGTTTGACTGAGCTTGGTCAAACCAAACTTTCTTACTACTATTTGGTACTTTTCCACTACTTACTTTTTCTCCTTTCGACGTTTGACCAAATAAAAGCCATAACTTCTTGTTATCACTAAATCATTACGTTTGCGTAAATATTTTTCATATATCCTTTTTATTTACAATAATGAAATTCCTTTAATTATTTCTCTACTTCACTTTTTTTAATTTTCACTGTCGGTTTCGGAAATGCACTAAGTGTATTCATCCGTACACTATGTATATAAAACAAGAAGGTTGAAAGCCAAATTATCAGGAAAACTAATTTACGAATGAAACGATATTCACAGAAAAGTTTCTTTGCACGTATATTTTACTAGAAAACTACAATATTTAAAAAAGCAATATTTATAATGCAACCATGATTCAGTCTTAATCAGGTGATTCAGGTTTAGGGCTGCATCAAAATTTCACCATGTCATTGCGGTATATTAGGTTAATTTTTTGTTATTCATTTCTATTTTATATATGAAAGCAACAAATTCGGTTATAGTTGGTAAAATTTTCGTCGTGTGAGCTTACCCTGACTTTTTCACTATGCTTAATCCGTGGTTAATAATCAGGGATCGGGGATCTCACGTACAGTGTACGTGAATTCAACAGTTTACAAAATATAGACGACAGATTGATTTTTATCAGCTTTGAAAGCAGAGTTTCGCATCCCGTTATATCTGTTGCCAGGCTATTAAATTTAAAATTATTTAACCGCAAATGTTTAAAAATTATTTTTGTTTTTGGATAACACGACAGGAAAATTAGACATGGTCCCGAAGGTTTCGCCGGAAATTGCGATTTCGGCTATGTTTCGCCGGTGTGTTCGCGAAGTAACACTCCGCCTGCGGCAAAAAGGAGCGCGCCCTTCTTAGAAAAATTCTCGAAACTTTTGGATGACATCCGGAAAATTTTTAGTAAGCATTAGTCACAGTCGAAGCTCCAAGAAGCAGCACAATACAGCTCCTCGAGGCCTTGGGCGCTTGCATAGAGCGTGCAAATTAAGAAAGGAGGAGACTATTGAACTATAGAGCGCTACTTCCCAAATTACTTTTTCGAAATTAGCGGAAATAAAAACAAGTAAAAGTGTTGTCTTCTGCTAGGCCGAAGTTTAAATACCCTACACCCGAGTAGATAAAAAAATAATAATTTCACCAGTTTACAATTTTTGTATAAATGGGCGTACCACGCCCACTTTTTTTAAGCAGTTTGGTAATGTCTAGATAATCCAGGAAATCACCTTTTAATATGTTGCACCGTTTGTGAGATACTGACATTTTTTGCGGCAAGCGGATTGTTAATGCGTCCAGATACCTCGTGATAAAATTACGTTTTAATATCTTACGCATGTCATGAATTATGCCAACCAGGATTGAGCCATTGCGAATGCCTTCTCTGTTTTTCGGGATAGAAAAAGAAGATAGTAAATAGAATAGAAGTATAGAAATAGTAAAGAGTATAGGATGAAGATAAAGGAGAAGCAAAAGCTGATAGACGGGACCGCCATGCAGACGTCTCATAATCCCTATCATGCGCTCTACGTCATCGATCATCTTTGATCGGAGACAGGATTTGCGACGGATGCCCTGATGTTCAAAATGAAGCTGAGAAGCTGCGACACCGGGAGCTCCGTCAAATCCGAGAGCTTGGTGCAGAGCCATGCTCCCAAAGCAAGGAAGCGGCGGCGTGCGAGAGTCGGACATCGGCAGAGTAAATGGTGTATCGTATTCTCTTCCTTAACATCACCACATGATCTGTTGTAATCAACCCGGACACCCACACCCCATCTTGCCATCATGTGACCTATTGGGGAGGAACCCCAGCGCTCCATCCTGTCTGCCTGCTCATTGCCCGCTATATCAGCATGGACGGAACCCAGCAAAGATGCACCGCATTCTCCCACCCAAGAACCTTCAGCGTATTTCTGCACTTCAGTACCGTCCTTATTTCACCAGTTCAGATTTCAATGCCTTAAGTGCAGCCTGACTGTTTCCAAAGAAGGTGACAACGGAATTTGCTACCCCCTGCTGTGTGGCATAATTTTCCGTCTTCTCAATTGCGTAGACCTCCGCTCGGAACACAGTGCATTCGGTGTGCAACATAAAGGATTGCTGTACCTGCAGGGAGTCCGAGTAGACCCTTACTCCAGTCTCCTCAGCCGTTTTCGAGTTCTCCGTAAAGAGTTTAATCCCATCCAATGGTACGCCTTTATCGGACAGCCAGTCGTCCCTGTCAGTAAAGAGAACGGTCGAGATCTCTTCAAAGTCAAGGCTTGGCTGTAGGTAGTCAGATGACTTTGATAAGCTTAGTCTTGGTCTACCGCTCATTTTGCTTACCGCTCATAGAAAGCGTTCAACCCATTCTTCATTCTTTCGACGGTGTTCTCCTTCCAAGATAACTTGCTGTCTAGAACGATATCGAGATACTTTATTTTTCCCGATAGACTTAGCACACTTCCCGCAATGCGAGGCAGTCTGAAGTTCGGTATCTTCTTTTTCCGGGTGAAGAGAACGAGCTCGGTCTTGGATGCATTGATACCAAGACCGCGTCGATGCGACCACCCCTGCTCGACGTGGACGTCATTAGTTCACTTAGCGTTGTCAAAAATTTGCCAGAAACTAGTATAGGTAAATCGTCCGCATACGCAATAACTTTGATTCCTGTAGACTCGAATTCCCTTAGGATACCATCCGCCACTATGAGCCACAGTAGAGGAGATAACGATCTCCCTTATGGGGTTCCCCTTGTGGCCGCCTTCCTAAGGTTAATGGCCCCCATGCTGGAATCAATGAGTCGGCTGTTTAGCATTTCATTAATACAGTCAATGACGAGGCGTGGCACTTCGAAGTACAGTATGGCTAGTGTATAATTAGAAAAAATTAATTGAAAAGAAAACCCTTTACAACTTTCTCAAGCACCTTTTTTTAATTAATGGGAATTTAATTTGAATGGAAGGATCATTAGGAAATCTTTTAATATATTTCGTAATTCGAAAGTTTGTTGCGAAGACCTATTGGAAGAGGAGAGCTTGCCAATGGCAAAGTACTTTCGCTTGGTTCTTGAGGTTCTTCGATATCGCTCGCGGTAAAATATGTGATGCTTTTCTGGAGCATCAAAAAGTCATGAAGCACGAAAGTGGCAATTACAATTTCCCACGTTTTTGAGAACAGCTTTTATGGCTGTAAGAGCAGTAGTTAGCCAAAATTCCAAATATTATTTCTATGTGAACATCCGATTTTGATAATGTTTTATTGAAATTCCTTTTATCAGAAAGTTGATTTCTTCCAGGGACGGGTCTCATTAAATTGCTCTGCAAGGGAAAAGCATTATCAACCACCATATCCACTACCGACAGTCCCTACATCCGCTACAGTAAACGTGTAATCCATATCGCTAAAGGTTTTCTTCTAACTGAAAAATATGGAGTTTATTAACTAAGTTTATTAACTTGCATCGGTCGCGCCTAAACAGTGAGGCATTTCTCTTTTGGATGAATGTTATTTTGTGCATAGTATTATCTGTTTTATATTTAATTGCGCGATTTAGTGTCCATAAGGAAAGTTGCTTCTGTGTTCTGCTACATGCATAAGTTTTAATTTTGTGTTTACAGCGTAAAAAATGAAAAACGGCGAAGCAAATGCAGATCACCTAGGACTAAAATTAATAACGGTCTTGGATATGTACTGAGTGTATATATGTATACACTGTATGTATGTATAGAAAATAAAGTGTTTGATACCCAAATTATCAGCAAACCTGTTTACGCATGAAACGATGTTCACCAAAAAGTTTCTGTGCATGTATATTTTAGTACAAAAGTACTGCATTTCCGTATTATTTTGCTACTATCTACAAAAAGCATTAATATTGCAATCATGGTTCAGCTTTTGATTGTGTGATTCGTCTCAAACTTTCTTCTTTAATCAATATTTGACCAAGTGATTGCGGTGTTTTGGGTTTATTTTTAGTCTCTCTCAAATTGTTCATTTCTCTTATACATGTGAAAGCACCAACAAATTTGATTTTCGTCAGTCATTTGAACCTCGTGTGAGCTGACCCAAAGAGGAAATGAGCAGGGGAGCTTTCCACAAATGTGAGTAATAATTTTTGACTCTAGAATTTTAGCTGGGGAATTTGGTGAATTCACATACAGTGCATGTGAATTCAACACATTGTTTCCATTTTAAAATTGTCAAATTGTAACCGGCTTGTAACCTACGACAATGTATTCTCATTGGTTACTGAATTTTGTTTAACTATTTTTAAATTATTTTTTGCAATTTTGACTTTGTGCATTTTATAACAGGATTGGCAATCAAGAGAAAGGTACCACTTTAAAAGGATTTACGTCGCACCGAAGGGAGGCCTTACTGATGCATATTGACTTTGAAGCATATCTCCGATAATTATTGTGTGTTGCGTAGCTTTAAACATGGAAATAAGTAACGTGCATTATCGTCACATTTTGCTCTATTATTTTAAAAAGGGCAAACGAGCTGCGGATGCTCATAAAAAGATATGCCGTGTGTATGGAAATGATGCATTAACAGAACGCGTTTGCCAAAAATGGTATGCCAAGTTTCGTTTAGGGGATTTCGACATCAATGATGCGCCTCGTTCCGGTCGTCCGGCCGAGATTAACTCAAGTGACATTAAGGCTATAATGGAAGCAAATCCATCCCAATCGGTACGAGGGATTGCTACGACATTGAATATATCCCACACAAGCGTAGAAAATCATTTGCGCCAGCTAGGATATGTTTCTCGGCTTAATGTTAAGGCGCCTCTTCAATTAAGCGAGGCTAACCTGACCACACGCATATCCATCTGCGATTCGCTACGGAAACGCCAAGAAAACTACCCCTTTTTGAAACGAATGGTGACGGGTGACGAAAAATGGATCGTCTACGATAATGTAACGCGTAAACGATCAAGGGAATACAGCAGCGAGTCACCCCAAACAAGTTCGAAAGCGGGATTCCATCCGAAGAAAATAATGTTGTACGTATGGTGGGATTTCAAGGGTGTCATCTATTACAGACTGTTACCGTCTGGCAAAACGATTGATTCAAATTTATACTGTTCACAATTAACGAAATTGAATCAAGCGATCCGCGCAAAACGCCCAGAATTAGCAGATAGTAAGTGTGTTGTCTTCCACCACGACAACACCAGACCTTATACATCGTTGACCGCTCGAAAAAAACTGCTTACGCTTGGCTGGGATGTTTTGCCTCATCCTCCGGATTCTCCGGATCTTGCGCCTTCTGATTATCATTTATTTCGATCGCTGCAGAACTCGATGAAAGGGAAAACCTTCAAGGATGAAGAGGCCGTTAAAAACCACCTGGACTGGTTTTTCGCCGATAAGCCCCAAACGTTTTACGAATGCGGTATAATGAAGTTGGTGGAAAGATGGCAAGAGGTCATCGATAAAGGTGGCCAATATATAATTGATTGAAATTGATCTCGTGTATCAAGAAATTGCGTTTTATTCCACTCTAAAAAACCAAAGTTATTTGCCAACCCAATGTAAGTGCGGAAGGGTTAGCTGAGTTTCTGTCTCTGTTGAAGCGGCCATGATTCGCATGATTCGTATGATTCTCAGAGCCGAGTGAGTCTAATCGATTCGGACTAAATCCTTCATGTAGCTGATTTAGCGATTCGTATAAAGCAAGGCAGGGAAAAATTGTTATAACGAAGTTATTAACGCAATATTACTAACTTTTACCTTTGTTTATTTCTGGTTAGAAAAATTGCTCCCTTCCTGGAAAAAATTCTGTACACCTTGGCTGAGATTTATGAGAACTCGAGGTACGAAAAAACAAGAAGCCACCTATGACGTACTTATTATTTATAAATATATTTCTTGATATATGTATTCTTAATAACTGTTTTCAAAGCCTTAAACGTACACCAACGCTCCATAAGTTGCCATAGGCACTTCTATGTATGTATATACATACATAACTATACATACATAAGAACAAGCTTGTTCTGCGGGCTTAACTCCGCCTGTGTCCTCAGCATTTTCAAATCCTATTTTATTCTAAAATAAAACTCACAATTATTCTTCAGCATGAGTTTCAATTAAAAGATCATTGATTTTATTATACAAACATAAAAATAGAAAATCTTATAATATTTACAACATTTCGTGTCTTCCTATTCTGTGATTTTTGTTTTTGTGAAGGGTTCTTACAATTAAAGCTCTTACAAACAAATTTAAAGTATGCTAATTTCATTAAACGGAAATTATGTAAGGCTTATCATTAGATGTTCACATAAATTTATATATATATATATGTAAGAAACTTAGTTTGTAGTTAAAATAGCGCCCGCGTCTTTCGAGTATTGAACGCATGTATCATAGAAGTCATGTAATTAAATCTGACGTTAGTTATATAAATTAGTTGTGTAAGAATATGTTACCAAGAGAGGGTGTCATGTGAAGCATATATGTGCTTGTAACAGGGGTGTATATACGAGTTCAAATAAATAACAAAAATATTAGTCTATGAAGGCCCTACAGTATGATTCAATTTAGCTTTGCTTGTGAAAACCTAATTAGGAAAGCGGAAGGGTTCACATGATTGTAGTTTTATAGCTCAGATAACGATAACGTGTTTTTTAAAACAGACGTCCGAAAGCATCACTTTCAGCAGTGTACACAATACAAGAGCAAATTCCGGAAGCTGATCTCGAAGGATGGAATTTAGTATTTAGTAGAATGAAAAAATATGCCACTTGATTTTTCAACTGCTTAAGACAGAAATTGTGTAATCCACACGCAGATTCAATCATTCCATTTGGTCGCTCATTAACCTGTTCCGTCATACCTCTAAATACACCCAAAGATCAAGGCGTTTTCAGAGCTTTAAATAATTTTTTTAAAGCATAACTTCTTACAAAATATTAAGAGTATCACATGTAGATTTATCTGTGTTTATAAAAATAATTTAATAAAATATTAAAAATTTTACTTTGCGCCGCTTAACATTTTCTTCAAATTTAAACAGACAACACTTTTTATGCGATCCATTTAAGCATCTGCACTTTTATTTTATTAATAGGGATTTCAATTATACAGAAGGTTTATAGAAGAGAACGTTTATCCAGAGAATCAATTTAATGCATAACTTCATTAGAGTGCTAATGCAAAAGGCGCGATGTTAGTGCTGCTATGGCGCATGAGTTAGTTTCTTCCAGAAGGGACAATTCTTGGGTACAAAACTTAAAATTGCATCTAAGTCTCCTTTTATTTCCCTTCATTAAGACCATTTCCTTCACTGAACTAGTAATGAGTGCTTCGATATATGGGGAAACAATGTACATGGATAACGCCAGAGCTGTGAAAAAAGCATTCTTCAAAACTATGGTCCCAAGTAATGTAAAAAATAATAAAAACTATAAACACTGGCGGACTTTTCCCATGAAAATTTAAAACAGATTTAGTAACCTTCTCCAAGAAAAATGTATAAAAACTTTCCTCACAAAAAATTTAAAACGCCCTTCAAATCTTTCGCAATTTTTAATGAATAAGACGGACGGTTTTTTTGAAATAATCCAAAAATAATCTGTCTTATTCCTAAGATTTTTCATTATTATTATTATTATTATAATTACTTATGAACTTTAATTTTAATAAAAATTACCAAAGTAATCAAAGACTAATTGAAGCAATTTGATTTTAAATAGATAACTTAGAAATTTCGAACTATTTAATTATTTTCAATAATCTACACAAAGATGGACCATATAACACAAAGGATACTAGGTTATTTAGATTTACGTTACTATATAATTTAAAAAATCAAAAATTATTTGTACTGAAATTTTGAAAGATAACGCCGCTACTAGCATACCGATTACATTTTTCTATATATTCTTTACTGTTATTTTCTACCCAACATGCTTTCCTTTACGACTAACACAAAGTGACACGAAGTAGTTTCGGTATATTCGAGCTAATGTTTTTTGGATCAGTTCTTGGAGATTAAAATAAATCATCTCTCTAAATTCCTTTATATGGGTTTTGCTGAGGTTTCCTGTTTCTGACAGCGAAACAAGTAATTAAGAAATGAGCTTTATGTGAATGAACATGAGGGTATGTGTTAGACTTCTTGACTGTTTTAGTACTACAAAATTACATGGTGTTGTAAGTGGCCGCATTAAAGCTTTGCTTTGGTAAACTTAGTCTAGCTAATGGATGCGTCTTCCCATGCTGCTGCACTCGACGTTGCTGGTGGTGTGCCAGAATGCTTTCCGTCATGGTTTGCGAGTGAGCAGCGGAGGAAGGTAATGAGTTGCTATAGATGCCTTTTGGCGGTGCAGGTGGTGGTTTGCAATCGTAGTAGCCTTGTGACGGCTTCCCTAGTGACTTCTGGTGGGTTCCAGCATGGGTGCAGTGGTGGCTTTCATAGTAGGAGCGCGGTCGGGTCTTTAATGTCGATGCATTTGTTCCTGCCGAAGCAGACAAATTTGGAGGGGGACAAGCGCTTGTTGCTTGATATTTATGCACCAAACCTTTAACATTGCGATCTGTACAGGACTCACTTACCACAGTTGAGGTGGTCGAACAGCAGGATGCCGTTACTGCGTCGAAATTGGTGTTGGCAGATGTTGCTCTTACTGCTGTTGTATTAGAAATATTATTTGCATGTTGGGCCACTGGCGATGACGGCAACGACTGGTGCCCTTTTTTTGAACCTATGGCCGCATTCGTCCCACCAGCTTTCAGTTCGAAATTCTTCTTTAAAATCTGTACATTTCCCGATATTCTCTGGTCATCAGCAACCGCTACGTGGCGCAACTCTACTGTTTCGCCATCCTCATGCAGCGTATTCTTGTTCTCAATGTCGGAAATTGAGTAAGATTCTGGTGCTGATGCAGAGAAAATCTCCGCATGCAGCGGCTTGCTACCGTCACTACGTCGTATATGGCGGTGTTGTTGGTCGCCGACTGCAGGTGACATGATTTCTTCACTGTTGCAGCGGTTAGGAAAACGTGAGCGTGTTGAAGCAGCTGCAGACTGACTGCGATATAAATTCGAGCTTCTCTTTTGGCCTGCTGAACCAGCAGCAGCTGTGTTTTCTGCTCCGTTTTCTTGGCAGAGTTTTTTTAATACTGTAGATTCCTCCAATTTCTGTTTGGTTCGTTTAACCGTACCTACTGTTTGTTGTCTGTTTTTTTCAGCGGCGATTACTTTGGCACCAACATAAGAGGAGACGGAGACAGTCTTATTACTCATATTCAGTTCGTGGATTTGTCCCTCTATGATGGCGGCGGCAGTTGCGGCATTGCTACCGCCCTGAAAAGTATTACGATTTGTGTCGTATGCGCCCCATGAGCTGTTTCGTATGGGCAAACTGCTGCGCTGGTCACCGGAACCCCAGGAGGAATGTCGAGAGGGCAGCTCACGATGACGCGTACGTGAGATTCCAAAGCCCTCACAGTGGTGAACAGTAGCTACGGAGTCTATACTACTGTTGGAGTTTTGCCTGGAGCGAGCCACGAAACCACCATGCAACTGCGATTGATGCGGGATATGATCCATTACAATGCCACCAATACTCGGTGCCCAAGACTGAGTCTTCCGCGAGTGCCGAACCTCCTCCTTTTCGAAAACGTTATCTAATTGCGAAGAGAACATGTCGCTGGAGCCACTACTGTTGGTATCTCGTCGCAAGCGCATCGAATTACGCAAAGTTGGTGCTGCGGCGCCTACTTCTACTCCGGATTGAAGAGGCAGAGTTGTAGTTTGGGTTATTAGTTTCGCTAAAGAAGTCCAAACGGGGCTATCGGTGTCTGGATGTGGTTGCTGTCCTTCATCCGTTCCTGATTTGGTTGTTCCTCCTTCTACCGACACTGAGCGGGAAAACTGCAAATTCAACGACTTGCGGTCGTCGACAGTTTTGCGTCCTTGGAACGACTCCAAATCACTTACAATCGTTCTAACCGAAGTGGATGCGGTGCTAACAGGTGGTGTCTTTTTCTGTATGTGCAGAACTTGGTTTTGGGTGACGCTGTAGTTTTCACCGTTGTTGCCGGGGAAGCGTACGTTTTTCGGCTCGTCTGCTACGTTTCGCTCTGGTGTCAGGTTTTCCAAAGATTGGCTCTGCTGCTTGATGACGACAGCCGTGTGACTCTGATTGCTCTTTGGCGAGGTGCTGCTTGAACGCCGCATTATTCTGCGTTGTTTATGATCGCTGGCACTACTTATACTACTGACGCTCACAATGCCTTCGCTTGCCTCGATAGCCGAACCATCGCCGCTTACGCCGTGACCTGTCAATTTTGTTTTCGACTGATTGAGAGCTTGTATAAGAGGCGTAGGCTCACTTCCTGGCAGCAATCGTGCGTCTTTCGTGCTCTTTAAATTTGTCTCACTCTTGCTGCGTTGCAGCTTCTCCTTGTTTTTCATTGCGTGTAGCATACCACGATATGTTTCCAGTTGATTAAGGAAGTTCTTGTTGGGTTTAATGCAACTGCGCCGCTCCTTAACATGTTGCATGGCCTGCTCGAACTCCCAGTTGTAGGCTTTCATAGCATATGCAATAACAACAGATGCAGAGCGAGAGACGCCCATCTTACAGTGCACAAGCACTTTGGAGCCCTCATCCTTCGCACGGTTTATGTAGCGGAACGTGTTGTCCCAATGTTTCAGTAAGTTGGTCTTTTCGTCGTCATAGACACGAACGTTGAAATAATCAAACATGCCGGGGAAGAAGTTGTCTATTTCACGAGTAACGTTTAAAATATGACGAACACTGCAAATAAAGATACATTTCCGTTGAAAAAAATTATAAGGGCGAGGCAGTAGTTTTATTCAGAGCTGCAAAATTCAGATTACATTACACCGCTGGCTTCGATTACTCGTGTTCTATGTGATCGATCGTAAGATTACAGCTATTCTGTAATAAGCAACGTTCCCAAACATAGCACAGCAGTACAACAATCATGTTTAGTTGAGCGAACGAGCAATATTGCCAGGAATAAACAAAGATGCAATGATCTATTATTATTATAACACGGCTATTCAAAATGGCATAACAGGCCAATTAGTTACATACAAGTCAGTGGACATAATACTGTCCACGCGGTGAATTATCCTACCGAATTTTTTAATTCACTTGATTTGTCAGGAATGCCACCACACAATCTACAATTGAAAAGTGCAACACCGATTATTATGCTTCGTAATATAAATCAGCCACGACTTTATAATGGTACTAGACTTGCAGTGAAAAAGCTAGTGAACAATGTCATCGAAGCAACTATTTTGAAAGGAAAATACAAAGACGAAACCGTTTTGATTCCCCGAATTCCAATGATTCCTACCGATTTGCCATTTGATTTTAAACGCCTTAAATTTCCTGTTCGTCCTGCTTTTGCGATCACCATCAATAAGGCGTAAGACCAATCTTTGGAAATCTACGGTATACATTTGGAGTATCCCGTCTTCTCACATGGACAGCTCTATGTTGCATGCTCACAAGTAGGCAAATCATCGGCATTATTCGTTTACACAACAGATGGAAAAACAAAAAAGTTGCCTACCAAAAAGTATTACAATAAATTTAATTCAAAAGAATAAAAAACTTATTTTAAAATTTTGAGAAGAAAAAATTTCAACGTTCGGCCATTCCGACAAATTATTTCTTTAGAATAATTAGAACAAAACAAACGAGAAGATTAAAGAATAATTTGATATCCGTCTATGGCGGAAGGCATAAGACGGCCGAGTAACGTCTTTTATGTAATTTTTTGTATAATCATAATTTGTAAACCATAAATACTTTTACAGCTCTATACTTTTACAGCTCGCAAGAAAAGATTTATAGAAAGTATTTATGAATTATTGAAATTATTTATGAATTTCATGTTAATAAAACGTCTTTTAGCAGTACTTAAATAATTTTTTCCTTTTTAGAAAAAATGTCTTTGAAGCGGAGAATTTCTTTAATTAATACAAATTATGACAGATCTAATATTACCCATTCCTCTGCAGTTCTTCTAAATTGCTGGCGTTCCATTCGGATCCCAAATACACATGTTCAAATATCTCTGTTGGCGCATCCATTTGGCCCAAAATTGTTAGCATTTCTTGATCAATGAATGATTTGTATTCTCCCAAGTCCATATCCAAGTGTTCCTCCAGACGACCTCGTATATACTTCGATGTAACTTCATCCAAATCGACAGACATCATTATTTCTTTTAACTTCATTTTTATGATGCTTTCTGTTTCCTCCTTCTTGGTTGGCCTAAAAGTTTTTAAGAAATTTTATTATTCTTTAACTTACGCCGGAGAAATGAAGACTACAAATAATCACTTATTTCTTATGGCATCTGGTGAAGGAGGCCTTCGGCTCTCGATTGAATCCATGGCATTCCATTCGTTTAGACAGGATTGGTCCGACTCAATGCGACTTTCATAGTAGGAAAGCCACTCGTGTGATGGACCACCCGGGTAGAAGTTGTTCTCACGGGCCTTTTGTGATACCTTATGAAGAGTTTGTAGTGCAGACCTGTGGAAAAGTAACTAGCTGAACTAGTACAAACACGGTAATATTAATAAAGAAAAATACATACCACATGGCCTGTACAGATACTGGTTTAAAAATATGTGTCTTTCCGTAAACAGCAACACTAAAACCACTAGAAATAAAATATTTCAAAGATTAAAAAGAAATAATTAAAAGAAACTACTATCTTGAAAATCAACAAAAACCCAAAAAAAGGATATTCCTAACTTAAGAGATACATGTTTATACAGAGATAAATTCTGTTAATTTATTTCTTATATTAATTTTTTTCTTTATCTCGCACCGATCTCGTTAACCGACCTCGCCCATTTGCAATCCCAAACTGCCCTATATAACAAGGAATATTTGTGCCAAATTTTATAGCGATCTCTTTTCGTTCTCCTGTAATCGTGATTTCGACAGACAGACAGACGGACGGACAGGACTAAATCGATTCAGGAGGTGAGGCTGAGCAAGAATATATATACTTTTCTATATCTATCTCGTCTCCTTCTGTGCGTTACAAACGAAAGAACAAAGTGAATATACATTACTCCCTTCGGGTGTAGGGTATAATAATTTATAAAACATGTGGAAGTTGATTTGTACCCGAATTTTACGCAAGAAATACTTAACAGCGACTATAATTACGATATCATATTGCTTCTGCCTTTAGAACTTAAATTAATGAATCTTACCCATCACCATCGAGGTGAATAGTAGTGTCGGCTAATATGGGGACAACTAGTCCAATTGTTGCGCGTTCATTGCAATCAATTCCCAGTAAACAGGACTCTTCTATGCCGTCGGAGCATTCACTGTCACCGAAAGGGGTACCTCTTTCTGCTTCAGACTTCGCACTTAAGCGACTTGCGCTAGACGCAGATGATGCGGAAGAAAGGCGCTTTTCAAGCATGTCCAGGCCAGCATCTGCGGCAGTTTGCGTTCGACCAGAATCTATTGTTGGCTGTCGAACAGTTGCAGTGGATCCCCTTGTTGAATTACTTCGTCCAGTTTTATATCTGCGATCGGTGGAATTCGTGTGAATGCAATATCGTGATGTAATCACCAAATATCTTGTGCGATTGGGTCGCTGTGATTCCAGTTTGACCGCCTTTAAAAAGAACAATTTAGACAAGATTTTAAGGTCTTTATTATATTCACCATCTTCAAAGTTTCCCCATGTCTCAACAAGTAAAACATCGACTGCAGATGTTGCTGTATATCAGAGCTATTGCTTTGCGTGCTATTGGTAGATCTCGAAGAATCGGTACTCAGGCGGCGTTCAGATTGCTGTGGTACATCTTTGAGCGATAAAACGTGTGCTGTACCCTTATTAGCAAAGAAACTCTCGCTGCAATTTTTCTCAGTCTTACTAACATCGTCTTCCTCCGTTTCACTATCCTGCAAAGAAAACTTATGTTGCTGTTTTATTTCATTTATAATTACAATGTGTGGTTGCAGTATGCCCTGAGGATTAAATGCAGGAAAAAGGTCGATTAGAATATCATTTATGCCCCTGTCTCAGTTTAATTTTGGATCTTTACATTATTGTGGTCAAGGAGGTAAGGGTTTACAAGGATAACATGTTTTTAGACGGCTCATACGGCTGCAAATATCGCCAGAATTACCAGCTCTGGAGAATATTTTTGATCTCCTCACAGCATCCAATGTTTTGACTTCCTTTCTTCCACCCACGACTCACACAAACCACACAGAAAAGCAAGCAAAACAAAACTAAGCGAAAGAATAGGCGAAGTAAATGAGTAATCTTGGTATTTGCGCAACGCACTCTTTCCTTTTTTGCACATTGCCAGCGGCAGCAGCGCACAAAAGGCCAGCCCAAAATAAAAGTAACATCGACGGAAGGCGTGATTGCTTTACTTATGCAGCGAATACTTTCGTAATCGCCGAGTTTCTATCGCCACAAAATTCTTCACACTGGGAATTTCGAATTACTTTCTTCCTTAGTGGCGTGCGTCCAATTTGCTTGTAGTACTGGTCTGGAAGAAAGGACAACTCTGCTACTCTTACCGAATTGGAGCACTGTGGGGAGTCAGCAACACTTGGCGATCTTTGCACTGTAACCAGTGCCATCCTTCCTTAGTTTTCTAGCAGTTGGGCTTTTCTGTAACGGTCCAGGCGTTCTTCACAAAAGCATTTTTACTTTTTTTCAAATAACACAATAATTTTTCGTTTGTTAGCTACACATAAAATAAATTCGTGCAGAAAAAATCTACAACCAAACTAATTTATTCTATAATCACAATACAAAGAAACTTTTAATAGACGCCATATTAGATTTTACATTTTGACAATTGTTGCCAGCTTGCGGGATTTCACGCAAAGTCTAGTGATTTTAACTGGAGAAAATTTTAACGCGGGAAAAATATGTACCTTTCGGTCTTTGCAAAGCATTACACACTGTTCATCACATTAACCTTATTCAGAAGCTTATATTTCTCTAATTTCTAATGATTCATTTAAGTTGGTATTAGCATATTTGGTAAATCCGAATATGTTTTCTGTATGATGTACGTTTCCTTTAATGGATTTAAGTTTGGGGTTCATGATGTGCCTGGGGTACCTCAGTGCTCAATTAGCAAGGCAATTTTTCTTATACTCTATTTGAATGACATTGTCGTCATGGGCTTAAATGCGTATACGTCTTTTATATTTGCGGATGATATTCAGTTCCTGTTTTAAATTATAAATTATAATAGTTCCAAAATTTCATTACAGAGTTCCAAAAACTGTCCTAAGTTTAATCTTAGTAAAAGGGGTTGTTGTTTTTTCAACCGCCAATGATACTCATGGTCTATTTGACTGTATATATTTCCAGTGAGTATGCAGTATTTTTGGGATTTTAATATATCGTGGTATATACTCGTTAATAATAGATTACCACTTGATACTCATATTAATAATTAGGTTGTAAAATAGATCCCGTGCTAAAGAAGCCCTACATGTGTGTGTAGGATTTTAGGATTTTTTAAATTTGTCACCAAAAATTATAATTGGGAATATGTTATTTGTTTCTGGAGCAAAACTAAGAAACTCGTTTATATACCGACACTTCACGGGCCAAGGCGTGAATGTCCGCCTAATATTGTTTTAGTAATTTTAATTGAGTTGTTTCGGAAAAAAGGGATTTTGTAATTGATGTGTGGGAAATTAGTTGGCATTATAGTGAGAATAATCATTTTACTTCGACAGCTGATTTTGTTTTGAAACGGAATACTTTTCAACATTTGAAGTTCTCAGTAAAGACTATTGACGAATTTGTTTCTCAGTTTAAAGTAAATACGAATCAAAAAATGATATCCGTTTTTGAGGAACCGAATGATAAAATGCTGCCGAGGATTGCGCTCATCGCATGTGGGTCATTTAGTCCACCTACACCGATGCACTTGAGGATGTTTGGTGCGTTCTGGTTTTGTCTGTCATGGGTTTGTTCATACTCCATCTCTCAATAGAAATCGCCCGTGACCACTTTCTGATGCAAGGAACGCATTACGTGATCGGTGGAATTGTGTCTCCCACTCATGATGCATATGGGAAAAAAGGCCTCGCGCCGGGTTTACACCGCTGTGCCATGGCTAAACTAGCAGTTCAATCCTCCTCGTGGATACGCGTCTCAGATTGGGAGGTAACACAGCCCCAGTGGTCTCGCACGCAGAGTGTTCTGCAGTATCACCAGAACTTCATGAACAACTTCATCAATTCTCCGAATGTGGACGACATCAATGGGCACCTACCTGGTTGGCTGCCGTTGGGACTACGGGAAAGAAGGGACAGAGTCCAGTTGAAGTTGCTTTGCGGAGCAGATCTGCTGGAATCGTTTGCCGTGCCCGGTTTATGGGCCAACGAAGATGTAAATAAATAATCTGTTAAAATTAAAGTAAGCTAAACCCACAATCTTTTCAAGATCGAGGATATTGTATCCAACCATGGGCTGGTGGTCGTTACTCGCAGTGGCGCTAATCCGGAAAAATTTATCTTCGATTCTGATATACTCACTAAGCACCAGGTGTTATCCAGGGGACTTTAGTGTTTTTCTCGTGATATATATTCTTCTTCTTTCAGCGCAATATTACGCTGGTCACGAACTGGGTTCCTAACGAAGTCAGCTCAACTATGATTCGACGGCTTTTGAGTAGAGGACAGTCTGTGAAATACTTGATTGATGATTTGGTTCTCGAATACATCAAGACAAACGGATTGTTTAACTGCAAGTCGTGAGTGCTGACTTCTTTATTTAACACTTTTTTACATTCATTTACGTCTCAGTTATCTTATGCACGGATGCGTACACTGAAAGTTGCACCGGTTCTTATATTACGAATTTTAAATGCTTTTTCAGTTAATAGTAACATAGAAACAACATAGGTCTCAATGGCGGCTCTAGATGATCGAATCGTTAAAAACTAATGCCTGAGAAATTAGTTTTTTTCCAAAAAGTTATAAATAGCAAGAAAATAGAAAAAAGTAATAATGCTCAAAATAATGAAGCAAATCCTAGTGAGAATCTGAAAGAAGAGCGAAGAAACATGACTTCATCTGAAGCTATCTGATAATAATTTTTTATTCATTAAAGAAATTGTGACAATTTCCGATATATGCTTCCTATTTGTTCTTATGTTATATTTTCGCCACGGGTATTAAGTTCTTCCCAACAAACATAAGTGAGCGCTAGAAAACATATATTATTTTTAAAAATATGAAAATAATATCTTGTTCGTTTGATGACAAGAATTGGTTTTTGCTTGCACGATTTGCTTTTATTTGTTTTCAAATTAGTTTTTCTCTAACACCCTTGTAACAAAAATCAAGATTTAAAGATCAAGATAATTAGCGGATTACAAAATATGAGCGAGCAGTTAACAAGCTTTTCTAAAGGTATCGAGGAAATGTATCCGGAATCATTATGATGAATAAATGAAAGAATTTTTTCTCTCACCTTTCAGATTTGACAAAAATTAAATCATAATGTTTTCCGATAATGACATTTTGTAATTTTTGTTTGATTTATTACTTCGCTCTATTTTACTTATACGCATAATTTTTTAACCATTTTCTGTGAAAGGTGTAATATTGAGCTCATAATTTATTAGTTATTCAATCTTACGAGATCTATAAATACGATAATTCGAGAACGAATGGATAGAGGGACACGATTCATTTACAGTGTAGGTATTGCGCGCTATATCAAGACTTCCAGAACTGCCCAAAATGGTCAGTTGGCTCGAAAGATCTTAATTGCACTATTATATATATCTGGAAATTCAAGTTGTACGCAGTTTTCGGCATTTGTTTGGAAACATAAGGATTTGTGGTTCGTACTTTAGCAGATTGTAATTCTGTAACGCAGGGATCGATTTAAATGTGGCTTTTAGTATTGCTTTGCTGTTTGTTTAATTCCGACCTGGCTTTTTGCAAACGCTTTGAAATTCTCTGCGTTCTGTATTATGAATTAAACAATGCCGAGTTTATGTGTTTAAGTGGCACTTAAGACACTTACATGTGTACAAGTCAGCAAACAATCGTTTTAAATTAATATTTTGGAATTTAAGTGAGAGACCGCTAGCAAAAAAATTTTAATGCGGTTTTATGAATAGATATAAAAGTTTTATCGTTCGAATTTTAATCGCAGACAAATACACATATCGAACTAACATGTTGCAATAATTCATGGTGCTTTCTTTGTCATGTCAGTTGTTTCAGATGACGTTCTAGGCTATCGAAAGCTAGACCGCCCATTCAAGACAAATATTATCCCGCTCAACAAGAAATCTATATCAAATGGAAATTATTAATGGAGTGTGAGTTGCAAACCTTTAGAAGTTTTAATGTTGAAAAAATGTGCTTGTAATAAAATCAAAGCATGTTCTTTAAAGTATGATTTCAATTTCATTTACTTTTTCCTATATACAGACCATTTTTGTACAGCAGTGTACGTATCTCGCAGTAGTAATATGTTACAGTAACTTCTACTTTTTCTCTAAAGTCAGAATTACAGTAGAGTCGTGATGATGTGAATATCGGCTCGCGTGAACATCTGGCTAGCGTGAACTGCATTTCCCTAATGTTGAGCTTGTAGCATGAGCTCTACATGACTCGGTAGCGTGAATCGAGGAATAAAAGAATAACCGTTATTGGCGATGGCGAGATCTGTCTTCTGGAAGCGGCTTCTTGAAGCCGGCTTCGAGAAGAACGCGTGGCGACACTTACTTTCTTCTTTGATTGTAAAATTCATATACGTGTGATTTCTAAATGTGTGTGAGTGAAATTTACTGAATTTCCGAATGCTCGCCAGAGTTGCCATAAATATTGCATGACGATTAACACGTAAAAAAAAAATTTCGATGTGTGTATAAATTCTTTTAAATTAAAATAAATCTCATAGTTGCAAAATACGACCGTATTGGTGGCCAAAATATGATAAGTAAATTAAATTTCTAAAAAAAGACAATTTTTACAAAAAACTTCGGTATGGCAATCACACAATTTCATAATGGCGGACACTTCGTTTGTTGTTCTTTTATTCTTCAGTTTTATACAAACTTGTTTTTATTTTATATCAACACTTTATGATTTTAAATATATTTATTTTATTTTATTTATTGTGTTCTAATCATATTTTTAAATTTTCACTTTATTTAACACTCTATTTTCACTTCCCAAGCGCAGTATAAAAATGTAAACAAATTTTCGGGAAACCTCTTCGGAACTCGTTCGGGCGACAACTATGTAATTGTGTGCGTAAGAAGAACCAAGAATCCAACGGAATTTGGGCTTCAAAAAACTCTCCACTTGAAGAATGTGTGGAGACTTTTCTCTCCTCACATCTCCCTGAAACTTTTGAAGAAAGAATAAATAAGCCTTAATGTCGCCAGGCGGATTTCCTCTTCTTCCAATAACCAAAGGAACAAAAATGTCAAATATTGAGCGTTAAAATTCAAATACTTGATGAAGTGCGAGGAGACTCATCGTAGAAAGCATGTATGGCAAAATGTACAATTCATTAGATTCGTTACATACAACCAGGGTTCGGAAAAGGTTTTTTTATACGGCTCAATTTGTATCCCTCGTTGAAGATAACAAAATTTTCATCTCCATTAATAAATATTTTTATCCATTCACGTACAAAAGTAAATATTGTTCAAGAGCAAAATAATTTAAATTTTCCGTGATAAATATCACTTGGGTTGAAAATAATTGTTATCTTCAAACATTTCGATACTTGAAGATGAAAAAACTTCGTTTCTTCACAAGTAGCGATCGCAGAAGATGAAAAAACTTAGATTTTCGGAAAATAACGAGCGCTGCGGATCAAGAAAAGTCTGCGCAGGCAAACAATTCGTCTTTGAAGATGAAAATAAATTTGTGGCAGGGATCGAAAAAGATTAACAGAAAAAATTCGCCACTTAAGTTAAAGTAAAAAATGTCCAGAAAGTTTCGCTTCATGCTTTGATGCATGCAAATGCAAAAAAGGTCCGCCTACCTAATTTTCATGGATGCGCCGCCTGCTCCCCACTATGCGCAAAATCCGTTCCAAGTCATCCTCTATCGATTGCAGAAATAAAATTTTCTGGCCAAAATTCCGCCTTCCCCAATTTTAGAGATGCCCGCCCACCTTCGTCCGTGTCACAAATCCTTTCCAAGTCATCCTCTATCAATTGCAGCAATACAAAATTTTGCTCAAAATTTGATCCTCCACGGCTTAAACACTACGACACCAGCCGGGATGTTAAACAATAAACGAACAGCCATACAAAAACTAACATTTTCGTCCTACATATTTTCGTTAATCTTTTTCGATCACTGCCATAAAATTATGTTCATCGTTAAAGATCGCTTGTTTGCCTGCGCAGCCTTTTTTAATTCACAGCGTTCGTTATTTTCCTAAAGTCGAAGTTTTTCATTCTCTGCGAACGCTACTTGCGAAGAAACGAAGCTTTTTCATCTTCAGATATCGAAATGTTTGCAGATACAATTATTTGCAATTCAAGTGATATTTATCACGGAAAATGGAAATTATTTTGCTCTTGAGCGATATTTACTTTTGTATGTGGATGGAATGGAAAATATCGCTCGCGACGCAAAAGGAAGGAGAGGGATTTTATTTGCTCTGTTTTTTGAGCGATGTATTCCGAACCCTGCATTCCTAAACATTTTTCTGAAATTTTTTAAAAAACCCAAACACATGAAATATACTTTCAGCGGATTCTTGGAAGAAAAGATTTTTCTTATAGTGAAGTTATTTACACAAAGTTTGTTAAAATCAAAATCGATCGATTTGTAAAAATCAAAATCAATATTGAAATGATCACATTTCGTTTTTATTAGATACTAATGCAACGACTCTACTGTAATTCATTGAAATTTGCGAACTATTCGATGACGAAGAGTGTTTAACTGATCGAATAAAAGCCATAGAAATTATTTGGAAGTTTAGAAATATTCATTCATTGGATTAGGCTTAAGTATTACTTGTGTAGCATAAAAATTAAATGAGTGGAAAATCGCTTGATAGTTAAAATTATTCAGTTACTAATTAATGTGGAAATCACTCGATAGTTTCCAAAAGCAGTTTAGAGTAGCATTGAAAAGCCGAGCATACAAGTAGCTCAATATTATTGCCGAAAGCGAGTCAGAAAGGAATAGTATAACATATCCACTCTTACTCCGACCTCACGTCCCTTATTAGAATCGCAGTTGGTTGTATTTTATTACAGCTTTGAAATTTTCAAGCATAGTTTTTACCAATCCTTCTGCCAGTTTATTGAACTTTCTGCTATTTTTTAGCATTAGATTAGCTGTAAATTTGCCCTTTTTTAAATAATCCTGAAACTTACTAAATCCCGACTTCTGTGCTATTTGTTTTGCTTCTTTGGGAGTGTAGTAAGTATATAATGTATATTACGAGTCCATCTCGAAGTATTTATAATATGGAGTTTATTAACCAAGTTAAGATGAGAGCCCCATCGCATGACGACTCACCATCAGACGACGGTGAAGCCGACGTTAGCGATGAACAGCGCATGGATGAAACAGATTATTCAGTAAAATCTATATTAACTAGTATGAATTTAGATAATCGGACGCCGAAAGTGTTCTGCTGCGGGGAAAACGATAATGTGTCTAAAAAGTTGTTACGGAATCGTTCGCAACCTGGACAAGCCGTCAAGGTGATAACACGCGAGAAGGCTGGTAGTTCCTCTCGAATAACGGACAACAGTTCAAAGGTAATTCAGTTCATTCGGTTGAAGTGGCAACTAGAGTTTTTTTTCTACAGAGTGAGGCGAAGAAATTTAAAAGTTCTCAACCAACTCACGTTTAAAATGGTGATCCGAAGCTGATATAATTTGAAGATGGTATAGAAGTTTCAAAATCTAACACGTTAACCTCGGATGTGTAATAGATACGTAATAATATATAAATGAAAAAAGAATGAGATTACAACATTAAATAACATAATTTTTGAGTACAGTAGGTTGGCAACAAGAACATTGCGAATTAAAATCTTGTATTGTTAAATATTCCAAATATATATTTGTAAATATACATGTATGCATGTCTTTTGCTGCATTTAATTTTGTCTCAAGAGAAGAAAATGTTGAAAACTAAGAATGGGCAGAATTCCGATTCTGTAGCAACAGTAATACTAAAAAGTAAAAGAGATGTCTTCGGTTAGGCCGAAGTCTAAATGCCCTACACACGAGTAGCTAGAAAAATAATTTTGCCAGTTGACAACTCTTGTATAAGTAGCCGGGACACGCCCATTTTTTGCAAACATTTTGGTAATGTCTCTAGGTACTTCAGGATAAAAACGTATTAATATTTTGCACCGTTTACGGAGGGGCAAAACCGAGTGACGCTGAGCAAGAATATATATACTTTTCAATATCTGTCTCGTCTCCTTCTCTGCGTTACAAACAGAAGAACAAAGTAAATATATACCCTACTCCCTTGGGGTGCAGGGTATAAAGAAGAAAATTGGGTTCCGTACGAATTGAACCCGAGAGATGTTGAACAGCGCCTTTTCTCCTGCAAACAATTGCTTTAACGGCAAAAAGGAAGGGTTTTCTGCATCGTATCGTGACTGGCGATGAAAAGTGGATACGCTACGGCAATCCAAAGCGGAAAAAAATCATGGGGAAAGCCTGGTTATGTCTCAACATCAACAGCTAAGGCAAATATCCATGGCTTCAAGCTCATGCTCTGTATATGGTGGGATCAGCTCGGTGTTGTGTACTATAATATGAGCTATAGACTGCAATTGATGCATTTGAGCTGAGCATTACAAGATAAAAGACCGCAATACGCCGACAGACACGACAAAGTTATTTTGCAGCATGACAATGCCCGACCCCATGTTGCAAGAGTTGTAAAAAAATTATTTGAATCACCAAACTCCTTTACTTTTCAAGATTTTGGTCATGGTGATTACTCGGTACTACTATCCGCAGCCGCTTTGGTTAACTGGAGTTACCATACATATATATGGCACATATGATAGATGTCAATGATCGATTAAATTTTTTCAACCGGAAACAACCAAATATTTGACAGGTTTGTGCCGCTTAAATAAAAGACTGATAGGAATCTCTGTAAGCCCTGGTTTAATGGATCTATAAAAAAATTGATAGCACAGCGTGACATTGCTTTTAATCTTTGGAAGCGGTACAGACTTCACATTCAGGTCCTCAGTTCTATTTCCAATGTGTGAACCAAAGAGAGGTGCTGGACAGTATACTTCAAGTTAAGTCTGAGACAGTTGAACTTGATGGAATACATCCAAAGTTTTTAAAATTTTTTCTTTCGATATTATTACCAATTATATGTTACTTCTTAAATAACATCTTTACAATCTCAGTTTTCCCTGATGCTTGGAAGAATGCTAGAGTCATTCCGGTCCCCAAATCTGATAATGACTTTCGTCGGATATCTATTCTTCCGTTTTTATCCAGTTTTTGAGAAGTTGGCCTTCAAACAAATCGAATAGGCGGTCCGGTCTTAGAAAGAACGTAGTTGTATCACAACGTTAAAGATGTCGTTGAGTATGCTCGAAACAATATAGAAAGAAATCAAATAACTTTTCTCGTTCTATTGGATCATTCTAAGGCGTTCGATTCAGTCGATCATAAAACCTTAATTGCAATATTACAAAGATTGTTTGATTTCAATTCTACCGCAGTGAACTTGATAAATTCATATTTATCTAATAGAACACAGGTGCATATTTAACAGGGCATATGTACACATATGCCCGTGTTAAAATTGAACTCTAATATAATCGAGCACATTAAGTAAACAAACAATCTTGGCATAATATGTATTTAATAATTCCCTATCTTGGAACGACCATGTTAATTATGTGATCGGTAACACATATGCCAAACTTCGGACTCTATGGTGTACACAGTATGTTACTCCCCTCAAGACAAGACTATTATTGGCGAAGGCTTATCTTATGCCCTCTTTGCTTTATGGCTGTGAGCTGTATGCAAACTGTGACTCTATTTGCAGCGGTAGACTTAACAGAATTCACAATACAATTCTTAGGTACATATATGGGCTAAAGAGATTTGATCATATTTCTAGATATAGATTACTTGTTTATGACATATCGTTCGAATCCCTATTAGTTTTTCGCACGGAACTTTGCCTACATGAGCTTATATGCTCGCATGAACCGTCGTACCTGTATGCCAAACTAAATTTTACCCCCTCAAGTCGTAACAATTGTAATTAATACCTATTAGGCACACATTATTAACCTCTAAGCCACAATTCTTTATATTTGCTATAAGGCTCTGGAACTCTCTACCAGTAGACGTGCAAAGAATCACCCGTACATCGCACTTTAAGCTGAAACTATTACGATACCTAACTTGCAACACATACATGGATGGATAGCTGCTCCCTTCTTTAACTTTCGTTCCCTGGCTCCATACTCTTGTTCTGTCTCACTATCTCTCATTCTCTCTTTCTATCTTTCTATCTCTCTATATTTCTATTACTCTGCTTCCCTTGCAATATTCCTTTTGTTCTTTTCAGTTTTTTTTCTCTTTTAATATTAAGCAATTAATTCCTCCCACTTGCAATTTGAATTGATATAATGATTTTATTTATATTAATTTTACCTATCTATATCTATATAAGTTATACTATTTTCAAGACTTTTGTATAGTACGCTGTATAACATTTATAATAATAATACTAATAAATAAATAAAACAACCAATTTAATTACAATCGGTTAACAACTCAACTTATTTTTTTAGCTACTCAGGTGTAGGGTATTTAAACCTGGCCTGATCAAAGGCAGCATTGCTGTTTTTTTTCGTATTCAGTTGATACTGTCTAATTTTGTTGCGATTTCAGAATAGGCTTTAAAAACGAAAAGATAATACTGTATTTTCTGAACGCGGTAATTAAGAAATTCCACCGTGACCGAGAACACTTCAAAATAACTTAGTCGATTGTTTTTGGTAACGGAAACCACTCCGCATTCTTGGAAACAAGAATGAGATCCAGATTTTTAAAATGATAATACAGTCTTATATCTCATATTAGGGAATAAGTCTTGCTTTATGTATAAATTTTAGTAATTAATAAATTTACAAAGTCGTTGAGAAACTTTTTCGTTTGATTGTTTTATTGTTTCGAGATTGTTTGTGTCAAGGAACATTTCTTAATCACGGAGAGAGGAAAATCTCTCTCCGCGTATATTCTGAAAACCTCTAGAAACAGTTAGATTCCCATCTTTATTTTCGATTATCAGAGTAGAGTGCATTGCCATCAATACAGCTTGCAACTCAAAGGCTTCCATGTGCTCATGTGTAGCGCTTGTTTCTGCATTCAAATGGCATGTTGCAACGTATCGTATTTCCACTGCCTGTTGAATTGAAGACTGGCCGGGTTTACTGAGTTATGTGGGCTTTTGTTTTTCTTCATTTCTTCGTTTTATTGTTATCTTTCATGGCTGCTCTGTATTGGATTTGTCGGCGAAATCGCTTGAAATTACGCTAAAATTAAAAATGATTGGATTTGAGGCCGACTTTTCAGTCGTAATCAAATGATAAAAAGTCGATTTCGCCGAGACCCTGAATAAATCTTGACATGCCTTTTGATTTAAACTGATGTTTAGTGAATTCATGACTTTAGCCGATTTAAACGCATACCACGGACTGTAGCTGTGACAAATAAGGTGATAACTGAAATCCTGATGTTTTCGAGGACCACTTTCAAGGTAGAAACTTTCAACATTATTTTGCAATCTGATGTTGAATTACATTAAATGATTCCATTAAAACTTTTCACCGCACTTGATATGCCGAGTTGACTCTGCGCAGCGTGGACAGCTCGTAGGGTGTCATCGCAGCGGTAACAATGAATGTCATTGTTTGTGTGGAAACTTTACTGATCGCTTTGTTATGAGTGCAACGTTGCGCTTTCCTGCTTGATGCGTGCGCGCATAAATGAAAAGTTCAAGGTTGGTGTGTGAGATTCATGTGAGCTGCCGCAGAAGTAAGGTGGCCCGGCTACAGTAAGTTTGGCGAGCGCTGCTCCAGACTGCGAGTTGCTGTTAGAAGAATGCATGAAATAAAGAATTTGTAAAGTGCAAATAGAAAATGCATTTCCTCCGTCAGCCAACTTAAAGCCAGCGTTAGTAGGTTTTTGTAGTTCTGCTGCGAAAGTCGGCTAATAATTCAGCTACTCGGGCATCTCAATATTGCCGCTGACAAAGAACTAAAAGGAAACCTAAATGTATCAAAATAGTCGTATCCACTGAGAACTGTGAAGTTAACATGTTTCCCCAGCGTCGAATTCGCCCTTCCAAGGCGCACCTTCACAACGATCAGCTGCCTTTTTTGTCGCGTTCGCGATTCAGCGCGCTGCCGGAACTGCATGTCATCCATGAGGAAGCGGAGAATCTCTCGCTGTTCGTAGCAGTGCTCTACGTCATCGATTTGTTCGGCATATTCCCGTTCGTCACACTGCCAGGACTACTCGCGGAGCTGGGGCTCTTCGGTGTTCCGTTGATTGTGTCGGTGCTGGTGCTGCAGATTTACACGTCGTTTCTGCTGAGCGAGTGCTGGACGATGGCCGAGGTTTTGGATCCAGAAATCCCGCAAAAAAGCAGGCAAGTTCGGTAGAGAGACGACAAAAAAACAATTCCTTAATTCCTTAAAACATATCAGACCAAAATTTGTGAATAACTGTAATAAGTAGCTTTCCACAATGACCAAATTAACAACAGTTTGGTTTACGATTTTTAAGTTTGTTTAGAAGGATGTAATTTATATATACGAGTTCGATGGGTGAGCTGGAAAAGATTGAAAATTCATTCTTAATTTTAAAAAAGTTCTCATTGTTTTCTGCCTCAAAGTGAGTCGTATCATGAACTCATTTCGGTAGTTCTGGAAGAAAGTAATCGCGAAATCGGCAATCTTGAAGGAACGTATTCGAGAGACTTTTATCGTATTTGAATGTCCAATAATCTGTCGTGGAAATTAAATAAAAGAAACTGCTAACAGGGCTGTTTTTAAAGACATCTGGCACAGATTTGCATCCGTAAACTTAAATTTGATCATTTTTGATAAAATTGTTAGAAGTTGCTGAAATGTTTTTTGAAAAATATGAAATTTTGAGATTTATCTCGATGTAATTTATGCGGAGCGATTGGATTCTTGTTGGACGATTGTATTCGTGCAGCGTGATTGTATTCGTGCCATCCGCGAATGGTTTTGTATGCCAGAATCTGTGCTTCCTGGCAGCTCATGCGCATGTTGTGTATGATTCGTGGTTATTCGTGCTCACGATTGGTATGCCTTGCTTCGTTTCGCGTGCAAATTTTGGATGAGAAGTTTACTTGTTTATCTTAATACCCTGCATTAGCGAAGTAAAAAAGGAGGCCCTGAACAAATTTTAAGGGCTCTAAAATTGCGTGTAACAGTGGAAGTGATATTTTAAGTGAAAGGTCGTTGCAGTGCGAATAATGCGCACATTATTCAATGCCATCACGAATGCCAGCTAAATTAACTTTCACCGAGTGGATTGGATACGACGGCTGTACTCCTCCTCCGCTTCAAACTCAAATGTACAGTAGGTAATAAAAACTGAAAGAATGCTTGGCATTTTATTCGAATGCTATACTTAACCAAATAATTTCTGATTATTAAGATTAATTGAGAATTCTAAAATATCTTAACTTTATTTCTTTACTGTTACTACACCAATTTATCCCTCTCAGTTATCCTTATGCAGCCATTACCGATTTGGCTTTCGGACGCTACGCCAGCATTTTCGTGAGGGTTCTTCTAAACTTCAGCATATTCGCAACGGGGATCCCAAACTTGGTCGTAGCCTCCCAGAACCTGGAGCTGGTGGGGCAGCGAATGAGTGACGGCGAGTTTTTCTTTTCCTACTGCTACTGGGTGTTGATTGCAGGCGTCTTGCTGTGTCCTCTCGCATGGATTGGCAGCCCGAAACACATGCGGTAGGTACAGAAGAGGAGGGCGGAGATGGTTCAGACAGCAGCGGCTGAAAATGTCCCCTGTATCACATTTCAGTGGGCTCGCCATACTCTCGGTCTGCGTGGTGATCGTCATTGTGGTCCTGATCTGGGTCTGCCTCTTTGCAGCCACACCCTTGGGAGAACCCTTCCAAGGAATACGGAGAGGTAAACAAGGACCTTGATAGGATCTTTCACATTGCTGAACGTTGCGTTTTACAGATTTCCCCCCGCTGATGACGATCCTAAACGGCTACAGCGTGCTGGCTTTTCAGTTCGACGTTCATCCGATGCTACTAACGCTGAAGATCGATATGGAGCACAAGTCGCAGGTGTACTGGGCAGCTTTCAGTGGGATTATAGGTGAGTTGAGACGCGTGCGTACCAGCCAGCTTAAAATGCGTTTACTTTCAGTTAGCAGTGCTATCGCAATATTCAGCTCGATTATTGCCGCATACAAGTTCGGCTCCATGATCTCAAATAACCTGCTGGAAACTCTTCCGAAGAGTGTGCCTCTGTTCCTCGTGCTGATTCTGATGGCAATGCAGCTGTGTTTCTCAGCGGCTGTGGGCAGTTCTGCGATGTTTCTGCAGATTGAGAACTACTTTCGCATCCCTGAGTGTAAGAAACTTTGCTCTTTGCAGTTTAAATCGCGCCTTCTTTTAACGCCACCACATCAATTGTAGGTCTGTCCATAAAACGTGTTGCTGTACGTTCGACTGTGGTGGCCCTGCAGGTATTAATAGCGGAGTTTGTGCCATCTTTCGACGTGCTGATGGACATCGTCGGGGGCACAATAGCCGGGCCACTTATATTCATTTTGCCGCCATTACTGTACCGTCGCATCTGCCGTCTAAAACGATTTCACCAGCGCGTTACTGCGGAGGCAGCCTATGGTAGCATGCCGATCGACTTGAATTACGAACGCCTGGACATGGAGCCACAACTTGCCGGTTCTTCGGATCATCCTCTGCGAGTGCTGTGGTTGCGCACGGTGCGGGCATGCAAATCTTTGCATTGCGACTTGTCGGTGTCGATGTTGGTGCTGTTTTTTGGCATCGTGGCGACATTCTGCTCAACCTACCTGAATCTCTTCCAGCTCTCTGAACTGTTCAGAAACAACTCACCCTGCTTCGGGAACCTAACAGCTGCGCACGAGTGAAGTTTTCATGGAATGTAAAAATTCTCTTATGCAGAGTGTTACTTGTGATATCTCAACTCAGAAATCTGGTAAACAAAATAGAAATTTGTATTGGCTAAATTAAGTTTGCTCCTACATCTTCTGGTCTTGCTATCCTCATTCGATGTACTGACTTCAGGACCGTGCGTACCGATGATTTTGGCGGTTTAAACACCCATTGGATGTCTTTTTTTTACTACTTGCCAAACTGCATAAATTTAATTTTATGTCGGCAACCTCATTTTTCTAAGTTCGGTAGTCAGCATCGACTCTCCTTCGTACTACAAACTGTGCTGCTTGTTTGTACACGTAAGAAACCGAGAAAGAATCAGCACGGGTCTGACTGACTTTGAAGTCTTTCTTATAAGCCTTCATTACAAATAAGATAGGAATATTTTGGGAAGTTCAGGAAGATATTTTCCATGAAACTACGAAAGAACGACTTCAAGTTTACCAAGTTATTTCTCATTTACTACGAGTACTTTAATAATCTTCGTTTTTTCTGGATGGAAGTCATCTTAAATGCTTTTATCAAAAATTACAAGCTGTGGGATATTTTATAACTGTTAAACAGGTATTGAAATTATAACAGAGGAAATTGATATATACAAACTAACATAATACCAATATAAATAAATAAAAAACACAAAACCCACTGCTCTGCTGTCCCTTATCAGATGACGCTATTACTGTATGTTTATTTCATTGGTCCAATTTCTACGAAGATGATACATTTGTCTGATCGCTCGTACGAGTAATTCGATTTGAAAGTAGATTTCTATCGTAACGTATTTAAAATCTAACTTAAAAATCATCTGTTCTTTTAAAAGTGTGGCTTTTTATGGAGCATTTTATGATCAGAGCACCACTTATTCGCCTTGCAGCATCCGTCTAAAACTTCGCCCTAAAAGGCGAAAAAGTCTGGATACTTAAACAACCAGGCGGATTTTATGACCCACATTAAATAGCATACACTTTTCAGATGATGAATTCTCTTTTGAGAGATTCGAAAAACTCTACGCAATCTGTAGGTTACGCCTTGTGGTCACTTCACCAGATGAAAGCCAAGATCTCTGAGTGCTTGGTCAGAAAGCGGAGATACCAGCAGAGTTACGATTGCAATGAACAGTTTTGTTGTAGCTTCGAAGGAAAAGACTCATAGAAAGAAATGAAAGCACTAAAATAATCGTAAAATGAAACACTTCGGCAGCTTGAAGTGGAGAGACCCTTCGCGGAGGCCTCTGTCCACTGGGAGGAGTCGCATAGACCTTGATGTTTGAGGCCTTTACCGGCTGTCCTTGAAAGGGGAAATGGCGACGGAATTATAACTCGACATAATGGCATCTTTGCACATGCTGCGTTTATAGCGAGAACTGATTCAGTCGCATAGCAAGTATTTCTGTTGTGCGATTCCTGTGGGGAGCGACGCACGTGAGAGTTGTGGCAACCCGTGGTGTGTAAATGTACGCCGAACCTCTTGTATTGAAGTCTCAATGAAGACATTCTAAGGCCGTCGTAATTATTTTGGTATTAAATCATTCGGTTAATAAACAATAAAACTTGGATGAAAACTGTAATCATAATTAGCATCGTAATGGAATGCACCAAGATTCAAATCAGCATACAGTGTTCGTCTGGATCGAGCAGTGCGTACTCGAAGGGATTCCAGTCTTGCTTCGGGTTGCTCGACTCTTTCAGACGAACAGGCTTGAGAATTCTGTATTCGAACGGTTTTCAATCTTGCTCTCTGTTTCTGAGCTTGTGATGCGTAGTACAGAAATTAGATAACGATTACTTTGTAGTAATAAACTTTATTGTGATCGGCATTCTGCAATTGTGGGAGACGCATTGTGCAAACTTCTCACCCTGCTCAATACGGTTGAGAGATTTATTAAGAGCTTTAACAGCAATGGGCCCAGATTCTTGAATTTCTCGTTTGCAAAATTCGACGGGAATAAGAATTTTTGTACAAAATTTTTTTGCATTGCCACCAGAATATAGAAGCTGATGATGCGCCATTAACAGCAGACGTTAAAGAGTAATTTGCGTCTTTACCTTAGTGTGAGCATTAATTTTGACCCCCTTAGCGAGATTTAGATTCGTTTACCGATATTTGCGCGCAGATCTTGAACGAACTATAAACCGAGTGAAAGCAAGTTGGTGGTAATGTTATTCTACAAATCTTACTAAAAATCTGGCTAGCTTTGTCAGGGCTGCTTTGAAGTTGCTGCCGCTTTTCCATTTACGTAGCCAAAGTACTCGGTCATTTTCTCCTTTCTCGGCTGAACGCTTTTTTCTCGAGCACTTTTTTCTAAAGCTGAACACGTTGCTTGGTTGGATGTTCCATATTCTATGATGAGGCACTAAGGAATCACCGAGATAGTTGTGCCTCTGTCTGCTGACTGGAGGATAATCGCAGAGCACATGCTCAGGACTCTCCCGACCTTCTGTGCAAAATCTGCAAGATTTCGTTTCGGATAAACCGATTTTTTGAGGTGATATCTAAGACCATATAGATAAGATGCAAGGATTCTTAGATCCTTCCTGTTTAGCTAAAGGAGCCTCTAAGGAACTTTTTTGGCTGGCAATAACAAACATTGTAGCTCGCCGTTGGCCTACTGTCCTCGCTCAAAATTTGTCAAATTCAGTTTCCTCCCATTTCTGGACAAAAGGGTTCTGGGCCTATGAATGGCCTTTGTGCTCCGCGCTTAGCAAGGCAAACGTTGCTCTCATAATCTTCATTCTCAGGGACCCAATAAGTCGAGAGCTATTTGCATTCGCTCAGAGATTGTAGGCTCATGCCATCCTACAATAAATCTATGACTAGGTCGTCAGCACAACCGCATGTGACTAGGCCCAGGGAATTTAGCTTCCCCCGAAGCTCGTCCGTGACCAAAGTAAATAGTAAAGGTGACAGTACACCCCCTTGTGGGCAACCCCTTGTGGCTCTGATTGATCGCGACGTTCCTTCGAGCTTAAACTCTAAAATTCTGGATCTAAGCATTTGAATAGTAATTTTATGATTACAGATGGAATAAAATGTGTTGCACGATGATATGCAACCTATTTTCACTTTTGTATACAAAATATTAATGTAAATTATTAGAATTATCTTAATACTTCCGTTTTTATTAAAAATCATTACACCCAGAGGACAGCTCACCGCTAAGACCATTTTTATAGCCTACACTCGAAGAAGAGGAGACTTTGTTCTTCCGTTTGTAACGCAGAGAAGGGTATAGATATCGAAAAGTATATGAAAGGTATATATATAAGGTATATATTCTTGCTTAGCGTCACCTCCTGAATCGATTTAACCCTGACCGTTCGTCTGTCTGTCTGTTTGTACACTGAAATCGCGACTACGGAAAAACGAAAACAGATATCGCGATGATATTTGGTACAAATATTCTCTGTTATGTAGGGCGGTTTCGGCGAAATCGGTTAACAACCACTCCAAATTTACATGCGAAATGTAAAGGCACCTCGTTTTAAAAAATATTATAAAGTGAAAATGTCATAAACCGTATTGAGATATTGAAATCTCATAAAGCTTTGGAGGCATAATTCTATTCCGGAACATATAGCACCATTACCAATATTTTTGCATGGGCGTGGTACGCCCACTCATACAAAAGTTGGCAATATCTCATGAACGGTATAAGATATGAAGACGTAATTTTGTCATGAAGTATCTAGAGGCATTACCAACCTGTTTGCCAAAATCGCGCGTGGTCCACTCAGACAAAAGTCATCAATATCTCATAAATGGTGTAAAGACTAACACAAAATTTTATCACGAGTATCTAGAGGCATTCCCAAAATTATTGCCAACATGTAATCCGCCTACTTATAGAAAAGTTACAAACTGTTGAAATTATTATTTTCTTAGATACTCGTGTGTAGGGCATTTAGACTTCTTTTAAAAGCAACTTCTTTAGAAAGCAACACTTTTATTTGTTAGTTTTTTATGTGATTGCAGCGCTCTCAAAACTGTATTCTAAGTTAGTATTTCGAACACACAGAAACTGTCAGGCTCTGTTGGTAAATTGACCTCAGTTCAGTGAGTCTTCTATTCCGTTTTCTTTTAGTGTAGCGCCTCAATTCTGTGAAATGCTAACTAATTAAAAGTAACGAGTACTCGTATATCAGAAAAATGTGAGGCCAGATGTTGCTGGTGAGAAATAGTAATACAGCACTCCGGCCGATTCCATCCATGCACGGATAGAACCTACCCTGCCCAGGCCATCATCAGCGGCTTACTTCGAAATCTGGCAACAGTATGTGGCAAGCTACGAACTGCCCATCAGCAGCCGCATTTTTATGTCTGGAAACTTAATTGAGCGCTAATGAACCTTGCGAATTTGGTCCTCCGGTCGCTGATCATGTGCATCCTAATTAAGTTCGCACTTCTTTTACCACTTCGCTTCGCCGTTTTGGCCCGTCTAAAAATATTCCCTATTTCCGCTGCTCAATCGAAGTTGGATCGAACGGGTTCCACCAAAAAACTAAATTATATATAATAGTTTATATAGTCAATCAGCCGCAAGCTCGTTGCAAGGATTGCGTATTTCGTAGGTCGAGCCACCCACCACTCACTGTTAACCTTGTCGCTCTGGCCCTATTCTGTCTTCCAGTAGACTCTAGAGAATGCAATCTTCAGCGACGATCATCTAGCCGAGCTTCCTATTGTGGCTTTGGTGAATAATTAATTAATTGACCCGATCAGCGTGAACATAAGGAGGATTTCCGCAGAATCAGCAAAAGGCTTTTATAGTTTTAAAGTATTTTTAGAGAACGCTTAGCGAGTCGTGCTTGTAGTTTCTGCGGGAAGTAATGAAATTCATATTTTTACACGAAACAAAAATAAATTGATGATGTTATTGTTCTTATCTGAATGAAGTTTTTGTTTTTATTAAAAATTAATCTTCACGCAGCGATTTAAAGATGACTGGGTACTCGTGAGATACAGAATAGCAGCGAGTACTGAAGAGGTTTGTGTGTTGCAAGGTTAGTATCTGCGTGTATATTCAGGGTTAAAACAGGTACTAGGGGTATGAAACCATGCCCCGATGTGATCGCCCACATCGGTTCTCGTTATTAATGTTGGGATCGTGAGGTAATGCTTGCTCATGCTAGCCGCTGCCTATCGGTCGGGTTGTCCCATCTATGGAATGGTGTGATTCTAGGATAGGTGTGACCAACGGCGGTTTGGTTTTATCCAAAAAACCTCATGTGGGATGGACCATCCTAAGGTTAAATCTTCAGCCAGATACTTACATGAACGGAATTTGTACTCTTATATGAGCAACTACAACAATTTCATCATAACACAAGCATGGGAAAAATGGGGCAACGATGAATAGGTAAGAGGTATTAAAAGGCAAATAGGAAAGGGTAATATCGTTCTACGTTGTTGACTAAGTAATTATCTACAAACAAAGCATCGATTGTAGAATATTGTGTAATACTTTCCTTTGTACTTCGGAAAAGTGTTTAAAAAACGTAAAAGTTTAAATACTTTCTACGAAGTGATTTTTAGAATGCCACCAAATGTCGATGCTAACGAATTTCCATTATTTTACAGCAAACTTTAATCATGTGAAATTAATTTGTTTGGCTTTATTGCCAAACACGCACGAATCGTTCATGCTGCGTTCTTGAGCGTTGATTCTTAAATGATGATATGCTGGAGCTATTCTTTCCTATTGCTAATGATACCTTCACAATGGCGCGGATGACTAATTCTAAAAGACTGAGCCAGAACTACTCATCTGGACTTATCTTAAAAACTAATGATTACTATTTTTGTGCGGTCCATCCGGGAGTAGAGATGTTCCGATGTCAAGAACCGATAATTTTCTTTTATTACCAAGAGTTTTAACACCGATAAGTTTTACCCGACCAATTACTAACACCAATTACAGTTACAATTTACAATTTATTTCTAATTTGAATTCATAATTAATTACAAACAATTTACAATTTATTGACTCTTTCAGCTCAATGAGATTAAATTCTTCTAATAAAGAAATTAAAGAAAACTATACGGCCTCATTATACTGTTTCCAATTCTGACGAATGGATGTCAGATACTTTCGTGCTCTAAGTACACTTTTGCCAAAATCCCACGCCAAATAAGTTCAACACTTTTCCTTCAAACTAAGTAAATATCGACGATGCATACTCAAACATTGGTGCGAATGTCACCGGCAGATATCGATACATCGGTTACCGGAACATCCACATTCGGCATTCATACTTCTTGGTAACAAGCTACTGGCTAGTTAACAGCGCTGCGTACTCATCTTCGTAGAGTCTTGCATCATTTGTCTGGTTAAGACACGTATCGAAATTGAACGCATCCGATCTTCATCGGCATTGTTTAATTAATTAAGTATGTATTTAATAAGTGGATAACAACACCAGCTGTCAGAAGCAATGACGTCATTTTATTTCAATCATGGTCAGAAGGTTGTAGCTTTCCTTTTCTATTCGCAATGAGTTTTTTATTCGTTATGTAGTGATTTCTAAAAATAAGTATATTATAATTTCTGCTTTGGCGGATGAATACTCAATATTTTGCTTGTGTATCTTGTAGCGAGTCCATCAAAATATCGTGAGCACTTGGTAAAACCCAAAGAATTTGATTAGGATTAGTAAGAAAATAGTCATCTTTAACCCTCTGCCGGTCGGCATTTCCACTTTTAGTTCCTTTATTTCATCATCACCCAGTTGACAGATAGAAGCCTGAACAGCGCATCAAAAATCTTGGGTTTTAAGCCTGCGAGACACATTTTTAGCTATGCATGCTAGTTGATATATCTGTATTCGCCCGGAAATCCATGCAAAACGTTTGTTTATTGACAAACGTGGGACACCTAAAATCCCACTTCATTACACAACAAGTGGGATGATGCTTTCAAATTTGTCTATAGTATGGACTACAGAGACTTATTATTATCTGCAAGTGAACGCTAAAAATCGGGTCCCGGGAATCGAGGCACCCGTTTTGAATTCACGATCAAGAGTTTTCACGTGGTTCACCTGCGATCACTTCCGTTCCGGAAAGCTTCGATTCACCAGTCGGCTGACCAGCGCCTGAGAATTCTTCAATATTTGGCCGTAAATTTTGGTGCCGCTCCGGCAACCTTAATTGAGACCGCGTATGATTTCAATGTTTTATGAAGTGCTGGCTAACGATCCCTTTAAACTGAATTTCCATTTTGGTCGCCTGGTCGTGATAGTTTGGATGATCGGATTCGACGACTGAAGTAGGTTCAATGCGATATAACGGCTCTTTACTGTCGCTTCGTTTGCGTAATGTTCCAAATATTCTGAGCTTACATAAAACTTTCGGATATCTTTACTTAACTCTGTTGCTCCAATTAACGCTGTTGCCTCAAGAGTGAAGCGATGGATCGCATAACTCGGTGCACGTAGCGAATTAAAGCATTCCAAATTGTGTGTTGCATACTAATGAAATGAACGTTGTTGCCTTAAAATATGAAGACGAACATAAATTGGGTATTTGGAGTTCCAAAGTCATTTTCAAAACCTCTGTGACCGAAAGCGCCTTCGACAGATCTACCGAGCATAGAGAATATACATCCAAAATTCCATAGGATTGTGGATATCAAGAAGGATCAATAGACTTCGACCTCACTTAAATATATTTCTTGGTTTGTAGTCATGAATCTCAGTTGTTTGAACATCCGCGAATAATTCGCTTCGAAATACGCTCTTTCGAAGACGTGATTTCAGTGGGAAATTCCATTTTGTATCGTAATATTAAATTATTTAGTTCTTCCTCAGGACTTTTTAGTTGCACTTTACGCAAGTTACGGAGAAGTTAATGTTGGTATTACATATTATTATTGTTTATTTTTACAGATTTCAATTACTGAGTTCATTTCATTCGTACCACTGCGATCAATTCATGGCAACGGCTTTCAAACGGGTTTATCGATCAGAAGCGAAAAACCTCCAGAACGCACGACTTCCTGAGCGGCATTCTTACTGTACGCACTCTGCAAAAAGTGTCCGCAGGTACGCCCACATCTCACAAAACAAAGTTGAGATCTCGCAATTAATTGATCACGAATCGGATCAATGCATGAGCACGTTCGGCGCCAAATGGATTTACTAATCCATTGAAAACTCATACGTACGCTCATTAAAAAAACAATGCTGGTCACAGACGAATGACCAAATGAGTGAACGAATGATACGAGACACGTGTTGCGTTTGCCAGCGCGGGGAAGGCAGCAAATAATTCTCAACACCTTCAACGACAGAAAACGTTGATAATTTAATATCTAACAACGCTTTTGTGATTCCGAGAGTCTGATAAAAACACAATGGAAAATTGACGACACGCGCTTAACGATCTCGCGCCGATTTTTCACTGCAGACAACGATGACTGAGTTGCCGTGATGGGTTCCGAGAGGCACAGAGAGAGAGACGAGGGCAGGTTATCTGACGGATGTTGTTTGTTTTAACTCCGAACAGAAGTGCGAAGCGTGCAGTTACGTTTGCCGAATCGATGATGGAAAATTGCATCTTTTTATATCAATACACGAGATTCGCAAGAGGATTTTCAGCAGGACGTTGTAGGGTTCATACGTGTTGAAACGTTAACTCATAATAAATAGGATGAAGGGTATTCCGCATCTTCATTTTCATTTATTCGAACACTTTTGTTTGAACTTAAAGCCAGCTTTCTACGGCTGCATTTTGTAAATTTGCACTTGATGTGTACCACTGATACCCTGAAGCAGAACGATAGCTTCAGTTCGAATTTTAAAACTCAAGCGGCGTTTCCAGTTACAAAGGTATTCCGTCCTTCGGCTCCAAATCCATCCATTGCAGGTTCGCTCGTCGCAATTAACGATTCTGCCAGAGTTCTCAGCGCTTTGCTTTATTAACCTTGTGAGTTATTAAGTCTGCCGGATCATTTGTACTTCTGGTCCACTTCTGGAATTTTGTATGCCCTCCAGAAAGGCCAGTTGTCACGATTTACACTAAGTGCACTAAACTGGACAAGCACGAGTGTGTGTAAACAATTGTGCTGCACGCGCCGGGTCGCTGAAGGAAAACAGGTCAGGCAGTCGTTATCGGCGCTTCGCGAGAACACGCGTAGAGAAAGTCACGCTTGAATACTGCTTTCGGTGGTAGAAATAAGAAGCGAATGCGTTTGTAGACAGAGCTGGGCAATATCAAGTCCATTCCAATTCCAAGTGAATTCCTCAGTAGGAATTTGGAATTGAGGCACACTCAAGCAAAAGAATTGGAATTGAGAGAGCCTCAATTCCTTTTGAACGAATTGGCATTTGGAATTTAATTCCTAAATACTTAAATTCCTGAAAAAAGAACTGAGATTTTCAATTCCAATTCTAATTCCTGGGAATCGCCGTTTTACCATTCCAGTTCTCTGAAAAAGTTGATGTGCTTAATTACAAATTCCGATTCCTTCAGAAGGAATTGAGGCTTTTTCAATTCCAATTCCTTTCTTCTGTTGAGGCTGAATTCCGAATTCCAATTCCTTCAAAGGAATTAAGGCTCTCGCAATTGCTTAGTTTGAGTGAGCCTCAATTCCAAATTCACAATTCCGTGTCGATTTCGGTTGTAGCTATTACTTCAAGTAATCAGTGTAATATCGTATATTATCGTTTCCTTTAAAAGGGCCATCTCGATCGTGAAAAGCGGCTTATGAACCTTCAAGAAAGACAAAAAGATCGAATTTTTTAGAAACTTTAGGCAGGTACTTCACTGCCTTGGAAACGCAGGCTTGACTCAAATTATCGATTTTTCATTTTCAAAGATTAGAAATGTTTCATTAAGTAGACATTTTTTCGTATGGTATGAAAACGAGACTAATAATTACTAAACTCGACCTCATTTCGAAAGTTGGATACGCTTTATTTGAAGCAAATTAATTCGGTTTTAAGTTTCTTCATCAACTTCCAAAGAAGATGGAATCAATGACCCACATATAAAGCTTGAAGCAGAACTTAAAGTATAACGAGAACCATCTCAGCAGCAACAAAATCCAGAATAAGCGGGAATTAAAAAATCTACCGCGAATAAATCAGAGCAGTTCCAATCATAAAAATTACAATTTAAAAACCATTACCACGATTTAAATTTCAGTTAGAGTCCATAAAAACAGTTGTGTGTGTGTTGAAATGATTTAATCTTGCTGTGTATCGTGTGTGTGTGAGTGTGTGATTGCGCTATGCTAATGTGAAACGCTGGACTCTTTCAGTTTTATGCGAATTTTTTATTCTCTGTACGTTCTAGACTGTTCCGATAACACATAAATGTTGCGTTTTTGCTGCTGCTGCTGCTGCTTTGAGAAACGTCCTAAAATCTGAGCGAAATTTCATTGGCCAGAAGCAACCCGAGCACCGCAAAAGTTGCTACTAATCTGCGGGACGCCAGCTCATTAGGAGCGAAGGAACTTGTCTGCTTTTTATCCGTGTACCACTCTTACCACTCGACTCTGCAAATTTGAACTGAGAGAAGTCAATAATGCAGGTGCGACACTCACGACACACAGCCTTGAACTGATAGTTATCGCTTAATAATCCTCGAGAGTGAACAGCAACTGGGAGACAACATTCTCAAGGCCATCGACTGGACGTATTTCTAATTACTTGCAGGTTAATCTTCGCATAAGCAGATTTCAGTTGCTATTCAATTAACGTCTCTACGGATTTATCGGTTCCAAATTAATGTTTGATTTCCTTCTGTTTGTATATAAAACAACATCTAGTCGGTTACACGGCTGAGCAACTTAATACTGTTTGTTTATTTTCAAATCAGTTCTTCGGACTACTCGCCGGATTCCGCTGTGGCTGATGCTCACTTGCGTTTGCAGGAAGATAATCGCGCACGGGTCCGGGTCATTGGCACAGCGTATTGATTGCTTCGACGGATGCTTTTTGCACATGCTTGAAATCCTAATCGCCGAATGACGCCTCGAACTGTTCTGTTAGAGTCGTTAATGACCAATAAACTGTTAATTTTAAGTTTAAACAAGTATTTTGGACAGCGTGTATTTGTATGTTTGCAAAAAAACACCAAATTTCAGTTCTAATTAATTAAAACCCCAAACACACCGTCTGTTGTATTTGATTTAATATTTTAAAATTGAAATAAAACAACTTGAAATCCATATATGAAGAACGAGAAATTTAGAAGCATCAAAATTAATATACACGATACACGACCCTTGTAAAATTCCGTTTCCCTCACGTTACATCTGAAGATTCTCTTAACGCCAGATTACGAGAATCTTTAACTATATCAGGTTTGTTTCTTAGGTCTTTTACAGGATTAAATTGGTAGTAAATTGGGCAATTTAGATACGAGTACATAAATAAAAATTGCAATGTTTCCGAAAAACACAACATGATAACAAAAAACATAAAATAAAAAGTGACATTTTGCCGACCGCTTTCGCAAAACTGACTTCTTTTTAGCTTATATTTCATTATATTTCCTCTTTTGAATATATAAATATTCACTATTTAATCACAAAAGAGTGGACAGACATAGTGCCACGGATTGTGTCTTTGAAAACCTGATTTGGCCTACTTATCGCTTAATTTACGCTAAAATTGGTATATTTGACACACTTAGTGCTTAATTCAGTACAGCAGCCGTTCTAAAATTCAGATGAAACTATGCGCCACCAAACCGTACGCTTTGAATTGAAAACACGCCTTAGTCAAGTCTGTTAATATAAAACTATTACTGTTTTCGTTTGCGGGTTGTTGAACTTCCAAAATGTTTCATACACCAGAATTAATAATTCTCTGCTGAATGCTTACAATATCGCGAAGCCACAGGTGATGAACATGAGGCATCTTGTTGTCGATGCGAGCTTCAGTGTTGCTAGCACGTCCAGCGCTAATAGATGCAAATTAATATGAGTTAATAATCTAAACGATGTCGCTTAGAAATGAGACTTGATTTCGGAACGCGATGAGGAAAGCGCGATAAGAATTTGGAGTAGTGAAACAAACGTGTTACCCGCAGAGGCAGAGAGGATGCGTCTTGCAAGTTTATTTTTTTGAAGTCAAAAATTCAGCGAAGAACACTTCTTGGAGTCGACAGATTAAGACCTGTGGAATGCCGACGAACATCTGAATCAGCTTATTTGTTCCATTTCTACTTAATGAACGAGGGGAAATACTTGTTGTTCAAAATACCGCAATTCAGCGCATAAGAATCGAACGAGGTGCTTTCTGCTTCCCTTCTGATTAGTAATGCCAAGATTCTACGAAATTCAATAGAACTGGTAGCCGGTGCGAAATCCCCCAATACAGTCCGAGACTGAATCTGAGTTACTCGACACAGCGCGGTGACTTTCATTCAGCACAGAAGGCAATTTGCTCGGTCGCAATGCTTGCGCACGATTTAAAACAGATTTACAGCTTTTATACCCGCAGCTCCAAACAGTCAAAATCAAGCGCGTTATGGACGAAAATTTCGAATTCCCGGGCCAACGCAGAAATGTCGGTTTCTTATTGGGTTTCTCTTAAAAAAAGGGGGAAGGATCTCCCATAATTGAGTATACGTACGAAAATTCGAATCGGTACCGGTCAGATATCCTAATCACCTCAGGTCAGTTTTAATAGTGGGCATGCAGAGGATATTAGAAGAATGCCGTCGGCACTGATCAAGTATGGGGCACCGAAGATGACGCACGCTATGTTGTTATTTATGAGAACACGTTGTTGTCTGAAAATAGGCGAATTTCTTCTTCAGTATGACGAAATTTCTCGCCAATGAATCGAATTCTAACCTTGCAGATAAGGTATTCGATAATTTGTTGACTAGATTATGTCAGTTAATTATTATTATTTATTGCCACCACTTTGCGGTACCTTGGAAGAGGGTAAAAGTAACGGTTACTTACTAACTTGTTTATCTTTTACAGTGACCTCAAATGCAAATTCTAATATAAATTATATCTCATTAACTAACCAATACTGATTGCAATGATTTAACATCCATTATTAGCAAGTTTTTTAAAATGAAGTTTTACTTCATTAATACTAATTAAAAATGACTTTATTGAGGACTCTGATGAAAATTAATTCGCAATACGCTGTTCCCGCCAATCACCTTGTTTATTATTACAGTAAAATAAAATATCGGGGTTAATTAAGAATAAAGAGTAAGGTAAATATTGTTGTTTGCATGATCCACATTCACGAAATCCCTAAATGTATTCGTCGGAGTTCCTTGCGTTTATTTATTTATTATTCTTGGCTTGAACGATGACAATCCATCACTTGCGTATTCAGCGTTGACCCACTTCATGCGATTACGCTTCCCTTGTAAAAGCGTGTTTCATTTATCGGACTTCACAGTTGGAGGAGTAATAATTTCAAGAACTGTCGCCAAGCTTCTGATTGCCGAGCTATCCGACAGACAAATAATCCGCGGTGTTTCCTATTCGCACCAAAACCTGATTATCCTTGATAATGAGTACGTATTGATCGTATTCATTATTCGGAGTATTCGCAGTCATCATCGATGTAGTCTATTGTAAGACCGCCGAGAAGCTGCACGATTGCGGCGGCTTTTGAGGAAGTGCAGTGCTTCGGGGTCAAAATTCACACCGTGTATGGATCTCTTCCTGCCTACAGAAAATTGTATTGGAGCAACTATAACAACTGCAGTTCTTGCACTCTGAAAACGTTTCCGACACCGAACACCTCAGAATGCGATTCTGAATGCCGAACATTTGAGCGTCGAATGGCACATGAAATTCCTGGGTTTGAAATTCACAGCCGTTTTCATCCTGGGAGGTTGAGAGCGATCATGAAAATGGAAGATGTGAACATTAACTGGATTTAAATTTCTCTGATGTTTTAGGGTGATTCGAGCAAAAGTTCGGAGGGCGAGTTCGAAGCGAAGTCGATTTGCATTTCTCATGATTTTCTATTGATTTTCAGATCTGTTGTTGTTAGTCTTTCAGAGCGCAAACACAACGCATTGCTACGGGTCAAGTATGTGATGAACGTTACGGAAATCCCAGAACAGACTCCGCGAATGCAGGAAACATGAAAACATGAGTAAAATATGGTAAAATGTTGAAGAAATGCAAAGGAATAAAACGCGAAGTGCGAAAATTGCCACCTCGCAGAGAAATGGAAAAAAACTTCAAAGAACGACTGCAGAGAGTTTATTTCAATAAGACAAGAAGACAAAAAAAAAACAACAAAAATATCACTGTTGTTGATAATGAACTTGGCAACCGCCACCATCATCAGACAACAAATCTTAATATAGAATTCAACCCAGCTCGTGGTTCTCATCCAAGAATCGGCCTTCGGCTGCGATCGGTGGTCAAGTTTTGGGATGCTGTGCAGTAGCAGCTGGGGTCAGGAGCGTCCACTCAGATTTCTACTTGTGCACGGTTTTCATCAAGTATTTTCTAACTGAATTAATAAACACAAATTCACTACAATTGCATTTCCATCGACTTTTGTAGAATAGTCATTGCTTTGGAATACTTGAAACCCAAAAACCCTCGTAAGGTTTGCTTTGATTTCTGACGTTCGTTGTGTTCGAATGCCATCGTACGAAACGCATTTCGATGGAGCCACCTAGCGTTGAAATTGAGGCCGTCAGTAAGGTGGTCTCGTCTCTTTGCTTCCTAGAATACCCGCTGCGTGCACTTCATTGAACGCTGCTAACACGAAGCGTCAATAATTCTGCGCTACGCAAATTTGTCCTGCGTTAATAAGAATAAAAAGCACGAAATTCGGGTCATCGGACCTTTAAATATTATATCGATGATGACGAGGTTGTGATAATTTCGAACACATTGATTCCAAAGTCTCAACAAATCGAATAATCCGAGACTGACAGTGGATGGAACGCGACTGAAGGGTGTCCCTCGAAGAGTTCTTCGGAAGTCAGTTGACTTTGCTCCGAAAAAGATGTGACATTACTTTACCTGTACTTCGATTCAAGAAATTCTGTCTGCAACTAAAAATTGCGCCAAGTCAATGCAAAGAACAAATCCAACGAAACTAATAGCAGCTCGTATTATCTTCATTAGATAAAATGCGATAAAACTTTGCATCTGCCTAATTGAAGAGCAAGATATGGCTGGCTCGTTCTAGAAGTGCGTCATTTGCTTCGGATAATTTCATCATTTCCAAAGAGGCAGCATAATCGCAGCGGTCTTTAGTAACTCTGACTGGCGCTTATTATCTGCCTTCTGACGGGTTTCCGGAGTTTTATTGCGTCATGCAGCTACCTCATTGCGAAGCAATTCAGCCGCAACGCGCAAATAATGCTTCGCAAGCGAATACGCAGCGCGCTAAAGACACAAGAATCAAAATTAACTCAGTGAATTCTAGCCAGCAAAGGCTAAAAATAGCACTGGTCGATAAAAGTGAATTAAAAAAATTCCTGTCGACGCACGTTTTGTGTCACCGATATAATCTGGTGCAACAGGTCCGGCAACTTCGCAACGATATCTGCTGTGAAACGTATGCAGCGAAGATGACAAACGCACCAGTGCGAAATGTTGCGTAACAATGTTGCAGGCGGGGTTGTCGCCCGCTTCCACGTTGCTCGATGAACCGACCACTCGGAACCGACTTCACACGTATGACAAACTCACTTCACATCTCTGCAAGAGCGAGGATGTTGTTTTTAAAGAAATTCCAATTCATTCATGGAAAATAAATTAACGCAAATGAATTCTTCCAAATATGATCTTTTTTATCATTGAACAACTAGGAATTGTCATTCCATACTTTGCACATAACGTCTTAAAAGACACGTTGAAAACCCTTTTGCTGATTTGGAATTGCGCAATCGAGAGCAGTTAATCCAACGGAAAGATCTATTCTATGAGAGCTTCTAGGAACTTCATTACATTAAGCTTTCATTACATTTGTCACCTGCAGACAAATCCTCGTGTAATGTAATGAAATTCCTATCGCTTTTCTCTCTTTTCGGATTAGGAGAATCTCTGGCCAGTTTTTTTGACTCTTTAGCCAAATAGCATATCGTACATTTCTTTAGGAAAAACTACAGGAAGACAAAACCTTTATTAAAGTAGGACTTCACAGGGTCGCACTCGTAAAGTCATATGAGACTGTGGATTAAATTTGCCTATTACAACACAAACGAAAATAAAGAAGAGTTGAAACAAAGAAACTCGGATTAATTGAGAGATCCGAGACTTAATTCTTGCAAATTGCTTTGCTTTGCTAGTTCAGATATTCGGGCAACTGGTCGTCGTAACTTGCGACGTATTCAACATCACTAGTTGTAAGTCCGCGCATACCCTGCCAGTGTCGACACAGGCGCTTCAGGCTGATATCGTAAAAGATCTTGTCGTGGCCAGAACAATTTCATTAGACTTACAAAGTATGCTTATCACCGCGATTCTTATTTATGGAAATGTCGGGTTTCACCTATCTGCGCTTAGATTGTGCAGTGTGTCCCCCTCGGCGTCGTTCCCTGCGCCGAAGAAATGGCCTTAACTTGTTCACTCGAGCGCGCCGAACTCCCCTTCCGCAGCCCCTGTCTGCTGCTCATCAACGTCGTTAAGTACGGGTGTCTGCGCGCGGCTTAATCGAGACCGCGGTAGTTATTTTATTTCACGCGCAAATATTTACATCCAATCAGCTGAAATGGACTTCTCTATGATGGAATCAGTCGTTTGCTCGCCTTGCCAAAATATTGTGAGTCAACAGCATCGAATTGATTTCCCGTATGGCTAACTTAACCGAACGATGAAAGGGTGTCGGGAAAGGGGGGAGGGGGGGGAGGTCTGCTAATGCAATTTATTTGAATATGTTTTGCTATTTAAATCAGCAAATCGCGTTTGCAGGGAGCATTTGATCAAAGAATCCGTGTGCGACTGAATCTTAATTCCGTGCTAAGTTTGTTTGCTTCCTTCGGTTACGACTGGCTCAGACTAGTTTTTGCAGTCAACTGACTTGGAGATCTTAATGGACCACAATTACCCTCCTCCAGTGCGGGTCGGGAAGTGCAAAATCTTATATCATCGAGCTTAATTTTGTCCGCAATTCCTCAGCTCGAAGGCGGAATACTTTGATCTTCACTCGGAAGCTGGCCAACTGCTTATGGTGTTAATACATTCATCGACTCTGATGTGCTCGATTAATGAGGCAACATACGAGTCTTGATCTTGGCCTTCGTGCAAAATGAACTATGAGGACAAAGTGAATAGCGAATGCATTTGTGAATGGCCACGTATATTCCTGCCTGGGATTCCCATTTCCCCGGAATCTCGAGGGATTTGCGATTAATTCCAAAATCCTCCCATTTACTCCGAACGTGCTGACGAACTTTAACCCTTCCTGCAACGACAAATAACCAGCTTCAGTTGAAATTAAATAATTAGATTTTAGAAAACCCCGCGTAATTTCCAGTTTTAGCTAGTAATTTTAGCCGTATAATTTTAAAAACTTGAACCTTGATTCCTGATTTTAGCTAAATACTAAACGCTAAAGTTCTCATTAAGTTTAAGCCAAATTTAATTAATTTACGATTAAGTTCAAAACCCGCACACTTTAGATTTTCTCCAGATCGGTGTTAAATATTTTCGTCTAAATAATTTTGACTCAGATAGAAATTTTAGCCTGCATTGCTACGACCCACTCAAAAAGTATACAAAAACTCTTTTGTATTTAAGCAGAAAACTTTGGTTTCTATTCGTTTTTATGTGTTGTGCGGTTTACGATCACGGCAGCTATTTTGGCAACTGGAAGCGCACCAGTTTGAAACTTGCGCAAAAATCAGAATAAGAATCCACCAAATGAAAGTCAAGTGAAAGTAAAAAGTATCGGCGGCGAAACGCTTCAAATAAACCTGCTAATGACTTGCAATAATTGTCTCAGCGACCCATGTTGAGCAGACGAGTGGTTGTTGTAAGTGAAAATAGAATTTTAGGTACGAGGTGCGCGGTCAAAATGCCGATCTAGCGATTTGGTGAGTGTTGATGGATTATGCGCCGGCTATATTGCTTCGGGGCACGGAGGCGCAGGTGAATCATTTGGCCGCTTCCACCTCAACATAAGCTTTCGATGTCGATTGTAGCTGCTGTCCGCAAGTCTTCGACGTGGACCAATTAACTAAAACGGCTAGTGAGTGGGTACTTTTGGGTCACCCCATGATACGAGCAACTGATACGCTCGAATGAATAAGGTCGGCAGAAATGAGGTGAGAGCAGTAGTGATCGCGCCGGAGATCTGAGCTACTCATTACTTGAAAAGTATTCGTTCACATTCCAGTTCGAAAAGTAGAGACGCACTGATAAAGAGGCAATTACGAGTAACGATAACCAACAGCGGCGCACGTGCGTATATTTTTGAAACTCGTCCTAAAAAGTGTATAAATAGAACTTGGAAAATAAAATATGAAACACTAAAAAATTGCAAAAATGCTTAAAAAGAAAGTTCTTTAGAATTTACAAATTGATTATTATCCAATATTGCCTTTCTTCAAATGTTTACGCTGAATTTCTATGCATATTACAATATGTCACTACAAGATCAAGGAAGAGACGGTCATTACTATCATGTTCTGCTATAAAACCCAATTTCTCAGTCTTACTGACTTCCAGCTCTAATCAAAGATCAAATAAAGTATTTTTGTCGGCAAAACGTATACGATCTTGCATATCAAGTCATCTGTCGGATGCATGCTTGAGCAGGGATGGCCTGTGACCAGTCGCACTTCCGCAGACTGCAACGCACTGCCGAGATTCGCTCGTGCGGTTGGCAGAAAGGTCAGCGGCCGCGCTGCCGCAATTAACCGCCGAAGAAACGCAAACTCGACCGCATGTTATGACATACTTTCTCTGATTTGTGCGGTTTCACGGCTGCTTTCGGCGGTATTCCGCCCCACATGCTTTCAAACGACATGGTGTCGATTTTGGAGGCTTAATTCCTTAATCATTTAGAATCAAGAAAACAACTATAATTATCCGTACCACAACAACAGACATACGCTTGAGCTTTTGTTTTAAACTTTTTCTGTTTCTATTTGCAAGCCAACAAAGTTTACTTTCTCTGTAGCTCTCTAATTACGAGTTTTTCGAGTTTTCTCATGCGGTAGCTTGCGCAGTGCTGAAAGCCTACCGATAACTCTTATTAGTAAAATTTTTTAATGACCACACAAGTATGCAACACTACGAGAGTTACTATACAATGTAACACTTAGAGAGAGAGAGAGAGAGAGAGAGAGAGAGAGAGAGAGAGAGAGAGAGAGAGAGAGAGAGAGAGAGCGAGAGAGAGGTAGTAGAGCACAGTAGGCTGAGAGATAGAAAAAGTCCGTGTAGAAAAGCATTTCATCCGTGGTTTACAATTCCTTCCCTGCTCTAGCTCATCCTTATTTTCGGCGTCACCATTTACCTCCATACTTGACGTACGACTATCACTTAATCACGTCTTTTGGTTGCCATTTTCATCATTACCAGCTTTTTAACTTTCATTGCCATTTTCGCGGTAAACGTTGATGAACCCCTTTAACGCAATATCGATTAAAGTTGCGTTCGAAGAACGCATAAACTCAAATCGTTCCGTCCAACGTCTTCCAACAGAGTCCGCAGAAAGCCCTCGTGTGCTCGTCTTCACTTAAGTCCACTGGACTGATTAGTCATTAAAGCGTCTTCTTAAGCGTGTTCGTACGTTTGCGTGTTGGCACACCTGAACTTATATCGGTTTATATAGGCAGGTACACACTTGGAACAAGGAATTTCGTTCTTCTGCAGCGCAGATCTCTGCGTCATCCGAACTGACATGACGACGTTAATCTTTATTGCTGCTGCAAAGTTGGCACGGCCCGAACCACGGCACTCAAGATGAAGGAATTCTTGGTGCAGAATAATTTATACGTCTTTTGTTGGCCGATGCTGCCGGTGGTGTCTGCGCTGCGCTGTCTGCGCTGTCGGGAATGACGCCTGATGCGTGTCGAGCAGAGAGGAGGGCCACTCTCGAAATGCAACATTCGAATCCCGGAGCTGATTCGATGAAAAACCCATTGACTCAGTTCGGCACTGATCCACCCGATGTCTAAGCTCTTGAGCGAGTAGGCTTCTAAAGCACGACCAGTGGAGACTTTTTATCCACAAAAAGCGAGTAATGCAAAATGACGACCTAAAAATAGAGATGGTGATAAGAAGTACGATGTAAATGCGAAGAGATCGTTGTGATGATTTGGTATATCATAACATGTGCATATGATGATGATTACGAATCAGGAGACTGGGAGGGAGGGTCGTAGGAGGAAGAGAGTGATAATATCCCTTATAATAACGACTATATTTATGAAACTATTTATCAGAACCATTACTATTAATAGCGATGCTTGAAAACATTGTTGATATAATGAACACGCTGATGTAATGAATACGTTCATGATAATGTGGTCAGACCTACGTGATGATAATGATAAAGTCTTTAATGTCAATCTTTAATGACAGCGATGACAATAGCGCAGTGAATCATTCTACTCTGATTGAGATTGTAACATGTTTGTTATTTCAGCTACATTACGGCGAAATACCGAAAAGATCTATAAAGTGGGGGCATGTCTTGAATAGTTATGGCAAAGGCACCCTGTATTTTCTTTGGCAAATATTGTGAGAACAGCCTCAACCGACATTAATCACCCAGTAATAACGCATCACCATCCATAATAGCGCATCCAGTGCATGCATCATGAAACCCCAGCCACGCCATCGTAGCCTCATAAGCGCAACCTAGACTTGCCGGGCTGATGATGGACGTTTACGTATGGCCCGACCAACAGTAACTGCTACCTCGGTGGGGAACCGCGCTCGGCTTTAGACGCTGCATACTAAATTTTAAAAGAATGTTGGCAAAATAGCTGTGGAACACGCAGCCAGAACAAGTGGCCGGAGCGCAGCAGCTTCTATTTTTAGAAGAGCGTACCTGCAGAGCTTGGCCTTCCTTCGCCGCATTGCTGCGAGGATCTTCGGCGACGAAGGAGTGGCTTACTTGGCCTGAGCTCCATGACCGACCTCGTACCAGTCCAGGCGTTTGCTGCCAGCGCTGAAGAAAGTCAGCGGCATTTGAGGTGCACCCATGCTTCTCTTCTGCTTGGTTCTGCCAACGTTTCCTGGACAATCAGCTGACAATGGAATCCCTCCTCGGATTGTATTGTAACTGCGGAGCAGTCCTGGCGTTACGACGGCGTTCGTGACTTCCTCGGTGTCGTTCTACTTCTCAGTTTCCTACGATTGGTTGGCGCGGTTTTCCAGACGCTCACGGGCAATCTTGGGCCGATGATTTCAGTTATGATTCGCCCTCCTACTTTCTGCGCTCCTCCTAAGCACCACATGCTAGCTGTCAAGAACATGGTCCTCGGACTGCGTCAGCTTCGTTCGTAAAGCGACGCCAGCTCCGTCGATCAGCCGAGTTCTATTTTTAAATTCCTTAAACGCAGCAAGTTGTGATGTCTTATTTTTTATTGCTCGCTCGCTGCCTACAAATATTTTATTGACAGGATTCCCTACCACGTCCATTACATGATTATTAATGCTGCGAGGCATTCCTTCTTGTCCGGCGTGCATTTGCGGCCGCACTCGGCCCTGACCGTTTTTATTGTTGCTGTGAGCCCCGCACAGGCGGGCACCTCGTTGTGCCATCTTCGGGGTATTTGGCCGAAGACGTTCTCTAATGAGGGAATTCTGCGGCTCCCCAATGCTCTGGCATATTTTTAAACTGCGTCTAAATATAGAATCCTGAGCTCTGGCCGACGTGTGGTGCGCCTGCCAAAGTGCGCTTGTGGTCACCTGTGGAGAAGACTTGCAGGTGCAGGTGCAGAGAACGCGTACCAGATTTCCAATTCTACGAAGTGAGTTAGGGAAGATCTTGAGTCAGAAGTGAGAGAGGTGGAGCGAGAGAATAAAGTTTGAATTGAGTGTAAAATCGGGAAAACTATAACTAACTAATACAACGCATGAATTATTGCAATTAATCGTAATCATGGATTAGTTAAATTTCTGGCGAAAGTGGAATATATAAAAGATATTAGTAGCTTTTAAAATCTTATTTTAAAATAGTTGCTAACATTACATCCATTCAAAACTTTATCTTCTTTCTAGAGAAACAAACAATTAAAAACATTATCTGGTTGGATTTACCATAAATTGCCGGGACGTCTCCGTAGACACATGAAAAAGGTTTTAAGATCTGCATTACTGAATTATGGAACTTCAGACTTCGTTTCTGTTTTTCGAGAACTCAGATTTATGTAGCCAATCTCGATTCGATAAACTTTTAGTGATTTATTGGAGGCAGGAATTCTTTCTTTGCCACAGTGTGGCTGAGTACACTGATGAAGATGCTGGTAGAAGGAATTATGGGGTATATTATGAGTACAAATAAAAGCTTTTGTCTCTAAAGAGCAGTCAAAAGGCCACTCAATATAAGGCCCCTTCTGGTGGATTGTCTTCCAGGCTAACGGTGCCGCCCGGATGAGAAGGGAGCCATTGATGGAATTTAGTCGCAGTCGGGTGAGTGAGCTACAAAGCCCGCCAGATGCCTGGCTGAAGTTAACGCTAATTAAGATTTGGGCAAGTGAAGAAATTCCGCCGAATAAGTTCAGACGCAGAAATACACACACTTGGAACCGGCGGCGCGCTATCTTCGTTGCTTCCGAGCTGCGGCTGTGTCGAGTGGTGGTTGTGGCACCCGAGTTCATAGACTTTTCGTGGAAGAGTCAAGACTGTCCAATATGAATTACAACTGATGCGCGAATTCTGAATGCGCGGCTCAGTACCGCGGCCTCTGAAGAGTCGAGATAATGCTTAATACACAATAACAACAATAACCGCCGATCCAAAAGAGATACGCAGCCGATTCCAGTTCCTAAGAAAGCAAATAAAAAGCATCCCGCATAAAGAAGTCGTTGCACTCTGAGCTCATGTGGATGCGCGCACATTTGGGCTGCTGTGTGCCTAAATCGGGCTGCCTCGCGGACTCCTCGACTAACTTGTCAAACGGCTCGGAGATAAAAAACGAATCGGCACAGGCAGACTGTGTGCGGTGGCGCAGGAGATGGCTGTGGAAGGGCTAGCCTTGACATCCGAGTAAGAATTTATGTGCCTGATTTTGTAGAAACGAATTGGGGAAAAATTAAAAATTCATCACTGGCCCAGTGGCAGCGAAAACACACCGTCAATTTTACTTACGTCGAGACTAATTTAATTCTCAGTTCCGCAAGATGTTTCCTTATTCGAGAAGGGCTTTCAAAGAACCATCAAACGTCTTTCCGATTCCTGTAGCGAGGGTGAGGCAGTGTTGGCAGGTTACCAAAAAAGTCGATGGGGTCGACAAGAGGAAGGGTTCGTCACTGAATCTGAATGCATTTCGGATTTTTACACATTCCATTGCTTAGATTCGGTCTACAATTTGAATGATCTATCTTGCTCGACACAGCTATAACCCTAAATAATAATTATGATGATGATGATTATGATGATGATGATGATGATGATGATGACAATGATGATGGTGATGATGATGATGATGATACCTTTAAGGTTTTTTAATTGCCAAGAAATGCAAGGGCATGTGAAAATCGATTCCCTTTTAAATCTGGGCTTCTCAAATTGTTACGTTTGTAGTTTATCCGAAATAAAGTCAAAACCCACGAAAAGGAAGGAAAAACACCCTGAAATACTTTCCATCGATGGACACCCCATGATCAAAAGAACCCCCTCCTCCCGACCACAGCTCTGGCGAAGTACTTAGATGTCCTTTAATCGAAATCAAGCGACGCCAAAAATCAAAAGCAATGCTGAAGTCGCTGGCTACAACGCCCATTACCATCCCCCTTTATGCTTCACCAGCAGGTCCATCCCCCAAAAAAGACTCCGGCTGAAAGAGAGACGCAAAAGTAAAAGTGGAAAAAGCCTCGAAGGATGAAAAGTGGAGCCGAGAGAGAGATGAGTTTCTCTCGTTTTCAGTTCAGAGGGAGTGAGGCTGGAATTACCCTCATCTAAGGTGGAGGAAAGGGACATTTGACACGGGCTCTGCAAAGCGAGTATTTTGTAGCGGCGTGTGTGCTCAAATCAATACGCATTGCGGACTGAAGCGGCGACCAGAGAATGGGAGAAGATAGCAGGCATGACACAAAACAACAATAATAGCAACTTTCAATAATTCCGCTTATTGAATTCGTTAGCTCAAGCTTTATCCAACTGAAGTACTGCTGGCGCTGGTGCTGGCACGGGGAGTTTTTGTGTCCGTCCGCCTCCTTCATGTGCAGCTGCCAACCTGTTCCATGCGGCTTTCGGAAAATCCACTGTAAAAGCGTAGCGAGATCCATTTAAGCTATTTAAATGGTACTGTAGGACTCTGTCTGGAGCTTTAGTTTGGTTGCTGTCGCTAGTCCTGTCAGCCAGCTCGTTGCCTCACTTGATGGTTTTGCATTTCATGCACTGCGTGTGACGGGTGTAGATGCGATGGGAAACTAAAGCAGTAAATTTTGGTGGCGTAATCTAAGTAATTCGTATTATGATCTCGAGTGGATTTAACTAGATTATCCTTAAACGCGGTTTGAAAATTCTTTCTGAAACTATCTGGTTGTTGTGTCTGTTAGACTTGGATGGGAGTGGACTGGTATTAGTTGTCGTCTGTGATTTGAATTAAATTCATTTTTAACAATCTATATCCAAATTAAAAATCATTTGATTAAAATCACATCATATCCCCAAGTGCCAAGTCAATATGACTTTCAGGGAGATCTCATTAATGGACTGGACGTTATACACCTCCGCCATTCTCAGATGCTATATCTCCCGACTGCGACGGTTTTCAAGAAGATGTAAGACAAATTTCAATGCATCTGTCTTATTCATGCAAAATCGTACCTTCCTTCGGTTAAAAGCTCATCAATACGGTTGCCGGACTCTAAACAGAAGTCAAATCGATTCAGTGAAGTGTCCCCGCGGGGCTCAACCGCTCGGGCCATTGCGTCCGGAATCAACTTGTTGATTTCCAATTTGCCACATTCGCCGGCACGATTGAAGTTAGTGCCGGCAACAACAATAGCAACAACTAATTGAAAATCACCTCAAGATTCTTATGTCAGCAATTGATGGCGGCGAGCGAACGAATACGCTGATGCCTCCGAATGCGTTGATGTGGACGAAGCCGAGTGGCAGCTTGAAACTCCGAATCGTTCCATGGACCAACGACATTAACAACGGCGACAGCAGCAGCAGCAGCAAAGCTGAAAATCAACTTGTCCCCTCTCGTTAAATTTGCTACTTTTAACTGATGATAGTTTGTGGTTGCTGCCCCTCCTCTCGGTCATCAGATGTGTTTTTCTGTGAATTCAATTATGTTGGCAGAGGAAGTTGACGAGTCCGCTGGAACAAGCGAAAACCGAGCGCTGGACGAGTTTCCTAACAAGGGACTGATATGTTGGACCTCGCGTCTCGGCCTCTCGGACCGTGTTTACTCGGGATTATTTAAGAATTCACGGCCCAAGGGAGACCCATGGATTCCATCGGAGAACTCCTTGCCACATGCGCTTTCCGCGTTTCCTTGTCTGGAGCTCGACCCGCCAGCAGAGGAACCGAACTGAGACTCAGTTCTACGCGGCACCGATGTTATCATGATCTGTCCGCTATTCAATAAGAACAAGTTGAATCGGGCGCTTGAATTCGTGAGGCCTTAAATGGTTGATACGAAAATCCATCCTGCAGATACTGATGGAGCGGGCAGCACGACTTGTTTATCTTAGGAATCGAATACGAACTCTGAGTGAGGACGCTGCGTAGCAAGGAAATAACATTTGAGAGCGCCTTCCTGGTCGTTGTCGGCACCACCGCCCGCGCGGGCTCAGCCTGCGGCGCGGACATCTCGTAGATAGACGCGGTGTTCTGCACGCATCCACACTTGAGTGCCAGGCCGGCAATCGTGAGCAGGAATTGCGTTCTGCGGCGCTAACAACAAAACCAACTCGAGAATACCAAGAACGCAACTTGATGAAAGCTTTAGGTTATCCGCACTGTCGCGCTCCCCTGCTCGCCCGCAAGTCTCGTCTGCTGCGTATCGTATCTGCTGACTGGAGTGCCCCACGAAGGTTTTGCACTTCAATTTGTAACCAGATATTGTTATGCCTGATGGTGCTGCTGTTGATTTTCTTGTTGGCGCTGATGATACCTGATGTGCCCCATCAGCATCAGCATCAACATCAGCATCAGCATCAGCATCAGCATCAGAGCGCAGTATCTGCAGAGCGCTGTGTTTCCTCCTCGGAGTTTATGCGCTTGACTTACTGCGCCGCACAGTCGAGCGGTGCGTAGTCTGCCTTCGGTCTCTTCCTAGATGCGCTTGAGTGATGGTCTCGTTATACTGGATCTCAGTGAGGCGGCGGGTCGGTCGTCCGGCCGTGTGGCTGCCGCGCATCCGCCAGAACGCAGCCAACTCGAGTTCGTTTTCAATTGTTCCTTCTTCTCGCCGTCTGCAGCACCGCTTCGTCCACTGAGTCAGTCAGCCAGTCAGCCAGCGTCTAAGCGTGGCACAGTCTTCCATTACAACGAGTTGAGTACCTACACGTCGCCGGTCCGGTGCGCTTCGATGAAGTGTGGCGGCGGCATTGGCTTTAAATAGCACCGCGCAGCTATCGCGAGACCCTCCCACCTGCGTGCGATTCCGCCGATCGAGCATGATTGGCGTGGAAACGAGATCGTGTCGTTATTTCGGGCTTGTAGGAAATAACGGTGCCGCTCGACGACTGGTTTATGGAGTGCAGGCGTCGTTGCTGACATTTAGTGGCTTCCGGTTTATATGGTCATCATGGGGAATCGTGGTTGTCGTGGCGAGTTGAGTTCTTCAACGGGAGAGAAATGGAAGGGAAGGGCGTGGAGGCGATTGCGAAGGATTAAGGTTTGATTCTAGAAAGAATCTGAATCATGTTTAGTTCAGTCCAAAGAATATCAAAGTATTCCGTCTATAAAACACGTGCCATACCTCGTTTAATTTACAGGATATCGTTCGTCAAACTCAACTGATTTCAAGTTTTCAAGGAGCTCTGCAACTCGGTAGAAATTCATCCAAATTCCTCTACTGTCTGCTGTTTGGTGAGATGGCTCCTCGTAAACTAAACGAGATGTGGGAAGGACGAAACTTGCAAGTGTTTACTCCCACATCTATACGTGTGTGGAAGATGCCATTTGTGTCGCAACTCTCGCGTCGAGGAATCATCCCTTGTCAATGCGCTCTTGAAGGATGAGCAGCGACATTTTAGTTGGATAAAATTGGGAACCATCGCGCATCAAACTGCGAATGATTGCATAGCGGGGTGGTGGGTGCGGGGGAGGGGGGAGCACGACGTGAGTTTGAATTCTGAAACAGTTAATGGAAGTGATGCACGACGCCCTGGAAAAACGCGTCGGACCTCTCGTGCTGGAATGGAAGCGCCAGACACCGCACTGCTGACGAGATAAACTTCAGCGTTTCCATTTAGCACTTTCGGTGCACACATCCACACCAGGCAGACACAAACAAGGATGCAGACACACTTCCCTGCTTGTGTGCACAGACAACAAAAACTGCCGACAGCTATTTGGCGCGAACTCTTACTCACTGCAACTTCGATGCCGCCGCGTGCAGCCAGTCGGTGGCATTGAAGCGCGAAGCAGTAAAGATTTTTGGCAACGAAGGAACTGTTTGAGGGCCGCGTTGAAGCTCGCTTTTGCGGGGTTGAGAGGGTGACAGCGCGGAGCGTCTGCATTAACTCTTCGTCGCAAGCGGTGTCGTTGAAGGGCGGGTAGAAATCAGTGCGGCCGGAAGGATATGAAGGCGGCAGTGATGGGCGCGCTTTGTCCCTGGATCGCGCAGCTGGTAACAGGTTCGCAAACAAATATCTGCGACTCTATTGTTTGACTTTGCTTTCGAATTTCGGGGGCGAGTCCTTCCGCACTCAACCTCGCTTATTCGAGGCGCAAGGGAAGATTTCAGGAAACACGAATTTAATTAAAGAAGGTGCAGCTGCGCCAGTTAGTTCTTTAAAGTGGAATACAATGTAAGTTACAATGTACGACCATCGAAATCGAGATGATTTTCAGCGAGGACGATAGTCGAGATTGAGTCGAGACTAAAATGGTTGTTCTTGGTCGACCCTACAATGAAGATCGAAACGGTCTACTTCGCGCCTCAAATTCGGGCTGGTAATCGAACTTGGCTGACCCTGGCTTTTCAGTCGAGATGATAATGGAGACGGAGGAAAACTTTCTCAGTCGGGATGAATCGATGCTATTGTCCTTCATTCCAGCGGAGAATCGAGATGCGCAAAATATCGATAAATTCTGACAGCGTGCATCACTGTCTTCACTAGCCGGCGGCACAAATCAGACTCTGATTCGCATTCAATTTCTAATGACAGCTCAAATAAAAGGTGTTTATTACGCTGAAATTTGCATAAATTATTCAATTATTAATCGTGGTCTGCTGCCAAAGGCAATAATTACGTCGACGTTACGCTTTTTTGCTTTTTACTGGCTCTTGGCTGCCCTCACCGAACGCCAAGAGCAGAAAATGGGGAAGACGAGCGCCGAAAGTACAACCGAACGAGACGAAGCATTTGTATTAGAAATCCTATTCGGGTGAGTTGAAATATTTCACAACAAGAAGCGTCGAAAGTTTCAGTAGATCCTTGTGTGCGCAATCATTTGCAGAACTCTTTTCTACATCTATTTTGTCTCCTTCTCTGCGTTATAAACGGACAAACAACGTAAAACACTAAAGTTTTAATCAGTATCATGGCTGAGGATCGAGTTATAATGTTGCAGAGTCGTATTCGTGGTGTGATCTTGTTTGGGATTGATGAACCTTCTGTTTAATTCAAGATATGAGGAATAAATGAATTCCATATCAAGAATAATGTCGCAGAATATCATACTGGCCAAAGTTCAAGTTCCCAAAACCCCTTCACTTGCTCGCAGACGCTATATTAGACGTGGTAGCTGCTCAGGTAGGTTCGCCCCATAGTCGGCACAACAGTAGTCTAAGTAAGCTGAAACCTCATCCTAATGGGATCCGAGTTACACCCGCTTTCGGTGTGAAGGGTAGACGCGATAGACTTTCTTTTGCCCTCTTCATTTTCGAGCAACATTTGCACTGCATTTTATTGCTCAATGGCACTTCCGCAATCGTGTTTTTAGTAAGCAGGCGGTTAGGACGACGCGGAGCCGAACCAGCGGGCAACGCTGACCCAGACGTCCTTCGCTGCGTTTTGACCAAACAAACGCTTCTCCCTGCTTTGTGGGTGCTTAAACGGGGGTTGTGGGTTGGGATCTGCCGATTCGCGTGTCCTGCTTTGTCACCAGAGTGTCCACTTTCGCTCGTACTGTGCGAGAAAACGCCAGCTTGGTTCTGCGTGAGAATTTTGATGAAACCACGTCGATCTCGAAGCGCGCGACGCTTCTCTGCTTCTCGTTCATAACTACCACGACGCGCTTTGGCGCCGAGAATGTGCTACGATTTAGTTGCCAGTCCAGTGATAAAATCGAAAAGAAGTCGCATTCTCGGCGGCAAGGAAAAGGTGGCAACGCCGACGCAATCGACGTTGCGTGCGTCTGCTGAATTGCAATTCTTCGCGGTCTCCACCTGAGCCGCATATCAATCGGCCGCTGGCAGTCGCCCCTCGTCGCCCCTCACCGCCTGCGATTCCTTCTCGAGCGGGGGGTGTCGGCGGGCGCGAGCAGTTATAACTCCAGGACGAGCCTGCGCCCGAATGGAGCGTCAAACGAGCTGCGAAGCTGGTTGCTGCTCTAGCGACCCGCGGTTTCGAACGTGATGTGGAATAAAATTTCGTTCTGATTGGCCCGGATTTACGATCAGCGGGGACTCGAGCGAGGTGCGCTCTAAATTCAATTGTTTATGACGAACTGGTTACGGAGGCTTTGGTGGTGAGCAGCGACAGCGAAAGTAAGGCAATAAATAAGCGTTTTTAAAAAGGACTCACTAGTCGTCTTGGATTCAGTGATATTTTTTGTCCGATTGCAGGCAGCTCTTCCTGCTCCTCTTCGAGTACGAAGAAGGTTGATATTTACCAATAGTTCTGTCAGGAAACCTCCGATTCTCCGACACTCGTGACACTCATCAAGTTGAACTGGGATCTCATCTCGTCGCCTATTCGATCACTTTGCTGGCCAATTCTTAACTTGACGCTCTTGCCGTAAATTTTGGCGCGATAAGTGAATTTGCGACTGCCGAGTTCGCGACTTTATGTCGGTTGAGTGACGGAAATGAGCCCAGAAGTCTGCTGTTCGGAGATTTCAATTATCCTACAAGTTAGATGTCATTATTTTCTTGTTGTAGAAATTATCTACAGTCAAGAAACTCCTTCATCTTACTTCCTCAGAATTGGGGATTCATTACATTCGCAAAGTACTCCTGAAATGGAACTCATTGCGTAGAGGTATTTGAATCATCAGTAAGCATTTGAAGTGGGAGTGACCCTGTATTTTCACAGTGCTTCTCTTTTCTAAGCACTAATTAGAATTCTCTCTGAAGAAAACGTAACTCTTTCTAAACCCGACGTCCGTGAGAAGTTCTTTCGGGTTTTTGGAAAATACGACTCTTCACGACTTTCCTCGAATTAGCTCAAGAAACGCTTATCGTTCGTCGCAAGAATCTCACAGCAGTGCGTTTAATCCATGCATGTGGCAACTCATTTTGAGGCAAACCCAAGTGGTTTCCATTGAGGCGCAAGTGAATGCCACGACAACCGACACCCGACACCCGTCCCTCCGCTACTGGGAGCGCGCCGAATTCAGAGAAGTCCTCGCCTTCTGCTTGATTCACCTGGTGACGGGATTCTTCCAGAGCTTCCCGTTCGCAGGCCAGCGCAAGTCGAAGGCAGGCAAGGTTGCCGAGCTGGGACCCACTGGCTGCTCATCGGATATGCCGACGATGTCTGGTGCAGGCAGCCGCACCGTCGGTCGGCGGCTCCCAGGCGTCCAGGGCCACAAATCCACCGCTCGCGCCGATTGCAGGGGCTGGAAAATCGTTCGCGAATCGAGGAAAACTCACAGCAGCGTCGCGGCGAACGGCCGCCTCCGTCTGGAATAATAAAAGCTCCACTTGATGCATTTCTTGCAAACGCATTGCTTGCGGCTCCACAGCCGAGCGGCATACTAAGCACGCTGCGATTATGAATTAAATCGCCGCTGAGTTCTCGCGCGGTGCCCGCGGAGGACGGCAGACGCAGCGTGGGGCAGCAGGAATGCAGAACGCGTGGTGCGCGTTAGATTCCCAGAATGCCGCGGGATGCGGTTTAACTAATTAATTAGCTAAATGTGAGCGCTAATCACGACGTGCTGGTGGCTTCACAATACGCTGCTGCGGTAAATCAAAATTTAGCCTTCAAGAAAATCTCGAAAGGTGGCAAAGCTTTGCTTGAAAAGACCTTTTGTACGGCCGGCACCGGAGTGCGTTAAGGGTTTCACGGTCTTTTCTTCTGCTGGAAGTTACTAAAAGTCACTGCGACCGCGCGGACCTTCGAGGGAGTGCGGCGGCGTTTCTAGTTTATTAGTAAATAAGTGAGCACGATTTTCTATTATGACGACAAGTTGTTCAACTGGTAAGACGCAGTGTGACCTCTCGGGAGGAAAATCTCTACCAGGGCATCATTTATAAAAACGACGCTGAAGCAGTCATCGCGACTGATTTGCTCTGGCACGGAGTTCGCTCCGAGTAGAAGATTTCCGCTAAAACCGTTTGATCTGCACAATTATAGTAGTCTGTGGCGATTGAGAGAAACGCAACCACTGCTGAGGCGACTGCTAGATATAAACAAACACTTCGTTCAACACAAACTTCATCCCCATTCACGCCAACACAAAACAAACACGAGCAGCATTCGCAGAGAGGAAAACAATGCGAAATCCGCGCCGAGGGGACCGCGGAGGGAATCGCGAAGCGGGATGCCCGAGGAGGAGGCAGAGAAGCACAGCAGTCAGCCGGGAGGGCAGCCATCGGGAGGGCAGCCGTCGGGAGGGCAGCCGTCGGCAGGGCAGCCACGTAAACTCGAGCCAGACAGCGTGCTTGCCCGCCAACGAAGAGTGAAATCTAGTAATTTCGAGCGAGGAAACCCAGACCAGCGCCGCCACGAACTCCCCGAATCTCGGAGTTCGCAAGAGCGGCAAACGCGAACAACAAGTTGGTGGGAATACCGTGGAGGTTGACACGGAAGCATCGCCCGCACAGCTGAAAGGGGGGTGAAAATGGACGGGGAAATCACTACGATAAATTCTTAAATAAAAAGAAAAACTTCATGACTGCGACGCGGTGCAGGAAAGCCGAGAGCCGATGAAGCGTTGAAGCCACTGAAGAGGCCGGGCAAGGAAAGTAAACTGGAAGGACTTTGTCGCTCCGGATTCGAGAACTTCAGCCCGAGCCAATGAAGGCTTCTGGGGTGTTCAGTCATTTTTGATCGCGTTCGGCATCAACGTCAACCCAGAATTTGTCAGCGCTAATTGAGCGTCGTGTGTGGCGCGACAACGTCGCCTGTCCGTCCATGAAGCCGCCCACGGACACACCGTCCGTCCGTCCGCTGCCTCTCGTCCGACTGGCTGGCTGACACCTGTCAAGGCCAATCAGCCGACGAAACGGACGGCTGCAGAGGATTGAAAAGCTTTCGAGAGCCAAATGGATTCTGCGGAGCGATAACGGCGGCGAGTTGAAAGCGAATTTACAAAAATCCGCCCGTTAAAAGTTCAGAAACTCACGTGTTTCAACGCGATTTACAAAGTGGGGATTTCTAATATTCCTCGAACAGCGCAAAAAAAGCCAACAGATTTCTGGTTTCACTAGTTTATTGATTTGTTGTGTGAAATATTCATGCTTCGAATTCGTCTTGAAACTTGCATTTGCCGATTTCGCAGCGTCCACACGAAGGACGCAACTTCACGGGAGCGAAAGAGACGGATGACAACACTGGTTCAACGTGCACCCACCGCCCGCCCGCACCGGCACAGCGCGACCAAATTTTGGCAACCAACAAAACTCTCTGCATCGCAGGAAAGCGACTCTGCTGGCCGCCTTGAAGAGGCGTGCGCAGTAGAGTAAAATCTGCACACCTTTCAGCAGCGGCAGCAGCAGCAGCAGCAGCAACAGCAGCAGCAACAACAGCAACAGCAACAGCAGCAGCAGCAGCAACAGCATCACAGCATCACAGCATCCTGCAGACTGTAACGAGTTCCCGGCGAGACGGCGAGAGGGTGCGAGGCGCAGACAGGGTCACGGAGCCATCAGCAGGATGTTCAAGGCTGCAGCCGGCTTCAGCGCGACGACACTGAAAGTTGGCTGTTAAAACCCGCGGACACGCAGAGGCGGTCGGTTGAGCGGGCGCTGGCAGCGGACTCGTCGTTGTGTGGGCAAGAAAAGCAGAAAACGTGAAGGTTGAGTGAGGTTTTCGGACCAAAGCCAAACTTCGCTTTCGTTGCGTGTAAGAATCTGTCAAAATTAAATTAAAGCCAAGAACTCGCTCGCTCGAGGAGAGCAAATTGTAGTCCGTTTTTGCAGCGATGACTGCACCACCCAGCACACCTGTCGCCGGGCAGCTGGGCCGTCGTGAGGTCGCTCCGGGACGGACTCGCAGTAGGCACGTGAGACGCAAGCCTCGAGCAACCGAGCAACCGAGCAACCGAGCCACCGAGCAACCGAGCCACCGAGCAACCGAGCAACAGCTGCGGCGGTTCGCTGCCGCACAGAAAACCACAAAACTACAGAACAGAATTACTTTGCACTCGACACGGCAACACCGGCAGCAGCAACATCGGTAGCAGAGTCACAGCAAGGCCAGCGTCAGCCAAGTTCAAGACCACGCAAGCGAGAACCAATGAGGCCAAAAGCAGCAACAACGGCAGCCGCAGCAGCAGCCGCAGCAGCAGCCGTAGCAGCAGCAGCAGCAACAACCCCGCCGACAATTACCGCAACAACATAAAACGAGCGAAGTGAAGAAGATGAGACGACAGTGAGTACAACGACGGCAACAACAAACGCAACGATTGCAGAATTCAAGACGAGTCTTGGTGGTGCGCAGCTTCATCGCAACCTCGCGCGAGGACGGCTCGTTTTGGCCAAGAACTTGAACTACCAAAGTTCTCACGACTCCAGCGAAGACGAAGGCGAAGCAGCGGTGGCAGCGAAGCAGCGAACACGACGTCGCGCAAAACACGACAAAGAGACGAAGACCAGACTTCAAAGCTTCCATGTAAGCCGGCCTGACCAATGTGTTACAACAACAAACGACGATAACGCAGCCGGCTTAAATCTCGTCAGCAGCAGCAGCGGCGGCGGACATTGAGAGAGCGAAAAGTTAACAAAACCTCGACTAAATAAACGACTCTCCGTCTCTCTTGGCGCTCGTTCTCGGATACCGAATCTCTGCTGCTTCGCCGAGCGTTAGAACGTCGAGACTTTGACTGTGCCGTCGAGCGAGACGCTGCCGCCGCGCTCTTCAACTTGACCATCAATACCAGCCTCAGAAAGAGCCGAGTATGGGAAAAATGCCGACGCACGAATGTGTGTGTGTGAGCCGCGCGAATGCTCGCTCAGCTAGCACCGCAGCCACCGCAGCCACCGTAGAAGCTGCAGACGACGGCAGCGCTCGGGCCATCGCTGCACTGCCAGCGTCAGCACGACATGCAGATCTGCTCGGTCAAAGAGATTCTCTGGCTCGTTTGAGCCAAAGTCGCCTGTTCTTCTCCGTTGTGCTCGTTGGTTCGTTTGGGGGTTCGTTTTGATGTGTCTGTGTGTGTGTGTGTGTGTGTGTGTGTGTTGTTGCTGCTGCTGCTGATGGCTGGCTAACAGCGGTCGTTGTTGCTGCCGCTGCCGCCGCCTCTGTTGTTGCTTGTTCTACCGTCGGCGTGAATCGTGTTGCTGTCGTCGTGTTGCTGTCGCTGTTGCTGTCGCTGTCGCTGTTGCTGTTGCGCCGCTCTGCGAGGCTATATAAACAGGCGTCGAGACGTTGCGACTGCGAGTCTCTTTGAACCGAACGAAGCGGTTGTATCTGCCAGCAAGAAGTGGCGCTCACAGCAACAAGCCACAACTTCTTGGCTTCTCAGAGAATCACAAACCTGGACTTGGGTTTCAGTATCAGACATCGAAAACTGGGCAGTGAAAACTTTCCTCCGCCCGCGAAGCTTTGAAGAAGAATCAAAAAAAAAAAAATATTTTCAAGTGTACGAAATAAACTCGGACGCGGCAAAGATTTGCAGACTGTGACTCCTTAAAACGTTGGCAACCAAGTTCGTCCATGGATTACTTTTGAGGCCTTCGGATTCGTTGAAAGTGTCATCAGCCATCGATCGAATCCAAGTCAGCCTCGAGTAGCAGTGAAAAGTGATTTTTGAAAACTATACCGACTGAAAAATAGCTGTTTTTCCCAAGAAATCGAAGTGGTGCGAATCGTTGACGGGGTTTCCAGTTGCGTGGATCCTTGAAGGAAGAAGGTAGGTGTGCACGTTGCGTGGGGATCGAACGAGGATTTCAAGTGGCTCGAACTTGACTCCGCGCCCTCCACCTCCCCCGCGGCAACACAAAGCAACTCTGCGTAAAATAGTTCGAGGGGAAAATAGTTAATTTCAAATCCTGTTTCCGAAACCTTTCATGAAATTGATTAGTGAAAACATTTTTGCTGGTGCGAATGAATCGCTTTAATATGGACCACAAAATTTTCAAGAAAAATTTAGAAATTAATTGGAAAAATTAAGAAAATTTTTTTTCTTTTGAAACATTTTTTCCTTCTTTTCCAAAGCTGAACCTTAATTATGAATATTTGTTAATTATGAAGAAGGCATTACAAGTCCTTAAAGTGAATCCTAAAATCTTCTCTTGCCAAAACTTGTCCAGTGCCTTTCCAGTCTTCTGAAGGTTTTTACGAATAACGCTGTAAAATTGCAATAAGGAAGAAATTTGTGAAATCTTTTGCTGTTGTAACATTCAATTGTGGCAACTATAATTTAATATGTTCGACTAAATGCGATCATCGCCCCGCCAGAGTCATTAGAAATCAGAGACGAGATTTCTGACCCTTGCTACGAAGTTTTCTGCCGATTTAAATCACAAGAGGATCGAAGAGGTTTTTTCCATAACTGCAGAAGAGATTTTAAATAGGAAGTCGGGTGGTTCGGGATGAATTCAGTAGGTGTCCATGTCGCAGGTAGAGTGGGAAAGTGGTAGCTGTGGCCTCTGAACAAATATCTGTGAAGCTGAGACCACCGGGGTGACATTTAGAAAAAGTGGAGCACAGATTGACTATAGCGAAATTAAATAGATTCGGAGATAAAAGAATAGAATGGCAATGGAATAAAAGAATAAAATAAGCGTGTGTTTTTAGAATGCAAATTTGTGTGTAAATAAAACATTTGAAGTTAAACTTGTGGAACTAAGTGGGGTAACTCTTCACAGCCGCCAGGTTTTCTTGAATTATGCAGTCTTTTAAAGATCCTCGGTTCCGTAGCTGCTCCTCAAGTATTTCTTTGCAACTTTGCGTGGCACTTGCTGGCAATCTTTGAATGAAGATGCACTCATTCACTGGATTTTCACGGCTCTCCAGCAGTTTTTACTACGACTTACGGTCGTTTCACCGATACAGACGAACACACTTACAACTGACGCACGCACACAGGGTCAACTGCAAGAACCGAAGAGTCATAAACTCTGGCTAACGCAGGAGAAGGCGGGCGCGCCTGCAAATATGCTACAAATTCGCACTTCCCGCACTTTCAGAAGACTGCAGAGCGCAGAGGCTTTAATAGTGAATAGTGTGCGTTGTCCCCGGTGTGTGTGTGCGACGTCCCGGTGGGGGACTCACGAAGGATGTTGCATGCAGCAGCAGCAGCACGAGCATCGCCGCGACCTGGCTGGCTGTCGGCTGAGAGGGTTGGAGTTCTGAATTGCGTCCATGAATGAGCGGTGAATGAATGAATGTGTGGACGCTTGTGCTGCCGCAGGGCGGCGCGGGCAACACGGCGAGCAGAATTCAGTTGCAGACAGGACGACAAGGCGGCCGATTGTAATTGAAATTTATGCGCAACTCGCACCGGCCTCGCGCCGCAGCGACTGCAAATGGCTTTAATTCCACTTTAATGAGCCACCCGCACGCATAAATCTCACTTGAGTCGCGGTGCGAGCGCCTGGAGGTAGGCAAGGCTTGGAGCTCCTAAACTTGGCTTTCAATGTTTTCTGTTCTCTGCCTTCTGTTCTCTGCTTTCTGTTCTCCGAGCAATGCATTCCTCGCAATCGCGTTTTCCGAACAACTTAAAGTGCGATGAGATATTTCAGGTTGCTGCTACAGTCATTTGAGTTAATGAAAGAAAATTCATTGCAGGCAGCTTCGTGAGCATCGGCCATCGATGGAGTGGATGGTCACTCTTCGCTGTCGTTTGTCATCCTTGTGTGACGTAGAAAGTTGAGCTTTTGCCCTCCACGCGCTCGTCCCTCGGCAAACGACGGCACCAGCAAGAGATGGACTTTCATTTGTGGCTTGGAACTCGCAAGGGCCGCATTTTGTCTGCCGCACTTTTGCTCCTTTTTATCGAAGAGCTTGACGCCCGCTCCCACCCACCCACGCGCACACATTCTCAGCCACACACACACACAATTATATGGCGGCCATGTCAGCTCGAATGAATGTCACCAGCAAGACCACTCCTCCGCTCCCCGGGAGTGGTGAAGCTGGCCGGCCATTCGGACGGCAGCACGAGTAGCAGGTGTCCGGGCCGCTCCATGGCGGCGCTGGGAAATTGTTTCGACTCCGGGCGGCCGCACGCTGCGGCGCTTCTCGGCGTTTTTGCTCTCGGCCGAAGCACAAGCAGCCGCCGTCCGCGGCGCGCCTCCTGTTAAGGCAGAAATATTGGCAGTCGAGGCAAATGTGATTTATATGCGCTTTTAAACTGCAAAATACATTCGCTGCATCCCTGCGCTGTCCTGCGGCGTACGAGTGCGCGCGTGTGTGTGTGTGTGGAGGAGTGCGGGTGTGTCCGCACTCATCCACACACACACACACACAAAGCTGCCGCTTTAGTTCATATTATTGATGAGGCACCGAGAGCACAGAAGTGACTGCAAATTCATTTCGGAATTCATTAGGATTGCAAATGGCGAAAAAGTTTCCGAGCAGTTGGCCGGAACTTTGGCAGCTCTGCGCGGCGTGTTCGTTTTTGGTGCGAGGCAGCATCACATGGTCGCCGCTGAACGGCAGCTCAACCGTCGCAGAAGCCCGCCATTCAGTAAAGCGACGAGGAGAGCGAAGAGCCGCCGAGCTGGCCGTGCACACTTCGGAATTAGGGTCGGTCAGGATTTTATGTCCTCCTGCAGTCTGAGCAAAAAGCAGCTGAAGTGACCAGCAAGGGTCGGGAAGGAAAAAAGTCACAGCTTAAATGCGAAGTCCGGCCGGACTGCCGGACTGCAGCAGCTTAAGCTGGACAGACTGACGAACGCTCCGAAAACGTTGCTGAGATCGACGTCCTCCCGTGCAGCAGGGAGCGCGTCAGTCGCCGTTTTCAGGATCTCGACATGACGTGGCGACGCTGAAGAAGAAGTTGGCTGCAAGAAACTTTCGCGAAGCCAGACGGCCGCCACAACGAATCCCGCTGCGGGATTCTCATCCCGTCTCATCCCGTCTCATCCCGCACCCGGGAGGCAGACCGCGAAATTGTCTGCTTGGTCGTCTGTGTGTCCGAGGACGCCACACGCAAAACGCAGCCACTGCTTGCCCCACTCACACGCCACCTCAGGAACTCAGGCATTTTCGATCCTAATCACTGTAAATACAAGAAAAGTCTGGCTTTTTGAGGGCTGAAATATTGGCAACACTAATGTTTTCACAGCATAGACGAGTCTTTTTCCGTGGCGAAAACGGAGGACCGGACGTCGCGACATCTTCACGAAGCTGCATTGCAAAAAAAGGCGGGCGGGCAGTAACATCTTAGATCGGGTCGTTGAACCCAATTAAGAGATCCACGTTGATTCGGATGGGAAGGAAGACACAAAAACTTTTCCGCGCGCACTAATTGTAAAATTCATTTAGTTGGCTTTAATGAACCGCTAGGCGAAGCGGTTCGAGCTGCCAACTCGGTGGCGGCGTAGCCATCGCACCTGCTGAGCTCTTTTCTGCCGGTTGCGTAACAAACGATCACCAGAAGCAGCGCGTCGAACGCGCCCGCCAAGGTCAATGCCTCCGCCTCCAGGGCTGGCTTTTTCTCGCGAGCGCAACCCGTGCGCAGTCGGTTCCGCCGTCGCCAAAACCTCGCCGAGTTTCGTTCTTCTTTTGTGCTCCTCTTGATTTCCCCACTTTGCAGTTACAGACACTTTGTCGGAAAACGGTTATTCTGGCGCTGATGGCTTCGGCGGGAATGCTTGCTGGCGGGAGTGCGCTTTGATTTCAAGCGCGCCTCCGTCGTTCCCAGGGTTCCGCAAGCCGTACGATGCTGAGAAATTCTCATTTGCAGTTCTTTGTGGTCTCTTCCTCGGATGGGTCTTCGGCGAACTACTTTGCTCCCCGACTTCGCCCAAAAGCGTGTGCTTCCGCTTCTGTTCTGCGCGCTTGGGCCGAACTCACTCCGAACTCACTGCGAAGCAGTGGAGCGACGTGGCGGCTCCGACTTGATCAACTCCGAAGGTGTTGGAAGCGAATGTCGGGTACACTTTTCGGGAGCAAAAGAGTCCGCAAATGCCTTTCATTTGAAAGGTTGTTGCGATTTCGCACGGAATGACTCGACTGCTTCCAACCCAACTTGTTTCCGCACCCTTTTTCGGACTCCGGAGCTGTGTAATTGCTTGGCAGAATTGTGTTTCTGGCGATGGCCACTAAATGTGTTAAAATAGCTCCTCCGATCCTTCGTGATTTGCGTCAGTAACATCTCAAGTGTGCTTATTATTGAAAGCTTTTCGAAGCAACGTCGCCGCCAGAGTTGGAGAAGCCGAATGTGACTTTTTAAAGAACGAAATTCCATCGTAAAACGAATGAAATCGTGAAACATATGATTACATGGAAGGTACGGATGGATTGATCGGAAAACTATCGTGCAGATCATCAATTTCGGGTGCGAAATCGAAAACAGTTTGCACATTGCGAGCCAGCAAAATGATAAAAGCGCGGAAGCGAAAACTCAGTGCGATGCCAGCAATACAGATAAGAATTTTGCGCTTTCAACCAAATCTGACTTTCAAGTGGATTCACAAGAGTTCACAATTTGCCGCCTTTCGGAGCACCGAATACTTTCGCGCGCATTTCAACTGCGAATGGAACGCATTAGCAGAAATCTCATTGTACGAAATGGAATGATTGAATTCAATTGCTGCACAAATCACTCTCCTGCGCCCGAGAGCCTTCGCATCTGCGGGAGACGAAAGCTGCCAAATCCATATTTAGCAGCGGTCACCTACTCAGCTATCTGCGGGGCGATCGCAATTAGAATGTACCGCAGAAATAGCCGTGTGTCCGGACCAAAGAAAGAGAAGACTTGCCTGCCTTCATCATCATCGCGACCTGATGTGATATCATCATCAGCGGCATCAGGTTCGGCCGCGCCACTGACTGAGCAAAAATTAATTACCGACTTGTGGTATCTTCGCACAGAGATCAGAACACAGAGAGCCACACATTCGGTGCCTCGAACCCAAGACGCTGGTTGGGTGGCTAAAACACCGCGGCTGGGAGGAAACACGCTTAGTTACGCGACTACAAGTTGCTCTTCGAAGAAAGCCTGATTACCTCTTGCTTTGGCCTCGTTTACGCTGGAAGTTTATTTGGTCGAAATGTTCTGAAACCATAATAGTAATGATGGCCAGAATTCTCAATAACGTACCTCGAGTAGTGGTCGCGGCCCGTCATCGTGGACGTGATGACTTCATTCCGAAGATTTCGAAAATCTGCTTCCGAAATTAATGCGAATCCAAGATCTGCGCACGGCGAAAGTGGCTTTCCAAATATCCTCGTCTGCAAGATCGTAAAAGCCAATTTCGAAATTAAAATTCTGGGGTGCGGCGACTGCCTTAACCACCCGACTGCCCTCAGAAGCTTAAAGCTACAGGTAACACCGCAGCTAAGCTTAAAGTTGGAGGTTCAAAGACTTCAAGATAACAGCAATAGCAATCCAAATGCCTCTTAAATCTCCAGAAACCCATTCTTTCCGGACGAATTACCGCGGCGACTTGCTCGCCAGAGGAATGAAGGACTCTTGTAGATCCCTCAAGCTGAGGACGCTGGCTGGCGAGGCAGCTAACTCGCACACAGAAGTCGTCGCTACTTCGGGCCGCCGTCTGAACGACGCGTCGCCGCGCCAGACACTTAAATCGTAGAGCAGCAGGATTGCATTAAATCCGAGAATTGCGCCATTAAAGGCGCAATAAAACGCCGTATTACATTTAAGTAAACACCAAATGCAATTCGCAGGCCGGGCGGAAATTAAAATGCTCCGAGTCCTCGGAAAGAGACGTAAAGATCAGCCAGCGGCCATTAGCAGCGTCTGGATGGCTACTTAGAGCTCTGAAGATACGCATAACTGCTGCCATGAAGGTGCGTGAGCCCCCCCCCCGGGACCATCATGCAGCAGGGCCATGTCGGCAATCGCGCTGCGGCCTTCTTGCAAACGCGAATGCGTCCAGTCCAGTCTGCTCGGCCCACCAGACGGCGATCCGTTGCTAATGAAAAGGGCTGCTTTTACGAGCCATCGCAACCATTAATTCGGCCGGACCGTGTCCGGTGCAGCGTTCTTATCCAGATTTATGATCGCGGTGTGGCGGACGCACGCACGCCAGTTTCTTTCTGGGGACTCGGCTGCCCGAACTTCCCGCCCCACCCCGTGCTACTGCGGCAACCCTTTCCACACCAACTTGTCTGTTGTAGGAGTCTGGAAGATCCGTCCGTTTAAAATGGCGAAAATACGAAATTTGTGTGGAGAAGAACTTTTCCAAAAATCCCTGCATGTTCGGAGTGGCACCCTGTAATTGTCATGAAAGTGCATCGGCAGCTTAATTTCCACGACTGGCCTGTTACTCAATCTGCGCGAAACGCATTACGCAGCCAGCCGCGTGGGCCGCCAAGCCGCCAAGCCGCGTCTCCGCGTCTCCGCGTCTTCCGGCGAGACGCTTGCGAGTTGAGCGCTTTCGACAGACATTTCAAAAACCAATTCAAATTTTAACGATCGCGACGCGAACAGCACTGCGGCCTGTGAGTCGCTTATGAAGCACATGAGTCGCGCATAAATCTGCGCGATAAATATGTGGACCAGTGTGTCATTGTGCGAACCCAAAGGGAGTCGGGAGTCGGAAGTCGGCCGCCATGCCTGCGCCGCTAAGCCGAATCGCGAATCGGCTCCAGAACGGTTCTGTGACGCCGCCGCCGACCGCCGACCGCCGACCGTGTGACGCATTCAGACGCGCGACCCATAAATCAGTGCGAGCGCATTCAGTAATGACAGCAAAAACGAATACTCAATATTTAGAGCTGCATAAATAACGAGAGCTGCCTGCACAGACAACACTTTCTCTGGCCGGCGCGAAGTGTCGCCTCATTCCTGCCCCGCAATGAGAGAACAGATTGCAGCGATGGATGGATGAATGCGCGCTACAGATGTCGGCGGTCGACGGTCGGCGGTCGGCGGTCGGCGGTCGGCGGCCCGGCACAGAACGCCAGAAAACGTCTGCCACGGCGTGGCAGGTGGCTACGTGGCGCGAAAAAATCGCAGAGCTCGCGGCAAAGAAAGTTGCCAGAACAAGAGCACCAGAACGGCAGAAATCGCAGCTCGCACTGACACCGAGCAAGTAGGTTGGAGAAACTCAAGGTTTTTGCTCTTCTCAGATAGACGAGAAGAACACGCCGAGGTGCGGTCTGCAGCCAGTGAAAGTGCGGCTTTGTTTGGATTCTCCGTGTGGGCTGCTCGCTCGTTGTTGCCCGTAGACCGGCCTAGAGTTCGGATTCATTTTCATCGATGGATGAATGGATGAATGGATGACGTATAGTGACCGCGGCACTCTACGGCCTCGATAATTTGGGAACAAATGCAGTTTTAAGCCTTCCATTGGTTTTACTTTCAATGCTTCCAAGCAAAGTTTAATGGGGAGTCGTCGCGCTGCATGCAGAACGCTGAAATCGTAAGATCGTTCGATTGGACTTTCGGTCTCGCGAAGTGATTGAGCAGGCGACATCTTCGCAGGCACGTCTGTCGAGGCTGCTTTGCAAGAGCAGACTGCGGTACTGGTGTTCCACTGAATGTACGCTGCTACGTGACAAGGCTGCGGACGGGTCAGGTCACGTTCTCGTCGCCCCACACTGGGAGACAAATTCGCCCAGAGAATGAATGATCAGCACATCACTTCACCAAGTTGCGAGCTCATTAAGGACAGACAACTTCAACGAGAGTTCGCAGCAGTTGACATTAGTTAAGTTTCACTTTTTATCGTATAAGTGGTAAATAAAGAATCGATATTGAGCACAACCTCTCAAGGAAACCCGGTTTCTGAATAAGGAAACAGTAATGGAGCCGAAAATGAAATCATTTGGCAATATCAGTCTTGTTGTTCTCGAGGTGGAACAACGACAACTTTTGCCCTTGATTCGAGCTTTGATTCGAGCTTTGATTCGAGCTTGGATTCTCACGCATCCGCTGTCTCTCTTCAGGTGGGATAACTTTGCTTATAATGGCTCTCCGAAAGACAGAAAGTCTTTACAGTTTTAGTCGCCAAAAAAGAGAGGACAAGTGGCAGCTTTCGTAGCAACGATCGATTAATTCTTTTAATTCCCTTGAGCGCCTATAAAATAAATTCATCACACCGAATAAAACATCAAAAACAGCTTCGAAATCGGTCGTTCTTCGCTTTACACACTTCAGCACGTCCACTTCCATTTGCATCAATTTTGAATCATTAGTTGCGATTGCCGCGGATCAGCAACGCAGCAGTTGCAGTGCCGTTGCGTCTGCAAAAGCGAGAGAAGCGAGAAACCTACGCTAAACCAGTTCAATTAGCTGGAAGACGTGCTCGTGGCTGTTTCGGGCTGTTAAATAACTCTTTTCTGCTCTCTTCTCGTCACTTCGTATTAATATTCGTGAATGTAGACTTTTGATATTTTAGAACAGCCGAGTTTCATTTATTTTAACTGTCAGTTAGCAAGAAAACTGCTGCCAGCTAGAGTTTTTGCAATTAAATTCAATAAGTGCAGATCTAGAATTAGTGCTGTTAATTCCAGTGCCCGAATAGACAATTTCAACAATCGTTGTCTGCAATTAAATTCCTTGAATGGTAAATTCCAAAATTCGGCGTCCCGATCCCGTCTGTCGTGATTACGTGAGACGTTTGTCGAAATACTGCTTGGCTATGCTGGCCTACAAATTACTGAAGACTGTAAAATTTGCATTTTATGCTAAATTTTAATTCCATTTAATCTCCCCACCCTACTCGTCTTTATTAAAAGGCAACAAATTAAATTAAAATGGAAATTAATGCGATAAAATTCGCAGTTTGCATTGATGAAAACATAAAAATGTGAGTTTTATCGCAATAAAAGGTTTCCAATTATTTCAATAGAACTGCAAATAGTAAAAGCCGGCCATTAATTTCGCATTCATTAACAAACATGTTAACTTCTCAATGAGTTCCGTTTACGGCGGAGCGTTAAAATTGGCAGCAAATAAATCAATCAAATGCTGATGGATTCTAAAATCAAAGTTTACCGCACTCAACCAGCAGCGCAGTTGAAGCGCGGTCTGCCGGACTTATAAATCGAGCAACCGCTGCGCCGGTGCTGCGTATTCGGCATTCGAAAATAAAAGTCAATTTAATCACTCAAGCAATTTAAACGGTCGCGCCTTCTTGTGCTGAATTTAAATGCCTCGATTTGCATCGCTGAGCGGGGAAACCGCGGAAGGATGGTGGCGGGAAAAAGGACAACAATTGCGCCGCAAACGGTCGGCGTGAGTCACTTCTCGCGCTGTAAAATCGCACAGCTGAGCGGGCAGCACAAGACGGGCAGCACAAGCCGGGCAGCACAAGCCGGGCGGCAGCAGCGGATGCTGCAAATCTAGCAACAAAAAATATAGCAAGCAGCAGCAAGAACAAAGGGAAAGCCAAGACAATGCAGCACTTTCGGCGAATTAAGCACAGTAAAAGAAAGCGAAGTTGCAGCGGCGGGGTGCAACTCTCCGTTGTCTTCCTTCGTGCTGCCGCGTGATGCTTTCGCGGCTGCAAGTGCACCCGAAGATTCACCAGGCAGCACCGCGGCGGCGTCTAACAGCGCATTGTGCGGGTTGGATGCTCACGCAAGCAGGGTGGCCGACGCACTTCTCCAGTCAGCGCACAACCAACCCTTCCGGCGGCGCACTCACAGCACTCGACAACGTGCATCGTTAACCGCAGCATGAACATCCTCGCCACCATCTCGGCATCGCCATCGGCGTGCACGACGCGTCCATCCAAAGTTCGCGCGCGCACATCCTTGTGCGGATATCGCATTGTTATTTTTTGATTTTTAGCTCGAGCACTCATTTTCCGTGGTGGCCCTGGGTTGCCGTTGGTTGTTGTTGTTGTTGTTGTTGGCGTCCCGGGAACGGTGCACCTGGAAGGGCGGCACATTATGCGTTCCTTGTACTCAACTGCTGACGACGCTTGCCGAGCGACAACGCGTCTGATCAGCGGAACAAAGAATGGGCAACTCTGCCTTCAAGTTGCCACCTTCGATTCCGAGAAATTCCTGCACGTGCGGCGCTTCATCAGTTGCAAATCTTCTATTTTGCAGAACCCTATTTTTCGCATCCCTGAGTTGTCCTCGCAGGGTTGCCATCCAGCGCGTTCTTCCAATTCTGTGCTGACCTCCAAACGCCCGCAAGGGAAGAACATAAATTGTTGTTGCTTTTCCGAGGGGTTGCTTGCTTGGCTTGGTGAGCAGATTTCCCATTCAGCTGTCTTGCATTACTTCTTCAGTGATTGCAAACCGCTCACCCTTCCTTGATTCCTTGGCCATCGTTACAGCTGACCCTGGCTGTTCTTCGCTCTCGCGTTTGTGCTGCAGAATCCCTCCGGCGGGCGGACTGCCACTCGAATTTATTTTTCTCTCGCTTCACTGTGGCCACTTGCGAAATGTCAAGTGTTGCCAGAGCGCATAATTCAGCAGATGTTGCAGTGACAAAGCTAGAAGTGTGCTTGCAATGAAAATGAAAATGAGAGCTGTAAAACTGAAAACAAGTTTTCAGTTCGAGGTCTAAATACTCAACACCCGAGTAGCTGAAAAAGTAAGAATTTCGCCAGTTGAAAAAGTTTGCATAAATAGGCGGGCCACGCCCAATTTTGGCAAATATTTTGAAAAGTAGGCGACCGACTACTCGCGCAAAGTAGGTGACCGATTTCGCTCATTTTCAAGTCCAAACTGCCCCACATAACAAAGAATATTTGCACCAAATTTCATCGCGAAAACTCGTTTCGTTCTCCCGTAATCGTGATTTCAACAGACAGACAGACGGACAGACAGACAGACAGACGGACAGGCGGACAGACAGGGCTAAATCGGTTCAGGAGGTGGCGCTGAGCGAGAATATATATATACTTTTCTATATCTATCTCGTCCCAAGTCATGTTAGGGAGGGGGAAATTAAAAAAAGAAAAATAAATAAACGCTGCCGTTTCAGTTTTAAAAATTCATTTTAATTAGCAGCTGATTAAATAAATGCCATCCAAAATGTCGGCTCGTATTGCAGCGATGTTGCAGCCGCATTAGCGAAGAGCAATTTCTTCCGGCACTCGATTGGAAAATCTATTCGCGTAATTCAATTTCAGCTCAATTTGTCGCAAACGCTACAGAAAATGACTTCGTAATGTACGTAATAAAGAATTCGCAGCGGTGCAAATTCGCATGGATTTGCAACCCCCAACGAGATGTGGTGCCCACAATGTTGCTTGAAGTATCTGAGCCGGTTGCCGGCGGCAATCTGTGCCCATCTCTGCCAATCATTCTTGGCTTTCTGCTCCTCCTACCTGCGCAACCACGGCCACTCCGCTCCTGCCGCCGCGACAGCCCACCAACTTGACATATTTTTGCCTTGATTGCATCTCGAGCATGCTAAAGAGTTCGCCAGTCGGAGGAGGACGTGAAGCCGGTGCCTTAATTAATAAGAGGCACGTGATGTCGCCGCGAAATAGCAAAGCATAGCGTTGTTGTCTACCTGCGCACATTCACGTCAATTCGACTGAGAGGGTGGCCACTCGGTACACGTGCAGCACTTGTCGTGGCTGCGGAGGAATCCTTTTGCCGCCTTTGAGGAATCCTGGCCGCACCCGTTTCGCGCGTACTTGCCAGTCTGCTAATTAACTTCTGCTGAATAACTTAACTTTGGTTAGTTTAGTTCGTCCTGTGAAGTCGGCTTTCTATGGCCAGCAAGTTGATTAGACGCTTCTAAGCCGAAAATTAGCAGCTGCTAGCGAGCCAAGAACGGGACGGGAGTTGCCAACTCGTACTCTCCCCAGTCGTCACGCCGGTTTCGTGGGCCGCCCGGCGCGGCGCGACACTTTTCCTTGACTCTCACTTTTGTTAGAACTGCAGATGGTGACCAGTGAGTGACTTGTGAAATGACCCCGACAACTTTCCGCTTTCCCAAACGAGGCGCAGAGCACTTTCATGCGTTTCTGGCATTTTCGCCGCGGCTGCCGAATACTTTCATTCGCCGTCTCTGCGCGTTTCGTGGCTCTCGGTGGATTTCAGTTTTATAGAGCTCTTCAAAGAAACTTCGGGTTTATGGCGCGGTTATTATGAATGACGATAAATGCGACGATACGGAGTCATGCAGGCAGGAGTCATTAAACAAGTTTAATTATCGGTTAACTTGATAGTCTACACAATCTTAAGTCAAATCGGGGGCATGTAGGCCGATTAGTAAAACAAGCGACTGAAGCCTAAGAAGTGAAAGCCATCCATCCTCATTGCCAGGACCTTCCTCACTCTTATTTGTTGCTTATAAGTATTTAAAACTCGCTTCCCAAACGTGTACATTTCTCGTTTTGCATAGTGATCCACATATTAATTGGTCTTCTTAGTTACGCGTGGATATTCTGGGTAACATTTCAGGTCCCTTAGATCTCCTCTCAACCCCCTTCGCGCCATCCTTGTTTCGGTACAGTTCGCCCTGTGGTTCGATGTGGAGCTGGAGGGGATCTCTCAACTCGACACCCTTATTAACCCTTCACTATTTTAGCTCTCTGAAGCCCCAAAATTAGAGCCGTTCGTCGCATGCAACCCTAGCTGTGATTTAGGAATCGAAACTTAGGAGGTTTAATAGAAAGTAATCGAAAGTAATTATATTAAAACTTGTTGTGTATAAATAGTTTAGAAAGTTAATTTGTAAATTTTTTTAGATCAAATTGGACTTCCGGAAAATGCAGGAATTTTTGAGAATTTTAATTGTACCGCAGAAATCAGTTTGTGTATTTAATTCTCAGCTTTAATTTCGAATTTTTATTGTTTCTATATCGGAGAAGCAGCGTTTGGCTGTCGGGTGGTTTTAATCTAAAATAGAAGATTTTCAGGAAGTTAAAACGTGCATCTTGTTTGCAAATTAATTTACAAATTCAAAACTGCAAAACTGCTGAAGTAGAGTTAGAAAAAAAAGGAACTCCACACATCATCTCACGTCTGAGCATTAAAACGAGGAAAACCAAAGTAATCCTCTAGCCGCCGTCTGGCGAATCAGTCGCTGTAGCATTAATTTGCACCTGTCAAGCGTCGCGAACACGCAACCGCACGCGCGCACACAACCGCACTCGCACACACCTTGTGAACTTAAAAATTTATTGCCTAACTGTAACATGACTTAAATAAGCTCGACGAGAGCCCAACAACCGTTAAGCCTGTTTACGACTTCTTAAATGATTTCTGCGAGGAGCAGCTCTGGTGCACCGCCAGTTGTGGTGTTGGCTGCGTCCACAACAGGAGCGGAAGAGCAAACATCTCCCCATAAAAATCTTTTCAAAAGTTAAATATTCAATAAAAGTTCGCGCGCAACAACAGCCAACAACCGTTAGCGTTTGAGGGAATCTAACTGGGTGAATAACCCACCACGCACACACACGCACGCACACGTTGTGTGGATGTGGGCAGTTTTACGATTTCCCAAACAATTCCACGACTCCAGAGAACGAATATCCGAGCTGGCAGCACTGGCTGCGTCTTGTACTGCCAGATGTTTTTGGCGCGGGGTCGGCATTTGAAAATGCCGGGGAAGCTTGAGCCGCAGGTGCGAGTGCGAGTGCGAGTGCGAGTGCGCTTGCGAGACTACAATGCGGTGACTTCTACGTTCTTCAATTGTGGATCAAAGGTGACGCACATGGGCTGATCGCGGCCGAAGCACATCTTTCGCATTGCAACATGAGCGAGGAAATAGGCTTTCCAAACATTAAATGTTTCCCCTTGCCGATTAATTTCCCTCTGCTGCAACAGACAAATAAGGCGAACAATGTGGACAAAATGGAAGTCGCAAAATGCAACTGGAATGTAATGGAGATTCGGCACCAAATCGACTTTTTCTGTTCTGGTGGCCCTCATTCCTCTCCTGCTCAATGCATTTGACCGTCAGGCACACATGCAGCGCGGTGACTGGCGTTGCGAGTGCTGGCTGCAGACGCGGTAGCCACTCGGTGGCTGAAGCCAGCCTCCGCTTTCAAACGCACAGACCAGCAAGTCGGCCAGCGCGATGCATATCTGCACGTCGAAGTGCAAACAACGCGTGTTTAAATGCGAAATTCTTGGAAATCGAACAGCGGCGGGCTTCTGCTCAGCAGCTGCTCCCCTGATGAGGCGGCCGTCCTCCAGACCTCCTTGCCACTCGAACCGCCTTTCCGGGCGAAGCACCTGATGCTCACTTGCAAATTTGTTGAGTCCACAAGCGCGTTGGACGAGCGCGCGGCAGTCCCGCGTAGCAGTCCCGCGCGCCAGTCCCGCGCACTGGCAACGGTCACTCATACGCGCGCGCCTTCAACTCGCAAGCAGCAGGATGGCCACGGAGGAATCTCCAGGTGTGGGACGACACTGGGTTCGTTCGGTGAGGGCGGTGGGGGGGGGGGGCTGCCTGATCTGCGGCTGCTGCGCCAGAGTGTGAGTGCAACGTGCTGGAGTTCGCCGCGATGACGTTCATCTCGGTGTAGAGGAAATAACGGTAGATGAATCATGACTTTGATTCAAAACGGTGGAGCCAAAGCACGGCACGGTGCCCATGTGAGCGCTGCTCGGTGCTGCACGGCCCCGGGCGCTCCTCCTTCGCGGAGGCTTCGGCGAGACTTCGGCAGTCACGCACGCAGGCCGGCTGCCGTGGCCGCAGGTGCGTGCGACGGCTGGAGGTGGAGGTGGTCGTGCGGCCGTTGCAAGTGGATGCGTTCTCGCTGGTGCGCCCACCGCGTGCAGCTCTTTAAGTGCTGCTCACAACACTCTTCTGCCGCTTTAGCGATTTTGCAATTTAAATTTGGCGCTTGTTGTTGTTGTTGCAGTTGCATAGTTGTGTACTGGTGATCGGGTGCCTCGTCGCACGGCTCCCTTGATTGGCATTTCCTGGCAGTGCGGCCGCAAGCCGCAGTAGGACTCAGTTGCAGCAACTGCAGTCGCCGTATTGTTGCCGCTCACCAGAAAAGCGGCAGGAAAATTCTTCGAGTGTCTACGATGCACTCGATCTCGAGTGCTGCGTGAAGTCGTGCTGCATCTGCTCATGCGCCGGCTGGATTTCGTTAAGGATGAGAACACCATCAGAGTGGAGTTCTAAAATGCTGAGAGCTTAAAACTGTTGGGTCACTCAAATCGAATTTGCGGTGGCAGCGGCCTGCGAGAGGCTGGGTCGGCAATAAATTGCGCCGCGAGGACAAACGTAACGACGAGCGGCCGATGTCCTCTCCACTAAGCGTGCCATGCTGGTTCAGTGCACTGGCAGGCAACGTCGAACGCCATCGCCGGAGCGGCTACGCGTGCACAACGCCCGCCAAAGTAGGCATTAATTACACTGATTTTGGGAGTCCGTAATGAGGCGCTTATTGGTGTCTGGTGAGTGTTGGCCCGCGGCAGACATGATCTGAATAAAATGCCTGCTTCTCACTCCCAGCGCGCTGGACGTCAGGCCTCCAAGAGCGACTCCACATTCCTTGCGACCACGCAGCACCTTCCTCGCGGGAAGGTCGCTCCATCTGCTCTTCGCCACTGACGATTTCTTCAATTAGAGTTCATCAAAGCGATGACTCACGCCGCGATCCACGTGATCCACGTAATTGCTGGTGTTCGCTTTTGAGTGCTCTTCAAGTGGCACTCCACTCGGACGCGTTTGTGGTTGCGGCAGCACCTGCTGTAAATCACGGAAATTCCGCGAAAACCAGTTCCGATTAAATCTGAGCAGACTCATTCTTCCGTGGGTAAATCGAGGCTTTCGCGAGCTTTGGCAGGTGTGGGAACAAATTTTTTCGAGATTTTACTTGGTTTGCAATTTCTTTATCGTCGATTAAAAGAGAAAAAGTTTCGTCTCTTGTAACGATCTCGTCGAAATTGAAGGTTGCCATCCTCTATTAATTCGTAATAAAAAGTTACCTTTTTCTGGATGACATTTTTGGTAAACTTTTCGTAAGGAAGTCAAGTCATGTGATAAATTTGTTTGTGAAATTCCGCTAAAAATTGTTCGAAAACTAAATGCAAAAAAGCTGTGGAGGGAATTTCTTCTTCCTCGCAGTGATGGTGGCACCATAAAAGGATACGCTGTCTGCAGAAGATAGCAGGTCAAATTTAAGCCACAAAAATTACCACCAAAATTGAAAGAGGCACAGAAGTGGATTGATTGCTCTTTCTCTCGCTTTACCGTTAAGTTCGCATACCTTCAAGTTTGTAATCGGTGCACAGACTCGCACACACACACACCGCGTTTACCTGCATCATTAGCCGGGGAGGACGTGTCGGCATTGCTTTGAATGCCACGGAGCGTCAAGCATCGCGGAACGTCTTCCAGCATGCAAGTGCAACAACCACGCGCACCCGTGCTGGGCTGATGCAAGTAGCCTACTTTTTGCTGCTCTCCTGCTCTTCGTCGTCGTCTCTCCCGCTCTTCTTCTCCTTTCGTCATTCTTCTTTCTTTTAGGAATGAAATATTGAGCCTCAGATTGAAATCCACCACCGCTGATACTCCGCAGCGATCGCCTGCCGCAAGGAGTTTTTTGCTCACTGCGAACTGTAGCATCAAAACATCCCAAGCAGTTCGTTAATATTTTTTACTAATTGCGTCGGTTTGCCTCGAGGAAAAAGTTTTCTCTCTCAGGTTTAGCAAATTTATGCGAATCTCGTTTTTCGGCGGATTGCGTTTTTCCTTTTTCTCGTATTGCGTTTATTACACGCAAAAAAGGAACAGAAAACTGTTCTTCAATGAAGGGCATGCAAATTTCTCATTTTCTGTCTTTCCCCTCCCCAAATTCGGACAATCCTGATGCATGCAGTCTCCTTGGTCTAGGATTCGTTTTATACGGCACTGAAATTCCCCTGATTCATCCAGTGGCGCCCATATTTTGAATCTCGTGTGTGTGATTTGCGCAAAACAGTTTTGCTGTTTTAATTTTCCTTTTCCAACTTTGTAAATTTTTTGGTTTCTTTAATTTTGTAGTGCGGACACTCTGATTTTGCCCAATTTTAAGAGCGTGGCAGGGAAGAACAGCAGTAGTTGTTGTTGCCGATCTTGCAGAATACAGATTTTGTTGCCGATCTTGCAGAACGACGCGGCCACATTCATGGCTGTTTGAACGCTGCAGCTACGCACAATCACGCTGCCGAAGCCGCCTTCATTCAGTGGAAAACTGCCAGCAACCAACTCCGACCAGCGGCCAGCCATTCCGACACGAATGCCGAGCGGCTCGTTGCAGAAACCGCCCGGTTGACCGAGTATCGGCGCATTTCGTTGCTGATGTCGGCACAGAACGGCACCGGAGCTGGAGTTAGTTGCGGTCGTTGCCTGTGTTTACACGGAAACTTCTTCGTATTTAGGTTATGACCAAACAGAGGGGCACAACACGCGTCTGCCGATTGGAGGCGTGCGCGTCGCGTCGCGTCGGACGTCTAATGAATGAGCACCTGTGTTGCCAGCTTCCCTCTGGTGTGGAAGTTTCAAGTCTTTGCAAGTTGTTGGCGAAATTGAATAGGAATTCATGCATTCCTATTCACTGAACCACTTCAGGTGCTCGCAGTGAGCTTTGTGCGCCACGTTTAATGGCTTTCGATTGAACCCGCCAGCGTGGATGCTCGTGGCCACAGAAGCTCCGTCTGGAGGCCACCGCGTCAGCCGCTTCTGCTTCTTTCGGACGCACTTTCGCCCGTGCTTGCCGCTGTTAATCCAACCTCACGCAACCACGCGGCTCGCAAGATGCGTTTAATGCGCATTTTGGTGGCTTTCAGCGCGGTTCTCTGCTGCTGCCATCGTTCTGCTTTGACTGCAAGAAGGCCGATAACGGTTCAAGTGGCGATTGTATTTTTCTCGACTTGCTTCTCGATTTGCTTCTTATTGGTCTTCGGCATCGCCATCGCCATCGCTATCGCCATCGCTATCGCCATCGCCATCGCCATCGCCATCGCCATCGCCATCGCCATCGCCATCGCCATCGCCATCGCCATCGCCATCGCCATCGCCATCGCCATCGCCATCGCCATCGCCATCGCCATCGCCATCGCCATCGACGTCTTCATTTCGTCCCCCACTTGGCCAATAAATCGTCCAAGGATGTCTGCCAACTCGTCCGTTGGTAAGAATTCTTGCCAACTTAACTTCTCTCCAACTTCCCTGTCGCCACAATTTTCTGCTTGCGGCATCTGGGACTCGACGCTCGCATCAAATGAGGGGCGGCATTGCAGATGTGTAGTCACACACATTCGCTGTTGTGGTTGTTGTTGTCGTCGTGATGTTTGTTGTAGCTTTTGTGCCTTTATAGGTTATGAGCACCGTTTTGTGGCTACACGAATGCGCCAAGTTAACCTGGACACCCGTGCGTGCGGGTGGCGGGCTGCGGGGCGAAATCGCGGAACTCTTAATTGTTGGCTATAAAATTGTGCAGAGCTGATTTGAAAAGCAAATGCCGTCGTTGAGGTTTGCAGCCGGCGGAGGAATTGAAGCTCCGTTGATACCAACGACGCGTCGCTGTTGCGGCGGTAACTCAAGACATCACCTGCGATTCTAAGCCGCAAATGATTTTGGTTTCGCGTTGCAATCAAGGAGTGCTTTAATTTTCTGAATTGCTATTTCGATCCGAGAGCGGTTAACTTTTCCAATCAACGGTTCACCGATTGAGCGAAGTCAGTCCCGACTCGAGGGGCGTCTCTCCGCGCTCTAACATGAATGTGCATTGTTTCTGTGTGAATGTGCATTATTTCTATATTGCATCGCCTCATGAGACTGATGCAGTGCCATCGCAACTTAAGCAATTTCACGCGAAACCCTGCGGTCCTTAAATGTTCCTAAAACTCGAATTATATTCCAATGGGAATCCAAGCAGAGACTAAAGTTCACTTGAAAGTGAAGAGCAACTGCTTGCCCCGCAACCACTCGAATGTATTGTGTAATCAAGTGCCTTGTAAGCGCCCTGCAAGTGCAACATTTCAGTGCTTCAACGTAACAACGTCTCAGTGGAACAACGTCTGTGAGCTAAACTGAGGCAGAAACCCTTTGGCAGAAAGTCCTGCATCAGGATGAAGAGGGCGACCGCTTTGATGCCCTGATTCACCCCCCGGCAGGGTGGACAACGGCTTGCGCTTCAGTGTCATTTTGACGTTTTCGCTTGACGCTTTTGTTGGCTGTGCCGACAGCGCTCGTCCAGCAGATGTCGTCGGCCCCGAAATCGCTTAATGCCTGCGTTGATTCTGACAAATTGGCAGCAGCAGTCAACCGATTCCAACAGGACTCTCGCGAGACAATTAAAAACTGAACTGAACCGAGCTGCAGGCGGGCAGTACGAGCGAATCCCGAATCCTTCCACACCCACACATGCGACACAAACAACAACAGAAACGGAAGCAAACAAAAGCGGAAACAACCCTCAGTCGCGTCCTGCATTGTTCGAGTAATTGAGTCCTGCACTTCAGCGCTCGCGCTCACGATTCGTTTGCGAAAATCACTTGCCTGCTGATGCGGCAGATGTTCGTTCGGTTCAGCCAGTGGGGCGCGCGGGTGTCGGCAAATATTGAACTGTTATTACGCTGGATTACGATGTCGCAGGCAGAAATATTGACTCAGCGGTGCAGTGAAAAATGAAAACATAATCAGTGGAATTAGTGTGTCCTCGTGGCGGGCGAGGGAGCGAGTGAGCGAGTGAGCGTACCGTGCAAGCATGGTCGTGCCAGGGTGAGGGTTTCAATTTCATTGTAATTCGAATCTCTCAAATTTTCATACAAAACCTACTGAGCAACTCAACAATTAAAGGATCTGCGCACAAATATACGGCGACCTTTCAATCGAGTTTGTCAGGAACACGTCAACGAGAGCAGAATTCATTTATTTTATTTATTTCAGTTTTCCCTGCGTTTCCACGCCATTCACAGAAGTCATAAAGTAATCTGTAAAAAATTCACATTGCTAGCCGAAATATTTAACTTTCCAACTACTTGCTGAATTGCACGAAGATTAAAACGACGAAAACTCTGCAGTGAGATTTTCATAGAACGCTTCTTCGTTGCTAGAAGAGTTTCAAAAGCAGAAACACATTCAATCAAATGTGAAAATTTGTATCTTTGAAGTAGTATTTGTTCAGCGATTGTCTAAATAGATTAAAAATAAAATTTGCGAGAGGCTAAACTGCCTCCTTATTGCTCTACTGTACGAGATTTTCGGCGATTTGTTCGCTACGCCGATGAGTGCAGCTTACGCAAGGAAGCAATTTTTATGCGAATTGATCCTTGCGTATGTTGAAAACACTCCCACATCCGACCGAGTCTTCTCGAAGACCTGTTAGCGTCCAGATAGAATGAGTCGCGTAACTTGAGCCGCATGGAAGAGGCAAACAAACCATCCACCTGTCAACAAAAATAATTGGCTGTCAGAAAAACATGAGCGAGTCACTCGAATCCATTTCGTCGATTCGCAGGCAATCTGCAGTCTTTAGCTACTCGACCGACCCGGCAGGCGGTAGCTGGCAGCCCGTCGCTCCTCCGTTGCAGTCGTCCCTTGAGAGGCAACACGTGGCCGCAGACGCATTGCAGTCGTTGCCACGCGACTGTGAGCCGTGTGAAGGGTGGGAGGGGACAGAGTGGTTCAGCTAGAGTTGCTCCATTACGCTGTCGCAGTTACTAAATCACTTCTTCTTCTTCTTCTTTCTTTCAGACTTCATCGTAATGACGCGGACACGTCTGAGTCCGCTGGGACTCGAATTAGCAGTTTCGGCGGCACTGGTGCTCGCGCTGCTGCCGTGGACAACGCAAGCTGGTAAGTGGTTCGCGGTGCAGGTCACTCGCTCTGATGACACTAATAAATGGGGCAGACAAACAACCCGCGTGTGGGTGTCCATTGCGCTCCGAAAACATCTTGCATTTCTCGAGAAGCCAGGCTGGCGGACACCTCCGCACGCGCGTTGGCAGGAAGTCGCAAGTTGTATTCTTTTCCGGGTCCTCATCCCTCGGCTTCTGGTCTCTTGTGCTGCTTATTGGCGTATTTAGTCGGTCAGAGCCCTCGGCCAGACGGGGTGGGCTGCTTTGCGAGATGCTCTCTGGCGGCGTGCTTCGGCGAGCACTGCTAACCGCGAGAGGGTGCAAAGCGACGCCGGTTCCGATGCCGCACTCTCTCCCCCCCCTCACGGAAATCGCCCTGCTGCAAAGTGTTGTCGTTCTTTGTGTGTTTTCGGCGCGTTTATGGCACAATACAACCCACTGCGAGACGCATGCCGTGCCCTTGCCTGGTACCTTAATGACTGTCCACCCCCTGTCGAGCGAATGGCGGGTTCGAGGACGCTGTCTGCTAATTATTGTTTGCCGTAGACTTGACGATTCGTGCAAAATCGGAGAACTCGTGCGAAGGTCGCCGGCTGTCAAGAGTGCAGTCCGAACTGCGGGTCCAAATGGCCGTCATTCTCGACCGAGAGACCGTTCAATGGCCCGCGTATGGCGCGATTGTCCTCTGTTGTGGAAGAGGGTGGGCGGTGGGCCGAGGGTGGTGCCAGCAGGGACCGCGCACCCGCGATTTAAGTGCGTGTCATCGACACGGCAAATAAATTGGTCGCCCAAACCCAATCAACACCATCCGGCAACCGCACTGCGCGCAGGGATCGTCTGGCAATTAAATTGAGTCGCACTCGGAACTCATTTCAATTGACTTAAATGGTTTAAATTTCCTTCTCGAGGTGGAGCTGTGAGCGGAGTCATGATGACGCGCTGTGAGCGGACTGCGTGCAGAATCAAAGCCAGCAACTCATCGCCGGTTATCTCTTCAGTGGGCAACTCATATTAAAAGAAATTAAAACAAATAACCTGGTTTCGATAAAGATAAAAATTCTCATCGAAAGTGTCGTAAAAAACTTTTCCTCTCTTAAGATCTCAAATTGGCGGGAGTAAAAATGAAAGAACTTTTTATTTTACAAATTTTTCGTGAATTTTGTGGTAATCTTTTGATTTTATAACAATTACATTAACGAAGTACAACAGTATTGAACCGATTTTGAACACGCAACATAATTATTTTGAACACGCAAACTGTTATTTTAGCAGGAACAGGAAAAGTAGTCGTTATTTGGCGACCTATTGCAAAGTTGAAGAGTTCGGCAGACACACATGTTGGCGGGTCTCTGATTTCAAGAAATCCTCCGCGCGAAAGCCACGCCAGACGGATGCAGCAGGTCGCAGCTTGTGGCGAACGAGTTTGGCCTCGATATCCGGACGAAGAGTGCGAGTTTATTGCTTTCAGCGGCACGTGTCAAGTTGGAGTCAAGCACAGGTGTTCGGCGTTTTATGTTCCTCTGCGCCTTCGAAGCCGATAATTTCGCCTGTGGCATCCGCAACTCCTCCAGAGCTTCGTGCGGCAGACCACAGACGTGTTGCATTCCAGAAGTGAAGCGGGTCACAAGCGCAACCTTCGCCCTGCCATTTATGCAGCGCGTTGCTCTCGCCAGCTCTGAGATCCCCAACAGCTCCGCGCCGTCCATCGTCCATTGTGCGGCATTCCATCGGTGTGGCTGCAGTCGTAAAAGCTCAGTTAGCCGCTTGTTTGGAAGCGTTTTACGACCCGACGAAACTCGTAAACATAAAAATTCTCTTGCACTTCGCCGAATATCGGTCATTGTAACGAGCGCCGATCGTCATCTGTCGATGCATCGTCCGGGGAAGCCAACACAGCCAACACAACACAGCCTCGTAATGTGTTTTCTAAACACGAGGCTGCTGACCTCCCTGCTGGTTCCGAGAAATAACTGGCTCGCGATAGCTGCCGCCCAGTGTTGCGCCGCCATCGAGCGAAGTGTCAAATTTTTCAACGTCACAAATCAGTGTCGAGTCTAAAACCTGCTGGCCGGCCGAGCCCACAGAAATGTCTACGAAATGACTCGATCACGCGTCAGCGCCATGTGCACTCGACGACCACTTAGCACCCGATTAGAGGCCCATAAAACCCGACTGCCGTCGAGAGTTCACACTGCCATGAAGTGGCAGTCGCGTCCACAGCCGAATTGAATATTCAAGAGCCAGCCATCCACTTGCTTGCTCCCACCAAAATTGGAGCCATCGGCAGTCGGCGGCAGCAGAAGCCGTACCTGTTGGCCTTCGGAAAACGCTCGCACCTCTGCCTTGACTGACTGGTTGGTTGGATTGTGCAAAAGCGCCCCGCTCTCGCTTCTCATATTCGGCCCAGTTGCAGTTCAAGTTCAAGCTCAGCTCGTCTGGCCGTGGCTGACTCAAGCTCAAGGTCAAAGCCACGTCAGTGGAACCCACAAAACTGGAGGCTCGCCGGCGCCCAGCGGAGCAACGACGAGAGCTGAGAAGGAAATCCGAGCACACGGCGGCAGCGAAGCCGACGATGACGAGATGGTGATGATCGGCATCGTTGCCGTCGTCAACATCTCTGCCTGTTGCGGTCTGCTTCACGATCTGCTAATCACAGCATTGTGATCGCGCCCCTGCGCCTGCCGCACTCGCCGTACGCTGGTTTCCGCTTGAATATCAACAGCTGTCTGCGTTCTTTCTGGTTGTTTTCTTGGTATTGCCTTTTCTGGTCAATATTCGTAACGTTAAAAATCCTTTCCTGTGAGCAGCGTATTCGTCCAACACGACTAATTTCGAAAAAGTTCCGGGCGAAACCTTTTCTCGGAACATTTTTGGTTCCGACGCGAATCTTCACTTCACACTTTCGTTTCACCCATCCGCTCCGAAGCCACAGTTTCTCAACAATCACCATTCCCTCATTATTCCTCATCAACATCTTTCATCGTTTTAACGGCTCGTTAATAAGTTATTTCAATTTCAAACGCGAGTTTTTGAGAAGCTGTGACAAACCAAAAGACGGTCGTAAAATTTCCTCATGCCAACAGCACTCGAATCTGTTCTGGCGAAGTGTTCGAATGCATTTCTCCGTGCGAGTCACACTCAGAACGCTTTGAGCAAAAGCACAGAAGCAGCAGCTGAAGAAGTCTGCCGCGGTACTTCGGAGCAGCCAACCAAATGAAATAACAACTCCAGAGTTCAAGCACCTCGGCGGTGCAGCCAACGACAACAACCACTGGCCACCGCGTCGGTGCCGAATTCCAGATGCGCGGCGCGGCTCCAATTTGCGTCCACTTAGAGTCCGGCTAATCGTGCCACAAACAGAACGCTAAGATCGCCTGCAGTCGCTCGTGGAGCGGCCCACAGCTGCGAGAATTCAAGCCAGAGACTGCGCTTCAGTTTCAAGCGGAGCGGAGCGGAGAAACTTCGCTACAGGTGAAGTTGCGGCTAATTAGCTGTGATGAGGCGGAGCGCTAACCGTTACCGTTGAGTTCTGCGCTGAAGACGCTACTGTTAACCAAATTAATTGGGGTTTCATTTCAATTGGATGGCCGCCCAATCCGAGGTCTCGGCGGCAGGCGTTGGGAGGTGGATTTGGGGCTCGAATGGCTGTTAGTGGCAGACCGACGTACGCCTGCCTGCTTTGTCCCGCCGCCAGGCGTCTCTTGCAGGCGAAACAAGCAGTTAATTAGTTATTCGCGCTATTTTGGTGGCTGACGGTCTTTATTCTCCTCTCGTTTCTCTAATCGAAGAGCAAAGCTAAGCGCATTGCAGAGACAACTGGAGGCAATGGGTACAGCGGGACACAGAGTTAATAAATAGTTTTAATAACAGTTTTCTTTATAGCCGTAGCAGGCGGCGGCCAGAAACAAATTGAAGTTGTATCGTAATTTGAAGTGAGAGAACTTCGTCAAGAGTTTTTATTCCAAAACCCAGTTTTTGTAAGATTAAAAGTGGGGAGTAAATTTCGGAAAAATAATTGTTTAGTTGCAAAAAGCGCGAGTTACTTGTCAACGCCCAATTTTCGCGATTAGCGGTGGGGGAATTTTATTCTTTCGCATTTTGTCGACTAGCGATGTCGTCAATGGGAATTTTGTACCTTCATTGCCAACGATTTTCGTGTTTCTCTTCGATTGAACGCGTTCAGATAAATTGAAGAAGTAAACCAGTTCAGCGTTAATTATTTAATTCGTTGCGTTAATTATTTAATTACTTTCTCATCAGAGGTCGGGTGAAGCCAAATTAACCTGAGCTTCATCGGAGTTCGATTTCCAAATTCATTCTTGAGGAATGCATCACGTTAAAGTGATCATCACGATTATCAGTCGCCTGGGCCGCCGAATGGTGTCTCGGGTTGCGAGCAAACACGCGCCTCCGTGCGTCTCCAAAAGTCTTCTAATTGGAAGCCATTACGCGTCGATGCCGGTGGAAACTCTCTCCGAAGGAATTTTCATTGTGCTGAAAGAATAAGATTTCCCAAACGTGGTTTGTCATTCAGCTTAGAGGAATCTGAGGGGCGCGGAGGTGATCAGTTGCTATTTGCGGCCAACGATTTTCGACTCGAACAAGTCAACGCGTGTTTGTGTTTGGTAAACACGGAGAGTTATTTTCCGCTGATGAGCAAACAGAGGTTCGGTCGTGCTGCATTCCTGCCGAGAAATTTGGTCTTTCTCGTGGTGCTTTCAAGCTGCTGATGAGCGATCGGTGGACAACGGAATCTAATCAGGAATCATCTGCGCACACGGAATCGTCTCGATGCAGTCGCATCGGCTTCTCTGTCGTCGAGCGGAGAAGCAATTAAAGTCGGAAAAGCTCGTGGTAATTGCACGGCCAAGCCGGGCTCCCGGGCACAGCTGAGGACACCATCCCGTCTGATTCAGGCTCCAGCTGAAGAGCTTCCTGGGCCGCAGTGTCACCGCCGTCATGTGTCGCGCCCGAGCAGCTACAAGCTTTTCCATGTTCACGAAGCTGCGAAGTCGTGATCTGCTCACGAGGCACCATTCTCCAGCTACGCAACCGGCCAACGGTCAAAACTCTAAAACTTCAACGAAGTTGCAGCCACCACGCGGCCGAGCGGGCCCGAGCACGCCTGAGGCCGCCCCGTCGTCTCCCAGGAACCACATAAGAAATATGTGTGTCCCCAGCGACACACACACACATTAATCACGTTATCCCGGCAAACGCAAGCACTCTGTCATTCCGATGGCCCGGCCAGGCGCGGCGCGGCCGACAGATGGTTTATTCGCATCCAGAGCCGCGGCGACCACGCGGTGCCATCCATGCAATGCCATTAACCGCTCCTCAGCTTCGCCGGCATGCTTGCCCACGGCAACAGCAGCGCAGACATTCCGCATCATCGATCGCTCTTCGAACGGCGAGCGGCGAGCGGTGAGCGGCGAGCGGTGAGCGGCGAACGGCGAGCGGCGAGCGGCGCGCGGCGAGGAGAAAGACGTATCTACGACATTATAAAACACACAATATTTACCGTTGTCACACGCCAAAAGTGCCACGAGATGCCATCTCGCATTCACCACCTCGCCGCCAAGAACAGCGCACGCCGAGAGCGTGCGCTTCCTGAAGTCGTTGCTTTCGTTGGGATCAGCGGGGATCACTTCTCTGGACCAGCTTGCTATCTTCGAACACGTATTTGTTCTGGAACCCAGCTCTGGTTGGCTGTTCTGCCGGTGCAGCCGATAAAATCATCGACTCTTTGCTTAACTCGGCGTTGTTGACCAGCCCGGCACGAGCGCGAGTGCGGCGTGAAGTGGTAGAGTTTTGCATTCGGTGACAGCTGCCGAGTATAATCGACACCACGCCGTTGGATCGGTCTTCGGCCGCGACTAATCAAGATGGACGGTCGAAAGTGATGGCCGCACAAAATTCCAGATCCCAACATTTATCCACAAGCTTGTAATCAAACTCGCGAATCATCTGGCGCTCACCCCGCAGGCATCTTACGAAACTTTCGATCTTTAGTTTCAACGCACTTTGACGTCGTATTCCAGTGTTGCACTGTGCCCACCGCTTTCAGTCTGCCGCCGCTCTTACAGGAGTATTTAAATTCGAATCTGCCCTCGTAAAAAGCGCAAAGTGTTTCTTCTGCTTTTATTATGCACTTTGTGTCATCATCCTCCTTCGGAGCACATGGAGATCGTCGAAGCGATTCTACATGGAGATCGTCGAAGCGATTCTCTAGTCTTCCTGTGGAGTGCGACTTACCCGTCCACAAGCAGTCCACCCGTCCTGCCGCTGCTGGTACGCAGCGCACAAGCTGTCGGGCGAATCGCTCCAGCTCTCCTGGCCGCTCAATGTCTCGATCTAATTGTGCGATGCGGAGTAGAATCCACGTCGAATGCCACAAAGTTGCGTGCTTGCCGAGGAACTTCCTGCTGCTACTTATCCCCGGTCATATACCGGAGTACGAGTCTTGCCGGGCGGCCGCACGCAGCGTGAAGATCAGCAGGCGATAATTAAGTATGAAGTGAGTACAGCCGCACCCCGCCTGCCCGGACCATGCAGCTCCGGAGGAACTTGACCTGCGATTATTTGATGCGTAAAGGTGCCAAGACCACCAGACGGAGACGAGCTCCCGCTGGATCAGCAGTTTGTTGAACTCCGCGCATCCCCGGCAGTCGCCAAGTGAAGAAGCCATTCGAAGCGAGTCGTTGGACGCGCGATAAGATCGCCTGCTTCTTCGCACCATTCCGACTGCAGCGTCACGAGTTGCCAGCTTCTAATTACCATTCTGCTGGCACTGCTTCGTTCAGGGCGCTGATGCACGAAGGAGTCTTGAATCTCAGGCGGCGAACCGTAAAACACCCTGCGATCGCAGCGTCCCAGAACGCGCGGCTGCTGCCGCCGCATTCCGCACTCCCAGCCGCACCGCGTTTTCCCAAGACCTTCCATGTTGACTTTTCTCGACTGTTGTTCAAACTGTTTGTCTACGGCGCCCAGCACCACCAGCACCACCTGCACCGAGACCCTGCCGAGGCCCTCGGGGAGCCGTGGAGTGGCGCCATCTGGTTTTCGGATTGCAGCACGTTCGTGGCCGCAGTCATTAGGGAGCACTTCAGCGATTGCATACTTCAATTAGCAGCAGGATCGCGCTGTATTTATGGGATTCGCTGCTGGAGCCGTTGTCACTGCCGGCAGTAAATGTCATTATGACAGCTACTTAGTGACGTGCAACACGATACTGTCATCTGCTGTTTCCAGCTGTCAAGCGGCGGCACTCGGTGTCAGCGAGCTAATTACGGGCCCCGAAGTGCTCTTCCTGGAAGCAGGAAAGCACTCCGCCGTCCCTTTTAGTGGCACTTGAATCACTTTAATTGAAGCCATTTCCAAAGTACGACCATTAAAAGTCGCTGCTGCTGCTGCTGTGTGAGCCATAGAGACGAGCGCGACTCATTTCGCGCAATTAATTTAAACGCGTAAGAATGGGCTGCGGAACAGTTACGAGCAGACACGATCGTACTTCCGCGATCCGTCCTCGGGTTCTCAGGGTGCTCCGTACCGTCCGCTGCTTCAAATCTGCTCGCCTTAATGGCAACTACTTCATCACAAATCCAATTAAACGAAATCATATTTCGCGGAAGCGAGATTAAGTGGAAAACAAAGTTAAAACTCACGAGGCAGAAAGCGCCAGCATTGCTGGGGCTCGAGTATGCTGCGGTGGGTAATCAAGGTTTGCTGTTCGCTCTCAAACCACCGACGACGTGGTGTGACGTGGTGAAAGAAGTTCAAATCCCTGACTCTTAATCTTCAAAATGGTTTGGCTCATTGCAATTAAATGCAAAATGGAAATTCCTCCTTCTTCACGACAGGCGGTTTCATGTTTGTACTGCTGACTCCACTATTTCCGGCAACAGCAACGCACACACGACCTTGCAAGGCATGCGGGGTGATCAGTTGCGGCGCCTAGACAGTCGAGCGCCAGCAGCGCCGTCTACAGCTCCGATTGCAACGCATTCCTCCACCACGGTCCTCATTCGGCCCGCCGTAATCATTTTGCGCGACTGCTTAAGCGCTCGACTGACGGCCATTTATCACCGAAGCTGCTAGCCGTCCCCGCGCGCCCCAGCATCCATCACACGGTTGGCTGACTGGCTGCACCGCAGTTTGGTGGGCAGCAGTTAATTAAATCAAGCGAGACCAGAGCCGCCGCAAAGCACGTCCTCCGGCCTGCAGTTGTCGCGTGCAAAGTTAATCTTGCGAGCTGGGCTGCGATTAATTAGCTTTCCCCGCTGCTGCAGCTGCTTCCGCGACAAATGCTACCACTGACAGTGGTTGTCACCATGGAACTGACTTTGCAGTGTGTTGCTCGAAATCTGGAAGAAGACGCATTCCGCGCGAATCACATCAGCTTTGCTTAGAGACGCGATGCTTCTGGCGGAAGCCAGAACTCGACAGATCAGTTATAGCCGCGTATTGCTTACCTGGCGAGCGAGGTTCATCGGCGGCAACTCGTTTGCGAAGCTGTTTTTTTAAAACGAAATTCTTTTTGTCGAGGGCAAAGAGGGCTTTTTGCGCAGGAGTTCTTACAGACTTCGGCGTGGTCATGGAGTTGGGAAGGCATTAAAGTGCGTTCGTGAGTGAGAGTTTCCTCTTTATTCTCTGCTCTTCAACGGGGGAGTGACGTTGCCTCAGTGATCCTTCCAGTCCTTGTGGTGGATCGCTAGTTGCCAACGTTGTTTTCGAATCTACGCGTGTGACTCCCAAGCCCAGAACTAGTCACCACTGTGACTAATTAATCATCACTGTGGCTCCCCAAAACTGTCCCCTCATTTCACCTGCTTCCGTATCGTAATCGTAATCGCAATCGCTTCGTAATACGCGAAACGTGCAGCTGTAAACTGATGATGCTGGCAATCCCTGTATCCTCACTCGCCGCCCGTGGGGCAGCTAATTTGCCTACGTAGACAGCGTGCTGCAGCGGCGCAAGAATTGGACGGCAGTGACAAGAGTGCAGCGCGTCAACACGGCGTCATATCTACTCACGGCATCTGCTCCCACTCACCACCTCGGTGGTCGTCCCTGCGCGGCTGGGCGGCAGGAGGTGCTGCGGTTGCGGCTCCATTGCAATCATGTTCAATTATTTGGCCTCGCCAGCAGTCGAGCCGATGAGCCGAGTGCAGAAGGAGTCTCTGCATGGTAGCTCGTCGCCATCAGCTCGACAGCAACACCAAATCATCGCAACCCAAGCCAAGTGAGGAGGAGCAGGAGGTTCTGCAGCTCAGCCACGCGGGAGTGATGTGATCAAGGCCACGGTGAATGCGAGCCCATCTGCCACGCCTCCTGATCGCCGAACTCCCTCGAGACTGACTGCTGCGTTGGTTGTGTGGAATCGCGTAATTGGCGGCAACAATTATTTCCGAGTTGTGTTCACGTCAGACGGAGAGAGAGAGACAGAGCTTCGGACGGAGAGCGGCTCACCACGCGCACTTATTCGAAGCACGTATGAAGTTCTATTATTTGTTTCTGGGAATCCGCTGGAGGAGCCTGACGCGGAAGAGTACGATCGGGCAATAAAAGCTTGATGTGCTGCATCGATAGCTGCATTTAACGAATGCAGTTCTATGCTGTCCACTGCATCCTTGAGAAAATACGGACGATCCAAATTACTCCGCCCAATGGCGTACGGAACCTTCTTGCAAATCAAACTAATTTAAAAACTTCTAGTGTTTGTTTTTCTGATCAGATGCCAAAAATCAAGATTCAAATTTGAACTACGGAAGAATTCTTTTCAAATCCTTGTTTATCTGCTCAGCCTTATTTTTTTATTCAATGACATTATCTAAGAAAATAATGGGCCGACTGAAGAATATTTTATAAATTTGAGGGATTTTATTTCCTGCGGAGTGATGAATTTCATGCAGTTGGACGACTTTTACCGCAAAAACATAACAAATGAGGATTCGCCAAACTAACGGATGAAATGTGTCAATATGACTGCATATTTATCAACGTGTCGTCGAACTTGCATCCTTTTCAGTCAAATTGGCCTACGGAATTCGGCTTAGTGTAGTCTAGAGTTCAAAGGCCAAGGACATCAAGGGTATGTTAAGAACGAGAAGAGAACCGTCTCCGCGATAAAGCTTACAAATAGCTCAGCAGAGTCGCAGGTGCCGCCTTTCAGACGTGAAAATCGGCGGAATATTTCGACAGAGACGTGTGATGGATATCCCCGGGAAACATTGCAGGGCATTTTCAAGGAGAAGCTGGCAAAGCTATTGAGGAAGCAGACGTCCGATCTTGCTTCCCTTCCCATTTGAGTTCTCCAAAATGCGCGAGAAGTCGTCACACATAAGCTTCCTCGCATTAAGTGTCGACCAACCGAGTCGCTCGCACAGCGTACACTTGGTGCAACAGGCAGAGTCCCCCGGCAGCGGCTGCCTGGCGAGCCTCACCGGTTCGAGGCTTCGTTGACTTGCAACTCGTACTTTATGGTTTCTCCACACATTTTTACACACGTCGGTCATTCAACTCCATCCTGAACTGCATCCCATGCTGTGGTTCTTGTCGCGCAGCTACTCGGCGGGAACGAGGAAGGCGGCGGCGGTGGGATGGCGGTTGCAGCGTTGGTGGAGCACAGGACAGGACCAAAGTGACGTAGTTCGCGTGCTGCCCGCCTCAAGAAGTCTAGAGCAAGAGCTACACATCCACCGCCACCGGCCCAACAACAACGGCAACACCAGTCAACTCCAACTTTGCGGTTGATGGCGGAGCTTCGAACTAACAACAACAAACCGTAGCAAAAACAAAGACGTATCATGGCATGACTCTTTCACGGTTCTGATGCTTCAGCTGTGTCTTCCTCGGGTGCTGCTTGGCGGGCTGCTGTCGTTATTATTGTTGTTGCACGTATTCATCATGGAAAAGTGGCTCTGGACAAACACGACACACGACGGAAGAAGAAGCAGCAACAACAGCAGCAGCAACAACAGCAGCCGCACCAAAAAATGTTGCATAAGCCGGCCAACATTCTGTCTGCCTGCTTATACGTCAAATAGTTGTTGCTGTTTTGTTGAGGTTGTTGTTGGCTTGCCGTGTCTTAGTTACTAAAAGTCGTGGAATTCAATCGTCCCGCTTGGCAACTCTATTTCTCATGGCGCGGTTGCTCGTGCTGCCGCTTCTGTTGATGTTGTTGTGCCCGTTGTTGTTGTGCCCGTTGTTGTTGTGCCCGTTGTTGTTGTGCCCGTTGTTGTTGTGCCCGTTGTTGTTGTGCCCGTTTTTGTTGTTGCTGTTGTTGTTGCTAATATTGCACTTTTATGCGCAGCCAGTGTGGCTATTGTTTCAGCAACTACAGAGTCCGTTTCTGCTGGAGTAGCTGATGGTCACGGTCGCGCTAGTTGCTGCAGCCATGCCAAACATCCCCCCACCCCGGCATTCCCCCTCACAACGACAATAACAAACTGATGGGACTTCAGCAAAAGATTCGTAAGGATATGCGAGCTTAACGTTCTCTGTCTCTTCGAAATTTTGATATTCCGGGATTTTAAAATTTCCTCGTTTGCGGGATTTTAGAACTTTTGACCGCTTCGATTTAAGAACTTCGTTCCGATTCCGATCGCACTCGTCTAAACTGTTTTAACTTCGAATCCAGACTAATTCATCGCAGATCGATTCCACAAAAACATTTTTGTGAGTCTTGAGCTTGCCAAACAAGGTTTGGTCAAGGTTTGGTCTACGAAATGAACTAACCACGAGCTGCCTTCCTCCGCCCCAGGCAAGCAGTAATTCATAAAAACAATTTGTCAATTATTTCCCAACTGGATCACTTCCTGCTCGCGAATTGCATCGCCGCCCTTCGCCTGCTCTTTAAGCAACCGGTTGCTGATGCGAACTTGCCCCATGTGGCACTTCAGAGAGCGGCGTGTGCTCCGCGCTCTCGTCCTAGCGATCCGGGCTCAGAAGCGTGAAGCCCTGAGCAGAGCTATGTAATGCAATGTAATGCTCCCCGTTGTGTGCAGAGAGTGCGACGTTGCCGGCGTAAGACTCGAGATGGAAAGTCCTAACACGATGCTCACAGCCATAAATTGCCACGCACCGGCTCAGCTGCCAGTCTGCCTCGGCGACGCTCGCAGAATGCTCGATGACGCGGCAGGTTGGACTCGTTATGTTGTAATAACACGTTTCTAACTCGGGCACTTGCTGAAATGCTCGCAGTTCTCATCCATGTTGTGACTGCTGCGCTGCTCTTGAGCGCATATTTCCTGCATTACCTTTCGACGTGCTTGCGCCGGAGGCTGCTGTCAGCGCCAACTGCTTGCCGCAACGCGGGCGTGCGGAGACGTCAGTTTGCGCCGCAACTCGTGCGCTGTGCTACGCACGCCTCATAACGAATGGTTTCTTTTAAGGAAGTATTTTGCAGAAGTTGCGAAGAATAACAGGCATCCTGCTAACGCGCTTCATCTTGTTAGCTTGAACTGCTTATTTTTAAGACGTCCAACCTCGTATCTCACGCTTTTCTGTCTTTTCGTTGCAGCTCCTTGGCAAGATATCACGGAAATTCAGCAGTATACAGGTAAGTGAAAGATGGCCATAAATAATTATAACTATCTTATGATGACTCATTCATTATATATTTATTCGTAATTATTCGTACGCAATAAGTTCTTTAATACGAATTAATTCGACAGAAGAGGAAATAACAATATAAATCAGCAGGTGATGTAATGATACATCAAAATTGGGTTGCCAAAGTCGAAAATAAATTTGGGTTTACTTTCGCCGGTCTTGAGTTGATTAGAAAGAGGGAGTTCAAAGATACCTATTGAAAATATGCGTGGTACGAGATCTGTAGAGAAATTAAAAAATCTTTTATTCGTCCAAGTCGGGGCTGCAAGTTATATTCCACGCGTGATTTTTGCGTACAATAAAATTCACCGTGAACTTGAAACTACTGAGCCAAATTTCAACGCAGCCACTGCAGCCAACCCACTTTTGAGCCGACAGCTGCAACATTAATTTCGCACACGAAAAGATGTGCTTAAAAGAAAATCTAACGCTGCCCCATGTCGGAGAAGGTGCGACCCCATCTAGTGCCACATGTGAGCTGTCGTTGCAATTTCACTTCACAACGTTAAATATTTATTTATGCTCTGGGAATGCGCATTCTTAATAAAATCATATTAAGAATCAGACCAGCGGCACTCATTTTTCTGCTACTCTTCAATTCAGTTAAAACAATTCTGTAGAAAATATAGTAAGTCTGTGAATTGTTGTTAGCAGGTCACGAAGGTGATGCACTATCTACTTTAACAATAAGATCACGCTCAGAAAACCTCCCATAAATTGATTTGCACGCTTTAGTCTTAGAGATTAAAAAGGATTTTACGAAGAATAGCTTTGAGGAAATACTTTGTTACAGAAGGTTTTAGTTATTGGATTCCATTCACATTCGGTTATAAGTATTAAAGTATTTACTTACTTTAAAGATTTAATTTGAATTCACCTAAGAAGTAATCATTTTTAACAGCAAAGGCATCACTATTTCAGCTTTGGAAGTAAGTAAATTTCGCTAATAAACTATTTTGCTCTTCACAGAAGGATGCTACTACAACTACAACCATTACAATGAAGGGGACAGAATACTGACGAATGAACCCTGCCTCAACTGTACGTGCCACAACAGGATGCTGATGTGCTACCTTAGAGTGTGTCCGTTCACGAAACCAATTGGCCACGATTGCGTCGTGGAGAAGCGCGAGGATCAGTGCTGTCCGATAATAACTTGTCCGGAAGGTAAAGATTATCACTGCGCAGTTGTTTTCGTCTCCTCTTTGCACTGATAACAAGTAAAAAATTCTTTCCTCACTTAGTTCCTGTGGATATCGCACACGCGTCCCCCGAGCTAGGCACAGACCTCAGCATTCCAGAGAAGTACGGCTGTAGCATAGACCAGAAATTCTACCCCGAGGGAGCTCAAGTGCCGTCAAATCCCAACAAACCGTGTGAACTTTGCTACTGTATCAGAAACCGCACCTCTTGCCTAATGCAGGAGTGCACTTTGCACATCGAAAGTTGCACGCCAATTTACAACAAGGGATCGTGCTGTCCAGTACGCTACAACTGTGGTAAGTACGCTTTCGACTCCATACGAAGATGACGCTATTGCAATCTCTAATCGACAGATCACGAAAACGATGTCTTAGATTTGGAAAACCACTCCACCTCCACCACTACAACCGTGCGTCCGACACCAGGTTTTGTACTGACTACGACCGCGAGTCCCTCCGTAATTACAGACTGCGTTCACAATGGCGTAGTGTATGCAGATGGTGCTTCCCTTCGTGGAAAGAATCCTTGTGAGCACTGTTACTGTATGCGCGGTGATATAGTGTGTGCCGTACAGGAATGCGAAATGCCGATGCTGGTCGATGGCAAGTCGTGCCACCCCTTGCCGGCCAGTGAGGGTGAGTGTTGTCCAAGCAACTACGTATGCACAGGCGACTCCACGACCACAGAAATTTTTGATACTGCAACCGTGGCATATATTGACGGAGGCGTCGAACTTCCAACTGGTGCTCCACATAAGGATTTGCACAGTTCGGTGTCCGAAGAAGACTTGCAACTGCAAACACACATAGACGATAACGGGATTTCAGCAAAGGAACCTGGCATAGCCAGTCAAAGTAAACCAGTTGAAACTGATGAAGAAGGCAGCGGTGACCTTATTACTGAATCAGTTGGTAAAGTTGATGTTGGTGCTGCAATCGCAACTACGGTGCGGGACGAAGTCGAGAAGGACCTAACTGCCTCCGATAAAGTTAGCAGTGAACAACATTCTGAAAGTGGAGATATCATGGCAACAACTACTTCGAAAATCGTTCTTATTCAGACTACCTCAAAGTCCGCGGAAAATGTTAGTGGAACCGTTACTACAACGCAATCTACGGTAGATCTTGAAACATCAACGAGGCAATATGATCAAGAAAGTGTGGAAAATGTTAGCATAAATTCAGCAACTTTTGATTCCACCACCCTCAAGTCGGATCTTCCCGAAAATGGAGAACATATGCACAAGTTAAATAGGACGGGAGAGCCTCTGTTGGGTGAAAACGGAATGGAGGTTCCTTCAATTGATGTAACAACCGAAAAACTACTAAGTTCTGACTCAGCTACTACTGAAATCCGTGGATTGGAGAAGGATTACAACATTATAAAAACTGAAATCACAGATGCGGTAACAACAGAAGATTATATTGATTCTACTACTGCATCTGAAATTCCAAAGCTTTCTGGAGAAGACGTAACGAAAAAAGAGGTGAAATTATCTGAAGAGAAATTGCCATCACTTCAAAATAAACATTCGTCCACAATATCTTCAGTAGTTAACGAAGTTGATATGACTACAAGCTTAACCGAACACGACTTGGGAACAGAGAATATAATCTATGAAATGCAAAGCCAAACAGAAGGAAAGGTTTATAAAACTCCTACAATAGTTAATGAAAACAAAGGCACGACTACTGAAACCGTTCCAACAACAACTGTTTACCGTAAAGGCACGGTCAATACCGAGGATGAAGACGGCTTAACGTTCGAAGAGAAAGTTGTTGGGGATTCTCACACTACAGTTTATATAGGAGACGAGAACGATATAACAATAACTACACAAAAGGCATTGATTGAAGCTGACAAAGAAACTGATAAAAACACAGAATTAAATGGTATGACTTCTACCACCCCGCCCTCTGAGGATTCAGAAGACGGTACAACAACAATGTTTGGAGTGACTAAAGAGCAGGAAAACGCCTCTGTGGAGTCGGAAGAAAATCAAAAGGAAATATCGGCTGTCAGAGAACACCAGGCCGGGGAATTAGAACATGCAACCGCTTCTACCTCTACTGAAACTTTATTTATGGAAGAGCATAAATTTAAGGATATCATATCATCTACTGAAAGTCACAAGCTCAGTCAGGAAATTGTTAAAGAATTCACCACCGTATATCCAGAAACTGCTGAGCCTGCTTCTGATATTTGGAAGAGTACTACATCTCCGGAGGACGCAGAGACGACTGCCGCGTTGGTTGATTCCTTCTCTGAACTCTCCACAAGAAGTACTTTCCAGAAGGAGAGCGTCACAACTGTATCACCAACTGACGGAAAACTTTGGACAGATGATAATAGTAATTTGAGGCCCCATAAACCCCACCAGCATATCTCTCAAGAACAGCCGACCATAGCTACCACCCCGTCTGGTGAAACCAATATCAAAATTTCAGTTGAAAGTGTCGATGTCGGTGTGGAAATAACTACGAATGCGCCTGATGTAGGTGGTATTACCCAGGAGCAAGTGACAGAAAGATTGGATCTAGATGATGAAAGCGAAACGGAAACTATTCCTGCATTAATTCCTGGAGAAGGAGATTGTTTGCATGAACAAATAACTTACAAAAATAATTCTTTTGTGCCAAATTATGACGAGTGCAACGTTTCCTGCAAATGTCTTAGCAGCATTGTAGTTTGTCAACGCGTGCAGTGCAAAACTCCAGAAGAAATTACGAACTGTATACTGAACACAGCTGGTACAGATAAATGTTGTCCTGAGTATATTTGTGGTACTGAAACTATGTCCACTGCAGCAAATATAGATAAGAACCAAGAAGTAAAGCACACATTTTCCGAAGCAGAAGAAGCAATTACTGTTTCCTCATACACAGAAGACTTCACAAAGGAAAAAGCTAGCTCTTCAACACCGGTTACAATCCCAAGTAAAGAAGTAAATGATTTATCAACTCACAATGTACCAAGTGACATCGATATTCCAACAGTTAGCACAGAGGAACCCATGTCTCAATTCAAGGATGATATAGACGAGAAAAGCAGTAAGCCCCTAGTTCATTCCTCTGATTTTGCCACGGAGACGCCACAATTTTCTGAATCGACTTCAGAAAATGTGAGGGGGAAACCAGTTGTTCTTGACAGCGCAAGTATTGGATATGATAGTTATACGCTATCAACAGATACTAAAGCTCCAGTCACGCAAAATCTTGGTATATCTATTTTCCAAACTGCAGTAACTAGTGGTACCGATAAACCGGAGCATTCAGCTTTAGATGACGACAAGAAAACTCCGCTCATAGTTACACAGTTTGATGAGTCAGACACACAAGGCTTAAAAACGGAAAAGTCCGATAACCCAGACCAGGAATCAACAACTATTTTCATATCCTCAGATGATCTCTCGCATCCAGATGGTAATTATGCTCCACACGGACACACGAAGAAACCCACATTAATTATGGAAACACAAACACCTAGTCAAGAATCAGAGAAGGATGAAAGTAGTTCTCCGATACAATTAACTACGACATTAAATGAAAATAAAGACAAGACTACTCCTTCAGGTTATGAAGGTGACGAAATGATTGATAATAATTGGGCATCTCAAACCACTGACATCAATTTTACGGAAGGTAATAAAGTATTAGTTAATGAAACTGTAACACATTATATTAGGGACACAACCGAAAGCAAATTGGATGATACTACATTACTTCCTATTTACTCAAGTACTCTTGAAAGTATTGCCTTAACTAGTGATCCTTTCCACGAAAACAAGAAGAAAATCCAGGATAATATTTCGGCCGGTACAGTTGATCAGTCTACAGAAGTTGATGAGCTTGTGGATCATACTACTGTGAAAAGTGAATCGGATTATACTACTACGTCAGAAAATGTTCTCAAGGAGGTTGCAACATATATAACTAAGCCTACTCCTATGTTTGGACATCCAACTTCCAGTGAACACACTGCTGCCCCATCAGTTGATTATAATAAGTTGCTAATAGACGAAGTTCTTAGTACTCACGACCCTCAGATTGAAGGTGTATCAGTAACTGTCGATGAAGACTTGGCTCATCCCACTGATTCAGTCTCTGAAGATGAGAACCATAATATCACCGATGCTTTGGACCATACAACTCAGCCTGATGATGAAGATAAGAAGAAAAACTACCATACTATTCTGTTATCTACTAGTGGAGAAATGGAAACAGAAATTCAGGATTCCAAGAGTAATAGTGAAGTTGAAACTACAGAAAAAGAGGTCTTGTATGACACTACAGTCCATATCATTAATTCGTCCACAGATGATAGCACCATAAAATTAACTAATGATGATTTGAAACATACTATTTCTTCTCATAAAGAGCATACCTTTGAGGACACAACTGCGCATTCAGTAATTTCATCTACCAGCGAAAACGTGCAGCAAGAATCTCTGGCACAAACTACAACTTCCGAAGGTAATACTGAGAAGGAAGATATGGGTTCGGTAGATGACAAAACTGAAAAACTGGATCCAACTGATGAAGGCGACATGGAAACAATCGATGATAAAATAGCCCCCATAACTGTGCCATCCAGAGACTACAAAACGGAACCATCAGTACAGGATTCTGTAACCACAGCTGTTGAAAAAGAGGAGGAACTTGATTATGTGGACCGTAAGACTTATTCGCAAACGGATGAAGAAATGAAAAAATCTACTGTTGAGTCAGTTTCATATACTACAGCCGCCACTGATGACCACATGGCTGAAATCAACGATTTAATGAGCCACAAAATTGTACCATCTACTGAAGAGCCTACTGATGAACTTATCACTTCTACTCAAAACACTGTTGACATATCTTCCGAAACAATAGCTTCTGTTATTAAGTCTGAATCTATAAACAAGAAGACTGTTGACGATTCCACAGAATATCCACAAACTTCAGTTGTAAAAAATAAAACGGAAAGCATCGACCAAATTTTAGTCCATACCACCCAACCATTAATTGATGACAGAACTGAAATATCGACTTACAGTTCTACGGAAAGCAATAATATTCCCTCTGGTGAGATTCTTGATAATATTACAGCTTCTACATCTTCCCCATTCATTGACAATAAATCTGGAGAGTCCACCATTAGTTCTAATATATACACCTTATCTTATGAGACTAAGAACGACATGGGAATAACGGAAGAAACATTGATTGGCTCAGAAGCCCCAGAAACGGATGCTACTCCCAATAATCAAATACTTGTTTCCAAGAAGGGCTCAGTGGGTTCCACCACAGAATATCAGACGGAGGAACCCGGGAACCATATTATTTCTTCAACACTTAAAACCGAGAAGGAATCAGTAAATGGCACATACTATCCTGAAAGCACTTTACCAACAATTGATTTAGTCACAGGAGAATCCAGTAATGAGTCCACGCTGCGTTCTGTTATTAACACTGATAAGGCCAACGACGAAATTATCGGTGACTCTCTCACTACCGCTATTTCGTTTGGTTACAAGATTAGCAAGCATCCTATTCTTTCTCCAGAAGGCGAAGATAAAGAAACCACCAGTTCGACTTTGTCCCATGGCTTTGATTTATTCACTGAGGGCATCACGAGAAAACCTACTGATGAGTCTATGACACTCACCATTGGAATCATTAATGAAGAACAGCGTACAACCGAAGGCACCCTTAGCCAAACCTTCACTTCGTCGACAAACGGTGGCATAAATCCTACTATACATACTACTGTTTCGGAATCCGACGGCAAGAAGGAAATTATAGGCGATAATCAGAACGTAATATCTCCTATTGACGGCAATATTGAGGAGTCTGCTGAGAACTATACGAAACATACCGCTGTTGAGGACGAAACTAAAACGGAAGGTGGCGAAAATAAAAATAAAACCGAAGATTTCGGAGATGGAAATATAACCGAGGATATGTCAGTTGCTATTGTCACGCAATCAGATGACAATAAGAAAATTAATTTATATGACACTACAGGATTGACATCAGATACTAGTGCGCCCACTATTTACGAAGTTGTGCACACAACTATTCCTACTGTTGTTAGTGAAAAGGAAATCTCCATTAGTACCCCATCTCATACGTCTCCTTCATCAACTGATAAGGCTGATGGGCACACTGAAAGTTCCATTGCATACACTTCTGATAATTCAGATGTAACTGAAAAAGTTCAGAATTGGTCTACGGAAGATACCGTTTTATATACCACTAGCAAATTTTCTGAAGATAAGAAGGAGCAATTTATTGATGAATCTTTCATAATACGTTCCACTCCTTCTCCTTTGGATGTTCACGAAGAGTCTATTGATGAATCTTTCATAATAAATTCCACTCCAACTGTGGATATTCAGAAAGAATCTGTCGGCAATATATTGCCGCATACCAATGCATCTACTGGTTATGGTGAGGAAGAAGTCACCGATGGTAGTGTAGATCATACTGACACTAAAACTGATGGTGAGGTGGACGAGTCTACTGAGGATTCCACAGATCATATTCTGTCCAATACAGTTAAGTTTACGGATGATGATGATATGGATGTTGAGCATCATACACCCTCTTCAAAAGACAAACCGCAGGGAAGCACTGAAGTATCATTAAAATCTTCCAAAATTCCTCCCGGGGCCGAAACTGAAAAGGAGATCCTTACTACAGTTCCTTCAGTCGATGAGAAATCGAAAGATCCTGTCTATGATTTAATAGATGAAACTACTAATACTGGATATGAAGCGGGCTCTATATTAGCTCACACTCCATCAACTTCCTTTGTTACGGATAAAGCCATTATAGACACCTTGGAGCACACTACAGGTCATGTTGTTTACGATGAAGAAGGAACAACTCTTCATAGCTTGGGACAAACAGTTCCTTCTTCTGACAAGGAAGAGGACACACTTACTGAAAGTTTAGCAGCACACACAGTATCTCCTGTTTCCATAAATGGAGAAGTGCCCTTAATAAAAGCTAAGCCGAGCCTTACTAAAGACTTCGAGGAAGATTATATCGATGAGGCTGCAAAACATACTACCACGGACATGGCCACGGAAGACAATAAACATCAAATAATACAAGAAGTAGTGGAACATGAAACTTCTCACGTTGTAGACCCATACACCGAAGGCATTAAGTCTGAGTACTATACAATCAACCCGTTGGAAGATGCGGGACATTCTGATTCTACTGTAGCTGATAGCACTGTCACCACTGTGCCCAGCAACATCCGTAACATTCAAGATGAAAAACATTTAACTACCAATGAGGTTCCTTCATCTCTGGTTACGGAGAAGCCCAAGGAAATAAGCGATGAAAATCTTAATCTTAATAGCCTTCCGCCGATTCGGGAAATTGACCAGATGTTCGAGCACGCTACAGATCTCTTAAATGAAAGCGAAAAATCAAATGTTACTGACTCTCTCAATGTGACCCCATCCACACCTCATAAAAAAGATGACGGCTCGTCTACGGTTTTACCCGGTGATCAAAGCATTGTTTCAACAACGCTTGGTTATGCCCAGCAATATCATACCCAAGAAGAGAACACAACTGTTGCACCAATTGCTGTTTCACATCCGGATTCAGCTGAGAGTGTTACCGAACCCGAAGAAGTTGTAACGACCAACGCAAGTGGTTCCAAGATACAGCACGTAGGTGAATTTGTTACCGAAAGGGTAGAGGAACCACACACTAAAGTCCATATTAATACCGTGGATGGTGCCAATGAAGATGACCGAACTCCGATCACTCATACAGAAAGCTCTAGCATTTCGAGTAGTAAACCACTTGAAGAATTCAAACCGGTCTCGCCAGAAGCTGAAAAAGATAATAGCTCCACATCTACCGCGCTGGAGATACAAAATATTGATGACACTATAACTGAAGCGAATAAATTCCCCGAACTTACTACGGGGCTTCACAATCCAGAACAAAATATCGAAACTCAAACTCATAAACAAACTCATAGCACTGAATCACAAGAAGAAACTGATGAAGAAACAGGTGATGTAACTTCTAATGGTGAAGAAGGAACCTTTGTGGCTGCAACTACCTTACATTCACTTTCCGCACCTCATTCCGTCAGCACGACTCCGGAAGCAATCCTTTCATTCGAAGACGAGAAACGTACTAGCACGGCACCACATGCTACGACTAATAAGGACGTCGATGAGGTGTCAATAACTACATCAACAACAGCTAGTGAAGCTCCTACCACTACTTCAACATCTACAACGCAGTACCCGCAGCCACCAGCAATCTACGGTCAATCGCCGCAGTACCCCTCCTATCCAGAGGATGAGTACACCGACGAGGACGAAGCGGAGGTATTCGGCCCCGGTACTTGCCGTTACGGAGGAAAGCTATTTGTTTCCGCTCAACAGATTCCTCGCGACGACCCGTGCGATTTCTGCTTCTGCTTCAGAAGCGACATTATCTGCCTGCAACAATCTTGCCCACCACCAATATCCGGCTGCCACGAAGAACCGATCAACGGCTTCTGTTGCCCACGCTATGAATGTCCCGTTTCCATGGCAACCGTTCTCAATATAACGACAAGTACGACAACGACCAGCACAACACTTCCTCCACACTTCCTGCACCACGCCTACGAAGGCGCCGCCCAACGAAATGGTTGTCTCATTAATGGAAAGTCCTACCGAGTAGGACAAAAGATCGATTCGACCAGCGGACCATGCATGCACTGCACGTAAGTTATCGACGTATCAATATTAAATGGTGTTGAAATACTGCAGGAAAAGCAAACCCACCAATAACTCGGTCGCGTTTTTCTTTTTCATTGCAATGAATTTCAAACTAAGTAATAGAATTTTGAATCACTCTTAATTCGTACAGACTTTAACTATTACTTTTTTATGAAAACGATAAGTCCATGATTGTGTATGAGTAAATGACAAGTCATGTGAATGTAAATACATCTCTGTCATGGAATTTCCATTTTTACTAATTGGCAGTATTTGGATGCTTTTCTGCCAACTTCCATTACAAGCGTTCCATTATTTTAAATTCTGGCCATATATTTATTGTTATTATCGTATTGTATATGAGAATTGCTTGGCCACATTTTTATGAAGGTGTTACGATCACCCTAGAGTGTGAGCTGTAATGCAGATATATTCCGTTTTGTTTTCTTTTGATATAAGTATATATAATTCTCTATCTTATTTATCCCAACAGGTGTGGTGGCGATGGTCAAATGAAATGTGATCCCAAGACTTGCTCGCCCGAGCCCATGTTGCGCCAAATGATTGCTGTCGTTGCGTCACGCCGAAGATGAACCTCCAACTGTAGCGATTGCAACAACTTGTCAGCGAACGGAAGAAGTTCAGACCTTTAAAAAAGAGTTACATTATGCAACACCCTTCCGGGACAATTGCGAAGAAAAACTAACAGATGAGAAATGATTCTCCACCAAGTTATCATTTTTAAAGCTGATCAGAAGCCACCAGTGATATTGTGCTGCATACATAGTATAAGTGCAATAAGTTAACTCGACATTTTTAAATGTTTGCTCAAAATTGTCCGCACATTGCATTTGCGGCGCAGTTTTTTGTGTCCTGACACTCGTAGCTATAAGGAACTTCCTTTCTATTCTGCAGTGAAGGGCACCTAAAACCGCGCCGAGCAGTACTGACTTTTCGCAGGATATTTGTTTCAATTTAAAGATTTCAGTCATTCGCTTTTAAAAGTACTAAAACTAAAAAATACGATAAGTTGCGTTTTTAATGATCTGTGCAGATGACCTTAATGCAAATTAGGTGATTCGGTTTACCCAGCTTCTGACGTTTTGGGACACTATTACAAGCTTTCAATCTGTGAGTGTAAATTGTTTAACTTACAATATTAATGTAATTCTTTCGAATCGTGTACTTGTCATTTTAAATTAAGTTGAATTTTCGTGGAAAAAATTTGGACAGTGAAGTGAGAATCGGTTACACATTCTGTAAAACTCCTCCTGCCCCTCTGAATTCAGCTGGGTGTTCAGTTCACTACAAAGACGCAGCTACTACGTACACATTCAAATCGAATATTGTAGTTTTAAACTTTATTGTTGCTTCTAGTCTCCTTTTGTTGTAAGAGCAACACAGTCCTACGAATCTGTCAGTACCTTCGCCTAACTTCTACATTCTTCAGTATGATAAACGAACGAAGCTAGATTTCAAAGGATCTACAAGACACAAACGTAAGTCCTACGGTAAATTAAAGCCTTCATCTCGAGCAAACCGAACGATTTCACGAATTAGTTTCCACTCACACGTACACGTTTCTGTAGGTTGTAAAGATTTTATTAATATTAACGTAATATAGCGCACAAGAATGACAGTTTCTACTGCTCGACTGATTGAAAGTTGTTCACGTTTTCACCACACATTTAGAACATGATTGTACATGTAATTAGGGAATGATTTTGTACTTTTATACTCGAGATCACGTGGAAAGTAATAGTTATCGTGCGAGCGCACAACCCTTATCATTTTCAGTCACTTGAGCTTTAGGCCTGCATTCGAAACTCTTACACAATAAGCACGCAATAGGATTTCGTATTATTATTAAATCAATTTAGTAGTCTCTAAGTATTGAATTATTAAAAAAAACTGACTTAAGTTTTTCTAGTGCTTTATTTATTGCTTCTTTACAATGTTTCTCCTCAATTCTAGAATGATATCGAAAATTACTGTCGGAAACTGTTTGTCCTTACGAAGATAATTATTATTTAAAACCATAGGAATTCCCGAGAAGTTTACGGGTCTAACTACTCATTTGTAAATGTAGATATTTAATATGCCACTTAAAAATAAAACCTTCAGTGTGTTAAGTGTAAACAATTCTAGGTTTTTAAGGATTATCAAAGTAATTTTATATTTTGCTTAAAAGGAAAACTAATAATAAAGAATAATGAAAATATGAAGTAATCAGTTTTATTTTTAAATATTTAAATACCAGCTTTTGCCGGGGCTCGATTGAATTAGTTTCGAAGTCCTTTATACTCACCGAACTAATTTTTTTAAGTACACTTTGAAAACGAAACGGTTGTCAAACTTTTTTGCGTTCCTAATAATTTGTACTTGTAATGTGGTTTTTTCGAAATCGAGACGAAAAAATTTCAGTGGAGACGAAAACTGAAACCGATAGATTTTCGTCGGTAATTTAATCCGCCTTGGAGCTGATCCATACATTACCAAAAATTACTCTCCCGAAGTTTTCAGGTGATTATCAATCAAAACATCCTTTTCATGATTTGTTCACTCCTATGAGACGAAATAAAGATCTCTCTTGCGTGGAAAATTCACTACTTGCGCTCTAGTCTCCGTGGGGAAGTTGAGTAATTAATCTCTAACCTACCTGTCTGTTCTGAAAATTTCACACCGGCATGGAATTTGCTTGGTGATCGATATGAAAACAAAAGAATCGTAACATATCGAAATAACCATAAGTATATTGATGCTATTTTCCAACTCAAAGTAATACAGAAAAAAGAGTGGTCAAGAATATCTACTTTCTATAGTCAAACAATCTCTCGGAAGTCATAAGGCCCTTGGTGCACCAATCGAACACTGGAAGTATATGGTTGTGCACATTGTTGTACACAGGCTCAACCGCGAAACGTATGAAGTCGGGGAATTTTTTTGAATAAAGTCAGTTCATGATCATACAGAGAATATTTTTTCAGATGTTTCAAGCAGCGAATCACAAAGGATTCTCAATGAATCTCTATCAGTGAGAACTGTAGGAATCAACTGGCATCCAGATTCCGATATATTCAGTTCGTATCTTGACTCTTCTCTATTATATCCCCATATACCAAAAGATAAGTATTATCAGGCATTCCTAAGCATTTCGACCCAATCGGGCTCCTCTAGTTGGGTGATTCCGCGACTGGAACTAACAACTGCACTCATGCTCTCGAAAATAACAAGTTACACAAATATTTCATAGAAGAGGAGCTTTTATCTTGCCTTCGGGAATACGGAAATAACATTACACAAATATATTCAACTACGACTGACAATGTAGGTTGACAGCATCAAAACTTATTCATCAGGAATTACAAGAGGTACAAAACGATGAATTAGGAAAAATATCGGAAAATGAAAATGATGGCTAAAGAAAATCAAAGCAATGGAAATGAACTGGTACACAATCGGTTATATTCGTTATTAAAATCAGTAGAATGTGCTCCACAAACTATCAAATTGACTGCAAATGACTCCTTCAAGGATATTTTAAATGAAACAGCCGTAACAACATATTGCATCTTGCTCGGGAAAGTTCACCTAGCTGTGAAGAAGCTCCTCACGATTTAAATGGCTGTTGGGAAACTCCCTACGAAAGCTGGCCTTTTTTACTGTACACGTGGTCATGGGATTTATGACCGCTTGGCTGTACACGCACTTCCTGCATGACGATTACAGGTCAGTTTCAGATCGATTTCGTTTTATCAGTAAAGCAATCAGAACGTAGCTGTTTTTTCTTGGAGTGCTTTGGGTCCCAGTGCATTAACAGCTGCTACACTTTTCTGGTCTACAATGGTGTGGCAGCGGGATGTATTTACTTCGTCAAAGAGCTAATGCGTCACGAGCCTCATCAGATGATCGCCACGATCGCAAGAGAAGTTTACTATCGTGTAGGACACTCTTGTAGACAGCTACTGCCAAAATTTCAGCCGAATCGGACTCGTAGTTTTGTTTTGACCGCGTGTGGAATCGGGTGTGTCCGCGTATTTTAGAAAAATGGAAAAAGAGCAATATCGGCGATTCGATTTTTGTTTTTCGAAAGGAAATCGTGCAGCGAAATCAGAGAGCGCTTGGATGCTGTGTACGGCGACTCTTCTTCTTCGATGGCGACCGTCAAAAATAGGTTTAACGAGTTTCAACGTGGTCGCACGTCGGTTTTTGATGAGCCACGCCTAGGTGCCCCGAAAACGGCTACCACGGATAACGTGAAAAAAATTCACGATTGGTCGATCGTATTGGCAGGCCGCCGATTGAAGGTTCGCGAGATAGCTGAGACAGTAGACATCTCAAAAGACCGCGTGGGTCATATCCTGCATGAAATATTGGGCATGAGAAAGCTGTCGGCGCGATGGGTGCCGCGTTTGCTTACTCCGGACAACAAGCGCAACCGTGAGACCACTTCAGAGCAGTGTTTGATGCTGTTTAGGCGCAATCCGAAGGAGTTTCTGCGTCGTTTCGTGACCGTCGATGAAACATGGATCCACTGGTACACACCAGAGACCAAGGAACAGTCGAAACAGTGGACTTCACTTTTCAAATTATAATAAAATCGGCGATTTTTTAGATTTGAATTTTTTGCATTTTGAGTTTTGTGCGAGTTCTCTTCTAACCCTCAGATGAATAGAAAGTCAAACGACGAAAGTCGTTTGGTATTATTTATTAAATCGGGCTTTTTTAACTCTAGCTTTTCTTTCACAATTATATTGATTTTAGTGTCTCGGGTTATTTTCATGAAGACGAAATAAAGCAAGAACATGAGATTCTCGTCACATAAATCCTTTAGAAATTCGAAATAGCTTTGAAAATCGTTTATCAAAATACAATTTAATACAGGCGATTTTAACATAACATTAAACATCGTTTAAATGTGATATAGCGATTTTCGCGTGGTGATTCCAGAGGCGTTAGGTCGTCCATAGTGAGGGTGTATTTAGGATTCTTTGCTGGCTTCGGTAGTGATTATTAAAATTTTACCAACACTTAAAATAAGCAATAAGCATTACCTTAGCACCCGCACCCTGGCCACTGCCAGCAACTACTTCTTCTCGTGCTGGACGAATCTTACAACGCTCTGCAGTGCATCGTTTGAAACTTCCGAGATGACTTTGTGCGCAGCCACTGAGATGAGGCGTAAAATCCGTGAATACTCGGCTCGAATCCTCCACTGATTACGAAATGCGCTACTACTTCATCGGGCTTGAAGATGCGCTCCGTGTCGTGGTCGTATTAGTCGTCGAAATTAATCTATCCCGAATCATTATGCGAATGCGGTACCACAAAAACTTTGACTTTGCGGTGTTCGCTGAACTGCAGCGATCGTATTTTCCAGCCCTGCCTCCATCCACGTCAGCGAAGTTCATCTTCTTGTACAAGTCCAGCTTCTACAGAGACATCAGTTAGATCCGCGTTTCAGCTACATAATGAACTTACCTGCACATCCGGCTGAGGCGCACTCGTTATATTCACTGTGGCTGTTCTGGCCAGCACATCCAACCTCCTCCAACTCCTCCTCCACCCGTCTTCTGGAACACTCTTGTATCAACGGATTTCTTGAAGCGACGCCCGACGCATACAGCGCTTTTCAGCAAAAACTGGCTATGGCGCTCCAAATATGCATGTTCCTATGTAGGTGATTAACATGATGATGCCATCTCTGATGGCAGGCATTTCGATTCTTCGACGAAGAAATATAAATTTTCCACCCGACTGCCAAATTTGAAAATGGTGGAATATGAGCAAAGCGTATAAATAAACTCGTTAATATGGTGAATATGTTGGTAGAATATGTTGAGTTGCTGCTTTTCTATTGAAAACCCCCTCCTAAAAGTAGGCAATTGCGATGAACATGGTGAATATATATAAATATCCTCGTTGATATGCCCCTAATAATGGTGGAATATAGGCAACAAGAGTAAAAATATTGCCTTGATATGCCCCTAATGATGGTGGAATAGTTGAATTTTGCCTGGACATTTAGCCAGTGGTATTAATAAGTTTAAATATTACATTTTCCACTATTATTTCACTTCGGTCACCCTGTGTTTTTACTAACTCTGAACACTGCCTATTTACAGGCGGTAACTATATTAGTACAATAGTATAGTTCTAAATATGGTGTAAAATTTTCCTAGTTAGAATAAATTTTTAGGCCTACTTAGATCAAAGAAATTAAATTTGAAATTCCTCACAGGCATATTGTAATGCGCAGGAAGCCTTTAAAGATACATTTACAAATCATATATAAATTTTGACGGCGTTTAATTAATTGCTTAGCCGAAATATAATTTTTGTGGCGTTAGACATTTTCGGCTCCGAATGACCGGAAAATTTTGGCTTAGGATTCCTTTAGTTTAAATCCTTTATCACCATATTTTTCCCGCAACTGTTGTCAAACATGGGGTTGTACTCATAATTATGGAATTCTAGCATCGGCTTGAGACAGAGTTTGCAACAATTTCACAGGATATGCCCGCAGTGACGACTGTCAACTGGCTGTTCGTCTGCGGTCTGTCATTCTGTTTGGGAGGTGTTGTGGTACTGAGCTTGTTGCCACTGGGCTCAGGTAACTGACGCGTTGAGAACTACACCGGTTGCACGGTGAGAACTACTTGTATGAAAATATTATTCCATGGACTTCCACAGACTGCATCTGCCCGATTAGCGGAACAAAGGCCAGCAGGAAGGTGCAGGAGTTACACCAGCCACAAGTGCCGCGACAGCCCGTATTTGAATCGCCGCACAAGTTGGCTGTACTGGTGCCCTTTCGAGATCGTTTCGAGGAGCTCCTTACATTCGTTCCTCATCTGACTAAGTTCCTCTACAGGCAGAACGTAAACCACCACATCTTCGTGCTGCACCAAATTGATCGCTACCGCTTCAACCGTGCCTCGCTAATCAACGTCGGCTTCCAATTCACGCGTGATGTTTACGACTACATTGCCATGCACGATGTGGATTTGCTCCCGCTCAATGACGACCTGCGATACGAATACCCATCGGCCGGTCCGCTTCATATAGCAGCGCCAGAGCTCCACCCAAAGTACCACTACAAAACTTTCGTGGGCGGTATCTTGTTGGTCACCACTGAGCAATTCTCGCGCGTGAACGGCATGTCAAACAGGTACTGGGGTTGGGGCTTGGAAGATGATGAATTCTATGTACGCATAAGGGACGCAGGCCTGCAGGTGAACCGACCTCGGGGCATCAAGACTGGTGTTAACAATACTTTTAGGTGAGTTCACAAAGAAACCAACTTAACGCTTTATAATATTCAACTTTTTTCAGTCACATTCATAACCGCTATCACAGAAAACGCGATACTCAGAAGTGCTTCAATCAAAAAGAAGTGACACGCAAGCGTGACCGCCACACCGGTCTCAATACGCTGAGCTACAAAATACCAAAAATCAACGAAATGATTATTGACGACATTAGCTTTACAGTGGTTAATATCTTATTAGAGTGCGACCTGCAAGACACGCCCTGGTGCGATTGTTCCGAAGCTACGAGTGCGTCACCCTCAACTTGAGTTAACGACGTAACACTAATTCTCCATACATTTTTACTTGCTTGTTATTAATCCGATACATTTTGCTGTTCTTTACAAATATGTATGTAGTTGGAACACTACACTACAAATATTTCACCAAATAATTTTATTAGATTTCATTTCTTATTGACGTCACTTGCCAACGGTTACAAGCAGAAGCAATTAAGAACCTGTAATATTTCAGGTTACAAATTATGTAATTTGTTTTATGAAAAACCTATTATAACCACCCGAAGTGTTCGTTTTACGGAAGTTAGAAACGCTTTGAAACTGCCGCTACATATAATTCATTTCTGAAGACAAAATTCAAAACTTTTCAGCAGTTTTTGGTTCCAGAATCTTGCACGAAAATCCAAAACAGGCATATTTTACAGAACAGCTCTGGAGTTCAAGTACGTACACATCAGAGATAACTGATATACATAGTGTGCAAACCTAAGCACGACCTACAATTACTTTCAGATAGCAGATGTTTTGCATAAACAGTGGATTCTAAGCACATCCCAATCCAATAAATAACGTCTCTTTATGTATTGTGCAAAACAGCGCTGTATAATCTAGATTACGATTACTTTTTTGATAGGACTACTATAACTTGGATCTGATATTTTGTTCGGATCTAATAAATGTAATTGATCGTACCCTAATTTTTAGAATACGAGTTTAGATCATTATTGAAATAATTACATTTAAATTGAAAAGATACGGAAAACGAAGCATAACTAAATTTTTTCGCATTTTCATTATTTTCAACGATCAAGAACCAACAAAGATTTCATGCCAACTTGACTACTTCAATTAACGGTGTTTAGGTTGTGATTCCCATGTCTCCTATGGTGACATTACCGCGCCCTTAATTGTATGTAACTGAAGTGAAATACCGTATTTTTACTAATCTAATCTATGTCGATATAATTAAGTGAATTCAAACATTAGCGTTGCTAATAAACGTGAACCATGCCGTAGAGGAATGTCCAGAAGAGCACGTAGGTGCAGAGACCCCCCAGAAAACCGTTCGTAAGCAAGCTCTGTCGGTTGATGAAATACTTCCTCCATTGGGAACCCGACTTAAGCAGAACCAAGCACCAGAGACCGAAGACAGCGACGAAGTAAAAGAGGAATCCAAGAAGACCACTCAGTCCCAGTATACCTGAAATGGAGATCGTACAAGCCTTTGGCAGTACAGGCTCTGTAGAAACCCACCAGCTGCACATCCTGAAATCGCGGCCATAGACGTGCGGCAATATTCCACGGCAGAAAGGTTGTTTCGGATAGCTGCGTCACTGTACGCAACGACCTCACTCGCCTTTGTTTCCTGGGTCTTCGCTCGTGCTGACATTGCCGTCTATCCTTGCCACAAAATTTTTGCAGACTTTTTTAAATGTTAAATTAGGAGGACTAAGTTTGGAATGAACCCAATTGTCAAATTCAATGCATTCACGAGTTCGTAGCATGATTTTTAGCTTCAAGACATAAAATGCTGCTTTGCTGACGCACAAGCAGCAATTTCACTACTGAATACATAAACGTATCTTGCAGCTAGCAGCAAATGTCAAAATGCTTCGCAAAATGTAAACAAAGAACAAAAAAAGAAGAACAAGGGTAGCAACAAGCAACAAAATTAGAAATTTTCAATCGATAGCCTGGCAACAAGCAGCATACAGCATTTATTTTTTTTCGTTTCCCATAAGAGCCAATGTAATTTTGACATTGCTGCTTGTTGCTGCAGCAAAGCAGCATTTTATGTGTTCAGGCTATTCAGATCCGAAAGGGTCTGCTGAATTAGCGTGGTGCTCACATTTAAGCATGACTCAACTAAAATTTGTAATCACTAGAAAGAGTGTGACCCATGGTATACTTAATGCTTTAAACACAATTGGAAGCACTAAACACTAAATAGTTTTAAATCTCATTTTCTTACGGACAAAACATAATCAAACCCCACGAACAAAACACAAAATCTGTCATTGCCGTCAATTCCTGTGTTGAAATGTAAACAAAGGAATAGCAAAAGAAGAAGATGAGCCCGTTTGCCATAAGAGTCTGTGTAATTTTGACAGTTGATGTTGTGTTTTGTGCTTCCAATCGTGTTTAAGGCATAATTTTTAATTTTTTACTCTGTAAGCACCTTTGCTCCTACGGCCGAACTTTGTATTGAAACCGTGCACTCAAGCATTTTCTAAATTTAACCAAGCAGTTTGACAGAATTTTTAAGTGCTTCCACATGTGATTGCGGCATGACGAAGTTAGTTTGTTGGCCAGCACGGTTCAATAACAAGGTTGAAGAAGTAAGCTGACATTTAAACTGATTACGAAAAAGTCGTTATTGCCGTATACGAAATTCTTTCAAAATCATTCTGTCACTGCTATACTCCTGTTTAATATTTGGAAAAAGAGTTGCCATAATTTTTGTTAAATTCAAAATTAATTAAATTCGAAGACTGTGAAATTTCAACCCAATTCTGGCTTTGCCTCCTTGACGAAATTTCTTGCTTTTGGATTTAAATATACAAATAAAAAGAAACTATTGTTTGATGCAACCATTGCAAATGCTTCAAAAGTATGGTTTTCTTGGCTTATTTCCTGGTTGTTTTGGTAGAGGAATATGTGGGCCTAGTTATTAAAAAGTCTCAGAGCCACAAATTTACCTTTATAAATACATTCTGGCCCGATTTTGAACCACTGTTTTTGTGTTGAATAACAAAATACAAAATTGTTACCTGTTTCAGTTCCAAATAAATATAAATAGCCTTTTTAAAGGTTTAACTATTTAATCGTTTTATTAAGCAGCGTTTTAGAACTTACAACAGAGAGCGTTCTGAACTTACAACACAGAGCGTTATGCAGCCGTGTTGGGCACCAGAAAAAATTCTGCAACGTTATTTACCTCATTGCTGTCCAGAAATTGAATTCATTACGGTTGCAGGAACGGGCAAGTAACGAAAAAACAGAATTTCTTCCGTACGTCATGCTGGTATTTACCGGTAGGTAAACGAAAATTGCAATTGCCAACAATTGCTCAGAAATTATTGACGTAATTTGGGCTGAGGTAAGATTTAACTTGTAAAATATGAAACCATCGTCGGAAACACGTTAAGTGAAAAATTTCATTTGGGTTGGAATTTCAGAAAACTACAATTCACTTGTGTTATAATTTCAAGCTAATAATAATAATATATATTATGTTTTTTGTTTGAAAACGTCAGCGACAGCGCACATTTTATTCATCCGGAACGATGTTCTTCTCCAGCCCAACTGGCTGCGCTCCATAAATTAATTCGTTATTTTGAAATTTACATTCAGTAGCAATTTATAGAGAGGCGCCTCTCCTGATCGCTTATTTGTTGTTTGTTATAAACAAAATGGTCGCTGATGGCTGCAACAAATAATCTGCTAAACTGGCCGGGGTTCCAGAACGCGCAGCAACACGCGCGGGTGGTGGGTAGTTTCGTTGGCGGGGGCGAGTAGGCGAGGCGCGGTCGCGAAAGCCGCTGCTTGTTTCCAAATTTTAATTGGATTTAAATGTTTTGTTGCTAATATTATCAATAAAATATATAAATGACTAGGCAAGCAGCACGAGTGGCTGGTGCGAGCGACCGCAGACCGCAGACCGCAGTGGCGAAGCAAAAACAACGAAAACACTTTAGCTGAAAAGTGAGCCTGTAGTTGATAGAAAGGCCATGCGGAGGTGAGGCTCCGACGCATTAACACGACGTCAACGCCATTGCGCGGCAATGCACTTGTGTGTGTGATGAGTCAGACAGCTGTCGCCTTTGCTGAGCAGCGCTTCGAGCTGCGTCGGTGCGACACAAAATCAGCGGTAAAAAACGCTTCATTGCATTCATCACACTTCGTCAGAGCTGAATGAAGAGAGAGAAAAGAACAGCATTTGCTGAACTTTGCGCGGATTAGCTGACCACATTCGATGTGGTTTTCAAATTAGTTTCACTTTTTGCTAGAGCAGAAATAAGTCATTAAAAGTTTCCGAAGTCCGTCTAAAACCGCGCGGACGCTGCTACACTTCTCTCCCTAATGCAAGTCAGACGGGCAAGGCAGACAATATATGCAGCTTCTTCAAGAATTCCGGTTATAAAGTTACTAATTTATTAGTCCACGAATAATATGACGATAAGCTTGTCATTAGTTTTCAGTCCTCCCAAAATCACACTGCAGTCCGTCAGGGATGTCCGATACTCTCGCCTCCTAATTAATTGTTACAAACCTGAATGAAAGGTCTGAAATCCCTCATTCCTGACTTTTAAAGGAATGAATTGTAAACAAGTGAAATTCCTCTATTAACATCCAGCAGCAGTTAACATTTCGCCCAACTGCGCTCTATCGGCGCTCCGCTCTACATTCTTTGATTGTGCTGGCTGGCTGGCTCTCTGCGATGCTTCTTCGCCCAGGTAACAAACAAGTGTGTGTGTTTTCCGCTCTGTGCAGCGCGCAGGCCGTCGAAATCGAATGGCAGCAATCGATGTAGGCGATTGGAAACTCCAGCTGCAGCTCATGCCTGCCTGGTAAAAGTCGAACGAGTCGATGCCTCCGAACTGATTTCTGGCGTATCGATGATTGCAAGTGCGAGTCGGTGGTCTTCGGATGCCAATTGTGGTGTCCGCTGAGCGGTGAGAAAAGCGTTTGATGAGAACTGTCGTGCCCGTGGAAGGGGCGTGGGTTGGGGTGATTAGGACTCGAACAGTTTCGGCGTACATGTTAACACCCGCGCCGATTATTGCGCTGTGGCTGCTAAACACTGGAATTCCCTCCAAATACGCCTCGCAATTCTACGAAGTAGTTTGTGAACTTGACGACGAACGCAGAGAATTCGGCCACCTGCTGCAGCGAAATACGTTTCTCTCCACAATCTCACAAAGAAGAAAAGAGAAACCAGAGTCTGGTTACCAGACATAATTGCTTACTTGATGCAAATGTGTGTATGTTTTGAGGGTGTGTGTAGCAGTAGCGGGTGCACGGATTTGTAAAACGGGTTCGTTTCGAAGCCAACCTGTTTTAATTTTCCAAGAGTCTCCGAATTCCAGCAACATTTTTCTTTGAAAAATGGTAAAATTATGAATTTTTTTTTCTGAAGGGTTAAAGAGCGCCAGTGGATTATTATGTTGGTTTATGACTTCTAAATTAAATTTATTATTCGGTGTTTATTAGATTCTAATATATTTGTGGTATCGTCGTATATGTAACGCAAAATATATTAGAATTTATTTCAAGATTTTCGACCGTATGTCAACTAGAATGAAGACTAACATAACAAAATTTGAAGAATTTGAAGAATAACATAACAAAAAGTAAATAAACAATAATAAAGAGTTTACTTTACTCTTAAAGTCCCACGAGAATAAGTTTCGTTTACGAAAGATAAGATTGGCAGACAAAAAGTACGCTTTTTAAATAACCCAACGGCGTGCGTGACTAATATTAAAAGTCTTCGCAACCAATAACGGAGAAATTCTGGAAATTCGTGCATTCATTAAAGATATTAGATGCTTATGGATGGGGGGAGTTTGAACCCAAAAGCTCCCCCGCGGGTTTGCCACTGGTGGCTAAAATGTCTGTTAGTGGAGCACATATTAGTCTCTCTTGCTTTCCTATTCCCTCTTCGTTCCCCAAAAGCCAAAAAGCATCAGCACAGCAACCACACACACGTTGACTACACACACCACTGACGCCCGATTTCCAGCGGCCGCCGCCTGTTGCTGCTCGCAACTGTTGGCCTGGTGCTCAGACTTCGACGACTTCCCCACATTGTTGAGGAATTATGTGTCTCCCAGGGAGCTGCGCTGCATGGCGCTCGGGAATTAGGCAACGAATGACTCTTCTAACGACGAGACCGCCGAAGAGCGTAGCAGACGCTCAGTTGCCGAATGCACAGCAATCGAATAGGCGGCTGCCTGCCTTGCCTCTCTGTGGTTGTGGCAGCTTGATGTGCTCCACCGTTTTATGCTGCTACTCATTTCTGCGCTGCTATTCAAAAGGTTTAAAAAAGTTGCGCAATGTGTGCGATTTTTCAGCATCGCCTGCCTGTTCTGGCGCTGTTTGAAAACGGCTGCCGCCGACCCAATTGCGGCGACAAGCACATGCGGCAGAAAATAGAAAGCACAGCGGCCGCCGCCTACTTTGCCGTCGCGTTGTTGCAGACGGCAAGCGCCGGCAACACGCCGACTCACCAGGCTGCCAGCAAACACAGCAGGTCGCTGCTGAGCCGCCACTGGAAAAGTCTGCCTCGGCCAGCAACATTTCGGCGACGAATGTTGTGCAACATCGAAGAGCGACGACGTTAGCCGCTTCGAGTCAGTCGCCACTTCGCCACGGCTTTAGCCAGCGGATTCGCCTGCGTGCAACCGAGCCGACTCGACAAACCGCCGCAGATCTGGTCGAGCAAACAAACATTTTGCTGTCCGCGCGAACAGGAGCCCAGCAAGCGGCAGCAGCTGTCTGTGTCGCCGGCCGGCAGCGCGCATCCATGGAAGCCAGTATTTCTGGTGCGCGGGCCCACAAAATCAGTCGAACGTTAGTTCGTGCATCGCACTTGCACTTGTTGCGCTCCAAGTTTCTGCACCAGGCGATGCAACAAAGACTCGTTGGACGCAACCAAGGCGACGATTTGTGTTCATTCAGCAACATAAATTCAGCCGCACGATTCAAGAAACTTGTTTTGCTTACTACGAAATAAAAAAGTGTGACTTGTGATTGAAAGAGCGACTGGTTGAACTGCTTTTATTCTCTCACGAGTTTGTGCGCGTCTTTTGTGAAGTGTAAACAGTTCATTCTTTCGTTTTGATAAAGTTAAAGTTGGGTCGACGATTCCGTTGTCATACACGATGTCAGCGATGATTTAATCATCGTCCTCACCTCTTCCTCCGCTACTTCCTCTTCCACCTTTTCCGCCTTTTCCGCCATCGCCACCACCACCTTTGCCGCCGTTGCCTCCACCGCCGTTTCCACCACCACCGCCATTGCCGCCGCCGTTGCCGCCACCACCACCGCCGTTGCTGCCACCACCGCCGCCGTTGCCACCACCACCACCGCCATTGCCGCCGCCATTGCCGCCGCCACCAGATCCGCCGCCCTTTCCACCACTGCCGCCTCGGCCGTCGCCACCGTCCTCACCGTCCTCCCCTTTCGAGGCGCCCATAACTGCGAACGACAATTTGACACAGAGATGGCGTCACATTTTTAGGCCGCGTGCTGCTCGCGTTCACACTTACCAGGACTCAGTGCGACGCATCCCAGGATGAGGATGAAGATAAGCGTTGCCTTCATTTCGAGAGATGCTTGCGAGCCGAGCGGTGTTCCAGCGGGTATTGAGCAGCACCTCGCAGCCGCCCGCCTTATATACGCAGAATTGAAGGGTGGAGAGCTTCCATCGGTGGGAGGAGAGCTGCCATTGTCGATTCCGTGCTCGTATTTGCAACCCGTTTGAAAAGCCGGCATCAAACGTTACGAAGAGCAGAGAGCAGAACAAAGCAGAGGTGGTGTGAACAGCCAACCCACTCGCAGCAGCATGGCTGGCAGGCCCCGGCGGCTGTGATCACAATTACGAGCAATTAGAATCGCAGCGCAAACAAGAGCGATCTTCGCCACTGCAAGGTGCGCGCCTGCAGCGACTTGCGACCGGACGACTTTGAAATGCGAACTTGTAATGCAAACTCCAGCGCTCCGACCGTGATTTTGTAGCTGTTGCGACATCTTAGGATTAGAAAAGCTAATGTAATTTAATGACTGATATATGTTTGCAAACGATGTTCTTGCATTTCATTAAATAAATAGAACTTGCGACGGAATCCAGTCGAGACGATACTCGAGAGCACAGAATCTGTTACGTGGTTGCTGAAAGTGTTCCACAAGAATGCTTGTGCGCTTGAATGTGTGTGTTCGCGTACTTTGTGTCGAGACAGCTGCCTTCTAACGCCGAGCTTCTGATTGCGTTGGTGTGAGATGCGTCCACGGAGGAATTCGGGCAGAAGCCGAATACGAGAGAGACGCCAGCCTCTCTGAATAAGCTGCGGCCCTGGTAGGAATTCACCGAGAAATTTCAGCAAAACACAACGACGTGCACGTACAAAATGTGTGTTACGTCGCGTGGCGTACGATGCCGTGATGAGTCACTCACTAACAGAGGAACGCTAAAACGCGCTGCCCACCCACCTCTCCTCAGATCAATTCAACGGACTTATTTATAAACATTGTCAAAGAAATGTAAGTGCGTCCCGGTGTACAGCTACATAAAAGCGGAATAAATATCGTAGAACAAGGAATGTTAAGTCAATGTTGGACTACTAAGTTATCTTGTAATTTTCGTACACACAGCAGATACCAATAAACCGTGTTTGCCAAAAGATGCGGAGAGCTCGGCCGATTGCTGTGATACACGCCTTCACACTCGAAAACACTCGCCATGAGAGCGCAAGAAAACATGCGCACGGATCAGCTGACTAACGAGACTCGCGAGTTGTTTCAGTGTGTGTCCGGGAGCGCGTCGAGCGGGCGGTCGGTCCTCCATTCACGCCGCTTCTTGGCGTTTGTTTAGCATTAGAAAGTGTTGCTGTTGCTTCTGAGCACCTGGTCGTGAATTCACAAGTCCTCAGTTTTCTAATGCCAGTCGACGTCCGGTGGCGGCGGCTAGCATTGAGCGAGCAGAGAGAGAGAAAGAGAGGACTCCCGCTCTCAATCAATTCTATAACTTGCCTTGGAATGAGGAAGAAATTTCACTGCTCTTCACGGATTTCACTGCGTTATACAAATTTCAACAGAAGATTGATTAGCTGTTAAAAAAAGTCCTTAAATCCTTTATAATCGCTGAAGTGGGCGAGTCCTGGTGGTATTCTGGTATTGGTGTTACATGCTTCGGAATAAACTTTCGTCTTAATGTCTTCTATTGTTCATGAGATATTAGCTTTTGAATATTTTTGAAAGAGGTGCTTCTTACTACTTTTGAACAATTGGTACAAAAAGTAGGCGTGGTTATTGACCGATTTCGCCAGACAGACAGCCAAACAGGCAGACGAACCCGTGGACAGAGCTAAGTGGACTCTAATCCAGTAAAAACTAGTTAATAATTGTTTTTACTTTTAATACAATCATCGCCTGAGTCGTGTAAATCGACGTGTTAGCCGAGTATCTACTTTGTTATTGAAGTTATTTTAGTGTGCAGTATATATGTGGGTATTTACGAGGCGGTTCACATATACACACACACACCTCACTGCCAGCACGTACTTCTGAGATTTAAATAAAATCATCAACAAAGCTTTTCACGGCTCCAGCGTTTTGCTAATTTCTGTATTGCGTGTCTCCAGTTGTATCGAAGCTGTTCCCAACTTGCAGTTCCTGGATTCACTCTAGGAAATCGCATAATCGGCCGGTTAAGCTTTTGCTAAATATTCACTGGAAATGGTGGAAGTGACCCTTCAATCTTCAGAAGTACTGAAAGTGTAGTAGAAGAGGTATATTTGCTTCGTATGATTCGAATTCTACAGCGATAGGGTGTCTTTATAATGTGAATATTAATTTATTACATGTGAATATTAATTAATTTATATTATATTTAGTGGTTTGTTACTCTGGGTCACATTAAAACAGTTTGGGGAGCGCTGGATTGCAGCGCAGTTAGAGGAAATCTTAGTTTACATTGATTGAAATCTAATTTACATTGAAATTTACACTTGAAGGCTCACACTTGAAGTCAGCTAAAACAGCTGATAACTGGAAATAGTTTACTGAGAAGCTCGTTACTGGAATTAATTCACATTGCGGGGAAAATTTATAAGATGTTGATTACAAATAAATTTGATTGCAAGCATATTTTGATTACAGTAGTATGAGTACTAAATAATCAGTATCAGTACTAAATCTGAGGTGTATCAGTACTAAATAAGATTGTCTTCAATTTGCTTCGATCGATAAAGAGTCTATTTTCCACCTCCGCCTCCTCCCCCCGCGCCACCACCACCACCACCACCACCACCACCACCACCACCACCGCCATAACCACCAGGCGCCCCAGGTCGTCCAGGAGCACCTCCAGATCCACCAGGGCCGCCAGAACCTCCAGGACGTCCAGGAGCCCCTCCAGATCCTCCGGACCCTCCTTGGCCTCCATAACCACCGAATCCTCCCGTTCCATCGTTGCCTCCAATTCCCCCCGATCCACCAGGTCCTCCATATCCACCAGATCCTCCATATCCACCAGATCCTCTTAATCCACCATATCCACCACCTCCAAGCCCCCTACTGCGGCCGTATTCGCCATTGAAACCTCCATTGCCCCCGTATCCATCTCCAAGATCTACGTTTTCACCTGCTTCCCCTGTTTGACCAGGTGCTCCCCTGCCTCCCTCAGAACCACTCCTGGCGGGAGATCTCGCACTTCTTCTCGACGTACTTATGGGGTTGTCAAAAGCTATGAATCTGCGGTCTCTTCCTGGTCCAACTAGACTCCCAAGTAAGCTGTCTTCGCGAGGATTCACAAGATATGAGCCACCGTAACCAAATCCACCGTTGCGGCCTCCACCACCGCCGCCACCACCGCCGCCCCCACTGTTACCGCTTCCGCGACCACTTCCATTACCACTGGAACTACTGTAACTGTAACTGTAACTTCCCTCACCAGCGTGTGCATTTCCGTGGCCGCCATTTGGACCGAATCCATACCCGTAGGCACCATCTAGCCCCTGGCCGCTTCCACCTACAATCAAGGCGAGCATTACTGACTGCGATTAAGTTTCCAAGGACAATCGGATCTCACCTTTAAGCAGCAAAAGGCATCCCAGTGCCAAGCTAAAAAATGGCCAGCTCTTCATGTTCTCTGCGCCAAGTAAGTGTTGCGACTGAACGGGAACGGCATCCGGTCGCATCTATATAAATCTCGAGGTTAGTGCTTCCAACCCGCGAGAAGCGGGGCAGGAGGTTACATTCAACAGAACAGCTGACCACAATGGTTCTACGTGTGAACTAGGGAAGTATAGTGTGAATTGAAACGTTCAAAATTGACAAACTTACCTCACTTTCCGAACAATCTAATCAGCTCGAATTGATAGCTCTTCTCTTACTCCCGCGCTTTTGTGTTCCTCACCAAATAGAGTTTCAGTTGAGGGAGAGTTGTGATTAGTGTCAGTATGTCGCCATCGCCAGGATTGTCGTCTAACTGCCATAATTCCACCTACTGGTTTCACCCAAATAGGCCTCGGTAACTATTAGTGATCAATTGATACACCTCGGTAACTCTTCAGTGGGATTGAGGCGATTCTTTATTAATAGCTCTGTGACTACTTCAAATTAATTAACTTACGCAATAAAGATGTGAACTTCTCAAGTCTTGCTACATTGATTATAATTTCCTTAATCAGTATTTCTCAAGCATTAATAACTAAAAGCGAATTGAATTAAGGAGATTAATTTTTCTACGGAAAAATGAGAGCTCAAAAATAATGATAATCTAAACGAAAGCGCTTTTTATTTAAGAATATTAAAGTAAATATTTTAAAATGTAAGTGTAATTTGACTGACATGTGTGTACGCTGGCCAGTAGAATTTCAATAGAATTTCATTGAACTTCTATCAGAATTCTAGAAATAGAATTTCAATTAACTTCTAGCAATCATGACCAAAAAACTATTTTGCATTTTTATTATTTCCTACATTTAATTTGGCCCGCCCTACTAATTTCACTTTTGAGGAGCAAAACGGATGTTGGGGAGCAAATTTAAAGCGGGTTTTAATTTTTTGGTTGCGTGGGTAAAAAGGTCCAGTAGTCTTGTCCAGTCCAGGTCCAGTATAAACCCCTTGTTCGGCCCTCAAGGTGTTCGCGAATAGAGTCTCAGTTACGATTGTCTATACCAATTTTGGCTCTTCGAGCAAGGGGCAAATCGGTCGACCGAGATTCGTCTCTACTCGAAAACATCTTTATCCACGTTTCCGGGGTTTCTTCACAAAACAAAAGTGCAATTTGAGGACGCCATGTGGGGCGCGCTCGTCCTAAATGTCGACTCGCAGTTGCGAAAGATCACAGCTGGGTCGTGGGCGGAATATGGGGGTGTGGTCGACCAAACTTTGAACTCTACTCGCAAGTATTTTTCCGTGGATACACACTAAGATTCCTTATTTATTTCTTTTTTTTTGTTTCGGACTTTTCCTGTTCAGAAATTCAATGAGAAACTGCGTCTAACAATTAGTTAAATTAAACTAATTAAAAAAACTGCAGTTTTTAACACCCATATTGAAGCAAGTTTCCAAACACAGTCGACTCTTCCCTTGTTTTCTTATCAATGGGAAATGTGAACAAATTAGCTGTTATGGACGCTTTTGTTTAACCAATAAAAATATTTGCGAGGCGAAGCCAATTGTTTCGCGATAAGGAGCGCCATTATTACCGAGAAACAGTTTACTTTATTCAAATGTGTCGGCTTTTAACTTGTGGCGTTTTACACTCCGTATTGTCACAAGTGGCTTCCGAAAACAGGGAAAGAGGAAGCAACGCTCCACAAATATTTAAGTAATTGAGCGGTATATATACAGGGTTAGGCGATTGAACTGTTACCTATTCAAACGACCATATATGGCCCAGATGGAAAATGGCCCAGATGGAATAGTCCATCGCATTTGCATCTGGCGAATTCGAAAGCCATTGTGTGGACGAAATGAAGTGTGGAACATGGTTTTCTAACCATTCTTGGTTCACACGAGCTTTGGAATGTCCATGTTGTACGACCGAAATGTTTGCGTGCCCACGGCTTTGAAGCAGCTTCCAAAACATTTTCCCGATAATAAGAAGTCGCATTGACTTTGACACCCGATGGAAGCTTTGAAGCTCGATGAAAACATGGATGGACAGCGTCCATCGGCGGTCACAGCTGCCCATAGCATTACTTGAGATGGAACGTTACTTCGGGTTGGCGTTCGCGTTCGTTACCCCATATTTTTCTCGGCACTGATTCGCTTCGTAGTCATTCTGCTTTCTGAAATGTCAGTCGCGATAATCGCAGCTACTCGGGCAGGCGAGTGTATATAAAAGGGGACCTAAAGATCAGCTCAGTCAGTCGTATTAATCGACCACAACGGAAAGTCATGAAGTTTTGGTTACAAGTTGTCCTGTTCGCCGCTCTTTTAGCAACGATATTCGGTACTTGAGCAATTGTGGTCAAGCCTCTGAGCCTTTTAATTTTGATGTCCACCCTCTTTTCTTAGCTGCTCCTGCGACGGGTGGTGGAGGCGGTGGTGGAGGCGGAGGTGGCGGTCGAGGCTGCTCATGTGAACCTGGCGGTGGTGGCGGCGGTGGCGGTGGCGGTGGTGATGGAGGCGGCAGTGGACCCGGCGGCCCTGGCGCCCCTGGCGCCCCTGGCGGCCCAGATTGTGTTTTACCTCCATGGATGAAATGTTAAATTTTAAGTTACTCTAAACCTTGCTGATTTAATTTCCGAAATATAAAAACACTTTTTTAGTAATTTGCCTTGTTTTAACCGTCTTTACTACTTAATTTACGAAAATGTTTGCTTTAAAATTATATTTGCAAATATAATTTCAACAAATGCTCGATGCAACATTTGGTTGATGGAAGATTTTGACTAATTTTGAGATCTCTCAGTAGATCTTCATTCTTCAGATTCTTCAAGATAGAAAGACTTTTGCAGTCCTAAAAGGCTACTGTCTGGTCAGCTGTAGATCCTGATTGATATCATTCCAGCGATGCCGAAATAATCACTGCCGAGTATTGGATCAAATGCATCTTCAAATAAGCATTCCAAACAGAAAAGTGAGAAGCTATGTTCAACAGGCAGTTAAGACAATAGAAAATTCACTATTTTCAAAAAGTACTGAGGGATTTATATTGTATAAGCCTTTCATAACGCAAGTTGGAATCTATTAGAAGAGCTGTCGCGGGTTGTGGCGGTCACGCTTTTTCGTAGTTCGAGTTGGCAGCAAGCTTAATAGCAGAACCCTGACTGGGCCTTGAGTCCGGAATATGCCGCACGTCCCTAACATAGAATATATTTTCCGTATTGGCTGAGAATTCAAACGAAGAAAGAGCATCTTGTGTATATTTGAAACTTCCAATTTCATTTGTTGAACAACGATCAGTTTTAGTGAAGTTCTAGAAATAGGTAACGCGAGAAGATACACATGGAAGGAGAAAAAGTAAGGAGTGTTTCAGAACATAGCAATAATATCTGCTTTGGCTTATAAAGGTAAGCACATGGCATCTGACGGAAAAAGATTCTGTGCCACTAGTTTCAGCCTGAAGTTGCGGCTGTCGATAATTGTATGCCATCAAACTGGACGAGCTGGACAATCAACCAGAGAAGCGACCACCGAAGGACCCCTGAGTTCAAAAACCACCGCATAAGTCATTTAAAAGTTCCAGACTCATTGTGTAGTACGTTTCAGAGAGGACATCAAGCCCCCCCCAATGCGACAATAGGCGTCAATTCAAAATGGACGGGTTCAAGATGTTTTTGTTCATCTTTGTCAGATGTTTGTGTTCAATGACAACTCCTGCAGGTTTTGTCAGGAGAATAAGATTTGTAAATTTCCTGGGTCCGTGTTCGGCGCTTGCATGAAGACAGAAAGTGATATATCATGTGTGTCAATTGCGGGGGGTTATATGAGGAACTTTAAAAAGAGGTCTTGAGAGAGGTCTACTGAAACATTCTATACAATATCCACTGCTTCAGAAGACTCTTTCGGATCTCATCTTTCGGATTGCGGAAAAGAACGGATTATCGGCAAATATTTGTGATTATAGACGTTCGCTTTTGGGTTGCATACGTGGTTCGCATTAATAACACGAAGTGCATGGCACCGAATACCACCCCATGATTAGCTTCCATTGTTTGCCTTTTCGTTCAGCTTGTATTTACTCACTGCAGCTGTTGTACGGGCGAACATCCAAGGTGACGCCGCAACTAGTACGCGCGATACTGAATGCCAAACAAGACCCGGCCAGAAACGATATATTTTGTTTGCACACTTGTTCGGAGGGTTCCGTCGCACACTGCTGACTCGCCCCAGGGTAGGACTATAAAAGCCGGCGGGTTGTACTGTGAGCTCATTCCGTGCTTGCACTTTCCGGCGCTATGAAGATATTCGCCTACTTGGGTTTCGTCCTGGCTCTGATGGCCATGGCGCGAGGTAAATAACGTGACTCAAACATAGTCTCTCCTCTGACAGCCGATATTCGGTTTGTCGTTTCAGCGAATCCTGCTCCACTGTATGGTGGCGGTGGTGGCGGCGGCGGAGGCGGTGGTTCGTTTGGCGGCGGCGGCGGCGGTGGAGGTGGTGGCGGAAAGTAGATTTGCTCCTATCGACAGTTTGAAGCACCTGATTTGTATGCAATATCTGCGTAAATAAAAACCTTAAAAGCACGTTAAAAAACAGGGCACTTCTTAATGGGTTTAACGATGGGTTTAACTTTTCCTTGACTCTCCATGTATTACAACACAGGGGAATATGAAAGTATGTACGGAAAGCTCCTGCAAGCGACGTGAGTTCGGACAGTTCAATAAAAATTCACGTTGTGGACGCTCAGCTGCTCCTATTTAGGCTCCTATTTCGATAAACAGCCTGGACCACAATCAGAACCTGGTTTTTTGGTCTATACCGGAAGAGTACCATAAAAGAAAGGATGAGGCTAAGCTATTAAAGACAATTCACCCTCGTTCTCTGACCGAGAACGGATACAGAACGCAGACTCCTTTCTTTCTAAACTTATAACAATAAAAGTCCGTTTTTATAAAATGTCCTTCATTTAAACAAGTTGTGATTTTAAGAAAAGAGACAGAAGGTGTGATATTTTCCTCATTGATTTTGTAACTTTCGTAATGCAATCGGGTTAATCGTCGCCCTTCGATCCATCCTCGCCGCTGGATCCGTTGCCGTCCCTGTCGCCGTCCCCGTCGCCGTCGCCGTCCCCGTCACTGTCCTTGCCCGGGGCTCCTGACCTTCCCGACCCCCATCCACCGCTGCGACCAGGAGAACCTCGCTCTGGCGTGGCATAAGCAACTGAAATGGAGGAAAAATCAACGTTTACACAAACGCTGCGAACTCAATGCAATTTAAACCTACCACCGAAAACGGACAGAACTACGATTAAAAGAAGAGCGAATAGACTGAATTTCATCTTGCAACGACTTAACAGACCGCCACAGCTGAATGCAATGAAGCTCCAGACCATTTAAGGGCTTTTATAGGCGTCTCAGCCCGACCCTCTGTGAGAATCAACGATCTTCTCCCAAATCTTCCGGGTGTTTTACGATTTGTGGTGGCAAAGTTCTACTGCGAATACATTTGTATTTCCTTCAAGTGTCTCTGTGGCGCGACTATTCAGCAGTTGGTTGCGTGTTTATTAATCTGCGGTCAGAGTTGATCGTTAAAAAAAACCCGATTGATCAGAGATATTTCAGTCAGATCAGATCAGACAAAACATCAAAACAGTGTAAATCTTTGTACGTTCTACAAATAATTGTAATTTGCCTAGAATTAAAAACAAGCAGGTCATTTGATGACTTAGCACATGGACTGCGCTGATAGCCCCGCTGCAATCTGATAGCTCTGATCCGTCAAGCTGATTAGAAGGGGCGCAATGGGAAAACCGCGCGCTATAATCGCCTCCCAGGAATCGATTTTGAGACGTGCGAAGAGATGCTAGATGCTGCTGCTGTTTGGTTAGAATGTCATTCCATTAACGAATTCCTAGAAATGTCAATTAAATCGGTGATAAGAAGTTTAATATGTCTACGATTACCTCGCTCGCGATGCTTCCGAAAGTAGTCCGGTCAGCAACAATGCACTGATTATCAACCGTCAGTTGACCACTGACTGGGTGCGAATCTAAAGAGTCCCTCATTCTCAAAAGTATGTTCGACGTGTTGCACGTAGTCAGTCGTCTACACGGCGATTGTTCTTGGCTGCTTCCACACTCCTGAAACACTCCTGCAACATTAGAAGTATGTTGAAAAAATATAGTAATATTGTAGCACATATAAAACTGCGTTTAATTTATATATTAATAAAATGGGTTTACGAAAGCAGTCGTTGTTAAGCGCGATATTATTTTCTCTCTTATTCACACGCCAAGTCCGAATTCATTCGTAGAGTGTTCTGCAATCAATGAGATATAATTTCACAATAATTACAAGTTTCAGTTTAACTGCGGAATCAAGTGTTCACGGCAGTCCTATCGTAACAGGAAAACTAAACGATTAAGTAATCAAATTTTGCACTTCATAAGGTAATTCAATTCACCGCAAGCAATTCATCGCAACGGCAGTCGGAATGCAATTCACGGCAAAGCGATTCATATCAGAAAATGATTCAATATTTCATTCGTAGCCCAAAATTAATTTGTGAAACTAAAAAATATTTCGTACACGTTTCTAAAAAAGATTTTTTCGCTTAATTTCCTGTATTTTCAACGACGTTATTTCTGCATTATTTAATATATATTATTTTCAACGCGAATTGCTTTTTAAAGTCTGTATATTTGGAATCTGTTGCTTCAAATCAAAAGCGAATTTGCGTAATTTTGTAAAATGATACTGAATCAGGTGACTGAATTCCCGGCAGACGGCATGAAAAAGCATTCATCAACGCGACGAGAGACGCGTTCTACCTCGAGATTTTCTCAGTGATTACCGAACCGAAACTCGATTACTTCCCCGTAAACAAAACAAAATCTATTCGGAGATTTCAACTGCGATTTTTATTAAATTTATAATGAGTGCATAAATTTGTTAAACGATGTCATCGTCTTTTTCAAGTTATTTTGCTTCACCCTGTCGCAGTCTAAACAGCTGGAGAGGCGCTGGTGTGGAACAACACGTGTCACTCGGCTTGGATGGAGTGTTTTCGAAGGGGTGGCGGCACACCTCCTCCGTGTGTACTTTCTGTCATGTCAGCACCCGCTGATGCAATACACGCAACCTTAAAAATTGCGGATGTAGAAATCTGAACAGGATAACAGAATCATGGCGGTCGGTCGAGTCGTTGGTTCTTCAGTTCCCGAGCGCACAAATACACACGCAGGCCGGTCGAAATAGGTCTTCTGTACACGGATGGAATTTAAAATCATGTTTGTGGATAGAGAAGGCTGCGTGCAATTGTATTGTAAGTGTTGCACATGAGATTCGGTTGACACTTGCAGGTGCAACTGGAAACTCTCGCGCTGTTATAGCTGTGGACTGCAACGATGCGGCGCCTAGCTGCCTCCCCTCTCCGGCTCCAGCGCCTCCCTCTCCGGCTCCAGCGCCTCCCTCTCCGGCTCCAGCGCCTCCCCTCTCCAGCTCCAGCGCTGTGTGACGATACAATACGCGGGAAATGCACGCGGAATTAGATTTCCCTGTGTTGAGGCTGCCTCGGCGCGCTTGGTGTCGCTGCGTTCTTGGGCACTCGTTTCCGCGCCTCTGTGTTGGGCTGCGTGGTTCTGCCGAAGTGGCTAAAACTTGTAGATGTTGCGTCGGCTCTTTGGTGTTGGAACTGCCTGTGCCACTCCACGGTGCGGAGCTGGTGCGTCCGTCGCCTGTTGCCGCTGCTGCGCTCCCAGTCGGAATCCACTACTAAATTTCAGCCCGAATTCGTATACCGAATACGTACACGCAGTGTTTGCGATGGTATAGCGAGCGTGCTTCACACACGGTGCCGCACTGACACTGTTTGCTTGCCTATAAAAATGCTCACCGGGGTGTTTGTGTCATCTGAGGTCGGCTATACAGTCGCGCAGACTGACGCCAAACAAGGAAAGCAATAGAAAGGGCAGAGTGTGCTCGACCGAAGACTGAAAGTAGTGAGAGAGCGAATATTCTGAAGCGGTATTTGAATGTGCTAACGTGGAAAACACACTCCCTGAAATGGCTTCCAGTGGAACCAACAACAGAGACGACAGCGACAGCGACAGCAACAGCGACAGACGACATTGAGCGGGACCTCGCTCTTGCGCCGAAGAGAACAAAAGCCAGCCATCTCAGCAGCCGTTACATGCTGGCCTCGTGGCAGCGTTCTTGGTGTTACCGTTCGCCGCCTAACAAACACTCTTGACATGCTTCGGTGGTGTGCGGTACACATCAAAAGCAACACTCGGCGTTGTGTCGCAGTGTGTTTGTTGCCGATTTGTGTAGCCGCGGTGTGTTTGTTGCAATTGAACACAAAGCACATTTGTGCACACAACACATTTGTGCACACAACACATTTGTACGCGCGCACACACAGCTTGCAAGCAGAGCGTACTCACGCTGTACGTGTGGCGTGTGGCGTGTGGCTCACCACCGAAGTCATGGCTACACACGCGAGACGCACTCGCCGCTTCGGAGTCTGCGTGCTGCCGCTCGCTCCTCAGCTTCAAGAAGAAGTCTAGAATTCGTAAGCGGCATTCTTGGGCTTCCGCGTCGCAACACGCAGACCAACGCTGCAGCCACCAGGCGGCGCTTCGCACACCGTTAATCGCTGCTTCTACGATGCACAACACGTATTCACGTCCTGCTGCTCGAGCACGAGGGCGCGCAGCTGTTTGCTGTCTTCGTCGTGTGCCGCACACTTCTAAACGCTGCTCACATTCACACGTGCGTCCGTGCACGCCTCGTGTACGGATGGCGCACACGGATTGCACTTCGCCGAACGGCGAAATTCGGTGTGTGAAAATCGCATTAGGACAGCAGAAGTTTTAGGAGGCCGCCGCAGATCCACGTCCGCGCTTGTGGTCGGCGACCTTCCGCACCCCCCGCGCCGCCAAATACCAGCAGACAATTGCGCGGAGCATTCGAATCCCACGGAGGAACGTGCGTGTTCACGGTGTCACCCGTGTTGCTGAGCAACCCATCAACTGCCGACACCTCGTTTGTGACACCAGCAGCTTCCGCGGATTCTCCTCTCGTTGCTCATGCGGTTGGCATGGCATTACAAGTGTACTGTACCGCTGTACCTCTGTACTAATTTGCGAAGTTAGTCTCATGAATTAATCTACGCTTCTGTGGTCCACCACTTCTCTGCAAGGAGAGACAAACTGGCCAAAAACGAGTCTTCTGGCGGCCGCGCGTAGGGTGCTCGCGGGACGCAGTACGCCGACTTCAGTTCCCCACTCGTTGAAGTGTTCTTCGGTTACGTTGTTTGTGTAGCGCACACAACACCACTCTGCCGGTCTATTTGAAGTGGGTGAGCGGCTTCAGTGATAACAACAACAAACACACTGGCACACACCTGCGACCGACCACACCAGCAACACCGTCAGCAGTGGATTTAGTATGTGAAATCGCGATTAGGTTCTCATGAGACGCAATAGGAATGCGAGCCGAACACACGTGAGCGAGAGCGTGTGAGTGAGAGAGAGAGAGAGAGTATCGTCGACCTCCACAACAAACACCACACAACTCGGCAACAGCGTTTCACAAGTAGCGACACTTTCATTACAATGTGCAACAACGTTCATGTGGCTGCCAACACGCGCGGTTGCATGTGTTCATGTCACGGCTTCTCTGCCAGCACAATGCCACGAATACACACGCTGCGAGTAATACTGCGATACCGTAACCACATGTGAGGCGGTGTAGAGAGTGGCGGTGTAGAGAGCGGCGGTGTAGAGAGTGGCGGTGTAGAGAGTGCCGGTGTAGAGAGTGGCGTCGCACGGCGCCAGGCAGAGCTGAGCGGGCAGGTTGGTGGGAGGAATGCCTCCGCCGTCGGCTGCAGATGCAACGAGATGCCCACCGCAGGTTAACTGTAACTGACGGAGGTGGAAGCCCATCGCTACTCTGCACTTTCTTTCTCAAATGCGAAACTTGTTGCTGCGCGAATGTGTGTTCGAACCTTCGCTCTACTTGCTCTTGCTCGCTGTTCGACGCGCGTGAGTTGTGAACACGAGCAGACTGCAGTAGCAGCGTAGCAGCAGAACAGCGCGACCATGTCAAGCAGCACTGCAACTGCAGCATATTCACGGCAGCAGACTCGCTTAACGACGGCAGCCAGTCGCGCTATATATATTCGAATACATACGACTTAACAGGTCCGCAGGAAGCGCAGCACTTCAGCCGCCGCGTCACAGCAGCGTCTGCTAAACTCGAGCCACGACATAGCAGTGGCTACCCGGCTGTCAAGGCGAGCGGCGCTCACATGCAAAGCAGCAGAGAGTGGCTGAGCGGGGAGGTCAACACTGCTCAGCGTTCCACGATCGGCTGACGTCTCGCGCTCGCAGCAGCCTCGCGAGTCGGTTATCTGCGACGCGCTAATAATTCCTTGCATTGCTGCGACGTGCCAGCGTCGGGCTCAGCTTCGGAGATCGATGAAGTGCTCTCCCGCCCGCTTCACTGGCAGCAAGAAGCTCGTCGCGAGTTGCTTTCATTTCACAACTGGCTGCCTGTGTTTTCGGGTCGCGGACCACGTGCAATGTTGCCGCCGTCCGTGTCGCTGCACGCACTGGCCTCGGCCATAACTTGCCTGTGCTCCACCGGCCGTGGCGCCAACTTCGCCTCCACGGGACTGCAAAATGTGAGCAGCTCTCCACTGACTTGATTGAGTGAGTTTTGCTCGTCGCAGCTAACGGCTAACGGGACTCTTTTCGGTGTTTTCAGTTGTCGGCAACGCAGAGCGAGAGGTGAGTGTGCACGCCACGCGGGTTACGTTGAGTTCCAGAGTCACGCAGCGCCTTCTCTTCCCTCGCACCGCAGCTCGCACGGCCTGCAGCAGCAGCTGACTCGAATCGAGCACCAGCAGACAGCGGCACTCTGGCTGCTGGCGGAGCACCCGGCCGCTGCCAGCTGGGACGCCACTTCGCAGCCCCTGATGACTCCCAGCCACGCGCTACAGACGGTCCTGTCAATACTCGTCTGCCGTGACGCCGGCTTGCAATTCGACGGCCCTCAAAGGGTGAGTCAACACCAAACAAATTTTGTCCTCACTTGTGTCGGTCGCACAGTGGCAAGTTCTTCAAAATCTCCCCGGCATCGTTGCGTCTCTTCAACACCGAGGAAGAGGAACGGAATAGCGAGGAGAATTCATCATTCCGTTCCGTTCTCTGTGCGAGAAATGATTAGAAATCCTCTCTTTTCAGCAGACGAACCACGACGCTACAGACGACCGCTTCAGGGAGTTGAACGCAAGATTGACCACGATCGAGCGAACGCAGGCAGCAATACTGCAACTGCTGCGACCAGCAGCCCTGCAGCCGGCATCCACGGAGGCCCAGGCAAGTGCTGCAGCCGCGCCTGCTTGCAACACCGCAGCCAACGCGACGCAAGTCACGCGCTACGCACTGAGCGACGACCTCAGCTTCGACGTGCTGTGCATGAACTCCTCCGCGCACGGACCGGGCTGGCTGGTGGTGCAGCAGCGCTTCGACGGCCGCCTGGACTTCGACCGGAGCTGGCGGGATTACAAGGAGGGCTTCGGCGCCCTGAGCGGCGAGTTCTTCTTGGGCCTGGAGAAGCTGCACCTGCTGACGCACCACTTCGAACACGAGCTGCTCTTCGTGTTGCAGGACTTCGAGAACAGCACGCGCCACGCACTCTACGACGGGTTCGCCATAGCCGGCGAGGAGGAGCACTACGCCCTCTCAGCAGTGGGCCAGTACCGCGGGGACGCGGGCGACTCCTTCAGCGCGCACAGGGGAGCGAAGTTCTCCACGTACGACCGCGACAACGACTGGGAGCCGCAGCAGAACTGTGCGCGCAACTTGAAGGGCGGCTGGTGGCACGCATTCTGCCTCTTCGACAGGTGGGCGGGGGGGGGGGGAAGCCGTCGGAGTTTCCCGAGGCATTTCTTGGTTGTCGAGCGATAATCTTTCGTTGTTTCGTTGCCAGCAACTTGAACGGCGAATACATTGGCGCGAAGTACCCCGACGACAAGTTCGCTGAGGGCATCCTGTGGAAGCATTTTCGAGGCTACGGCTACTCGCTCAAATCCGTGCAGATGGCGATCAGGAGGAAAGTTTAGGCGGCGGAATGCTCGCAAAGGCTTCCACTTCGATTTCTCACCACAGTTGAGTGTCACTCATAAAAATTTACGAGGATTTCACAGGCATTTTGAAAGGCATTTTGAAAGTTCTCGAAAGGAAAAAAATTTCGTGTACTATTTTTAAAAAAGTTTTGTAAAGTTTATTTGTGTTTTTTCGGATTAAGAGGGAAAATTTTATACTGCTTTCAGAAAATGTGGAGAATTTTGGAATTTCCCGAAACAATAAAAATTAACCTTCCTCATTTTTAAATCTCAACTCGAAATACTTCTCAATCTACCTCAAATTCGATAGAATTGAGTGAAGTAGAGGGGGAACCGCCGACAACCTCGCGTGCATCCCGTCTAAGCGAGCAATTGAAATTGCCAACACCGCGCGATAATTTTCGCTCGTGTCACCGACGCCGCCCTCTCTAGCGATGCTGCTACACAAGAGCTAAAAACCAGAAAGACGGCGAGAGAGCGAGCACGCGCAAAACGCAGCAACAAAGTGCTGCTGGCTGTGTATTGAAGTGGTCGTGGTGGGGAGCGGGCGACAGCTGGAGCCGCCGTCTAATCTCATCCAAGCATTTGTCCAGCATTAGAAGCTGCTGCTGCTGCTGCTGCTGCTGCTGCCGCTTCTGAGCACCTGGTGTGAAATCCGCTCGCTCGCAGTTTTCTAATGCCAGCCGCGTCGCGTCAGTTGGCGCTGCAGAGTGCTGTCGCGTGCTGCCACGCGATGCAGGCGGACGACGAGTTTCTTCTCCACTGCGGTTGCGGTGGTAGTCCGGCAATTTCAAATGGAATTGGAATTTCGAGGCTTTGTTTTTATTTCAGATTAGCTTTAGCTCAGATTTAAAAACGCGCTGCTGCTACCCACCCACTCAGTAGCAGAGGGATGGACGCCTGTTTTAATTAAGCTCGATTTGGCAGATTTTCGAAATAACAGGCTGTGAAGAAGAGAAGAACTTTAGGACGATTTCGAGTGTACTTTTTAAAGCACATGCTTCGTCCAACGGTTTCGCTTAATAATTCAGAGGAAGCAACAAAAGCCGCTCAAAACTCTTGAATAAAAATGCCGTTAATGATGCTTCAGTATGATGTGTTTTAACACACGCATTAATTTACACGTTATTTTTATTTACAAATATGCATGTGTTACACACAAGGCAACAACTAATGAGTTTCTAGTAATGCAAAATTTAGCTGTCTACGCAGAGAGCATATTGGGCGCAGCAAAATATTTCTCTTCCCTGCAAAACCCTCAGAAGGGTCATTGAAAACTCTGACAGTTGAAGTTGAAAAATAGAATTGCAAAAATAAAATTGTGCAAGTCTCGTGTCAAATATTGTGTTTTCTCTTTACGTCTTCCTGTCTCAGAGACGATGTTTTACTTCAACAAATTTCAAAAGTTCAAAGTGCGCCGGGTATCTTTGTTACTAAATATTTTTTGTTGAAATTACAAGTTCTGTTTTTCTGTTCTGTAGTGCGTAAATTAGGCTCCACGCAAACAAACTAAATTAGTTGTTATAAATGTGAAGAGCGTTTACCCTCCCAGGGAGGCATTCAATTGCTGATAACGTGTTGGAGAACTTTTTCGGTTGCTTCGTCGACGACGTTCATGAGTTCGCGTCGACTTAAGGTGGCCCCATCGAATGGAGCCCAACGACTTTTTGGCAGCTGGGAGCGCAGCCGTGCCTGCAAGCGTCCGCGAAGCGAAGCACACGCGGCCCCACATTCACTTGTCGCGGCAGCTCCAAAGAGTAAACGAACGTCGGCAGACACGAACACATGAGCAGCAACAACACTACAATTGTTGCCTGAAGCGCACTCATAGATTATACACTCGTGTAAAAGCATTTGTGTGAAAGCATTTGTGTGAGCGCAATTTCAGCAACGACATTGAAAGAGAGAAGAAACTCGCACACTAAGTAGGCTGTGACGTGATGGAGCATAGCTAAGCTGGCGTCTCCCATCTCCGTGCTGAACACCGGGAGAGCTGCTCGAAACTACACTAAAGCAAACCACCTGCTGCTCTCTGAGCGCCTGTTGTAAAAAATCACTGGCTCCGGTCTCATCGCTCATTTCTTAGCTTACCAACGAGAAAACTCAGTCGGGCGTCTTAGTCTGACAACAGCCGCCAGCAGCAGCGGGGCGTTTCTGTCTGCAGTCGCAGCACCACAGCATTCGCTACGCTGACGCCAAGTCAAATGAAGTCAGGCTAGCTATTCGCACAGATTTTGCTGGTGCAAACTTTGGTTTCCTGTTCCCGTGAGCAGCAAGGGTTTCTTCTTCACCATTCACCATTCAGGCAGCTTCTTCGGCTGTTTGCGATGGAGCGCCGCTGCTGTTTTGGCGCTGCTTCAGTGCGACGCTATTCGTCGCGCAGCACTAGTCGAGCGGACGGTGAGATGCACGCAAATCCGGCGAGTGTTTCGCTATTACCAGTTCTGAGCGCCTGGTCGGTGCAACGAAAAAAGTTACCCAGAAGTATGAATTCCAGTGATGCCTGCACGTCCGTCCGTCCCAGCGGTGAGTGCACAGGGTAACGGCGACGACGAACTGAGCTATCAAAATTGGCATCACTTCACACAAGTATTTTTCAAGCGAATTAACCACACGTAGACTATTTCAGTTAATTTGTCGTTAATATGTGATAAATGTCAACTTGCACATTCGGTTATGGGAAAATTTGAAGTTTATTCTTCACGATGTATTTACGTCAAATAAATTCGACAGAAATCCATCCTTCCACTTCCATTTCAAGAATCTTTTCTTGAATAAACATTCGCTATTTTAACATTCACATTTTGGTCCAAACCTTTCGAGGAAGCAACTTTTAAATTTGCTTTCATATAAATTTATGTGACTGCAGTGCTTCCATTTCATTCTACCGGGAAGGTTTGTAGAAAAAATTCCCTTCATTGTTAGGCCGAGAACTTTTCATACTGTCCTCGTAGCTAGAAAGATGCATGGACGTGTGTCCTTGCTATGTCTTGCTTGCAAATTAGCCTGAAACTTGTGGACTGCAAGGAGAAACTTGTGCCCCTTAAAATTTGAAGGGCTCAGGGGTTTCTTGCTCTTCACCGACCTAAAGCAGGCTTTTAACAATTTCCTCTTTAGTGACAAACACGTTAACTGGATTTTTATTTCACGACCTTTATGTCCTTCGTATTGGCGTCAGTAAATACAGGTTTGATCATTCCACTTCTATTTTATAAATTCTTTTAGAGATTTCAGAGCCCATGGGAGCTTTCTAAGGGAAATTTCAAATATTCAAATATAATCCATATTTAAATACGTTGTGGGGTATTTAGATCTTCTTCTGGCCAAAAGCATCACCTCTTTCCGCAGAATTGCCTTTATTTGTATAAATTTACATGAATATTTTCAATATAATTTAAAATAGGAACAAAGAACAAAAATATAAAACTCTCGATCTCGAAAGAAATGCCTAAACGAAGTACTTGTTATGGAACAAATCGAACTTCTTGAAGTTGAGTGTCCTGAAATAAAAGCAAGAACTCAAACTATTTCATTTTAGTTACTAAATTTAGGTAACATTATAAATTATTAATAATTATAACAGACGTTTGTGATGCGAGGTGCTTTTTTCTCGGTCGATTGTGTCTGCGTATAAAAACCAAATCTTTTCCTATAAATAAACAATCAATATTTCACAATTGTGTTATTCAGTACAGTTATACAGTATATATCAGGTAAATAAATATAGTTTTCTCCACACTGAATACATATGAATTCTTAATATTTATACGAATACATCAAACAGCGTCTTCCTATTTCTAGTAATATCTAGCAATAGTTGCATAAATAAATGCAGTATCTTCGGGGAGACCGATGAGTTGGTGGAGGTGTTATGTTGGTCGAGGCGTTTCTTTCGTGTACCTACAATCTTGGCTGCAAGCGCCAACTACCTCTCTGCCTTCTCGTAAAAACCTTGGAAATTGGGCAGGACATCTGAAAATAATGCAATTTGCACTAAGGTGAACTCTGGAGTGAAGTCTCACATGAGATGTTACCAGGTGTCCTATCATGTTTTTTACTTCGATAGTATGTCCTTGATTTTATCCACGCTGTCCTCGAATTTGCTCTGCAACTGCTTGGTCGTGCTTTCGTCCTCGCGGTAGTAGAAGAAGTAGACGAGGACGCCCACTATAACCAGGATCACAAACAAAGAAGTGATGACGCTTATTAGGACGCTGAGTGCGCAGTTGAAGCAGCTGTGGGAGAGAAAAAGCCAGTTAAAAATAGTTTTCATAGAGCTGTGTTTCCATTAGGTAAAATTTAATAGACAAAATTGGCCCACCTGTCAGTCTTCTATGTACTTGACAAAATGGAAGGCTAGTTGGATAACCCCGCTCTGATGACGTGTCAACGTAGTAACCATAAATTGTTACGCATTCACTTGTTACCTCAAATTGTTTCGGAAACAAATTGGATTCATAAGCTTCAAAGATTTTCAGGATTACGGGAGAAATCCAGACATTTTAGTTTATTTTGAACTTGAACTAAAAGCCGAGTATATAAAAAAATAACTTTTCCCCGTATACCCCAATTTTCCGTAAATCCCCAATAGTAGGTGGCCTCAGCGGGGGTGCGAGGAGGGGTTGTTTGAAGTGACATAATCCCTGTTGGATAAAACCATCCCCAGTTGTCGCTGAGCACAAGAGACACGCCGAAAACATTGCGCGCCATTCCAGAGGTACAACAAGAAGGACTTGAATTCGCATGCCAGCTGCCGAGGATTGTCTACCCGAACTTGCTGCTGACTTATCCTGCATGGATATGGAAGAAATTACGTCATTGAGTCGGCAAACGGCGCCAAGTCGGTCTGGCGTCGCACAGTTGATGTCATTGAAATTCAGTTTCCAGATCAGGGCTTCCCTGTCGCAAATATTTTCTAACGAAACGCGTGGTTTTGGTACAGTTAATTTGACACACCATTAGTTACATGCAATCAGCAGTGACATCATTGGCACCAACCCTTGTTACAAGGATCTTACGTCCTTGAAGTGTAAACTGTATTTCGAGTGCATAGTAGCACTGACAACTGTAAGAAGAGCCCTGCCACTGACCCAAACTACAACTTCCTCCGATTGGCGATTCCTCTGGCAAAAAACGCGACTTTGCCAAGGAGAGAACAGCGCAAGGGTTGAATCCAGGCAGAGTTTACACTATAATGTGATGAGTTATACCGAATAACTACGCACATAACTATGAAAAGCAGCCAGTTCAGTTCTACCTGGTGGAAAATACAAAAACACGCCTTTTGGCTGATCTGGACATGGAGTGGATGAAAGAAAGAACAAATAAAACCTCTCTAATGCTACTGCAATAATGTAAGACTGCTGCACACATATCTTTGATGCATTGTAATAAGTTCTCAAACTTTAACACTTCTTTTATTATTACAATTCTTCTACTGTATTATGATTCTCGTAGAACTCCCAGTTTAATGTCAATCCCGCGAACAGCCAATTATTAGCCAGGTAATAAGTAGGAGTCTAGAGTAAAGCGAACTATTTGTTCAGCTTATTCAGCTAAGCAACACTTAAACTGCTTTCAGCATCGTGTATCCGAGAATAAACAACGCAATTTACGACTGTTTAAGAGTGTTCAAAATTAATTCAGAATTTGAATTGATTGGTGTTTCGTTTATTTGAAGAGACACGACTAGAAGTATCTCGTGGATATTCAGTGCGGCAGACAGACGTCGAGGCGAATACTCACCAGCATGCAATGTTTTGGGACAAACACTTGCACATCTTGACAGCTCAGTTCAGGTCGTTCGCCTCAGTTGTTTAGATTAAATTGCCGGGAATGAAAGTAAAACTGGACCTGACCTCTCAGTGCACAGCCAACTCGACGCACTACGAAAAACAAACCCGAATCGTTGAGATACGAGAAACAACTGAAACGCGTCCACGCTTCTACGAGTGTGTAGAGCAATACAGCCCCGAAAAGAACAGAACAACAACGACAGACGCAGCAGAACATACACAACTCACTCACACTTGCAACAAAGTATCTGTGTGAACACGCACTACGGCGAAGCGGTTGTGCTCTGTCTCAATTGAAAGCCATCCGAAATGGGAGCTCAGAACACGCGCAATTCCGTGCAGGTTGGTAGTCGAATTGGCTCCACTCGGCTGTGAGAATGAGAAAAAGAAAGATTCGGTCAAAGCCAACCACTGGCGGAGTCAGGATGGTGCTTGAGGTGCGTTGGCTCCCAGAACTCCTCCTCCATAAAAACTGCCCATTATTATGTCGAGTATTTATGTACGGTGATGTTTATGTGGAATTTCGATGTTTGTTCATATAAGAACTACTGGATCTCTGGACGAGTATATTGAATATACTGAAGTTTTCTAAACACTGCTATAAACGTTGTATAAAACGCAAATCTATCGAATTTTTCGCGTTCCGATAAGTTTGCAATTTCATAAAATATTTCTTTCATCAAAACACGGTCGGCCATCTGTCGACAAATAAATAGATGCGCTGGAATTAAATCGAAACCGACCCTCTTTAACTGTCCCATATAAAATGAAGAGCGAGAACAGCAAAGCGCTATGACAATTTGAATGATTGTTATTTATCTGGAGTGCTTATTATTTAATGCGCTTTCGTCGCTTGTACTGTGTTTGGCAGCACTTTTTGTGCTGAAAGGAGGGTTGAAACTGACAGAAAAGTCAAACTGCCATAAAATGTCCGAAATGTCCCAAATGTCAGTTTCTCAATATTTCACCAGGCGCTCAGAAGAGGCATCAGCAAATCAAAGTGGCAAACAGATGTCAAGTTCAGCCCGCCAAGGCAGAAGTTCTGTGCGTTTGTGTGCATGGCGCTCGGTGACACGTATTAGTGTAATTTATACAGAGAAATTTGTTGCGCCCTACGCGTGGTATTATACGACGCGAACAAAATAAGAGAGGGTAGGCATATGTTTTCAGATTATGGCGTTGATAACAGACAAACCCTTCGGTAGGTAGACAAATCCCTACCTACTAAATGGGTAGAGTTTTACCTATTTTGTACGCTAACTAGCTGGACTTTAAATGTTTATAAAATGTTGCTTATTTTACTAGACAAATTCGCTGGTTACCTGTGCGTATAGACATTATTTTTGTGTGGCAAAACCTCTTCTAACCTGTGGTTTCCGCTGCTAGTTACTAGAGTAAGGAAAATCTAAATTGAAAACACATCCAAAACTTCTACTATAACTAGTAGAACAAACTGAATACAAATTCCGTTGAAATATTAAAATTTGTAACTTCAGTGGCTTGTCACTTTCCTTTTCTTCTATTAACTGGCTGCCCATTTTAAGCAACGTGAAATCAGTTGTCATTAAGCAACCCGAGTTTAAATTATGACATATTTGTTGCTAAATTTATAGAAGGTATGGAGTTCTTTGTACCAAAGATCTCAGCCAGGAATTCTTGCAAACCGAAGTGGTTCAATAAGGAACTTATTAATATTAATGATATGAAAAATAAAGCGTGTAAACGTCTCAAGAAATTTGGTGGAAGTCAAGACCTTATTAAAATGACCGCATGCTTCAAAATAAATTTGATTGTTTAAATAGATTTCTATATAAGAATTATATTTTTCGAATTGAGCAAGATATGAAAACTAACAGCAAGCTATTCCGGTGCTTTTGTAACAATAAGAGAAAATCGGTTGGTGTTCCTAAAAGTCTCCCCGAAATTTGTAATCTCTTTGCTGAGTTTTTCCAGTCAGTTTATGTTTCTTCATCAACTAGTTGGTCAGGATCAGGAGAATCTAATTGTAATAATTTTGAATGTGACAACTTACAATGAGGTTACACTGAGGTTTTGGATGCAATAAAACTTTTAAATATTTTTTAGGCAATTTTAATTTTTCGTAAGCAATCACTATCAACTGGTATTTTCTTGTCTGCATGGCAGAGTTCCTTCATAATACCCATTCATAAATCTGGTTATAAAAATTATGCCTGTAACTGTAGGCCTATTCGTACAATTTCTACGATACTTAAAGTACTTAAACAATTAGTCTGCAATAGGTTATCTTTTATATTAAGGTAGATCTACCTCAACAAATTTAGCAGTATTTTGCAAATATGTGTAAAATGTTTTGAAAGAGGGTTTCAGTGTGACGTACGTGTTATTTACACGGATGAAATAGGAAAAGCGGATTTGATAGGATAAATCATTGCTTATTAATTGAGAAGTCTGAAATATCTGGTTTCCGATCCAATATTCTACAGAAAGATCAAGGAATTTATATATGTGCAGCTGCTTAACTTTTTTCCGACTTTTAGACTTTCGCTATACTCTTGGTAGTACTTAATAGGATGGGTAGGAGTTGATAAGAAGGATCTTGGAGTTATATTTGAACTCCAAGAGTTCTCCAAATATTTTGCTAATCGAATGAAGCGTTTTTATATTGTCAACTGGAAAAGTTCAGTCTTTCCAATATTTCATCACATTTTCAAAATTCCTTAGCCCTTTTCTTAACTGACGGAAATGGTCGAAACTTGGAGCAGCAATTTTTCAAGTCCTCCAACTTCTTCATTTCACCCATTTCGCTAAAACGCCAATACAAGGTATATTTTCAGTCGAAGAGACACGAGTTTTAGTCATTTACATTGTAATACTTTATTTGAGTGATAAAAATTGTTGAGGGCTTCGCTTGGCGAAACCCGCCTACAAAGACAATACATACAAACATTACTTACTCTATTGTAAATTGTAGACTATCCCAAAATTATCCTAAGTTAGTTCTTAGAAGCTAATATGTACACATCAGTAAACATGTGTGTGTAATTGCGCAACACGTCCGCTAAACTTAGTAGTTGCGGGCTCAGAGCCCCTCACTAGCAATCACACAGCTACACGTCCCATATGGCAGGACTTTGAGTTCCTTTTCGTAACGATACGTGAGTATTAGCGTAAATTACAACTATGCGCTGGTACATGCGGTCATCCCGAGCAGAAGACAGCTTTGTAGGGAAGTGGGCGAGTATGGAGTTCTTGAAGGGAATGGGCAAGTATGGAGTTCCTAGCCTTGCGGCAACACTACGAAGTACTATAGCCTGGTGGACCGATGATCCGCTTTATATACACGTAGACAGACGTCCGTCTGACACCTCGACTAACGTGCTGCGGAGAACCGAAAGGTGGTGGTGATCAATTATTATTACTTAGTTGTCATAATATTTCGTCTGAAATGTCGTGGACTTCGTTCTCGAGAGAGTGCGACTGGCTATGCTCTGTGGTGCACGCTACTTTGTTACGAGTACTGCGGTGACTCGCCGCCAGAGTTGATTTTCTTGACTCGACTGACGTCGTCGTAGGCGATCGAGAAGACGCTTTTCTTCTCGGCGATGGGATTGCGGCGACCCATGCTGTTGAGCAGCGAATTCATCGCAATGCCCGAATCGTGGTCATCTTCGAGAGTCGACACGTTCAGCTTCTGGGCCGTGTGCATGGGTGGATGTGCAGTGTTGTGGTCCTCCACGTAGAGGTTGATCTTGGCGTTGGTCACCTTGATCTCATTCTCTCGTATGGGCGAAGGTTTTGGCCTCGTCAGCCTGCTGGACGGTTCTTTAGGGGTGGCAAATGGGGGAGTCTCTGGGTACATGTAATGGGGCAGTTTGGTGGGTGCCACCGGTACTTCGGGAGCATGTTCTCGTTCGAAGCGGTGTTCAGAGTGCTGCACTAGTGGATGGTTGGTCCCCGTTTCAATTACTGGCTTATGTTGTTTGTTCATGGCGATGTCTTCCTTCAGGAACCGACCGCCTTTGGGTGGAGACCTGCGAGGCGCGGGTTCTGGTTTGTATTTTTCAAATTCAGGCATCTGCGCCTCTTCGGGTTTGACGTTAATGCGCGTCCTTGAAATGCGCTTCTCTGCACCAGCTCCGACTCGTCGCTTGGTTATAGACTGACCTCGCGAAGAATCCGTCGATGTGCGGCCATTAGCGGCAGGCTTCTTTTTTCCGTAGTACCATTCCATGTATTTCGGCACTCCTCGCGCACTCCGTTCGGCAGCCTCGTCGCCATCGAGCAGATCGGTTTCGCTCTGGTATACGCGGTTCTTGATCAACCGTTTGGAATCGCGCAGTTCCGTAATGACCTCTGGGACATTCGTGGCATTGCTACCACTTGACTGATATTTAGATATGGAAATACGGCTCTGGGGAGGCTCTGACTCCGTCTGTCCTCGCTTCGAGTAACTCCGTCTACTACTGTCCCTTCGCGAAAGTCTAGTCCTGGCGATCGGTCGTTCCTCCTTCTGCTCTAATGGCCGAGAAGAGTTGTCATTATGCGTATTACTGTCTGCTGGGCCTTCACTGACATGGACCTCTAATCGTTGTTTGTTCCGATCGTTGCCTGGGTGATAGTCGTCGTTCTTGCGCTTCGGTGTATACGCGTTGCTCTTAATAACAATCTCGTCAGCGTCGGAGTCAGCCGAGTCTCCACCCTCATCATCGTACCCGTACGCATTCTGGTCGTACTCTTCGCCGCCCGATTGCTCGTAGTATTCTACTTGCTCGACTCGTATCTTCCGTTCCCTGCGATCGTCCGGACTGACCTTATCGTCGAGTGAGTCGGAAATTTCCATGAGCACGTCTCGATTAATCGCTTCCGAGCTCTGTTTCAAAGCTGCAGCACGTTGTTTTTCTTCGGTTTTCTTGCGCCTTAAAATGCTGGCTCTTGTCTCGCCATGAGAACGCAGTGGCTTCTTTGGCGGCGAACGTTTCCGACGCTCGTAAAACTCATCTTCTTCTTCTTTGATTGGCGTTCTTATCTTGCGTTTGACCTCCTCCACCATCACAATGCGCTTGCGTGGTTGGCTCCCGTTGCGATACTTCAGCCGCTTCTTCTGTCTCTTCCGCTTGATCCAGTAGACCCCCTCGGGGCTGTTCGGTGGGCTAAAACGCACATACTCGTACTCTTCGTCAGACATGGAGTCGTCGTTTTCGCTGCGAGCTTTGCGTCGCAGCGTCACACTTTCTGTGCCCACTGACGTCCTTCGGAGGGAGCTTGCGTCGGCGTCAGTCTGTGTGCCCGCCTCGCAGTCGGTCTGCGTGGCTATCGCCATGGACTGTCCTGGAAGACTCTGCGTTTCCAGGGCAACTTCCTGAGCCACATAGCGTTCATCCAGTTTCTCCTTTTCCATAAGGATCTGACGAAGGAGGGCGTTTTGCTGTTTCAGCGAATGCTCCAATTCCTGCGCGAGCGACTGGTTCGAATTTGAGAGCTGCATCTGGTCCGGGAGGCCCTTTACCTGTACACTTACAGCCCCCTGATCGGGCTGCGTGTGGATTACTTTAACTTCTGGCTCCACTTGCGAGTACACGATACTGTTTGGTCCCGATTTTCCAAGGGGGAATGTGTCACCCTTGAGGGTGGAGTTTTGCTGCACCTCGTTTGGCATCGACTGCATATATGTCGCCCCCGGCACGATTTGGTAGTGTTCCCGTATAATCTGCTTACCATCCGGCTGCTCCTCGATGAAGCGGCGCATGAGGATCTCCTTGCCGCTGTTGTCGACCATCAGTAATTGCGGGTGCGAAAGATTCATTTTCGCTGGCACGTTCACGTATATGTTGTCCTCGTCTGCAGCTGCCCCGTCCCGTGTTTTGTCTCTTGTCATGAGTTGCAGTATCTCTACGTTTCCGTCCTTGATAAAGTACTCGCGCTTGTTTTTGAGACTGCTACGCGCTGTGTTGTAGTCGATGTCGCTTCCCCGATCAATTTCGTGGCGGCGCATGGAGTCCTCGTCGATTTGGTGTTCTTCGGCCGCATAGCGTTTGCGTTGCTGCTGCGCCATCTGACGGTTAGCTTTACGACGCGGTAGATGCTCGTTGGTCTCGTCGGCTAGTTCTGGCTCGTCAATTACGTCTTCGATGTAAACATCACGGTCGTTAATTAAATTAGTTCTAGAGTTATGGAAACTAAAATGAGTATCGTCTTTGGCTGTACGAGTATTACTAGGGACAGGAAAGAATAAAAAATGGTGTTACACGTGGCTGACTGGTTGTTTGCTAAGAACTCACTTTATCCTAACGCGCCTTTGCTGCTCTTCTGCGGATCGGATGCGTCGTCCTGCGTCTGCCTCACCGCGCTCGCTCACTTCGGACGTGCGACCGTCTAAGACTTCGTCAGGCTGTCCACGGCCATCGCGGAACTCCCAACGGGTAGGCTTCGTTCGGGGATCTGGTGGCTTCTCCGCGGACCAGGCCTCGCGTCTTCCCATCCACTCGGCGACCTACGTGGGAAGTGAAGTAGAAGATTAATATCTCGTTAATTTATAAAGGTATGTTAATTTAAGAAGGTGTTTTTTAGGAGAAGCAGGTGCAGTTTACACTGAATTTCGGAAGAACAAAACTCCATCTGGTTGTGTTATAAGTTACTGAGGGAAGTGTTAAATTTAGTACTTGTAAATATTAGAAGCAAACAGCCAACTGTCTACGCACACCGGCCTTTATAAGGAAACGAAAAATCAGAAACTTAAAAACTTGCATTTCCGACTCGACCCGAAGGTCCAAAGAGTGTGAAGGACTTAACAGATGCGCTCTACGAGTTCTACGGTGAGTGTATAGCAAAGTTATTCGAAATCTACCTGAACAGATTTGGTCTGTTTTCCATTTGCCATTTCCCTACGAACCAGATGAACATCGTCTTCAGTTCTACTGATATTAACTATTCTTTTGCTACAAGAGAAAAAGAGAGGATTAGAGATAGAATGAATCGGGTATGAAGTGAGCGGAAGACGGACAGCTCGGGATGTCGGGGGGACTACGTGCAGTGAGGGCAGGACAGAGATGCTTATTATTTGATTATCGCCGCATCAACTAATATTCGCGTATGGCTTGCTCGAGGTTTCACTGACGATAGTGCACATCGCAAATCACGAAATCACGAGCCAGACAGTTGAGCCAAATAATAAGAATCACTTGAGTCTTGTGCTTAGAAGAGCTTCATTAGAAAGGCTTTTTATTAAAGAAATCCTTCAAACTTAGTACACTGTATTTGAAGCAATTTGCCTAAGCGTGACCGAGTCCTCGGCGGTCTTACCTGGTTGCGCCATACAACGGGCACCATGAGCAGATGCAGCACAACAACAAAATCAGTATAGTCAGCGCTACCAGAGTGGCCAGCAGGATGAGCAGCCAGAACAGCAGCTTGTTCTCGGCCTTGTACAGCGACTGTAAGGGAGTGAGAGTCTATTGAAATGCGTTATCTGGGTGGCTTTGTGTTTTGCGGTTGTACTCGGACTTACGTCGGTTTCATCTGCCTCGCCGCGCATCATAATGGCGTACGAGCTATTGTGCTGCGAGAGGCGCTGCTGTATCTGGGATATGTCCACCACGGAGGAGCTGTCGTACAGCACCGTAGCTGTGATAACGCTCCGGTCCTTCATGTCGCTTCCGCCACCAGATATACTTTTGGCCCCGGGCTCATCTTGGCTCAGAGGTCGGATGTCATGGATGACCACCTTGCCGCCGGTGATCGTAGACAGGGTTTCTTCCGTTTTCTCCTTATTTGGGTTAAGACCCGGAACGACGAAGGTCACGGTGCGTGTGCGACTTTCGGGTGGGTAGATTCTGACCATGGTGGTGCTGAAGCGCACTGGCACCCCCAGATCATAGGCTCGCGCAGTCAGCGTAAACATGTCCGGGTTCATGGGGTCGTCAGCGGACAGCTGCCTCCGGTTGCGTGTGTGGGCTTGCTTTCGAGAACGCAGATGGATCTTCTCACGGACAGTGAGTTCGCCGGTTACTTTGTGCAGGGCGAATTTGTTCTCGTAATTTCCGTTGATAATCTCGTAGCGCACTTCGTTGTTAGGTGCCGTAGCGTCCTTGTCGACCGCATGTAATATGGCGGTTGAGGTGAAGCTCTGCAGATCAGGCGCCAGAATGAACTCATACAGATCCTTCTCGAACACAGGAGTTTCGTCGTTCACGTCAATCATTTTTATCACTAGCGGTACCTGGGCTCGATTACCGGTCCCATCATTGTCACGAGCCTCCACGTATAAGTGATACTCCGGCATGATTTCACGATCGAAGCCGTGGTTGTCGGTGGACACCGTTATGAGCCCGGTTTCGGCGTCTAGGTTGAGCGATGTGTTCAGGTAGCCTAGGATGGCCGTGTAGCGCACTCGACCGCCTAAGTCAGCCGTGTCCAAGTCGTCAGCGTGCACCTGGACGACTTTGGTGCCGACTGTCATGTTTTCCGGCAACTCCACAGTGTACACAGACTGGGTGAAAACTGGCGGATTGTCATTGACATCGTTAATGTAGACGGTTACATTGACGACGGCAGAGAGGTTAGTAGCGGGACCCAACTCCTGCGCTAAAACCTGGAACTGAACCGACTGCCGCTCCTCATAGTCCAAGAGCACGTTGTCACGCACGCGTATCAGGAAGGAGGCTCTGCGTTCGGCCACGTTCGGAGAAATCTCGAACGTCCCGTTGTTGTTCAGCAGCGTTAGTGAGAAGACGCCATTTTTTCCCGTATCATCGTCGTACACCCGCGGAACATACGGATCGACGAAGGCCAAAGCGGTGCCCTGAGGAGCGTTTTCATCGACTCGCGAGACGTAGCTAAAAGTAAAAAGTGGTCAAATAATCGAACTTCAATTGGTTGTTATCAAAAAGCAGAAATGAAAGTTATTGTACGTATTGTACGGAATACTTACTGGTCGTTTTCGAAATACGGTGGCGAATTGGTTCTTTCGGGCAAAAAGAATGCCAACTGGACTGTGGAAGCCATCGCGGGTGGTTCATTGCGACCGACCTTAACCTCTTCGGCGATTACTGTGAGTAAGACGGGGTCCCCCACATGCGTGATGGCTGCGATATCCTCCAAAGGCCGCATGAGAAATATCTCGCCTAGGGAAGGAAGGAATAAACAAAAACAGATATAGTTAGCAGCCGATCGTACTTTAACAGTTGCATTAATTCCGAGTATACCATCGTTATTGCAGTCGACACGATGGCTTGAACGAGCAGTTAGGAGGAGTTGGTATTCCTTCTCTTGCTGGGAAGAACGACGAAATTAATGGGCGGTTTTGAGATTGAAATAATTCGTACAGCTCGAGAGAAAACTTATCTACTGAGAAAGTATTAAGACAGTAGAGAAGATGACTATAAAAGTAATCAACGTAATTGAAGAAATGTTGTAAGAAAATTACGGAAATTCAAAAAGCGATTTATTTTAAGATATTAATTTGCTATAATCTTTTAATAAATTAGTAAATAATTAATGAACGGATGTCTAAGTTTAGATCAGTGGAACTTAGTGCACCGTATGATTTTTGAATTCTTGAATTTCTTGTTGCAGACAAACAGTCGTCGAAAGCAGTTCGATGACCCTCTCCTATTTGCCCACAACCTCGCTGCTTCCACGAATGTGTCAACTTTAGTTATTCGGCGAGCGTAGAGGTGGAGTGGCTTGCACCGCATTGGCATGCAGTTATGTAGAAACATTGCAAATGCAGACAAGAACACAAAGCAGAAGCGAAAACAGAGAACTCGCCGTACCAACCGAAAGAGTCTCCGCCAAGCGCTCGGACTGCCAGCTCAGCGGCCCACTGCAGTCCCTTGCAGCGCAGAACCCGGGCCATCGACGGGGACAGACGACTCCGGCATGGACTCTGTTGTTGGCAGATGGTAGGTGGCGGCTGGAAGTGCACTTCCACCAGAACCATGACTAATCCTGCGACTCGGCTGCACTGGCAGGCTTCTTGGAATGTATTGTGTGAACGCGTACGTACACAAGTCTTGTCGGCTGAAGAAACTAACGTAGCGGTAGTGGTGGGAGGCCTTGAATGCAGTGACAGGCATCACTGCCGGACCGGCTCTGCCTTAGCTGGGGTGCAGTGGGGAGAGCAGAACAACAGAAATGGAAAATACGCGCGAGGGCTTAAGAGTCGCCTAAGAATGCAGCGAAACGTACATTTCGTGGAGCCTGCAAGTGGGTGTGGGCCACAGTCACTCACGTAAGAATTTCGAACACAAGCCGCAACAAGGTTTCCTCAAACGTACGACTTTCTGCACTCGCAGGACGGGGAGAAGCGGGCTTCGTTTTAGGTGTACAGATACCAGGTTCGTACTTCATGCTGGCTATTGCTTGGTGCAGTTGTTGCAACAACCGGATTTTAGAGGCGACTAACTTGTGACTAACAATGCCACTGCAACACTCAAAAATGTTCGCATTATTGAAGAATAACCTATCAAATGAAAAGAAGGTGCAAAAAGGTCGTTTAGTTTGCCTTTTTTAAGAACATACAAGTTACTGCCAGCCGTCGATGTCGAGAATCAAGGCATAGAATGCGGATATTCAGACTGAATGCGAATTCAATCAACCCAGAGCTGAGCCAACTCCATGTTAACCTTATCGCGGCTACGCAGAAGCTCAGAGCACTTAATACGAGTTGCTGGAAGCAGGGGTTCGTCGAAAACATACGCTTCGCTAAACGATTGACTGATGTCAGTCGCATCTCCGTCGTTCCGTTTTCACACAAATCGTTGCTGATACCTGACAAATTCACCCTTCACAAGTGGAAGCCGTTCTTCTCGGGAGTATCAGACGTCTACAGCCGGTACTCGTTCAAGTTACCTCGGCTACGTTGCAGGCTCGGCGGTGCCGCACTGCCTGCAACAGTAACACAACTTCGTCGGCAGATCAAGACAAAGGAGACAAAGAGATCCAATTGTGTCATCCAGATAAACTTAAGCGACACACGACTTCACAACGCCTGTCAATACGGAGTCTCGCTGGGAACCTCACTACAGGCCGACATGAACATCGAAGAGCAGAAACGCATCAAGGGGTTCACGTTTACTCCGCCAGGTGGTGCCTTCGGGTAAACTTCGGTTGTTCTGGGAAAAGGACTTCAAAGATGCACCGGGTTCTTTTCGGAACGCTTTCAACGGCGGTTCACAGAACCTGGCCGACCTAATGAAGACGGCCTGAGAAGGTCGACCTCCGAGCCCCAGCGTGGTTTCAAGTGTGAGAAAGGAAATATTTGCATGCCAGCGAAGACGCCAGCAGGGAATGGAACTCGAGTGCAGCACCGCTTATGTGCAAAAAGTGCAAACGGAACGTAATCGTAACAAAAACCCCGACTTCTTTCAGACGGCTTTGCAGCCATCAGAACGAAAGCAGTGCGCTGAGTGCTGCTCCCCCCGATCCCTTCCCGCTCGCAACTTATCACTCTTTAATGACTGCGGAGTGCTTGGGAAGCAAATGCGGAGTCTGTGCACACAAAAGCAAAGAAAAGTCAGTCGAGGTCTTGGCGTTGCTGTATTTGAAAAGTACATTTTTTTGTTCCATCCAGTTAAGAAGGGACGCAGATGCGATCCGTCGATTTTGTTGTTTGCGGTTCCTGTGAGTGGAACTCTAAATCTGAGTCGAAATACGCTTGCAAGTCCTGATTCCGGCACGGAAAGGTTATCAACCTCCTCCGGCTCACAGGCGTAGTCGTCCAAACACGTATAAATGATTTGCATGAACTCTGCGCATAAATAAGAGTCGCAGCCAGCTGTAATCCCAACCCGCTCCTCCTGAAGAATCCTACGAACAAGTGCGCGCTGATAAATGCGCTTCCACTGTGAGGGGAATCTGATTTTCAAATGTGCTGGATCAACGCGGAGTCCAGCGGCTGGCATGAGATGTGAACAATTTGTACGCATGTGCATTACAGCGTATTTTGACGCATGGCGCGCAACCGACTGACGCTGCAGCTCGAGCAGGCGCTGCATCAGATTAGCTGGCAACTCGCGCGGCTGCTACACAGAGAGAAAAGTCCGATTCTCGAGTCCCAACACAGGCTGGTTATGAGTTTTCGCTACACGAGCCCGCGGTCAGATATGCCGCTCATGAATATCTCAGCGGCTGTGCAGAGGAGTCGGTCGTCCTTCGGCTTGCGGTCAAGAAGCTGACAACTCGTGACGAGCCAGAGATGCAGCACATGGAATCCACTTATGCATCTGAATGCTGAGACTGCAAGCCGTGCATAGTTAAGAAGACATTTTAATTTCCATCGAAATACCTTTCGGCTCTCAGTAGCCTCGACTCAGGGACCAGCGCATGCATTTAATGGATTCTTGTTTGTGGATTCAATTATGCCGGGAACGCACTTTTCCGCGATGGTCAGCCAAGCTAGCCGTCCGGCCAGTCGCCTCAGCGAGCCGCTCGTGCTTGAGTTGAAATTCTAGGAGTGCGCGGGCCAGCCCGGCATAAGCGACACACACCACAACACAAATGACATCAGGCAGTAACAACATAACAAGGAAGGAACAGCGCAGCAGACTAGCAAGCCACTCTGCCAGCCACTTTTGACCGCCATGGCGCATAATGGCTCGTCTGCTTGCAAGCATTTTCCTGCGCTACCCGCAGTTCGGAGTTATGTTAATGCGCTGCTTGTTGACGTGACTGCTGCCGTTGTTGTGGCTGGAGTTGCTGCTTCCTGCTTGCCGAGTAGTTGCGCGGCAGCGGTTGCTGTTGTTTCACACGCGCGGCAGTCATAATTTTCGTAATATTCGTAATATAAAATCCATAAATGTACGTACGACCGAAGCAGCACCTTTTTCGCGAAAATGCACTATCAGTATCCAGCCGCCCAACTAGGATGGCTGTACGAAGCAACTGCACTCAGACGGCCGCGCACTCTTAGCTTCCGGAACTCTTAATATTTTAAAAGGAAACGCAGTGCAATGAGTCAACAGCATTCAGACGGCGTTTGGCCGTTTCACTGAGTCTTTGCGCCGCAACGCATTTCCAACGATATTCGCAGAAGTACAACTACTTACTGTGGAGCCCTGCATTATCTGAATTCAGCTCGCATTCAAAGAGAAATCGTCAATATGCTTGAAAACCATGCATGAATAAGTTATTAAAGTGGAGCCCATTCTGTGAAGAAAAGTTGGAGATGCTTCACCGATTGTTTGTTTAAGCGATCTACATATTTTTGCAACCTTAAAGAATTCCATAAAGAATGCGATTATTGAAAATCTCGAGGTTAAATAATCCGAATCCCATTGAATTGTATCGAATCTTTATCCAATTTCTTTCTTTTCCAAGTCTTATAATTTGCTTTAATACCTTATTGCAGTTATTTATTATAAGCTGAGGGCTTCGGAAGAGAAACATTTTATCACAGACATATAATATATTATTTGTCTGTGACTTTATTCATCTACATTAAGTTGGTCCTCGCCTACACTAAGAATAGAAATGAGTAAATGAATGATTCTTCGCTCTTGAAGTTATTCAGTGCGAGTTAAACGAGTATTAAAGTTGAAAGTTATTGAAATCATAGTACATTCTTGTTAGCTTAATATAGAAGATATTTTAACTCCTTATTAAGTTCAACACTTTAGGATCAATAAGATATCCAATATTCGTACCACGTATAAGTAAGGAAATCTTAAACTAATAAAAGTTTGTGTCTGATTGATTATTTCAACACTATTTAGAAAATAATAAAATTACCGGTTTATCTGTAGTTCCTAATATAAAAATAATTCTGATAATTTTTTAGGTGTTAAACAATATTAGAAAGTATTAAATTCATAGGCAAATCACGGCGATTTATAGGATATTTCTTTCTAAGTGTACAAAATGAAAATTTATAGTCGGCAAATATCCAAAAATCGATAGAAACATTCTCTAACCTGTTCTTCGCTGGTTTTTTCATACTGCATGAATCATTCATCGAATATTCGTGGTAAGGTTAATGGGAAACGAATAATGCTACCCGATAACTGAATAAGTATTGCGATTGCAGTCTATAAAACATCTACACGAGGCTTCCCAAAGTTCTGATGTCCCTTTGAGCCTTCCCGCATTGGGCGCCAAAAACTAACAACTTTGTTTTATTTATAAGTTCAACATATAGTTTATATAATTTTGAAAATGCCGCTCTTGGAGAAAAATGTCTTTAAATTATATATAGAGCCAGTTGAGAGAAGAACGGGAGAATCACCTCCGATGCAAGTTCAATGCTTTCCCACATCGTCTGTTTAGGGTTTTTCAGTAAACATTTTTTCGGTCGAATTATTCGCAAGTAGTAGGGTGGGAAGTCAGACAGATTTCTGGTACCTACAAATACAAGTACACACATACGCTCCACTGAAATAAATGCATCAATCGAGAATCCAACGATTATGTTTTCGTTCGGGATGTGAATACAGCTTAGGTTTCGAATATTGCTTTAGAAATTACGTTCGCTTAGCTGTCAATCAAACTCTGAGCGCTCACAAGTGGTGAAGTGCACGAAATCAGAATTTAGATGAGCTAAATGAGGACCGGTAGATCGACGATGACAACGAATTTCAATGAGCAGCACCTCGCAGTAAGCCTTCAACTGGAGCACACAACGTGAAGTTCAGCCTTCACGGGGCCCCTTGAAGTCTGCTTAGATTCCAAAATTGTTTGGGTTCAATGGCAGACAGCAATTCACGGGACAGACGGACTCAGCCAAGATAAAAATAGCGTAAACTTCTATTTCAGACGAGCTTCGGTGAAATCCTCCACTGAATTCCGCTGTAAACGTGAGTAGCAGAGTCTTAAGCTGGTCTACGAATGCTTACCGCTAGTGTCGTTGATGTCGAAGAACGATGTGAACGGATTCCCTTCTGACACCAGGCCGTATCTGACCTCTCGAGGACTTCCTTTGTCGCCATCTTCAGCATGCACTTGCAGGATCTGTAAGACGAAAAGAAAAAGAAGGTGAGTGAAGAAGGTACCGCAGCAGTGGAGTGAGATGAGTCTCAGTCGCGAAGGATTATGAGCGATGAAACAGCAGCTTCTAAAGTGTGAGTCGCGCAGTCACCGGCAGGATCCGCGATGTGGCATTCTTCTGGAAGTCTAACCTTTGCTAATCCATTTTGCCGAATGCCTCAGCCTTGAGAAAACTCAATTCGTGTATAGCGCACTAAATGGCGTGAATACCCTCAGGGTATCCGCCGACTGCCAAGGTTCTTTTCACGTTTCCCGTCTTAATAAGAGTCCGCCGCCGCCAGATCGCGCTTCTGCAGCCATAATTCTGGCTCGATTGCGATGTGTGCTCGGATATCCAACCCCTGGCTTAGCATTAGAGATAAACTCTGCTCTGATCTGAGTGAGAGGTTTACGAACGTCTTAGCAGTCGGCGCGAACCCGGCCTGATGATACGTGAAGAAGCCGCACTTCTTTTCGGCTGCTTGCCGAGGCTCTCATGTCCCGAATGCAGGCAAGCGGAATTTATTTATCATCATAAACGCGATGCAGCGTGCGAGCCACATCGCGGTTCGCGGTTCGCGGTTCGCGGTGAGCGGACAAGCGGAGTCTAATGGCAGCCGATAATGAAAAATAATTGCTCTGCCGGGTATCCCAGCCACCTCGCCTAGAGAGGCTCTCGTTCGGCTCGTTCGTTGCAATTGAAAGCCTTTTCATTGAAATGGCTAAAAGCGGCAAGATAGGGAACGAATTACCTAAACTGCTTTTATTGTAATAAAATGCATTTTTCGTGTACGCTTCGAACTGATCGAAAAGCGCACTTTTAGATCGAGTCTCGGCTTTCCTGCTCAAAGCAGGACCAGGCAGAATATAAGCTTTTTGAACTGATAGCATGCATGAACATGCCAAGGCAATATCATACCAATTTCTTGCCTTACAAAGACGAAGTTCTGCTTCTGCACTGCTCGCCCGTACAGTTTATCGGCCGTCAATGCGACCAAAATAATCTAATTTTATTGGTAGTATACATTTCTACTAAGCTTGTTAACTGTTGCGCCTCTTTTGAGAGTTTATATTATCCTGTATCTTGCACACAAACTGCGTCTGAAACTTGAACTTTTCGGCTTATTGCTTTGTCGTTTTATTTCCCCCAAAATCCTATTATTATCAGTCAGCCAATTCTCGATATTGGACCTGAAACGCGCCTCATCCCGCCCTCGAACTAATCTCATTCGGCCGATGATTGCATTGTTATCATGAGGCGAAATCAGTTACTATAGAATTATAATGACGTGACTTTGCATCAGCGTGCCAACAGTATAAAATCCTGTCGGATTCAGGGATAAAAACGGATGCGTAAAAATGCAAAATATAATTGTAATATACTACTGAGACATCTGACAACTACGAGTATTTCCAATGTTCACTCCAATTTCTCTAATTTTAGTGTTCTGCTCGTGAGCAAGTTTATACGGCGATGAAAGTTTAGTCCAGTTAATTGGCTGAAAACAACTTCACCACTTGGCTTTTTCTAGTTTTCCAATCGACCAACGGGAAGCCTTAATTACCCGATGAGACTCAAAACTACCTGCTCAGTAAGGTACCTCTGAAGCCGCTCAGAAAGTAATTAAACGTCTGCATTCCTAACTGTTCTTAAAGCTATCCCTTCTTCTCAAGTCTCCGCGCCATTCCACCACACGGTCGCTCTCGACTCCTGGATCCTCGCGCGGTAGCATCCGCTTTCACACGACCTGATAAATCAGGTTGCATCACATCATCAGCGTTTCGAATTTCACTGGTTCCCACAACTTAGGGTTCTGCACCGGCGCAGACTGGGCCGTCCGTTGTTTCTGCCGCTGATCTTTTTAAGACCACGATCAGGACTCAAACAGGGGCAGAGCAAGGTCGCTCTGATGAAACGGAATTCCGCGGGATCAACTCACCTTGTCACCAGGAAGGATGCCAGCTGGCAGCTTCGTCACAGGTGGGGCCAGTGTGAACACCGGAGGCTGGTCTTGCACGTCCTGCACGATGACCACGATCTCCAGGCCGGCGATGTTGCGGCTGTCTTGGCCGGGTTCGGCATAAGCGTCCTGCAAAGAGAAAATCGCATGAAAGTAGACTCGTGAGATGCCTTCGTAAACTACGACGGCCAGTGAATGGTTGGGTGGGGGCGCAGAGCACAGAGGTGGAAGCGGCTGGTGGTGCCGGTGCCGGTGCCGGCCGCTCGTCAGCTGGCCTTCGAGTACAGTTCAGCCGACTTCCTTATTGCAATCTGCACTGATTGCAATTAGCAGCGCATTAGAGCTCAGCTCTGCATGGCGGCTAATTGTGGGCCGCGGAAGTCGTAAACGCCGCGTCCAATATAAGGAAGCGCTGTTCGCGCTGGAGCCAACAGCTGCTCGCTGCGCGCCTGGGCAAGAAACCAATTAGTTTTCGCTAAACGATTTTCGGCCAAGGCAGTTTCGAGCCTTCGAATGAAGTCATAAAGCAGTGGAAAGCGGGCTGATCTTCGGGCTGACGGGGAACTCGATGGTCGGCTGGTCTGTGGTTATCGTGGCTTCTTTGATTCGGATGTGGAGGTGAAGTTACGGCGAGTAGGTCCCCACAATGAACGTCCCCCAAGCAGATGTCTGGTGAGCCATTCTGGTTGCGTAAGCTTCTTTAATTTTCCCGACTTTATCAGTTCTATCTACTCGTACAATTGGAAGTGCAAATATCGCTTGCTATTCTATTCCGTATCAAATTTCATTGATTTACGTTGCACGAAGTCGTGATAGGAGGGAATTCTGCGGAGATACGGGCGATTTCGACAATAATGCAGCATACCTGCCACGCCCTACTCTGAAATTGGCCAGGTGGGTCATTCGCATTGAAGCGGACTGTACAGCTGAATCAAAAAGTTGCAGTGCTTTTGTTTTGCTCATGTGGTGATTTAATTTATTCGAAAAAGCCGATTTACGCCGACTGCACCGATTTTTGTCTGGAAATCAATTTTTAGCAATCACTTCTACTCTCCTCTTACTGTCTGCTTTTAATATTTTTTTTACTATTTAATATTTTTTTTTACTTACTGTCTGCTTTTAGTGTTTTTTTAACCTTCATTAGATGTATTTACATCTCGGGTTTTCTATTATGTTCGCCTTTTATATGGCATAACAAGGATTATACTGGCGCAATTTCTCTATCCTGACGTTGTACCGCTACGAAAATCCTACCGTATGGGCTTCCTGAGACAAATAAACAGATTTCGAAGACCAAATTTCCCAGTTAAGTTATGGTTACGTTAAAAGTCCATTAATGTGGCTTGTGCCTCATATTCAGTCAATAAACGTCCAGAACTGGTCATGAGCGACGCTTTATGGCCGATTTAAACGTGCTCTGATAGCATCGCACTAATAATGGAAAGGTAGGTAGAGTGCGCCTCACCGAAAAAGAGCCGCCAAGAAATCGTAAAAATGCTGTGCCTTCGCGTAGACGTTTCTTCCTAAATTAATTATGCCATAAAATTCCAAAAGGATATTGAAACGATCAATCTTGCGGGATAATTGTAGAGAGAGGGCAGGGCATGCATGGGCGGCGGACCGGCCCGCTCTAGAAGTCGCAAGCACCAGAGACCAGATGCGTCTCCCGCGACACGGACGCATGGAGTGTTTTACCCGTAAATCACTCCAGAGTCGCCTTCAGTTGACGATGTTGCAGCGCGAGGAGACGGTAGCCGACGGGCGCGCTCTGCGGACTGATTAAGCAAAGAACGCATTACAGCAGCGCCGCGATAAGCATCGCCATGAAATGTTAACAAACGTGGTCAGAGCGGAGTTCTCCGGCTTAACCAGGCGCTTCAGTGGCAGTGGATGTAAATTTTGTGCTGCAAACAACTGAGTTGGTAAAAATAAAGATCTGGTGAGGAGGACCGCGATGCCAGCAGCATCATAACCTCAGCGAGGGTATCGCTTTGAGCGGCGATAAGAATCGCAGTAGTTCGAATTAAAAAATCACCGGGCTCGAGAAGTACACGAAAACGCCCTTAAAGATACCACGACCCGTGTCGTGGGACACGAGACGCTAGAAAACACTAAGAGTGGATCGCATCCTAATCACTCTGCAGTGCGTCCAAGACTCTGTAAATAATTCTCCCCTCAGGAATTAAGACTCCGTACAGCAGTAAGCGACGATCGCATTATGATAGTTCCGTCCGTCTTCCTCTGAGAACCGGGGAATAAATGCTGAATTTCCAAACGTATTCGTTTAAACTAAAATAGCAGAAGCTTGTTTCCAAACTAGTCGAGTTGTTTTCAACCGAGTCGCGTTTTTGCAATCCATTAATTTCGGTCATCTCTACACTTTTGCACTCACTCACGTATTGTAGAAATATTAATTGCTTTAAAAAGTTTCGATTTCACTGGACTCTCAGCTTCTTTATTGCGATCGTATAATTTGTAGAACGAAATTCATCAACTGGAGACTGCTGGCGAGCAGAAAGAAGTGCATTTCTCGTTGTTGCCTTTTCATTTGCTTCTCTTGAACTCAACGCACACAACGAAATCAAGAAATGCCGGGAGCTCAGACGCGCCGCCAGAGCACGAGGCAGACGGACTCATAGCGGCAACACCAACAAACACACTGAAAGTAAACTGCAGTTCTTCAGTGCTGCCAAGGCAGCCGTCTCTTGGCAGCAGTCCAAACTGCATTGCGATGCGTCAGCGATGCGGCGCATCTGCACGAGTGCAAGCGGGCAGCGCGCGATGCCTCTGAAAAGCTGGTCGCCTGGTGCGAGTGCTCGGTGGTGTTGTAACTTGTTAACATGTGAAATCGTCGACGTCACGTAAGCAATGCAACAGAGTGCAATTTGTAGGTTTCGCTGCTACTAGAGAGAGAGAGGACAGACAGGCAGGTGGAGGAGCAGAGTAAGAGAAGAGAATATGATGTCGATCGACTGCATTCATGGTTTGATCGTGGAGCGAATGCATGTAACAATCAGTGTTGCCAAGTAGAGGAAAATTATGAGAGCTGCACAAATTTCTTGTATTATAGTGGGACTTAAATATTTTTGTTCATGTGGGACAAATGAATGAAAGAAAGGAAGCAATAATTAGAAGTAAGAATTAATTCGAGAATTGCCAAGAGGGAAATTGCAAATTCGAGGTGATTATTGATTCGAAGTAGTAAAATTTTTAATTATAACTTCATTTAAATGTTAACCACTGCCATGAGACCTCCGTGAGAATGAAGATACACCACGAGCAAAAGGCGTAATCTATGAAAATATGGCATCTCCTGGAAAACAAGTGTAATTTATACACAATTTTCTTGATTTTCGTGGCTAACTTATAAATTCATCTGTATGTCGGAAGGCACGAGAAGGCAGGCATTCTTTTCGAAGGGATCTTGGCGGTGTTTCTGCGTACTAAAACTTATCCGTCTGAGGCTTAAAGCCACAAAGTAACCACTTTAATACCTCGTGGTTACTTTGGCCTGCCCGAGCTGCTTAAAATCACTCCGTTTGTAAAACAACTCGATGACCACCGATCTAGGATGAACTTTGTATTCGCGAACTTTTGCTTGACTGTCACTTGACGGCCTTAGACAGCCCGGCTCATTCACTGGCCCACGTGGTTCAAGGGGAGCTGGGGAGCTGGTGTACTTACATTGGCCAACACTGTCAGATGGTACATGGCTTGCTTCTCGAAGTCGAGCGGCCCCAGCAGGAAAACGGTTCCTTCCGTGGTCTCCGAGGAAACGATCTTCTGTCTTATGGCAAACAGGGGCGAGCCCTGGAATGAAGAAGTTTAGATTTCATTGCAGGATGCTTCTCCTGTGGGAATGCATACCCAAAGCTCGAGGTAGACTGGTTTTTGGAAAAGCGGGTTCTTGCGTGCGATTACGTAATCCAGCTCCGTACCGCGTTTGGCATCCTGTAAAGAAAGCAACGGATGGTTTCTTGTTTAGCAAAATGAAAGGCAATTCAGCGTGCAGCTCCGTACTTTTAACGAGTACTATATTTCCCAAAATAAAGTGGATAATTTCGTTTCTAGAAAACCCATATGTTTGCGATTTTATTCTTGATTTTTTTAAATGCAATGTACGAAATGGCGAATAATTAATTAGCGAACAAACGGCGCGATTGCTGACTGAGTGTTCGAATGCTCTATCAGCTCACAGACTCTGTCTTTAATTTGGAAGTCAAGCGTGTTGTCAACCTCAGCGGTCTTCTTTGTGGATGATACGATGCATTACGTTCGAAGCTTTCGATTTTTCTTCGGGTTCATAGTTCTCAGAAGTGTTTTTCAAGCTCGTTTACAATTAGAATTCTTCAAATCGAACTACACTGAATGTTTTACCGTCGATTAGATCAAAACTTATTATGGTTACCGGCCGAAATACCACAATAACGCGCCTGCTGACTACAGGCCACAAATCAAATTCCCTATATGATTTAGTTAGGTCGACCAACTCGCAGCCCACATCGCTCCTCTTTACTCGCGTGTCGTTTATTCCCGAGTCACAACTTCACCGCTGATCGTTTTTTCCGCAAGCATCTGTGCGGGCACATCTGAGGCCAGTCACAATTTAGACGAAGGGGCTGAAGGGTCTGACACGCAACGAAAACCTACGTCTGTGATCGCGAGGAGAGCATTCGGCGATAATCAAGCGCGGCGCGCTGAAGAGAGCATCGACGGACGAACGATCGGTTTGCACGGGCTTTGATCGATTAACTATTCAGTCACGATGCTTCCAGGCCACCGACCTGAGCTTTACCTCGATCCCTAATGGAAACAAATGACTGAGCGAATGCCCGGATTAACGCTTTTAAGGGATCCAGAAGCTGTTCATGCTTAAATCACGCCGAACTCTAATCGGAATATTAACTCTTTCTACGACTTCGCGGTCTTCGTAGAATTTCGGTACAACATTCCGTCAGCAAGATTACAACGAGTTTCAGTTAATGGCTGTGATGGCCGCGTTAATAGATTCTTGTTGACTACCGTTAGGGAGGCCCGATAACGGGCCAAATGATTCCATGATGGCCAGAACAAGCAAACAGCCGGTTAGTCAAAGATAGGATTCGGAGAGCAATTACGAGTTCGAAGACAACTGAACACGACTACCGTGATATCGCGATATTATGAGAACTTTTAAAGGTAACAAATACTTTTTAAACTTGAGCCCACTTTTGCTTTAATTCGGTGGCGTTCTTCAAACTTTTTAAGTCCCTATAGAATTCTTTTAAAGTACCTATAGATTCTTACCGTATGCGGGATTCTTTAGTTATCTGGGCTTACCTCGGGAATCATGATGATGCCCGGCTTGTGCGGGAATATTAGGTCGTGCGGCGTGGTGAAGTTCGTCGCCGTAATTGAGCAGAGCTGCGTGGCCACGCCGCCCTTTGTGTCCTTCACCGACACCTGGAAGTCGTAGTAACGCCCCGGCTCCAGGCGGCGCTGCAGAATGACGTTCGCCTGACACACTGAGTTGTACTTCGTGCACGGCAGCGACTCGATCTTCACGGTAGAGGACGAGGCGTCCTCGACGAACTCGAACACGAGTGGGTGGTCGAATTCCTCGTCGGTGGCACGCAGGCGGTAGATAACGGAGCCGACCTGTGCATCGGCGGGCACCAGCACCAACCGCATGCGCGTCGAAGGGTCGAATTTGGGGTCCACGCAGTGCACGTGCGCGGGCCAGAGCAGCCCGACCAAGAGACTGATTGTCAGTATTCGAAACGCAGAGGCAGAGCTCCAGTTGTGCCTGCAGAGCGAGGACCGTGCAGAGGAAGTATAGTGGCAGGCTGTTCGCTGGACTATCCGAAACTTCCGGCTGGGCCTGTGATGGTGGGTGCGCCCCCGGTAGTCGCTTCTGTCACTGCTACAGGTGATGTTGGAAGCCATTTCTGCAAGTAAAAAGCGAAGAACAATGAGCGGAAAACATCAAGTAAAAAAGTCCTGCTCAAGAAGACTTGCAAGTCGCGATTTATTTGCAGAACACACTAGAGGAGTTGTTGGATTCGCCTTTCGTGGTGCGGATGTGATTTCAATTAACTTGTCCACGCACATCCGGCGGAAAAGGTTGCGGTGGAGAACGATTCTGTGTTTTCGACAGTGGTTTTGGAATAAATTCCGGGAGCGACTGCAATTTTATATGCAAAACTATTCTAAGCTACCTCCGCGACATTTCTGCAATGCATATGATTTGACAGCGCGACCGCCGCGGAGTGCCGCGAGTGCAGTTAAAGACACGTGAATAACCGCTTTCGAAATGTTTGATTTACACACTGGAAGGAGTTTTTGCGAAGACTGCTCTTTGCTGCTCGTACTACCAGTTTGAGTAGTCTGAATGCGAGTGCTATTTTTGTTACATTCATTCAAATTTTGAAGCAATCTTACACAATCCGCAACATATCAGACCAGACTTTTTTCCGCAGTCTCTTTATAAACTTAACTACAGAGCGCTATTTGACACTTGCAAACATGTCACCTCGTGTCCATTCGAGTGTCACACAGTTGAAACTAATCTTGGGTGCGGTTTCGATGGCGAGTTTATAACCGAGAGTAAAATCTAAACCCTTTCGTTAGATGATTCGCAGTTTAGGCTACTCTCTGGGAATCGTGTTTCAATAAGGAGGAACTGAACTGAATTTAAAAAAAAGGTCTTATGCGGAAGTCGTTCCTTAACTGCGCTTTATCGATACGTTGTAGGAATTTTGGCAGAGTTTCGAATTCGAGCACAATAAAGCATAATCATCGCTTAGAATGATTTACTGCCACAAAATGTGTCAAAAAAGAGATGCAGAAGGGGTGGTGAAAGACGAATTCGCGGAAGGAGCGAAGATTCGAGAGAAGAGATTTAGCTGGAATCGGGTCCGTGGACGAGGAGGACCCGAATAACCCTTGAATTTTAATCACCGTCGTTCCTTGAAGTGTTAGTTGATTGAAAATTGGCACTTCGAGCCTCAGCATACACACATGTGGCAACATTGGGACCAGGTATTCCGGCCAAGTGTTACCCGTGAAACGAGCACACGACTAATATTAAGGGGTTTTAGTTGTTCCCACTTTGTGAAAATAGTTGTTCCCTTTTTGGAGATGCACGAATGTCTCAGTCGATGCTTCATTTCGCTCATTTGGGTTAATTGTTCTTAATTACTGTAGCCTGATGACTGATAGCGTTTTCTATCACAGTATGAGAGGGTATCTGTTTCGAAACCCCACAGACATTGTAGCTTTACAACACTTTCAACCCGATTAATTGTCCCTGCACGGAAGCGGATCACTACCGGCCGAGGATGGATGGCAGATTTCAAAGAAACGACCTAATGTTCGCCGCCACGGGAGATTAACACACACTTGACCGGGTCGACTTTAGAGTTACAGGGTTCCACGGGACAACCGTCTCAGCCAACGAGTCTAATTAAGCTAAGCCTCGCTTGCGCAATAAAATTTCGCATTCTACTCCATCGAAGTCGCCAGCCATTTTAATCCGACTAAATCGAAGGCTGTTTTATCCGTACAATGTTGCGTGTTCGCGGTCCAGGCAGCCGAGGCAGAGTTCTTTAGGCTCCGCCACCTGAGGTTGAACTCTTTAATCCCTCGACTCGAGGACCGCGGAAAGTGCGGAACGTTATTTGCTGGCGGAGGCGGGCACTGGGTGCGACTGTACTCTGTCCACCGCAATTCCTTCAGACGCGACAGCAATGAAAGCACGATCATTGGCATCATTGTTGGCTGGGCCAGAAAGTTTACAGCGTTTCCGCGAGCTGATCACGAGCTTCAACGTTGCTTTTATTGATACCATCTGTGTTCGAGAGCTTACGAGTGGATGCTGTAAAAGGTGGACTTTGCTATGAATTTGAATCAGATTTTGGTCGGACGAAACCTTTTTCAAGAAACCGAATCCTTGTAATTCTTTTTTAATTCATTACAACACTGAAAACTCACTCAATACTTCTGACGACATTGGATTTAGTCTGATCATTTATGTATCTAGATAGCGTCCCTCTGTTTTTATACCCTCCGCCCGAAGGGATACGGGTAACGCTTTGTTCTTCCGTTTGTAACGCATAAAATGGGCGCGGTTCACCTACTGGTGACACAAATAACGATTACTGAAGAACGTGTAGAAGTATTGTCATGAAAATTGGTGCGAGCATTCTCCCTCATGAATCGCGCATTGGCATCGAAAATGGGGAAAATCGGATCACTGCCACGCCTACTTTTTTAGTAAACATAAATGCATCCGATTTTAGAATTGAATTTCTCAGCTGGTAGTTCAGATCTAAATTTGTAATTCTATTACCGGGTCTAGTGTATCAGAGAAAGTCACCCCACAAAAACTTGGCGTGATCCGCCCACTGGTTTCCATTTTGGTCGGACCAACCATTGTTAGTATTTTTCGTTATTTTAATTTATCTAAATATGTTACTTGTTATTATTGGAATGCGCATTCAGAATTCAAATGTATTTGAAATATTATTTTAAATATACTGGATAATATGTATTTGTTATTATTAATTATTGGAATTCAACTGTAAATTCATCCAAGGGTTGCAGGGTGTATGAGCTTCGGCCAGGCCGAAGTTAACACTCTTACTTGTTTTATTTTAATTCAAACATAAGTTTTCCATCTGCAGATAGTTCGTAGCTTTTGCACCGCATCCAATTTAGCAAAACTTGCCCGGCACTAATCTGACAAACTCGCGGTATGGCTTTTGGCTTGAATCCTCTTCCCACCCCTAGGCACCTTCAGTGAGTAGGCCGCTTCACCCTGCGCTCGCACCGACTTTCGTCTATCAATTTTTATTGCGTTTTATTCCTCCTTCTTTATTCCTCGCTGAATACCTTCACTGAATACCTTTTGTACGAAGCTTCAACGTGACGAACAAGCAAAAGTGACCCTAACTAATTGCTTGTCTACAGTTTCTGCAGTCTTTTCTTCAGGCGGGACTTATTTGGGTCATGGAAGCAGATATTCGAGTCGATCGATAAAGAGCGACTTGACAGCAAGAAGTGAACATTTCTGCGCCCGAAGAGTTTGCTGAACCAGATGGAATCCAAATGCGGGGTTGCAGCCAACCCGTGAGTGCGATTCAAATGATAAACCAGAAAGATATTAGAAAGCATGAACAGACCGCATTAATCGTTTGCAAGCAGCAATCAATCACTTTACGGACGCCGAGAGGCTGGTTTCGTCATCATCCGATAGACTTAAAGACGGTCGGACGGCGTCTGCCCCCGCAAATCTGAAAAACATTAGCAAGGCCACCGAGTTCCTCAGTCGTGCAGTGAAAAGGACTGCAGCTCCACAGGGTATCGGCGCCGTGTTTGGAAAGCTTCTAATTTTTGCCATAATTGCTGAAACTCGTACAGAAATGTGGAAATTGTGAGGTCGACCACTGCAGGTTCTGCAGTTGCAGGCATCTCGAGTTGCGCGGCAGGCAGTCGCTTTTTCGTGCGTCGGTGGCTGCTTTTGAACGGCCCTCGTAGCGGCCGTTCGAGCTCCAGGCAGCTGGGGTTCCTGAGAGCCGCCTCGAAGCAGCTGCACCAAAGGCTTTCAAACTGTCAACGGCTTCTTATTAAAATTAATTTTCCACGGCTCGTTTTCACTTTCGCGTTTGATGCAAACGAGCCGTTGGCGTTCAAATTAAGCTATAAAATGCAGTTCCATCTGCGTTGGAATGAAATTGAAACAGTCAAAATTCACCATCTAGGAAGCAATTGCAGCTCAACAGCGAAGTTGTTGCGTTAATGATGACGGAGTGTGTGCATCGCTCTGGTGTGCCTGGCGTGGCAACAGTCAGACGTCAAATGCAGTGACGTGAAAACCAAGCCGAATTAAACACAGCAGTTGCCCTGACAGCTGTCTGCTCCCATCATTCAGCCAGCCAGTTGCTCAATCTCTCGGCTTTCGAAATTCAGCCGTCACCTCCAGCAGGGGAACTCAAGTCGATTATTTCAGTTTACAAAGGTCCACAAAAGCTTGCCTTTGAAAATTCTGATCGCTCGCTTTTCACGCCGCATTTCTTCATGAATTCCTTTATGAATCCTGATGATGTGCAGGATCGTGCAACAAAACTAATAACGTAACCTCAACGACTTCTCGACAAGCGTCGCACTTTTCGATCGCCAAATTTACGCACTCGAAAGTGTGTTAATTAGCTGAACACGATGCGAGTTGGTCTGGTGCTAATCACATTTGGAGGATTGCAGCGTTCTCAGATCTTCTCCGAGACAACAATAGCGATGCTCAGGATGGCACGGCAGGCGATCTCAAGCGTGCCGCGCAGCAACAGCTACTGCATTCGCCGCGCCGACGCGCGATTCCGGTCGTTAGTTGACTAGCTACTGCTGATCGCCCGCGCACTCCGCAATTACTTTAGGTACCGTCAAGTACAGCCACGTTCGGCCAAGTAAAACGCTTGTCGCGAACGTGCCGCGTTACTGCAGCGAATCCGGTTTGGTTCGATTCTGATGCAGCTGCAGCAACTGCGACAGACTCCCGTTTTCGGCCAACGAAGTAGGGCGAGAGGGCGATGAGCCAGTGCCAGCAGATCTATGCACTGAACGGAGCCAATGACCAGTTATGTCAGCAACAACGACCGAGATTTACAGCTCTGTGCTTCGGTGCGCGGCTCAAAGCTGTCGCTCGAACCGAATCCGCCGCCCCCTTGCGACCCAATGCTCAGCATGTGCACGCTGCCAGAGCAAAAGCGGGCTTCGAAAGTTGCGCAACAGCCGCGCAACAATAGCAGCAGCAGGAAGTCGTGCAATTTGTTGCTCTCCGTTGCAACGCGCGCCGACGCTCTTGGCGAGCCAAGCGGCGTGCAGAAGCCAAGGAAACTTTTGGGTCCACGATGTGAAGTCTGGCCGAAACTCGTTTCGGACGCTGCGCGATGATGAAGTGCCTGTCCAGAGTCGCAGCTGCTTCGGAGCGACGGAGGCTTTTGGAATGGTTCGAGCGACTGTGTGGACCTACAACGTGTGGACTGCACGAATGAAGCGCACCGAAAACGCTTTGCAGCGCAACTTTTGGTGCGATTCGGTGATCCCAGAATCTTCTCTTACGCTGACGGACATCTTCCAGGAGCAGAAATAACTATCGTCTGGTTTCAGTCTTCGTACCGACGCGCAATAACAAAACGCGGTTTTTCTTCGACCTCGCGTGACTGCAGGCTGCTGGATGTCTGCAGCCACTGATAGATAACCTCACGTGCGGCACCCAACCCCAGAATGCATCTGCATATTATTGGGATCCAGTGTTTCTGGGATCAGCACACGGGTTAATAGGGCGCCAAGGAGGCCAACTTGGAGTCTCGGCTGCAGTGTGACGCTCATCGGGCGCAAACAAGCTGGATTTCGTGTTGTCTGCTGCCGCGCGACAGCGAGGCCGCCACGTTCGATTCGTGAGCGATTCGTGAGGCCGCCACGTTCGAGTTGAGCAAGATTTCGGGGCGTTGTTCGCCGAAATGGTTACATGCAGCCTAAAATGTTGGTTTTCCGTGCAGCTGGATGCTTTTGTGAAGTGAAGAAACGACTACTGCTGCTCCGCTCTTGGCTCTGGAGCTGCTTGCGGCTTCTTTCGAGCGAGTGGACTTCGTTCGAGAGCCTCTGCTGTTCCGGGGCGGCAGGGAGTGTCGGGTTAAGTCGTGGGTGAATGTGAACCCCACTCAAACGATACTCCTCCGCCAAACAAACGTACGAGGCTGCAATCTTTTGTGGTCCTTCGAGTAAGCGCGCCCAAAAGCGAGTCAAGTCCGTACATGGCTGTGCATGTTGCAATCTCGCTGATGCCACTCTGCCGCAAATCATCTAAAATGCAGTCGTTGTCAGGGATGCGCTGTCCTCCGCAACTCGCGTTTAAATCGTAGTTCGTGTGCGACGATCGTAGTTCCTGTCCTGCGCAACTGAAAGCGGGTTAGCAGGCGCTCATAGAGAGCGAAGGCGAAGGTTTTTGGAGCGTTGAAATATCTCAATGCTGCACTGCGTTACTGCGCTACTTGGAAGTCGAAGTCGCGAGACACCGAAGGCTTTCCTAGATTGGAAGCATCTGCCACAGTTGCGTCCACGTTTTATCCCTCTTCTGTGCCATTTATCGACAATTCAACATGCGGCTAAAGAACTCCTTTCAAAATGAGACAGTCGTGGACAGGACTGTAGAGGGTTAAGGGTATCGGTGTCCTCAAACGAAAGAAGAGCTCATTTTTGTGGCACGAAAGTGGTACAAACCGAAGACGAAAGTGGTACAAATCGATGACTCAAGCAGCAACAAAACTGCCTACAGCATTTACAACCGCAGCCGAAGCCAATGAAGCAAACCGATTTCACGTTATTCGCATCGCCGCTCCATCATCTTTGATTTGCTTCACTGAGGGTCTGCGTCGTGTGTACTTCACCGTGAAATGAACGAAGTCCGTGCAAACCCAACCACAACAAAGCGGAACTGAAACTTGTAAGCGCAAAGCGTTGCAGCGTCGTTGGAGGACCGAAGCGCCGGCGTATCTGGCGGATAACGTCAGCCGAAGCATCTTATCTGTGCTAAGTCGTGCTTAGAGTTTAATGAGTGCATAATTACGGAACAAAACTTCTTTCGCTACTCCAGTCACATCAATTTCTACCAGTGATGAATGCCGGAAAAAAGAGAATTTGGATGCGATTCTTCAGATTCTACAAAGCTTGTTTCGATCTCAAGGCAGTGACGCGCACGAACGATATTTGTCGGAATTCGATTCGTCGGCCTAGCCTGGATCTCGATCATCGTTTCCACTGAAGAAGTCTTTGTCGATCTAGATTTCGTTTTCGTCTGGACTGAAAAATTAGTCCAGGTACTTGTCTCGTGCTCGTCGACTAACAAAAACTGCCTTGAGCTCGATTGTGGTTTCTACAGAAAAACACCTCCAATGTGATTATAGTCTCCAATTCGAAACGAGACCGGGACGTTGACGATAACGCTCTCGTCTCGGTTGCATCACCCCGCTCCAAAGCTTCAGCTCTAAGACAACACCAACCGATATTCAATACGCGACCGTGACACATTGCGGCAGCCAGGGGGTGAGCTCGCGGTGCCCCCGGCAGTGAGCGGACTCGGCGTAACGAGCAACTGTCGTCGGTCATTTGGTTGGCGGCTTCGTGTCGTTTGCTTTTCCCATTGCTAGCAGTCGTACCCTAATCGGCCAATCCTGCCGATTTTACTGGCTTCGCTGGCAGTGAAATCCACTCGAAAAACCTCTTGCGGACCTCACTTCGCACTCTTTCGCCGAATCGCGCCGAAAACTAATTGCGAAGCATGTTTCATGCGTATTTTCGCGGTTTCTGCAACTATAGAGGCGATACATCTTCACCTCTGCCATGAGTTTTCTGGTTCGAGTGGCTGAATCAACTTAAATAGCGTCCACAACATTATCTAATATACGCGAACCCAAAGACAGAGGCTGAAAAAGCTATGTCAAGATGCAAGAGGATTTTTGGCAATTCAAAATCTTGTGTGAAACTTTATAACGCAGTGGATTTTCCAGGTCGGCTTGAGATATAATATTTGACTCATTACTTCGTAGGATTTCCGGGGTTTCCTGCAATAACGGTTAAGAGAACCAGCTGGCTGGCAGCTAAACGTCATCTGTCCGCAGCATCGCCAGTTATTCAGGCCAAAACCGAGTGAATGACATGAACTGTAACTGATTAAGCCATATAAATCCGCGGCCCAAACCGGGGAAGCTGATGTGCAAACATCACGGATGACTGACAAGCGCAGCCGAACGCATGGCCGTCCCTCGGGTTCAAGCCAAAATCTCTTTCAGCCAAGTCTGCGGCAAACCGTCTGGGAAACAAGCTCATTAAGCGCGGACGGATGGCGAGTCTTACGCCAGAAACCGATAGAGTTCGGGCAGCGCCATAGAAGGACCCGACGAAAGATTACGTAAACGAAGCGTAGAGAAACGAAAGTTAGCCACAGCTGCAGTTAATTGTGCCGCGCTCGCCGACTTTCGCTTTCGTTGTGCGGTAGCCAAGCGGAGTTTAGCGAGTGTGCGGCGAAGTTACGGCGAAGATCAGCGGTTAATGAATTCAGCTGGACCCGTTCGAGTCAGCAAATTTGCATGACAGACGGCGTTTGCGCGAACTGCAGGTGTGATTCAGCAACTGCTGACTGCAATTCTGACTTAATGCGACCAACGAACCATCGATTAGCGTCAAATTCGCATGTTGATTCAGATGTCGAGGCGATATTAAGCGCGATGCGGCGAGAGACGAGTGGGACGGAGGGAGTGGAAGCTGCCAAATCTACGTTCCCACGCCGATGGGGAACTTCAGTGCTGGCTAACATTCTTTCAAAGCATTCAGAGTACCGACACGATATGCTGATTTATGGAAACCATTTCGAACCGCTGTGCAAACAGGCGGGTTTTTAAATAAATTCATTAATTCAGACGGATCGGAATCCGATATCGAAACTGCGTCATTCTAACGGGTTGCTCAGTTATTCGTCAAGGTAATCACCAGCTATGGACCGATTTTCACGCAGAAACGGAAGAGGTGAGTGATGAACAGCGTAAACTCTGCCACAATTTGTAGCGGTTTGGAGGCCACAAATCGATTTATTAACGGACACCTTTGATTGCCGCAGTTTCGTAAATCATCGGATCCGAGTTATATAAACAAACTCGAGGAAGCTGTTGTAGAAAGAAAGAATTCTGTCGTTCATGTAGCTGAATCATCGAATTTGAAAAGATGTCGTCGCGAGATTGTAATGATTTCTCGGAAAGACTCAGGAAATACATGGTGCCGAGACAAAGTAGGTCTGTAAATAAGAGATGGACGATCCGAGTTATACAAACAACGTTTTGACCTCAAGACTACCAGATTCAGAAGTCCTAAATCGCTCGTCAGTTGGCGCTCGGGATTCGCATCTACACCTCAATGTTTCCTGTCCCCGTTCCGTTGAAATCTTCTCTGTGTCCAGTATATAACAGACAACCTCATCTTTATTGCCCCCAACTCGCCTCCAACTCGTCTCCTGCGGGAAAGGGAGACACTGGAAAAACTGGCGGTGCTCGCAAGGCGCTTGCATGTGGGTCGCGTGCGTGGACACTCGGACGCGACCTCAGCGTTTCCAATGACTGTCAGAATGCAGCGTGCACTGCACGAGGTGGCATATGAGGCTGTTCTTCGCCTACTTCAGCTGCTGTGGTTCACTCGCACTGCAATCTTTGCCGCTTTTTCGCCAACTTTTGATCGACTCGAGCACTGTAATTGCTAAAAGCTTTTTTATAGCCTCGTAAAACGCCGAACGACAGACAGCTAATGAAAGAGCTCGCCAGCAGGCAGTCAGTCGAAATAACGTCGCCCCGCACCACCACTTCGTTTTCGTCATGGACAAACAACTATAAAAATCGCACTTGGCCACGGCTGACCGAAGGCATCGAATTCGAATGGGTTGCCGTCGGGAGAGGGACGGCTAGCGCGGCTCTCCCCTCAAAGAAGCCTTCAGCTCTCAGATGCATCAGGGAAGAAGCTCTCGGTCTCAGAAGAAGAGCTGGCAGAGAAGACGCTTGGAAGCCACCTGTGGACTCCCAGCTGGCAACAAACGCTTGCGTGGGATAACCATTTCAGCGGGTATAGCGAGTCCCAAGTGTACTCGAACATTTCAAAACCATAAGAATCCAACAAAACTAAATTTAGCATCAGACCTTTTCGAGGTTTAAAGACTAAAATTCGTTAGTTAGAAATATTTTGGCCAGAAAGCCGAAAAATAGTTATCAGATTTCATTGTTGGTCAGCACTTGACACTCACTTGTCAAGTCCGCCCTCTGCGTCGAGTAACACAGGCCTGGTGATGCCAACATAAAACTCACTGCCTCTACATGACTACGAACGACTTGAGATTTGGTAATCACTACATCGCACCTGGAATTTAAGCTCACAACTCGGTGTGTCAAGCAATTCGTTTTTTCCAATTTCCAAACAATCGTTTGTTTTCTTGTTCACTCAACAAGGCCACCTCAGTGCTTGCTTGTGGAGCAACGCAAAACTCTGCGTAGGCTTCGCTGACATCTCGACGCCTCACGAAAAAACAGGCGACGCGGGCCGACGACAGTTGACTGACGCTGGATCGAGGAAAGAAGACGCAGACGCCTCCTTCCGTGAGTAATGATCTGCGCGATCCGAGCGTTTTTGGTAGGCGTTCGCCATGAATGCCTAATTATTGAAGCTCAGAGTCATTAAGCGCTGGAAACGACAGCCACAACGCACACAACTGTGCGTGTTGCAATGAAGCAACAACTGACAACTACAAGCCGCTCCAGACTTGGTGATTTATGGCGCTCTAAATGCGCAAGAACCGGTCTACTTGGGGCTCGCGAGCGACCTAAATGCAGCCATTTATCGCCCGATTTGTGGCGGCACCGCTTCACGTTGAGGATTTGCTGGGTTGAGGATTTATGGCTGCACACTTTATGGTCCACATAATGCTCGAAACCAGTGAAATTCCTGCAGTCTCATGTCTGGAGCGCCATTCAACGTGAAGTGTGTGCCGTAGAAACAACTGCTCTGAAACGTTTTAGTAAGAGAAATTGGAACTTCCTGCCGCGCTCATCCTTTCAACCAGAATCCTCTCAGTTTAAGAGGGTTTCTGTGTCTCAACAATATTTCGATACGGCGAAATTAGTTCGTAGAAGGAAGCGAATCACTTTGAGTTATTCTATATTACGAAAGACTTAAGACACAAGCTTGTCTAGAACGCAAAGCGAAAGACTCGAGGCACAAACCTGCCTACTCACGACGGAACGAACACCAACACGAGTTTCGTTGTATTGTTTCACGCTTAAACGTCTAGCGGGAAACACGAGAGCTTTCGCAGCCATTTTTTGTTTCAGCTTTTGAGGGTTCGAACGTTCCAGGTGGCGTTGAAGTGAATGCTTCGAACTTTTCAAGCATTAAAATTCTTCATTTCGGATTTTCAGTGCGATAGAAACTTGGAGATTTTTTAGTCATAAACTGCAGCTGAAGTCGCAAAACGTTCTCACGACACATTGAAGACAGCGTGATTCAGCGAGGCGTCGACTGCTAATTAACACGGATGGACTTTTAACTACTTCTTGCAGTGGAGTTTTTGGCCGAAAGTGCTGCAACAAAGCCTAGCGAGTTGAGTTATTTAAGAAGCTTTTGTAAATCCAAGCATAGCCGTCGCTAATGAGTTTGAAGAACTCATCACACGGCTGCCCGGACAGCTGGTGGCACGCTGATGTCGCTGCTTTAAAAGTGGGTCACGCAAGGCCGTTCAAGGCAGTGCCAGCAAAGCCGACTCGCAGCACCTGTCGGCCCGAGGCACCAGCGGCCAACGGCGTCTCGAAGCGAGTGAAGTGGTTTGGTCGAGTTTGCCTCGAGTCTGGCGCTCTCAATTCCCCAGTCGCTCCCCTTTTCGCAATAGAAAGAAACTGGAACTGGAACTTCGCACGAACAGCTGCTGGAAACCGGAGTTCGATGTGTTTTCAGCTCATTTCGCTCCACCACCAGCGAAATTCATCAAATTCAAGTAGTTTCGTTTGCGGCATTCGTCTCCTTCGTCTCCTCGTCTCCGTCGTCTCCTCGTCTACTTCGTCACCTTCTCCTCCTTCTTCTCCTTCTCCTCCTTCATCTTCGCTGAAATGTGGTTCGCGTGCGTGTGCGAAAGTGGTTTCAGTTTTGTGTTCCACGGAATGTGGTTCATCCGACCAGGTATTCGGTGCTCCGGTCGACACACGTCGTCACCGCGCATTCCGATGTTGCAGTATTTAAATCTTCACGCTGCCTGCCACACCAACTTTCGCCACTTCACGTCGGATTCTTAATGCGGATAGGGCAAGAAATGCAGTCGTTTGCGTTATTAAACCAGCGAAAAATTAGTGTGGCCCAGATTTCGAGCAATCTTTTGGCCTACGGGGACAGCAGAGGGGATCAAACACCCCCCACACCCCTCTCCACCGCAAGCCGTTAGAAACTCAAGGCGAGTCAAAGAAACTCAACCGAGTCAATTATTAGACATTCGTAGTGAAATTCGTAACCGATTGGTTTCGCTTATTTTTTTGACTTGTTATTTTCGTGAAGGGGCGAAACGAAAGACTCAGGAAGCGAACCAGCCTCTGAAGTTAGATATTTATGAAGTCTTTCACCTCGCAATCCTTCATCGCATTCATAAAGTTCAGCGAAGGCTGCTTTATTGCCACGAAATATCGATTGCAACTAGCAAATATTCAGAACACATGAGGCTGCATTTAAATGGGAGTCAAGCGAATCACGACGAACATCTGAAAGCAAAGAAGATTTTCTTCTTAGCACTGACAAATTTCGAAGCCAATCCCGGGTAATTTCGAAACCAATCCCGGGAAATTTCGAAACCAATCGCCAGTGTAAATGGTGATCTGAATAATTTTGGAGGGGGGGTTGATTCAGACAACAAGAAAAGACAGTCGGGCAGTCAAGGTTGGGCATCGGGGAGGCGGATTCGCAGGCGGACCTACCGTTTCTCCCAGCGAGCGCTGTTAATCCCACTCAGATGAATAAGCTGTCGCTGTCGCTGTCGGCCGGATCGGTTGTGTGTTCAGCTGTTGCGCGTCCGCGTGTTTGTTGTTCAGGGCGTTTTCGATCTGCTGGCCGAGTGTTTACTCAGCCAACACACACCGAATTCAAACTGGAGTCGCGTATCGCACAGATGTGTCCGCGGTGTCGCGTATCCGCAGCGGGAACCATGACAGCGCGCTGGAGCCAACTTCGCGGGGGTTACATAACGCGAGACCTCGGCAGGCGATGAAAAATATTTGCTGTCGTTGCCTTGAGAATTTCGTGCGCTTTCGGCGGATGTTATTTTTACGTTCCGCCCCTGGATGCCGTTGGAGACACGAAGCACACACACACGGCTACACGGCCACCACTGCACGCGCACAAACACTTCGATTTCCGAGAGAAGAAGACTGGCGACAGCAAAAATCCCAAGTCGTCGAATTTTGAAGGTTGAGCGGCGGTCTCGAGAGCGCGTCTGCGCGGCCGGCTGGAGGATGTCGAGAGTGGCTGACGAGTGGCCACTCGGCTTTTTATTCGAATACGTGACTGGGAATATTTGTGGTGTTTTCGTGTATTTCGTGTAGCACTTTTATTCGAAGGGCGGAGTGGGAGAGCAGCGGCGGAGAACACTTAATTTTTATTCACAATTCATGCGTCTTTATGGCACTTAAAACCGAATTCCAGCAGCAGTCAGCTGGCGTAGCAATCCGAGTGTCCGAGTGTGGCGCGCGTTTCCATGTGCGCTGGCGGGCCACACATGCGTTCAGTCCTCGAAGGGCGTCCCGCGGATTGGCTTTCGAAGGCGTCTGCAGCCAAGCGGATGCACGCAGTGTGCGGCACAACAACAACAACTTCAGTTAGCACTCAATGGTCGACTTCGCTACAGCCGTCTTTTCGATACGTAGGAACTTCGGAAAAAATGCGAGAAAAAATCACTTGAAATCCGCGGCGAGCTGCACTTTTTTGCTTCCAGATCTGCTCGCTAATTATTGATACGACGGCACTCAAGAGATGCAATTCAAGCGTCGAGTTGTAGTTGTGGTTGTTCTTGTTGTCCGGTGCAACTCTTGCGGCCGGAGTGAGTTATGCGCGCTGCGCCGATCGTGGACGGTGTTCGAGCTTGAACTGGCAGCCAATCGAGCAGAAAGCCGTCCGCTGCGCCAAACTCAGATCTGGGAAACTCGCATCGGCTCCAAGCCTCTCTGGAGAGAGCGGCGGCCGCGGCGATCTCGCTCTCTGGAGCCAAGCAGACGATGGCATTGTGGGAACTTCTGAAACCAGACGCGCTCACTAACGACCGGTTTGAGAACTCGGAATGCTCGATTGCGCAGGGCGGTGGGGGAATTGCGGCGGAGGCCCGTTCTCGGTTCCTTGCTCTCTGCTTGTGCTGCTCTTTGTTTACTTTTTTCGAACCGGTATTCGGAGCCTGCAGCGGACCCGTAATCAGTGCAAAGCCGTTTGTGGGACGGCGAGGGGGGGGGGCAGCAGGGAACTCGTTTTATTTACGTGTTAAGTCAAGCGACTAAAACACTGCGGGCGCGCCACGGAAGAAGCAGCATAAGTTGGCAAGCAGCTCGAGTTGCAACTTGTTTGGTCGCAACGAGGCATCAGACAAATCCAAGCTTCGAGACTCGAAGGCCTCTCGATGGCCACTGAAGAGCTGCAACTAGGAGGGTCCAGTTCTCCGAACGCCCCTCGTCGCGACGTCGTCTCGAATCCCAGGCGACAGTCGCGTGTTCCGCTCCAGACATAATGATCTCGCTCTCCCCAACTTTGCAGTAATTGCATTGAGGCCGCCGCTCTTTTCTTCTCCCTGCTGCTGCGATGCGGACGGGACTCAGTGTGCACTCTTCGCGGACGCTTCGCACTCGAGCGGAATGCATAATTGATTTAATTCCACGTTGAGACGCGGCAGACGCGAGCCATTTGATTAATTGGTTCCGCAAAGGACTAAAAACTCAGGCAGTAATTAACGCTGCGTGTTGTTGGAGAGACCCGCCGCAGAGGCGTTTAATGGTTCTCTTCAGCTCTTAAGCAACCCACGAAGACCGCAAATATACACGACGCGGCGTTGGCAGATCGCGGCTGCGCCCATTCAGTCCGCTTCGATTTCATGCCATTCCGCCCCGAGCGGCTCGAGCGGATCGAGCGCCTCCTGTCTTCGTCGTTACATCTGCGAGCGTTCAGCGGAAGCGGCGAAGGGAGAAACCGGTTCGCCCAACCTACACAAGAGCGCGAGGAGTCGACCTTGGACGGAGCGCAAGGCTGCGCAGCGGAAGAACTTCCAACGAGTATGAGCATCAGCAACTCCAAGCAGCCTGACTCGCCTCCACGCGAGAGCACGCGAGTGCCAGCGACACTTCTAGCACTCGCCGACTGCTGCGTCGCGCAACACGAGGATAAAGCAAATTAAATATTCGCGCGATCAAAACAACAAACTAAATTGCATTTCAAAGCATTTCACTGCATGTGGCCGGGCGACGCTTTCCGAACCGCGGCGTGCGGATGGGCGGCTGCAGAGGACTCGTGGCGATCTAACGCCCGCTGGTGCTCCAGAAACCAGCGTGCTCGCTGCTGCTCGGAGCGGCTGCTGCTCGAAGCGGCGCCGCTCCAGGAACAGTCGGAGCTCCAGTCGGCGCAGCTCACAAAGTTTCCTCAAAACCTCGCGGCTCAATCGCTCTCCAGGGCCGAGGGAGTGGAAATTCGATGTAGCGTAAAACGCGGTGATTGCAGTGAGACGCAGAAAGCAACAACTCAGCACTCGGCAGTGTGACTGACCCGAGCAAAGCATGAAAAACGAGTTTCGCGAATTGAAACGCAGGCTTCTGGCAAAAGAAACTCGGTTCGGCATGTAATTTTTCTGCATTCGGAAAATTCAAATTTGCGCAGAATGACTCGCTCGCGACGCAGCTCGTGCGACATCCTTCACTTCACTTTCGGCTGACTGACGCGTCAAAAGCGTGAGTTTTGCTGGCGGTGGCACGAGGTGTCCACTTTGAACCCGGTAAGCGGAGGACTGGCTTTCAAATCCGAGTAACGATTTGACCCCGTTAACGCGTAGAGATGCATGTGAGTTCCGCTCGAGTCCAGAGCGCTTTGCTTTGTTTCCCCAGCACTTCTGCAGACCGTCGCGCTGCCGGAGCTTTTCTGGCCGCAGCGTTTCTTGGCAAAACCAGTTGCAGACTCGTCAAAGCGCGCACGTGCAAATCCAGTTCGTGGCGACCGCTGAGCGCGTTTCTGGGCGCGTGTGCGACGCACGTTGCGACACACGTTGCGACGACCGGTGAGTCATGCGTCGCGTTGCCGGCAGCCCAATTAAATGATCTGTGAGGTCCGCGTTACCGATTGCTGGCCAACGAAGTGCGTTAATTGCAGTTGCTTGGCTTCGAGTACCCAATACGACAGACTTTCGTTCTGCGTTCGTCGGACGCACCAATTATCAGTCGGGAAGCATTATTCCGGAATCTCTATTTTGCCAGCTTCGTCGAATCCGCTGTTTTAATATCAATCACAGCCGTGGAGTCAATAACAGCGGAAGGCTCATCACTCGAGCCACACCTGAGACGCGCTCCCCCACAACTGGCGGCCAAAGCGACGCCTGACGCCAAGTCGACGCTTCCTCTCCACCGCCGCCGCCTCGTGCGCCGCCCAGCGACGAGACCTCCTCACGTTCGCCGCCAAATTACTGTGGAATTTCAGCAAACATCTCGATCGGCGGTCGTGAGGTCAAGATCGATTCCAGCAATTGTTGGACCCGTGCAACGTGCAGCAGAGCACAGGGGCAGCGCAGCGAAGGCGATCCTCGACCCTGACATGAGTGCGGCAAAATTAAAAAATCAATTTATGACAAGCGTTCGTCGGCTCGCCGTACTGCGAACTCGCAGATGCAGCGCGGCGAAGACGTTGCCTGCTCGCAGCCCGCGTCGAGTCAGCGAACAAATCAATCAGACGACCATCAGCAGGCAACCGCAGGGGCTCCCACAGCGCTGGAGTCGATCTGAGCCGCGCCGCGCCGCACCGCACCGCGCCGCCAGCCGCATCTCGAAATACCCAATCGATTTATTATCGCGCTGCTATCTGCGCGGCTCAGCGCACCGCTGCTGAAGTTCTTCGGAGCGCAACACAAAGTGGAGTGTTTTGACCCAAAGTGCGCGAAGCCGCTCCGACTCGCGGCACACCAGCATCTCCACCAGCGCCGACAGCAGTGCGGACGGCAGCAATAAAAGTGGCCTCCGCGCAGCAATCCAGAGAGGAACGCGTTGGCCGGCGTGCACTCCGCGCATAATTAATGACGGGTCTCCTGCGAAAGGCCTCTCGAAAGCTTAATTTTCGATTTTCGGGCAAATCTGTGCAGTTGGACTGCATTTTGCATGCACGGATGTAAACGAAACCAGAAAGGAAATAGCAAGACATTTGAAATACCTGTGTGCTGAGAAGGGATTCCTGCACCTTCGCTGCCGGGGCGTCCGAATGGGGCGTCCGAATGGGGCGTTCAAGGGAAAACCAACTGAACTGTCCTGATATTAACCGAGCATATTGAGAAGGTTTGAGGTTGTCCTTGTGTTTTTAGGCTGATATAAGCAGGAAACTCCTCCGCGTGGGTCAGAAAGTAAAAGTGGAAATGGAGAGCACATCGCGTCATGAGGATATCGCGTCGTATTGACCCCCCCAAGTGACGTAAGCAGGCTCGTAGCATAGGAAGCGAAGGACACTCCGCGACACGCTACTGGTGGCTGGCGCGCGCCGTCACTTTCGTGGCCTCGAGTGTGCCATGCAATTAAAGAGTTCCGTGCACTGGCCTACAAATGCGACCAATTATTAGGGCATTAGGGTCTGTCGCTGGATTTCTTACTCCAGACGAGACACCATTTCGTGCACTATTCTCAGTTTGCGTGGAAATCACATTTCTACAGTCTGGCCAGCTCGAGATTGACCTTTGTGGACTTCGTTTTGATTAGTGACTCCCTCGCTCTCCCTCTCTCTCTCTCTCTCTCTTTACTTTGCGCATACGAGTACAATTCGGTCACCACGGACCCATTTCTGGTAGAGAGATGAAATACCGGCCCATGCTTTTGGCGGTACCTTCGGGGAAGGAAAACCAGTAAGTTACGCCCCACTTTGCCCAGAATCGTTCTGGAAGAATGTCGAGTTATTCCTTCCCTGACTTGATACGAGAGCCTCTCGATCAATTTAAAAACGTTTCCAGAGGCGAGCGCTTTTTCAACGTTTGCGAGTCGAATTCGGAGACTCGATTGCGTGATCGTATCGCTACTACGAAGGACGTCGACGACGAGTACAGCAACATGAATTCTCGAAGACAAGAATTCGAAAAGACAACATGAATTCTCGATCCGTGAAGCGGACTGACGACTCCGCGTGGACCTGAATTCTGCGTATGCAGGCGCCTGCGTCCCTCCGTTTGCAGTCTGCAGTTGGTGAAGCGGAGGCCGCCGTCAGCGATGCTGGTTGCAGTATTTCGCTTGTTGCTGGCGTTCAGGTCGCCACAATGAACTGCGCACAAATATTGTCTTTGCTTTCGTGTTTTCAGTTATTCTGAACTCCTTCGACGCGGGCCAAGAAACTTCATCGTGCGAGCTTCGCGTCCGTTTGCGCTGTTTGAACTTGCATTTGACTCTCAGGAACAACAGCAACAACAACAACAAGAACAACAAGAACGCGTTGCCACATCGCATGTCGAATTGTCTGTTTGACCCGTGAGCCCCACATTAAATTCCTCCTCAGCTTTGCTCAGCTTTGCTGGTCTGGGCGTGAAGTGATTTTAATTGCTGAATTTCGTCCTGTTGTAGCTCGTTGCGGGTGCAACTTCTTGTTGCTGTTGTTGCTGTTGCTGTTGCTGTTGCTGTGCTTCTCCTCTTGTTGTTGTTATTGACAATGAGCCAGCGTTTTTCGACCGAGCCAACTTCGTTCAGTTATTTATTCCACTGCTATCTCGGCTTGTCGGCTGCGGTTGCAACGTCGGCAGCTCCGTCGACTGGTTTTTCTTGTGCGACTGGTTTTTCTTTCGCCCCCCGCGAATTGGCCAGCGCGTTGGTGGAATCACGCGACTGGCAGCAGCAACAATTTGTTGCAAGCGCCTGATAAATGAATTCGGCGCAAGAATAAAGTGCTGAATTTCCCTTTCCTCTTCGTTTTCTTATTTAAGCGGGCGTCAGAAGTTTTTCGTATGTCGATTGCTAAACGAGCGGAGGGGGGAGGAGGGGATCCAACGATTATCCTAACATTTGGAACAGATTGTGCCGAAACTAGAATTTTTCTGTTTGAGTTCTCGTTTCTTAAAGTAGTTAAAACTTTTCCCAAATTCCCAAAATGTAAATAACAAAATTGTTGAAAATCCATCGCCGTTCAAAAGGAGTTTTGATTTAAAAAAAAAAAATTTTGAATTTTAATTAAAAAAATTAAATTAAAAAATGTAAAAAAAATTAAACAAAAAAAATTAAAAATTTAATTTAAATTTGAATTTTTTTTAAATTTTTTCAAAATTTTTCTTTTTTTTTTTGTTTTTTTTAATTGTTTCTAAAATTGTTTATCTGGAATATTTGGGAGCGACAACTGACGCACCTCCCCTTCCTTTGCTACACCCGCGCTTCCTGGCCAGCAGCACGCACCGACCCTTTCCACGCTCGGTCCCAAGTGTCCCCACTGCATTTGTACGCACCGGAAAATTTGCATGCAGTATTTTGCGGCGGCCGCTGTTGCTGCTTCTCGCGCCGCAAGCTTGACTCACTGTCGAGAAATGTTGGCGGCCCAATTTGTAAAGCTGATTGGTTGCTGCGCACAGCGGACTGCCTTCCCCTCGCCGTCCCCTTCAGCACGACGAGCGCTAACCGTATTCACGAAAAGTGTACAAATTTATGTGACGGCGACAATCGCAGGATAGAATTACACGATAGACTCCACGCACACACACACAGACACACATATAGGCGACCACCGCCTTGAGCGGCTGGTTAATTTTAATCCGAGCCGAGCCTATTCGGGTCCGATAGGATGCCGAAGCCACAGCGGCCCACAGTTTTATCTCTCCATCTGATCTGCATACGAGTTATATTCTCACACACACACACACATACACACATACACACAAACACACACACACACGCTGACAACATAGTTTTTGGTGCCTTTTCGGACGGCGGGCCGCGGCCGCCTCGCTGCAGTTGCTCGCTTCCTGCAAAACGTAAACCTTTGAAGAACTCGACGGCGACACAGCTGCGCCAATATAGGGCATTAAAACAATTACAGCAACAACAACACATCCACTCCTAGCTATCTAAAACCGCAAACTGCTGCAGCAAATCGCGCTCTAGCTGAGTTGTGAGCTTCCCGCGCACCGCCAAAGTCCCGAGTCAGGCCGGACGGGCTTTGATTTGTTTTCGGCATCTTGCAGTCACTCGTACAAGCAGGCAACTCGCTCTGCTGCAACTGGGTTGACACACCTTCCGTTTGAGCGGCCTGCTGTCGTAGCTGTCGATGCACGTTGCTTGCCCGTGCGGCTGCGAGCGGTTGCAAGCGGCAACTGTGAGGCTTGTAAATCCATTGCAACAGTTTTCGTCTCGTGGGGCAGACAACGGCGCCCCTCGCGGTTGCTTTGAAAACAAAGCAACGCCAGGAACATAAATTCTAATTTGAACTCGACTAAAAATAAAAACCGCTGCGAGCAAAAAGCGCGGCACCAACTGAAGGCCGCAAAGAATATTTCAGTCATAACTGCTGCTGATGTTCTTGAAGTTCCACTCTGCCGAATGCCACAAAACCCCGATTTGGTGAAGATATGCAAGAACTATTTCTAGAATTAATACGAAATCTATTTACAACTCATACGCCGCGCAGTGGCTCGCAAGCTATGCATTCCCGCTGAATGTAGAGACGATCACAAGCTAAGATTGGCACTCGGGGCTGAAATGTGCTGTGAAAATGTGAAAATGGAGAGCTCTAGCAATGAAATGCTTCGCATCAAAATTATATTAAGGTAAATCGGCCCGCCAAGAAGGTCGTTTATTGGCGCTGGATAATTTAAAATCTATTTAAAATTGAAATAATAAAATATCCATAATGGATAATTTAAAGCCGTTTCTTTAAAACAGAAAGAAGCCAATAGAAGAAGCTTCTTTAAAAGAAAAAGAAAGCCGCTTCTTTAAAAAGAAGTCTCGCGGCAGTACGAAGCCAAGCCATTACTTGCGAGATCTCACTCGATTCGAAGACGAGCTGGAGGACTTCATCGAGAGCACGGAGGGCAGTCTTCATGCCCGAGCGATTGCTGTATTTCCAAGATCCGTTTTGCACGCCTTAACGTTTCTGTGATTTGGTGTGCAGCGACCGAGTTGCCAGTGCTGCAGCCCCGTGTAATAAACTCTTGTTCGAGAACGATCCGAAACCGTGATTGGAAAGAACGCACTGAAGTATCTGCCAGAATAACAAGAAAATCTTCCAGATTATCAACAAGCAAAACCATTTACGGCAAAGCTCGCCGACTGCGATGAAGACGTTGATTTTGTGGAGTGCTGTAGTTGAACCGCGTCCCAGCAGCAAAGGCCGTCGACCTTGCGCGCGGGTTCAATAATTCTTAGCTCGACTACGATTCGTCGCGCCGCCGAAACTCATCACCTGCGTGTAGCCATTAATTTAGCTGCGGCCGAAAGGTTTTCGTCAAGCCGCCAGACGAGTGTGTTAGGAATGCAGGCCTGCGATGAGCGCTGGATCGGCTGCGCTGAACTGGGCCGGCTTCCCGCGACCTCTCGCAGCCGGCGATTCAATCGAATTCCATTACCGCTCGAATCGCTTCCACGCAGACTTCTGACTTCACTCGTACTTACATGTGCAGCCGCCCCGAGGAAGTCAAATAGGAGGTGCAATCAGAGCGATGATTCAACTCATCATTCCGGTGCGCTCGAAAGGGTTTGGATCTCAATCGACTTAATCGTGGGCAGCGTAGAGGGCCGATCTGAGTCCGTTCAGAAATGCCTGGGACGTTCAGTCAGATTCTTTAAGGACGGCAAAGAGGGCCATTCAATTTTTCAGAATCCGATTAATCTAGAGGAGCAGGACTTTTTGAAACAATGACTGCAGTCTGCTTGGTTATTATTATTGCACTACTATACTGTTTTAATTTCCTTGCATTATACCAAGTTAAAGAAGCACCCTGATATTTACAAGGATATCGCCAAAATAAGTTTAAACAGCACATTTTGAACGGCAGGACCTTCAGTTCGTACTAAATGACTATTTAAATTGCCAATGCGTTTTAAGATATTTAGGAGATTTAGGTTCTGGAAGTGTTCGGAGCGCCATTCGAGTGGGCTTTGACGAAGTCCGAAAATTCCATCTCAGGAAGCATCCATTGCCAAGGGAACTGCTGAGTTTTGAGCTCCTGGGCCTCAGAGTTCAGGAGACTTTGGTTTTTGCAACGGGGGCAAACTGAGTCCAGCAATCTTCTCTCATGAATCATCTATAGTCAAAGCGATAATTATCTGCCAAATTTAAAGTTACTCGACAGATAACTATCGTGAGGTTTGTTTTTTGAAAGTCTAAACCAAGAATATACAATAAGTTGTATAATCTTTGATCAAACGATTGAGAAGAAAGCTTTCAGAAGAATTCCTTCGCTCGAAAAATCAAAAAATACTATTCGGAAACAAATGAAATGTTAGGAAATATCGCGTCCCTCATGTACGCCAGATATGTACAATATATTGTGTCAATATGTACAATATATGGGTCTGTTTTATATGCCGATGCAGAAATCTACTTTATAATAGACGTGATTTTTTGAAAATGGTCATCTTTTTTGAAAATGGTCAGCAAGTTAGTTGCTCAAATGGCGAAATCGGAATAAATGGAATATTAAGCGACAGCGGGGATTGAATGTGGTAGCATTCCAACATTTGCAGAGGTAATTTTTTACGCCCGCTGACCTTCAAAGTTGTGGGGTGCCAACGGGAGGCCGCCGATGATTCCGATGATTCCTAGTATGAATATAAAATACTACTGACTACAAAACCCTCCTCGGCGTACTTAGTTTCGTTTTGACATCGCACGACACACGCAATTTTAACATTTAGAGGCAACGTAAACTACTGCAGTGTTTTGCATTCAAGGTCAAGCGAGAGTAAAGAGATTTCAACGCATTTACACAGAAATGTCGTCATAGTTAAAAATGAAGTCATTATTAATAACGCCTTCCAAAGGCAAAAACGCAAACTATAACTCTGATATTTTTGAAGTTTGTTACTTTTATATATGCTATCGTTAATCCGAGAATTAATCGCAATCTTGTTGACATTTTTAGCAAAAAGCTTTGAGAATGAAATTCGACTTTGATTTCAGGCTGCAGGATTCTTAAGTCCCTAGAAATTGAAGTCGCAGAAGGCTTGGTACGCCGCCCCTAACCTCCAAACTGAATATATAAAAACATGAAGGGGATTCGGAGGTCGAGAGCGGCTGTCTGTTCCACACTCACTTTTGTACTCAGCTGGAATTGTTATTCCTAATCATGGTGGCTTACATCCTCCTCGTTCCGGCAGAATCATCCGACGATTCATCACCGAATCACCACTTTTGCGAAATCACGGAGTTTACTTAGTTTCACACTTAACACTTCGAAGCAAGTCTCGATCCGCTTGCACCATCTGACTTTACTCAGTTACACTCCACTCACTCTGACGACACGCCCCCTTTCTCAGCTCTCCCTGCACTATTTCGCTGTTTCTCAGCACAAACTTGAGGGTGCGTTTTTGACCAACGAGCGCACTCGGTCGCGGGCGCTGCGTAGAATGCAACCGTGAGGCACGGAGTCTTGACCACGTCTGAAGGACTGCGATTTGCATGGCCATCGGGGACGACGTTTCGACTACCGTTTGAATACTTTCAGCCGCGGCAACGGCTGTGTGTAGGCCGTCTGGAAAGCAGCAGCTCCTGGAAAGTGAAAAGTTGTGTGAGAACAAACCATGTCATGGAAAAATTGAGCGGGGGCGAAAGGACTTGAAGCCGATTGCAGTTGCACCAAATTCCTCCCTAGGGAACGCATTTTCACGTTTTCGTGGAGGTTCGAAGCAAGCATTGCGTTTGAAATACGGGAGATCCTTGCTGGTTGGGGACTCGTTGTACACCTTTTTTCGGAGTCACCTCTTCACAAGGCGCTGGCGTGCGGGACACCACGCCGCTGCGTGTTGGTAGTCAAACGAAACTTGAGCAGAAATAGCAACGCCATTATTCAAATCCACTCTCGTCCGTCCCGCACAAGCACCGCGAAATGGCGAGCACCTCGGGACTCAAATGTCAACACTGACTTGGACTGGAGTCGATGCTAGCCGTTGCTTAGGGCTCGCGGCAGCGGCTATTTACAGCGCGTTTCTCGTGATTTAAGCACGGCGAGCCACCGCGGAGCGAGTGGTGGTGCCCACAATTTAAGCTTTCCGGTCAGTTCGCCGTTTTTATCAAGGCGCGCTGAACGTTGCTCGGGTTTTATTGATGTTTTCAGCGGCTCTTAGAGGGAGCAACACTCGGGAAGCGTTTCGTGGGGTGGTGGACGCCCATTTATGCAAAGCAACGGACTCTCTCGCTCGTGCTCTGGACGGCGAGACGGTCATAGCAACCCGAGTGGTCAAAACAAATGGTCACGGCTTCCAGTCGCAGGCGACAGAAGCGCCCATGCTGCCAGGTGAGGCCAAGTAAGGTCCTTCCAAGCCTTAGAGAAGTCTGATGACTGCTTTTACGGGGCGAGGGGTGCAGGGGTGCGGGCTTATTTGACTTCCACTAGAAGTTTGGAAAGTCGCGCTTCTCTCTGTGACTCTCGACACATAATATTGATGAATGTCGCCGTTATTTAATGAGCGACGCCAACACGAAAGTTGCTACCTCACCCCCGAACTTTGCTACCCCTAGCATTTCGCCCAATTAAAAGCCCAACCGAAATGCGTTTATCGCGTGGTGTGTGTGGCGGAGTGGCAACGAATCGCGAGCCACGTGCTGTACTTGTTGCCGTGTTATTTGCAGTCACAATATTTATTCTCACGCATTAACTTGCGGCTCGTCTGGAGTACCGTCGGTGTTTCATTTGCATGTCGTGATTTCCTACGAAAACACATACAAATTATGAGGTGCGTTCCACTTTACAACCCGATTTCGGAAGTGGAAGCGCGGGGACTCGCATTCGTCCTAATTTTTCCTCCAGATTTTAATAACCAGCCATTAAAACGAAAGTTATTTTTGTACCAAATTCTGGTCCCTCCTACAGCTTTCGGGGCAGTAATGAGTCTGTGTAAGTAGTTGAGTAAAATACACTTTGCAAGTACTTCGCAACCGACTTCATTCATGATATCGTAGTTCGTAGCTTGAGAGGAGGACTTTAGAGGATTCCAAGGCAGATTATGTAGAGGAGGCTAGATCAGATAGGACAAAGTAACGAACTGGATTGTTGTTGTGAAGGCATATAATAACCCCTCGCGAATCCCTCAACCTGCAGCCATTCCGTCCTGCAAAATGTCTCCGTCTCTGCCCAGCAAGCAGGTGTAAACCTCAACTTACTTTTCGCCTCTACACGTTGAGAACGCTAAATTCCTAATATTTGGTGCGAATAGAATAGAAATGCGTCAATGTCTAATATTTGGTAGAAATATAATCTACACTTCTAAGTCATTCAAGGAGTCATGAAACGGTGAGAGACATCCTTCTCCTCCGTCTTTTCTTTTAACTTTTAACGTCTCTTGACGAGACCTTCCTGCGCGAAATTCTTTTAACTGGAGAACTAATAGAACGATATTATTCCTCTCGCTGTCCACAGTAGACCGATTTCATTCTGGTTAGTCAGACGAAGAACTGAACCTAATTTTTTCGCTCGCTTAGGAAAGTAAGAAGCCAGCGATGAGTTCTCTGCTCGAGCAGAACTGCGGCAAAAGATTCAGAGATTCAGTTCAAGATCCATCGAGTCAAGCGACTTTTATCGTAATCTCAATCGCAATTAACCCAAATTCTAACCTTAGAAGTCACAACATAGACGGAATAAACTGATTTGCCTAAATTCTTTCCTTGTTTTCGCTGTTGTTGCTCTTGTTTCGTTGCTTTCCGTGCCCTTTCAATGCCACACCAAGTGAAGTGGAACGGAGTCAAAGCTGTCCGAAGTAACTCCAGCGCGAAGCAGGAACACGTTGTCTGGAATTAATTAGTGTTCAGTGTCGGCCAGGTCGCTGAAGACGATTTGTGGCCGCTGCTGTCGCAACTGGTTCTGTTTTTGTGTTCAGACGGCCACTAGCAGTGGTGGTGCAGCTGAAGGGGCCGCTGGGGGCCTTCAGAGTGTGCATACATCAGCATTTTTGTAACCATTGTTGTGAGATTACTACTAAAACAATCTAGAGAGACCTCAAATGCAGTGAATGTTTTATAATTCTAGAAAGAACCTGCAGTCCTGACCACGCCAAGCCCGCAACCCGAAATCCCATCCTCCCTCCTGTTTGGGGGGGCCACACTACACCCTTGAAAGAGGTGTGCATGACGAGTGATTCTTACGAGGCACTGAAGAGATAAAGAAGTCATTCCGTATTCCACTCCGTTGCGAGAAACATTGGCAAGCAGCTGGAAGAATTTTAATAGCGTGAATTTCGTCAGTTAATGAAACATCAAGAAGATTAATCCACAATTAGTTCCAAGAATAGTTGCGCGCAAGTGGACTTTCTTTGCTCTGAAATCAAATCGAGTCCACGAGAGACTTTATTGTTCTCTTACTTCTTAATTAAAATTAATGACGACTTGGAAGGTTTAATTAGTTTCTTCTAGTTGTGCAATTTGGTCTCTCAATTACAGGTTATTTTTAATTACAGGTATCTTCTAATCTCGGACTTTTATTGCGCACAACGCGGCACAGATTCCTTTATTTGATACGTCCAACTAAACTAAATCTAAATATCACGTGCGCAAACTTCGGTAACGCGAAGACGTGCATGCAATTTGATTACAATTGCGTCTACTTTGTGACTCAAGAGAAAGTTTGTTAACGGGAACATTTGAATTTCCACCCAAATCAAGAATGTCAATCCTAGAGTAGAAATTCAACTAGGCAAAACATGATTTCAACCGCAGTTAAGGACTCTGGAGAACCGTGACGGTCGCCAGTCCGCGACGACCATTTAAGCCGGAAGTTACTGCAAAAGCCCTCCACGCAAACACTCTCTGCACTGTGGGGAAACTTTATTAAGTGTCCTCGCGAACTCGTCGCTGTGACAGCCGCAACAACCTGCCGCACTCACGAGCGCCACGTCTGCGGAATGTGGACGGACGCCTCGTGGTGTCTGACGTGTCCGTCTGCCAATAAAGTTCCGTAAAGTGTAAACTCTGCATGCCTGCAGTCAGCCCGCAGGATTCCAAACGGTTCGCCATAATTTTGCCCGGAACTGTTGTTGCCTGGAGGACAAACGCTGCGAACTCCCGATCGCTGTGCAGATGTCGGCCCACTATTACTCACCGTACTTTAATCCACTTTTCCTGACCAGGTAGCTGTTAAGAGGAGTTCGTGTGGCGCGAATTGACTTTCCGAGGTCTCAACTTTTCCCCGATGCATTCCGTGATTTTCACGCTCGCGGTCACTAGCGCACCACAGATCTGAGCAGGAGAAGCACAACCGATAACTTGACTTTTCCGACCCGCTGTAAGGAGCGCAGCAGGCGGACGCGGCGAAGGATTGCAAGGGAAACCCGCGAAGCACTTCATCACTGCTTGGGTGCTGTGGGACACAAAACAAGGGCGACTGATGAGGCGGTGGGCTCTCACCGAAGTCCTGCCCGAAAACTATTTACGAATTTCACGAAAGCCACGGGACTTCCTCGAGCTTTCGGTGCACTCCGGGGACGGAAGGTCGAACCCGATCGCAAAACGTACGGCTGACTCGACACTCCAGAAAGTTGTGTGAAGCATGGCAGACCTCCTCACGTCACATCACGCGGAATAACAAACTTCCCCGTCCGACGTCCGTAGCCAGGCAACATTAGATTTCACACCTCGCGGAGCATGCGGCGATGGTAGAGGGATGCATGCATAGTTTGTCTGCCAGAGACTTAGTTTAGTACGCCCTGCACTCGAAGAGAGAGGGTTTTTTAAGGTTATCTATTTGTCAGAAGTTATTAAAAGTGGATAAGTAATAAATGACGCTATTAACATAAATTCTCAAAAAATGGTTGTGATTCGGCTTCTTTAATTGTTGTAGAGGTGTTCAGTGCTTTCCAGGGCATCTTAATAAACGCTGTGGGTGTGAGGAGTTTCGTCTTTCCTCTCCTTGTCCAATTGGCATGGCAAGGAGGCAGTCCCCCTTCCCTCTTCATCGAAATCCAGAATCCGATTCTGATCTCCTGAGCCTTCGCTTTGGTGTTACTGAAACGCCGATTTGACGTGTGAATTTGTTTTCTCAGTTTAAAGAGAGTCGGAAATTCCAAGCCGGCGGGTGGGTGACTCTCCACCTTTCATTGTCGTTGGCGTTCCTGAGACTCTCGTTTCCACCTGAAAGAATGCGAAGTGAACACGAACGGCGGCTGGAAACTTTTACTTTCTGCCGTATTGTGTCGACAATTCGTGACTCGCAACGTAGTCGCGAAAGTCGGATTGCCGCAATAATTGTTCCATTGAGCGTTTAGTGAGGCAAGGCGGGGGGGAGGGAGGGAGTTTATGAAAGTCATCGAAGAATTAAAAAGTTCAGGAAAGTAAGCGAATAAAAACTATGTCGAGCAACCGGATATTTTTCTGTTCTTGAGACGTGCTGTCGACTTCCAAACTGAATTGGTTTTGCGCGAAACATTGTTGAAAAAGGGCGAGTGCGGGGTTAGGAAAGGCAATTCAAGCACCTCACGTTGCTTGAAATCCTGACTTTATTTCCGATATTTGCTTCTTAACTAAAAAATTTGCTGAAATTCAGTGGCGTTCATTGAACGAGGGGAATGATAAGATGGAAATCCCCTCGAACACCTTGAGACGTTTTATGGCGATATAATTTCTGCTTTCAAATTACTTTAATTGAAAATCGATCAATTTACAATGGAGTCAAGTTCCACACATTCTCTGAAGTGAAAAAATTCCACATTCTCTGAAGTGTAAAAACTTCGGCACGAGGATTTCATGGGTATCCACTCCGGTTCGGTTCGATCGTAGGAAAGCCGTGAATTCTTCAGCGGGGCGACATCACTAACGAACGGTCGACCCACGCCCACCACCTTCGCTTATTTACTCAACAATATTTCAGCTAACTTTCTCACTTCTCAACACTGCAGACGCCTTGTTGGGTGAATTCGTTGAATTTCGACTTCACGTCTGCCTCCACCTATTAACACGTCGGCCGAATGGCTTGACTGGCGGCCGGGGCCTCTGTTCTGAACGTCGACCAACTGGTGGGCAGCAGGTCAACGTCACTCTGCCGCTGCCGAAATCGCAATTTCGCAGAGTGCAACAGGCCGAATGCCAAATTGGTCAGCAGCCCGACTGCCAGACGGACGTCGGATTCAGAGACAGCTAACGCGGCACATGACATCTCCACGAAATTGCCAACATTTAATAACCATAATTTAGCCCGCTCGCTTTGTGGTGCGCTTTTCTACCGCTCCGCGTCACTTGCAGCGAAGGCCACCTACTGTTCGGCTGTCGTCGCACTGCTGAGTGCCTCTGTCGGCTGTCGGTGGCAACGGATGCCAGCGGCGCGAAGACTGGCAGTCCACCAACTCTATTGACTGCGAGGGGAGGTAGCCGCCGATCGTTGCTTCTACAATCCTTTCGTCGTCGATCAGTCTACTGGCTGCGCGTCGCCGATTGCTAAAAGTGTTGATCCGTAGCCATCTGGCGAGGTAGTTGTGGCTCTGCCATGCGCTGTGGTCGTGATGGCTAGTCAGACCATGCAAATCGCCGCTGACAGCCAACAAACCGCGTCAACGATACTCGAAAACTGATCGCTTGATGACAGTTTTCGGCCCGACACGCTACACGCCTGTAGTTTTCAGTATCTGCCTGAACTCGGCCACAATTTGTGACCGAAACCGAAAACCTGATATTTGCACCCCATCTGATTCGGCTTTGCCGCTCGGCCTGATGAAGCCACTCTTCTGGCCGCCGATTCCACTCATGCCCACCCGTCTCGTCGTTGCTGGGTACCGACTGTGTGCCTGCCGCCCCAAATGTGAGCGTGTGTCGGGCGCGATTCAAAATATAGTCACTTCCAATCCATCCGTGCGCTTCTTAACATTCACGATGAACTCTTGATAGTGATTCATTAAATCTGCTTGACTCCAAAGGCGGAATGGCAGTGTAATGGTGTAGCGGGGAGGAGGCGACGGCTCTGCAGAGTTTTCACACGGACACGCGACGATTGCAGCGAATGATCGGCTGTCAAAACGATACGCGGTTGAGAAAGACTCGGCTGGTCCGCAATACGAACTTTTGATTCTCGTATCTGCCGGAGTGACATGCACGTTTGTCACATACAAATCACTCCTGTGTTGCTGCTGAATGCGCTTCAGTTGAACACGGTCCGTGCCGATCGAGCTGCAACTCCGCACCGCTTCCACCGTCTGCAGACTCAGTATTCAGCAGCGCGGAGGGGGTGAGAAGCCCACATCGGCCCGAAAAGGAACGGCAACATCATCGAGTAACTGTTCGCAGAATCGCTCGGTTCAGTTCAGACTCCACATCGATGAGGACTCCTCCAACAACAGAGCAGCGACGACGAAAACCCACAGATCGCAGCAACCGAAGAACCAGTGGGTGAAGTCGCACTGGCGCGGGTGGGGCGAAGCACATCTGCGCATTGGCAGCACTTCAGTTTGGTTCGATCGTCAGTAGCGGTGGGTGCGGCGAAGGCGAAAGCAGACAAACGAGATCCTAGCATTGGGCGCGGAAGGAGGTGACGCCGTGGAAGTGCCGCGTGCCGAGCCGCGGTCGATGACTGCTGCGCACACTTTTTGCCACTCTTCGAACGGCGTTCGTTGCTAGGAAGTATTTAAATTCCCCAGAGTTCTTGGGGTCACGTAACGGATTCAGGGCTTCGGATTTGAATGTGATCTTGACAATGGCATTGGGAGTCTGATTAGGAGGGACGGAGCCGAAGCGACGCTGATGCCAAGGAACGAGTCCGCGAGGTTGGAAGCTCTGACGACAAGGCGAGCGACGCCAACGCCATCGTGTAGTTGGAGGCGGCTCAGACCCCAAGTTGTTTACGAAGTCCAAAAGAATGTGTTGGGTGAACTGCTGCATTCAAAATTGAGAACATCATCCTCGGATCTTCGATTTAGAATTCTGCGGTGGCACGAGATGCTCGTCTTTGCCTCTTTCGATTTAAGAACTACAGAGATCACACGTGGAGGAGTTTTGCACGACCTCAGAGTCCATTAACGGCCACCAAAATTTACGTGCTGAACTCACAAACACAAATTTTTGGGCCTCAAATGGAAAGCATAACAACTTGAAACATTGAAACGCACTATATTAAATAAAATGAAATCAGGCAAATAATTTGAAGTTATAGGCAGACCAATTTTCAAGTGTACGGATGGAGGCGATGACTTCGTTTAACAGATTTATGCATTCATTAGAAATTAAGCGTTAATAGGACACGAAGTTCAAATGGTCGAATAGATTTCATTTTGTTTACCAGCAAGTGTCTCAGTCAGTTGCGTTGAATCTGACGGAAAGTGTACTCGGCCTTCTTCCTGCCATCTGCCTGGAATTATGTCGCCTGATTCAGAACAGTCATCAACTTCATTTGGAGGATAGTGGTTGTCAAGTCATGGCATTTTATAAAATTAAGCAAAATCACGGCCGCCTTTACAATTTTTTCTGCGTTTTCTGCTGCAACATTTAATGGACTGGAAAGAAGACCACATTTCGCGCTCATAATGCCGAATCTGTCTTCGATTTTAGGTCGGTTTCTGATGAAATTGGTTGCGGAAATTTATTGATTAGAATCAAAGGAAATCTCTCAGTCTCTAGCCACAGCATTACGATGCAATTGTAAATTGTTGAGAGATATTTAATGGGAGTAGTATTAATTATTCATAGAACGCCTTTCAATATCCTTTTGAAGTGTATAGCAAAATCCTTTTGGAGTATATGGCAATCACTTACGTGCCGTAGTCGCAAAACAATTTCAAATCATCAGCAAACAATATTGGTTAAGAAAGACTGATACATAGCTCAGTATGGTTAATATAATACAGGACAGAATAGTCTCGCCTTCAACCATCGGACCATATGTGCCGATCTCTGCAGAATTCTCTAAATGGGGTCAAGAAAAGTTATTTCGAAAACGAATTTTTATTAGGAACCTCCATTTCTGAGAGCAGAATTGATTTCCTAATTGATTATAACCAGTCAAAGAAGGCTAAAGGAGGAAGTTAGAGCTTGAAATGGAAAACTTATGCCATCTGAAAGCATTCTTCGTTGCCGTTAGTGGAGGCCACGAGAGAGAAAATCTCGTTTTGCCTCCTTGGGACGCCCTTTCCAGTACCGACAGTCTTTTGTTTTTTTGTCGACACGAAGACCGAGGTCGCGGCCATAATTTTTAGTCGAGACAGCACGATTCTTTATGCGCTCGGGTTGTTTGGTTTCCTTGTGACGAACCATCTTCCATGATCTCCGAATAAATGAGTGCCCGCCCAGTCCCTCCGTGTTCTGAGGAGAGCCCGTTGTTGCCGCCGAGCACCACTTCGGGTTGTTGGAATCGAAATCGCCTTAAAGGTCGCAAGAAGTCAACCGATTTGCATATCACGTCGAGCGACTGCCGCAAACGCTGCACCGTCTAATGCTTCCTTATGCGAAAACGTGCTGTCCGATGCCACGACGACAGCGACAACGACGAGCAGAACCTCACAGCGCACAGAACACGGCAACGCAATGAGGCTGATGGGCTGATCGAAGTTACCAACTGACAGCGGACAGACGTGGCGACTGCTGCCGCCAATTCGAAGCAGACTCGGCCGAATGCTGTGCTGCAGCACAGCGGGGCCTTATTAAGTGGTCTTCGTGCCTGAAGGGTTCGAGTTTGGCTCGGGATTCGGCAGTGCTGGAGCTACGATCATCGAAGCCTGCGGGAACAGGTCTCGCACAAAAGCCTCCCGCAAATCGCACCGCACCAGCTCGCCGCTCGCTCCAAACGGGCAGCCAGACAGCGTCGGCCGTTGTTGCTCAGATTCTCTGGCCGAAATCCGAAGGAGGCGATTTTGCATTCCTCGCGAGAGGCAGATAAAATTGGCGTGTTTCAGCGCTGCTACACGATAACGTTTGCAGCTTTTGTGGTTGCGGCGCACTCGAGTCGTCCATGTCGCGACGCTGTCGGCGCGGATTCCACTCCGCTTGTGCAGCAGGGCCGCACGAAGTCGCTGCTGCCGCAATTTCGCGATGAGTTGCTGGCGAATAAAGTAATGAAAAATAATGACCAGCGCGTCGAGGACGTGCACCTCGAAACGTGCTGGGCAGCCCGTGAGGCGGCGCATTGAGGAAATTCGAGCTGCTGGCGCGATTACCTCGCATTCGCAGCGCAGTGCAGCGAACGCTGGGTTGGACGGGCAAAAACGGCTGCGGTGTGAGATACCAGTTGGTTAGAAGTGATTTCCACTCTGCGAGGAAAGATTCCGCAGCCGCAATCAGCTCTGGGTACGAATTTCCACCAAGTTGAAGGGCGCAGCGACCGCAGATTGCCGATCTGCAGTGCAAGGACCTCAAGTTGTTGCTTAGATGGCAAATCTAAGTCTACGAGAGCTCCGAAAGGAAGTCAAGGGCGGACTGGGGCCTAAAAGGAGCAGCCAGTAATGTAGCTGGAAGGTTATCGGCGAAGGTTATTTAAGGCACTTAATGTGAAACCGGGTGGGGAGCAGGTAAGCGCTGCAGCAAGGGGTCTGGTGGGGTAAGGAAGAGCGAGACAAAATAAAATAAGAGAATGATATCCTCAAGCTAAACGCCAGGTGAGGGAAGGTAAGAAAGCACAAGTAAGGAGAGAAAACGCGAGGTGAACTCGGATAAAACGCCAAGTTAAGCGACTAAAATAAATAGCGAGGCTATTTTAACAGCCGCGAGTCCCAAGTTCTTGCAGGCCGCCAAAGCGCAACTCTGAATTCCACCTCGCGGCGCACTCTGCCTGCTTTCGCGTGAATTATTTGCGCTTAATAAGCAATTTAACCGAAGACGTAGCAACGGCCGCCCTCTGTAATTCACGCCTCCTCGAGACCCGCGTTAACCCCACACGGTGAACAGAGCAGAAGAGAACACGAGGCGGAAATAATTTCTCTGATTAAGTGCTGCACGCTGCACGCTGCACACAAGCACCAGCGAGGTCCCGAAACGCTCCCCCCCCAGCTCTGGACGACTCCTCCTGGCTGCCCACGGCAATCGCAGTGCTCGTTCTCAAGGTCTCGGGCTTCGTGATTGACAGACGTCATTTGAATACCCGCCACAACACAACTGTGGAATCCCATCACAGCGGCTACCTGCGGTCTGCTCACGACTGTCTGTGCGTCGTTCATTTGCAACGTCAATCAGGCACTGGATTGGAGACTCCGTGGCCCTCCACTCCCGAGCTGCACCACCAGTCGACTGCGTAGACCCGTGCTGCGGACTGCAGTTCCGCCTGCAGAACTTGGGGGCTCCAGCCATCTTCGCGGGTTCAGCACCGTGACTTGGCTCGTCTTTCGAATAAATTTCCACCGCGACAAAGGCCGCGGAGCATGCGGTGGTCCAGGACGTGAGCTCGCAGCGGCGGTTGTGTGCGCCCCGACAAGCCAGTCGGTCACCTAGTCATCCTCTGTCCGCAGAACATGTCCTCCTCGTTTTATCTGAACCATTCGCACTCGCACCGCGAAAGTACGCTGGGAACGGCTTACTAGGAAGTCGCTGAAAACGTTGCCAGAGGCAGCGTCGTCAACGCAAGCCATGCATTCCGTTTAGAGGCGATGGCGTGTATGCAGATCCCCTAACAAGACCATTCTCGTCTTCCAGCAGGAGACGCGAGTCCGCCTCAGAATTCATATTTCGGCGCATATGGTAATATCGAGAATCTGTTCGTCTTTATAAGCGCATAAAATCATTGGAAATCATTCAGAGAAATCATTTTAGGAAGAAACGCGTTGGCCTCATGCGTTGAGGCATTTAAGGACGAACATGGTCACTTCGTGCAGGACTTCGTGGATGAGGTTAACAATCTCACTTCTCGTTGGTCGATTCAGATGGCCATGGAAGGCTAAAAGCCTCAACTTAATATTCAGTCGCGTCGCAAAACAGAAACGCAAAACAAAAACGCTGTAAGCATGCAGCGCGCCGCGATGTTTTTCTTGTTGCAACAAAGTATTTTTCTGTTAAAGACACTTAACTTCGAACAAAGCATTCGGTTTTCGTCTTGAGCCTTTCGTTTTCTGCACAAGCGAAGCCTCCCCACGATCCCACGCTAAGAAGCGAATGCTTTTCATAGATATGCCTGATGAATTCTTAGGTTTGCGTTGTAAATGCAAATGTTTTACATTAAAGATGAAGACTAAGATTATCTTAAGAGTAGAACTACACTACCTAGACATACATCAATAAATGTAACATCTTTCAAAATAGTATTTAAGGCGATTAAGGCACCATAAATGGGCTCATTCACCGCGTAGTTAGTAGAATGGTTCTCGCTGCCAAAATAGTCAGAACGACGAAGACGCTCACATGGAATATTCAAGGCGATTGACATTAATAGAGCGCTGCAATCAACTATTTCAGCAACTAAATCGAAAATAAGCATCATCCCGTGATTTAACCTTCGACTTCGAGCGGGTGCAAACTTAAAAGCAACCAACGGGCGCTGCAAGCCAGCGACGGACTTGTAAATTTAGTTCGCATAGCAAATATTTAGGAATTTACGCTGAATATGCTCAGTGCGATTTATGTGGGTAGCGTACGAACGAATGAAAGAATGACTTATCCTGAAAAGATCTATTGTGCAGCCACTTTACTGTCCATGTCCAGTGCAGTTGTTTTATATATTGAATGACGCTCTTGAAGTCAGAGCATTTGCACTCTTCTGCGTTTAGTATGCGCGCATCCAATCGGAGATTTCAATGATTTGCGATAGCCGGCCATTCTGCTATAAGATGTTGCTGCGATATCTGCAAATATCATTTTCCCTGCGTTTATCTGTAAATATAATTTTCCCCGCGTCTTTGAGCTGATTTTTGCATGGATGGACATCACAGAGAATTTTTATGTTATTTCTGTTTAACTTTAGAATTTCGATATTTTTATATATTTGAGGATGTAAGAATACTTCAGTGCTACTCTCGGTTCTTCAGGCCCTCCTGTAGTCTCCGCATTTTAGTGAAGTCTTTTGTTCCTTCCTGGAGCAGGGCAGGAAATATTTCATTCGGCGGTGATGCTTTGTAGGGTCCAAAGACCCAATTTAAGACCCGTCCTACTTTGTTAGTCTATTGATCGTCGCTCTGTTGGTGAGAGACGATGAAGGTATCGCCAATAACCTCTGTGAACAGCGTACGAAGCGGCGTGATTTCTTCGCTTCTGTGGTTCGCGGAAATAAGCAGTTCTTGCAAAAGCGAGAGCAAAAACCGGCGATCAGCGTTTTGCAGAAGTGCGTCTGATGTACCGACTTATTGCTCTCGCCGCCGCGCTGATTTTGGACACTTCGAGTGGTGGATACAGAGAGAAGCAGCACCGCAGCTGGAATATCAACAACGGCCGCCGATCTGCAATCTTCTCGCGTCTCTTGCGCCTCAGATGCTGCGCATTGCCTAACAAATTTATTCAAACAAATAGCAGAAAACAGCTGCACCGCAGCCAAAACAAGACTGTGTTGGGAGAGACGGAGTTGGGCTTCAATTTTCAAGAATTGCCTGCAAAAAGCTTAATAAAAATGGAGGTGATTTTCCGATTTTGCTGTTGTTGGTTTGCTGGAACAGCTGCAACAAATTCTGTGCTTGCAACTTTGTGCGTGTGTGCGAGTTGAAAGGCGTGCAGGGGATTGTGTGCGAGTGTGAAAAAATGGTCCACATCCAGAGTTGCCAGAAAGTTCTGAAGCACAAACACTCATCTTAAAAAGCAGGATTTAACTGAAGAATTTTTAATTGAAGATCATTTTTAGTCACAGTTAAAAAAACGCAGAAATCATTCCGGGAGAAGTCGCCGAAACGAAGTAATGAAAGTCCATGTGGCAACAGTGACCTTATTAACAAATAATTAAGTGTGTTGAGCCGAAATCGAGTGTAGACCGAACTTCTGGCTTCAACACAAGGTGGGAATGGTCAACAATTTAAATGGCAAATCCAGTCCTGCCAGTTGAAGTTGTCATTTTTGCTACTGACTGCGCACTCGTATCAGCAACAACAGCAATAAGAACAACAACAATGGGAACAACAGAAGCAATTTTGCTCAAGAAAGCGTTCTGATTTGAAGAAGAACACCGTGAACACGCTGGCAAACACGACGCAGCTATCAGCCACAACGCCGCGAACTTCTGAGTTACGCACTCTGCAGCGTTGGATTGGCGCTGCAAATCGTCCAAAAAATTCGAAATGAAAATATTGTGATGCGTGGCGTTGCGCATGTACAGCGATTCGGAGGACCGGCCAGCGGCCCAGCGGTGGCAACATGAAACCTGGTCGAGCGCTGAGGCAACTGCATGCCAGCCGCACGTCTGCTGCCACACGTCGGCCAGTTCACAGCGGACGCTTGGGCTCGGCGTGGTAATGATGACTTTCGGCCTCCTGATCGAATTATGAATCAATTTTATGGCTCACAGATCTTCTTTAAGGTGAGCCTCAGGAGCAGTTGAGTGCCCGATCACGTGTTGCTCCTCCGGACGGTAAATTCTGGTCGACTTGAAGACGCGCTTCTACGACGGTGAAGGACGGAAAAACAAGAAATCAGGAAAACTTTGCTGATTTTGCGAAGTGCTTGTTGCTAATCTTCGCTGGTGCGAGGATTATCTGGCCAACGGGCGAACTACTTTCAAATAGCGACCACTGCAGATACAAAATCGGTTGACCACAAACGGTTGACTGAAACGGCTCGGATTTGTTTTGAATAATTATTTGAAATGGTTAATTCAATAACAAAGCAAACAAACATGAGGTCAACAATATTCAAAATAACACAAAAAACCACAAAAGGCTATCAAACGGAATGCAGAGAACTTTGCGAGGGCTTGTTTACGCTCTTCGCCCAAAACTTGAGCTTTCCCTTTCTCAACCGACGAATGCTTTGCATGGATGGGGCATCCGCTGAACGATAAGACTTCATAAGCAAGAGAGTCCTGTACTGCCTCTCTAAACCTTTTTTATTTCATCTGCGAAAATCCTGACTGAAAGGTAAAAAGATTACTTATGCATTATTTGTCCTCTACGTATGCGTTGCTCTTCAATGACAAATAAATAAATTTACTACATCGCTGAATAGGAAATTTAAGGCTAAGAAATCAAACAAAAATGTTAAAAATGTGGGCCCCGACTATTTTTCAACTTTGGACAAGAGAAAACTTAATGCAGCCCTGGCTTCGCAGATTCGGTCGGCTGTACTTTTCTGCACTCATTTTCTGCACTGCATGCAAGAAGCAATCAGCCAGCGCTGAGTGGAACTCCCTTGCAGACGCGCCGCCCGAACTCCACGCACGCCCAGCAACTACTCTCGGTCGGCCGGGAGATATGAGAAACCATTTGTCGCGGAAATCAATTTCAATTTCCAGCTCATTTAATTATTTCGTCATGATCAAGCCGCAAAATCGCTTAATTGGCTGTGAGGCGCGTGGGTGGACGGCGCGGCACACGTCCCGCGCCGCCCGCTCTGTGCACACTGAAGCGAGCTGGAGCTGCGCTCCGTCTGAACAGCAGACAGCGGTTGGCTAACGACTGCCATACGTTTCTGTCACGAGTTATCACATGAGTATTTACTCGCGATTGCAGGAGTCCGAGCTACGAAGCCGCAGAGCTCGCATGAGAGCTCGCATGAGTTGTTGCCGTTGTTCACACAACGCTCTGGCGGACCCGCTCGTGGTGCAGCGAGTGTCTGAAGCCCCTTCAGTGCCTGCGGTTTCGCCTCCCTTGAAAAATTCATGATTTCATTAGTTGACGCTACAATGATCGAGGAATGCGTGCAGAAAGCAGGGCTGCATTCGCACTCGGGCGTCTCTTCGCACAGATCTCGCTATTCAGTCTTTATCTAGATATACATGAGCGTGATATTCCGAAATTTAGGCGATTTCGAGCTCGGTCTCGATCTCGGTTTTCGTTTCGACTGGAGACTACTGTAAAAATTTTAATACTTTTTGGAAAGTGAAGCCTAAATTAAACAAGTTTAGAAATTTTGTAGATTTAGAAAGTATTTGCTTCTCGCGATTGATAAAGACAATTTAAATGTGTCTCAAGACCCTAATTATTGCTATAGCGGCGCAGTAAAATCCAGATTCTCGTTAATTACCGTGATAAGCTTCGCCGTATTTACAAACACAGACTGGAACACTTCGGACGGCAGCTTATAAGACTTCTCTTTCAAGGTTGCAACCTTCTGACCAGAACGCTTTTATCGGCCTATATTTGCATTTCTATATCTGTTTTTCTCGCAGCTGCCGACACCCATTCCCACCTTCCCACATGCGACATACATAAATAATTTGAGATTTTACAGTCGTCCGCATGTCAGAGTTGCATCGAAGCGGAATAACAAAGTGGAGCGCAATATAATTTCACCCATTTGGAAAATAGGCATTCTCTGTGGAGTACTTCAGAGAATTACGCGAAATCGCGTCGAGTTTCAAATGCACAGACATTTCCAAAAGATCCAGGCAATTCCCACCAGAAAACAATGACAAGGAATACCCGCTCTCTTGCGAAAGTGTAACTCGGGGCAGCACTGGCGGTGTATAAAAGCCGATAAGAACCGCTTAGCTGTTAATTGTCTGCAACGGCGGAATCGACGTGGTACCTGCAATGATCTCACTACTGCTGACTGCGGTCCTGCTTTGCTGCCTCTCGACTGCGTTCATCGTTCGACTGCGCCGAGCCTTGAAATACTGGAAGGAGCGAAACATTCCCGGTCCAGGCGCTCGTTTCATTACGGGGACCTTGTGGAGGAGTCTTCTCGGCAAGTGCAGCGTGGTGGAGGAGCTGCACGAGATCTACTTGTGCGAACGAGGTTGGCCGCCGTGTAGCCACGCCTTCTGAACCTTTCCTCCCCCCAGGCATTACAGAGCGACCCAAAAGTTCGTCGGCATCTTCAGTGGGGTCTGCCCGAAGCTGTTCGTACTGCATCCGAAACTCGCCAGGGCCGTCATGAAGGACCATTTCAGCAGCTTCCACGACAATGAGGCCTCGCAATGGGTGAGCCTGAGTTGGCAGTACAGCGGAAGACGTCTTTGCTTTACGATTTTGTAGACTTCGTCCAGAGTGGAGCAGCTGAGGATTTGCAGTCCCTTCGTCTCGACGGGCGAGGACTGGAAGAGCAGGCGAGCTGAGTTGACGCCCGCGCTGACTTTGAGTCGGGTGAGTATCGCCATCGTCTGCGACGTCTACATTGCGTCCAATATTCACACAATATTTCCCCAGTTGCGCGCGTCCTATCCTGCCATGCGTGAGGCTGCTGCTCGCATGACCGCGCTTTTGGAGACTCAGCTTGCGGAAGGTCCAGTTGATGCTAAAGAGGTGACATTCTGTGTACAAAATTCAGCGCTTCTTTTAGCTTTTCCCGCAGCTCGCCCACAGATACACAGCGGCGTTCATGAGCAACTTTATTTGGGGCGTCGAAAGCGAAGCTGTCTGTCGCACCACGTTCAGCACGGTGCACAGCATGGCCGACTCCATGGTCTCGCAGGGCGTCCTGTGCAGTCGCTTCTTCCAACGCACCGGAACCTGCCCCTGGCTGCGCAGGCTGTGGTCGGTGCGCTTCTTCCCCGCGCAGTCGGACCGCTTCTTCACCAGCCTCACCCAGTCCGCCGTAGCCACCCGCATGACCCAGCGAGTAGAGCGAAACGACTTCGTGAAACATTTGCTGAAGCTCCACAGTATGAAACCGCTGAACGACACTCAGATCGCAGGACACGCGACCACGATTTTGATCGACGGCTTCGAGACGGCAGCCGTCCTGATCTCCAACTGCTTGTTGCTGGTGAGACTGCAGGCCTCGCAAATACGGCGCTTCCAACCACAGGCTAAACTTCCCCTTCGCAGCTGTCGCGCAACTCGAGGGTGCAAGAGAAGCTACGCGCCGAACTGCTTGGGCTGGCGGAACATGAACTGACCTTTAAAGCTCTCAACGCGCTAGCCTTCCTGGACCAGTGCCTACAAGGTAGGGAGCTCTCCACAACTCTCTCCTCGCTCACTTCTCTCCCCCCCAGAGACACTGCGCCTCTTCCCGCCCCTAACTCTACTCAGCAAGCTGTGCACCAACCGCACCGTGCTGGGCGACGGAGGCGTCGGGTCGGCCCACGTGCAGAAGGGCGACGTGGTCTACATATCCACCTACTCCTTCCACCACGACGCCGAGTTCTTCGAGCGCCCCGAGGAGTTCTGCCCCGAGCGGTTCGACGCTGAACTCGGCGGGGCGCAGAAGTACCGCGAGAGGGGCGTGTTTCTGCCCTTTGGCGACGGTCCTCGCATGTGCCTGGGTGAGATTTCTGGGCGGTTCCTCTTGATTCGCTTCTGTGAAACTCTGCTTGCAGGCATGAAGATGGGTTTGCTCGAAGCGAAGGTGGGGGTCGCCGAAATCGTGCGCCACTTCGAAGTGAGCAGCAGTCGCTGCACCAGGAAGGACAACAGGGTGTCCGCTGACTCCTTTCTGACCACCTTGAGCGGGGGAATACGTCTCAGATTCAGGAAACTCTAATACAAATATTGTACATTCTTCACATTGTTTCAGTACAGAAAAATAAAGGGATTCTTTAGTTTTATAATAATAAACACTCGCCGCTGATCAAGTCAGTGCGGTAAATTTATTTAGTTTCGGCTCAAAACCAGCTGTCAGAACCTCGTCAGAATGGCTACTTATTCGCGATTTCAACTGAGTAATTTAAAATTTTCGAAAGATCATCATCGGCCGTCCATTCAATGTTTGGAAACTCATTTCAAACACAGAATCAAGAATGATATCGGAAATGACTTTCGCATTAGAGACACAATTAGGAGCTCTAAATTTCGAGAGTCAACGATGCAACGATGCGGGCCGCGAAACTCGATGCTGCGATTCTTAAGGTGCGACCCACAACCCAATTAATTTGCTGCTTGTTTTCGTCGCGCCTGACGGCTGCGTGATCTACGACCGAATCTGTTCTCCGCACAAAAATCACCGTCAATCGTTTCAACTCCAGTAAAGCTCCACATGAAACTGCACTAGCACAGCCCACTCATGCAACGAGCCGTTCTACCTTCAGATTCCCGAGAGTGTCGTTGTTCTGGCGCGCCAGATGTCACTGGCGACTCCGACTCGAGGACTGAATGGACGTGAGTTGTTGCTGCAGTGGACTTTAATTGACTTGGAATCAGAAATACCCGGCGATTTGTTGCTTCGGCTCGCTCTTTACTCTTCGAACCAAATTGGACTGAAATGAGGAAGTGTGCAGCTTCTAAAAGCGAGAGATGTGTTCTCTTCTCTCAGAATCCTGGAGTTTAATTTAGCGTTGAAGGCGCTGACCTCCTCCTGCGAGCGCGGCTCGAAGACGTCTTCACTTGATTCCTGGCTTTCATGTGCAGCCACATCGAAGAACATGATTGATTCGCGGAATGTATAATCAATAACTGGCCTGAAGTGAGGCCCAGTCCAGGTGCCGCGCAGTCAACCGCTCCTTGCGCTTCCCCAGTTCGCTCGCCAAGCGCAAACACGTTAAACGCTTTCGTAGCCGAGTCGTTTAGGACGTGATCGCCAGTCGAGTGGTGGTTGTTTGGTCTTCCCACCAGCCGTCTTCGCCGATGCAGCGCGCAGTCGTCAGCCGCAGCAATATTAACGTGCATGACTGACGAGATTTGCTCAGCTCAACCCGCCACAACGCAATGCTCTGCATTCGGTTCTGCACGAGGTGGGGTGGACGACCTCGACAAGGCCGTTGCAACCGCCGATGCCCGCCGCGTCCAGCTAGGGCTGGCTACACGCAGACACTCCAAGGAATTCCATTCGGTCGTAAAAGCTTATCACGCATTAAGGGATTGGATGCCCGGACCGTCGGAATCCTCTCTCAAACGCGACTTTTATTGCTGAATATTTGAAGCGACGACGACAGACACCGCTGCGGCGCGTCGACGTGGTGCGGGCGAAGGTGAGGACGAGGCCAGCCCGCATCAGACAGGTCGTCACACACAATCGTCAGCCACAATGACACCGTACGGCGGTTAGTTTTTGCCTACCAGCTGAATTAGACGAATCCGAAGTCGCGCACCCCGTTAACAATCTAACGCGACAACAGCCTGCATGATTTGATGCCACGCGATTTTAGTTCCGCACAGAAGAGCGCGACGCATGTAAAGTCTAAACGCGAGATGAAATGCGGCGGTCGCTGCCGGTAGCTGTTAGCAGCGGAGCTGAGTCGAGGTGGCTGAAGACACAGACGGACCCAGCTGCAGCTTTTCCGCAGAAACAGACGCGTTTCCGGTGGTCAAACCCCACGCGCGGCAACGTGGTTCACTGAGACCTCTTCTGAGTCAGTTTCAGTCGATGTCCCTTCTACCTTCAGTCCGTTTTGGCTTTTCGAAGTGGATAATTTTGAGGAACACCGCTGTCTGTAGCTGTTTTTTCTGTTCTTACCCAACTACCCCTCATCCAGCCCACTGTGCCTCCCCAAACTTGCCCGCTCCCACCACAAGATCACTGCCGATAAATCTCGTCCAGACCTTCCACAAATCTTCTCGGAAAGACATGCAATAAAATTCAGAAATGATTTAGAACCTCTCCGGGACAAGTTTGCAGCGCGAGCGATGCCTCGCTGGGTGACGCCGCTCCCCGCGAGCCGCAACCTTCAGCCGTCCGCATTTTTATGTGCGAATAAGCTGCATTCATTCACTCGGCGCTCTACGTGGTGCGCCGATGTGGGCTCCGAGTGGTCGAATATCGCCAACGCACGCCTGCGATTGAGGCGCAAGTCATGGCCGGCCCTGAACCTCTGCAGCGCGACCACCCAGCGACGGGCCGTGAAGCCGTTCGGCGCGCTTCCGTACCAGCCGTAGCTGCACTGGGGTGGGAGTAGAAACCTTGCAGACGGGCACGCGGGGTTTTACTCCAGCTGGACTCCTCTGTTCACCTCGCTACTTTTATGGTAACGCATTTGAAATCCCCTCCACAGTCGCTGGTTGCGCCCTGCTCGCAACCGCCTGGACGCGTAGAGATCTGATTCGATTTCTGTTTTCTTCCAAAGTGTGTATTTTCGCCGCTTCACGTTAGATAGTTCCAGCATTAATCCATCAGCGCGCGTCCATCAATTCTTCATTAGCAGGGAGGCTTAAAGGCCGCCTACACACGCGTGCGCGGCAACGAGTCGCAGCTTTGACTCGCGGCGTCATTAGTGACAGTAACTCAGAAAGTGTTCGAGCTGTCAGGGTGTTGCGCGCTGTCAACGGCATGTGCTTGCCACCGAGTGTCAACAAGCAACAGTTTCAGCGCAAAAACAATAATAACCGATACAGCAACAACGACAGCAGCAAACTGCCGTCCATTAAAAAGAGTCTGTGAAGCCAAAGAAAATTCTTCGCAACAACGCTCAACGCGACGCTGTTGTTGGCGTTGGAGGGAAAGAGCAGCACGGCGATGTTTTCAATATTTTATGTTAGCTAGCGCGCATCGTTGCTCGCCGCACTCAAGACAGGGTAACGAATGCGTGGGCGTCGCGTCGCGTCAGTCCTGAGGTTCAGTTTCACGTAAACCGCCCATCGACACAATGTTGCGCGCCGTGGCAGCAGCAGCAACAATACAGTTGCTCTGTATTAGCATTTCATTGCCGAAACAATAGCAAGAAATCACAGAGCTGAGCCAGATTACAGCTGGAATCCAGGGGGTGACGAAACAAGGGGCGCGGCCACCCTCACGACGAACCCACGTCGCCAGAGTACCTAAAAATCAACAAAAATCAATTTATGTTTCCATTCCTAAAGTCCGCGTCCTTTCTTTTGAGCTCCAAAAGTTTGGAAAACGCTGACGAGTTCCCAACTTCGTACCCGACGTATCTGGCTCCGAAATCAGTGGATTGCATTTCGGCGAAATATTTTTGAGACTGTTATTTGATGTTTGGCCCCTTAAATTTTCGGAGTTCTTGTCGATATCGGCATTCAATTGACCCCTCGACCTCCGTTGAGTGCCGGTCCTCAGCTAAGCATCCGTTCGCAGAATTTTCTCACGTCCTCACTCGGTCCAGGATGGCGACGATGCTACCATGGGATGGCGGTGCTGACCAGAGTACCCAATACGCGTGACAAGCGCTGGTAGTGCGGCGCGTGAAGGCCAAATGAAAAACGCGGAACAGGCAGACAAGCTGCAGGCAAGCGGGCAGGGGACACAAGACATTCATTCCATTTCCACTCAGTCTCGGACCGTTCGGTGGCTCCATAAATCTGCCTCATTGTCCCCCCAAAAGGAAGAAAAGTGTGGTGCAGTCTGTACTGCAATGCATTGCCAGCGCGACACAAACCAACTTCTACTGAGCTGGAATATGCCGATCCGTAGAAGTATCAGACGAGGAGAACCTTCGGAACCCATCGCTTCAGCTCGCTTACTCGCCGATCGAGGTTGCTGCGAACCGCCGCACTTCTCACTTCGGATTAGGTCGCCGCAAGCCGAACACCATCACGACCCTCACGGCCTCCATCACCGCGACCGAAGAGTTGTTATCTGCGGAGTGTCGCGCTGGCCAGAAAGCCCGCAACAACTTCACCCCGCAAGTCAGACACTTGGTCAGACAGGCCAAGCAGGCGCGCAAACGACGTGAGCTGCCGACTCGAACTGAGCTGCATGGAGCAGTCGTCTGGCTCACTCGGCTCACACCAGCTATTTTTAGCCACAGCACTGGTTTCAGCCCGAATAGAGCCTTAATGGCGCTGACAAGAGCGTGTGCGTCCCACGCAGAGTCCGTTGATGTATTGCAGAGAAATTGAAACGCATTCCTCCCTCCAGTCGTCCATTCGCTTGGCCTAAAGCGCCGCGGCACGCGACCGGATGTCGCCGCACACTTTAGTGCTTGACAACGAGCGACCAAAGCAGTGAGCTACGGCAATTAGAACACCGTGTTCGCCAAAAGGCAACACGGTTGGCGTCGACTCGGTTGGCGGCCAGATCGCAGCGCTCGAGAACCCATCGAAAGAATAGGCATAAATCTGCGGATCGATATCGAAGAGAGCAGTTCGATTCAGCGTTTCTGAGTTACGATTATTTCGCTTTACAGCAGAATTAATTCTGATTGGCAGACTGGTTCCGAGATAAACACGCTTCTGACCACGGATGAGGTCTGAACAACGCTTGCCACTCTCAAATTTGAATAGAAATCTTTGGAGAATCAGTCGCACAGGGAGTAACAGAGTCACCGCTCGGCTTAGTGACTCGATCACGCAAGAGGAGCCGGCCATTTGTAGCTGCCACCAATTGCGCGATATTCTACCAGCAGCTGTTGCTACTGCCACTCGCTGGTCGCCAGCTGTCGCGGCTGCAGCAGGATGCGAGGCAGGATGGACTCCACAGACAATCGACGAACTTATTGTGTGCCGCCTGCCTGAGATTTCTTCCCCTGACTCGTCTTCTGCAGCCCTGCCTTTCCATATGTATGTAACTGGAAATATAATCGTATCGCTTAACGTCAAAAATGTAGCACAATCATTATATGCTACAGCGAGTCTCTTTGCAGACTCCTGGCTTATATTGGACAAAATTTCGCAGCCATACGCGAAATTAAAGGAAAAGAAGCATGATGTCACCTGTGAGCTTTCATTTACCTTGACAAGACTGAGTTCCTTGTCTGTCGACCGTAAATATGATTTATCCAGCACAGAATTCTTATTCCCAACAGCATCATTTTAAGTTCTCAAGCTCTTAAAAAAACACCCGATATGACTACCTTATATTCTCTTGTAATCTTTATTTGAGCAGACTTAAGATGGCTGACAGAAGATGGCTGGATATACTGCATCCATGGATGGATACTGCTTTGCATCTTTTAAATATTATTGCGAAACATGGGTGCCATCATAAGTCTGCTACGAAAGTTCGAAAGTATGCTAGTGCGGAATGGTAAGGATGTCTTAATATTTCTTCATTTGTTGCCCGTGGATTTGTTCTTGAAAACCCAGTGGGAATCATATCGCCATCCTACCCTCCATTATTCTAAGTCAGCACATGAAGTGGGTTCACTCTGCCAGGACTTGAAAGCCATTTGGAGCTCTCGAGAGCCAAAGGGTTTTCGCTGCATGCACCTCAGTAACAGTGACAATTTGTCACCGGTCGAAACTGGATCAGCCGCAGATATCGGACGAGAGTCAGAAGCGCTTGAGAAGGTTCATTCGAAGCGGAATTCGCAAACTCGGGTTCAGAAAAGCTGTGACCTCCCGACTGCTAAGATTTCCTGAAATGTGGTCATGTTTGGAAGTGAATTACGTACCCGCAGCAAGTCGAGGCTCCACCTCTTGCCCTTTTTTCGCTGCCTCGCTGCCACCGACGTGGGCAGCTCGTTTCAGTTCACTGTCAACTCGGCCGACGCTTCCAATTATGTGTATCTACCGCGCTTCTCGTGCTGCGGAGTTGGTAACAGAATTTTTATGCAAATCTGCGCTGGCTGCAGAACCCTCCGCGAAATCACGACTTTCTGATTGCACTCGGCCGCTCTCCGGCGAAGAGATGCCAACTCGTTGGGGCCCAATTGTGGTTCGTTCCAGCACACATTGCAGCGAGGCCGGAGGAGCGTGGCCAGCAGAATCCCCGAATGCAGATTACTTCTCCGACGCGGCTGTGTAATCGCTTGGCTCGTTCGTTGCTCCTTCAACTTTTCTGCTACAACTTTTCTGCTACAAGCTGATTGTTGTTGCCCCGTTGGTTGTAGCCGTTGTTGTCTTCCACCTCCGCTCCAAGTGACGCGGTGTTGCGACTCTCTACGGTTCGCCAATGCGCGACTTCACGAAATTTCATCCAACGGGCCTTGAAGCCACTTCGAAATTCGGGGTATGGACGATGTGGCAGAAATTTGTTTTTGGTTTCTGACTGTGCAACAACTGACTGTGTATTCCTTGAAAAGAAAAGAACCACAGAAACAACGACTACAAGAATTCGAGAAACATATGTCTGCGAAGACAAGAGCATCAATCATCCGCACAAAGCAACCGCAAAATGGGCCGAAGTGGGCTCTGTTAACCGCAAGCTTCCTTCCATACATGAGCGCGATTTCGACCGCGAGAATAAATACCAACACGTTTGACCGAAGCAGACGTAAATTGGGGCCGTATTCCGCTTATAATAGGCCGTCCCATTACGTCCGTACCTCTTCCTCCTAACTAGAGAGCATTCAAAGAAAGCTCATTTCCACAATAATCTTAGAGAAAAGGAAACAGTAATTTTGGTGACTGCAATCAATTTATTATTAAAAAGCCAGACCATGACAAACGCTATATCGGTTGTTTCGAGTTCCGACATCTGTTGATCAGCATCCTGTTGAACGAACTCACTGGATTTCAGAATGCCTTCACAGATATTTCCGTCAGGTTCAGGATTTAAACAGAAAGTAATAATTCAGAGTACGATGTAGAAATTAAACTTTGAAGCCGCATTCTAGAGCAAGTGAGGTCACGAGTGTTTCTAAAGTTCCTCGCGATTTATTAATTTTGAATTATTAAAAAGTTCATCTCCCTGTTCCAACTTGCAGAATTTACTAAAGTCGCCAAGAGCCTACAGGAAAAACCTGTAGGAAAGTCGTTGAAGTTTTTGTAACATGCTGTGTGTTGTTCCGCAATATTGTCGCAAAAAAAGTACCATGAATGCTGCAGCAATCACTGCGAGTTCCTGTTTTGTTGAAACACCACAAGTTCGCCGCAAGGAATCCGTCGACACTAAAATCCATCCACCTGGGGAATCCATCCATCAGCGAAATCGAATGTGTTGACCACCAATTTGTCCGAGTGTGAGCGCGCTGTGAGGGATGGAGGAAGACATACACAGACGACCGCGACGCTTGTCTTCCTTAACAAGCCGTACGCGAGGCTGCAAAACAAGCTCCACATGCCGCCAAACCGCATCCCGTCACCCAGAATGGACAAATCGAAGCCACGATCGAAGCCACGATCGAACCACGTTGCACAACCAGGCGATAAAGAGAATCAAATAAAAGAGCAAACCAAAGCAACCACGGCGAAGAGGAAACGAGCAGCATGCCGCGCCACACGGGTAGCGGGCTCGCGTAATGCCGCAGCCATTAGGATCCAGGACAATTAATCTTACTTAAGCCAAATTGGGACTGCCGCTGGTAGGCAACTGCGACGCAACCGGTAGGATGCAAATCCCCAACCTGACAACTGCTGTGCCGCGAGCAGTCGTAACTGCAGAGATCGTAATAAATGATAAGATTGCATGCGAGTCCGGTGGGATTCCTTTTAATTCGCGGGATGCGGACAGCCCGTCCCTTGGTGTCCCTCCTGAAAGGTGGTCAGGGTGCGTGGATCTCTGCTTCCTTCATAGCGACGCCGCTCCGGGTAGTCTTAATAGGCATCCAGGCTGGCTATGGGTTTCGTCGATTAAAGACCGCTAGATAACCTGAGGAAGAGCACAGGCGAGATGCCCCAACTCCGAGTGTGACAGAAGAAAGAAAGAAGTGAGCAACGCAAAATAATCTCAGTCCGATCTGGTTTTGACGGCGCTGCAGGCTAGCGTCCCGGAAGACGAATCACCGTCCTCAAGAGTCACTTTCGCACTTCACTACCGTGCGACTGGAAGCAGCGATTCGCGCCTGTGGCACTGTCAGCGGACACACAGCGAGCGACGTTGCTACACTTTTGATTCCATGCAGAATTTAATGTATGCTTTTAATTACGACTTACGCAGCGCGACATTTTTCAGTGCAAATGGCACGCCTTCTGCGCCGTCCACCCAGAGTTGCGTGCAGCGATCTAACGCGAGTGCCACTTCAGCATCCTGGCGTACTTTCAGTACCGAACTTAAGCTTCTGAAAAGGTTGTGCGCAAAATTTACCCCCGCGCCGCGGCTCCGCGAATCATAATCGAGGCTTTCGATTTGTCCACCAAGCATCCCCGCGCCGGGGCAGCAGTGACCACCAGAAACGGCACGGATCGTGAAAATTCACTTCGAGCTGAATTCGGCGCAGCCGCGGTTCCCACATAACAACGGCCAACTGCAGCTGCAACTGGGGCACGGCCGCGGCGACCCCGGCCAAGTGGTCGTCTCAGCTGCATTTTCCTCAATTCGGGTTTCTGTCTCGAGGTGTTGCCTGCATAGCTGGCAAAGCTGGAGAAAGCGAGGAGTCGGAAGCACGGAGCCATGCATCATGCCGCGGTGCTCCGCTCGTCGTACAGATGCTCCAAATATAGCCGAAATTCGTACCGGCGATGAGGCACCCAACGATGAAGCAACTCAGACGCGGCCAGCTGCCGCAACTGCTGTTCCCATTCTCACAACACCGCCGCGGCATTCCCGACAGCCTCCTCCCCGTGGCCCAGATGCAACTCCAATTGCTATTTTCGTGTACTTTTCTGCACACATCGCGATAGATGAGGGACTATGAAGCCCTCGAATGGCATCCTCCCGACGGGAGTTTTCTTCGCTGTTCTATTCATCGTAACATTTAAGGCTTCCGGCCAAATGAAGAGGGGAGACGCAGTCGGTAGGCAGCCTAATATGGAAAAAAAGGAGGAGTATCTCGCATTCCTGCATTTTGCGCAACAAAAACTTCAATCAACCCAACTAATCGATTCGGGGCGAACTCAATTCGAGCTCTACACAATCTTCGCTCACGCCGGGTGGAGGAGGGTGGGGGGGGTAGTCGGAGCCGCACTTCCTGCCGCAAACGCTTTTCGTCGCAGGGGAATTCAATTTGCGCAAATTGCTCACCGAAGGCGTTCCAGCAAGAACGGCAGTTTGTAGAACTAAAAAAGTGCCATCCTTGCTGGGATTCCTTTGCATTCCTTTGTCAGCGCGTTTACGGTAGATGAAATAGAAACCTAAATCCGTGTTGCTGGAACGGCTTACCGGCAGTCAGATATGCTGACTACTAAATACTCAAATTAGCATTCGCCATTTTCGCGTACGCCCTCTCTTGGTTTCCGAGACACGTGACTTTTTCGGACTGCAACGATCACGACTAAAGAGCTCACGACTCGCTCCAACATGTTCGGAAAGCGACAACTTCAAATAAAATCGCGCGAAATGATTTCTGCTGGGACTTCGTGCCTGCGGACAGGAACACTGAAGCAAGAATTCAAAGAGATCCGCAGCAACGAGGGGCTGAGTCTTTTCAGATCTGAACCAAATCCCTTGAGCTTTCTCGTTTTGTGGGAATATCGGGAACACGATAAAGGCCTTCCTTCGAGTCTCTGTGGATCTTCTGACAGGCAATTCGATTTAACCTCGCCAGAAGACGGCCGTTCTCCGCACTGACAGCAGCAACTTCGATTTAAAATGCAATAATATTATAATCCAATGAACATGTGGAATATATGTGGAAATGAAATTTGACAGTCCATCAGTGAATCGCCTTTTCCTGGTCGTCGACCCTTCTGGCGAAGCGGAAGAAGCGTCGCGACGCGCCGGCGGGCAGAAAAACATGATTGCGGCAATAAATTTATCTTCCGAGGGAGTCGCTTTCTGTTCTCCTGAGATCCAAAATGTTCGTTCAGAAAGTGCACGCGTAGCCAGTGAGTCCGCTCAGCCCGTGCGACTGACAAAGCAGCGATCGCGTTATAATACGTCGCCAATATCGACGGCATCGGGGAAACGATTGACCATATGGTTCCCTGGCTGTCGTTGTCGCTTGCGGTTCTTCGCGGCTGTGTTGCGGTCGCAGCCAAAAGCGGAGACGGCGGTTGCGTAACTTCGCGCTCCGTTGGCTTCTTGGAAGGCTTGTCGGACGCGTTTTTGGTGCAGCCGCTGTCAACTCGCAGCAGCGACGTACAAGAGCGCACGGCTCGGCCAGCACGCCCGTCCGTCTTTATTGTCGATTTGTCGATTCTCTTTTTGCTCTGTTTCACCAGCCAAAAGCAGAAACCAGAAAGTCAGCATTTGAAGCGGTTGTTTTAAGTGAGCGACACAACGTGACGCGACGCGACGCATCGGCTTAAGTAGGTCAGGCAAGGCCGTTCGATGCCCCTTCGAGTCGAGTCGTTCACCGTGCCAAGAGTGCGCATTCATCAGATGCTTCGCATGCGCAGCCAGCTCGCTCCCGAAGTGATTTCGGCCGAGTGTTTTGTAGGCAAGGCTAATTTGAGCTGATTTGGCGCACAGCTGCCGTGTTGTGGCAACAACAACGAGTGATAACAGAGTTCGTCGATCCCCCTAGAGTATCCGGAAACTTTCAAGGGTCTTTGCGGGTGGAATCAGCCGAAGAACACGCCTACTTTTAATATAACAAGCACATGGGGATTCGATTGAAAAGTAGTAAGAAGTCATCCGATTGCATGTTTCTAGCAAACAGGACCGTAAGGTGCACAAGGCTGTACTAAAAGCCGCACAAATGCTGGGCGGAGTCGGGCAAAGGATACGCCATCGGTTTTGAAACGTCATAAGTGTATATCGGCCAGATTTAAGTGATAGGCACCTATATCAGCGCTGGCCACCGCACTGGAAATGGGTGCAATCCAACGAAAAATACGCCCACTTTTTATATATCAAAGATATATGATCATTTGGCTAGAACGTCGCACAAAGTTACCTGAGGAAGTCTCAGGAAGCAAATTCAGTTGTGAGATATCGTGCATCATCCACTTCTCTTCAAAGCCGTTCTTGTTGCGGCAAAAGCGACCCGCGTGCCAAACGAACCGTCTTCGCCAAGCGCAGCTTCTGTAAGGAAAAAATGCATTATTAACCGATTTCGCGCTGCAGACAGGCGAACGGAGGAGCGCATCGGAGCGGCAGCTAAGCGAGCGATTCTGTTACCAACAACAGCGCCAACAAGTTGCCCGCAGTCGCCTTTCTGGGAAGCAAGCACCACCAGTTTGGGTGAGTCAGAGCTGGTTTTGCTTTGTTTGCAGACCGGGGAAGTACGCCACATCTTCCAGATCCTCCGTCCGTGATTTCCAGAAGTTGCAGCGAATTTAATTGCTGCAAACCAAATCTGCGACTCGCAACGCGAGAGCAATCACGCACCCAGAACTCCCCGCGCTCACTGACCACCAACAGAATTCGAAAGTTCTGGCTTCAAGTGCACTGCATTGAACGCGTCTCAGCCAGCAGCTCACCGCAGCATTCGTCCTTCGGGATTAACGCGGGCAGAGTGCGGCCGTCCGTCCGCAAATCAGCAATTGTGTCTGTTCCACGACTGGCTGCGGTTGCTGAAGAAGATAAATACGTGGCCTCGTTCAACCCCGCTGCCCACTCTAAAAGTTGGACACACGGAGCGGACCGCGCCGCTTCTCGAGATCCTTTCACTTTTTCGTTTCACTTTTCGCTCGCCGAAGTCGCCAGGTAAGCAGCGGCAGCCGACGCGGCCACTAAGTGCTTCAGATAACAGCGCCTCCCCGTATAAACAGCGTGCACTGGTGCCGCTGGTCCTCGTTGGCTCTCCTAATCCACTTTTATTGAACGTATTTCAACCGCGGCAGCGCATACGCAGCGGGGTTCGTGGTCGCTTCTGCCTTTCGTTCTGAGACTCTCGTATCCAGCACTGAATTGCAATCGCGCAGATTGCATCACGCTCATGAATCGGTTTTAATTAGTTTTCGTAATTTAGTGCGCCGGCTGGACCGCTTCGCAGCAAGCGCCGACGTGCAAAACTAGTGGCTTTTGGTGACTTCTTCCAGCGCAGAGCTTGCTTTCGTCTATTTCATCGCTACCTTGTACAATATCAGCTACATAGCCTCCACATTTTACACATACTTTCCGGATAACTTTTCGAATGGCCTATGCAATCTTAAATATCGAAAACGAAGTTTAAATTATGCTGGTCTTCTCATGAAGAACTTAGAAAAAGTCCACGAAGATATTTTGGCAGTCATTTCGGTCATCATGATGAGAAGAGTCTCGTCTGCTTCACTTCCACCAAACGCAGCTGTGGAAGCTGTCGCACGGCGATGATGCCTTCGTCGAGACTGGCGCCATTCAGAGACTGGAATGCGATGTAGGCTCGCAGACTCGCAGCGGCTGCATAGCTGGCGTCTACGTGATGGCACAGCCAGCAAGCTTCGCATTCTTTTGTGCCACATGGTTACAGGAACAGCGCGTTGAGTCGGCAACATGAAAACCATCAGCGGCCAGTACGCATTTGGAATGCATCCACGTTGCGGCAGTGTGGATCCGCAGAAGTGCGCTTCGTGAGAGCGCACGGATCACGTAGCATCATCTCGCAACGCGTCGCACGATTGATCGGAGGCGATGCTTTCCTGCACGACTTCTAAATATGGTAAAAATGAGTCGCCGCGGGTTCCGCCATCTGTGCGCCGCAGCTGTTCGCACTTCTTGCGGGATGCGCGAAGGCTTTCGGGTGCTCAACTTCTAGCGCCACATTTTGATGCCGTCAAATCAGACTTGGTTGGGTTGTAGCTTCACTTTGTTCTCATTTGTCTTGTTGGAGTGCTTTTTTGAATGGTCCTCCCGAATCTGAATCGCCCATTTCAAGTCGTCCCAGTTCTCACATAACAATAATTCATACCCAGAAGCGCTCCTTAAGAGGCAATCACGCTGCCGCAACTGCCACCACCTGCACTGCCATCAGCAGCCGACGCACTCATCTTGTCAGCGACAGTTTGCTGCCACTGCTTGCTTGTTGCGTTTGTGTCGCATCGTCATAATACTGAGTATCTGGCAGATACACCTTTAAGATGAACACATAATAAGTTAGCTGCGCGCTCGTAGTCGCACTGCGCTCGACTCTGAAGCGCTTCCTCTTCCCAAAGCACGTCTTCTGCGACATCATATTTGACTCCAATGGCCATAAACTGCTCCGCCTCGCACTGGCCCGCTACGTACGACGTCCGATCTAGTGAGTGCGCTTTATGGCCTCCGCCAGACGTCCTCCAGCAGCGAAATGCAGCTGCTCGGTCCACAGCCAGGTCGTATTTCAGCGAGCAGCCGTGGAAGCGCAGCAATGAGACTCGTTTAAGTTCTTTAAATACCCGTGTGGAGTGTTTCCTTGCTCTCGTTGTTATTGCTGTTGCTGTTATTGCTGCTGTCGTTATTGCTGCTGTTGATCTTGTTGTAGCAATCAGTGTACATAATCTGAATGCGCCGCAGTATTGGGCGTCCAAAATTGGCGTTATCTGCGCACTGTTGCCACAGTCACGCCGCGATTACGAATCGAATATGGAAGAAGTCTCCAGAACAATTATGTCTCCAGCGCAGCAGACATAATTGCTTCATTAGGTGGCGTCGGGCAAAGATATTAGTGGAATTTATCTGTATGATATTCGTACTGCACTCAAATAAGGTCATTTCGTGAAATTTGGCGGTTGGATGCTCCTTTCCCAGCTTACCGCTGGGAATTATCGGTTCTGTTTAAACTGGAACCTCTGAAAAACGTCGGGGAACCGTCTATAAATGTTCCCTTCTGAACGTGGTTGACCTGTTCCTTCAACGTCTATAAATGTTCCTACAACCCTTAAATTCCCCAGTGAATCGAAAGCCGCTCGGACTGTTATTGTCGACATACGAGTGTGACTTGAAGGGTAGCAAGGAAGGAAAACTAAGTTGAGGTGAGACACGATATTAGAATCGGTTACAAATTGCTTACAAATACAAATTGTTAAAATATTTTCGATTCCTCCTGGTCGGTCAAGCACATCGTACATCGTAGCGTGAGGACAGACTCGGATTTTCCCCGAATGTTTCCATCGTTCGGTCGAATCACATTATGTGTTGGCGTCTAGTCGCTCTTCGCCGTCCACAAGTGACGGAAGTGCCGGTGATGCAAATTCATCCAAAGCCACAAAAGGCTGCCTCCACACACCACATCGCCCGAGTTTTATGTGAAGCAGGAAGCCGTTAAGTTTTCATTCCTGCAGACGTGCTGCGACTCGCTCGGCGAAGACCACATGCGTCACGTATTTTGTCGATTTTAGTGGCACGCAGACTTTATTTGCACACATTCGATAGCGCATTTTCGCTGGCACGCGGCAGGTATGGACCGGAAATCCCGAAGAACGACACGCGTAGAGAGCTTTCGTACATACAGGGAGCAGCCAAAGCAATGAAGTGCAGCCGGTATTCAAGCAACACTTCACAATTTTCGCGCTTTGCGTGCCAACATGCTAAGCGGCTCGCTTTACATCACGTAAATGCGAGATTCTGCTCTCGTCCAGCTGCTCGTTCCGATCTGGGTGTGGATAGGAATTCAAACTTCTGTGCACCCACGCCCCCGCTCTGCTGACGAGGCTGCATTACGAGTAGCTACGCATTCAATGGTTGCTGTAAGTTGCCCGGACATTAATGGCCGTTTATTGCGCTGACGTAGCCGTATGCGCGCTTTTACGTAAGCGCAAATCCTTGCGAGGTATTACCGGTTTCCACCGTCCGCCCGGGACCAGCGCAGCATCTGACAAATACAATCTGCGTGCGCGTGCCGCAGAGCGACACTTCAAAGAATTCCCTTGTTACCTTCTATATCTATCTCTCCCTCCCTCCCTTCCTACATCTCTCCAGCGCACCATGACCAAGCCAACGTTTTCGCTCGAGACCAATGCGTGTACCGCACTCTGGACACCGCTCTGCAAAGCAATAAAGTGCCAATGAAAAAGGTGATAATATAACGCTAACGATTTCCTAACTATTTTCACGAAGTCGACGTTCTGCGTGATGAGATGCGACTGGGGACGGCGGCGATGAACTCGGCAGGCAGAACCGGAATCATCCGCATTCTGAACTCAGAGGCTCCACAGTGGATGATGGCTTGGCGTCCAGTGTAAACATCGCAATAAAGTGTACGCAAAACTGCAATAAAATCCCGGAGAGACCGGTCACTTCGGCGCAGTAAAAGTGGAAATATCAACGGAAAGCCGAGCGAGCTCCTCTTCCACCACCACTACCTTCCCACTGCAATAAAACTGTTAATTAATGAGAATTTATGGAGGAACTCCCGATGCCCTGGGCCGTCCTGCCCACGAGGTAATGTGGACTCCAGCGCTGAAGACCGCAGGTTAACTTGGTCCCGTTGTACTGCAAAATTATCCTCAAAATTAGCTTCCGCTTTTGCAAAATTCAAGTAAAGAGTGGGCCTCATCTTGAAATGGGTTGTGAACGTTGATATTCACCTGGAAAAGATCCATTTAATATTATTATGGACAAGTTATTGAAAAGTCCCATTTGAGGATTTCCAAAAGTTGTCAGTTTTGGAAGCCGTTTTGGAAACGTATGTAGATAAATTCGAGTGGTTTCAAAAATTGCATAACTAACAAAAGCAATAACTAAGAAAATTTCTAGAAAACTGGTTTTTATCTTATTATTTTTCTCATTCATTTTTGCTTTTAGTCTACGATATTTTATTTTAAATCTTATTTTCTTTTATTTAATTGTATTTTACGTATTTTCTTTTATATTTTATGTTATCTTATCTTCTTTTGTTTAAATTTATTTGATTATACTTTATTAATGCATTTTTGTATGCATTTAATGTATTTTATTGCATGTTTACAGTCATCGTTCAACCTTCGCAACGATCAGTTCGTTCAGAGTGCGTTTTTCATAGTGCGTTTTTTCATAGTTCTCTCTTGTTTTCGGCTGTCTCTTTTCGGTTTACGTTGCTTATTCAGGAAGTTTTCCTGTTGTGTTTTCTTTTTCCCCACAGTAGCTATCATAATATTTTTTCTGCCTGGTATTTCGTAAAAAATGTGGGATAACGGGACGATTCCCTCTGGGAATCGTTTCGCATCGCTCGCTAATATCACTTCCCCTAAATCCAAACGTAAAAAACCAAGCAAACAGCCAATAGATAAAGAAGCATTTCCATTGCCTTCATCATCTAAGTGCGACCAATCCAACCCGAAATTCGTAATCATTAAAACCGCTGATGAGAAGAAGCCTCTCTCATCATTCAGTGTTTTTGCTAAAAAAAAAGCTATCGACTCAATCAGCACTCAGATTGACTCAGTCAGTTTACTTCGGGACGGCAGTATCCTGATTTTAGCTAAAAATTCGAAGGTAGCTGAAAAATTTACAGCCACAAAAAATTTTGGTGGTCTATGTCCTGTACATATATACCTTCATGATTCTCTAAATATTTGCAAGGGCACAATATTTGATCGGAATCTCATCCCGACAAGTGAGGAGGAGATTCTTAATGATCTAAAGTCCCAAGGCGTATCCAGCGTCTATAAATTCACTAAAATTAGAGATGGTGCAAGAGTAGCAACGGGCTTAATTCTGCTCAGTTTTGATCGTTACCGAATTCCCAGCGAAATCGATATTGCTTGGTACAAAGCTGAGGTAAGGGAATATTTCCCAAACCCAATGCGGTGCAAGAATTGCCAACTTCTTGGTCACACAGCGAAATACTGCAAAAACAATACCGCATGCTCTTCATGCAATCTTCCTCCTCACTCTCCTGAACAATGTACTCGGTTGCTATGCGCAAACTGCGCTCAAGACCACCCAGCATATTCTAACATATGTCCGAAATTCCAACAACAGAAAGAAATTTTAAAAATAAAAACTCAAAACAGGTGCAGCATTGGCGAAGCTCGCCGTCTGTACAAACAAGTCTACCCCTCAATTGATAATTCAAAATTATCATTTGCTGCTGCTCTAAAGAGCTCTAAAGAGCATTTATCGAACTCATCGGAGCCTACCTCTCCTAAAAAATCCTCTACTTTACCCATTCAACAAACACAGTACATCTCTCCTCCTTCTCCAGCTAGCCCCGCTAACGATACCGTTACAAAAAAAAAAATAATACCATCAACGTCGACAGTTCAAATTTACAAACTTTCTCCAATTCTCCCAATTTGCCTTCTCCATGTCTCTCTAAAACGACGCCAAGTTCAATTACACCTCATAAACACACTGACTTAACTACTAATTCAACTCCTCTCTCTCTTCGTCAAAAGAAAAAACTGTATATTCTAACTCATCACAGAATTCAACTCCAATTAATTCTTATAATACCGACAAACCTACTCCTAACTTCCTCTCATCCACTCTCTGCTCTACTTCGAATCTCAATAATAAGCAAAACCCCTCTAACACTTCTTCCTTCCTCAGTGACACTTCAGACAATTCCGGCAACTAGTTCCTCAAATTATCATGCACTCAAGGCTTTTCTGAAATAAAACCATTGTTGTGTAATGTTTGACATAATACAGTGGAACATTAATGGATTGTATAATAATTATACAAATCTCCAAATGTTAATTAAGGATCATCATCCGGCTCTAATAGCACTCCAAGAAACACATTTACCTACTAACTCTACAGCAACTACACCCACGCAATATTCCGGCTATTTTTCTAACCTCCCACAAAACACCTCAAGCAAGCAAGGTATCGGCATTCTCATTCGCAAAGACATTACACATACCTTTTTACCTATACAGTCCCCCATTTCCTTAATCGCTATCAAAATTAATTCGGGAATTAATTTTACTATAGTATGTGTGTACATACCTCCGGACCAGTGTTTTTCTTATGCTGATATTTCGAGCATAATAAACTCTTTACCATCCTCTGCACCATTTATATTAGTCGGCGATGTCAATTCCTGGAGCCCTTTATGGGGCTCTGTACATACGAACAAAAGAGGCCTTATATTTGAAGACATAATTTTGTCACATAATCTTTTTGTTTTAAACGACGGAAAACCGACCCATCTTTCGACTCATATGACATTGACAAATGTAGACTTATCTTTGTGTTCAGCAGGCTTGGCTACAAAAGCCTCTTGCTCTACTTTTAATGATCTGTATGGTAGTGATCATTTTCCTATTAAAACCGTTTTGCATTTACCTGGTCAAAATGAAAAACATTCGCCTCTTCCAAAATTTATTATAGATAAGGCTAACTGGGACAAGTTCACTTTAATAGCTGATCAAGTGTGTTCAAAATCAGCAGTTTCAAACAATTTAAATAAAGAAGCAGCTTTAATACAAAAAGCCTTGCGTACAGCTGCTCATTTTTCCATTCCGCAGACAGCTTATCACTCAAAAAAACGTACTGTCCCTTGGTGGACGCAAGAGCTAGGTACCCTACGAAATGAGAAAACCCGCCTCTGGAGATTATTTAAGAAACATTGTTCTGTTAACAACTTGATTAACTACAAAAAGTCTAATGCATTGTTTAAGGTAAAATGTAAAGAATCTAAACGTTCCTGTTTCGAAAAACTCACATCCTCTATCAATCCTAATTCATGTCCAAAAAAAATTTGGAACGACATTAAAAGGCTGACCGGTTCCAGCAACTACAATTCTATCAAATCCATTTCAACTCGTACCGGTCCAATATATGATTCACATGAAATCGCCAATGTTTTTTCTCTCTGTTGGTCAAATTATTCTCGCGATGGTAACTTTGATCCATTATTTATTGCCAACAAAAAGTTTTACATGGAGTCGGAATATTTCATTCAACATCCATCCTCCGATGCAATGAAAATAGAATCCTTAATAACTAGCTTCGAATTCGAAATTGCTCTATCCGCTACCAAAGGTAAATCTCCTGGATTTGTCAAGAATTTCTTACCCAATGTTGAAGCACTTGTCTCCAAACCTGAAATATAGACTTATCAACCTGTATAACAACATCTTCTATAGCGGGGTTTACCCGCAAGCTTGGAAAATCGCGATCGTTGTTCCAATACTCAAACCAAACAAACCCCCCATCGATATTGCAAGCTATAGACCTATATCACTATTACCGTGCGCGGGTAAAATTTTCGAAAAAATTATAGCACAGAGATTATTGTGGTTCATAACTAAAAATAACCTCATCAGTCCCCGTCAAGTTGCATTTAAACGCAACCATGGGACAACTGATGCTCTTCTCCATTTTGATCATTACGTTTCTCAGGCTCTCTCCTGTAAAAATCATATATCGGTCCTCAGTATCGATTTTGAAAAAGCCTTTGATCGCATAGGTCTCCATGTTATTTTACGTCAACTTGCCGAGTGGAAGATTGGTTCTAAAGTCTTTAACTTCGTTAAGGGTTTTTTAACGAATCGGAGAGCGAGAGTTAGAATAAATAACAGATATTCAGACTTTCATGCTTGGTATAACGGTACACCGCAGGGGTCTCCTTTATCTGTTGTTCTTTTTATAATCGCCTTTAATGAGATTAGTGCGATATTATCTTCAAACACGAAAGTGGAACACTTTATATATGCAGATGATGTTGTAATCTTCTCAAAAATTGCCGACCTCAATATGATACAAACTATTTTTCAAGGTATACTGTGGAGCCTTGACGAATGGTCAAAAGATTCAGGTGCAAAGCTTTCTTATGGAAAGTGTAAATTCTTTCATATTTGTAAGAAAATCAGCTGCGCTGGTACCAATATTATATACAATAATGTTAATATTGACTCCGTAAATACACTAAAAATACTTGGTGTAATATTTGATAAGAGGATTACTTTTAAGCAACACTGTTTATATCTTAAGAGAAGCCTAGCTACCAGGCTTAATATTATTAAATACCTCTCTTCTAAGCATTCTTTAGTTCATATTAATACTTTGATAAATGTATCAAAGGCAATAGTGGTTTCAAAGATGGATTACGGATCTCCTATTTACGGAAACTGTGCAAAAAGCACTCTGAAACTCATCGAACCCAGTTATAACCTTGCTTTTCGTAGAAGTATCCGAGCCTTCCCAACTTCTCCCACAAAATTTGTCCTAGCTGAAGCTGGCATGCCTACGTTGGAAAACAGATTTCTGAAAAACACTTTGCATATCATTCCCAAACTTTTCCGCTGCCGTAACAAAATTTTATTCGCAACCCTCAAAAAAGCAATTGCATATAAACGATTGCAAAAACGTGAATCTGCTATCGGAACATGTATCAGACTTGCTAAAGATATCGGTTACAACTTACAACCCAGATTTTTATCTACATCTCGCCAACCCACCCGGAACATGGATATGAAGGAGTCTTGTATACTGAATCTTTTAGAGCATAAAAAGAGCAACACAAGTCCAAACACCTATAGATTGCTTTTTCTAGAGATTTTAACACCGTACAAATCAAAAGGATGGCAGTGTATATATACCGATGGCTCAAAAACTACAGACAATACAAGTTTTTCTGTTATTCGTGACGACGGGACCACCATTTATTCCGGGCTTCTCGAAAACTTTTGCTCTGTCTATACATCGGAAACTGTTGCAGTCCTTTTGGCAGCTGAGTATGCTTCAAAAACCAAGGGAAAATTTATCATTTGTTCTGATTGTTACTCGGTCTTTTCAGCTATACTTAACCCAATTAGCAATAACCACTTAATTTCGGAAATACGGAACAAATTAATTCAATGCAATAAGACTTTAAAAATCTTTTGGATTCCTGGACACGTCGGAATTGCTGGTAATGAAGCTGCGGATGCAAGAGCTAAACTGGCGGCATCAGAACCACTGTTTTTATTCCCATATGCTTCCACAAGCGACATTAGTCGGCTTATATCTGTGTACTTAAGCAACCTGAAACGAACCGAATGGAACAGTATTCAACATCGATACACTAGGATCAACTCCACCGGTATTAAGCCTATTTATCCTTCGACGCTTTCAAGAGAACTCGCCGTTTTTGTCAGGCTACGCCTTGGCCACACTGATCTGACTCATTCACATTTATTAACAGGCTCTACCTCACCAGAATGTCCTTACTGTCACTGTGCACACCTGTCAGTCGAACACCTGCTAGATATTTGTCCTTACTTTAATTATTTTAGAAAACAAATTTTTTATAATACACAACCCAGTGATCTTCTAAAATCCGCTAGTGTTGTCAATATTAAAAAAATTTTCTTATTTATCTGTAAATGTAAATTACACAATGTCTTATGATCCCACAATTTAATAGTAATTAATAGAAACACCCTCTTAGTTAAAATAACATACTGTAACATTTTTAGCTTAAGTTACTATAAGGACTCTGTAAATAATATATTATCGTAGAGCCGAAGGCCCCGGTAGCTAGCGCTCGCTAAATTATAAGTAATATAATGATTTTATTATTGTATTTCTTTGTTTAAATAAATAAAAAAAAATATTGCATGTTTAATTTTAATTGAGTTTATTTTATATTTATTATTGCTGCTTTTCACTGTTGCTATCGTTGGTAGCTATAAAAAATTCCCAAACCAGCGCTAAATTCGAAAACTGACTACCAATCACCACTGACGAGATGAAAGAAGGTGGACTTGAGCAAAAACCTCCGATTGTTGACAGTTTTTTCGGCATTGTCAATTCTATTAAGTTTCTGAGAGTCATGCGCTTGGTGATGAGTTGGGTTCACGAAATGAAAATTCATGCGAAGATGAAGTGAACTTAATCGCACAAATTATCGGCAGTATCAGAAACTAAAGATAACTAGAGGAGCAGCAACGCTTCATTGATTGCATTTCGGCATTCCACTGATAGAAAGGAAGTATGGGAAAGCACTAATTAAATTGGTTCAAAGTGCCGGAAATGGCCGAATAATCGAATAATCGCGGTATAATTTTGAACCGCTTTTGCGAAGGATTAGCCGCACCACTAAAAATAACTATACGATCAAGTAGGCTGCGAATATCAATACTGTTTAGTTTTTCAAAAAGCTCTTCAAAATTTAGAAATATATTTTTGTGACCCTTTTGTTCCCCAATCATTCTCGTATTCCGGTAACTCTTACCTTGACCATCCTTTTTTATCAAAATGATAACAGCGGGTGACGACCAACTTCCGAATCCATACAAGAGCAGCGTGCGCGACATCCTCGGTGCTCTTGTCTGCCATGACAACGCCCATCGCCGTCTCAGCGTCGAGATCCGCGAGCTCAAAAACGAATTGAAGGAAGAGATCAGAAAGCTGGAAATCAGCTGCTCGCAGGTCAAGAGACCCATCTGCAAGGACTCGAAACCGATCAAGGACTTCGACGAGCACTTGTCGAGCATTGACAAAGTCAAGCAGTGCTTCACAGGCAGGGTTGAAGACCTTGAGACGGCTCGTCAAGAGGTATTGGAGCAGGCGAAGCAATGTCTCGAGCAGCTGAACGCGGAGAAGTGCAAGTTAAAGCAATTCCACGAAAAAACCGTGGAGCACTTGAAGAGGACGGTCATCAATTCGACCGATGCAGCGGTCATCAAGAACTGCGAGAAAGACATCTGCGAGATGAACAAGCGCTTTGTCAAGGAAGTAGCTTTCATAAAGAGCTCGGAGAATACCTTGCTGCCCTTCTTCAGACAGCTGCACGAGACGGACCTGAAGATGTTTTACAACTGCTGCTGCTTCAAAAACTACGAGTGGGCCCCGCAAGGTAAGCTTGTCACTGACACACCTCATTTTTGCTAATGCGTGGTCTTCGTGCACCCAGGCAAGTCATTGGCTGCCGTGGAGGAGGTTAGCAACAGCATCAAGAACACCATGGGAAACACGCTCGGCCAAGCTTTCGCACAGCTGTACATTCACCGCCCGGCTGACCCTAAGAGCTTCCTGGCAGCGTACCTTATGAACCTGGCACACAACGAAGAGGTGGTCAAGAAGAAGATGAATCTGTTCGGTGACGCATAAGACTGCGCTGGTTTTATTTTCAAACGCTGAGTTGCAATAAATAATTTTACCAACTTCGTAAGGTTTACTACGAGTAAATTTAATGTGTCTTCCTTGAGTGACTGCAGCACGAAACAGAAGAGCACTGAGTTCTACAGGCACCACATATGATCGTAGAGACACTTTGCGTAGTACCAACGGGTCATCCATGCGTTCTTCTCGGAGAGTGTTTGTACTTCCGCTTCGACATCGTACGACTCTGGATTTAGCTATGGAGGCAAAGAGGCAAATTTTTAAATATCGTGCAATCAACAGACGCCGCAAGCAACTCACAATCGGCTTCGGGAACACACGCTTCATATCGCTTCTGTGCAGGTGCTCGCGATGAGCTTTTTCCAAAACGTCATATTGGCTGCCGGTGATGCATGACAAGCACAGCTGGCAAGCTTCCGATTTGCAATTTCTATCGCAACCGTACTCGGCACAGATGTTTATGTCCGTTGCAAGATTCTTCTCTGCGGTTATCATGTCCTCCACTTCGTCGGCGCTGGGAAGAAATGTGTTCTTAGTAGCTGCATGGGTTAAGTTGCCTGGCACTCACTCCTCTCTGAGCGACGACCTCTTCACAGGGGAGCCTACGCCCAGCAAGTTAAAAGCGCTGTATAAGATCTGCTCATACAGAAGCGAGTTCGGGCGGTAGTGCGCTGAGGACAGATTCGGCGACATATTCGCCTCCATTAAGTACACGCGCAAGCGGTCGTCAACCAGCATGTCGAACCGCATCAAGTCGAAGAAGTTGCGCGTTTTGTAGGAACGCATTATTTTCGCTATGGCGCCTTCCTTGGCCAACACCGTGCGTCGCACGATGTCCTCCACTTGCGACCAGATTACGGACGGATCCTGCGACTGGTCGCGTAGGTAGGCGTCGAAGCTTCCCCGCATGCTGCCGGCGTGTCGCTTGTAGTACTTGACCAGAGATGGCACCTCCCAGGTGGGCAGGTAATCATCGCCGACGACGTACTTGTCCACTGTTTTGGGGTCGAAGGGATGATACTTAACCTGACAATAGCGGAAGAGCACGTCGCCCGCATAAATATAAATGCGGAGCGGGTCCACAGAGGTGATCAGCACGTAAACACCGATGTCGAATTTGTAGCCATCGACAAGCAGGGGGTTTTGTATGAATTCTTGAACAAACGAATCCGTTGAATTGAGGTCGATCTCGTGCGGCATCTTAATTTCAATGTTGCGATGGCCGTTACTTTTCACAACGAAACGTGCGTCCCTATTTCTTTCTGCGTATTGCAGGAAGTCGTTTTGCTGTCCAGGCAGTTTGAACGCCCTAGGCAGAAAAGGCAGAGGTGTTGTCGACAAATCTACTTTGTTGGTAATAAAACCACAGCCTGGGATATGATTTACTCGTTGATGCGGCTGCAGATTCTTTAGGCGGTTTGACATCTGTAAAAAGGGGTAGTCGTGCGCCCACAACAGATCCCAGTCTGTTTCAATGGAAGTGCGTTTGTACCCGAAGCGACGCAGGACGTTTAGGACATGCAGCAGGTGGTCCTCGCTTTCGCTGTTCCCAAAGATCGCAAAAGTGGGATCTACAGCTTCATATGCATTCGTAGAATGGTTTTCGGGCAGCGGTTGGAAGAGTCTTCTCAGTTGCAATGCACTGAAGAAGCCACTGCCTGCCAGAGGCAGCAACTCCAAAGCAGCTGCGCTCGCTAGAGTGGTCAACAGGAAGACAATAACTGACCGCAGCGGAATCAATACTTGGTCATCCTTGACCTTTTCTTCCGCGAACTGTCTGTTTTTTGAATCAAGGCAGTGGCTGGCCTCCAATTTCTAGTAGATGTGAAAGTATTTTTAGATATTCAGCTACGGCTGCATATTTTTATATGAATTTGGGTCAGGCTTTCACTTTTGCTGCTTGACACTTACGTGTACGTCCGATGGTTGTGCTTCCTGTGTCTCCATCTAGGCTGTGCATGCAGTATTATTCCTTCCTCTAAAACGTTCGATATAAAACTTTAAAATAAGACAAGTAAAATGATAAAACCAAAGTAAAAATCCTTCGGAAGCGAAAACAACTCAAGCCTTTCAAAGAAAAAACATAATCAGCTGTTGAATTGGAAGTGCTGCCAATTCCGATGGCTACCCGAGTATAATTTTGAAACCAGTTACAAATTTATTTTGAAAGAGGTGAGATGAGAAAAGAGAAAAGTCTCCAGACCAGCTTCAAATGTAGATTTTTTTAAGCTTAAATTCTGTCGTATACTCGGTTGTTCTTGCAATTAAAAAGTTGCAGCACGAACCAGTTTTTGAGCACAGTTTGCCGAACGTAAATTTCACTCATACACTTTTAGGAATCAAATGTATACGAAATTCAACAATAAACGCGAAACTACGTGTAGCCACGAATTATTCAAGAATACATATTAAAAAATTACAATTTTGAATCTTGTAGCCAGGATCAATCATATCGGTTAAAGCGCGTTAGTGATGCCAAGTCAATTGATTTATAGCTTTGCGTAATCAGGGTGATAAATATGGAGTCGTGCAGTTACAGGGACGCATTTCAAGGGGCGCTCGACGTCACAATAGCCAATCAATATGGCTGAACTGTCAAACTCGTATTCATTTCGTATGTAAAAGTATAATTATTTCTGTGAAATTTTGGATATTACAATAATTTGTCGGTTATATGAAAAAATTATTGTAAAAAATTGTTCAAGCTAAACAGATTTGTGTAATATGCGTTTTTTATTCCAAAAATAATTGTTAATTTGTAGTGTGTCAGCTGATTACTTGAAATACAAATTCGGAACTAGAATTTACATATACAAATACAAATTTGCTGGAACATTTTAACATATATTATATTAAACAAATGAAATTTTAACATTGAACCTATATATTTGACGAAAAAAATTAATCCATTTCTTTAACAATTCCTTGTTGGAAGGAAAATGGTTATTGTGACGTCACACAACAAACAGCTCATTGTTAAACTTGCTGTCGCCAAATAGCGGACCTGCGCACGAAGTAATCTTGTATGCTATCATTCTTGGGCGCATTTCACATTTGTCATGCTTGACGCAATAAGTTTAGTTATGATGAAGTAATTCTAATAAAAAATGAGGTAAACTAGTAAGAAGGCTGGCTTTGGACAAAGTCTGAATACCCTACCCACTTAAATGATTTTATAACCAAGCGACACTCATTTTTGGAGTAGTCAAACACCGGCGATTAAACACAATGGCAGCTATAGCGATTAGTACACCATCATTTCCTTAGCAAATTTCTGTATACAAATAAAAAGTAGAAGAGAATCGAAATCGTTAAGAAAATAGAAATAGATCTATCGCTAGCGGCGATCGCTGGTATATGAGAAAATTATTAACCCGAAGGGAGTAGGATATATTCACTTCGTTCTACCATTTGTAACGCAGAGAAGGAGACAAGATAGATATAGAAAAGTTAAGATAGATATTCTTGCTCATTTGTCTGTCTGTTGAAACCACGATTACGGGAGAACGAAAGGAGATTTCGCGATGAACCTACTTACCGCTACCTAGAGACGTTGGCAAGATGTTTCCCAGAAGTGAGCGTGGTTCGCCTACTCATACAAAAGTTGTCAACTGAAGAAATTATTATTTTCTTTTAGATACTCGGGTATAGGGTACTTAGAATTCTGGCCGAAGACAACACTTTTACTTGTTTTTTTTTCGTTTCCCATAAGAGCCCACGTAATTTTGACAGCGACGAGTCGCTATATAGCCCGAACAAAATCATAGCGACAAGCTAAAGCGATAACTCTCAGCTGTCATAATTACATGGACTCTTACGGGAAACGAAAAAAAAAAAATTATTTTTGCTCATCAGAATGAGATTGTCGCTAGCGGCCGTCGCTAGCGATAGATCTATTCCTATTTTCGTAGCGGCATCGATCCTCTTCTTCTTCTTCTTCTTTTTTTGTTGGTATATAGAAATTTGCTAAGCAAATGACAGTGACCGTCGCTCTTCGCTATCGGTGCAATTGTGTTCAATTGCTGGCGTATGACAACTCCAGTCACTGGTCACCGTCGTTGGCTACTTTGATTGTGTTCAGGCTATAAAACGTTTTATACCCTACACCCGAAGAGAGTTGTAGGGTACTTAGACTTCCACATGGCCGAAGGCAACACTTACTTGTTATTAGGTAACTTTCTTGTATGTCGGCGCGTACAAATTTAATTTTTTTTTTAAATTAACTTCCCGTTGAGCTAGACTTGAAATTTTAAACATACCTCAAAACTGGATGAAAATGCAATATCTGACACCCGACACCCACTCACGACGCATTAACAGAGAAAGTTTCGAGCATTTCGGTTTTTGTACTTACAAAATTGCTTCATGATTAAGAATTCAGGAGAAGAGAAACTGAAATAAACTTACCACATGTCTCTGTTATAATCTCATCAAAATGTTTAAAATAAATTCTTAATTCTTATTGTATATATATATATATATATATATATATATATATATATATATATATATATATATATATATATATATATATATATATATATATATATATATATATATATATATATATATATATATATATATATATATATATATATATATATATATATAATTTATATTCTAATAATTTATATTTATTATAATATATATTTATATTCTTATAAATAATAAATTCTTAAGACGGACTGAAAAGTTTAACAGATTTAAAACGAAAAACGTGGGGCACAAGATAATATAGTAGTAAGAAGTGTAGAGAGTAGTTGATGCACGAATATTGCATGCGACCCACGTTTTTAGTTTTAAATCTGTACGCAATAGTTTTTGTCTCAATATCCTCATTGTTCATATTTTCCAGTTAGAAGCTAAAAATTGCGTCAAGTTTAGTTAAAATTAGTCCTGTAGGATTTCCAAAGGAAAGTTTTAAGTTTCTAAAAGGAATGAGCGAAATTGCAGTTTTCTTCTAACAAAGTTTCAGTGTTTTTCTTACCGTCGTTACCTTAGCAAGGTGTTTGCGGGACGTTATACTTCCAAAAATAGCAGTGCTAAATGGCAGTTAAAAACTGTCCCTTAAGGTTCAGAAGTCCAAGATAAAGCCAACAAGCTTTTTCTTCTAAACTCCCATAGAATCTCTTACCTTCAGCGTAAACATTTTACTCCAAGCAACTACAATTTTTTAGCTTTGGAGAAAATGCCAGACGCTAAGAATCAGAGCAAAGTGAAATTTCCGTTTTATTTATATTTTGTGTGAAAATTATATTTTGTGTGTTCAAGAAAGGATTTCGCCTGCGGCAGTTTTTCCGATCTCTTCTGCTAAAACCGGCATAAAAAATGGCTTCTAAGCGTGGACGCGACCTCGAAGATGCGAAGAGACGCAAACTGGCCCGGCAGCGCTTCCGTGGTCTAATTCGGAGTGTCATCTCTAACCGAATATGGCTAAGCGATATCGGCGACCAAAAGCTCTCGCTGAACGTCAAGAAAAATATCGCCATGCTCGTTCGCACCCAGCGCAAAATCGGCATGCTAACCATGGCTGTATGGAAGGATCATCTGAATGCTTCAATTTCCTTGTTAAAAGTAATTTTATTTCCAAGGAAAAAGCTCTGCTGAGTACACATGTGTTCTGGAGAAGCATTGAGGATCGCAAGAAGCTGACCTCCTTCATGGCTTCCCTGACTTGTTTGTCCAGATTTCCCCCGGTAAGGAACTACAAAATATTTAGATAATATTTGGCTATTATATTAATTAAGAGTGGAATAGAGTAGATTGGAATATCTGGATTTCTAGAGACACTCATCATCAATTAAGCAATGATGTTTTGATTTTATGGAAAAGGCATTATAAAAATTCAGTATACGATCCTTGATTGGTGAGTCCAGTCCAGACGTTCACTTTGGACTTAATAAGAAACACACCGTAAATTTCTAAGATTAAGCGTGTCCGGTATAATTTTGTAGACCCTGAAATTAGTTAGTTGTCCGGTATAATTTTGTAGACCTCTGAAACATCGAAAATATATCGTTAATAACTCAGGTTTTAAAAGTTCTTATCTAAGAAAAATTGAATTGGAAAATCCTGTAAATTTGTGAATTATTCATTCTTACGCCACTCAAAGATTTGTGCCTCATATATTTAAATCTTTTTTACCAAAACACACAACGTAAAAAATTGAATCAGACTTGAAGAGGCCAAAAACTATTACGTTTTACAATTATCTAATTAGAACCAATTTGAAAAATGTATCCGCCTTTTTGGCAGTCGACCTATTACTATTATTACTATTTAATTATAGTACTTTTAAATTGTTTTATTTATTATTTCTCTTTATTAACAGAAAGTTCGTGCGCGCTTGGCTCCTGTTGTAAAATTCTTATACGCTGCCAAAGGACGACAAATCATGAAGGAAGGCGATTTTCCAATGACGATTTACTTTATACTGACCGGCGAAGTCGAAATATCGACTCGAGTTTTCGATCTGGTAATTGATGATTCTATTTCATTCTCAGTGTAATCCAGGCTTCGATTAACTTCCTTTCAACTACATATTCCCAGATGAAAAATGATTACGTTGATAGGCCCGAATTCATTTGTGGACCCGGTGACTGTCTCGGAGAGGTTGAGATGATCGAAAATATTTCGAGGAAAAATACTTACACCGTAATATGTAAGCAAATTTGGAGCAAAAAACTGCCACTGTTTCTGGTCATAAAACGGTCGCTATTATCGTAATTTTGTTTTGAGTGCGTAAAGTATGGTACGCAGTGGTGGTGTGCAGACCTCATGGTGATTCGACGAGAATTTTTCCTTCCTTTCAATCCAAGCGGCTCCGAGTTATGTGCAAACCATTGAAAATTTTTGTTATCTCCTTTCCTACCATCTCCGTTTAAGCGCCAAAACGGAAAACGCCAGAGATTTTATATAAGATGGCAAAATATCCATCGTTATTATTTCGCTTATTTCGCAATTACAAACTAACAACAAAAAAACGAGATATTGTAAGTTAGGGCTTAAAAATATGGCTAAAAATTTGCAATGCTCGGTAACTTGGCAACAAGGATGTGAATTTAGCAAGGCTTTGTTAGGCTTTTTTCAGTTTCATTTTTCTAAATGCACACAATCGCCAGTCGCTACAAAATGGGAATAAAGTCTCTTGGGAAGATTAATCAATTCTTCTAAAGAAATGTAAATTCTTGATAAGATAATTCTTTAACAAAAAAGGTAATTGACAGTTTGTCTGTGTAAAGCGCATGTTTTTTGTTTACAATCTTCTTAAAGCTAAAAATATTTTAAATACCAAGCACTTGAAGCCTATATAAACTGTATACATTCGGTTGTAATTTTGCACAAAGTGTACTTTGGTACAGACTCCTCATGGTTATCTATATTCACTCCTCACACTGATTTTACGCATGGCGCCGCAACTTGTCCTCCTGGAGTTGCCAATCCGCCTCTGTTTGCAGTAAAATAACTTAAAATTCCAACTCAATCCTTCACAAACCCTTGCAAATAAACACAAAGTCATGCTGAACCTCACTGCTGTACTGCCACTACTATATATGCACCCCCACCGTCGTTTACTATCAGATATTCGTTCTTTTGGCGGAAAGAGGCAGGCACTTTAATGGGAAAATACGTTCACTTTGTGAGCTACTCATTTCAGCGGAAGCAGAGTTACTGGTGGTGTTCGAAGACGACTTCGACAACATTTTACGGCCCATTATGACCAAACAGTGGGACGAGAAGAAGACCGCATTCACAGCGCTGGAATACTTCAATTTTTTCAAAGGCGACCAGGTAGCATCGATGTGTTCCAAGGCCTGTTAGTTGACCGGACCAGCACAATTAACGTTGAATTTCGTGCTTCCAGCTCATCAACGCCTGCAAGCTCGGGATTCTGCAACAGTTCGAGCCACTGGAGACCATCTATTACGAGGACAAGGGACAGACCAGTTACGTCTACTTCGTGCTGAGCGGCGAATGCATGATCCTTCAGTGCTTGAAAATGAGGGTGCTGATACGAAGGTGAGCCTTAGAATGAGTCGCAGTGACATTCTTCCTCCCGTTGTAGGTGCGGGAAAGAAATGGGGACAAAATCTTCGAGTTGGTGGACATATCAAAGGAAGACCCTTCCTCAATGTTTCAGGATGTCGGCAACAAGGACTTCGCGCAGAAGCTAAAGCAAGAGCAGTCGGGAAAGGATACTTTTGACATTGATCAGGAAATCCAATCGAACGACAGTACGCAAAACGTAGAGGATCAGCAGAAAAAGAAGGTGAGTAAGGTAAACCTACTGTAGGACCAGGTTGGTCTTCAGCCAGCACCATTTCAGTTACATAAAATGGACATCAAGAGTATAGAAGAAACCTGCGCCCGTAGGAAATTAAACCAAGCCTCCCCCACTCAAGTTCCGGCAGCAACAAAAGATAAGGATGAAAATGTTGCCCTTGCAAGCAAGGATGGCAGAAAAGCCGAAATAGCCGAGAAAGATTCTCATTATGAGGCAGGTGACGAAGAACTGAGCTTCGAAGAAGCTGAAGAACAAACCGAAAATGGGGAGGAGGCTGCGGTTAGTGGGTTTTCCAGAAGAAGCAAGCAATCAGTAGTCTCTTTGGGTGCCAGTAGTCAGAGACATTCTCTGTCCGGCGTGGAAGCTGCTCGCCACATGCAGTCCACAACTACCGTGGGTACCAGAAAGAGCCGGCGGTCTATGGGGGCCGAGTCGGTAGCAACAATTCCTGATAAAACGGAGGAAACCAGAAGTTCGAAGCAATCGATAATCTTTCAAAAGGGTAACAGTGAGCTTCGCAGAAGTAGCTCAAGGCTGGAGAACGCAGAGGCTGAGATAGAAGAAGAAGAAGAAGACGTGTTCCTGCCAACCGAGGAACTAGAGGAAGGCACAGAGTCCGTAGACTTTGAGGAAGAAGCGATGTCGGCGTTGGGCGCCTCAAAACTGTCGTTTGATTTGGGGGACGTAAACACTGGAAAACATGCAGTAAGTTTCGCAGTTTGGACAATGAATTTTGAATTCCTGTTGATTTACTCTTTTACAGAAACGCAAGTATGATAGTAAAATAGAAAACCACTTTGTCGATGTCGGATCCGTGACATACGGCGGTATATTCAGCCTGGGCGAGAAGCTGGAACATCGCATCATCATGGCGCGCACCGCTGTTCAGTGTTTAATGCTTCCGCGCTTCTGGCTCTTTGAACGCAAGCAGAACCCGGGGAATATTTGGCAACGAAGACGGTTCTACTTGGACTGCACTGTACCGTCTAGGGAGAAGATCTTCAAGGACTTCCTGGCCACGCGCAGGTGGAAGAAGTTCAAAAAGGACTTCATTGAAAGCAACTTGAACGCGAAAATGAGCAACCCAACCAAAACTGAGGACATTCCGATTATCTGTCGCATTATTGAAGCAGACGATTGATAAGTGAAATAAATAAACTTAAACCGAAACAAGAATGGTTTGTACACTTAGTGACCTTTAGACTTGACCTCGGCTTCGAAATGCACACTGGTTTCGCACGGCGCAAGTCGTTGCCTCGCAGGTATTCTTTCCGTGTATTGAGTCACCTCTTTGTAAGCATTTTTTCGTTTTCCTATTCTTCTGTTGACCTGCGTTGTATTGCTTTGAGTTCGGTTTCCATGGATGCAGCAAGAATGTTTGGTCATTCTGACTGTTATGTGCCGATAGCAAATTCTTCAGTACTCCATCAGTGACCGTTTTAAAAGCAATTTGCGTAGTAGTTTTTAAAGCTTCAAGATGCCAGTTGTAAATCCTAAGGTGCCTGAGGGCTTACGAGAGCTTCTGAAAGGCCTGACTAAGGAGGTGCTGCGGGAAAAGCCATCGAATATTTATGAGTTCTCAGCTTACTACTTCGAATCACTCCTGAAAGAAAGCAAGGATGTGCTTGCAAGGACACCTGATATTTTCACGAACTACGAGCGTGCTTGGCAAGCCAGAGAGCGTTCTCAGATTCCCGTAGCACTGGTCTTCAAAATTGTTCCAGATGCGCTAACGAAACTCATCAAGGATTTCATAAAGGCTGTCCTCAAGAAGCAACCAGGAAACATCTACGAGTTCGCTGTCGAATACTTTCGCCGACAGCAACAGAGCGAAAACCTCAGGGGAAGCGAGGTCGAGTACACCGCCTATCAGAACTACTTCAAGAGTAAAGACCGCTTTAATTACACACCCTTTTTCAAGTGCGCCTGTGGAAGGACGATTGGAGCTGGATTTTCACAGGAGCTAGACGCGCATACAGAATTTCCAGGACAAACAAAGGAGGATTCAAGCCGAAATGCGGACACTGAGGATAAGAAGTGTCTCGGACCCGAACTCAAGATAATTGACAAAAATGCCTTGGATAAGAATACAGTAAATGAAGTAGGCATCCCAAGCCGTAGGGAGCAATCGCATGCAGAGTCGGAACTTAAGCCAAAAGATAGCTTAGTAGACAACGCAACTGACGAAGCCTACTTCAGTGCAGTTTGTGTCATACAGAGGTTCTTTAAACGTTACATTAAAGAAAAGAGGGCTCGAACGACAGAAGTTGCTGTGGGCGCCGCCGTCTCAGAGGGTTCAAAAATGACGCAAGCAGTAGCTGCTCTCATCATACAGCGCAAATTACGTTCAGTCAGGTGCCATAAAAAATCTTACAAGGCTCGCACCGCAGAGGGAATAAAACTGCGGGGGGAGAATGACGATAACGTCTCGGAAGCAGCCGTTGCATTGGCTTCAAATGTCCCAATATCTGCCGAACTGCCTTGCAATATCACGGAAAGGGACAACTCGGATATTGGAATTATGCTCTCTGAGAAACAAGATAATCAAAGTCAGCCAGCAGTTGATTCGGTCACGTCGAGTGGGGTGTTGAATGACTCTACTGAAAGCGAAGTAAAAGGCAACGATCTGCCAGTCGAACAGGGAATCCGCAAGAATACTGTGAAAACTATCAAATCAGAGCAAAACGATTCAGATGAGAATACGCAAGATTCGGATAAAATACGCGTAGAGAAAGGTTAGCAATCTACAAATAGTTCATATATATGTATATATTGTATATAAGCAGTATATATATGTGGGGATAACAGTACCTTTTAATGAAATAAGAGACAAACTTGAAATTTTGAGAAAAAAGTGTACTTTCATGTGCAAATATTTTTATTTTCGCCGTAATAAGTAAATTTTTTTCATTATCAGAAAATACTCTTATGAATTCGTGGGGGGCGTGTAAGTATAGATCAGGAAAAAATTTCTGCGACACAAATAAAACCACATAGGTTGATCCGTCCACTAAAGGAGTCACATAGTTTGATCCGGTTTACTAAAGGTTTACTTAATTTTTTACCTCAAAGCATCTCCATGCGCCAACTCAATGCAAGCCAAAGCACAGATCGATCCCAACAGCAGCATAACATAAAGAAAAATAAGACGGGTTTCCAATTTCTGTAACCAATGGCCGGCGGAAGCAGCCACAGAAATCCTAAATTACCCCCAGAAAATTTAGAAAATCCCATTAGATTCCAAATCTGCATATATAGTAATTCAGCCAAGAGATGATAAGAAAATCCTTCGAAAAATCCCATCAAGCATTAGAAATCCCTGTAAGAATCCTCGATCTGCAGGTATTAAGAAATTACATGAGAATCTGAATCTGAATAGTGATTAAAAAATCTTACAAAAAATATTTGATTCCTCAGTCTGACAACTCAGCTCAGCAGCTATCAATCAGACAATTTTTGCTATCTCACTCTAAAATCTTAGGGAACCGCCGGCGGTCCGCCCATTTACACGCGCTCCCCATAAGGATTAGAAGAGCTCTATATCTACTGCTCCAGGTATTTGTACTGTAAACCTGAAAGTATCAACACATAATATTTTAATGGGCGAACCACAAGCATTTTTGTTGATATTATGCTAATCTCGCTAGATACTAATGAATAAAATGTCTTAATACCTCATGGAAAATCACAGCGATTACATCGCCACCCTTCGGATGTTTTTATATCAAAACAAAAAATTAGGAAATAAGGACATTAGCTCTACGAACTTTTTTCCTGCATTACCAAGCTTTTTTGATTCCCACCAAAATTATTCCACTTGAAACAGTTTAGGCGAACTCACACTTACTCTTAATTTTATAGAGATGAGTTTTGGGATAATACTTACTTATGTTTATTTTTCTTTAATATTTACGTCACGCAGAAGAGAAGATTGGTAAAATTGCGGAAGCTTCTACAATTTTAGACCAGTATTCAGGAATTCAAGAAAATTTAGAGCAAAATATTGAGCGAAATGTTTCATATGATTCAACACAAGAGCCCCATAATAATTCCACAAATCGAGAATCACGCATGATAGACCATGAAGAACAATGTAAGAAAACTGAGCAGTCTCAGTTCGAAGGAATAAAAGACTCAAGTGCAGCGAATAATGGAGTGGAAGAACTCGAACCCGCTTTTACTCATGGAATTCCAAGTAATTATGAAGATTCGAGGTATGAAGACCAGAATGTTAGAAACAAATCACATGAAGTTGGAGCCAGTCTTAAATTTTCCACGAATAATCAGGCAAGAACAGGAACAGGGCGCCACGATTCTGATCTAGAAGATTCTAATAAAAAATTGACCAATTTAAAGGCTGATCAAAGCAGTGAATCCCAATTCAGACGTCTTCGAGAAGAAGAAAAAGTCCTGAATGTGACAAGTTTGGAACCTGAAATGTTAGCAGATTATTCCCTAGATGCAATGGAAACAAGTCGTCCAGATGTCATTCAAGACCTTTGTTTGAACAAAACTTTAGTTAACAATGGATTGGAGAAATTGATGAAATCAAAAGAGGATGAGCGTGAAGCTGTCATTCCAGGAGAGTTTAAAAAATCTGAAGGAGAGAATAAAGAATTTATCTCAATATCACAGAAAGAGTTTGAAGTTTCGAGAACCACGGAAAGCGAAAAAGTTGAGATTTATAAAAGTGCATCTTTAAATGGAAATGAGAAATCTAAAGAGGCAGAGATAAGAGAAGATGGTGACGATAACACTGAAAAAATTGCCGATAACCTGACTCTTCGAGTACCTTCGAAGAAGATACCACATGATGGAACTACGACAACTGAAACGGTGTGTGATAGAGCTTCAGCACACGCAACACCTGAAACAAAGGATGTACCACTAAGAAAAGATCCAAGAGAGACAAAAGAAGAGCATGTTGCCAATCTAGAAAGCTTTAAAGCAACAAATCTTACAAAAATAAATCAAATACCTGAAGAATCAACAACTGAAATAATCTTCAATACTTCTTCAGAAGAAACTCAGGAAGCAAAGAAAAAGCTTCGAGGAGACACTAAAGTTTCAATATCCAGTAATCAAGTCGTAGATGAATTAAGTATGTCAAACAATCCATCTTCAGATTCTGATACGGACAAAATGAACCTTGAATATGGACACGAAGATGCATATCGTTTGGAAACCCAGGGAACAAAGCAAATTGCAGGAATGCAAGTAGATAAAAGGAATTGTTCTGCAGACCCTAACATACAATGTAAGAAGGCAAGAAAAATAGACGAAGAGAACAAATTAGATGTGATTGTAGCAGCTGTGATGACAGCTAAAAAAATTATGGCTCCAATAGATGTTAATAAGGAAGAATCCATCAAAAACACGTCACGTGAACACAAAATTTTCAAGGACTTATGTAACGAAGGCTCACTTGCCACAGAAACGTATGAATTAGGAAATGAGCATACAAATACTCCAAAGTCTCAAAATGAATGTGGAATACCCGGGGACCCGAAAATTCTGAAGAGTAACGAATCAGATGATATACAAATTTTGTATGAAACAGGAACAGGTAGGCAGAATCCGAATAAACATCAGGCCTTAGAAGTTTCAAAGGACTTAGAAAATAGCGAATATGGTGTGATACAAAAGGACACAGAAACGAACGAGAATATTAAAGTCGGCGCCAAAAATGTTGAGGAAACCGAAACTGGGACTAAGCAGCAAACCGAAAAAATAACAGGAGAAATAGAATCTACTAAGGACGAAAGTATTTTCGTTGAAAACAAAGCCGCATTGGAAATGAATCCAAGTAAAAGCGAAACTCATGCAATAGAAATTCTCCTTGAATCAAATAAAGTAAAAAACAAAGAAAGCTTGAAGAAAGATGTTGAAGAACCTTCGGAGGGAGAAACCCTAAAAGACATCTCTACCAATGACCTCAAAGAAAACTTATCTTTGGTAAACGTATCGAAGGATGAAGGTCCGTCTGCTGCGAAGACTACAGATTCCATCCGCTGTTCGGTAGCACTGGAGGCAAAGAACTCTCCCGCTTTACAGAGTTACGAAACAGGCAAGATATTAAAAATAGGATTCAGAGAAAAACTTAGAAAAATTAATTTTAGGTATCATTCCCGAAGAGTACGTGAGTAAAGATGCCATTGCGCCTAATATATCCAGCCACTTAGATGGCTCTAAAATAATTACGGCAGGTCTTTATAATCTGATATCAACGGTTTACAAATTGTATAATTTCAATCCTTTACAGATGACATAATTCAAGATTTGGTATCTGTTGTGTCAGTGAAGACTGCTGATGATGAAGAAGTTTCTGAAAATCTCGGTAAGAATAAATTGCCTTTTTTAACTAAAGTTTTACAGATGACATAATTCAAGATTTGGTATCTGTTGTGTCAGTGAAGACTGCTGATGATGAAGAAGTTTCTGAAAATCTCGGTAAGAATAAATTGCCTTTTTTAACTAAAGTGGAGCTTACACTGTACACATAGCTACGTGATGAGCTAACGAATTAATGGCACAAATAAATTCTTTCCAAGTAGAAAACAATGAGATAAGAAAACCTAAAACATAAAATAATTATTCTGGTGTTGTAGATAGTGGTAGTAAGTCAAAAGAGTCATCGGAAACATCCTTAACAGTCCAACAGGAGCAACCCAATTGTGGAGTTTTGGAGGAGTCCTCTAATACATTGTTTTTCCCAGAAAGAGTCGCTAAAGAGGCTCAGCCGAATTGCAGAAAAAACTCAAAACAGACTCATTTACTCGATAGGGTTGACGCCAAAGTAATACGGGAAGAAGTAGAAAGTATAACAAAACCTGATGGTCCATGGTCTGAGAATGAACGGACAGCCACATATCTCTACGGAATTTACACGCCTCGCCGAATAACAACACCGGAACGCAAAATCATTGAGAAAGAGGGTAAATACTCAGAGAATATCCCCACCACACCATTAAAGCCATCTCAACCAACAACAAATGAACAAGCTTCAGTAAGCAGATCAAATGATAAAAACGAAAACAATGAAACAGGGGGAAAAGATAAATCGAATGGGTTGATCAGCGTAATTTCAGCCACAGAGCGGAAATTCAGTGAAACTCAAGTGGCAAACTCAAATAAGGAAAGTTTCGCCGACAAGAAGATGAAAGGAAACAACTCTATTAGTTTTGAAGATAACTGGGCCAAAGCTGATCGTATATCATCAGGGCCAGAAATGAGCCTCAAACCAATTATTGATCCGAATGAATTCGAAACTGGTTCAGAAGAATATGGTGATGGCAGTGATAATGCAGATAATGCTAGTGGCAATAAAACTACTGATGAAGCAGCTAAGAATAAGGAAAAGAACTGTCAAAACGGGAAGCAGGATATCATTACACTTATTAACGAACCTGGTGACCCTGTGGAATTCGGATCGGGCTCCGAGAACGAGAGTGAACGCACAAGTAGCTGGACATGCTCAAAAGAAGCGGATGAAAATGTTTTTTCCGACGAACTTATTAATGAAAGCGCCGACGAGAGTGTAAATTATTCGACACGAAGACCAAACATAGGCGAAAGTTCAGATAGTAAACAAGGGGGGATTTACGAAATGGATCCGAATTGTCGGGTTGATTTGATAGAATCCAAATCTGACATTTCGCTCACTGAGAAGGACCACAATATAGTGAAAGATGAAGGAAATAAGAGCGTGGTGGATTCTGATGGGGAAAATAACCAAACTTTGGAATCTAACAATGGCAAGAATGAACAAATATGTAGTAATACAAGCGGCAGACCTGACCCAGCTGCTTCCGCTTTTATGACTAACAACAATGACGTCCCTACCGCTACAGTTGAACAGATTTTAAGTGGAAGAAGGCGCGTTGTTGAGCAAGGTGGCACATTTGACATTAATTGCAGCCCTCCAAACGAAATTCTTGAAGAATATATTAATCATGTTGTCACTTATAATAACTCACTTGAAGCAGAACAGTTAGATGGTGAGTGGAACACTCAACTTGCATTTGGCAGCACTACCGAAAAGGGTAGAGATATTGGAAACTCACTTATTGATGTCGGCATAACAAACCAGCCGTTTGGAAAAATGGTGAATACGAAGAGAGATACAGTTCACCCATTGACGGCTGAAGATTTGAATTTTATGGATGAAGCTATCAACGACTTAAAATCCGCTACTATAAAGCTAAGTGGCATTGCAGAACTTATGCCACAGGCTCCCAGTCCAGCAACGAATGAACCCACTGGAATTACTGAGAATGAGTTAAGCCTTTCTCAGAAGAGACCCCAAAAATCGGTTATTATGCTAGCAAATAAAGGAAGTACACCTACACCTACACTCTCTGAAAACGCTTCATTTATTAGAATTAAAACACGCAAAGAAACACCGGATGATGAAAACACATCAAGTATAAAAAGCAGAGATCCCAGTGATATTTGTGAACCCGAAGTATCAGGAAATTACAATAAGGAACCAAATATTGTACCTGGCTCTGCACGTGAGAACTTTTATTTTAGACACTCCTAATCAATGCCTACTAAATTAATCATTTTTCCTAAATTTTAAGCTAATATAGATTTGGAAATCGCCAACCACGCGAGCGAAGTTGAATCATGCATTCCCTTGAAAGAAGATTCTGAGAGTAATCTTGACGTCACTACAAATAAAGTTAACTGGTTTGTTGGTGAAGATCTCATCTTGCGAAGTGTCTCGAAATCCTCACCTGACGCCAAAGACAGCCTTGAAGCAGCCACTAGTACACCAATACAAATAGATAGCAAGCGCCATAATTTGCGTGGACCTAATGCCTCCACAGAATCTGAAACCTTTCCTAGCATTAACACAAAGCCAGAAGCGAAAGCAATTATGGACAGTAGCATGTTTGAACACAATCCCAAAGATATATCTAGTACTTCACATTCTAACCACACTGATGAAACAGTATCAGCGGAGGCGAATGAAAACGTGGAGAGTTTGTCCCAAGGAAACGGCTTCCCAAGAAAACTGAGCAATAAAGGAGAAATTTCATACAAAAATGAAGATCTCCCAAATATTTGCCCTCAGAATGGAAGCAATGACGAAAACCATTCGGAATTCAGGGGAGTGCAAGAAAATTCTGGTGAGTAAGTGTTAGATCGTTACTATGATTTAATCAATACTTGATATTTTCATTACAAGGTGATAAAACGTTAGAAGCAAAAAGCGGGGGCGACTTCAGGCTTTCGGATGTGAACGAAGCGTATGATAGCGCCGATGCAAAAGCAAATGATATCGATGAGAACTTGTGTGCAGAAAGACCAGAGCAAGTGGGGTCAAATATAGCTGAAGAGGAATCATCAGAGATCAGGAGTCTTGGACCGAAATCTGAAGAAATAGAGGCTTTGGAGATTGCAGAAAAATTTATAAACTCCGTCACTTACAAGCATCTGGACAGCCCGGAGGAAACTTTCGGTAGCATTGATGTTTCGGATCGTGATCACATATTGACTCATTTTATAAATTTAGAGAAGGAATATGGTGAAACGGACATACCTTATAGAGAACTAGAGGAGCCCTGCATCAAGAAAACGATTTCATTGACCCATTTAGACAGTGACGAAAACTCTCCTGATGAAGCAAACAAAGAAACGTCCCCATTTCCGTGGGATAACCCAAGCAACACTAATGATCATGTTGATTCTCTGGTAGCAAGGACTGCGAAGTTGCAAGAAACCGACGCCATCATCCAGAGGATGCAACAGCGCCGCGCTTCTGAAACGAAACCTGGGTTAGTAGACGAGCGTTTGTCGCAGGAAGCTAGTTTTGGTGAACCCGCTATTAAGTCGATGAAGGAGTTACAAGGGAATCACGGCAGTGAACAGGAAGATGATTCCGTCGTAGTTTTCAGAAGGCTTCAGAGTGAATCCACCCAAGAAAGTTCCCCACCTGAGTCTGTCGTCTTCGGAGGCAACCAAAAAGGAAATGATGACGGTGAGCCATCTGTCGGATTGGCTGTCGTGCAGCGTCAACACTCCATTCCCAGAAGCAATGCCAACATTTTGTTCAAGTCGGTGACCATTGACGACACCGTCAGATATATTGAACCTCCTCTAGAGAGCGAGACCTCAGCAACCAGTGCGAGTAGCTTCTGCCCGGACGACGACAACTCGGAAAACATTCGACGAAAAATGCTGACTTACTCATTATCGGGGGCATATTTGAAGTTCTTGGGAGCAGAAGCAAGCAGCGCTTCCGTAAGCCTAGATCAATCAAATATTAGCAACGATTCCAATATCACCACGGCAGTGGCCGATTTGACAGCCACATCTACGGATACCGATTCGACTACAATATCGGCCGTGACTAAACTTCAGGCAGGTGCACGGGGTTTCCTAACCAGAAGGCGGCTCACTCGCGCCAGTATTGGCACCAAATCCCCAGCAAAAGAAAATAATAAAGCCTCGCTTGGTAATTCGGCCATCGAGGAGTCTTTAGAAAGACTAAGCCAGGAAGTTGCGGTGAAGAAAATACAGGCGGCCTACCGAAAGCATTGTCGGCAGAAGGACATACAATCGCCAAAGACAGATTTAAGATCTGCTTTCCATAGCCAGGGTAGTCAGTTAGAGCCACAGGCGCTTTATGGCCAAGAAAGTGAGAGCAGGTTTTCCAGCTTCGATAGTGTTTTAGCTACGCGTCGTCACACTTTGCAGCGAGGAGATGCAATGCGTAACGATTCCTCTCAAGATGATGAACCCAACAGGTCGAACAACGCAGATGCAGGATCGAATCCATTTTCTGCTGGAACGAAGAAAACCAACAGGGAGGAATCAGCAGCTTCGAGATATGAAGGTTTGCATATTTTTTCGTAAATAGTGCTACTCTGTGTTCCAACCTCTTCGGGGAACTCTTGTCATCTCCAGTAAAATTCTAACTGGAATTTTAAATAACATTTCATGTAATATAATAACTGATAATTAGTTACATATATTTAACTTTCAACTTATTCAACTTTCTCTAATTAATTACTTGATTATCTTTGTGAAAAAATTAAAGTTAACTGCCACTTATTTCTTAACGTTTGCTCATCATGCCAGCGTTGACAGAAAACGTGCATTCAAAAATACTGGAAATCTTTCCATTTTTTCCGCTTTTATGTACATACATTCAACGCAATTTTCCTATCCATAAAGAATATTGAATGCTGGACTTACTTACGTTTATAAATGCGGAGAACTACTACGTAATTCGTTAAGTCCATCCGCTGACGTAAACTGTCATTTAGCTTTGACGAAAGCACCCCTCATTTGGAATGTACAATGCGATATGGCTGTAGCTTCTGCCAGTTGCGCTGGTTTTCGAAATGACCCTGAGATTGTTATTCTCGCTCATAACTCATCTATGTTTTTAATTTTTCAGAATCCGCGACAGACAGCTGCCAAAAGAGCAGCAACAAACTTAATTGGCTTGCGCTGAGACAGAACTCGATGCCCGTCCAAATCGAATCGGAAGTGTTTCGCGTCATCCCGAAACACATGCGTAAACGTATTAAGAGCGCAGATATGGGAAAGCAGAAACGTCTGCGCTTCTAGCGACATGAAGTCGAAAAATAATGTGAAATGCGCCTCGCCGCGCTCATGAAACAAATATAAGGAATGGGAAATAACTTAAACGAATTATAATTATAATATGAGAAAATAATTATTTAAATAAAAATAAATTCTTAAATACCACGTTTTTAAGAGGGACTAAAAAGTTTAAAATAATTTTTCCTAGCCCCATACAGATTTAAGACGACCAACGTGGGGTGCATGCAATATTCATACATCAGCTGCTCTCTGCACTGCTTCCTATTATTTTGATAGTTGTTTTTCTAAGTAGAACTGAACTAATTGCAATAATTCAACGCATTCGTTCTCATATCCATACACATACATATATAAATGCATACAAAAATTTCACATCTATCCCCCTTTAACATTTGCACTTGATCAGGGTTTATTAAGATAAAATTAAAGATTATTAAGGTAAACTTATTAAGGCAAATAAGAAAATAGTTTCACCCAGAACAGTCATCATCAAATATTCGAAAATTCATAATATTCATATTATTTTAGATAAGATATTTATATAAAATTAGTTCCATTTTAATTCCATTCTTTTATTGCACTCGCTTTATGGAATTGGACTTTTTATCCCATTGTAGTGTAGGTATCATTGTAAGCTATCATACATAGTATAGTAATATAACCGTTGCTCTTGAATAATGGAAAAAGATTAAACTTACAACTTTTTACTAATGTGTACATTAACTTATTGAAAACTGATATTCATTACTTAATTTTCTTAAAAAGGAATTCTCATATAGAGCAAGTGAATTACTACACTATACGGAAATAATATGGGTTACAAATGTATTTCATGTGGCATTTCCAGGTTACCATTTGACAGTGCTCTGAAAAGTCTAAGTGAACTTTCTAGACGCTTTGAAGCACACTTCATTATTTGATGCCGAAAAAGTTTGATACTGAAAAAGAAGCAAGCATTATTCACAAAATTTCAATTAGATGTGATGTTTTTGAATAACTGTCTTTTGTTAAATCGTAATCGACAATCCATACAAATACCATTCAAGTGTATGGATATACACTTGACTGGGATATGGACCCAGGAGTAGATGTGGCCAGAATACTACAAATAGAACTTATACAAAGATCGAAAACCAACAATTTTATTTAACTTGTTTCACAGGCGTCGACTGAAAGCACTAGTTAAAACTAGTTCTTCGCAAACTACTTGGTTAGCCAGTCAATTTGTAGGGATATACAAGTTTTCATCCATCGCGTAAGTGCATATACACATGCATACATATATATAAATTTATATATGTAAATATATTTTTATATATGTATTTATATATTTGTACATATATATTTATATATGTATTTATACATACGCACATACATATGTCGCATGCCTGTTTGCAACTGTAAGTATCAATCCAAGTATTTTTCATATGACGTGATCGCTCTCGATTCGGACACTGCCGGTGCAAGCCGGCGGATCATTTGAACTACTTTGAACTAGAAAAAATCGAGTTGAGATCGAGTGCACTATTGAAATCGAGGTGCGCCCCCCCGAGGTTTCAACGCCAAATGTTTCAACGCCAAATTCCGTTTTGCAACGAAGAATAAACAAGTGCGAATATAAAAGAACTGATAATAAATCTAGGTTCAACTGAGCAACTGTACCCCTTATAATGTGATACTAGCAAAGAAAAACCTATATAATCGTTCATTAAAACTTTTAAGCATACGAAAATATTGAAAGTCGAATTGACACGCGGTAGTTGTTAAATGCAAATTTTTTTGTGATGATGAACAAAATTATCAATGAGCACAATTATTATTATATGCACAAATCAAATAGTCGTTATTAGAAAGTATACTTAAAAATAAAATGGAGTTTTTCAAAGGACTCGTAAGAAACTCCTTTATGTATGTTTAGCGATCCCTTCAGAAATTAGATGAATTACCGTTGGTAAGAGTGTATAACAAACTAAAGGTTCTTTCGGTATATAAAATTTCAAGAATAAAAGATTTCAATACTGGTTATCAAGAATAAGAACCTTAATCGTTCCTTATCTGTTTATTCACAATATTTCGGTTGCACGATTACATTATTCTTATTATATTTGTCTTGTTTATTTCTCATGTTATTTCCACTTAATTTTTTTCTCAAATGTGTATCTCCTAAATCTAACTTAGTTGAGTCATTTACATATATAATCATTGTACCCTACACCCAAAGGGGATGCTATATACAATTTGTTCTTACGTTTGTAACGCAGAGAAGGAGACTGGATACATATAGATAAGTATTCTTGCTCTGCTCCACCTCCCGAGTCGATTTATCCATCTTTCTGTCTGTCCGTTGAAATCACGATTACGGGAGAACGACTGATATCGCGATCAATTTTGACATAAATATTCTTTGTTTTGTAGAGTAGTTTGTTATTGAAAATGAGCGAAATCGATTATTACCCACGCCTACTCTCTATACCAAATATAAAAGCACATCTTAAAATTTCTAAGAAAGTGAAACCAGAGCAGATTTTATTGGTCTGCCCACTTACACAAAAGTTGGACAACTGGCGAATTTCTAACCGAAAAAGTGATACTTAGTGTGCTTGTGTAGTAAGAGCAGAACATTTTATATCTGAACAGTTGTAAGTTGTAACGCTACGTGTAAAAATAGGCGCGTCCTTATAATAGGCGCATTTTTAACTTTGCGGGTGTAAGGTACTTAGATTTTGGCCTGGCCAGACAGTCCTCTTACTTCTTATTGTTTTATGTAACATTATGTTCGAAATGCGCCAAAACAAGGTAATTTCGTAAAATGATTTCCGTTCATCTATAAAAAGATAATTGCACTATAATTACAGAGACAATAAAATACTGTGGGTACATAAAGAAATTCTAAAATTATGAAATATTTCATAGTTTTTGTCTATAGTGTTGGCTCTCGGTAGAAATCAGCCAGAGATAAAAATCAGTCAGATACTAAGTCTGATTTTAAATAATTAACTGAAGCTGCTGTTAAACAAACTCACAATTCCTCAAGTGTGGCTTGTCTTCCCAAGAATGCAAAGCACTTCCCCACACAGGCGGCGGCAAAAAGCGCTGAAAAAGATTTTATTTCTGCTTCAGTTTCTGAGTTTCTTTGCGTGCCTTGAAACCCCGGAATCCAGCTTGAATTTTTGTCGCAGCGTCCGAGGCGATTTTTTGCTTCTTTCGTACAAGGAAGCCGCGCACTCCAGCCTGGATCTTGGTTGCACATCGGTCTTCGATGGAATAGTCTTCGGAGTCGCTGCGAACCTCATCGTGCAACTGCGCCGCGCCTGATGGCACTTCAGGAACGCTTGTAGTGGAGGTCGCACCGTCCGGGCCGTCCATTGTGTGGTAATGACGCTGCAGCCGGCGCTGAGAAGCGGAGCACTGATGTTGGTAGTGATGGTATCCGTTGATGGAGTGGCGGTGGGTCTGCTGGCAAAGCTGTTTACGCACCCGATAACCGCGGAACCCGGCTTGAATCTTAATGGCGGCACTTTGTTCCGATTGCGGTGAAGTAGCGGAGTTCGGCGAGCTGGGATGAATGTGCATTCTGTGCAAAACTGGAATGACTCAGGTGACCTCACTAGTAGTCGCCGTCCGTATTCTCTTGGGAGCTTGGAAATAGTATCAATATCGCTTTTATTTCTGTTTGAAGCCAAAAGACCTCCACTTTCTCGGAGTACGGTTTTGTCGACTGCAATGTCCGACGTTGAAAATTCGACTGAATGTGCGCCGCTCCAAAGGCAATCTTCATACTCGCTGAGAGTGCTTCAATGTTCTACGACTACGTGTCGTGCTGCTGTGGTGACGTTGATGTTAATGACGATGAAGCTCTGTGTTGATCACTTGTAAGAACTTGTATCTCTTGATGCTGCATTTCCATTGAGCGAATGAATTCAAATCTAGAAACGATTAAAAGTGTTGCCGTTTATTTGCAAAAGCATTGGCATGTGGGCTCTGATTTAATTGGATGTGCAAAATCAATTTAAGAGCTGACCCATTCATTTATTTAATAAAAGAAACCAATCAACACCAAAACCGCTCTGCATCCATTTCCATAGGCGTAAGTAAGAGAAGGGGAACGGACAATCTTATAGATTCCATTTTCAACAAGCCTCATGTTTATGCGTTACTTGAAAAAGTAACGTAAGTAACGTAAGTAATAATAAATGTATTCTTTTATCGAAACAAATTAAAGAAAATAAAACTTCTTTTCGTTTCTAAGTTTTTCTGGAAAAAGATCAAAAAGTTTTACACTTATTGCTTAGTCTGTAGTTAAGAAATGCTCATATTTGAAAAATTTATAAAAGACACTTCGAAAAAAAACTCAGTAATATTTTCAAATCAGTTGAGAAAATATTTTTCTTATGTCTAAACATCAATTTTACTTAGACCTTTACCTGTTTCAAGAATAAGCGAAATCTGCGATTGCTTGATTACAACTTATTACAAATTACAAATTAAAGCTTCACTTTTATCCACAACTTTGCGAGGAAAAATTTAAATGAAAAACATTGTTAATTGTTAACATGATGACAGCCATTAGATGACAAACATTGTTAAATGTTGTTTATATTCTGTACTACCCTTCTTATTTTCTTCACCCATTATTTGTTATTCTTTAAAATAATAAATCACTGTTGCGACACTGCTTTCCGGACCGTCACCGTCCCAAACATTTATATTCTGCATATCTATTCTCATTCACACCTTCAGCGTCAAGTTTATTTATAGAAAGCATATTCTCTTTGTTTATTGTATTCTCATATGCACAATTTTACACAGACCGGAAGTTGATCGAATAAGTTCTCAGTCCTTGCAGACAGTAACGACTATAAAAAGTATCTATTTGACTTTAAAAATTAAATGCTTACGATTGTCGAATTTATACTCGAGTGTATTTTAAAACTGTGGTCTAAAAATAAAGGCTGGTATTATTTGTGGTATTTATACACCTAAAAAAATACTCTGAATAGTAATTCGACGAAAATATTTACGCTTAATTCTAAAGAAAGTTCCCTAAACCTACAAAGAAAACAACTTCGATTAAAAACTAGTAAGAAGGGTGTCTTCGGTTAGGCCAAAATCTGAATACCCTACATCCACAAAGTTACAAATCTGAGAAAACCCTGAAATCTTTTATAACCCTTTAAGGGTTTCAGTATTCTTTTATTTATATATATATATATGGCGTAACCAAAACCTCGTGCGTTTATTACACTGGCCCAAGGAAAGAATTATGTGAAAAACGCAAAAGCGAATTTTAGGGCTTCGATAAACCTTTAATTATTCATACTAAACTTTTGAAAAATTTTTGTAGATACTAAAATGTTTGTAGATAAAACGATTTCGTTTTCAGCACAAGCGATATAACATTTTACGCTGCATGCGGTGTTGCAATTCACCACGACGTATCATTGTATGGATGACCTTAAGAACCGTGCGCTCTTCATATTTCTGACGCATGAAATCCTATTGAGGACTCTTTAAGTTAAGCAACAAATCTTCAATTTTATTTAGCTTACCTGTATTACATTCTGTTCGGACACCTGAGAGCCAATGGCAAAGCGCCTTTTCAGCTGCTTCTCAATGCGATTTAACATCTCCTGGTCTTCTTCCGTGGTAAAGCCCTCCGCTCCAGCTAAGCTTCCACTACTGGCCGCATCGAGAGTAGAAACTTGGAAGAGACGCAGAGATTCGTTTACATGCTCGTCATTTACGAAGGGAAGCAATCGCATCTTCGCCAACGACTCGGAAATTCGAATGATTGCCTCTAACTGACGAACAGTAATTGGAATACTTAGGCGCTTATCAGCAGATTTCTCCTGTGCACCAGCACCACTACGCATCAACACGTATCGGCTTTTAAGCTTCTCGCCAGCCTCTTCGCTTAGACGGGGACCGCACCGTGTGCGGCAGAAGTGAATGTATTTCTTAAACATGGAAAGTGGGATTTCGCCCTCTACCGCCTCAATGGGGCCTGTTCTGTTAGAGGAGAGGTGCACGTTTATAATGTGTTTTGCCAGCGTGATGTCGCGCGACTCGTCGTGCACGTCCTTGACGATGAAAATCATGTCGAAACGCGACAATATGGTGGGCATGAAGTCTATGTTTTCCTCACCCTTAGTTTCGTCCCAACGTCCAAATATGGAGTTCGCTGCCGCTAGCACAGAGCAACGTGAGTTCAGCGTTGTTGTTATGCCTGCCTTAGCTATGGAAATGGTCTGCTGTTCCATAGCTTCATGGATGGCCACGCGGTCGTCTTCACGCATCTTGTCGAACTCGTCGATGCAAACAACACCTCCATCGGCGAGGACCATGGCGCCGCCTTCCATAACAAAATTACGCTGCAGAAAAGAATTATCTCTGAATCCAGCGACACAATAAACAAGTTCGAAGTCGTTATAATACATTTTTGGAGCAGCTACGTTATTATTTTTTTCTAGCAGCTATGTTATTACATTTTTCTAGCAACTTCATTATAATTCACTTATTATTTAAATCACTTCTGTAGACATTTTCTTTTCAGTTCAGTGGATTATTTGGATTTGCCACACATTTGAATTTGCCATTATTTTATTTTTATATAGTTATTTATTTAACATCCATTTCCAGCTATCAGAAAAGAAAACTTCCAACATTTTTTAAACAAACTCTAAAAACCACCTTGTTGCAATAGTGGCAACATATGTACGTATATTTCTCCAGTTCTATGGCACCCCTTCACTTTCTAAAAACTTATTACAAAGTCCGCATAGATGGCCTAAGAGTCTTAAACTCTTAAAAATTGCTTTTTCAAATAAATCTTAAAATAAGTCTTTCAAAATACTTCTAAAAATAAAAGTCCTTAAAAGACTTTTATCACTGAATTTTAAAAATAAAAGTCCTTACAGACTTTTTTCAATGACTTTAAAAAATAAACCTCTTTCAAGACTTTTAACCTTTTTTAATAAGTAAAAGTTGAGAGAAAACTTTTACTTTTAAAAATAAAGGTTAAAAGTTTACTTTTACTTTGAATAAGTTACTCATTTGAGTAAGTTATTTCAGGCTCTGCTTATGACGTTTTAACGTAATTGGACAACTATAAGCATGGTATAAAACTTCTCCAAATTTTCGGAAAAATTTTAATTTAGCAAAAACTTGAAATCTTGAATATTATTACTGTATTCCAAATTTTATTAAACTCGATATTAATATCGCGTGCAAATTGACTCAGCATAAATACTTACCGTCGCAGGATCCTTCATAACGGACGCAGTCAATCCAGCAGCGCTGGAACCCTTTCCCGACGTGTAAACACCTATAGGCGCAACTTTCTCGACAAATTTTAGGAGCTGTGATTTGGCAGTGCCTGGATCACCCAAGAGAAGAACATTAATGTCACCTCGACGGCATAACCCGTCTGGTAGACGCTTCCTGGATCCCCCAAATAGCATGCAAGTTATTGCTTTCTTAATGTCGTCAGAACCAAAAATACTGGGCGCAAGCGACTTCGAAAGCCGTTCGTAGATATCAGGAGAAGCGGCCATGCGGCGAAATGTTTCTTCTTCCTCCGCAGAAATGTTACTATAACGAGATATGGCGCCAGAACCCTCTGTGTCTACGGTAATACCTATCACTCGCATATATGGCGCGCGGACGCCTATAACCGCCTTTTCACGACCATCTCGACGAGAAGGTTTACCCACCTAATGAGTAATTTGGTGTGTCAGAGGCAAAATAAAACCTTTACAAGAACATATACTTTGCGTATGGAAAATATCCCTTGAATTAGTACGCGATTCCCGGGAACGACGCGTTCACACAGAGAACGTTCGCAGAAGAGCTGTAGATGACGTGGAATTTCGCCCTGAGGAACAGAGTCCGGTAGCTCCTGCAGTTTTAAAATTTGGAAATCCACGCATTTGCATTTATCGGGAATAATGAAGAAGGGATCCAGCGGACACTTTGGCCGTCCCGCTTGTTCCGTGGTGCACTTGCGCGGCAAAGCGTAGCCCTCCAGGCCAGGATTGATCTTCAAGTTTGGAATTACGTTGCTGCAAGAGCGGCACATGATGGACATCCGCGTAGCCTTTGCTTTAATGCCAGAGGCGGAAACTATAATGCCTGCTATCTTTACCAGTTTAGATACACAATCAGATTTGAGTTCACGCACATCCGTGGGGTTGGCCTTAGAGGAGAGAAGTATCTGAATATCATTGATATGTTCCTCGTGCTCCGGACGTGGAGCTGTGATTTCGTCCACCACTTCACGAGCAGCTTCTTCAAAGATTTGTAGGTGCTCAGTCGGCTGCTTGTTCAACTTATCGGCGAGGGTCTCGTCGTACCCAGCCAAGTCCTCCATCTCTACCTCCAGATAGTGACGTCCATTTAAATAGTTGCGTTTCAACGTGTCTCTGTAAATGATCGCCTGAGCAACAACTCTCAACAACTCCTATGATTACCTGTATTTGTAGAAGAAATTGTCCTCATTGAAGGTACGCAAAAACTCCTTATATTTCTTCTTCACAGCCTGAAGATTTATTTGGTTGACGTCCTGTTGTTGGTTCTCCCCAAAATTATCCGAAAAAAACACACCAGCCTCATCAAACCCTTCCATTTCCAATAAAAAATTCTGCTAATCCAATGAAAACTTGCCGCCAAATTAGTAAAGTATATTTGTAAAGTGTTTGTATTAGTGATGGGAACTATCGAATTAACACTATTGGGTAGTCCGATATTTGAAACATCTTCATTTATTCAATCGTATAATGATTTAATTCATTAATTCACTCGTATAATGATTTTCATAATTACTAAATACTATTGAATAATTCACTCATTCAGTTACTAAATTTATCCACTCTTTAAATTTATTCGAAAGCTTTTAGTAATTCCGAAAATCATTCAGAGTAAATTATTCGATATTTGAAGGAGCCACACAACAAAGCGTTGAACACACACTGAAAACAAATACTGAATTATTTAAATTCAACTGTTACGTACAAATACTATTTTTGCGTGCAACGTAGTGGACAATTTTGTTTTTAATTCTTCTGCACCTCGAAGATTTGCAATTATAAAAGGAATAAATTTATATTATTTATTGGGGAATTCTTAAACACTATGGCCAGAAACATGCGTCCAGGCTTAAAGAGGTCATCTGCGTGGGAGGATTTCACAAGAAATAGAGACATCGTTCGATGCAATTTGTGCCAATCCAGATGTCACAGCATGTTATGAAATTAATGTTAGTTGTACACCAAGGAATATAGTGTTGGGAACTATCAAATAAAACCTATTCAGTAATTTCATTGTTGAAAAATATTCATACATTCGATAGTTTCATTAAAAACTATCCAGTAATTAATTCACTCATTGAACAATTTTCTCAATTACTTGAAACTATCAAATGATTCACTCATTCTATCATTACATTCATTCGATAGTTTTTAGTAATACAGAATTTCATTCATGAGTGAATTATTGGATAGTTTTTAGTAATACAGAATATCATTCAATGAGTGAATTATTCGATAGTTTTTAGGAATACAGAAAATCATTCAAAGAGTGAATTATTCGATTGTTTTAAGTAATACAGAAAATCATTCAATGAGTGAATTGTTCGATAATTTTTAAAAGAAATTTCAATTAGCACATGATACACACACGAACATGTAAGAAGCACTTCTATTTGAAATTCAACTATGGGTTTTTATAAAACCGAAGGGTGTAGGCTATATTAATTTTGTTCTTCCGTTTGTAACGCAGAGAAGGAGACGGGATAGATATAGAAAAGTATATATATTTTTGCTCAGCGGCACATCCTGAATCGATTTAGCCCTGGAGAACAAAAAGAAATATAGAGAAAAGAGATAGAGAAAAAAGTCTCGACACAAAAATAGAATGGGTGAATAAATGAGTGAAAAAAATCACTAGATAGCTAAATATTTAGTTACTAACTATGTATAATTGAAATCAATCGATAGTTCCCAACACTAGTTTGAAAACTACTATTTAGGTTGTAAATAAATATTTGTTTCCAATAGTATACCCCTTTTACATCGTTCAATTCTTATTTTCAAATTTGGTTTCCACAATGAGTAATTTGAACCAGACAACACAGAGAGTACGAATTTCGATACGCATTGTGAAACGAGTTTCGCACAGTTGTATTACACAGAACTCCTACACGCCAGACAGAAACAAGTAAAAGTATTGTCTTCGGCCTGGCCGAAGTCTAAATACCCTACACCCGAGTACCGGAAAAATTATAATTCCGCAGTTTATAAACTTTTGTATAAGTAGGCGGACCACGCTCATTTCACGAGAATGTTTTTGTAAGGTCTCTAGATAATGCTAAATAGAATTACATATTAATATTTTACACATATTACATATTAATATTTTGAACTCGTGGCAAAATTTCATTACAATATCTTATACCGTTCATGAGATATTGCCAACTTTTCTATGAGGCGTGGCACGCCCATTCTTTGTAATGCCACTATATGTTTAGTAATGGCACTATATGTTCCGGAATGAAATTATACCTTAATATCTCGAATGTTTATGAGATATTCAGATTATAACATTTTTTGAAACGAGGTGCCTTTACATTCCGTATGTAAAGTAGGCGTGGCTGTTTACCGATCTCGCCCAGTTTCAATATCAAACAGCCCTAAGTAACATAATATTTGTGCCAAATTTCATCGCGATATCTCTTTTCGTTCTCTCGTAATCGTGATTTCAACAGACAGACAAATATATACCCTACTCCCTTCGGGTGTAAAAACGTTGTTTACTCTCCAACCACAAATTTTTCGCAAATCGATGTGTTGTCAAAATTTACAAAATGTCCTACTGGTGCTTGAGTTTTGTGAGTCTGTGAGTACAGTTCTACGGTTTTTAGAATTGCCACACAGTTAAGATTAACAAAAAGTCGCGTTATGGGAAAAAATTCAATACAAATAGAAAATCCCAAGGGAAAGTGGGGAAATCTCTTAAAAAGAAAATATTTTTTTACAAATATAGCATTCTACTATCTACAAATCCACACAGTTGACTTGTCCGATTTCGCATTGCAACGTTGTCTGTTTGGCCACTAATTCGGAGTCCGACTGAATCGTCCCGTAGTGCGTAAAGAAATACGTACTACGTTTGGCGTTGGTTTAAGATAGTGAAGAAATCACTATATAGGGAATTGGTCCGTTTACGTACGTAATCGATTTCAAAGGAAGGGATAACAGTTGCAATTCTGAAATACACATAAATTATATGTTAAAATAGCGAATTACATGTGGTCCAATTAAGTGTGGGTATTTTGCAATTCTTTTTCACATTCCACACATTTTTTCAAAATAATTTTTATTATAATTTAAACTTACGAAAAATTTTTCATTTCTAAAAAGGTATGGTGATATGAAAATGTAAGTGTACAATCTTTCTTTTCGAAAAATTAAGAAATGAGATTAATACCAACAAGCTTCTGAACACTAAAAGTTTTATGCTTTCTGTATTTTATTTCCTCGGTAAAAATATACAGTTCCTTTTTAAGTTTAAAACAAAATAGAAAAATTTTATACACTTAAGCAGATATTAAAATCGTCATTACAGTTATAAAAATGTGTGTAATTCTTGTCAACTATTTGTGGAAAATGTTGAGAAAAATATTATTTATAAGTATTTTTTCATTGATAAAATCTTTATGTAGGAATTTTCAGTGTTAACTCCAATCGCGAAATTGAAATTTTTGCGGAAAATATAAGGCAACTGTAAGACGAAGTTTCAACAAAACTTAATATCAATAAATCAAACATACATTAAATAGCTATACAACCGTACCAAAATATAAATATCTACTAAACTTGTTATTGAAGAATTTAACTTAAAAAACAAAATTGTTAAGGTGGCTGTTGGCTTAAATTAAATAATTGAATTCTTTAAAAATCCAATGCACTTTCAAAAAAAAAATTATAGAAGCTCAAAGGCAACCAAACGTAATTATTTCTTCATTTTGCATATCCAAGAAGTTATCGCTTTTATTTAGTCAAACGTCCAAAGAAGAAAAATTAAGTAGTGGAAAAGTAGCAAATTAGTACGTGTAACAACGTTTCGCTCATTTTCATGAGAGGGCGAAAAAAGATAGTAAAATGTTTTATTTTCGTTGGTCAAATGATCGTCGTGTAACCCTAAACTGCAGTGAGAATTTCAACTCTACATGTAAACAAAAGTGGTGAAAACATTTCTGGTCTAAACCAAGAATTGCTGAAGAGAATGCATGTCCCCGGTGTATCTAAAAACATTATTCTTTAATTGATTTTAGAAAAAATTTATAAATCTACCTTCGCATTTCGGTGGTATAAACTTGAACGTCATTTCTTTGGGAAGTTAATTTATAAATTCCTATTTTTGGAACTTTAATAAATAATTTCCTATAATTGTATTGTTTTTTTAACAAATTTCTGTTATCTCTCGTCAAACTTGGTTAGTAGACACACCAAATTCGGCGCTGTGCCGTCTTCAGTGTCTATTTACGTTCTTAGTTTTTTTTGTTTCTTATAATTATCATTACAATAACGTAGGTTTTTATCACTTTGCTCCGTCCAGAAAAAGCAAAAAACAAAATTACATCATTATTTGATCAAAAATGATGTCTGATATTACATTCATTTTGAATGGGAAGGAATATTTTTGGGGTAGGTCGTATACACAATACTAAGATTGTGTAAAATTAATGGAATGAAAAATAAATTTAATACAAAGATAAAATATATCGCAAAAATATTTTACTTAAAAACTTATTAATTTACACATTAACTAGCCATGATAATGAATCGGAAAATCTTAACTGATTTACCCAATGTGCATAGCCTGCTTGTCCTTTCGTGTGACTGTCCAAATAAAGTGGAAATTTGGTTTTCACAAAAATACTTAGTCCTATAAAAATAAATTAAATACATAAGGCTACGTAAAAATAAAAACCGATTCAAAAAACAAAAAAGGTATTAGCAAAAACAAAGTGTAGTGGGAATTAGAGTTGCAAACTGTATGAAAAACGAGGGAAAGTATGTAAAATGTATGGATTAAATGTAAACTAAAACACTGTTGTTTTGTGTATTTTCGCCTCTGTTTGGTGGATCAAGTATTTTCTAAAAGTGAGTAAAAATGTGATATATTTTGATATTTTGGAGATATTCTTAATTATTGGTAAAGAGTTAAAAAAACAATAGGAGAGGTGGTAAGCATTTGGCAACAAAGGTTATGTCTTCAGGATGTCCATGAAAAGAGCTATGACCGTCTAAAGAAGCAGACTGCCTTTAACGCAATTTTTGCTGTTATAAGAAAGAATTTTTAAGAGCAGCAAAAAAAAAGTAAAAAAAAGAGCACTAACAAAAAAATATGAAATATAGAAAAAAGTGTTAAAAAAGTACTGAGTTTCTGCAAACTTCAAAATCATAAATGTGATCACTTCGGAATGAAACTTGTAATAACATAATGTACTGTGGGAACTTTGCGCATTTGTGAGGTGGCCCCAAAAGGCTTTTCTGAACAGATTTGGAGGTAGGTTGCCAGATACATTAGCCCTTATTTACCGAAATGTCTGCTCAATCAGTCACGACCAAAGACCTTGTATGTAAAAGAAAAAGTGCGGGTAAAACGGTGTTTGAATGGTATCCACATATATATATAATTTGCAGCGGAACCATGCTTTCAGTGAAAAGGATGATGGACATTATCATCGAAATTACAATTGGTCGTCAAGCACGACATCACGAGCTTTAGGAGCAAACGAGCAACGGGAAGCAAAACTGGAAACTATTCGAGTACGCACTCGTCTGAAACAGACGACCAACGCGGAGCAATACTGGAAACCGTTCGAGTACGTAATGCTCAAGCTTATTCATATGAAACAGTAGAGCAACGGAAAGCAAGACTTGAATCCGTTTGAGTACGCATTCCTTGAGCCCTTTCTTCTGAAACAGACGAGCACCTGGAAGCAAGACTGGAAAGCATTTGCGTACGGATTTCTCGATCCAGACGAACATTGCACACTGATTGAAATCTTGCTGCATTCTATTGCGATGTTAATTATGATTACAGTCTTCAAACAAATGTGGTTATTGCAAAATAAATATATGATAGCATTAAATTGAAGAACATGCGAACGAAGTCGCTAGTGACGGATAGTATCTATAAAAATATAATTGTAATATTTTCGACTTCTGTTCTTATGGGATTTCTCCAGTAGGTTGGCAATCTGTTTTTGCCGACATGCGGTTTTCGGCGTCTAGTGCTGGTGGGAAAGTGTTTTGTGTGCAGAGGTTTTAATTGATAGTATAATTTTCTTGGAAATAGTATTTTCATTTTAATTAGTTAAGATTTCTTAGCCTTCACGAGCTTTTTCTTGGTTAAAATAAACAGGCTGCCAGAAGCAGAAATTAAGATCCTATTACAAAATTCCATGAGTATAGAATTTTAACATGGTGAGTTTGTGTTTTAACGGCATATAAGATCATAATATTGTAGAGTCCCCAATGTAAGAATACCCACCGTACATTCTTCATTCCATCCCTTAAGGTGCTAACATACATATATAAGGATTTACACATGCCATGACGGGCTCGCTATTGATTCTTTAACTAACGTTACTCGTTTTTTGACATAATTTAATTTTATTACACTTGCATTTATTTACTATTTTTATAATTTTTTTAGTCCGACGATATCGCAATGGAAACTTCCACCAACAGTAATGTCTCAAATACGCCCAACAGCTTTCCTAAGAAGGCTTCCAGACCCGATGACATGACGTCGCGGGATTACTACTTCGATTCTTATGCCCATTTCGGCATTCACGAGGAGATGTTGAAGGATGAGGTGCGAACCATCACATACCGCAATGCAATGTACCACAACAAGCATCTCTTCCGCGGGAAAGTAAGTGCCGCTTAGGGTCTATTTACATTGAGGTTAAATTCTCCACAAACTGACGGCTTAGTTGTTTGCCAGAAAAACTATTACAAACGCTTGGGATTTTCGAACACCAATGTAAATGGACCTTTACTGTCTTAAGTAGTTCGGTTAATACGTCCCCCTGTACCAGGTTGTCCTGGATGTAGGATGTGGAACTGGAATTTTGTCTATGTTCGCAGCAAAGGCTGGTGCTGCGAAAGTTATTGCTGTCGAATGTTCCAACATCGTCGAATATGCTCGGCAGATTGTGATTGACAACAACCTGACGGATGTGATCACCGTAGTCAAGGGAAAGGTCGAGGAAATAGAGATCCCAGATGGCATAGAAAAGGTGGACATCATCATTTCGGAGTGGATGGGGTGAGTGCAAATCAGTAGTTCAGCTTTGTGGGAAACTTGCTAAGGAGTCATATGCACTCATTCATATGCAGAGCTATTCCCCGAAATGATTTATAAAGTACCAATCAGTTATTACCTAACCTTTATTTAGAAACTAAAGAATAAGTAATTAGAATAATTCCGATTTCATTCGTTTACCATTTATGCTTATGTTATCATTCCAAATTGCGTAAAGTACACAAGAATCCGGCTGTGTACCGGATTTCACAGCAAAATAATGAAACTAGGCAGAAGGCCAAGTAAGTCTAAATACCTTTGGCCACATAAAAGTCTGAACACCCTCCACCCGCAAAGTACAAAATATCTTTGAAAGCATTTAAAGACAAGTGAAATCCTTTATAACTGTATAAGTGGGAGAGGCACATCCATTTTGGGAAATTACGCTAATATCTAATAAAATTTCATCTTAATATTACCGTGTTCAAAATTTAAAAGAGGAAGTTAACCGATTTCAACGATTTTCAGTACCAAATAGTTCTACATAAAGAATATTTGGGCAAAATTTTATCGCAATATCTCTATAAGTAACTTCAACAAACATATGCACGGACAGGACTGAAATCGACTCGGAAGGTGACGTTGAGCAAGAATATACTTTTCTATATCTATCTTGTCTCCTTTATGTTCCAAACTAAAGAACAAAGTAAATATACCCCCTCCTTTCGGGTGTAGGGTGTCATAATTAACAAATTTTTCGCAAAATGTAGTTTACAGTATCGGCTAAAAAATATGTCTAATTGGCCAACCCCAACAGTTTCCCTTAAATTTTTGAAACCCACATTTATTTGTGATTTTTAATAATTTCAAAAACGAGTTTATTCGGATATTTTCAAGATCAATGATTTCAAATCGGTGAAGTGGGATATTTCAGGCCATTACATGGCCTTAATTCGCTCTTTTATCAATGTATGGCATCGGTATCTAACAATAATACCACCTGTACGACGAAGACGCCCTTTGTGTGGCGTGTTGTATTCGTCTTTTTCCTTCACTTTGATTAGAATCTGTTGCCAAATTAAGCTGTTTTTTTAAAAGCACCTATTTGGGTATTCAGTTAAACATTAAATTAAGCACTGCCAGTAAAAGTTCCGGCTATTACTTTACTCGAGATAGTAAAATTGGTCCTAAAAAATAAACTCTGGATACGATCAAAAAACTAAATCTAATAATTATTTTACGATGTATAATTTTAGCTACTGCTTATTCTATGAGTCCATGCTGGATACAGTTTTATATGCGCGTGATAAGTGGTTAAAACCTGACGGCATGCTGTTTCCAGACCGTGGCACTCTGTACATTACAGCTATTGAAGATCGGCAGTACAAGGACGAGAAAATTAATTGGTGGGATGATGTTTACGGCTTCGATATGAGCTGTATTCGTAAAGTGGCCGTTACTGAACCACTTGTCGATGTGGTCGATCCTAAGCAAGTGGTGTCCACCTCGTACATGGTCAAGGAGGTCGACTTATACACAGTCACTAAAGCGGACCTGGAATTCTCATCACCATTCAGCTTAATAATAAAGCGCAACGACTTTGTTCAGGCCCTAGTCACGTACTTCAATATTGAGTTCACAAAATGTCACAAGCGTCTCGGTTTCAGCACATCTCCTGAATCTGCGTACACCCACTGGAAGCAGACCGTTTTCTACTTGGATGACTACATGACGGTCAAGAAGGGGGAAGAGATCACGGGTACTTTCAAGATGAAACCCAACGAACGTAACAATCGCGATCTGGACTTCGTGATTGACATTCATTTCAGGGGCGAACTTTCGGACGTACATGAAAACAACACGTATAGGATGCGTTGATGCAAAGCTATATATATACGTCTATATAAACTGGTTTACTTCCACAATTCCTGATTATTAACTATGTTAAAATTGAGACTATAATAGTGGTGAAAATTATGGTGAGGAATTACCGTTAATTACAATTGTTTGATATGAGGCCGGATTTTTATTTAGATTTCATGAAGGTATAAGTAGAAGAGTTTTTTATGAAAGAACTCGTATATGATAATGGAATTTATTCATTGATTTATATGACATTGTAAAATAAGTGTAGGACGCTGGAATATTAAGGCTTAATTGAGCAGTCATAAATTGCTCATAGTAAACGGTCTAGAAATTTCAAGAGATTGTTTCCTGAGACATTGTAATTATTTTCTGATCCATGTTTTGTATTTTATTTTACTTTCACCCGAAATTGAAATAAAATTGACTGAAGTCCCTCTTTTGGTGTTCTGGATTTCACTCCTTCAATTTTAACATATAACATTTCTATATATATATAAATAAACACACACATATGTGTGTGCGTGTGAATACTTCTCTAGTAATCGTTATTTCTGGCTCTGGTGGGCGGTATACTCTTATGGGATGCCTCGGTTCTTCTTACGCACACAATTAAACAGTTGTCGCCCGAACGAGTTCCGAAGAGGTTTCCCGAAGATTTGTTTACATTTTTATACTGTGATTTGGAAGTGAAAATAAAGAGTTAAATAAAGTGCAAGTTGCAAAATATCATTAAAAAACAATAAAGAAAGTAAAATAAATATATTTAATATAATAGTGTTGATATAAAATAAAAACAAGTATGTATAAAACTGAAGAATAAAAGAACAACAAAAGAAGTGTCCGCCATCATGAAATTGTATGATTGCCATACCGAAGTTCTTTGTAAAAATTCTATTTTTTTAGAAATTTAGTTTACTTATCCTACTTTGGTCACGAATACGGCCGTATTTTGCAACTATGCGATTCATTTTAATTTAAAAGAAATTATACACACATAGAATTTCCTTTTTGTTTAATTGTTAATCATCATGCAATATAATTATGGCAACTCTGGCGAACATTCGGAAATTCAGTAAATTTCACTCACACACATTTAGAAATCACACGTATATGAATTTTATCATCAAAGAAGAAACTAGGTGTCGCCACGCGTTCTTCTCGAAGCCGGCTTCAAGAAGCCGCTTCTGGCTTCAAGACAGATCTCGCCACCGTCAACAAGTTGAGATATTCAGCTCTACAAATTTTTTTCGAATTCGCCGTTAAAAGACGAATCTGGTCATTATGGTTTCTGATTTATAAGTAAAAGGGCGTAAACGTAAATGGTCCTACTTGTTTAACTTCACCAATGCTATGGTGGCGTCATTTCCTCCTAGGACCATTGAAGATCGCGAAAAGGACAAGAGTATATATAAAATTATAAAGGTTATAAACACAATTGCAATATCTTTTGTTAGAGCGATAAAATATGGACTCTCCATTTCCATCAAAATATAATTGCCTAAAAACCATTTTAAAATTCGTCCTTTAAATGTCCCTTTTTCTATTTGTTTTAATTAGAACGAACACTTCCTGGTTATCCCAGAATTGTGCAGTAAAAGTGAAAACCAAAAAAAAAAAAAAAAAAAAATAAGAAAAATACAAATTCTAAAATCTTAAATCTTAAGAAAAATGCAAACAGAAATGTTCTGCTTACCGAAAAAAAAACAAATAGACAAAATATGAGTATGCAATGACGAACAAAATATGAGTATGCAATGATCTAGATCTCAGTAGCTGTGGAAATGAGTAGGAACACATTTTAAACATGTGACAAAACGAGAAAACCCACGATTCCTAGCAGCCGTAAAGCAAAAACAATTGCTCGTGTAAAGAGAAAACGAGAGTAAGAAATTTTGTGGGACCCAGGCTACTGAAAGCTCTGCGGTCCAGAAAAAAGGGACTTTTAGCGGTCTATATGTTATGTGGTTAGTGATTACACCTTAGTCCAACACCGGCTTCACAGTAAATAGTATTTCTTTACAGTATTTTAAAATATTTTGGGCAAGAAGGTTCGCATTATTATATACCCAACGAAAGCTAAAAGATAAGGATTTCTATTAATTTGAACAATTCCTTGCATTAAAAAGTGTATTTTTTTACAATCCCTAGTAACATTATTGGTAATAGGGAATAGAGATTTATTAAGTAAGGGGTTTAAATCTGGATTGCGGTCAAAGACTTCATAACGAAAAACATTGGTGAAAACGAAGCATGCATCTTCACTGACTGCAAAATGTATAAAAGTACCTCAGAAACAAACTCTGGCAGCACTGTGTAAAGGTGTTGGATTGCAGTGAGACTTTGTTAAAATGTTGATACGCTAAGACAAGGTACCCGAAAATCCTGCATTGAGATTAACAAATGTCCCTTTTGGATGTTATCTTGAATCCTCTCGGTTATCTAGACTCAGCTTCAGTTTTTCAGAGAGCAATGATAAAAGAGAGAGGGAGATCTTAGATAATCTATGTACTTTTCACGTAATGAGTTCAGTTGTAAAAATTTATTTTCGTTGGCGAAAAATGATTTTCTAATAAAATTGAATCGATTTTATAATCTCTAAGCCGAATGCAGATAATCTTTATACAAGGAAATAGTTTAATATAAATCAGCATGAGATTGACTAGAAGGTTGTGTGCTCAGCATTTAGATTGGATGTTTAAAAAGCACTGGCAGGTGCAAGGAAAGAGAGTGCCTCGTGATTCTGGAGCCATCAGCGAGCTTCAAAAAGTGGGCATTCAAGTTAAAGATGTAAACGAAGTTTTAAGCCCAAAAGTTGAGAAACAACGGTTGGTGCAATTGAATTTCACTAGTTCATGACTTTCTGAATTATGCATTCCAGTGTCGAAATTGTGGGTTTTAAGCCAGTCGTGATTCCCGAAGACCAAACACATCCCAACTGGCACAACCAGGTGTGTCACACGTATGGAAACTCCACGGTTTTACTTCAAGGGCTGCCGCAGGCACAAGTTCTCATAAATGCCATCGTTATCGACAACTTTCCCCAGAACATCGAAGAAAACATATCCAGGCTTCAAGTAGCTAGCTCAGTAGACCGAAATGTCAGAAGCGCAATATTGGCTTCCCACGTGTACGATGCACAGCAGGTAAAGCTACCTAAGGTTAAACTGCTCGACCGCCCAGCCATTAACTTACCTAGGGACTACGGAATATCTTGCGAGCGTAGAATGTAAGGGCTCATCCACTTCAGATGTTCTTCTAATTAGCGCTTTTCGCAGGCGCCTGTTAACCAATAAACTACTTTCGGAGTGTGAAAAGCTTGTCGGGCCCGCGATAACTTCTCATCGGAAACTCGCTGATTGTGTCGACTTCAAGGTGACCCTTTTTAAAGATGAAGATCTCTTACAATTTAGCGTAAGTGCGGAAAAGGTACTTACCTCCAGTCGCCCGATTGAGCCGGTGAAAAGCAATTATAACGGCGAATTGCCGAACCTGCATCCTGTTAAATACACAGTAACTATGCCGAAGAAGCATATCTATACAACAGATAACGCTTATTGTGAGTATAATAGTGACTATGCCAAAAGAATTATCCCGATACGCAAAATCCCAAAGCACGATTATAAATAACAAAAGTTTGGATAAAGTGCTTATTAGTTCCTTAAGTGAAACAAAACTTTAGAAGAAACATCTATTATTGTCTGGTAAAGAAGTTAGGTGGATGCATTGTCACACACTCAAATCGAATTAAGTTAGATAAACAAATTGAAAAAATTTCTGAATTCTAGATCATGAGTAGTAATAACGAAGTTGTTGTTGAGGGTATAGTCATTTACCATTTGAAAACTACAACGGAACAATTGAAAATGAGATTTTTCAATTGATGATGGAAAAATTATAATCGAAAATGTTTTGTTCGTACGTGCACAGCCGCCAATGGTTAATCATCTTGTAATTCTTTAAATACCAATTAAATTCTTTGTTCACAACTCCTTCAGAAGCGGTTTGCGGTGTTTCCATGTGTTATTATTCTTGTAAGCTTTGATTTTTTTCCAATCCTTTTTGATTCGATTGGAAAAAGTGGCAACCTGATTTCTCCATGAGCACGATGTCTGAGGGGGCGGCTGCAGGGCGCATTATTATTTACTCATTGTAACTGAGTAACTCTTCTCATTTACAAATCGAAAATTTGTTTCCATTATTCTTTCTTAAATCCTACACCCGAAGAGATAAGGGTATATTCACTTTTTTCTTCCATTTGTAACGCATTAAAGGAGGCGTGGTAGTTATAGAAAAGTATACATAATGCGCAGAATTACCTCCTGAGTGGATTTAGCCACGTCCGTCCATCTGTGTCTGTTTGTCTGTGGAAATCACGATTACAGGAGAACGAAACGAAAGAAATCGTCATGAAATTTGGCACGAATATTCTCCGTTATCATAGTCTGTTCGGGATTGCAAATGGGCGAAATCGGTTAACAAGCACGCCTACTTTACATACGGAAAATAAGCGCACCTCGTCTAAAAAGATTTTATAATGTGAATATCTCATAAACCGTGTGAAATACTGGGTTTTATTCTATTTCGGCGAACGTATAGCGTCATCACTAAAATTTTTGCAAAAAAATGGGTGTGGCCCCCTCACTTATACAAAAGTTGTCAATATCTGATAAACGGTGCAATATATAAATGATTATTAAACAAGTAAAAGTGTTATCTTCGGCTTGGCCGAAATCTAAATACCCTACACCCGAGTAGCTGAAAAAATTATAATTTCGCCACTAAACAACTTTTGTGTAAGTAGGCGGACCACGCCCATTTCGGGAAAATGTTTTTGTAAAGTCTCTAGATACTGCTAGATAGAATTACGTATTAATATTTTGAACCGTTTATGGGATATTGACAACTTTTGTATAAGTGGGCGGACCACGCCCATTTTTTATATTGGGTCCTTGAATAAGTTATCGCGGTTTTTTTTACAAAATAAAAGCTTTATTTAAATTATAAGGCACAAAAACATTTCATTCAAAGTATTGCCCATCACTAGCGACTACTTTCTCCCATATTCTGGCAGTATATGAATTCCGCATCGGAAAAACGACATGTCTTTTGAGGCTATCCAGGAATCGATCCATTTTTTAGCTTCTTCCTAAGAATGAAAGCGCTGGTCAGCTAGGCCATGTGCCATCGAACGGAATAGGTGAAAATCAGAAGGGTCTATGTCAGGTGAATACAGCGGGTGGGGTAGAACTTCCCATTGAAGCATTTCCAGGTAGGTTTTCACTGGTTTTGCAACATGAGGCCGAATGTAGCAAAATCACTTTTTCGTGTCTCTGCTCGTATAGCGGCCTTTTTTCTTTTAAGGCTCGACTTAAACGCTTCAATTGAAGTCGATGGTGCTTCCCCGTGATAGTATCATTCGGTACCATTCAATACAAATTGGTAATACCTGTAGATACCTCGTGATAAAATTTCGTGTTAATATCTTATACCGTTTACAAGATATTGACAACTTTTCTATATTGGCAAGCTTATTTGTAATGCTTCCCTATATATCCTGATAAAATTACATCTCAATATCATACCGTTCATGAGATATTTCCAACTTTGTTATCAGTAGGCGTGGCGCGTCGATTTTTTTCAAAGGTTTTAGTAATGGCGCTATATGTTCCGGAATAAAATTATACCTTAATATATCACACAGTTTATGAAATATTCAGATTATTACATTTTTTAAAATGAGGTGCCATTACATTCCGTATGTAAAGTAGGCGTCGCTGTTTACCGATCTCGCGATTTCATCGCGATATCTATTTTCGTTCTCCCGTAATTGTGATTTCAACAGACAGACAGACAGACGGACGGACAGGGCTAAATCGATTCAGGAGGTAACGCTGAGCAAGAATATATCTATCTCGTCTCCTTCTCTGCGTTACAAACGGGAGAACAAAGTGAATATACCCTACTCCCTTCGGGTGTAGGGTATAAATATTACTGATTTTATCATGGAGTATCTAGAGACATTACCAAAATGTTAGCCGAATGGTCCGACTACTTATACCAAAGTTAACTGGCGAAATTATTATTTTTTCTGACTACTCGTGTGTAGGGTATTTAGACTTCGGCTTGGCCGAAGACAACACTTGTTTATTACCAAACTGGAAATCTGATAATTTGCTTAATCTGTTCTCAATTACATTTGACGAATCTTCACTTACAATTGGAAATAGTGTAATTATACCCTACACCCGAAGGGAGTATCCGGAAGCATTACCAATAAGCTTGCCAAAAATGATTGCCACGCCCACTCATACAAAAGTTGTCAATATCTTGTAAACGGTATATGGTATTAACACGTAATTAAATACACGTAAATAAAAAATAAAAATATCACGAGGTATCTACAGGTATTACCAATTTGTGTACCAAAAATGGGCGTGGTCCGCATACTTATACAGAAGTTGTTAAGTGACGAAATTATAATTTTTTTAGTTACTCGTGTATAGGGTATTTAGACTTCGGCCAGGCCGAAGACAAGACTTTTACTAGTTTTCCCCTTTGTTTGCGGTCATCTTGATACATTCACATCTTAATCTTTTAAAATCCTTCTAAAAAAATCTTCATCTAAAGCTAGAGATAAAATGCAATAATAGAAATTAGTTTCACAGCTGTGAAGTTTATCTAATGTTTACCTTGAGGGTAATAAAATAAATTCATGTTTGCTAAATCAGTTCAGATTTTAGAAAATGTGCACAAATCGCTTTTACTTAAATGCGTATGAGTAATTTTTAATCACACGCATTTAAGTTTTTCGGATTTTGTGATTGGGGGTTTTTAAAAATCTTGACGTGGAACGTGATAGCTGGGATTTCGTATCTTGGGATTTGGAGGGTCTACTTTGGTAACGCTTGTTTCGAATTTATGTAAAGAATTTGCATTAACTTCCTATTATAGCTTTTAATATTGTTTTCCCACAGTTCCGAGCAACTTAGTTTCATGTTCACATCCACATACGGTTTTTTTGCATTTCAACAAGGAATTGGTTACTAATCTTCATGGAACTACAGTCACAGCAAGTCAATTTCAGAGTAGGACTATGCTAACGGCATTTGCAGTAGCAGCTTCAAGAGCGAAGCAGCTGTACGGGGTAAAACTGAAACTATGCTGTTTCCATCACAGACTGTAGTTTTGTTCTTTTTAGGATTCTCTGACAAAACAGCTACCTAAGCCCATAGTGGTCCAAATTATTCAAACAGATGGCAGAAGTTTTCACTTTGGCGTTCTACAACTGAACACGCTTGAACTTAGCGGGACAGTGGCAGACAGGAACTTCTGGTTCCACCAGCCGACCATGGATTTATTCTCAGAATGTGGTTATAAGGTTGGCCGCCCCGTTCTTGAAGGATACAACAAGGACGTGTTTCGGGTGTTCAACGCATTCTACAATAACTGTTAGACAGTCTTTGATAAATAAACTCAGTCATAAAAGTTAACCTTTTAAGTGCTGCAGTTTCTATTTTTAAAACTAATTTCAATTATTAGCTCAAATTCATTATTAGTATATGAAAAAAATAATCTATAGACTAAGAATTTACATTGAACAGTCTTAGTATTATAAAACAGTATTTTCGGCGAGAAAATAATCTATAGCAGCGCGTACATACGCTGCTCATTAGTTTGTAAATAGGTCAGCCGGCGGATGGAGACCGCTTGGGCGACGCAATATGACACCCAGTCAATCCAACGGGTACGAAGCCGTCGCCCAAAGCTCGCGACGCTTAACCAGCGGTTTTTGGCTTGTAATTTAAAGCGCTGTGCTATCGCGCTGCCAGCGAGTCGGGGTAGCTATCCGACTCTTTGGCAGCGCGCACAGTTTACGCCGTCTTGGTGTGTTAGCGCGTGCACACTAGAGGGCGAATATAAATTCCGCGAAGAATTCCGCGAAGATATATGAGATCGCCGGAAAGACTACGGGAATGTACGCTGCTGTTGCCGTTGCCATCGTGGGTGCGCTTTACTTCGCGCTGAAGTATCTGCTGCGGTGGCTATTCTGGCATTTCCTGTGGGATATGCTGGCCTGGCCATAGCAGCAGTAAAAAGTTAAAGTTAGTTTTTCCGCGACTCTGACAACCGCCGGTCGACCGCCCTGCCACCACGGCCTTTAAATTTTAACCTCAAACTTAGTTATAAATTACACTTTTATGATAATAAGAATAAAACAATTTAGTCGATAGTAGAGTGTTTTTTAGTCGAGACATTGAAATATATATATATATATATATATATATATATATATATATATATATTTCAAGATATATATATATATATATATATATATATATATATATATATATATATATATATATATATATATAATATCTGTATTATCTATATAATACAAAATATTTTTGTAAACAAACTCAGTTGGATCAAATGACAGCACACGGCGACGAATTTTGTAATTTTGACACACGGGTCGCTATCGTTGTCGCTATGATTGTTCTCAGTTATTATAGGAATTTGGCAACTCCATTCGCTTCGTTCCATTGCATTCGTATGCAATGCAAACAATTGATGTTATTTTCGAAAATAATGCCTTTACATCCATTGCAACTTCCACTTTTCCCACTTCATTTTTGCTGTCGTCTCTGACTATTTAAATATTTTCAATATTCTGTTTTCCTGAGCAAAAGATAGTGCTCATCGCTAAAGTTGCCATTGTCTTTAATCGTCGGCGTTTGACAACTGCACTCGCTTGTCACTACCGGTGGCCGCTATGATTGTATTTTGTTCAGGCAATAAAGAAACACGTTTAAGTACAGTGGTTCAATAAAGTATTTGAACACCCTGAATTTTTTATATACAGGCACAATGAAAAAAAATATCAACATTATAAACTTGTTGAAACAAAATGCAAATAATTCTTTATACATTACAATCCAATTCAATACTTAAGATGACGATTTCAAATCTGTCTTATTTGAAATATTTTTCTTCCTTAATTCTAGGTCCAATATATGCCAAAGATTTTCTATTAGACTTAAATCCGGTCTTTGAGGGGGATTTGGAAGTACTTTAGGCACTTTATACAGCAACCATTCCTTAAGTAAATGTGCAGTGTGTTTAGGATCGTTGTCATGTAAGAAGACACAGTTACTTTGGATATTTAATTTTTCTGTACTTTTTGGAATTTCTTCTTGCAAAATTTGTAAATAGCCTTTGGAATCGAAAATTCCTTCAATAAAATGTAATTGACCGACACCGTTGTATGACCTACTTCCCCAAACCATAACATGACAATCCCCATGCTACACAGTAGGTGTTAAATTTTCTTTGTGTAGCTCAGCTCCTGGTTTGCGCCAAACCATTTGTCGCCCATCCGATCCGAAAATATTAAACTTGCTTTCGTTCGTGTACAAAACATTTCGCCAAAACTTCAGAGGTTTATACCTTTATAAGTAAAGTAAGTAAAAACTTTAGGTTTTCCCCCATTTCTACATTCGCATGTTGTAGGTGAGCAACCAGCTTAATATAATTAAGCTTGTTGCTCACCTATTTCTTTACTAGAAATCAAGTGTTCAAATACTTGGAATCGATTTTTTGTTTTAATTTAATCAGTGGTTTGTCATTTTAAAATTTGAGTTGGATAGTAATGTATAAAGAATTATTTGCATTTTGTTTACGTCCTACAAGTTTATAATGTTGATGTTTTTTCCATTGTTCCTGTATAAAAAAAAGCAGGGTGTTCAAATACTTTATTGACCCACTGTAGGTTGGAAGTCACTTTACTGTCGACGCATAATTAACTGGCAACGTCGGAATTTCCAAATTTCTATACAATCTTATGGAGCATTTGGAATTTCTACATCCTGACGTTCCGACATTGCGATTGATCCAATTAAATTTTCTCTCTGACGTCGAACTTTCTCTCTTTTTTTCGAAAAAGTATTGCCTAACATTTATGACAATGGTGGAGGATTTTAGTTGTATTGCCAAATTTTTATAGAAAATGTAAACAAAAAGCATATGTTTATGACATTTCAAAAATTTGTTTAAATTCATTTAGTTTAAATTCATTTATTTCAGAAATAAAGAGTGTAAATAAATTTTGACAGTCGTCTGCGAATTTTCATTTTAGGTTCACGTCGTGCAAGAGAGCCGTCGCACGGAAGTTCTGACGTTGCGTCAGTCCATTGTGCGGAGACAGTCAAGCACGTATAGAATTATTAATACTAATAAGATCTGCAACACTGTGAGTAATTAAGAGCAGCCAACTGCGTAAAACAGAACAGTTTCAAAGGGAGTGTGAATTAGTTGATTTGTTTTAATTTAATTTGTGGATTAATTTATACAAAAGTTTGCAAATAATTTTTACACAATAGAAATATACGGAGGGAAATATATGTCAGTTTAAAGGATGGATTCGAAGAAAAGAAGGAGTTCAGTGAGTAAACCAATACGGTGCGAAATGAGAGCAGATTTCCAAGCCAAAACATCGGCGTTGGCTGAGGTTCCAGTTTTAGTTGGCGGCATGTCTAAACGGCTTGAAGTCGAATGCTGCGGATAACAAATAATGGGCAGGTCTTTTTAGCTGAAATCATAGACGTGAGCACGAAATTACCTAAGTAAATAAGCTCTGCTTGAACAATCACTGCCATGGATAGTTCAGAAAGATGTTATGGACTCCGGCTTCCCGAAAATAAAATTATTATTTTTTAAAAGATGAACCAGAATTTCAGAAGAAACTGATTATGAGGGTATTAGTTTCAGTGAAAATTATTTCTGGTACGAGCATTGGTCGATTCGCCCATTTCTGGTGCAAGCATGGAAGTTTCCTACGTGCAAAGTTATTACTTTTGTGGTTAGTGTTTTTGTTTAGTTTAGCTTAGTTCTAGAGGTATAGCTTGTTCAACCTCTGCTTTATATGGGAGCTGGTGATATGAAGAAACTGTTCTGATTAATTAATTGGTACTGGTATAGTGAGACGATATTTTATCAGAGCGACATAGACCTCCCACTGTAGGAGTTTAAATTCATATTTTCCTACAGCCAACTTCACCAGTTAAGAGCTAAAGGACCCAATTTCTTTCATGTGTGTTGAGTCTTTGAGAGCATACACGCTCTCAAAGAATTAGCAGGATATGTACACTAGTGTGGAAAATAGTAGTAGTGCTAACCAGTCAGAATTTCTAAGGCTAATTACTTATATACTTAAAACGTTCAAGACGTTTTAGTAAAAAAATCAACAGTCGACTCAAAATTAGAAAAAAAATTATGCAACATGAAAGTTCAATTCTCTATGAGGGTATCAACGCTTTTATGTCCTGGAACTTTGTATTCTCCTTTTTGGTTTATAGTGTACTAGTGTAAGATGTACGAGGGCGAGTGGAGACACTAAGCGCATCGTCAAACCCGGTTTATCTCCAAACAAAATGGGCTACAGGAATTCGCGTTAAGAAACGGAAACATAGTTTATTTTAGATGTATGATAACTATTTAAGATTTTAAGAACTTTCCTGAAGATTTTCCCAAAAGATATTTACTATTTCTACCCTATATCCCAATATATAGTACTAAGTTAATCCCAATATATAGTACTAAGTTAATAATAGTTAATAATTATATTCTGGCATTTGCTTATATGTTCTATTTAAAGCTGGTATTTGCATAAAATTTCTGATTGGTAAGCGCTACTGATATTTCGCACGCAATACTCAACTTTGCAAACAATATCTAATATATTTTTAATTCAGATCCTGAAAAAAGCTACCGATGATGATGTTACCGTGGATGTGAATACGAAGCAAAAAAGACGCATTAGCTTTAGCGTAAAGAAATCCGTTCGGTAATGCTACTCTATATTTAAAAAGTGCAATGTTGAAAAACTTATTTTGCTTACAGAGAATTCAATGTCGAGGAACACTGGAAAGCCTACGACAACTCTTATGAGGAGCCAGATCAAGGTGTAAATGGGTCCGCGGAATCCGGAAGAGGAGTCAGCACACACGCCACTAGTATTAGGGAACATCTTTCAGATGAGCCTGCTAACGTTAAGACAGTGGATGGCAACTCATGCATTGAAAGTATATCAGAGGCTGTGAGGACTTGTGCAGTAGAAATCGCCATAGAAAACACAAAGAGCTCAACGAAGACTGCGGACAGAGCCACTCTTGCGCATACGGTGGAACAGCTGAAAGACTCAATCCTCGTCGGGAGATTGTCGAATTTTGCGCTATCTCTTGACACCACCAGGGATTCCATTAGCAGCACGCGCTGCTTGCACTCCTTGCACATAGAGAACACGCCTGAAATATCGCTCTACGACTACGAATACATTCATCCTTCCATCAGTTTTTCAGTAGAAGAGAGGGAGCTTCAACGCGGTGAAAACTCCATCACGTCAATAACACAGCGTGGGCCTACAAGAGAGCGTGCACTTCCGGTTCCTGCTGATCGGTCCAGAAAAAGCGATGCAATAAGTAATAATTGGACAGTTTTCAGCGATGCGAGCAAGGTAGATTATTCACATATAATATAAATAAGCGCTATACACATCCCGCTGTAAAATCTCATTCGCAATTCCTGTTTCTCAAAACATTTATATATAAAAGTGGATTGTAAAAGCGTTGTCTTTAAGTATGATGAAGTCTGCCATTCGTGTCCGTAAATACTCACGTTAATCGGGAGAAATGATACATTAAATCTGCTGATGAAGTCTTCATACGAACCTCTTGGGATCTCTACTAGTCGCATTTATGAACCGCTTTTAATCCTAATTTTTTTGTGATCCAAATTCACACCCGAAGGGAGGGTATATTCACTTTGTTTTTCCGTTTGTGACGCAGAGAAGGGGACAAGATATAGAAAAGTATATATATTCTTGCCCAGCGGCACCTGCTGAGTGGTATTAGCCCTGTCCGTGTTTCTGTTGAAATTACGATTACGGGAGATATACGTATAGAGATATTGCGATAAAACTCGGCACAAGTACTTTTTGTTATGTAGAGCACTTTCGTATTGAAAATATGCGAAATCGGTTAATAACTTCGCCGACGTTTCATATAAAATGTAAAGATATACTCTTAAAAATATAAAAATATAAGACCTGAGTACGACTAGGGATTTTCTTTAAGGCAGCGGCAGCATAAGCCGAAGGGTATGCCATCACAGCCAAGTAAACAAATACTTTACAGCAAAGTAAATGCTTGTCAAAGCAGCGATAATGACGACAGGGTACAGATATATGTTAACTACGAAAAAGCAAAAGACATCGCTGTATTCCGACGCTGTACTTATACTTACTCCAGTTACTGTCAGCGCTAACAGCAACTAGAACAACGCCAGGCAGAACACAATGCTGACGAAGCAACAAAAGAACGTCGGATAACTGTCAGCAGTGTCTGCGCCAAAAGGGAGTCGGCTAGCTAATCCGACTATTCAAATGGAATGCAGACTTTGTTGGAAAAAATTCTCGCTCATCGTATCGTTTACAGCAATGATTTCGACACGTACTCATTGATCGTACGATTAATCACGGAACGTTAGCCCTATCATTTGTGAGCTGCAACAAAGTATTGCACAGCTCAGGATCAGATCAATCGGCTCACGTAAATTCTATCGCGAAGGTATGCCACTCCACAGTGCTCCCTCCTTAGCGACGTTGTCGCGATACGAGGATTACTATAATAAAACAATATACCAACATTATAGGAATTTTTCAGGGAAGCGTATCACTTCTTCTTCGGGGCATCTGGTGAATCGGTCGATGTTAGACAATACCTATTGTCTCGTGACGCTAGCAAGTGGCCTATGAGGTCGATGTTAATGCGCTCTAACCTCTCGCATTGGCGCCTGGATGTGAGATGCAGGCTGGTGGTACAAAAGGTCAATTTCGATCCTGCGACGTGTCGCAGAAAATTGTCGTTTCACTGCCGGGAAAGTTGTGTTCCTTGACGACAAGCGACGAAATAAAATCCCGATGGCTGGGATTCATTGTCGGCAATTTGGAGCAAGACTGCGCCAACCGGAAGCATCCACGATGAGTGTCAACTTAGCCATAGGCGCGGTTAAGTATAAGATCGTATTTCCGTACTCCGGGTGGTATTCCCTAAGAATTTCACTTCAGTTTTGCCTAGCCTGCATTTCGCGACGTTGACAGCGAGACAGTTCTCACGCAACCACTGACAAATTCACTGGAGGTGCCGAGCGTGCTTCTCCTTGTTCTTGGACGCTACACATATGTCATCTATATACACGAATGCGTAGCCATTTGTTCAATAGTTTCATTAGTTGAACAAATTTGAGCTAACGGTTGTAATTCATGATCACATAGATGCAGAGGCGTATAATTCCTGTCTGGATTAGTGCCTGGCATCTAATATCTGTTGTCTACTGTTATAAAAGAAACATGCGAACATCGGTTTTGCTTTCAAACTTTCGAAATATGTACTACCACAGACAGGTCTCGGCAGATTTATAATCAATAATATCCGTATGTATAAAGGGATTAAGATTAATAAAATCAAGAGACAAAGGTAAACAATATGAAATATTTATGTAGAAATTTATCACTCTTAAACTTGGACTAAAATTTCAAGTTCAAAGGGTTTCATTTTACAGCGACGCTCTTTACTTAAAAGAAATACGAAAAAAAGAAATTCATATTGATAAAAATAGCAAGCTTTCATCACACATCTTCAACTTCATGAAACAATTTCAAATTATTTATGGCATCATCCAAGGAAAAGGGATTCAGTTTTACCAATAATATATTTTCCAGCGTTTCCTCATTGAGTCGTCTTCTGTTGTCTGATAACACAAGCTTAAGCGAGGAGAAATCACGTAGACATGACGCCAGCGCCGAAAGTTGGCTGCTAGCGAACGTTGTCTGAAAGATACATTTCAAATGCTTAAAAAATGCAATAGCGCATGGCTTTCATTTTCGGAAGCTACCGTTTCCTGTAGCATTTTTTGCTGTAGCTTTGCTGTCCTAATTTTATCGAAGCAAAGCAATAGCAATTCTTTGCTGTTGACAAAATTATTATCCTGTCGCTTTGCTATTTTAATTTTGCCGAAGCAAAGCAATTGTTTGTTGTTCGTAGTTCTTCACTGAACAGCACAGCGCTTTTTTGTGTTTTTGCTATTTTGCTGACAGCATTTTAAACTTTGGTCTCAAATACCAGTGTCCTAAACTCCTCCTCGATGATAGACTTTATTTGCAAAAGCAACATTATTTTGAAATTAATCTAGTCTAGATTCTCTTACGTCTCGTTTTAGAAATGCAATACATGCTTAGGAAATTTGTATATGCTTTCTTGACCGCTATCAAATGCACTGCTTTTAATTTTTTTGCGTGTTTTAAAATCCATCGCTGAACAATCTCTCCTGCGCTTTTGAAATAAATTAGGCATAAATATGTCAACCAGAAAATAACATGAAGTTAAAGTTAAGAAGGGCTGGCCTAGACAACTCTATAAAAATACATTGGGAAATCAAATTGATGTATGACATAGTCAATTCCAATTTTGACAAAAAATTCAATAAAATAATTTTTCTGGATTTCGTTTTCAAATTGTTTTCAATTTTCCTATGAAAATTTAATTTAAAAGTTCATTGAATTTTATCAAAAAAGCATTATTTCTTTCTAAAATTTTCCAAATATTTTGATTGTGACTACATAAATTGAATCAATAATAAAATAAATATGATAGTTATGATGTGTCGAGACGAGGAGTTTAAAAAATTTTGTTTTAAAGTTTGGCTTCGACGTAATATGATGCCGTATATTTTTCGTTGAGTTACATTATTTCTGAATATGTTATATTGTTATACTTTTAGCCCAATCCTGAAAATAAGTGGATTGCACATTCTGGTAATGCGAGCATCAAAATGGAGCAAACAGTACAACCTAATGGTGTGCCAGCCCCGCTGTTTACTTCAAATCGACGAACAATTTGTATGAAAAGCCCTATGGAGATTTCACTTATTGAACAAATAGAAGATAAAGAAAATATGCCGCCTGATGTTGGTACTGATAATTCAGTGAATGCCGTTTGTGACATGGAGATTGATTCTTCCATAGCGCAGGTAGATCAAAACTACCAGGAGATTGCGGTAAACTTGCAAGAGGATAAAAGTTCAGGTAAGAATTTCCTTTTATACCGTGCAGCGCAAGAGAGAGGGGGGTCAACTCGCGAAATTTTAATTAAGATAGATTTAGTTTAAATAGTTAAAGCAGAATATTTTATATCTGAGCAGTTATAAGTTGTAACGCTATGTATAAAAATAGGCGTGTTCTACCTATATTTTTAATGGAAAACTCATATTGTTCTTTCATCACATTTTGTATAAGAAAATATTAAGACGAATTTTTATTCCAACATTACCACAATTTCCCTAAAAATAGACGTGGTTTTCGCACTTGCACTGTTGTAAAATAATAATGTAATATAATAATTGACGTGCCTTTACAACGAACATTTACCTTATTGACTAAACTAAACATCTCCACAAAAAAAAAATGTCGAAATATTTCAGGATTCCGTTACACGCCGCTTTCGTAAAAGCTTCTGATTTTGGTACGAATTCTGTATGAAAAGTTTGACATTTGTATTTATGCATCGTTATGGGATGGATGACTATCCATATGGGATGATCGTTATGAAATCGTTACGGAATAGAAACAAGCCGTCTTTACGGAATTATAAATTTTAGACATTTTCATTTTTTTTCGAATAAAAACCTACGATTCTACCCTCAGAAATAAAAACTATATATACTGTAATACTAAAGTATCGTAACGATTTACTAAACATGGTTTTCGTATCATTCTCTGACACTACAGTCATAACAATTACAAAATCTCGTGTAAATGCACTTATTTGAGAGATGGTAAGAGTTGAGGTGCTTAAGTTTTGTAAAAACTTCAGCTTTTGATTAAAAATATCAAAATTTAAGTTGTGAATTGGTATTAGCACACTTAGTACTGTAACATTTTGGGTGCAGTTTCTTGCGCTCCTGGCTGATTTAAACTTATTCTTTCAGCTTCCTGGAAGTCGGTCGACCAAGAAAAAATTTGTTCGTCCGAGCCCAGAGGAGCAATTCCAAAAATTGCTATCGTTAGAAGAACTTTCACCACTAGGAATACACAAGGCCAGAATGCATGCAACGAGAAAGACAGTGCACAGAAAGGTAAACTCGAAATGTTACGTGAAGAGCCGAAAGTAGTCTTCGGTGTTGAACTTCCCAAATCGAAGGAACCTACACCCTTTACTGAAAATGATGATATTAAACTAGATAACACCCTATTTTTAACTTACGCTAAACTGGGCGATGAGACTGTCTGCCAAAACAGCTCTTTCACTCGGAAAGCAACAGTTTTTGTCAACGGTGAGAAGGAAGTAGATTGCACTGAAAGTATTGCACAAAATCCATATATGAACAGATCGAAAAGTATCCGACAAGAAGAGACAAATGTGATCTCTGATGTTTCAGAAACACTTCCTCCAAGTGAGCGCAACTCATGCGATTTAATGCCACAGATGTATTGTACATATAACTCCCTCAGAAGAACTGAGCACCATAAAAAGGATATTGATGTAGATAAATCTATTAGCACGAATAATAAACAAACAGAGCATAATACTTCTCAAATCGGAAACACCAAATTTAAAACCAAAACCAACACGAAAAATGGATTCACCGACCTGGAAGGTGTCGCCAGCAGCGGAAAAGCTACCAAAAGGCTCACAGTTTTATACAATACCGATAACAACATTATTGTTAATCGCTCAATAACTTCAGAGAAAGGTGCAATACTTGAAGATGTGCAAAACGAATCTGATGTTCGCCAGAAAACCCTTTCTGCATCAGTGATTTCAAACTATGGCCAAGAAAACAAAACCACAGATTTTGCGGCTGATAACGAAAAGAATGAGCTAGAAATTTCGCAAAATATTGTGAATGAAAACATTCCCGTTAAAATTAGACATAGGGACACTCGTAAGACTTTGCACTTTACAGCAGATACTAATATGGAGTTGGACTGTTCCTTGGTTCCAGAAGATTGCGTAAAAGAATGTGAAAATATTGTGAATGAAAACATTTCCTTTAAAATTAGACATAAGGACACTCGTAAGACTTTGCACTTTTCAGCAGATACTAATATGGAGTTGGACTGTCCCTTGGCTTCAGAAGATTGTGAAAATATTGTGAATGAAAACATTCCCGTTAAAATTAGACATAAGGACGCTCGTAAGACTTTGCACTTTACAGCAGATACTAATATGGAGTTGGACTGTCCCTTGGCTTCAGAAGATTGCGTAAAAGAATGTGAAAATATTGTGAATGAAAACATTCTCGTTAAAATTAGACATAAGGACACTCGTAAGACTTTGCACTTTACAGCAGATGCTAATATGGAGTTGGACTGTTCTTTGGTTTCAGAAGATTGCGTAAAAGAATGTGACATACCCTTAAACGTAGCAAAGCATGCTTTAGTCAGACAATCCTCCGCATCGAACACCAATGCTAAAGGCTCTTTAGAAGATTCTCTCTCCTTAAAATTACGAGAAGTGCGAGAGGAAACTTTCAAGACGCACGACAAAACCATGACTTATGTTAGCAGCAATGAAATAGCTGTGTCGCCGCCTGTAAATAGCAGAGAACAAGACGAACGTATGCGTCAGATGTTTGAAGGAACACCACATCGTTCTGTCATAGAATTTGAACAACTCGAAATAGAAGCCATGATGGACATAGCTAGCCCTGTTCCGAAGAAAAGCTATCCGCCCGACTTGACGGAATTCCCGCGCTTAGGCTGTGATAACCGTAGTAATGGCAACCCCGTCGACATAAATTTACACGATTCAGCTAATTCGGAAGATTCGGGGACTGAGTACAATCTTTCCAAATTAGGCGCTCAGCATAAAATTGCATCCGGCAGTCAAGATGAATCCGTTATATCATGGAGTGCCAACACAAAAGAAGGCAATCGGCGCAGATTCACCACATATGAACCTGCAGCTATTTCAGTCGACGAGTCCGGTTTACAGTTCTTGCACATAGATGACAATTTCGAAGAGACAAAGACTATTTCCTTAATCAGACCGAAAGAGAAAACGAATTCGAAGAGGACAACAGAAAGCCAAAGTCCAATTCATCCGCTTGCTAAGAAAAGATTGACTCAGTTGTTTAATGATTACATCCTGGAAGAGTCTGTTGCTGCCAGAGATAAAAAGGATCGTAATTCTATTGCTCAAAATAACGCTGGAACAATGGCTGAGGCAACCAGGAACACTAATGTTGAGGATGTGGAAATTTCAACAGAAGATTTTACTTTACCTGCTCAGAAATTCGCTTCTATGGATTCAGCGATCAAAATTAATTTTCCACCCGAACATCATGAAAAGGAAATTAACTGCACCCCCGCGAACTGTAAAAAGTTGGCCGGCCGCTCCTACGTTACTCGCATTCCGATTCCCATTGGCAGTGGTAGAAAAAGTAATTTAACTGCGGCATGCACTCTCACGCCAGGAAGGTCCAGGGAATCCAATTTGGATTACTTCCAGGAAACTATTTGTGAACCCCGACGCGCTGTCACATCTACGAGTCATAAGGAAAGCGTATTGGCTCCACTGTTGCCATTGAATCTGTCACACAGCCAGGAACACCTTCAGTGTCTTGGAATCGCGAAAGATGAGTCATGCAACCCGCAAACAGTGCTAAAGATCGAAGAAAATCCAATTACTGTTTCCGATGTCTCTGTATACTACTCGTCCCAGAGACAAAGTAGATATGAAGTCACGTGCACCGATAACATACCGCAGCCTCCAGAAACTGGTGAGGAAAACAAATTAGCTACGCTGAAGCGGAGATACGTGGACTTGACCTGCGACAGTCGCCTTAGTGGGGACGATATAGATGAGACCAGATTGAGTATGGTTGAGACCCTTCTTCATGACGCTGAAAGTAATGATGACGATGAGAGTGATGACGACCAAGGAAGCATTATGTCATTTCAGTGTGAAGCAGCGTCTCATGACATCATTAATGACAGTGATGTAGTTCTTCCTCAAGCCCAACCGATGTGTTTAAGTATCGCGTCCTTGCGCAACGAATCAGTAATATGCCGAAAGTGTAAGCGCTGCCAAGAATTTCTTCCAAATGAATCTGCAGCGCAAACGGAAGATTCCTTTGCGCTGTCTGAAGTACATCCCGACTCTGAGTTGGCCCTGGCTATGGATCGCTTGAAGCGAATCCGTTCGAAACCAAATATTGCTGAAGTAAGTGAATATTGGAGGCGCAAGTCTTTAGAACAGTATAGCAAGCTTGATGAGACGAAAATTTCTACGAGCTTGTTTATAGATGAGGAAAAGATTAATCACGAAACTGATAGTCTGATTTCGGAGCTTATGAACCGAATTAAAAGGTAATATATCCAGGTAATTATTAATGCAAAATTAACAGCTTCTGTGTCTTTAAGAGTTGAAATAGAGATTGCTGAACAACGTGTTAAACAGGCAAGTTCTGTACAGAAGACCTTTGTTCAATATCTGAAGAGCAGTATGAGGTATATTTGTGACAGCGACATAAATTTAATGTAAATTTAATGTAAATGTTCCTGTTACAGCATCAGCTTACCGAACTGGATATTCGACTATCAAATGCAATCAAGGAAAATTTTTCTGTTTACCCACAAAAAGATCATAACTACTTCATTGCTGATAAATTATGAGGAAAGGGATGCTTTTGGGAGAGAAATCGATATCAAAGAAATTAAAGTTCAACACAGCGAATACCCTAAAAGTGAGTGCGGCAAATCCAAATATATGTCCGTTTTGAAGGCAGTTTTTTATTCCAGCATATTTTCAACACTAGTAAAAAATCGTAGAAAAATAGTGGCGAATAGCCTTTTCAGAAACTTTTTTATGGCTTGGCGAAAATGTGAAAATGCTAACATCGCTTTTAGAAAATATCAATCGCTTTCGCAAACGATAATTTTATTTTTTAAAAGTGATTTGACAATTTCCATTATAACGCTATTAGAACATCGGATATTTTTGAAAATACATTCTCAGTAGCTATGCTATTACTAACAATTTCTGCTAAACTAACATTTTCAAGTTAAGCAGTCTTATTCTATTTTTCTGTTGCAATTAGTTGAAACTGTTTTAGCCGCATAGCAACATAAATGAAAATATTTATGTTATAATATAGGCCTTTATTAAAAATTTATATTTTTAAGAAAGGCTTGCAAGCTGTTTAACATTTTTGCGAATACAAATGAGATATATATTTTAAACACTTCGTTTTTAGGTTTCATATAATACATTTTTTATGTGTACCAAACATGATGGAAAATTTAATTCTGTACTCAATGTCTTTTCTGCAGAAAATTGGAAACCCTTTCATCACGTACTGGATTTCCAACTTAGACTTGAACTGCCTTTCAATTTACGTAAGATTTGCCCAAGCAGCGATGTTAGTAGTGTTAGTGAAATGCTAAGAGAAGTTGACAGAATTTGTGTTGATGTTGAGCAGCTTGGACGTTGCTTCTGGAAGCTTGTATGTAAGGAATCAGGTTCACTTAGAAGGTAAAAATTATAACCTAAAATTAATGTAGTTGAACTCATTCTTCTCTTGAAATTCTAAATATTGATAAAATATATAAGAGCTTGTATATTTAATTTAATACTTCTTCTTTATTTTGTTTGTCTCCTTAGAATATGTGTAGGTTTTATTAGTAATATTTTTCAATTTTAGGAATGATTGTTCCACTTACGTTGAAAAGATTGTGCGAGAAGTGGGGATTCCTGTGGAAGGCAAATACTGCCCAATTCAAGAAACAGAGTTCAAAATTGAAGTCAGAAATCTCCGCAAAATATGCTTTAAGGACATAATTTCACCTCCGCTGCACTTATTCCGAGAAGATATTCAGAATTTGCCCATTGGTTTGGAATTTTTGAAACTTTTCCTAAGGGATCCAGTGAGCTATATGAAGAAATAACATCTATTACTCTACTGTTGTACAGATATAGTAAAATATTAATTAAGCATTTTTGTTAAAAATTTTAAATTCGAGATTTTACAATTATTCTAAGTTTAGATAACTTTTAAATATTCTTATCTAATTAATCCATAATTGCAATATTACGGCGCACAAGAAAATTTTTCTCTAAATTTATCGTAGTTCCACGTATTTAGGTGTTATATTGTTGGTGTTATGTGCTAGTTATGCCAACTGCTCAAATTTAAGGGAAAAAATTCGTCCGTACTAATTTATTTTATTTAATCAAGAAATTTTAAAAATCCACACTTATAATAAAGAGAAAACGTAAAATCTAACTATTGAATTATCTGTTTGTGAGAAACAGATGTAAAAATTATAATGTCTTAACTATTTCACAATTGCGGTTACTAGCAAAAATAAAAAAAACTAGCAAAAATGTTGTCTCCGGCCAGGCCGAAGTCTAAATACTCTATACTCGAGAAACTAAGAAAATAATAATTTCGGTAGTTGACAACTTTTGTATAAATAGGTGACGCCTATTTTTGGCAAAAATTTTAGTAATGTCTAGATGCTCCAGAATAAAATTACGTATTACTATTTTGAACCGTTTATGAGATACTAACGATGTATAAGTGGGCGGGCCGCGCCCACATATACCAATATACAACATATTGGTAATGCCTTTAGATACCAAATGATAAAATTAGGTTTCTCATGAACGGCACAAGATATTAAATACTATTCATGAGATAATCCCTTTTTTAAAAAAAATTTAGTAGGGCGCTATATGCTCCAGAATAGAATTATGCCTCAGTATCTCACGGTTTATGAGATCCTCACCTTATAACATTTTTAAACGAGGTGCCTTTACATTCCCTATGTAAAGAAGGGAATGTAAGAAGGGAATTTCAATCCCAAATTGTCTTACATAGCAGAGAATATTTGTGCCAAATTTCATTGCGGAATCTCCTCTCGTTCTCCCGTAATCGTGATTTCAACACACAGACAGGCTGTCGGATAAGGCTAAATCGATTCAGGAGGTGACTTTGAGTAAGAATATATGTACTTTTCTGTATCTATCTGTCTCCTTCTCTGCATCACAAACGGAAGAACAAAGTGCATATGTTCTCTCCCTTCGGGTTTAGGGTATAACAAAGAAAAACCATCGGAAATTATTTTTGAAATTATTTGAATATAGCATTAAGCGAAGAACGAAAAGGCCGAAGTCTAAGTACCCTGCACCCGAGTAGCTAAAGATATTGACAAAAGATATTGATAACCAGTGCTTGCCCACTTTTGGCAAGCAGATAGGTAATACCTCCAGATACGTCGAGATATTGATAACTTTTTATGAGTGGGCGTGGTACGCCCATTTTAGGAGAGCGGATCGCGATAAAATGACGTTTTCATATCTTATACCGTTTATGAGATATTGCCATCTTTTATATGAGTGGGCGAACCGCGTCCATTTTTTGAAAAAAATTTATGGCGCTGTGTTCCGGTATAGAATTATACCTCAATATCTCGCAGGGCTTATGAGATATTCACTTTATAACATTCTTTAAAATGAGGTGCCTTTACATTCCATATGTAAAGAAGGCGTGGTTGCTAACCGATTCCGCCCATTTTCAATCCCAAACTGCCCTTTATAACAAAGAACATTTGTGCCAAATTTAATTGCGATATCTTCCCGTTCTCCAGTAATATTGATTTCAACAGACAGATGGACAGGGCTAAATCGATTCAAAAGTTCGCGCAATGCGTTCAGCTTTGCAATTCCGCGGTATTTATTAAAATTCAATGTGGTCTAATATATTCAAACGTCATCTAGAACAGATATCGATAGATGAATCATATGAAGCCAACGAATAAGTTGATTTGAATAATCTGCAAAAATATTGCAAATTATATTTACTGCTTAAACTGTTTAGTTTTTAAGTTCCTTGGTTTCCGTACTTCAGGTGTAAACCAGAAAGGACCTACATATTCGGAGACTCCGTTGCGGCAGCAGTCACAGCAGCAAAATATAAGCGGAAAATTCACATAAGCAGAAAAGTCTACAAGATGTAGATCTAATCATAAGAGTTTCGTCTAACATTTACTTGAAATAGCCTTTGCGATGAATTCATTTACGACCCTGAGGTAGATCATCCTATATTTTCATGTAGTAGTCTCAGCTCGGACTTAAAAGCCTTCGTTCGTCTTCGTATTGGTCACACAAGCTTTACTCACAAATACCTTTTAAGTGCATCTAGGTCCAAAGTGTCTCTTTTGCCAAGTTTCTCAAGTTACCGTTCTTCATCTCTTTGATACTTGCACAAAGCAAGTATCAAAGAGATGAAGGACTCGTCTTACTTTATTTGGAGATAAAACCCTGTCTGCGCTTCTCAAAATTACCACGTTCAGCAATATCATTCTTTTCAAAAATTTTTTGTGTAAAATTGGTATTTTTAAGTTTGTTTAGATAGTTTGTTTTAAGGATGCTTTCCATATAAAGTTTTTTCTAAATGTTAAAAAAAGAGCCAAAGGCCCTGGCTGTTAGTTCTCCTAAATATTTGATAAGCGGATTGTTTATCACCCGTTTTCTTTTTGTAAATAAATAAATACATAAGTTATTAATTAATTAAACGAAAATTTAATTCACGGCACCAGTTAATTTACGAAAACAATATCAACCTGTTCCTCAGAGGTTAGTAATAGGAACAAGTTTCCCGAAAGACTTGTAATTAAAATCTCCAAGTGCAATCAAACGGTCATCAGGTAACATTTTCTCCTTCAAGGGGGAACACAATAAAAGTGCTTTTGTATGTGGAATCAGAATTAGTGGGAATCCAGGAATTAATGATGTATAGTGACAAAGATCAGAAAGATCAACTTTAGCATATACACAGCAGAATTCAATGACAGTTTCAGGAACAACTTCAAAATGCTCTTCACGTGGGTAGTATTAAGATTTTACGTGGGTAGTTTAAGATCACAAAGAAAACACTATTTTCCCAAGCTACAGACAGTTGCTGAATTTACTACTGAAAAAGTAAACTTTTATGTTAGCCAAATAAATCAGTTGGAACAACTAAATCAGTTCAATCAAGAAGATTTGAAGATTTTAAAAAGATAGAAGGCGACTTACACATATGTTCTTCATCATTCGCCGTAAACTTCAAGAAGATTGAAGCCGACTACCAACTTCAAGTAATTGAATTACAATGATACGATATGCTAAGGCAGCTGTTTAAGATAACCGACGAATATCTTCAGTGCGTTTTACGAATTACTTCTAGTAACTTGGAAAGAAATTTCAACGAGATGATTAAAGAATAGTCTACATTTCATTTCTCACACGGACCCAGTACGTCCATATAATAAATTAAAAAGTAAAATTTTATTTAAAATTTATATTTAAAAATAATAAAAATTAATACAGATATGGTAAATTAAGCTAACAAGACGAGATGGCATTTTTGTGCTTGAAATTAAACTTGGAAACAAGAATGCTGGTGTCATTAAAGTTACGAAGTTATGTGAGAACGTACATCTTCAGCTGAGGTTTGAAGAGTAAACCGAGATATGAAAATTGCAAACAGATTTGCTTGGTTTCTCACATTTCAGAAAGTATATGGTAAATAAACGGACTAAATATATTAAGACATTAAATCGATTTGTTACAAGGACGCCAATAAAAACGATGTTAGGTTCCATGGCAACGAAAGTTGTGTTCATATTGATTGAAATCGAAAGTATTTACACGTTGCGTGTAGCAAAATTAATTCATTCAGTCTCTCAGAGTAATTGGTGCATCTAGTATATGCAATTATAATTCAGTCATAGCTCAATAAATAATACATACGATGAGCGAACAACATATGCTGAGCGCATACAACAGCGGCACGTCAACTGAAACAAGTGAATCCCAGGGCTTCGAGGAAAACACAAACGGATGTGGCGTTCCAGAGGCAATCATATCTCGCAGCACCTCAAGTTCAAGGTAGACTAGGCTAGATCTAGATATTTGATGATATTAGATATAATTTTCCAAATCGACTTTATTTACTGCTGAACCGATTTAATTATAAACAAGTAAAAGTACTTCGGTAATGGTGCTATTTGTTTCAGAATAGAATTATGCCTCAATATCGCACACGATTTATGAGATATTTACCTTATAACATGTTTTAAAACTAGGTGCCTTTACATTCCGTATGTAAAGTAGGCGTGGTTGTAAACCGATTTTGATCAATTCCAAATACAAAATGTTCAACAAAATCGCTTCGAACGGAGTGATTCTTTTTCAGTTCAATACACATGTAACAATTTGCAATATTTCTGTGATCAGAACTGCTAAGGTTTGGAAACGTATGAAAGAGGCCAGTGTTGAAAAGGATGCGGCTGAAGCCAAGAGGCCGCCTTGGCGCGCCGTTAGCATTTCTACGCTTCCAAAACCGGATAAAAATGCCATCTTAAGGGCGAAGCTGCTGGACGCCTCCAGGTAAAGGCTTCCTCGTTACTAACACCTTTCTTAACTTATCCTAGAAAACTTCCTCCAGGCGTCTGCGAGCTGGGAAAACAGGCATTGCCGTTCAGACAGACTTCGTTCCCACCACGCTGATGAAGGAAGTAAGTCTGGGTATACAGGTGGATCTCAAGCACCTGAACGACGTCGGTATTCTGACCGATGGGTCGTATGTGATGAGGAAGCAGGGGTCGAAAGAGTGTAAGTTTCTGTTCCTATTCTCGTGCAAGTGTACGTTTCCTTACCTATTTCAGTCATTTTAACTTATTCCGTCTCACAAATGACGGAGGCTATTCCATTAAGAAGCGCCTCAACGCAAACACTGCTGCCCAAAGTAAGCGGCGATGCTTTCATCGAAGCATATTACAACGAAGACCGAGGTGCTCAGAATCTAACGGTTTTTAGCCACGTGGAACAAAAGCTATTAAAACAGGTACACGACCTTCGCGTGGCTGAAAGGCTCAGAGCCCAAGCTGAAGGTGAGAGCAGGGGCGACGAATCTCCTTCAGCCATGAGTGCCTCAGATACAAAAGCGATTTCGAAGGAAACATTCTCGCCAGCCAGTTCATCGTGTTCTTTCCTGAAGCCTACGTATTCATCGTGGCACTTCGAGTTCGATGATCACAATTTCTTCGAGCCGTACACGCTTATTCGAGCTCGGTCACGGGATTTTAACAGCGGTCGCAGGTCACCAGCGAGCGATTGGCCTGCAGGACGCAGTGACACGCAAGAATACCGTGCTATCAATATAAAAGCGTATGCGCTGAACGCAATCGATGAACTAATTTTGGAGTCCAATAACTTGCTGGATTTTGTTGAGGACCTCAGCGCTAAAAGTGAAGCATACAGAAATCCTACTGTATATGAACAGAGTGCAGTCGCAGAGTATAAACAAACGGTACCCAATTTCCCCTCAGATTATTGGCTTCCCATAGTAGAAGAACAGGAAAGAGATTTAACTGAAAAGATAAGCAGTTTAAAGTATCAGATCATAAGAAGAGTTAGCAAATTAGATTTATAAACAAGTCAATGAGATATTTTTCCAGCAGAAAAATCTGATCAGAGTTTTAGGTCCTAATTAGCAGGTAAGAATAATGTGAGTGTACCACTTCCTCTAGTTGTGGAGCATATAAGGGAGTGAGGTAGGTAATTTTTTTTACAAATAGCGTTACAATTTATATTTGTGAGCGGACAACGCCCGTTTATATTTGGCAAATATTTTGCTGCTATATACTTTGGAATTAAATGATATCTTAATATCTAATATGAAATCTTAATATCTAATATATAATCTATATATATATATATATATATATAATCTATATATATATATATATATATATATATATATATATATATATATATATATATATATATATATATATATATATATATATATATATATATATATATATATATATATATATATATATATATATATATATATATATATATATATATATATATATATATATATATATATATATATATATATATATATATATCAGTACCAGCAGTACACCGTTTGTGGAATTTCGAATGGTAACACATGCAAGACAGGTATGCACATGCAAGTGTAACACATGCAAGACAGTAGTGTATCGAATGGTAACACATGCAAGACAGTAGTGTATCTAACCTTAAATTTCAGTGTATGGTAGTTCACTTTAGTGTAAAGAAAGTAATTTTTTCTGGAAGTACTTCAGGCTGCGTAGCGGCTTTGGGATTTGCTGAGGGTTGTAATGCCCAAGCGCGGCCAAAGAACGCTTATTTAGAAAAACTTAGGATGCCCGTCATTGTTTGGCTTATTGGACAATTGTATTATTACATTGAAATGTCCATTACAGAGACGTGGGGAGAGGACTATAAATTAGCTTTGATTTACCACATCCGTGTCACTAACGTATCAATGTCATTCATTGGTAGGATATATGTAAGATTTTAATATCTCCAAAAAATCATTTGGGTTACTGATAAAATTTTGTTCCACCTCTTGGGTTCACCAAGTTTTTTTTCCCTAATGTCGTATAAATTTATTATAAACAAATAAATACTGCAACTAAATAAATACTGCAATTAAATGTAAAGATATAAATTTATTGAATGTTTGCTTATTTTTCCTTGGATTTGCTGCTCAACTTCTGCCCGGAGGTGAAACTCTAAAGTACTTTTTGCAAATGCTAGAGTGCCTACCAAGTATATTGTATGAAGATAGCTTGGTTGTGAATCTTACTAGGATTTGGTGGTGGAACAGATATTCAGGTACAGACAAATTAAAGAAACTAAAAGCAAGTTCTTTATATCAGTAAAATTTTATTGATTACTTTTTTAAGTTTGAATTGTTTATACATGTCGCACATTTGTGACGCATTAGTATCCATCAAAACATGGTCATTGCGGATTTAACTTGAGCGAAGGTTTCTTAGGGAGCAGCTTCATCAGGATGTTTGTAGCCGCTTTGCTGTCCAGGGGGCAAGAGGCGTATAAGACTTCACATGGCTTGCTGTCGATCTTCTTGCCATGTTCGAGTGCCTCTTTGATGGCAGTGCCGTCCAGCAAGTAATCCACCAGCGAATTACTGAGAATATTAAGAAGAAAACGTTAAAACATAGGATAACACCTAGACACCTACTTATCACACCTAGGTTAGTTGACACCGAGAACATTTCCGTTAAAATTTTTATCGTGCGTCTGAAATACAGTCAATAGAGGTTGGGCTGATACCACCCGCATCGATCAAGAGACATAAGTGCTCATGATCATGATCTTGACAGAGCTATGCGACAGTTCTTGCTCAGCGCCACAGATTTCGCATTAGCGATCGCTTGCTATTTATTTTGATTTCTCAAAGCTATAATTAGCTTGACATTTCGGGCGGCCCACCTCTGACTAAACACTGTGAATGCCAAGTGGAAACTTACTCAGCCAACATGTGAATGAAATCGTCCATTTGGTCGGGTGATCCGGCCTTCACGTTGTACTCTGTGGAGCGCACGTAGCTGCAGACCGCGCGCTGCATACAGCTTGTCGAGTCAATATTGTTTTGGCCCAGGATGTCGTCGATACTGCTCATCATTCCAGCCAGCGATGACAAGTCGTTTTCGCCTGCTTGAGGAAATTTACAGCAGTGAGAAGAAATCAGTGGAAGCAACGAGTATCGATCTTACTTCTGCCGTAGCCGGAGTAGCCGCCGTGGAAGGCGTGCAGGAGCTTGGGAATGATGATAATGGCTCCGATCCCCACCAATGTGCCCAGAACCACGCCGCCGAGGTCTAGCTTGATGGGATTGTAAGCGGAAAGGCCGTTGCTGCTGGGATACCCCTACAAAAATATTAGTTGTGCTCTTTGAGTGGTTGCTACTTCCAAGTAAACAATTACTACTGAGAACTCAGAAAATACGCACGTTGAGAGTACCATAGCCTGTTGTATAGCCGAGGCGTTCCAAACGATCTTTCGTCGAGGTTGCATCCGGCTCGATCGGCTGAGTTTTGTTTTCCTTGTAATAAACTCGACGCCACTGCGCAACTTCAGCGACGGGTCTGAAATGAATGTGCAGTCCAGGTGAAATGCGATTAGATTTATGTATTCTAGGGGGAATTAAAGATCAATATTCGAACTACTTATTTATGAGCGAAGGGAAGACTCCTCGATTTCAATGTTGGTGTTAAAACTAAAACATTTTGACGTTCACGTAACAAAATTACAGTTTTCTAAATCACAAGGTTTTACTCTTAGCGTTACAACATAACCCGTTCAGTTAAAGATGCTCGTTTTTACTATACGAATACAATAAGCTTTAAATTTTCGATTAGAATTTCTTAGTTAACAACTTGTGTATAACTGGGTAGACCACGCTCATATATTGCAAATATTTTGTTAACGGTGCCATATGCCCCGGAATAAAATTACGTTTTAATATCTAAAGCTGTTTATATCATTGTTTTAATCACATATTTGAAAGAGGTCACTTAACATTTGATGTAAACATTTCGTTAGACAGACCATACGGACGGACGGACAGGGCTAAGCTGATCTGGGGGCGGGGGTGATGCTGAGCAAGAATATGTATACTCTTCTAAATCTATCTTGTCTATTTCTACGCGTTATAAACGGAAGAACAAAGTGAATGTGTACCCTGACCCTTCGGCGTATAAAAGCATGTTTTTGCCAGCTTCAAGAATGGGGGAAAAAACTTTTCGAGGAGAATCCTCATAGCATGGACAGGGACTTTTAGGTTTTTTCCTTGAATACGTAATTAGTTTCTATACAATTTTTTGCTGTTGACTACACAAGTCTTAATGAATTTTTCGAAATTTTGATCTCGAATGTATTGAAAACCGAGATACGACAAGTATGCCTTAAAGTGTGTTCGTCGTCATACTAAAATACTGTCCCACTCCAATAAAAACATCATGCAGACCTGTGAAATTTAGCTGCCAACTGCTAAATTTCTTCAAAATATAAACAAGTCTTCAGGAGGCTATTTCGATTTTTATTGGCTTGAGGAAAGGTCTTCGTATAACGTTATGTATTATGTCTTACGTATATCCGATTTTGTCGCTTTTATCACTTTTGGTTTTCAAAGGCGGGTATCGATTTGGAAAAACACGCAACGAATCTGTTTAAATTTCAGTCAGATTCGAATGCAGACAGTAAATCGCTCACTTAACAATTCCTGCGAAAATAACTCACTCGGTATTTCCTTCGTACTTGGGCATCGCTCGCGAAAAATCCAATTCTATAATAGCCGTAAGGAGACACGCCCACCAAATCAGCTTAGTATCCATTTTGCAATATGCAAACACTGACTGCTTCTGGCTTATTTGTATAACGTGGTATTTGAACGCAGCTCGGATATCGCCAGCACTAACTCGAGGGACCAACTTGTACTGACGTCGTCTCGGCGGACCCTAAGTCTTTTATACCGTTAAACTAAGAGGTATGAAAGCCTAGCAAGAGGTATGAACGATTTGCCCAATTCACGTGTTGCCAACTGCGCATCACCAAGAAGTCAACCATGTTGACGGAGCACTATAATCATTTGACGCGACTGGGGACAGGACGCATTCTACCAAGACGCCGCCGAGAGCAGTGAGTGTAAACCGCGAGTAATTATTTAGCGAAATTGCTTCGGTCTTTGTTGTACACCAAACGGCCAGAGGAATGTCGTCAAATCACTGAATTTGGAAAGCAGCGTCCAATTACCTAATGTTTAGGATTTAAAATTACGTATGCAATTCAAGAAATGACGAACAGACTTCAGCGCGTGCAAAAGCCGAGTAGCGCATGCGTGACGGCGATTACCGAACAACGCTGTAGAAGGCGGAATCGTTAGCGCCATCCTCAGTTGTCACCACTTTCAACCTGCTACTGGTGGCTCAGAAGTTAGCCGGGCTGTTCACGTGCAGCGGGTGGAACCGAACAATTTAGGTAATTTTGGAGTGCAGGTAGAAAAATAAAAATTCGTCGACAATTTCTTAAATTTTTTGTGGTCACAATTGTTCTTTTAATCACGCACCCTGGTTAAGTGTTACCAAATTGAAGTAAATCCATTATGCCGTGTAAATACAAAATAATAAAAAACAATTTACAAAAATCTCATCGATTTCGACTACCGAAACTGAATGGGATGAGTTATACAAACAAGGATTTCGCTGCTTTAGATGAAAGAAGTGATTTGTCTAAGCACAAAGTTTATAATGGCGCAATATATTTATTTTAGCGGATTATGCCGCCGCATTCCCCAAATCTTGGGTACAATGGGTTCGCCGCTTTCAGTTTCCAAAGAAAGAAGAAATGAGGTTTTCTTAAAACAATTTCATCTTTCCCTCAATTACTTAAAATCAGCTTGATCCAAAATTCGTAATTTTGGTGTCCGCCACCGAAGAAAAAGCTCTCTAATTTCGCTTGCTTCACAATACAAAAATCAATACACTTAAGTAGTAGGGAAATATTTCAGTTCTACGTGATGGCAATCTCCTGTTATTGGTGAAAAATAAGTTAATTGCAGACTAGACAGACAAACTGCCAAGCATCTTCATGGCTTATGTGACATAAAATGCAAACTTCAAAATAACCGCAATTTTGTTAAAGGTATTATTTGCGCACCATGTCTTCAAGTTTTACTACTGTAGTCTCGACGAATACTGATATGTCCAACTCTAATTCAACCACTCAGCAGAATAAAATTATAACATCTTCCTCAAATTCTGAACCTCCATATAAGTCCAAGACTAAGAGGAATTTGGTTTTCAAGTCTTATACAATACAATAATATTTGTCAACATTGTTATGTTAAAGTTCCCCGAAATGGGAAACGATATTACCGATGTATCTCGATCGGTAATATCATTTGATAATTTAGTCAAAATTGTTGATTGCACATTGAAATTTGATTGAGCTGGATAAATCGTTAAAACTTAAATCATTCAGAAAGGCGACAAAACGACCAAACTGGAATTTTAAAAAGCCAAGAAGGTAAAACCAAGAAGGCAAAACACTCAAAAATATCAAATCTGAGCGATTTGTCCTTTTCTTTCTTGACGATTTCTCGTAATGTCAAGTCGTTCGAAAAGTAGATAAATGTAATAACGTGCGAATTGCCCAAAAATGGTAATTATAACTGAAATAATGTCAAAACACCAAAATCTAATTTGACGGTTTTTGTTTGGTTTTTTTTTTTGGCGATGATTAGAGTCATAATATGAAATCTCGTGGAAGATATACTTATCTAATCGGCAAACTATGAAAATTGTTTCTTTACGGCAAATCGTCAAGACAAAAACATGGTCCAATCCGGATTTTGAGTACTGATTCGGATAAAGCTGAACTCGAAAACAGGACCGCCAAGCTGTTTTGCTGACTGAAATTTCACCTGTTATTGTATTTTTGCGAAATTCACAGTAGCTTTGACTTTTAAAACAATTTTTTGCCCTGGAAAACTTTTTATTCTGTACGAACTTTTATCATGAAAATACTTTCAAATTCCATTAAATGTTAATTTAGAATATAATAGGCAAAATTTACATCAACGCACACAGCTCAAAATAAAATGTAACTTTAAAAAAATGGTATTTGAATTAACATCGACCTGCAGTAACGTTCCGCAGTCCAGGTGAGTCATTCCCGGCTCCATTCGACTATATAGCACTGACCCTCGGCAATTACAACGTAGCTCGTCTACTAGTACCGAATGTGTTACGGAAGCTTTGTGTGAAAACCATTGTCACCGCTGTTGCATCAACTCAGCCATCAACGAGCACACGTACGCGGTTTTGAAGAGAATCTGCCGCAAGATCATCCGGGACTTGAACCGCCAGCAGTGCCGCGAAAGGTACAGCGTCTTCGATGGCGGCAATAGCGTAAATGTGAAAATCCAGCGGTCCTCTTCCACCAACTGTGATCAATGTAAGGGGTTGAAAAATGTAGGCACGAAGTACCTTCGAGACCAATTCATGTTTTTTCGTTGCGTAGCACCCATGGGCAGCCAAAAGCAGTCCGATAGACAAGGAAGAGGGAAGAGGGATGGGGACGACTCATTGGCGTCTAGGGGAAAACGTGATGGCCGATCCAAGAGTAACAGACGGGGAAGAGGCGATGACGACGACGGAAGTTACGGAAACAAATCGAGAGGTGGCACAGCCAGAAGCTCAAAAAGTAAAACAGGTGCAGGTGGAAATGAACGAGACGATGGGGATCTCAGGTCAAAGAAGTCTAAAGCCAAAAGGAAGTCGCACCAAGCTGAGAACGACTCTGAGGTGGACCGAACGCGGTCCAAAGATAAGCGCAGATCAAAGCAAGTGGACAACGAGTCGGATCTAAGGAAGCATGCCACAGAGAAGAGGGGCTTCAGTTTCGATAGTGGTGTTGCCGCCATGCAGCCAAAGAAGACGAAGAACAAAGACAGGAGGAAAAGTGAAAGCGATCTCGGTGATTCGGATGATTTGCCTCCCAAAAATAAGCCTAGGCCAAAGCAGGTTGAAGAAGACTCTGAGGTGAACCGAAAGCGGTCCAAAGAAAAGCGCAGGTCGAAACAGGGCGATGACGACGCAGACCAAAGAGCGAAGTCCAGAGAAAAACGGGGTTTCAGTTTCGATAGTGGCGTTGCCGCCACGCAAGCAAAAAAATCGAAGAACAAAGACAGAAGGAAAAGTGAAGGCGATCTTGGTGACCCGGATGATTTGCCGATTATTGCTGACCTTCGCCTGAAGGTGCGCAGGGGTGAAAAGGTGGTGCCTGAAGCTGAGGTGCGGAGGAGTAAGGATAAGGAAAGAAGAAGATCGAAGGGAAACCAGGATGCGACAAAAAACAAAAGTCTTTTGGAAGCGCTAGATGAGGAGTTGGCAAAGTCCAGAAAAAAACGGAGGTCGGCCAGAGACCTGTTGGCAGCGCAGGAAAAGGGAAGGAAAGGGAAGGAAGGCCATAGCAAAACGTCCAAGGATGCAAAGTCCTTAGCCGAACGAGGCAGGTCCCAGTCCAACATCCAAGGCGGCCGCCATGTGCGAGCATCTGCGTCGAGGCTCACGCGCGCCGATGAGGCGCGTCCGTGCGATTACCTGCGCGCCACCATGGAGCAACGCGACATGTCACGGCAGTGGTACGTACTTACACCCCATACCTCTAGAGCACTAAAAACATGTCCAATCTTCTTTTGCCCCACAGTGACCGCAACCTCGTATTCACGGCCAGGAACGCTTGCAGCGAACTCATCCAGCCCTGCAGTCAACCAGTTGTGTGCTTCTGTCCAAACCTGTGTACCACCTCCACATGCTAAATTTTTGCTTGACTTTGATTTTGTAAACCACCAGCTCAATGTAGAATGATACCAAAATAAATTTAAAGTGCCGAAAACCGATGACAACTTTCACCCGCGGAAAAACCCATCAGGGGCGCAACCAAGAGACGGCCGTCTCGCAATCTTGCAGTCAAAAGCGGAGGCCTGTGTATTTCTCAGATTCTCCCTCGCTTCCTCCCCATCCTGCTGCCATCACCTGTCAGAGTCAATCTCGTGGCTCATTCTAAGCAATTAAAATTCCGACCGTTCAGATTTTATTGCTGCACAAACGTATTTTGCAATTCAGGCGAAGAAGCTGGTCCAGATTTTCTTTTATATTTGTCGGAACGACATCTGTGGACATCCTTGAATTGTTCGCCCGCAATCACGGGGTTTTTTCGGACTGCATATGGTTAAATTTACTTTTGCGTTCCCTGACATGGTGGATGTGCACGAAAAACAATATGGCATGTTTTGTCATATTTGGACTCACAGTTTATGCTAAATCAAAATAAATTACAAATACTGACCTGTGTAGCATCCACACAAGGATTATTTCAAAGTAGTAGAACAAGGTTATTTTCAAAGTAGTTATCTGAGTTGTTTTTAAATGGCTGCACTCGAAAACTCAAACTTCTGGAAATTTCTCGGTGCCAAACATTTGAGACGTTTAGGGACTGACTTTGTCGCCTAAGATTTGATTCAACATACAAGACTCAAGTACGATTTCTCAAAGTTAATACCTGATTTTTGGTTTGATGGACAATATAGCGATCAATACTGAATGTGTTGCCCATTCTGGAGAAGGAGAGAAGAGGTCGACCAAACAACACATTTCTCTTTTCTAATTTTGTAATCCCATGATCATTCAAAAGAAAACGATCTTGAAAAATTAAACGTCTAAAAATAGCTTTCGCGCAAAAAGTTCGCCTTCAATAAAGCGTTCATTTCTATTAAATTTTTACACGATGGAACTGAAAATACGAAAATAACATTTTTCGTAAAAACAAAATAAAAATTAGTTCTCGAACGTAAACGTAAATCCTTCACTCGGGAGTCTTCAACGATTTTGCATCACACGTACGATTTTTCACATCCGCGCACATCTCGACACCAACTCACACCAACCCACACCACTCTGGACCGAAGTGGATGAAAACAGCAGCCAAAGGCCAGTGAATTTTAACACTTTTACATTTTCCCATCGAAGCAGCTGGTGTTGGTGATTCCAAAAATAATTCGGCGCTGAGAGAGGCGCGCACCAGCGCTCGTAGCCTAGTATTCAAATTCACATCAAAATCGCGCGCTTCGTGGAGCTCGGAAAACAGAAGATCTCGAACGGGCGTTGAGTGAACACACATCGAGTAAAGCATCCAATCTCTGAAAACTCGGTGAATTCCGCACACAATCCGAACAAAATTAGCAGAAGCTCACAGCCGCAAACGAAAACCAACTAACCGAATCGATAAAAATGGTTTACGAAAGTGGATTCACTACCCGCAGGACCTACTCTACAAGGCCCTACGTCTCGTCGTATTCTGTCTCGGTAAGCGCCTCGCAAGCTAGCCTGCAAGGGTAGAGCCTGACCCCAGATAGTAGTCGCAATCCATATCGAACATCTAGTGTAGTGTGGTTTCCCGTGTGTAAAGCCGTGATTCCATGGCATTTGCGACGGGCTCGCAAACGCCTCAGCCCCGTACATCCGAAATTCAAGGGGCGACAAGTGCTCGTACGTGCTTCCGGCCGCTTTTGGAAGCTGTAGTAATCGCTATTCATACGAAATCGAGAGAACCGTGTGCAAAATAAGAATCGCATTAATCATTGCAGCGCAAGTGTGTGCGACTCGGCGAATACATGGAATCACTGCTACTACGTCTTCGTCTTTAGCTGCCTAATTTTTAGAATAAGACCCGAAGTGCTTCTGCCTCACTTGCTGTGTTCTGAATGGAATTCGAACCATCCAATCGCAATAATTGAGCAAAAGCAAGCCGCCAAGCTACCTTTCCAAGGACTGAGGACTACCTTGTTGGGATCCTTGGCAGGGAATTGAAACACGTTTGAAACGCATGCCCTGTATCGTGCCACATCAATGAATATCGCATTTTCCGAAACGTGTATTTGTGACCGTAACGCTCTGTGTGAACCAAGTAGTTTGTAGTTGCGTGTGTGTGTGTGCAATGTACTAGTTTTGTGTTTTACGCATTTTTCGCCGTAACCACAATTCTTCGAGAATAAGCACACCATATCAAAATTCGCTCCACAACAAGCAATTAATGGGGGACTGAAGGGAGACTTTTACCCTAACTCGGTGCATCGACTGCGCTCAGTCAGAGGAAGTTGAAGTGCATATTTTGGACGGGGATGGAATAAAATATACATTAGTTGAATCAGTTCTGCAGTGAGTCTCATTCAAGTCGGTCTTCTGTCTTGAAGCCATGAAAATTTCAAGACTGCAGCGCCCTCCATCGGTACACTTTAGAAACTTAAAATAAGTACAGAATTTGTAGCTAAGCGGACCAAACAGAAGCACAGCGCGCATTAGCGGTTGATCCTGGAAGTACTTGGTTCCTCTTGTTCACATAAAATTTGGAATTCAATGTGACTGCAAATAAACATTCCGAATTCCTGTCACGAAACTCTGCACAGCTTCTGCAGGCGTTTCGAGCGTGTACTCAAGAGAGCTTCATCAGGTCTAAAATGATTTTCACTTTCGCATATTAGAGCAATTGCAATTGTGCTGTATAATAGCCTCGTTAAAGTATTTCGAGGTTAAAGATAAATACGTACGCAACGATACATTTCGCAGTCGTTGCGAGAATTATTAGTCCGAAGCTGGCAAAGATCTCGCAATTGTTTACGACCCGCAGATAATTCTTACCAAATATTTTGCATCCGACCGGATGATATGCTGCAATAAGTTAAAAATAATCTTCGTTTTGCTTTCATTGTGTAACTTTTGCTCGGTGCTCGTAATTTCTTTGCAACTCTGAATCGCTCGCAGGAGTCATCGATGACGGGGGGCGAATATTTATTGATGCCCTTCCGGTAAAATTGGCACATAATGACTCAAACATCTAATTTTAGCTTAGCAGCTCGGTCGAGTAAACTGCGCTATTTAAACAGTCGGCCTGCAAAGTTCTCTTGACTTGTTTTTGCTTCCCAGTAGAACTTCGGTGTGTAACATTTAGATTGAGAACAACAACGCATGAGTCTCTCTTCGCCGTAATCAGGGGATATAGATTTCCTAAAAGCCAAGAACCTTTCTTCAAACTTGCATTAAATTAAACCATAAATGTTCAATGCGAAAGCGAGTCACATGAGATTTTTCAACTTACATTCCACATTTAAGTTTTTTTAATGAATTGTTTTATTACAAAAAATCCATAGATAATATTTATAATTTTTAAATAAGTAGCCCTCACTTGAAGAAACTATTGTGCAAAAATAGCTCCAGCACAGCACTAGAAATGTTAATGATTGTTTTTTGTTGAATGATGTGCATGCGCAGCATGAACTAAATTTTGTCTCTTGTAAGTGAGGAAGCAACAAAATTCCATAGCGAAGTCCAACGAGAATTCACAACTTTAGATTTTTATTTCGGTGCTTGAAGCAGTTGCGCCGCGCGAGCTATTTTTGCACAAGCGGACTGCCCGGCGGAATGCTTCGTATCTTGGACTCGGGCGTAAGACAGTCTCCCTTACCAGAGAACCTACATATGTAGATGCTTTTGCTAAATGGTGTATACCGAGACACTTCCATAATAAAAATCGTTGTCTTATGTGAAAAAATCGGAACGAGTTTTGCAGTTGTTTTTACACTGTGTGAATTCCTAAAGGAAAATGTGAAAAACAAATACGAATTCTTGTGCGAACGATGTGATTTCGGCGATTTGGATGCTGTATTCAAATGAAAGATGAACACGCACAGTTCTAATTTTGTTTGAGCACATGACAAGACGTACCAGGAGTTCATGTTTTATTAAAATGTTTTATTAGATCGCTTTCTTGTCTGTCTGTTGGGGCATAAATTCTGCAATTGATTTTAAACTAACTTCGCGATGAGCTAGAGACTTTAAACTTTAAACATAGCTCAAAACTGGATGGTAATACAATACTAAGTATAAAGTGGATGGATGGTAATACAATACTAAGTATATAACCACCGACGCCCACCTTGAGGCAGGAAACTTTGAAATGAAAATTTGCGCCTAAAAATATGTTTCATAGCATTTACGCACAAAGTTCCGAACATTTCGGCTTCTGTATTGACTAAATTGTTTCGCGATTAAGAATTCAGATGAAGAGAAACTGAAATAAACATGAAATTTACACATGTCTCTCCTATAATCTCATCAAAATGTTTAAAATCGATTGGAAAATTTCATAATTCAAAACCGATCGGAAAATTTCACAATACTAAAAAGCAGAAAATAATTATTCAAATAAAAATAAATTTTTAAATACAACGTTTTTAAGACGACTAAAAACTTTAAAATAATTTTCCCTAGCTATTATTTGTAAATAGGCTGACAACATTAGGCCGCATTTGCAATGAGTATTTGTCTATTTATTTATTTTCGGTCAGAAGCACCATATGTTAGCGAATAGTTAACTTAGGATTCGATTTTCTTTACATTTTATTCATCACAGAATTACTTATTATTGCTGATTTTACAAAGGTTTTTTAGGTTAGGTTACTAAAATTGTATAGATACACCACTTTAAATACGCTTACAATTTTAACCACTCACACGGTATGCATTAAGTAGCGCCCTAACTCTTTCAATACTCACCACCACACTGCGCGCCATTAGGTTCGTTAACGCAGGTCAGGCTACGCCCTGCCTTTGCTCACTAGTGCTAACAAAAGTAACCCCAGTAGAGGACTCTCCTCAATAGCTTGTATATATGCCCCCCTTTCGTTTCTGGCCAATATGCGCCATGTCCAGCATCCTGTATATAGTGAGAGTGTTGCTTGTAGTATTTCGCAGCTTGAAGGCTGTCTCGGTTACCCACGACAGTTTGCTGGTAATCTTTAACTGTCTTGTTCGGCTTGCAACTTTTTGCGCAAGTAGTTTGTAGACAACGTCAGAGTGTTCGAAAAAATTCCTAACCTAGCCTTTGGGACTTCCAGAGCAAGAAGCCGATTGACTGGGAGATGGTCCCCTATGTGCCGCGACCCTCACTGATAGCCCATCCAGTGACAGCTTTTGGACGGCGGGAGACGGTTCGAGGCTCCATTCTCGACCCCATCAACAGAGCCGCCATTCGGCCCAACTACCGAGTTCTGAGTGAACCGATAAAGCCATACGTCTCAGCAAGAGATCGAAACCGCGATCGCATCTTGAGTATGGTGCGCCAGCATATCGACACCATTGAGGTGGGCGGAAACACAGCGGCCAGGACATCTCGTGATAGCTTGGATACGGTGTTACCCAGAGTGCACCGCGCTGCCTCGGAGAGCCTTCCGGTCGGGCATACGATCAGATCCGTGGGCCCAGCGGCAGTCTACGGGGACCGGGTAACACGCGAAGTCATCGTCGACGAACGCACGGGTGCCACGGTGACCAGATACTACTGCTAAGTGGAGACTCTTTCACGGAATAAACAGAATCACAAAATTCGCTGTTATAAATTAGCTCGTATTTACAAAAGAAACTTTCTATCAATGTTAAATTACGTTCTGTTTTATAAAATCGTGTTCTGTTTTGTCAAATCACGTTCTGTACCATACAGTTGTATTTGCATTACGTGTTTTCAGTCTGTACTTCTTTCATGTGCTCTCTACTAACGGGACTCCTGTTATTCGCGGCAAGGTCTGGAAATGTCTGACTCCAAAATTTTGAAGGGTCTTAAAGCACCGGCATTCCGAAGCCATTACCGAAATTCGATTTTGGAGTTTCCAGCTTTGTAGACCTGGTTTATCTACTCAAATGCAAATTCAAACATGTTTCAATTTCCGGCCTCACCATTCGGATTCATCCGAAATGCCTATCTTTAACCTCGGTATCTATCTAAGCTTACTGGTAATACCTACCTACTTGTATTTAACGCTAAGTCTTCTGTTTACTATTAAAGCTTCAATCTGCTGGCGACCTTTTCTAACGTTTAAAATCCTTGAACAAATTCGCAGACCCCTCGCCTGGATCTCTGCACTGACAGACCCGGTCAGCACCGCAGTCACGGCTCAACCGACTACTCGTACTCCTACAAGTCGAACGTGGAGAGATCATCGTACGACTCCAGCAACTCCTACGCTAGGCCGGAGCGCTCGACCTACTCCTCTAACGTCGAGTCGAGCTCTCGTAGCGGTCCTGGCGGCTCGTACAACTACAACACGGAGAGGACCAGTTCAACGGGCGCAGGTCCAGGTGGCTACAGCTACTCGTCGACTACGTCCGGCACCTTGCCTGGCGGCACCAGATACCGCCACTTCTCCTACCGCGTCTAGGCCACCTATTTGTGCGCCTCAGCGAAATCGACGCTCTCTAACCGCTCTCCTAATGGTTTTAACCAGACGCCACTAACAATGTACTGTCTTTTATATTAATTTCATCAGTAACAGTTTAACTCTGAGTTGAAGGAATTGCTTTAGGGCAAAAGCTACAAACAAGGATCGCGTATACGTAATGCTTGGGCTAAATTTTGATATTTTAACCTTGTAGAGTAGTTTCGAAAAACTAACATGATTTAACCGAAGAAATGTACAATTTACGTATCTTGGACACTGACAAAATTTTGTAAGAACTTCCACATTAGGAGTAAAACTCAGTTTAACTTATATGTGATACGATAATGTAACCGTCATTAGTTTGAAGCAATAAACGAAAACATATTTCCTGCATTAAATAAAAAGGGCATCTTTTATTTATTCGACACGAAGAGAAAATGCGATATTCACGTTAAAATATGTATGTGGAGCAGGATATTTAGGCACTGCGTCCTTACCTTTTGTGTTCGACTTGAGCCGAAATAACGATGTTTCGCTCTTTTCGTAGCTTCAGCCCAATTAACATTTTATGGGTTTCAACGCAATAATTTCACAAAATCAGGTTTCGGTTAACTTCGAATAATAGTATTATGAGCATCTTAATTCATATGGAGAGTTCTTTTCCGATATCGACTTTATCTGCTTCAAGTAGTTTGACGGCCAATTAAATTCTACTTCCCCTCTTGGCATACCATTTTATTCAGTAATTTCCTGTTCACTTGGAATAATTAATATATTACATTAATTATGCAAACGAGTGTTAACTTATACAGGGTGCTGCACAATGTGGAGTACGACCTTGTGTGATGTACTGTGGTAAAAATTCATATATTTATGACCACAAATTCTCCCTTTTTATGATATATTCGCGTACGCACGTATGTATGTGTGACATATTGTATGCCACTCCGGTCAGACTCACCAACACTAAATCTTAAATATTACATAAATCTTAACTATTTAAATCTTAATTTTGTATATTGCCGATGTAATTTAATAATGCAATAAAATAAAGGCAATAATGTATATTGCCGAAGAAATTGCAACAAAAAACTGAGGAATACTTTGTTTTCTAAGTAACAATAAAAAGAGGAAGACCTGTCCTCTCTGATCTAAATAGGGTCACACAAATTAAGCAGAACTCATTTATTATTAAGTAAGGCACCAGTACGAGTACCAGTCCCACCTACTTGTACTTTCACTTGAACAATAAAGTAAAGTACTAGGGATAAAAAATGCTTGGAGTGCGAGTACTTCGATGAAAGTATTGTACAAATACTGTGGACTCAAAGATAGAAGTGTGTATTTTAGAGTATATTTACAGTATCATTTCTTATTAAAGGATAAAGTCAATTGTGAAAGAGGGCATATTAAACGTTATAAGTAGCATATCTGGCAATTAATTAATTAGGGTCAGATTATTTAGAATAGTAAATGCACGACTTTTGAGAAGCTCACACTGACAGTTAATTGTTTCCATCTATTTCTTTTAGTATCCACCAGTCGACAGGGTTTCACGCGTAAGTACATGAATACCTTCATCTTCATCCGTAGGTCTATTCGTCGACCACAATTGCCATCTTTTTTCACTCGGACAAAGTGGTGTTAACCATTTTCACGCATTTCATGTCACCTATCATCCTTGAAATATTTGAGCGGTAACCCCTGAAATCTTTTTGTTGAAAGTACAGCCCACATCACCACATTCACATACGTACCCATATTCACATCATCATTCATTGTGCTCGCCCATCAAATACACTCATACAATGTATAGAGCAGAAGAGTCGTTGACACAAACTCGTCCATGTAACTCTTTCGCTCTTCCACGATTAAGCAGACGCAACCCGAATAAACGGAAAACATAACTTATACAGGTCTACAAAACGAGTTTTCCCATATACTCGTCCTTCTCGGTTCCAATCGTTACCCACAAACGAATTGTGACTGGAACGCGAGTAATAACCTCGCCTGTTCGGGTCGTAACCTCACCCACACGTATAGTGACGCGGGTTGTCTCCTCGCCATCGCCAGTTCGCGTCGTGAGCAGCACGACACGTGTGATCTCTTCTCCGGAGCGTACCTTCTCCTACTCCTATTCCACGCCATCGTCTTACTACGTACCATCGCCGTACGTATCATCGCCGTACGTATCATCGCCATACGTATCATCGATCTGCGTGCCGTCAACGTATGTGCCATCCACTCTGTACTCACCTGTAGTTAGCCGTGCGTACTCGCGCTCCTTGAGCCCGGTCAGGGTTACCACATCACCGGTGCGTGAGACCTCCTACCTGAAGAGAATTCCGCCAGGTTATGGAGAGCGTGCTCTGACCAACTATCTCAGCACCGAACCTTTCACTGTGAGTCTTGAAGTAGTTATTTATTTCTTGCGGTATAGAGAAATGCTTCATTAGCACTTAGCGTATCATAGTTCGTTAGCTAAAGTTCAAGGTTTTGTATTGATTTCACCTCTTCCTAGACGTTCTCAGAGGAAGCAGATAGAATTCGCAACAGGGCGCAGTCATTGATCCGAGAGCTGCATGCGCCTGTCATTCGTACGACCCGAACGACCACGCCTTTCCCAGTTACGGGGTACGTCCAGCAGTACAAGGAACCAGGTTCCTTATTCAGTCCCCGTCGCTTACTGACTGACTTGACTTCTGCAGATACACATATGAGCCAGCCTCTGAACTGGCTTTCGATGCTTATTTGGCCAGGATAATGAATCCGGTTCGACACGTGGCGAAAGATATTCACAACATGTCATTCTACCCCGAACCAGCTCGCAAGTATGTTGGTAAGTATGTCAGTCTGAAGAAGACTGTTGAAGTTAAATGTAGATTAAGTGCGAAGTTGATCGTGGAAAGATTCTCAGAAGGACATAATTTCTCTTTTCCTAACTGAATATATTTTTACTTTCTGAATTAACTCAATGGAACGTATGCCACATCCGTCTCTGAACTAAATACTAAGGCAAAAGTCATCTTGCATCGGTAAGGATTTGCGGAGACCGAGCCTATAATGTTAGGAACCCAATGTACGATTCGGATAAAATCCGAACAGATATAAACCTTAAGTCCTGGTACTTAAGACATCCACAAGACCTACTCGGTGAGAGAAAAGTCGCCAGTAGAGTTGTCGACAAAGCTGACAGCAAGGTTGAAAGCAAAGCTGACAGCATAGTTGACAGCAATGTTAATGACAAAGTTGTGGTCAAAGAAGGTAAGTGTAGGTCCTCAGTTTCCCTCCATAGACAACTCCAGCTTTCTAAATTCGTTGCAGAAAAGTGAATTTTTTCTTTCTTTCGTTTTATTCATGCTGCTGTTTTCTGTTTTGTACTAATGTAATATCTGATTACTATTGGCTTTTTCAAGCTCAGGTCGAAATAGTTTTTATTTTGACAGTCGGGACTAAATGACTGATTAGAATAAACGGCTCTCCGGCGGTTTTTCGAAAACTATATTATATGTTTTGTAATTAAAATTCTTTACTTTTAATTGTGTTTTAATTTTAAACATACATTTCCGTTATGAGCTTTTGAGAACGAACTGAATTTTGTTCCAATTAAGTTCCAAGATAGTTTTAAGTGTTACCTTTATGTCAGATATATGTTTAACATATAATATAAATGCCAGTGTTGTGTAATCTCATTCTCGCTTTCTTAGCTCAGGTAGTTCAATAGTTCAGTTATATTTTTCTACACTTTTCCTTACTTTATAAACACTGCAAAGAGGAGAACCTGGCCGGTTGTATTGAAAGAATAATGTAAAGCAAAGAAAGAGGTAACCGAACTATAAACTAACTAAATAATTGAACGAGCTAATACATGAACAAATTAATCAAACTAAACAATTAGATTATGTTAGAAGAAGCAGAACGGGATAACTGATCTATTGAGATGAAAGAACGAACTAGTTTAAGAAAACAAGTGATGGAAAACGAGCCATTCCTTTATTGCGTGTCTATGGCCAAATTTAATATAATCACCATCATACTCGAAGACTTTTCAGACGTCCTATCATCTGAAATCAGCTCTTTGTCGGTGATCACGTTTTTCTGTTGGCAAAGGCACTGAAGATCTTCTTTCTATTATTGACAAAGGCACTGAAAATCTTAGGCCAGTTGGAAGTCATGTTAGTTGAATTAGACATGCAGATTAGAGCGCTTATTTGCTCTGCTCGGGCGATATATTCTACACTCCCCTGCCCGCTTAGGAATATAAACAACACTTTAATAAGGTAATAAGTAGGCTTAGGAAGACTCCACGCGGACATTATTAGAAATCTACACGACGCATTCTATTACGAGCTCCGTTCGACTTCTGACACTTTTGCTATAATCAGATGCTTGCTTCATTTTTAGTAACAAATCTTGCGCCCGAATTTGATTGGAACGGATCACATTTCAACTAATTCGCAGCTAACAGCTAACTTGTACACTCGCTCAACTACCGCAGAACTCATTCCGCGAAGGCTCTGCACAGTCCGTGCACCCAACCGTTTTACCCTACTGTACTAACTAACGTTTTGTATTTTTATGATTGATTGATTCTTTGCAGTTGAAGCTGTTGAAGTCGGGGCCTAGTTGACTAAAGCCAGTTGTAGATATGGATGGCTATCATTGTATTCTTAAGTAATTAAAAGACTTTTCATTTCGACCGTTTTCAATCGTTCGATGCTACAACAGTCACGACACTCACTCCCACACACGAACACAGCTGCTTCAAAAGTCTGTCCTCTGGGACCACCTGTACCCTTTCACTATCCGCGAACACTTCGAATACGCGACCGAAACTAAGTAAACATTCGCCGCACCACTTCACTGACGACATTCTTTACTGACTTCATTATTTCAAGATTACTTTCGAGTTGCGAGCAACGTTTTTGTTCGATTTTGGTTTTTGGCTAGAAATGCTCTGCGAAGTCCTGGATTCATATTCTTGTATGCTAAATTCGTCCAGACCAACACTTGTAAATGAATTTATTTTTGATATGTGATTTTTAACTGTACGTGTAAAGCGAATTAAAATAAGTGTTGCATCAAAACCAAGTTTGTTTTTCATACTTATCGGTCCATTCCATCAATCTCGCCATGGTAACCTGTATCAAGCAAGACGTCCTCAATTTTTCTCTTTAAACGAAGGGAAAGTTGGAGGATAATCAGGTGTATTGAGATGCCTTTTCGCGAAAGGTATTTGCTGTCTTGCTAGGAATTTTTCTGGGATACATTCATGATGTTGCTTCTGTCAGTCGATAATTTCCGCACCCTCTCGCTTTCCTTTTGTAAAACACTTGTCTGCTTTTTTTTGAATGGGCGTCTGTCCGTAAAATATATCTGCTGTACTTATAGCAACTGCTGTCTCTATATACCAGTTTCAACCAGATAAATGTATCAGTATTCGTGGCGAGTCTAGAATGCATGTAATACTTTGATCTGACTGATAAAATTGCCAAATGGCCTTGACCCACATAAGAAGGCATCGAAATTAGGAGAATCAAAAAATATCCCATATGTTATCATAATTAATGGCCAGGCAATTACTGGCGGCGTTTGCCAGCGAATTTGTCGATCTTTTGAGTGGCTCTCACATCGCCGGGCCACCGATCAGTAGAATGGACCGGCGAGAGAGGGGCTAAGATCGGAAGCTGCAAAGTAGAATGCGTCATTAATAAATTCTAAATTTCAATGTTAATTTGAATTAATATCGAAGCAGTTTCAATGTGGCAACGGACCCGTCTCTGCGTGACTCAGTGTGAAGGCGAAAGAAGAAAAGATCCAAACAACAATATAAATCCAAAAATCAAACAACAACAAATGATGGGTTTTTCGTGTATCCAAAACAGTAATTAGACGAGCTGTATTCACCTAATGTACACCTAATCCATGGTGGAATCATACATAGAGACCCCGATATTGATAAGTAAGGACCATTTTCTGGTAGGGAGGTTAAATGTCGAGGGAAATCTAAAGAGAATTTACTAAGATAGTAGTTGCCACAGCATTTTGCCTGACGAAAATTCGGAGCAGGAATTGTAAGGTAGATGTTGGGCGGTGGTGTACATTCTCACGGCAGTACTTTGTCTTTTGCACTGCTTAAACTCTTTCGATGGCGGAGTTTTCGCTTCGTAGACAGTAGTTTGAACTAATAAAGTAACGTTACGCTGTAAATACTACTAAGCCCCCACACACCACTTCTGTATAAACTGATTGCGCCGGATCCTCGGTAAACCCGTTAAACAAGCTTCTGGCTCCCCATGCATTCTGTTTTTCATCCGTTTCTGCATCCTGCTTTGTTTTTTGATCGCTAAGTAGAAACCCAGCTTTATTATAAGCTAATTAGGAGTCCCAAGTCCCAAACCCGCCGGGCCTGAGTGCACCAGATCCAAAGCCGCCGTTCATCTCTGAGGATCACAGGAAATGTAAGTACGAGTAGCAAGAACTCAACCACTTGATGGTTACATGAGTCCACTAGTGTTAACTTTATAGTGTTTAAATCGCCTTCCAGCACCCTTCACATACCACTAATCATCCATCCTAACTCGTGCTTCCTGCGCACACTTCATTTTATCTATGCAGACTTGGATCCGTACAGACCATCCCGAAAATTCTCAGCACCCAGGCTACTGGAAGACCCACTGGACGACGAGACCAAAGAAAAACTACTCCAGCGCCAAGAACGTCTAATGGCAGTCAACGAGGAGGCTCTGGACGATATAGACTTGGAGAAGAAGAAGGCACAGCGAATGGATGAGAAAAGACGCCAAAAAGAGAAGTAAGCAGTTCATCGTTCCCGGCAACCCTATTAATTTCTTATTATTTAGGGCCGAAGAAGGGGAGACTAAACGGAAATCTGAGGCTGAACAGAAACAGAAGGCAGCAGCTCTGAAGAAGGTAGAGGAGGAAGCTGCAAAGCGGGCTGCAGAAAAAGCTGCCCGGCAGGCTGAAGAATCACGCCTCGCAGAAGAATCCCGTCGTGCTGAGAAAGCCCGTCTCGCCGAGGAAGCGCGTCTTGCTGAGGAAGCTCGTCTTGCTGAGGAAGCTCGCCTTGCTGAGGAAGCTCGCCTTGCTGAGGAAGCTCGCCTTGCTGAGGAAACCCGTCTTGCTGAGGAAGCTCGTCTTGCTGAGGAAGCTCGCCTTGCTGAGGAAGCTCGTCTTGCTGAGGAAGCTCGTCTTGCTGAGGAAGCTCGTCTTGCTGAGGAAGCTCGTCTTGCTGAGGAAGCTCGTCTTGCTGAGGAAGCTCGTCTTGCTGAAGAAGCTCGTGTCGCCGAAGAAGCCCGTCTCCTTGAGGAGGCCAAGCAAGCGGAAGAAGCTGCAAGGAAGGCCGAAGAGGCCCGCCTCGAAGAGGAACAAAAGTTGCGTGAAGAGGAGCTCAACCGCTTGGCTGAAATTAAGAAGCAAGCTGAGGAGGAACGTGAAGCCGAGTTGGCGCGGCAAGCTGCAGAGTTGTCCGAGATCGCTCGCCAAGAAGCCGAAATCGCCGCACAGGAACTGCAGTCCATGCATCAGGCTGACAAACAGACTGAAGAGGAAAACGCCGTTCCAGTTACAGCAGAACCCATCGTCAATGAGCCCGAGAGTCCGAACGAAGCCACCAAAGTGGAGCCTACGATCGAACTGAGCACCAGTATTGTTGAGGTCGAGTCTACCAATGAGGAATCTTCTGAAGAGGAGGAGGAGGAAGAAGAATAAGAAGCCCTTAGCCCCGAAGTAGATAGAAAAATACCAGCTAAAATGCCGAACCATCCAGTTCTGAACTCAGACCTCGATTGTGTTCAATCTGCCGTTATCTGCATTACTGTTACCTGTATTTTGACGTCCTTATAAGCTCTTGAGATTATTATAGGCGTTTTTGCCTTGTCATTATATCTAATTTAGAAGAGGATCCCTCACCCAAAGTTCTTAACCACGAAACTGTTTGTGCTCTGCAACTGATTAACCTCATCGAAAGAAGCGGACCCCGTCAGGACATCGCGATTTTTCTCCAAACTTCGTTTGGAAACAAGTTCGCGTGCATCAACACACGCTGTATGGGAGGTAAGGGAACAACTTTGAGCCCGCCCACCTGTGGAGAGGTCTGTCTCCGTCCACCTGTGGTGTTTGTGTCCGCAAATCTCCGGGGAGCTCATCTTAGTGCATTTTTCTTCCTACTAATTTAGTTGCTACAGTTTTTTTATTTTAAAAGCTACTTTAGTAAACATGTGTTTTACGTCAAACTTCTGCGTTGGTCAAAAACAAGAAATATAAAGATGAATACAAGATTTTAGTTGTTATTATTTCGTCAGCGTTACTGTGAGCTGTTTTGGCCCGCGTTAACTACGGTGGAATCACGTACTCCGACCTCTTTATATTTCGAGCTCCCACAGAGTGTTAGTCAGGATGACCAGTTCTAGGCGCAATCCATTACAACTTTTGGGATTTTTAAGTCACTTGCAGCTTCCCCGCTAGCCAATTATTCCAAACTCATCCGAAATTTATTAACGAATCGTAATCTCTTCGCAGTTTTCTTTTTGTTTTTGAAGATGCGTGTTCGGGTTCTCATCAGCAAAATAATAATATATTATTATTTGCCAAAATCACATTTTGGTGGACCCAAGCAAAATAATAATATATTATTATTTGCCAAAATCACATTTTGGTGGACCCAATTAAATGAAATATATTTAGGTAAAAATAAATAGTCTCTATATCTCATACCGTTATCATTTGGATTTCACATCAATCGTCTGTAAACGTCACTACTCGATGAAAACGGCCATAAAAATGACAGTAAATCATAGAAATATAAGGTTGCATTGATCTACAACGACATTCAAAGGCACTTGCATACAAATTACAAAATTTTCATAGAAACCAACGACTATTTTGAAATTTTGAACGTATTTGAAGAATTTTAAGAACAAACCCTCCAAGAGTCGGTGGTCTTTGTCAGTTGAAGTCTGCAGAGTTGGATAACCGAATCCTGAATCCAAGCCCTAGGAAGCAGGGAAGCCTTTCCTATTTGCTGAAGAAACTACAGGTTCGTCCATTTTGAATAATTTTATCTTCATTTGGACGGCTATAAATTACCATTCAATGACTTCATAAGATCCGTAGAGATTTGCACGATTCGATGAATTTAATACGTCATTGCGCCTTTATGTTTATACAAAAGAAATTACTTTACTTCAAGAGAGAAAGATACGATAAATTACTGGAAAAGTAAGTAAAACACAAAATTAAGTCAACATTTTGTAACGATTCTTTCTGCTTGGGCCGGGATGTAGCCGTCGGTCCCAGCGTTCGTTACATAAATTTTATTTGTTTATGTAAGGAGTTGAGAAGAGAGAGAGTCCTGACTAATGTTTCCTTCTAATTAGTTCTGTTTATTTCACTTTCACTTATTTTAATCTTAACGGATACGTTATCTATATTGGTCTTTGCACTACTGGCCTCTTCGAATTAGAGAAAATCCATATTGAGGAGGTCTTCCGGAGGAATTCCGTGCAGGATAGCTGTATTATTTGCGGAGCGAAAACCTACCTAATACCAGACGTGACAGTTTGCAATTCAAAGTCACTGACGTCATCGGATGACCATTTCTAAAGATAATGCACTGATATCGTGCGTGCCGAGGGTCAATTCAAACTTGGCGATACATTTTCTTAATGCCACTATTGGAAACGTATTCAAAATATCCCCATTTAAGAATAAGGAAAGTAATATCAGCTTGAAGAGCTGGTCCAGGTTAGAGGACGTCATTCAAGTTGATGCCATTCGTTATGGGGCAAGACGCATTGAATACTACACGCACCTTGGCCGATCTACTGTCATGCTTCAAGACGGCGTGAAGGGGCAGATAATAATGGTCGGGACGTGAATTTTACTTCGAAATACGAATGGGATACATGTGATCGAACTCTGAATATTCTCGTATCACGGTATCATACTAAGACTTCAGGGTTTTTAAAACCACGTTTCAGGGGTCAGGGGTCAGGGGTTTTTAAAACCACGTTTCATTGCGAAGGAATTTTAGAGCGATTTCACGAGAAAATCCTATTATATCGTAAAAAGGGATTGGGATTCAGAAATGAGGACAGATGGAAGATCACCAGTGAGCCGGTGTAAGACGAGAGTTTGCGGTGGGAACCGATCGTAAATCGTCATAATTGCTTATATTTATTTGCGGTAATAACTAATGCTTGCTACGCGTGCTTTGATGGTTTTAGTAGGCAATTTTATTCGATTTTGCGGACACGCCGAGAAAACCCGGACACACGTGGCTTCGGAACCCGGATCGATAAAAGCGCGTGCTGAAAATAGTTCATAATGGTGGCATATAAACCCCACAGCTTTCGCTAACATGACTTGTTTGGTACTCGTAGAGAAGCATGTCAACTCATGTTCGGACGAAGCTGAGGTGGTGGACCGTAAATTCATCCAATGCGAGTGAGTGGGATTCGATCGCGAGGGCGATGGGGTTTTTGTTGACGAAGGCGTCATACCAAATGGTGTCGCTAGTTCGCGGGGGTGATAGGGTTGCTGCGGGCGCGAGGTATGAGGGGTAGAATTCGAGGCTTGCGATTGGAAATAATTATTTAGAATGGAATTAATTAAGTTAGACTGGCACCGCTGTAAATACATATTTAAGTACAGAAGCTGTATTTATGTATATTTGCAGGTACACTAATGTGACACCTGGTTTTCTATTTTTTCACGATAACTGAACTTATACTTCCTTCGGCTGTAGTGTATAAATATGTCTACATTCTATGAAAGTTTTATAAAAAAATTTCATTAATCCTACTTGGAAAAATATTTTTATGTAAAACGTTTCATAGACGGTATGAAACTCTACTTTCGTTGAAAATCTATGTAACTTTCGTAGCATTTATGAAGACTTTCATATCAACTATGTACTTTCTTGGTTCAGTGGTTATGAAAGTGGTTGACTGCACCTATTTTTAGTAGGGCCAGCTCTCAAATGTGGTCAATATACGAGACGTTTGGTGACCAATTTCGGTAACTATATTCTAATAGGATGTTTTTTCAATGCTGTGTACACATTTCATTATGTGTACTACGAAGTATATGTCTGTAATGTTTATATTCTTACTTTAAATGTCCCTACTTTCTGCGTCACAATGTAGAAGTCAAGAACAAATTTTCCTTGGAAAATATTTTCCTGATCAATTTTTGAGGATACGGCTAATAAAAACTGGCTTTCTTCCACTATTAATTGCACCACCCTTAAGAAAATTATTTATTATGGGAAATTATCAATTGCCAATCTTTCTACATTCTTTCCTTTCGCACTCATTATCTACCAGGAATGGAACAACAGTTCTCGCATTTTAACGCACAGCAAAGATCCATAACTAAAAATACTGCCTTTCGGACGTTTCGCTGCCTTACAAGATTGGTTGGCAACGTGGTGTTCTGGTATTGATAATTGTGACTCATCTTATGTAACGAATATTGTAACTGCCTTCTTCTCATTTCAGGAACCCCATTATCGTCTTTATAACTTTGCGAAACTTCAACTAGACCAATTGCAAATGGGTGGGTGTATAAGATGGTAATTTGTTGGTTATGTAGCTGGGACACAACTCGTTCATATTGCGTTAGTGTCAGCTCTTACCAAAGATTAAATATTGGCGCTGTCATCGAGAAAAAGATGAAAGACAACTGTCAACGATAAGATTTAGATTAGAGATGAGTAAAAATATTATTATTTAATTTGATATAATAGATAATTTCGTTTAACTAAATAAATTTAAATCATATTTATTGCCTTTATTACAATTATTACAATATAGGCATAAATATAATCTTATCCTATATTTTGAAAAAATATATGAATGTTAATTAATTATAACAACGATGTGTAAGTTCTAGTTGTGCGCGTTTCATTTCTATCAGTCTACTTAGAAATCCCACCAAAGAATCCTTTATTTGTCAACAATTGTCTACTAATACGTTTTTACATAAGCAAATTCTACAAATTGTACTATTTCTGAATTTTCTGTTCCTTTCGAACAGAAGAATAGCGATTGCGATTGATGAAGCTTTAATTATAATTCCTTTAATTTTTAAGAATAGCGTATTTGACTATTGTTCATATTTGTAAATGTATTACTTTTAACATAACCAAATTCATATAAAATCGATTTATAATTATTGATATTTTATTTTTAAATAAAAAACAATAATGTATTTATAATATAATATTAAATAACAGCATTCAAATATTCACTCTTCACTAATTGTGTCTTATCTTTTCTCTGCTTAGGTGGCTGACCTATCCAGAAAATTTGTTTTGCTTTCTGGGTATATTTTTCTTCAGTTTATAATTCATGATAAAAATCAGAAAACACTCCTTGGACTGCTGCAGTTCATCATGGCAGAATTGCAGAAGAGATTAGAGCAGTACCGGCTGAGGAAGAGAAGAAAAGAGACCTTGGAACGAATCAAAGAAAGAATTAAGGACTTCCTTATGCTCGGAATCGGTCACGGGAAGGAGGCGGAGCTCGGATGCAGGCCTCATGTAGTTGAAGTAGACGTGGGTAGGTGCGGATCACAAGCTCGGCATTTTAACTGTGTCAATAAATTCGACAGGACGAAAGCACGTCTGACATGAAGGCATGCGTTGATAACTGCGATGATTCTGTGTCCTCAGATGCTGAAGATCTGGCTTCTTCGTCCGAAGACGAACAGGCAGACCAAGGGTCCAGCATAGACGCAGGCGTCAGCACACCGCAAAGGAAGCATGACAGGCTCTTCCGGTACACATTGTGGACGGTTTACTTCCTGTTTTGGTGCACCCTCTATGTTATCGCCATTGAGTTGAAGTTCGGTATCGTGTTCTTAATGTTCTCGGCGCTCTTCGGCATCTACTTTAACACCCGTACGGGTCCCAGGCATAAAAATGAGATTAGCGCCTACAGCGTATTCAACAAGAACTGCGAGAGTATCGATGGGACCCTCAAGGCGGAGCAATTTGAGCGGGAGATACGTTATGGTTCTGGGAGTGTTAGATAGTCTTTGGAAAGCATATTTGATGTAGGAGTGTAGTTTAAGAGAAATCCGCGGTAAGAATAAGTAGATTTTTAATAGTTATATGTAGCGGCCGCAAGTATCTTGTGAAGCGAATCTTGAACACGCCGCGTTGCTTGTAAGAATCATCACGACTCACTGTAAATCTGCACGAAATGTGCGTAAATGAAACTAGGATGCGTTCAACTCGATATCCTTTTTTTTCGTTTGTTGAAGGAAAAAGCTTGTTAAATTAGTGATTTTTTGAAAATGATCTAAAAATTTTTTCTTGTTTCCACTGCGAAATGGATTCCGTTGCGAAAAGGAATTTCTGGCGAATGTTTAAAATTATTCTTGGTATGGACGAAACTTGAATTTTGCACGTAAAACGTGTTCCCTGCGTTGAAAATAAAGATTTTTATATTGTCGGCTGTCGAAAAATCGTTTCGAGTGATGGCTAAATGTGGAAACGAGGAATACCAATAAAATTTTCCGTTGTACAACTGAGCAGCGAAATGCCCATTGTTATTTCTTTGATGTTTTATTCCACGTGATTCATAGAATCATCCACTGATGCACTAGGAACCAACCAGACCACCTCGCTCTTAATGGAACTCGACAGTTTTTGAGATTGTGAACTATTTTCATAGCTATGAAAAATCCACACATAATTTCAGAAATATCTGTAAGGGGCTAGGAAAAAATATTTCAAACCTTTTAGTCCGTCTTAAAAATGTATTTAAAAATTTATTTTTATTTAAATAATTATTTATTCAACCTAAAATATTTGATAGCCTTTACTTTTTGAAAGTCATCATATTCGTATATTTTTTATATCCTAAACGATGGGCGACAGGCTACAGGTGGTAAATATCAGTTGCTACATATTTTTGAGAAGTCAAGTTTTTTTATGGCAATTTGGTGATAGTGGTAAATTGTAGTTGCAGCCGGATTTTTGACAAGAGACAGCTTTTTCAAATCGAAAGTTTTTCAAGGATTTTGAGGGATAGCGATATATAAGAATTTTTGAACTAGAAATTCCTTTATGAATTGCAATATGCAAAATGTAAAAATACAATATAATGAAGAAATTGATTTTCTATTTTGTTGCCTTCATCGTCGTTCTGTTGAATCCTTTATGTAGTTCGGTCTCTAAAAGGACGCCGAAGGATACATTTTAAACATGATCCAGTAGGCACGGGGAATTGTAATAGCAGGAGTACCTTTCGCTTGTGCCTCCAGTAGGCATTGCCTGCTCGCCTGCCTGTGCATTATACTGTATTTAACGTCATATTAGATGCGTGATAGAAGGACGCAGTCATGTGCGCACCCATGTGGTCGCTATATAATGGCGTTTATTGCGACGTAACGTTGATTTCAACTTCTGGACGTATAATTAAATCGCATGTAGTGGATTAAAGGAGCATTAAGCGGTTCTCAAACGTATGCTTGTATAATAATATACAAAACTTGCCACAGAGGTACGCATACAAACAGCAGTGTTTGGTTCCATATGAGTTGGGCTACAGTTGTGGCGCTGACCAATCCTGAAGTAACTTGGTATACACTGCCAGCCAATAGTGGATTCTGCTCCCCCTCTCATTTTACTCACAGGTGGTGCTTTTCAAACATGACTAATTTCCAGTTTCTAACGAATTTTCTTCAGAATTTCAGCGAACAACTCTGAAATTTTTTAGGTTTCGGGAAAATTGTAAATATCTGGGAGTTTCGTAACTTGCATGTAAATCAGATATTTAGAATTTTCCCGTTCCCGAAAGAACGTTTAAGAACCCCTAAAATTTATGGAGGGTTTTTTTAGGCCCCATCAGACAATGTTAGAAAAAAAGATTGTAATTTTATGCTTTAATGAATTTAACTGGTTGTTTAATTTTTATGGATTGTTTAACATCGAAGTTCTTTTGTATTCGTACTTGCGCGGCAACTTTCATCATTAGATGAAAAAGCAAGCAACGTACGCTGAGTAAAAACCATTCTTAAATCCATAAAAATTTCTGTTTCTGTTTCTTATCCCGCTGGGATGGAATAAAAATACTACTATCTTAAAGTTTTATATATTTATTAAGATAAAACTATAAAAGTAAGTAAATGAACTAAAACTGAAACAATGTTTGGGCGGTGAGGCCGCGTTAGGACCCGTTCCGTAGGATTCCTGAATAACGGGTGCTTTGCTGTTGCCCTACCTCAGGCGTACTATGCACCGAGTTACTTGAGTGCTCCGCCGTCCTAATCTGCGATACTGGTGCCCTGTCTTAGTCGAATATATTTACATCCTCAACACAGTACCGGAGTGGTTCCTTTAAATACATCAGATACGTACATGTGGCATAGTTCGGTATATAAATTCAAGTTGAGTCTATTATTGGCTTATAACTAGGCTACGTTAGGCTGTATAGGTTCGCAGTTATCTCTGGCTGTGTCCAGTAAGGCTCTGTATCCTCGTTACGGTAGTGAAGCTAATTACAGTGTGCAAGGTGCGAGCAGTTCTGCAACCTGCTTGTAGAGCTGCAACTGCTTCCAAGAGCAGGCAGGGCTCGCGCGAGCGCCGACCTCGTGGAAGACTGTGCTCTGTCATCTGTGTGGAGTGTTAATTGGATGGTTGGTGGAGTAATGTGCCGGTTGTGTCCTGCTGACCACGAATTCTACTTGAACTGTTAAAGCTGGTTCCTGGCCCGCAAAGGCTGAGGCCTTCGTATGCGCACCATTTACATGTAGAATTCCTGCTCCAGGAGCAGAAACTCGCGCGTGTAGGCTGAATGCTAGCATTTCGGAATAAAGGACTTGCGGGACGGCAGCAGGCACAGGATGCTCAGCGCCATCAGCATGTGCCAGATGGAGTGCACAATATGGTAGTTCTGCTTCGTCTGCAGGAACGCGTAGCACACCAGACCCACCATGACGAGCACCGTGCCAAGCGGCATGTACACAGTGAGGTACTTCCTGGCCGGATACCACTTGCGCGACTTGTGGCAGCGCAGACCCCAGCTGACGGAGATAATGCAGATTCCGGTCAGGGCGGGGGCCAAGAACACCCAGAGGCTCTGCTTGTTGAGTTCCGTGCCGAATGCCAGCAGAATGGCGCCGAACATGTGCAGCAGCGACACGAACTGCGGCCGAATGTGCGACATCGCCACCAGGGTCACCCAGATGGCCAGCAGGCCGCAGTAGAAGTCACAGAACTGTAGCACGCCGATCTTGACTAAACAGAAGCTGTACTCGTCCTCGCCCGAGTCGCAGGCGTGGTAGAAGATGGAGAAGAACATGGCGAAGAAGTAGATCACAGCCTCGGTGAAGTACTTCCGCCGCGCCGCCATGTAGATGCTGGGGAAGAAGAGCAGGTTGCTTAGGGTGAGCATCAGCGAGGCCAGCAGGATAGACATCTTCGAGGGCACCTGGGTGTCTTCAGTGCAATCCCAGCCTCGGTAGCCCTTCATGCAGACGCAGGTCGAGAAGACGAATCCTCCGGACATGTAGTGGTAGCAGCGTCCGTAGCGGCCGCACCTGCCCGCGACGCAAGGGCTCGAGGATATCGTGAAGACCACCGAGGTGTTGCAGTTGTCGAGTGCAAAGTGCTGCTCGGTAGCGAACTTGTGGTGGACTTCGAACTTCCTCGTCATTTCGAGGTAATTCGGAGAGCACTTCGAGTCCATCAGACACTCCTTCAGCTTCAGGGTCTCCGTTTCATTCATGGCAGCCAGGCACTTGTGGTCGCTGATGCACCCGTGGAAGTATCGTGCAGTACTGGCGCAGGCACAGGGTGGCCGCATGGACTCCAGCATTTTGGCGTACCTCTTTACGAACTCTTTCACGCTGTCGATAATAGTCACACGCGCTGCTGTCTCGGCTCCGTGGCAGTAGAGCCCCATGGTGACGTACCACAGGCCGCTCTCCGGAAAGGGCACGTGGACGAGGCCCGTACTGGTGTTGGAATCCGTGTTGTTCACGATGCTGGAGGCGGGTAGGATTTTTCTGCCGTAGCGACACTTGTCCGGCCAGGTGGGCTCCCCAGGCTCGCCGAGGTGCATGCAGACTATGATGGTTTGATTGCTGCGCGGGAGAGCCTTTTCGTCGGCGGTGTCGTCGGAGCTCACTCCAGATTTCGCCAAAGGACGGCCTACGAGTTTCTCCGCAAGAATGCCACTGCGCTCCGTGGCTGTGGCTACTGCCGGCAGTGTTTTCAGTTCGTTGGTTCCCTTGAGGCCGTGCTTCATGGACACTGCGAATGAGAGGGTGCCACCGATATCGTAGACGTCTCCCACGTCGAACGCGAAGCCTGCCGGAGTTCCGGCTGTCAGATTAAGTAACGTGGGCACGGTTCCGTTAGCGTCCGGAATCAGGTCGTAGTCGAACATGAAGAACTCCCGGTAGGTCTGGCGAAGTAGCGGGTAGAACTCCATGCCGCGGAAGCGGAAAGGCCGCCAGGTACTTTCAGCCTTGGACGTTGTGGACTGTGCGCTGCTGTTCGTGGCGGTGGTCGCTTCCGGAGGTATGTCATGTGGATCATCTGCATTGTGTCCATCTGTTGACTCGTGGAAATCAATTTCAATCGAGTATTCCACGTTGTACCAAACAGTTGAATTTGAGTCTGAGCCCGCGAGAAGACCTTGCCTGCTGCATGGTGACGTCGAAGTCGGTGATTTCAGAGTCAATGATCCGCATGGCGATTCCTCAAGAGCGCTATCGAATTTCAGCAACGCATAATGCCAAGTTCTCGGCTGAACGTAGAATTCGATCGATATCTCGCCTGTTTGATCCGGCTTAATGATGGCCCGGTGCATGTAGTTGTTTTCATCTGTCTTTGTGGGCACAAGGCGGGGTAGAGCGCCTGCTTGGATGTAGAAGCCGATATCTGGGCATCGAGCGCACACTCGCGCAATGGTAATACGCGCATTGGCCACTCCGACACCCTCAGGAACGTAGAGCTTGTAGACGACCTCGTTGTTTGCGGTCAGGTTGTTACTGTTAAGCTGATCATCGCTTAACAATTGCGATATTCTAGACGACTGATTTGATGGAGGAGGCAGCGACGAGGGTTTGGGAACGGATGGGAAGTGTTTGGCCGAACGAGTCGTATTCTGCTTATCGCTGTTGCCTCTGAGAGTGCCACTGAGTTCTTGACCGGTATTGATAGTGATCGGTTGAAAGTGTGACACCGACATTTCGGCCAACAACAAGGTGTCGCATGATGCGGCCAAACCTGGAAGACAAAAGAAACTCGATGAGCATTTGGAAAAAGACGCATTTTAAGATTTCGAAATACAGACTGCACAAGCGTGTTCCTGGACCAAAACCTAAACGTCTGGACCAAAATTTGATATTTCTAACATTTCGCCAGAAGTATGGACAACAGTACTAAATATCTATGGAACAATTCTCGGATTTCCCTCATATTTAAGACGTGGCATAGAAGAAAATTTCATAGTATTTGGCCGCTAGCAGTCTAACGGAACCCAGGAAACTTTGCCCAAACAATTCGGTCCAGCGCATCTGCAGAGTTACAACTGAATTGTAGGAACTCAAGTGGAATTCTGCGATTCGGTACGTTTTCACATTCACGTGCGGGAGGGCAAACCGGGGCAAGGGAAGGATCTTTACCGCAAGGGATTCGTCAATAACACACCCCTTTCGTTAATAACACAAGAAGAGATAGTTCAAGTGCCCTGCACACACATCGAGATTCGGCAAGATAGACATGGGTTGAAGCGAACACCGCCTAATGTTATTTAGAACGGCTTCCTTTCAGACTAGGACATCTTGAAGAGAAGGAGAAGAACCACATTTGTTAATTCTGACAGCGGGCTTTCCAGCCCCACCCCCAATCCACCACGGGCTGTCTGGTTTCAGTTTCAGTTAATGCAATGCGGCTTCTGCGCAAACAGCCGAGCGCACATTTGCAAACGGCTCGTCTAATGCAGCATCCTTGAGGCCAGCAAGGACTCCAGCAAGCTCTGCTCCGGAGCCCCACCATCTGCCGCCCACAGGGCAGTCATTAGTTTGTTTATGTGCTGACAACAACATGATGACATCCTGCACAACGAGACAGAAATGTTTGCGACCGCATGCAACGAAGCTGCAATCAAGCACCGGAAGGACACTTCCGCCGAAACAAGGCCGCGCGTGGTCAGGAGCTGTAACGTACTACTGCTGGTGCGCACTCGGTCGTCTGCGGCTCAGGCGACATCTATTGTTGTGTTAAGACTGGGAAAGGCGTGCGGTGTGCATGTGTGCTGGCGACAGTTATTTCATGGTGTTTACGGTAATTGTTGTTCAACGACGTCGTCGTTGTCGGTAACCCATGAAATTTAATTTCGGTGTTTCTGCCAGGGTCAGCAGCAGCGCTCGCTGCATTTGATGTCGACTCAGACAATAGGAATCGTGCTGTCATCAAAGAGATTGCTCGCGGTGTTGGTGTTGGAATAAAATTGCACCACAAAGTCTCAACCACGTCGAAAGCGAAAACCATATAAGCATATATAAAGGTATTCTGTGGTTCTAATGAAGTAGTTTTGAGCTGCGTCGGTGCCTTACATGAAACTGGCAGACAGATATAGTTAGCAGACAGGTGGAGAGATATTAATAAACAAGGTCAAATTATTCATAATAAAAACTGTGGCTTGTGGAACTGTTAATTCATGTATTTGAAGGCTCTAAAGCAGGCTCTGATGGTGGATAGCTTCTCGCTCCTCTCCATCCGGTCATAGTTCTGCGAAATACCATCCCGGAAAATTGTGGGAAATTTAAACAGACCTTTTTATACAGGGTACACCGACTTAATTTCTTCGTTTGTAACGCAGAGAAGGAGAAAAGTAGATATAGAAATGTATATAGAAATGTACTTGCTGAGCGTTACCGATTTAGTCCAGCCCGTCCGTCTGTCTCTCTGCCTGTGTAGTACTATATAATTTCCCCAAAAATGGGAGTGGCTCGTCACTTCAAGAGTCTTCGAGTGGCCAAAGAAAGATTTTGATGACCTAGAAGTCTTTCATGAGAATCAAGTGTTTAGATTGTCCTGACTGAACTGAAATGCAGTTTTCATTTTTTAAAACGCAATGAATGCTTCGACACACTTCTGTTCCATGTAGGAAACCGTTATGTTCTGCGCCGCCTGTGCGAAGTAGATCACCGTCGTCTGACGAATACATGTGGTGCGCCTGGCCACACCCAAGTCTCTGTTGCCAAACTTCACTAAATTAGGTACCTGTTAAAATATTTAAAATGAATCCACTGACTGTAAGTAACGGTTGCAAGCTCAACTACGAGGAATCACACTGCAGATGCTTATGCACGCGTCCTTGGTGTCTGTCAGGGAATGAACACATACGCATCAGCTGTGTACTTGTGTGTATTAGCTACAAGGACACTGGCAAGGATGCTGCACTAAAGTAGAGTGAGGCCGACAATGACACAGCAAAGGACTTTCAATGAGAGACTGACGTACGAGTGCATGCGGGTAAATGTCCTTGGGAGGCTGCGAGGGGGGTCACACGCCAGGCTGACAATGTCCCCGGTGAAATTTCACCGCACCACTTTCAGACTAACTTCTTTGCACTTTTTTGCTTCCCCTTTCTATACTTCTTTACGGTGCAGCTAGTGGTGACTGACCTCCACCTAGGGCGATATATAATGGGGTTCGCACTATAAGTGAACTAATGATGCGAACTATGGCAGCAAATTGCGGTTGGCGCCACGGAATCGCCACAAAGTCCACACGAGGAGAGACGCCGGATAAAAAACGGGATTTCAGCCGTTCACAACTATCTGTTTACCTGAACAAATGCAATCTAGCGAGGACGGTCACTGCCATTACCACTGACACAATGTCATTGACATTGTCAGTCAGACACAATGTCATTGACATTGTCAGTCAGTGGTGTCTGATCAGTAAGCGGACTTAACTGTCCGAAGTCGCACTGTTTCGCCCTCAGGATGAATTCCTCAGGAAAAAGTTGTGGGGAAAAACAGTTTAAAGAAATTGGACAGTTCTCCCTTAGGCTTTTCTGATAACAACAAGTATTTTAAGAAGAACAGGCTTTCTAGAAGGCAACTAACTAAACGCGACTCAAAGGTCCTCATGATTTCCTCGCGCATTTAGTGGGACGTATGCTTTTAATTAAACTTGTGAAATGTAATGAATAAAATAAAGTTGTCTTCATTTTAGCGCATCAGTAGGTTGGGTTAAAAGGCGTCTCTGGGCATCGATTCGGGTGTACAATGGGAATTGGGTCGGAGGAAGGGGTGGTGGATGGACACAAACTCACCTTGCTGTTCAATGCGTTCATTGCTTGGGTCTGTCCAGCTGACGAATGCTACTGCGAACCAATTACCGATCTGAGGTCCCTCCACAGTGATGCGTTGCTGAGCTTCATCCGATTTAAACTGCATCTCGTACTTCCTGAATCTGAATTATAAGAGAAGAAACGTTTATGAAAAATCAGGTTTTTCATTCTTCAAGGATTTCGAAATCCCTGCATTTAGAAGTCCTTGAAGAAGTGAATAACGGATTAGGTAATGAAAGATGTGTAATGATGTTCTCATCCTCATTAATAGGAAATTTAAAGAATCCTCACTTTCAACTTAACACGTCCACTTTTCATAACAAGTGTACAGGCAATGTAAATGCGCCTCATTTGTAGAAATATTTAAAATGACAAAATGGGCTTGTCCACTTCACCTTTAGTGGGCCTCTAATCGAAACTTCATTAAGGTAAGGATATAAAATATTATATCAGTCTGTCACCAAAGCTGTTATATTTTCCACATCAGATAAACGTCAAACGTCACACGTCAAATGAAGAAGCGTGTCCTTTGCTTAATACGTTGATCACAATATGGACGAGAATACGCGACCCTATTTTGTCCCTGTATCTCATGCGACTTTCTACGATGTCTTTGTGCGATATTAATAATCTTTGGCAAAAATGGTTTGAACAGTGTATGATATTTTATTATCAAATTTTGCCACCATATCTCAATCGGATGGGTTTTTATAACGCTAGGATGTATAAAATAGTAGGCGTGTTCTTTTTTCGATTTTCAGAATAAGAAAAATATGCGGCGCCTATTAAACTTGGTCACTGTATCTCCGCTGATGGATCAATAATACGCTTTGAAGTGTAAAATTCTGTTTTAAAAAATTTTGTGCTTTCTATCCGATTCCATCATATTTTGTGAAAAGTCTTGCCCTGGCGAGGACTTCTAATCACATTTGGTTACCAAGTCGGATGGCTATTCTTGACATTTTGATCAAATTTGAATGTTTTTGTTGTAGAAAAAGTCATTCGATTTCGCCCATTTTCACTAGTGAGGAGACTCGGATGTTTGTAGGTACGTACCAAATTACACTTCGTCAAAAAATCTTATTGCCTTCTCAAGTTGTTGTTTAATCCGACGGACATACGGCCACATGGAGATGACACTGAGTAAGAATATATACTTTTTCGCAAAATTAACATACTCTACATGTACCTGGACAATATAAGAGAAAATTTTGCAAAAAATACTAAACTTGGTGCAAGAAATTTGATCCTCTTGCGATGCAGTTGGCATTTTGCTGTAACTAGAATATAGAATAGAAAGGCGCCAGGTATGTAAACGTCTGCCCATAATCTCATAAATTTTTAGACTATAGTTATCAAATTTTGGGCAACATATGCTGCTGAAAATAGGAGGCACTGCACGAACGCACGCGATACCGATTGAGATCTTGTAACGAATATTAATAGTAAGATATCGTATATTAATGCAAAAGTTTTTACTGAAAATGGGCTAAATCGGACAAAGGACGTGTCCACACGTGATTAGCATGGTTGTGCGCATTTTCATTGTTGCTCACCTTTCGTCAGCGCTGAGGAAATTTCTGGGGAATGTTATGTTTTCGGGGCTTATCACAGGATAGCTGCCAGCCTTCAGGTGTAGCGTGACGTCACGAGGTTTGCAATTTCGTTCTGTGAAGGAAAATCAGTGGGTTAACAATGAAATATCCGTCGCGTCAATGTAAGGGTTTGACACTCACGAAAGGCACTTTTAGACTCCTCAAAGGCTTTGAAAGTGAAGAACGCCGTCCTAGTGTCGTGCGGCACGCGGAAGTGCAGGATGGACACGTCCTTGTAGGCGGTATACTTGAGCAGCGTGTTCGAAGGCAGCCGTACGACGAGTGTCTGGTCCTCCGGTATCTTCAGCTGGTCCATTTTCTCCTGCGGCAGTTCGTTGGCGAGGTAGTCGCCCTGCGACGACTGGTGGTGGACCTGAACACTGGCGTCACACCGGCTCTCGTATTGGCAGCCAACGACTACCAGCAGTGCGAGAGTTATCAGCAACCGTTCTTGCCGGCGGCACATGATCTCGATGGAAGTGGGGATCCCTGACGGCCTGTGTGGGTGCGACGGTGCCGGAGTTGCGGTCGGCGGGTGTGGTCGGTGGAAATGGTGTGCTTAGTCTAGAGCCCAACTCGGAGAGTCCTCGATATCGTGTTGCATCGAGGTGTGCGCACTGCAAATGCAATTAAAATTTAGCAGTTCAGCTGAGTGCATTAATTATTCAGTCTCAGTTCTATGTAATCCACGAACAATAATTATATGTAATCTTTTTGTCGCTAAAAAAGCCACTATAATCATTGCCATTCCTCGCCGTCGACAGACTTTTCGCACAACTCGCCATGTGTTCGTTTTGTTATTTTATTATTTTGTCATTTTGCGAATGTGGCTCTGGTGCTTTTGGCTAAAAATCGGTGGAGGCGTAACAGACCTGCAGATGGAACTGCTGCACCCTCAAAGCCGCTAAAAGACGGCTTTTAATTTAATCACTTCGAATTTCCTACTCAAAAAGGAAAGTTCTTTAAAGAAAATACTTTGGTTCTTCGAAATAAAACCTTCTTGGAAAGTCTGTTTGCAAACTTTTGTAAGAGATCCGTAAATTTGTATTAACAAGATGGCAAGTTATGTACTATATTTCGCTGACAAGTTGTTCTTCATTAATTTTGGATGATGCAATATCACATTCAACATCTTTCACAAAAATTAAGGGAACATTTACCTTAACCCAATAAACGAAATAACTTTTGGTATGTTATTTAATTACTTACAATCGGTGTTTACTTTGCAAGTTGAGGGGAAACTAGCTAAAATGTGAAGTACATGTGTTAGTATCAAATTAGTTTCGCATCGGCACCACGTCGAACTGAAGTCATACATACTCCTCATGAGACAAAACATGTAGCCATGTAGAAGTTGTTAGATTGAAAAGTGCTCTGCACGCAACTGTAAAAAATAACTGCGAACAATAACTCAAATGAAATCTACTACAGCTTTTTAAGGACATTCCCCGAAAACCGCTTCACCAATTTTGAACCATCATTGGAGATTCCGGAGATAAACTGCTTCACAATTATTCCTGAAGCCAGTGAAATGTGAAAACTGCGTGCCGAAGAGTGCCAAATCGTTTCTCTCAGTGGCGCGCTTAGAACCTTTTAACTTTACTTTAACGAGTGAGAGACGTAAAAGTCAAGCAGCCAGTTGGCTCGTGGCGTGACGGACGGTTGACGGTGTGGATTGACGACTGGTCTCGGTTGGCGGTGAACTTGGCAGCCAGTGAGGTAACCAAGTGCTAATATTTTCCCCCGACATTGTAGTCGTAACGACTGCAAGATGAAAAAGTTTATTCAGTACAACGTTTGCCGTGAGTGCCGTGCAGCCTTTATTTTCCTTAATTTCGATATGGGGCGCTGGCGAGCACCAAAGCAGAGCTTGGTCTTCACCGATTTTGGTGAAATTTAGAATACGCTCACAATTATCAGGGACGACACGACATTTCATCTTCCCGATACCTCATTTATTAGAAAGACCAGTTTGCAACAATAAAGAAGGCACCATGAGCTTTCCGGTGCAGCTCCAGCTCACTAGAGCCAAAAGCGGACAGTGACCTTGTATGCCGGAATTATTTCAAACGAATATGGAAGGCGACGCGCAAATTGCGAAAACCTCTTCTGTATATTTCCAGGAATTTATATTAAACGCATAACAAGAACGCCACAAGATGCTGCAATTCTCACGAAAACTCTCACAAAAGCAATAAAATACACCAATCCACCAAGATCTCTTACGAGATCGACTCTATCAAAGAATTTACCGGCAGCAACGTAATGCTGCTGCCGAAAAATGCGTTCTCCCCGCCATAAGTGCCCGTCATAACCTCACGTTTTCCAAAATCTTAATTTAACGAACTCAAACACCATAAATTGAGGGAGAAATATCTGCCAGAAAGTCGTAAAAATCATTGACACTATTTACTTGGCAGTAAATAAGCAGCGGCAGTGCCTAAATTTAGTACAAATAGTCGTATAAAAGCTCGATTGGTACTTTGGGGAGCCCCACAGATGGCGTCAAAGAGTCTAGAGTGTCCATTCCAATGAGTCTCCTACCCGGGTTACTACCTAACGAATCCAATTTAAAAAACTTGAATGAAAGCATTTTCCAATATATGTTTCTTATTTTTTAAGACAGTTTTTATCTACTGAAATGCGAGTTCTTGCTGTCGCTGCATTTACAGTTTTTAATTTCCATAATTGAAAGCTTTACGAGAGTAAGGATTAAAATAAAAACTTTTAATCAACTCGGGCGAAAGATTCGCGAGATTTTCGCTTGATGGAAGAGCTGTCTGAATATTCATTAGACCGAGTGAATGGCAGAACCCCATCTTGAACGACTGCAGTTGGACGGAGCTGCAGCGAATCCATCCTACATCTCTAGACCGAGCGACGGCAAGGTTGTTGCAGCAGCCGGAAAGAAGTGCGGAAACGTGATGGAAATCGTAAGCAAAGGGTTTAGATGTTTTTAATTTACTCAATGGGATTGCGTTTCCTAAGTTGTGTGGGAGCAGATGGGTGGCGCCGCCAACAATGATCTTGCAGAAGTTTCCGGCAGCAGTCGTTATTAAAATGATGTCAGTCTGGCGGCACAGAGGACGGTAGTTCGGCGGGAAGCAGATTGTTGTCGAGAACGCTTGCCATCTGCATATCAACCTGCACCGCAAATGAAAGACGCAGCGATGCGAGTGCTTAAAATTGCAGAGCTTCTTTTTACCACCAACACGACTAACAAACGAAAGGGGACTGGTTGAATGAGTATATAAGACGTCCATATGTGGCACTCACTCCTCAATTTATCATTGCGTCCTCGATGCGTTCCCTTCAGTTAATTTTGCCAAATGACGCTCATAACAGTCAAAGTCTGAAGTGCGGGCGGCGAAGTGAAAACAAAGCGGCTTCAAGCCCGAAGACCCAAATCGCATTCAGTTCAAAAGAATTCATTATTAATGCTACTGAACCTTTGTTTTGGCTGCCTAGAACACGGACGGTGACTGGATCAATTGGCGCGCGACCAGCATTTATTCCGGTCAGTAGTGGCATCAGGGGAAGCGACTAAATGGACAGACACGACCCGCAGGGGGTGGGGGCGAATTTTATGTGTCGTTAACGCCAGAATCACCGTAATAACACGAAAAAATGTAACCATGGCTAATTTAACCTCGGCAGGGACAACCACAACGACTAAACGACTGTCGCGACGATAGAGTGAACGGAAGCGGAGTAACAAAACGCAATCAGTGAAAACCGGGGATTAAAAGGTTGTTAAAAGTTATCATAGAATGGAATTTCCTACTCACGTGTCCTCTTTGGAAATGTTTGCTCGTCGTTAGGATTAACTTTAGTAGGTGGCTGCCACTAAAGTCCACAAATCAAAATTCCATTACTCGCCACCCAAGCAAAATCATGTCACAGTGAATCCCTTCTGCGCATCTAATCTTTACGTTTAAGAAGCTGGCAAAGATCGTAGAGTAACAGAAGTCTTTATAGCAATAAAAGTTTTTAAAGGCTCCTGTTTTTCGCTTCTGTTTTAGAAACGAAGATATCACCCGAAAGGGAGTTCCACACGTTTCTCATAGTTCGTATTGTAGTTTTATTTCGCGGTATTCTCCTCCAAACCTATCTCGCTGTTCCAAAAGATTAACCGCTTCGGACCCAGTTTTGACTTACCGTCACAGGTGCTTTTTATACTAAATAAGGAAAGGCTAGAACTCACTGTTTTTGTGTATATAGGAGATTCAACTTTTTGGAAGGATGCCCTAGGAAATGGTTCCTCTTGTGTTTGGTTGCTTTCAAATTCAGCGAACACAGATTTAGGTATTGAATTAGGTCGAGACCCATGAATTCCAGGACTGAAGGCCCTAGAACTTCTTTTTCTGGGCTACTGGTTATTTCTGAGTACTTTGTCTGACAATAATCTAGGGGTGGTTAATGCCCTAAGACCCCCTACAAGGGAAACCCACGTCCTTTGAGCAATTTTGAGCCAGGCATCAGCTGCGAGAGAGCATGACATGACAGTCCCTCACTTCCAACCTGTTAAACTCTTCACGTGCTTTCTTCACTCCAGCAGAGTTATGTTTATAATAACTGCCTTCGATTACTGCTTCTTGCGGAGGGGGTGAGTGCGAAGTTGCAGGCTTGTAGCCAGAACTTCACAAGGACTTGATTGGCAAAAGTCAGATATAAATATTCATTGACTTGAGCGAATTGTTTTGTAACTCGTCGTTTGTAAACATTTGTTTTTAACAAACTCATTTACAAGAGAGGAATTCAAGTACTTGTCACTTGGCGTTTGGGGTGGAGGCACTTGATAAACTCTGCATCTACGAACAAACTTCGAAAATCATAGATGGAAATGAGTGTCGCAGGACCAAACTAGAAAGAAGGCTGTGTTCTGCCAGACCAAAGTCTGAATACCCTACACCCGAGTAACTGAAAGAATTATAATTTCGCCACTTAACAACTTTTGTATAAGTAGGCGGACCACGCACATTTCGGGCAAATGTTTTTGTAATGTCTCTAGATACTGCTAGATAGGATTACGAACGTATTAATATTTTGAACCGTTTATGGGATATTGACAACTTTTGTATAAGTAGGCGGACCACTCCCATTTTACAAATTGTTAAAACCTGTAGATACCTCGTGATAAAATTTCGTGCTAATATCTTATACCGTTTACAAGATATTGACAACTTTTGTATGAGTGGGCGTGGTACGCCCATTTTTGGCAAGCTTATTGGTAATGCTTCCCTATATATCCTGATAAAACTACACCTCAATATCTTATACCGTTCATGAGATATTTCCAGATTTGTTATCAGTGGGCGTGGACCGCCCATTTTTTCTAACGTTTTAGTAATGGCGCTATATGTTCCGGAATAAAATTATACCTTAATATCTCACACGGTTTATGAAATATTCAGATTATACCATTTTTTGAAACGAGGTGCCTTTTCATTCCATATGTAAAGTAGGCGTGGCTGCTTACCGATCTCGCCCATTTTCAATCCCAAATAGTCCTACATAACAAAGAATATTTGTGCCAAACTTCATCGCGATATCTCTTTTCGTTCTCCCGTTGGGCAACTATTGTCGCAACTGACTTGTTTTCTGAACTGTTCCCCCTGAACTGATCCTCTTTCTCAAAGCAACCCTAACTGAGTTGGAGAAGTGATAAAGCAAACACGGCTATTATAGCAATCAGTATTTATAAGAATCCTGCTGTGTAGGACACGCGCAAAAGCAATTTTGAAATGTGTGCCTAAAGAAGTTTGGCCGCTTAATCAGCCTCCGTCCCGTGTACTCCTGAGTAAGGATTACTTTTCGGCGTAAATGTCTTGGAAGCGAGCGTATAAAATATTTATTTAAAAATCAGGAGCGCCATCTGGACTCGTTGTTTCGGTTACGTTGCAGTGCCCAGACCGAAACTCCAGAAAGCCTGGCAATTTTTTACCCGTCTCGGGTGCCCTGTTCCCCAACACCCTCTTGCTGCTTTCTGAAAACGCCATAGAGAACATGTGTCGCCGCATCCGTCGGAACGGCGGGGCGCACAGCAAAGTTTGACAGATTTGGAAAAAATTGAAGTCCCATTAAATTAAAATGAAAAAGGCTCCCTCCACTCACGTGAGCCACGTTCTGAGCAACGTGATTTATGATTTTCGCACACGACTCGAAGACACAGAAGTGGGATGGTAGCATCACTCCAAGCGTCAGATGTGACCTCCTCACAGGTCGGCGAATCTCTAAGCACGAGATCCAACGCTCCGTCCTCTTCGAATTAGAATGCAATCAGTTGCGACAATTTCAAACCAAAAAAGGGGACGGGATACTGGCAAAGAAAACAGTGGGTTCTTTACGTCTTCGTTGAAATTTATATCAGTGGATTTAAGATTGAAATGAATGTGCAACAACATTTTTGTTGAGTTTCCTCAGTAATTTCAATTTAATGACGAATTGCCAAAGTTTTTATCACAGACACTCTCCGGAAGTTTTCGAGTCCTTGGCGCGGTCGAAGTGTTCGTATATCAAATTTTTGATGGCGTTTAGAAAAGCGTTCTCTAAGCCACCTTTGCACCACCCACCCAATTTCGGTTTATTAGAATTTCGGCATAACGGCAGTTAAATCCAAAGTCCTTCCGCCTGTTGTTTGGAAGCAGAAGTGAGGCGAAATAACGCTCACCTTGCAAAGAAACGGTAGGGGAAATCGCGCTGTCAGGATGTGGAAATGAATGAATGAGACTGGGAACAGAACAACAGGACAATTCAATTTTATGCGGCTCGTGTGGCCAGCGGGACGGAGCGAAAGCGCAGACATGAATAAATGTCGAAAGCAAAGACTTTGCAACAAAACGCTGACCAGCGTAAAAACCAGTGCATTCAAGACTTCCTCTGACACCGGAAACGAAGCCATGTGTCTGCAGCAAGTGGTCCCCACGGCCGGCATCCACTCCGGAACCCGCAACACTTGGAACTGTCTGAGTCACCTAACTAATGGCTTCAGATATTACCGTTAATATACGTACTTCTTTCCGCAGTTTTACTTTCATTTAAAAAATGATAATAAAATCGGTGGAAAGTCATGAATCGGCTTCCTCGGTTGGCGAGAAAGGACCTGATCTGGAGGATAATGAAGGAAAGGACTAGATCTGGAGGATAATGAAAATGTTGGACTGAATCCGACTTTTCTACACCTCTACCACAAGTGCTTCAGGAAATTCAAATTCGTTCACAAGGTTTCAATCAGATTTTGGAAAATTCCGCATTGTCTTCGATGGGAGTTTGTACGAAGCATGCGAAGAGCGCGGCTCGGTTTAACCGCCCTACTCAATACTTGAAACAACATTGAAATAAATTCATCAGGCTCCCGCTGGAACTCAGCCGCAATTTACAGTTGCAAGTTTTACAGCACTCATCCGACCCTGCCGGCACCTGTACTTCCTTCAAGTGCCGTCTCGCAAAAAGCGCTTCATTGGGTCGAGGGGAAGACTTCCGCCGCATCCTCCAGCCCCTCATTTTAATTCAAATGCATCGGCAAGATTGCCCCAAGTCCTTCCCAGCTGCTACCAGTCAATTTGCCTCTCTCGCTCCAGGTCCGTACGTATTGTTCGCTTTTAATTTTCGATTTGTACCATTTGTTTTGATTTCACCGACGTTGCTGGCTGCGCTGTGCTGGGTGTGTCTTTCAGAGCTCCGTTTTTATTTCCGTTTGCGCGAATTCGACCAGCACGTTAAAACTTTCCATTGTTTCTGCGACTCAGCCCCGGGTAGCCGACTTTTTGCTTGTTGCGATGCCACGTGGTGGTTGGCTGTACAGTTGGCTGAGCCAGCACTGTGTTGTTGCTGGAGGTGTATTGTTGTTTTTGTACTGTGGGTGTGCGAGCTCTAACAAGCGAGTGCATAAATTTGATGGATTGGAAGATAAGAAGTTGAAATTGTGTCGAAGGCAGTCAAGTTCTGCAAATATACTGTTGCAGAACCTAAAAACCTTTCCTCGCACTCCACTCAGTGGCTTCAGGACAGACAGGTCGGCCACCAGGCGAGGTCCATACCTGTTCGGAGCCGCTCTACCAGCGCGACAATTAATTAAATTAAGTTCGCGGCACCAGTACGTCGCAGACGAGACCACTTAACGTGGCAGCAGCGCCAGGAGCAACTTCTCAACGTACACGCGTGGACGGCGCGTGCTGGGGGTTTTGCTGCCATTCCGAGCGAATTCTTCTACTGCGTTGAACACCTCCTACATCTGGGCAGAATGTTCAGTCGTCCACAGCGTTATGTAGAACGGGAAAAACTTTACTCAAAATTTCCTGCAAATGTTCCGCGGACGGATTTGAAGTCTTTAATGGCGTTGAAGAGGAAACCAGGGAGCCACAGTTAAGTTTATCTAGCAAACACAAACCGCCTTTCAGAACAGAAACCCGGGTTCCAGACTCTGTTCGCATTCTTCCTCGGTGCCCACCATCCGTCGCCACCAGGACGCCAGCTGTCGTGGAGTCCTTTTTGCGGAGTCGCGAGCCTGCAGCCATCGCATTGCTAACAATGCGGGCAGATACTGAAAGCGCATTTCTTTGTTGCCTTTAATCAGGACTGAAAGAATCAACAGCCAGAAACCAGCTGCCTGGCTGGACACACTTGAGTGCGTCGCCTCCTCCGCTGAGCTTCCAAATGCAAACAAGGCCGAAAGGAACTCCGAAATAAATTCATCCAATTAATTTTGCTTGCGCTTCCAAGCTGATTTCAGTGTTCGCTCGACTGCCCAGCCCGAGATCCACTTAAGCGGCTCCGGCAGAGTCGCGTCTCAAACACCGCCCGAGGCACACGAGTGCCTAGACTGCATTCCAAGACGCTGGACACTCCGTTCTCCATTAAGAATACGGGGATCCAAGAGCGCACGAATTCCATCATCATTACGTCGTCTTGTCGTCTCCACTCGAGTCCTTCCGCGTCTTTCCGCGTCTTTCGACGCGATACGGCGGCCAACAGTCACGCTTTGTTTACTTTTACTGTCCTTTCTCTCAATTAGTAGTGCTTGAGCTTAATTTTTCGAATTCTTCGGATTCAAAACAGCGCCACCCCGGGAATCCGGCTGCCTTTGTTGTCTGCAGGCTGCGAATGCAACTTCTGCGAAACTCCTGCAGAAGTTCTTGCCGCATTTCTAAGGGTGTGGGAATCTTAATGAAATGTATGTGTAGAGAAATGTCTAGGGATCCCACCTAGGGGAGTTTTTTCTAAACCCAACTGCAACGGAATGTGTAAACGACGCCAGGAAGAACGCTTCAAAGGGAGGAGCAGTTAATGGAAGCTCGTAGAAACTCCTTTTTGCGGGCTTATTGTTATGCTAGGTCGAACGCTATTTCTGTTTTTATTTTTATACCCTACACCCGAAGGGATTGTAGGTTTATTCACTTTGTTCTTCCGCTTGCAACGCACTAAAGGAGGAAAATATATATATTCTAGTTTAGAACCACCACCTGAGTCGATTTAGCCATGTCCGTCCGTCTGTTTGCCTGTCTGTCGCCTGTCTGTCCGTCTGCCCGTCTGTTCGGCTGTCTGTCTGTCTGTCTGTCTGTGGAAATCACAATTACAGGAGAAGGAATAGAGGTATCGTCATGAAATTTGCTACAAATATTCTCTGTCATCGTAGACTTCTTCGAATTGAAAATGGGGAAAATCGAAGGACAGAAACAACGTTTACTGGAGAACGAGTATAAGTATCGTCATGAAATTCTGTACGAAAATTTCCTCTCGTGGATCTCACATTGAGAGCGAAAATGGGAAAATCGGGTCAGTGTCACACCTACTTTTTTAGCAAACATGAAGCATCCAATTTTAGGATTGAATTTCTCAGCTAGTAGTTCAGATAAATTTGTCAGGCAGTAATCCAATTCGCCCCGCTTTCGACTTATCCACCGTTCTATATTTGAGAGTACATGTCCATCGTCTCTTAGACAACTCGTTCCAACAACTCTGCCAATTTTGAGACTGTCCTCTCGTGGTTATATACTTCATCCACTTCGCTCGTTGAATAAAGCGCCTAGCTTCGTCTACCATTAAATCGACCCGCATCATAATTGCCAAGACAAAGTCGCTTCATTCGAAACTGTTCGATGCGCGTTGATGGAAGCAGAGGCGATCATCCACCATCACGCCGAGGTATTTAATTGCGCGCTGCGATTTTATTTTATGCTGACATTGCCAACGTTCAACTGTACGGTTTCGATCTCTTACATGTGTTTGCTAAATTGTTTGTCTGTTTGTTTGTTTGTTTCTTTGTTTCTTTGTCGTTATTACATTCAGTTGCAACTAAAAGCGATGGCAAAAGGTTTCTATAAAGTTTTCAAAACCTCCAATCGAAGCATTCATGTGAACGTCTCACGAAGGCTAACGTTTCACGCATTAAATCGAAAATGTTACTGCTGTATAAAGCGTGGGAGACGCCATTAGACTCCACTAGAAGCATGCTTCATATTTAAATCTTGCCTCCGTAAAGTTCGAGACGTTCTTGATGCTGAAACCTTGCTTCCAGAAGCGTGTGAGTTGCCTCGTTGCCAAGGTTGGGCTTCCACAACCCGTTGATATACGGATACCCATTTCTTAATTGTAAGAATCTCACTTTATTTGGCGACATTATTGAAAAAATAAAGAAAGTCGTTTGTGCTTCCAAAGTTTGCAAGATCGCAACATTTACATTTCCGAAAGAATGGAATTTTGAGCAATGAAAAATCTACTGCTTCCTTCGCACACCCGAAGGGAATCAGATTCAGCGTAAATTAATAAAAAGCCGTCGAAAGAATAGTCAATGATTTTGCATGCATGTGCAACATCATAATGTTTTTGTATAATGGAATAACATCTTTCGAAAAATTGGAGACTAAAGGATGAAGTGGAGATTGAAAGATGAAGAAATTGAGTGTATCTTTAATGATGGATTTGAACGGGCGTCTATCTGGCAACCTCCACAGCTTCCTCTTCTCTAACTTCCGTCGGACTTCGAACCAAGCTCAACATAATTCCTTCATTTCGCTCGACTCGAGCGACTGACTGCACTCTGCGGTGAACGCGTAACAAATTTGAAAGTGTTGCTGCTTTCGCGGAAGCGCGCAATCAGGCGGGTTTAGCCTTGCTGGAGTCCTGCATGGTTACTTAGTGTGTGCAGTGAGCGCACAACTGGCGCGGCACGCCATGGACAGCGTCGGGTGCGCCGAAGTCGCGCACTGGTACGAACTTCAAGGACAATAAAAACAAGTTAAATCTTCCCTGCCCTCATGTGTGCCGCCACCCTACTTCACGCAGGCTCAGCGGAGACGGCAGTTGATTCGGGTTGCCGGATGGACAAACAGGTGCCAGGGAACTAATTGTGGAACAGATAATGAGTGGATTTAAGAGCTGCTGGAATCGCCGGAAACTGACGTGGAGGGAAGTGCGTGCGTCTCCCACGCGGCGGTGAATATTGCATGAAATTTGTGGAGACGATTCTTAGCACTCGAATGCGGTCTTCTACACTATGTCAGGAATATTCTCTGGAGTCATGTGAGCTACTTGAAGTTTCAAAGTGTGTCACTGGGAAGGTCTTTGACACTCGTCTGTAGCTACAAGACTTAGCAAAAGAATCGGACGCAGTGGGAAGGAATTCTTGACCTCGTTTCGAATCGAATAAAAGAAGGTTACCTTCTTCCGTCAAACTCGATAAAAGAAGGTTACCTTCTTCCGTCAAACTCGATTAAAGAAGGTCACTTTCTTCCGACATCAGAGCAGCATTTTCCGGCCCAAACGGGGTCCAAAAGTTGCTTGATTTGTTTGTCAAAAGAAATTGAAATGCCGTTTGTATCGCGCAACCACAAGACACGCTGAGTGGCCGCAAGCAGGCCAGCACTGAACATCCTCGAGTACATGGAAGAAAGAGGAGGGACGAGTCTTATCCTCCCGAGCAGTCCCACCTTTATACTTCTGCAGGCCCAGAATCATAATTTATTATGATTGATGCGGCGCGGCGCAGATAAACGGCTGCCCGTTGTACGGAGTTGTGGCCGCGTCCACGAGCCGAGATAACGAAAGCCCAAGTTGGTCCGACGGCCAGAAGGGCGGAGGGTGGCGCTCAGAGGCGCACACGAAGGCGAACAACCGTTCGTTGCGGAAACGGAAATCGAGTGCGGGCAAAATTGAACTCGCTGCCGTCCGAGTGGAGTGGAAGCCATTAATTGCACGAATGCCAATCGAGGGAAGGCTAGGGCGCTCTCGACCAGGCGAAGTCATAATTTAAACAGTTTAACTCGATCGAAGATTCAGCTGTGAAAGATGTCGGAGGGAGAAGAGGAGGGTTAGTCCATTCAGCTGGAATGGAAAAATAAATGAGTGCTTTAAAGAGTATTGCAGCCTTCTGCAACGTTAAACTGAACTTGCCAATCTGCAAAAGGGGACACATTTAAGCACACCGTCGTATCGAGCTGCGACTCATGACGAGTCGCAACTTTTCTAATACATGTGACTGAATCGAAGAGTCGGCTTCGGCCGCCCCGTGAGTCCTCCAGGAGCTCATTTCACTAATGCACTCCTACTCAACAGTTCGGCCGTCTTAGTTGCTGCGGCTTTAAGCTTCAACATTCAACTTGAGGCGAACTTTGGAGTTGCTTTCTGTTTAATTTTGCAATAAATTCCGGCGGATTCCTCGCTCTGCTTTGACGACAAGTTAAAAACTAAAAGCTGCTTTCAGATCGCGCGTTACCTGGGCATCGCGGCGTGGACGGCGTGGAAGAGAAGCAGATGTAAGACTCGTCATAATATTGCAATTTCGTTGATTGGAAGATGCACGTCGCATGGAGTGCTTTTGTAGATCGAAAAGAAAAAGCTTCGGAAGCACATGTTCATCACGAGGAGAGGAAGGAGTTTGATGAGTAAGAAGCTAAAATCTACAGATCAATAAAGAAGTCTGTAAGGAGAAACGCACGAAGAAACGCTTTTTACATATAAGTAAAAGGAAAACTTCCTTTGTAAACATGTGTCTCACCGTAACATGATGTCATGCTGACACTAGAGGCTCATCTATCGTGTTAATCGCGGAATAGAGCCGCAAATCATTGGAAATGTCGTGAAAACGGGGGATGGCACTGCCAAGCAGCCGCAGTTGTCATTTAAGTGGAATTGATTTTCAGAAATAATGTTAATGGCATTCCTTTCAATTAGTTTTAAAAAAATCAAACGGGTAATTTTATAGCAATTTTCGAAAGAACCCAACTGATGGCCCGTAGTTTCACTCACCCTGAAATTAATTTTCTAGAATTTCTTAGCGTTGTTAAAGGGTAAATCGATCCATTCCATACCGCGGATACGAGAAAGATTTTCTATAAATTATTCAAGCGCCGCTTCGCCTCTGATGGTTTCAAAATAACACGTATTTAAAAAAACTAATCGGCGTACCACCCGTTTTTTTAACGAGAAGGATAACAAACAGATGTCCTGAGGGAGAATCGAACACGAAGTCATAGTCTTCCCATTAAGCCATCCAAATAATTTTCAGCACTTCAGAAATGCGTAATTTCTCGAATTGTGGGCACCGCTCTGAGTTATAAGCGAATTCGACGTTGTCAAATAAAGAAAATATATTTTCATGGATTACTCCATTGACAGTCAAACCAGAACATTCCATTTTAAGTACTTTGGAAAACTGCTCTTTACAAGTAGTTTTAAAGGGAATTGAAACTTCAAACACTAAATTTAAAGGTGGAAAAGTGCGGAATGAAATTTGAAGTGGCGTTTACACATCATATAAAGACGGTCATAATATAACTCCCTCTTTCATATACAAAAAATCAAATTCAGGATGCACAAACAGAGTAAATAAATAAACATGATATTGGAGACACCCGTAACACCAACTCGGTGCCCAGGAAAGGCCACTTTCACTGTATATAAGTAGAAATGCATAGGTGAACAACGGTGGACAGAAATTTCATTTTTGTTTTCAAGACCAATTTTCCCTTGGCTCAGATTAATTCCTGTTTTAATAAGACGAGTGGTCGGTGGGGGACGGCGCACGCTTTACACGGTCGCCACATCCTGCTGGGTTTCGTTCTCGCCTGAGCTTTGGTTGGATGGTGTCGGTCTCCGCTGGCAGGAAATCTGAATTTTCACATTTCGGACTCACCCAACGCGGTCAGAAGCAGAGTCGGAGGACAGTGAAAGCGGCATCAACGAATGTTTGACGGCAGATGTCCTCGAAACGATGTCGTCCGCAGTGTGAGCATGAATAATTTATGTCGCGCTCTGGTGTTGACTCCTCGGCACATGAACTGCCTCTGCATTACGGAGGCATTAAAACTGGAAGCTGACTGCAGCACCTCGGTTCGCAATGGAGTTGGCACCGCAAGAAAAAAGTTGGTGTCTCATGGAAAGCGCTAAGTTACTGCCTTCGAAGGATAGCAGTAAGCATGCAGCTTTAATCAAATGCTTTTTAAAATGTCAGATGGGTCAGTGGGCGTTTATCACCCAAAGACCGCAGCGCAAGCGCGACCGAGCGCATGGTACTTTCTGAGCGCTACGCTCCCTTCGGGGTGCATCAAGACAAGACGACGACATTGGCTACTCACGTCGGGACGAAGTCCACGTACTTGCAATTCGCACCTTTTGGCTGCAGGCTGAACAGGTATCGTGTCTCGGATTACGCTTATCGCGCCACGTTTAGCTCGCCTCAAACTGTCTTCTGCACAGCTGAGGTCGGAGAAGTGATAATCTGTACGTCACTCGCGCAGCTACGACAACCGTGGCGTCAGAAATGAAACTACGCATTTTTGTTTGAAATACAAGTGCTGCAAACGTTCTGGATCTCGCTCCCGCCAAATAACTGGATCCGGCGTCGTTGGGTTCAAACTTGTACTGACAACTCCGATCCGCAGCAATTCGGCTCGTGTGCTTCGACTCCGAGTGTGTTATCAGCCGAACGGCAACGACGGCTACCGGGTCAGGAGAACCTTAGATAGCCTTATCTTCACATGTGCGGAGCGGAGCGTAAAAGTGGCAGAAGTGGAGGGCACCGATGCAGATACGTTATTAATGCGGTTCTGCTGCTTTTGAGAAACGCGTTGCTATTCGGCCGCAATCTCTTGAATCCCACATGATGTAGAAAGCTTAAAATCTCCGGGGCAAAACTAACACAAATTAATTTATTAATTTTTATTAATTTATTTTTTTATTTAATTTATGAAATTATCTAAAAAGCTTCCACAACTTCCAACCCCCGAAGCTCCTGCACCTGATCATTAGTCAAGTTTACTGCGTACAGTGAGCCATTTTTGTTGGCGGGCACAGAAATGAATTTCAAGGAGGGTGCAGCGGACCCTCTTTATAAGCGAATGCTGATAAAGAGTATTCCAGCAGAAACTTACGTTCTTGTCCACACGTCGATTTCCGGGCTATCAGCAGATTATGACGCAGACCATGGAAGTCCCTTTCCTTTGTTGCGGTGGAGTATTGGAATCCTGTAAAGTTATGTCGCGCCACAGTGCGATCGTTGGCGTGTCGGGCAAGTTTTCTGCTTCAGCGTGAAAATTAAAAGATTTTCTTTGATCAGCATCGGGATGTAAAAGTGCCGATAAAAGCCGAAGTATTGTGAAGCGACGATTTCCTATTTAACTCTTTATATTCCTCCATTAATTTCCTTCCATTAATTTTCAGGACACTTCTTGTAAATATTTTTTTGTGTTAAGCTTTAGAAACCAACCATCTTTTATGGATTTTCGTGCGAAAATAAAAACAAAAAAATTGAAAGGTCTGGAAGCCTTCATACAATATATTTCAGATTTGCTTTTGCTTCGTGAGCGTCACTTCCTGAACCGATTTAGGCCTGTCCGTCCGCCCATCTGTCTGCCTGTCTGTTGTTGTATGTTCTTTGCTTTGTAGAGCAGTTTGGTATCGAAAAACGAGCAAAATCCGGCCATACTAATAATTAATAGCCGGATAAAAATAAATAATTACTTTTCATATCAAATGTACAGACGCTTTTTAAAAATATGAATATTTTGCTGTGGAGCTTCTGGCGACATATTTAATACATTATATACGAGCAGTTATAAGTAGTAATGCTATATATAATAATTATTTGCTATATGTAAAATGGTATATATAAAAATAAATTTTTAAATACCATGCTTTAGCGCGGACCAAAAAGTTTAAAATAATTTTTCCCCATCACATACAGATAGTCCTGAAAATTTGTAGCTATAAACTTTTAATAACTTTAAAAATACTTGAAAGATTTAAATCGAAAAACGTGGGGTGCATTCAACAGATAATTGATGCATGAAGAGTTCATCTAAGCCATTAACAATTTTATTGCAATGCAAATGATATGAACTTTTGTGTGAGTGAACGGCAGGTACTCTCTACGCTCCTTACCATTATCACAGACAAATAATATTATTTGTATTATATTATTAATATTACTGTGATATTATCCTGTGCCCCACGTTTTTCGTTTTAAATCTTACAAGTATTTTTTCATGTTTATTTCAGTTTCTCTTCACCTGAATTCTTAACCACGAAGCAATTTAGTTAATATAAAAACCGAAATGGTCGGAACTTTGTGTGTAAGGGCTATGAAACATTGGGCGTCGGTGGTCAGTTTATACCTAATATTGCATGGTCACCCATATTTAAGCTATGTTTAAAGTTTCAAGTCTGTAGCTCATCGGAAGTTAGTTTAAAATCAATTGCAAAATTTGTACCCAAACAGACAAGAAAGTGAGATAATAAAAACTTTCAAATAAACGTGTTCTACCCGTTTATATACCCTACATTTCGAAGGGAATTCTCACATTGTTCTTCCCTTTTTATTCTTATACGAGTACCATTTTTCAGACTTACATATAATTTTCAGAGAAAACGTTCTCTGCAACAAAATCTCCTCTGTTCAAATTATTCTCTAAATTTACAAACAGTTTCTATTGTCAAACCTTTTTATTCCGTTATCAAACCCAGTCCGTTTTAATATCAGACACTTATTATGAAAGGCGCCCTCAAAATGTATTCGGTTTACTTTTGAGGTACAGGTGGATGGAATCCAGTTTGTGGGTAGTTCAGTTCGTGCTTACTGAGTTCTCTCGACGCATCCTGGACGACACTTCGCCACAGTGGCTTTTAATTGCTCGGCGAGAAAACAAAATCTGAACTGCTCTCGTCTGCTTATTCAAACTTGGTCCAGTCAATTTAAATCGTGCCCGCAAAGTGACAAGCAAAGTTGAGCGAAGTTCGTGCCAACTCATCAACGTCTACGCCAGGCCGTGTAGTCTAGAAGCCGATGCTGGCTGCGTGAACATGGCTGGAGCGGGGAGTAAAACCCGAAACGGGGCCTCACATCCGTTTAGAAATGCTAAAAATCCGAAACCGATACATTCTTAAAAATTTATTTCGCAATTATTAACACAAAACCGATTTGCGATATTGGGACGAAGTTAGGGATTTTGTTGCTTTTTGTTAATTTAAATAGTTCATTCAAATTCATATTTCGCCCTTTTTAAAGAATTTGTGGCTTTTAAAGTATAAATATTTACTAAAACTACAATTTTAATAGTAAAAGCTTTAGCTGTTGACATGTTAAAAAGCTGTGTTGTTAATTATTACTTGGACACGATATCAAAGAACTAAACCAGATCTAAATCCATCGAGTTAAAATTTTTACAGTGAATAACCGTGTATGGAGGCTCCAAGTCCAAGTCCAAAGAATAAACACTGGCGCGTCACACCCATAGATAGTCCCGAATAGGATTTCCTCTTGAACAGAACAATGAGTATGAATAATCCATTCGATATGTAAGGCACATAAATGGGTGTTACACGCCTATTTTTATGTATAGCGTTACATAAAAATAGGCGTGTAATTAATTTATGTATAAGAGATCCAAACTGGCCTACATAAAAACGAGTCTAGGTGTCAAATGTCATTATTTATACCGATATCTTCGTTCGTTTTCCAGTAATCGTGGTTACCACGGACAGAGAGACAGACGGACAGAGAAACGGACAGACAGACGGATAGACAGGGCTAAATCGACTCGGAAGGCAAAAATATATATACTTTTCTATATCTCGTTTGTCTCCTTCCCTGCGTTACAAACGGAAGAATTATTCACTTTACTCTCCCGCCCTCTCCTTCGGTTGTAGGGTATAAAAATCGCTTACTTTTCAGCCCTGAGCCGACAGGGAACCTAATACGGCTCTGGTAGACGTGCTCCATGGCACTGCCGAGTGCTCTGCCCTGAGTTGCTGGATTCCATCACTTATTATCGCGCACTTAAACTAAATTACTGTGTTGTGTGCTTCCGGCGCGAAAAGGCACCTCAGCCGCAGCTCGTCGGATGCGAACGGCCAGCTCGAGAATTTTCACAGCAGCCGCGACAGCAACGCGAACCACAACAGCACTTTAAACAATAACTACAAAGACTGTTTTGAAACTGTTTTCTGGCGGGGGTGTGTGAGGAGGAGGAGGAGGAAGAGGAGTCGCCAACTCCGGCAGCGTTAATGAAATAGGGTCAGGCTGTGTTCGTGCCGATAAGGAACAGACCGCAAACACCACGACGGCGTAGGGAAGCCCACGAACAATAATTAGGACGACACTGAGTGGCAGTTTCCTGCACGGAAGCAGCGATCCGAGTGGATGTCCATTGTCCGCGAGTCGTCGTTGTTCGTCGTCAAACCCCTTTTGAAGCGATTTGGAAAATGCACCAAATCAAGAATATGAAATAACGGTCGTCATTAAAGAATTCCATTTTAAGAGCTTTTCTATTTCCAGGGTATGGAAAACGCAGTCTCAAGTCCCGGGAATTCCGCAAATCCGCGAATATCGGGAAGAAATACCTTCCTCTAAAATGCTACAATTAAATTTTTTTTACAATAAATTTTAGCACCTAGGCACGCTGATAATGTCAATTTTTATAAATTTTATAATATAATTTCCCCATTTATAAAAAATGGGGAAAAGATTAAATGCGCGAAATGATTCGGTGAAAATATCGACGACGGTATTTCGTACATGTTAAAAATTGTATTTTTTTTAACCACTGATTGAGAATTAGTAGTCTAAGTTGATAGTAGGTAATCGCATACTATTGCTACCAGAAATCGGTGGAATCGGACAGAGAGCACGCCTACTTTTATATAGTAAAGTTTTTATGTTGTGTGTTAATAAAAAGTCGACGCATTGAGATATTATCGACATTGACATACTATCGACGACTGTTTTCTGGAACTGTTGTAATATCGGCCCACCGTTTATGACTCCACCATGATATTAATAACTTTCGTGGCAACTCGAAGGTAAAAAATTACAAAGTCAGAAGAGTGCTTCGGATCTGTCAGTGAACTCAACGGGCCAGACAGCCAGCTTTAAGTTACAGTAACTAACGCTCACGAACATGCATCATCCGAGCAGTTGTAGAGCGTCCTTCACGTGCAGCAGGCAAGTGCATGGGGTCTGGTCGTCGGCGCTCCGCTCGGGCCCGCGTCCTCCCCCGCTGTGTCATAAAGTGCAGCTTAAGTTATGACTTCATTTTGACAAAACTTTTGCGAAACTTTGGAACTCCTCTCCTTGTTTGCGTTCAGCAACACCGAGGAAGGATTGCTGGCAACGCAGGACTGCGTCCCGCCTCCCAGCAGGAGGTAGCGAATTTTAAATATGCGTTTTTGAGCTCTGTTTGATTTGCCGAAACTTTAGTTGGATGGTGTGTTCAGATATGTTGTTAGAAATGGAGGTTCGTTAGAGCTTCGCACTGCTCATGACGAGGGAGAGCAAAGAGTTGATTGGGACTACGGCTGGTTAAGGTGCAGACATGGACTCGTTCGCTGAGAGTATTTAACCTGTATGGTTGCGAGTAATTTGAGAGGATTCGCGTTTAAACGCTCATTTAATTAGCGAGTTCCTCGGAGTGTACTGCGGTCTGCACCTTGTGCGCCTTTAGAATTCGTAGGTTGAGGCATCGCAGATTAAGAAACACCCACAAATAACGAACGGATTTCCATCGCCAATAAATTGTACACTCTTTTGGGCTGTAGAAGGGATGATCAGATGAGCTCACCTCCGTGAATAATATGATAACGTTAACTTTTAAAATCACTTGAGTTCAAAGCCGATCAAACGGCCCGACCACGCCTGTTATGTTTGGAACTGAGCATTGAATCTAACGTGTTGGAGGAGACGTATTTAAATAAATTGAGGAGAGGCGTTGGGAAGGCAGGTTCCTAAGCGTTTACTGTTGCAGAACGCGTTAAACTTTTGCTTGACTTACCTTTACTTGACTCGCTTTTGCTTGACTTGCTGAGCAGGCACTGAAAAGGTGTTCGCGTGCTCCTCCGCCTTATATCAAGTAACGACTGCCAGTGCATCGTGCACTGGCGACTACTGGTTACGTGCGCAACAGCGACCATCGATGAAGCCAGCGTTTATTGCCAACCGCATATTGTTCACTTAGCGTTGGTTGTTATTACAGCTGTTGTTGCAAGACCGCGAATACCTGGAATCTCTGCTTCTCTGCGCAAGCAAACGGTGCGCTAAGAACAAAATTGTACGAGGTGACTAATGCGGAGCGCACTCTCTCTGGAGAGAGAGAGAGTTTTGTTCTAATATTGTCCGCTCTAGTCTCACCGGGTTCTAGCTGCGTGCATCTCGCGGGGGAGTCAGTTGTTTATATGTCGACAACACGGAACCAAGACAAGAGTTGCATGAGAAGAGTCCTGCATATGTGTGGGGTATCCTTTAAAATTAAAGGTGCGACTCATTATGTTGTCACACCTGCTAATTTTATGCCTTTTTATATCCCAAGTAGGTGTGCACAATTTTGCCCCAATCGGATTATTATGAACCTTGCCTCAGGGAGCTTAAAGTTACGAATCCTGCAGATTTTCTAGAAATTTACCATGGGCAAGTAACACAATTCAATAAATTTAGGGGCAATGATTTCATAGGTATGAAAAGCTCTGAGGATGCTGACTGGCCAAGAGAAGATTCTGGAGGCTCCCTTCACTTTTTCTTGGAGAAGTTCTGGAATAAATCTCAAGCTTAAATCTCGATTCCATAAAGCTCTCACAATTATATCAGTCCACCGGGTCTAAATCCAGAAAGTCATATGTATGCTAGGTAAGATCTCTCGAATGTTTCTAGGGATTTCGGGGAAATAAATCGGAGAAATAAAGACATCAGCGAGATGCCTCCACGTAGGAAATGATGTAGATCTCTTTGGCTTAGAGACAAAGGCTTGTAACCAGCAGGAATGAAGATATCGTCATCAGCTATTGGAGAATTTTTTTCTAGAGTCGAAAGCCTGTTGAAAATGTTTTCAAAGATTTCGATAGAGACCTAAAAAAAGAGAAGAGACTCCTGCAGTTATTTTCATTTATTATCTTTGGCTTTGGCAAAAACGTTGGCTTTGACTAGAATTGACACTAATTTCAACAAAACTTCCTCATGACTACGTCCGCGATTAAACTAGTGACACTGGCATAGTCATGCGTGTTGTGGACTGTCCCTTCAACAATAGTCTTTTCAAAGAATAGAGCGCCCGGAGCATGAAGCGGGTTTCTTGAATGAAACCACGAGTCGCAAATTTGACTCCCCTCGGGTGTGTACTACCCAAATAAATGCAGGCAAGTTCGATATTCTGGATATTTCTGGATAATCATCGCGGGAGTACTGCTTCTGTAATGACTTTGCAATTGTTTATAAGTAATAACTGGTGAGTATCACAGAAATTTATTGCTACTTATTGCAATTTATTGAATGTGGGTGGTATCGACGTCCATCACTCACGCTCACAGCAAAAGTATCGCGTCCCAGCAATATCCGAATTTAGTAGAGATAGTCCTACAAAATAGTGTGATTTTTTGTAAGAGTGCTATCGCAATTGCAGGGGAAAAACGAAATACAAATCACGCCTTGATCTTGCTTGTCACAACTGCGAGTGAATTCCCTTCTTTTCTCTCCTTCTTGCAGCCTCTCTTCGCGTTTATTTTTGAAGTTGTGAAGTTTCACGTCCCTGGTGGAGAGAGCACAGACCAACCTTTCATTCTCCTTCATGTCAAAATCCTGGGTCTTCATAATGTTCATAGCATTTTCGTGAATGGTATCAAGAAGATCGTCGAACCTTCCCGTGAAAGAATATTATATCCCACATCTATTTGTTTCTTCGAGAGGCGCTTGGTAAATGTGGACAGTTGTGTATTTCGGAATATAATTTCATGTTGCTAGATTCATCGAGTGTCTTCGAAGTTGCATTCTTACCGAGTGACTTTTTAAAATTTTCCAGAAGGATACACGGCGTGTTTGGTATAAAAATTGTTATACGCTTTTCGAAGCCGAACTGCGCCATGAGACAACGACTATTTGTGCTAAGTTGCATCGTAATCTTGGTCGATTTCGAACATATCTTTCGTATCTATGAAGCAGACCGACAATCTAGTGGAAGAACAGAGGGTCGGACAGCGGCCGTCATGCAGGCAGACGAACAGCGCCAAATCGAGTGACGTGATGGTCATTGAGAGTACATAGACTATTTCACTGAGTTATAGAAGGGGAACTAGTTCAACATGCCCTCTTCCATCAGGTTTAGGGAGTATCCCCAAAAAACTGAGAGCTTTGCGCAAAATAAACACGATATTGTTGATTCTTCTTTGGAATCACAATATATTGTTGGGAGTCATTGTAGCCAAAAGGCTGCTATTATTTGAAAAGAAAACTTTATGCACGGAACCAGATCGATGGTAACGATTAGGATGGCCTCATGCAGTGGAAAAAATCGAGACTTGGATGTTAACATGTTAAAATAGACGTTCTGTTGCCTGCCAATGGTTCTTGTCAAACAAAACGGCAAAATTGCCGTTAATGTGTTGTGCACTAACCGGTTCAACCTACAACGACCTCCGAACAGACGACATTTTTTACCCATTCTATCACGGGGAAAACAGTGATTGCGCTCTCAGGCACTCTGTGACAACAAGAAAAAAATTCGACGCATGCATCAAGCGTCACCGTGTTACATGCACCCTAATAATTTAGCGACAGATACTAAGAACTTTCGTTCCACAGAGCTTATGTTCCACAAACAAGATCGCTAAACCGGAGTTCGTGCGCGGCAGAGAGAGACGATATTTTGCTCTTTGCGCTCACGTCTTTCACTTAATGAAATACGTCAGAGCAGGTTCGCTGCTTGGCCACACAAAACAAGTCTTTCGTTTCTTCAGTGCTGTACGTCTACAATCGTTAGTTAGTCGCGAGACGGCCGCACGTCGAGTCTGGTCGGAAATCGAGAAGGGCGTTAAATCGTTGCGAACGCGAGTGAAAGGTTGCACCAACAATTTCACAGCTTTTGATTGATTTTGAAGACAGAAATCGAAGCAAAGTCGGTTAATTCGTGCCAAAATCATTTGTATCCTGAATTCCGCGGTTTCGTGTCCGCAGTGTTTCAAAGTGGAATCGCAAACAGAGTAAGCAACCGGATGTGACCAATAAAAATGCGGTTTCGTCACTGCATTAAACGCTGCGTATTCACTGCGCACACACACACATGCACACGGGTGCTTTTAACCAAGCTCATCACTATGCAGCAGCAGAACAAATTTGTTAGTGGCAACCTAAACCCTGCTCGGTGCCGTGCCGCGTAGCGGTGTGCAGAGCGGTCGCAGTTGCGCCATCAGTCGTGCAAAAAGAAAAGAGAAATCTTGGCAGCTGCGGCCTACTGTGCGGAGGCAAAAGAAAAGCCAGCTCGCGGCTGGAAAACCTCACAACGTATTCGGACGGGACTGGTGGCAGCAACTAGGCGGCGATTCCCTGCTCCCCGGCTGGTTCTGCTCTCACAGGTGACGCCGCTGTTTACATTTGGCTGGCCGTCAGCAGCATTTGAAGCGTGGAATTCAGTGAAGGGCAGCGTAATGAAAACTTGTGCTGCTTAATTTATCTGGAGTACGGGAGGTACGGCTTTGAGGTCCAGAATAAATATGGCAAAAGCTGCAGTCAACACTTGTAACCCTGGAAGCTCGATTGTCTCCCAAGCCCATATTTATCTCCCGCCCCGCTTCTTAAGTCGTGCTTGAGTCACATTATTACGTAATCTCTGCTGACGGTTCTTGAAACGAATTACGAATTTCCGCCGCCCCTCGTCAATTTTTGTGTGTGTGGACAAACCAGTTTCGGCGATGTGCCTTCTTCAGTCTCTTTCCTCGTTGAAATTACTCTTTCCTGCTGGTTGAAATGACTTGCGTGGGCTTGTGTCTGGAATCATATTTGGCAACGGGAGGGTGAAGGGATTTCTGTATGCATGGACAGACATTAAATGACTTGTTAGCAGCGAAAAAAGCGTTTACTTGTTGGGAGTAGAATTGCATATACCGTCACAAAGACGTGGATGAGGAAAATTTGATGAGGAAGCACCTCAAGGCGGTTATTGTTGAAACACATGAACCTTTCGCAAAAGAAGGTGCGGATCTTCAATTGCCAGGCTTGGCTGAGGATCGATCATAGGCTTTTGTAGTTGGAAGTTCCGTCAGCTTGCGTATTTTCATCTACCTGCTTTACACAGTTACAAACTGGCAAGTTCCAAACTTCACTTTCTGCGTCCTTGAAAGAATTCGTGAGACTCTTACGGCGAACTGCGGAGACGTGAGCAACTCATTTCCCGAAGCTTGGCGTGTGTGGCGTATTTGGTCTTACTGTCGCTGCCCTGTTTTCGAATGCCCCCTATAGGTTTGCTTTCGAATGGGAACTCGAAACCAATTGAGTTGTTCCGCTTCCATACATAGAAGCGACTTTCGGTTTCACTTTTCAGTGCGGAAGCGTTCGATCAGCTGTTGCTGGCGTGGTTTGAGAAAGCGGCCCAACCATTAAACTTCGCACACTCGCCATATCACTCACGATGGCTTGAGAGTATTGGTTTCCCTCGTACTGCCAGGTTGCAACCGCACGGAAAGCTGCACTTCATTAATTTCGAATGAAGGGTGCGAATGAAGGGTGCGAGTGCGCGCAAAACGCACACAATCGTGCGCTTTCGGCTCTAAACGCACACTGGCTGCACGCTGTTCGAGCTGATTTAGGACCAGCAACTGCACCTTCACCAGGCTCAATCAGCAACTGAGACTGTACTGGAGTGTCGGTCAGATTGAGACCTCACTGACCTTTGTTGCCTTGATGTAGGCGTCGCGAGACGTAGTTGTAGTCACTGCTGTTGCCGTTACTGGCTCATGAAAGGGTGCTACCAACAGACACGCAACCGAATCGTGAGGGCGGCTGCAGTTGCTGAGCACCTCGGTTGAAATGCAGCCCAGGGCTACCGATAGACTGAATTAGGAGTCAGCGAATGAGTGCAGTCACCTTGTGACCAGAGCAGTTCGCATGAGGCAGGAATTGCAGTTCTTGTGATTTGCGGCTTAGCGAGCGACAGGTGACTTCTAATGAATTCGGTCGCTGACATCGTCTTTCCGGAATTCAAATGCAGACGTATGTGAAATAACTTTTGCTAATGTTAGTGTTGCGGGCGAGTATTAGTGACACAAAAGCGTGTTCGTGTGTGTGTGTGTGTAGTGACACTTAACGACTTTCGTTGTAATTAAATATTGGTTGCTTCCTCCAAGGACCGCAACGGGTCACTGCTGGAGGAGGAGGCGGAGAGTGTGAAGTCTGCGTCAGTAAATAATGGATTATTACAACCAACCAAAGCGAAGGACAGCCGCGAGGTTGCGATGGCAACCGCCGAGGAGCAGCTTGTTTCTGGCATTCATTGCGGTTGGAGCGACAGCCGGCCTCATTATTAGACCAGGTAAGTCGGGGAAGGGTTTCTGCTGTTTTTGTGTTTGCTGCGGTTGTTCGGCTGGTGCAGCCAGTTAATGTCCTCGGTGTCACAGCCTGCTGCATCGCCATAGATTGTGTTGGATGCGCTACGAGCGCAAGTCGCACGTTTGCACGTGATGCCGCGTCGTGATTTATTAGCGGACATGGCCTCGCGACAAGTGGTTGCAGTATTTTCAAATTTTATAAACGAGCTCAATTCGCCGAATGGCGGTCAGAAGTCGCAGTCGCAGTCGCTGACGTCTCTTTTGGTGCGTCGTCGTTGTGGCCACAAAATGCAGCTCATTGAGCTCGGCAGGTCGGGACGCTCCGACCTGTAATGCCGAAAAGCACTACATTGCAGCTGTTTTCGACGATATAACAAATTGGCCATCATAACGCCACACATCCTCGTCGTTTTTGAAACAGTTCCACTGACAGTTAGGTCCTCCATACAGGACCGAACCCTCGCGGTTCGCTGTTCAGCAGGTTCGATAAGTGTTGACTTGATTCCATTGTAGTCTCGAGACCTTCAGTTGTTCTTCAGGTTTCAGCTATTTCTTGAGTCAACTTTGAAGAAGAAGTTATTTTATTCAGAGTATAACTTCCAATAACGAAGTTGCAGTGCTTCGCTGACAGGCGGTTATTCTGTTGTTTCCGTCTCCCGAAACTTATTTAGGTCATACAAGGTCCGTATTTAACACACGTACCGATTCCGTCAATTGGAGTGGCGCTGAAGTTAAAACACGGCGAACACTGAATGCAAGCTGAGAAGAATCCATCTTAGGAGGGTAGGAGGGTGCAAACCGCCAGGAAGGCGTGAAATTAGAAGATGGATCGGGAAAGTTTCTCTCGCGAGTAGTGAGTGTGGAGTCAGCTGGATGTTTTCTTTTGAGTACACGGCCTGAGTTCGTCTGTCCGAGCAATTGTTTCGCGCGACTTGCTTTTATTTTTGGCGCCTGCATGTCGACCTGCCAGCTAGTTGGTGAAAAACTTTGACTGCAACTGATTTCGCGAAACTAGGAGCTGCAGGGACAACGAGGGCGAAGGGTTATGCAAGTGGATGCCGCATGCTGAGTGACGTCGAAACCAAGAGAGACGACGGCGAGGCTGCACAAAACGCGGACATGCTTTGGGGAAACTCGCCCGGTAGACAGAACTCGCAGCTGAGGTGGGCGGTCAAGACAGTCGTCCGTATCGTATACAGCTTCGATAGCTAACACACAGAGTTACAGCCTCGCACACACTCATAAAACCCTTCATTGCCGCCAGAAGTCCTTTCTGGACGCTCTTTGGAAGCAACAGCGAGCCTTCAGCTCCTGTAGGCAGTTTGGGGCGGCTTGTGGGCGGCGCGCGGCAATCTGTTCCAATTGTGTGCGGTGCTGAAGAGTGTCGCAAGTGCGGGCATAAGAATTAATTTGCTCTAATTTTTGCCTGGCCCAGATTGCAACATCGCGTTTTATGTCTTGCAGGCGAGTCTCGCGGTACTCATTGCTTGGCGGCAGAATATGATCGCGCCAGAAACTTCAGACTACGCATTGGAAAGTAATTTTGAATGCTTAAAAAATAATTAATTCGAACGCATAAAGTGGAAATGTAAAAATGAAAACTTCGAAGTGGTCGTTTTCCTAAAAAGCATTAAATTAAAATAAATATTCTGATAAGGATGGAATGTGGTTTCGCAGGCGCTGTAAAAGGATTTTATCTCCCATAAACAATATAAAATTAGGGTAAAGATTCCCTGAAGAAGCCCTGTTCACCTCTGCATGCTTCCTTCGTACGTAAAGTCTGACCTGGAGTCCTGGAATTAAGCGATGAACTGAAAACAGAACTGAGGTTCCACTCATTATCATTCGCTCGCCCCCTAACCCTGATAGAATTTACCAAAATGAATGACCGTAGCCCGGCGAGGGAGGATATGAATGTTCGATCCGTCGAAAAAGATTTTGAAATATTTTCGATAAAATTTGCTTGGCTAACAAATTAAACCAGCTCTTCTACGAAGTCCCGAATCAGTTGCGGAAGTCCTTGAATTCCTATTTGCTGCTCATTCGAAGCCCTGTGTGCGTGGGACTCCTGCGTCTCTCACTCAGATCGCCAGTGGTCTTGCCTGGCAACGTAGTGAAGGAATAGAAGGAGACACGACCGTGTAGGGGGCGTAATATGATTGCTGCAAACAATGTTTTTTTAACTTTTAGGCCCCGTATTTCTGTTGTAGTGCGTCCGTCCGACTTAAAAGTTCCACGAATGTCCATCGGGAGGCCGTAACAGCTGCTGATAGCAAAGATCTGCTCATTGAAAGCACGAAACGCTCGCCGCCAGCACGCCTTTGGGACGCCCACGTGTCGTTCCCACAATGCGCATCCTTTCGTTCCGTGGCGCCTCCTCTGCGAATACGCTTCAGGTTCAGTGCTGGTGAGTGGGGTAGGAGGCCAAGAAGTGCCCTCTGGGAAGCAGAGCAGCTATTAATTAGTTGGGTTTGTTGTGAGGTTAGTCGTCGCTGCTTGTGCCGAGACCGAAAAATTTGTATTTTATCGAGCGAAAGGTGTCTTGTTGTCGAAACAATAAGTCCAAACTTGGCCACAAAAGCTAACGCAATGCAAACAAAGGTCCTTTCAATTTCCTCTCTTGGGGGGGAGACCAATTCAAGCCCCAAATGAGGATGATTAATGGGGTGCGTGAGCAGGCCTGCAACGTTAGTGATTTTGGCGGGACCAGTAATTTTTAAGCGTTTCGATTGCACGTAAACACGTTCCTAGCGTTCCAAGTGCTGCAATGGAAAACTAAACGGATTCGCATAATCGTGGCATCTTATAAACAACGTAAAGATCGGACCATTGCTGGGTTATAAAGGGTTTTGTAGAAAATAACAATTCACGTAGTAGCTATCTGAAGGGTGTTTACGCGGGAATTTTGAAGGGAAGGACGCATTAAAATTTTTGTATTTTGTCGTCTTCTCACAAACCGAGTTTTCAAACATTTTCACGCGCTGATTCCACCTTGCGAAATTGTTGAATGGACGATTTTTGAATAAACGAATGGAAAATCATCGAATAAAACTGTCGAATTAAGGAAGGAATTTTTTTCAACTGCCAAATAACTATCTAGAAATCGATTCGCAATCTCTTTCTGCTCAGCATAAACGCTGTAGTGTGGTCTAGAGAACTCTAGTCTGCCGCTTGGCCCTCAAACTCTTTTCCTGGTGTCGTTCGCGAAAGCGCCCGTTGCCCTGTTGCCGACGGAGTGTCAATCCCGATGCTCAGTAGTCGCTTTTCAGTCTCAGCACTGAAGCGCCCTATTCTACCTCGAATTCGCCGTTGGTGGCGTTTGTCGCTTGCACTGGCGCAAACGGTTTCCCCGTTGTTGCCTCACATCCGGTCTTGCGCAACCTTAAAGCTCTGAAAGGATAAGTGCAGCGGAAGCGACCAGCAACCGGCGCAAGGCGAGGCGAGGAGAGGCGCTCGAATTGCGGTTAGAAACATCCATCGAGTACTCGCGGCCTTAATTTGCCGAGTCAGGTCTGCGCGCAAGGACGCCTGTGAGCTGCGATCCAAATGTGCTCACGGAGCGGAATTGATTAGCGCTGTTGACTGCTTCCGCCGCCAAGAGGACGTGTTTTTGCCGTTGCTGACGACGCCGACGGCTCCAAAACACCAGTGGGGTTCCACTGCTGTCGTGGCGCGAAGTCTGCGACGCGTGCTTCGTCCATTCATCTAAAACGAGTAATGAATTCATCAAATGCATAAAATAACAGTTTCCGCTGCATCCCTTGATGCTGCGGCATGCGGAGCGGCAGCGATGGAAACCCGCCAAATTGCCAGCGTCCCTGCAGTGGTTGGGACGGCGGCAGACAAACGCACAAACTCATAGTGCGCAATTAGGGATTAAGTTTCGTCGAAACTCCCGTGGAGCATGACGAAAACACATCCTTGTGCACTAAAATCCGCTGCCAGTTGACGAGGTGAGGAGAGCGCTGTGCTGGTAGGGGCGGACCTGCGTTCGAATGCATTAAAGTGGCAGCTGAAAAAGCAATGGGTGGCTTGTGCGAGGTACTACTTGTTCCAATTAAGCCAGGTGTGGAGCGGGTGCGGGAATTTAATAGCAGTACGTGACGTTCCAATGACAAGGGAATCGATGCCAAAATTTCACTGTATAATCGGGAAATGGGCTTCTTCGCCCAAACAGCTAGTATTCAAAATAGGCATCGAAAATAGGGAAAACTCTGTTTTAAGCAACCTGAAAACCCCGAGGAATCCATAAACGCTGCACTGCATGGACCACGCAGCAGAAAACCACTGCAGGGAACATTTTGTGGTGCGAAGCTATTTAAGACTTTCAACAAATGTTTCCAAACTTGTCGAGAATCGCTGAAACATAACTGTGCAGTTCAGGTCGCGTTTAAAACTGAGATACTCTGAACTCTAGCTAATTAATAATAAATTAATATAGCTTTAGGATTTAATTAATAAATTTGATAACTACAGACTCCACTTTTAATCTCCAAAATTCGGGACAAATTCTATATATCGCAGTTCGAAGATTTTTTTTCATAACAAAACGTTGCGTGTATGCCGCACTCAGTTCATCCGCACTCGTATAAAGTCTGTCGGTTCTGCGTTTGCTTTATGCGTCCGCGGGACTGCACGCTTTCTCTTCTTTTGTTTTCAATTCATTCTGCGGAGCGTTTGCCAAAATCTGCTGATGATGTGCACTGCTGGCAAGGCCAGCTTCTGTGTGCCGAATACAGCAGCTTAATTCTAGAGTAGTTATCTGACCCCGGAGTAGCTTAGCCAAGGACAAAGGAAAGGACAAACGAAACAATAGAAGCGATTTCAGCCTGGATTTCCTTTCTAACACTGATTAAATTTTTCGCAATTAAGACTTTAAATTCATAACCAAGGAGGTGAGCCTCGCCCGTTCGCTCCACCCTAATTCATCTTCCTGGGCCACATTTGCATTCATATCGATTGGAGTTCCTTTCCAAATTAGAATTTATTACCCAAACGGAGCCGCTCACATTTCTCCCCTCAACACTTTATGAAAATATATTTTCTGACAAAGAAAATGAAATATTGAGACTGATCAATAAAAGAGGAAAAACAAGAAGGTTTGCATTTCAATCTGAGTCCTTCATGCATTTATTACGAGAGCAGACAGCGGGGTGGTGGCCGCGAGAGAGGGTCCGGGTGCATTCCTGAAAGACCCCGCATCAATGTGCGAAAACTCGCAAACTCGCAAAAACAGAGGTGCGAAAAGCGCTCCGAATGAAAGGCAGTCGCTTCTGCTGCTGCGGATACTAGAGCTGCACCACTCGCGCCCTATTTCAGAGACACTTCGTCGATATCTCTTCGCCCCATCCAAGCCGCGCCTTGCGGTTGGCGGTACAGCGCCAGAGTTTCGATTCCGAGTGAAGCCGCGGGGCGACACGGCAGCCACCCACCCCACTGCTGGCGCGATTACTTTTATTGAAGTTCAAAGTGGAAAATTTGAATACGAGTACGAATCGTTAGAGTTCCTTAACGTCTCGTTGTCAGCACCCGTGCTTAATGCGCGCTGGAAATGCTGAGTGGAATGAATAATATTTTTATTTACTCGTCACTTTGAAGTCGGAAATTGATATCATGATTCAAACTAATATATGCGAACATATTAGTTTGAATGAATACAGATTGCAGAAAGAGATCTTCGGGATCCAGTTAGAAAAGTTTTGTTTCGCTACCCAAGTGAGGGAGACATTAGAAGCAACGGTTATGGAAGTAAACGAGTCAACGCAAATTGATCTATTGTGAATAGCTCTGGAGCACGACTGCAACCAACACTGAAATCGATATTTTGAAACCACTGCATTCACTCGTATGTTTTGAACACAAGCCGTTTATGTCGACATACGTATCACTTCGTGGAAGCAAAATATGAAACTAATTTTTTAAGTACGAAGTAGGTAGGAATTCTACAGCAGTTTTCTTCATTCGAATCATATTTCTAAGTGCGAAAAAACACTTTAAAAACAGAAACGTGATCACTAATTACTATAAGATTTGAACAATCATTGAAATTAAGAAATGTTTCATTAGTTTGTAAAGTTTTAATGTGTAAAAAATCCAGGATCATGAAAAAGAAAAGATTTTTGAGTTAAACATTTCCCGGGAAAATTAGAAGTTTTGCGGGGATCGGGAACTGAAATGTGGGGAGAATTCTCAGGATATCCCGGGAGTGACTTCGAACTACAACAAGTTACGGTGCTCACCATCGGTTGGAGAACTGCCATGACCTCGTTGTTTGTCGTTTGATGTACGATCGAGTTCAATAACTTAGGCAGTCGTGGTCTCACGCTACGTTGCAGACGTGTGGGTGGCCAAATTTTCTGACACAAGCGAGCGACTCACAACAGATCGCTTTGACCCTGAACCGGCAGCAATGAACGCCGGGGCGTCAAACTTACGTTACTTTGTAGAAAAATGTTTGCCATCATATGGCCATCTAATGGAAGTTGGTGAGACAACAGTTCGGTGTGGGAGCCGAGGCAGTTGAACGAACTGACATCCGAAGCGAAAACTTAGCCGAAACGTATGCGAGAAACTGTAAATGAACGAGCGACGCGATTGCCTGAATTTAAAAGTTGTTCCGAAACGGATTCCGCTTCCCACATTAGCCGGCCAAAAACAGGTCGCTGCAGGGCTAAAGCGCGACCAGTTACTATTCCAAATCAGCCCCTTGGGTCCAATCTAGGAAAGCGTGCGCGCCACTGCACGGTCGCATGGCGTGTGCAGCTGGAGGTGAGTTGAGATCGATAAACGGCAACAATTTCTGTTTTCTGAAGGCAGCGCTCCGACAAGAACAAAGAAACCTTGAACTTTCCATCAGGGACGCATCCACGTTGGCAATACGTCGTTTCACAAGGTTAAAGTGTGGCAGTGGTATTTCTCAATGGCTCCATTGCTGCTGTTTCAGGAAATACAATTTAATTGCGCAGCGATGGACAACAAAGAAGGTCTCTCAGATGAAATAAGAAGGTTCGTGTTCGCCAGCGACAGTACGGACTTACTAAGTCTTGAGGGCCTTCTTGAGACCTTTTTCGTCCAGAAATATTGTTAGTGTATTATGTAAAAAGCCATATGTTCGACTTGGTCTCTATAATTAATCCATTTTCGAACAATTTCTTCCAAGATTCGAATAGGTAAATTTCGGAGTTAACTTTAGCTAAAGTTTACATTTTAACCGACAGAATAACTCTTAATTTCCGATATCTACATCTACAATCTTAACTATTCTTGGGTGGACAGCTCTTCCCGAAGCTGCTCGGTTCGTCCTTGCTGCCCACATTGTCGCCACTGCGACAAAAGCAGCATTTCCTTCGAATTTCCTTCACCTTCATCCTTGGCGCGTTGCAGCCTTTCCGATTATTCGTTCCAATCCACATGGGGAACGCGGGTAAATGGGTAATTAAGCACCATACGTCTTGGAGTGAGATAGCAAAATTTGCTGAAAGCTGACGAGAGGAGTTGCCAGACCGTGGGAGAAAATCCCGTGGAAGAATTTTCTAATTATCCGGATTGAGGAATTTCATTGGATTTTTGATTACCTAGGGATTTGAGATTTTGACGAGGAATTTTTTAATTTTTTAATATTTGAGGAAGTTTTTTTACTATAATGAATTTAAGGATTCCCATGAATTTCAAATGCTTTTGGGATTTTTCCCACGGAATTTCAGATTTCATCGTGTTGAAATCACGATTACGGGAGAACGAAAAGATATGTCGCGATAATATTGAACACAAATATTCTTTGTTATGTAGAGCATTTTTAGATGGAAAATGGCCAAAATCGATCAAGAACCACGCCTATAATCCGAAGGTAAAGCCACATCTTTTTCAAAAGTGTTAAAAAGCGTATATCTTATAAACGATATGAGATACTAAGACGTAATTGTATTCCGGAGCATATAGCAACATTAATAAAATACTTGGAAAAATGGGCTTGGTCGGCCCACTTACGTAAAGGTTGACAACACGCGAATTTCTTAACGAAAATTACAATTTTGATTTATTCGTATAGAAAGAACAGAACTTTTTATATCTTTCCGGTTATATATAAAAAGGGCGCTATATATAAAATGGGCGTTAACACAAATTTGAATAACCTAAATTTCGAAGGGAATGTATATATTAATATTGTTTTTCTCTTCAGCCGCACAGGTAAAATTTTAATTTTAATTTTATTCCAGAAATGAGATGTAAACTACAACAGATTAAATAAATGAACACATGTTTATAAAATCCGATCAATTCTTTATTTTCTTATTAAAGTTTTTCAGACAATTAATTTATTGAAGGACTCACTGTATTACTGTGCTGTATAATATACTGCAAGGACATAAGTAGTTGTTCTTGTTATGTGTATGTATTTTGTTAAAGAATTTTTGCAATTAGTATGTCATCGATTCCTACGAATTGATAGACATGTATGTATGTATGTATGACTGTGTATGGATCTTGCTAAGGAGTTTTCAGAATTAGCGTATTAAAGCGAATTGAGGGGAGACGGAAGTTCCCTCTAACTAACATCATCTTACAACTCGCGGAAATTCGAATGAATATTTCAAAACAAGTAATAAAAAATCCCTTACAAAAAACACCTCAAACATTAAAAAAATTATAAATCCCCAGAAAATTAAAAATCCCATGAGAATGCTCAATCACCAAATAATTAAAAAATCCATCAAAAGGATGTTATCCATTTCTGGAAAAATCCCCATGATCATTTCATTTCTGGTAAACCACAGAGTCTGGCAACTATGCCCACCAGCCATCAGAAAATTTTCTATCCCACTCTAACACATACGCTTCTTATGGCGCCACGCGAGCACCACCACCACCACATTTACACGCGTTCCCCATATGAATTAGAAGCGGTCTTTGCACACTCCTTCGGCACGTCGCTTCAACATGCATCTTCTTCGTTCGCCGTCGAAATGTCTGTTTCTTTCATCACGTGTGGTGCTGCTGCTCTGTTCCCAACCCCCCCCCCCCCCCCATCCTTCACCAAAACGCTGCTCGGATTTGTCGTCTCGTCTTTTATGGCTCCCTCTGGAGCACGTCGAACCCTTGCAAATGCAAAGTGCGACCGAGTGAGAAGGTGAGAATCTGTATTCGCGTCGTGTGGCAGGCAACAGGTACACTGATTCCGCGTGCAGCCAGCACAAGGCGCACCAGGTTTTTCGCTGCTTTTACAGTTGCAACTGTTGCTTCAGCGACGTGGAAGATTGCAGTTCAGCAGCAGCAAGGACGATTTCCCTTTTCGCCTGAGGTAGCAGAGTTGAGCCCTCAGACTTCATACAGTATTCGTGTCTGACCAGTTTGTGTTCACACTGGAGCAGCAATTTCACTTTCTAGAAGAAGTAAACACTCTACATGAAACCCGACGAGGTCGAATATTAACTCGCGTGAGTCTCTTGCATTCACTTACGTAGCGAGAAGTATTTTCTCTCCCCCTTTAAAATCCACGAAAATTCGGCACTCGCCGTACTGTGTGGCGCGACCGAAGGCTGCAATTTCCTTATTCATTTGGCAATTTCCTTATTCATTTGATCTGTAGTGCGAAATAAATCCGCTCCGTTGGGAGCTCATATTTTCGCAATCTCTACTTCACTTTCCGTAGTCCAGCAAACAGGGTGGCCCAGTGCACCGTGTGGCGGGGATCCAGTGCACCGTGTGTCATTGGAAGTGATACATCTGGTCACCCTTTTAAATCCGGACGAATTACGATCACTGCGTGTGAGACAGTGGAGGATTTCCTGGTTGAATTTGAAACGCAAGTTGAAACTGAAATGCAAAGATTGCAACAGAAACCTGCTTCCAAACAGAAAAAACCAATAAAATATTGCGAAATTTATAAAGCTGAAGTAAATGCTTTTAAAAAGACTTAAAGCACTGAAAACGACCTTCGTGTGCGACGCGCCAGCATGCCGACCGAAGACGTGAGTGTAGCATCGAGCACAGCGGAGGGAAATCCGTGGGATACACAAAAAATCACGTGATGGTGCCGAGAAGGCAGATTGAAGAGGGGTTTGGCGAGCAAACCTAAGCACGTCTACTTTAAGCCGGTTTGGATGGCACTCTCTCTTCAGATACAACACCAGACGAATAAACAGGCGGCGCGCTAAACGGCTGATTATCTGGTACCGTTTTGCGGAATCTGGCTTAACAGAGAAAAAAGGGGAACGAAATGCGACTCTTTTATATTACTTTCCGTATCGTGTTGCTGACCTGAAAGCGTTCAGAAATCTCTGGAGATACTTTTTCCATGCTTCCGGATTTGGTGGAATCTGTTGGAGCGAATCCTTTCTGTCGCGAATGCTGCGTTCGATGGCGATTTCTGGCGACGGCATCTGCAGTAAACGCTGGGCGCGGGAAGGCACGAAATCATAGAGAAGAGTAAACTTTTGAATTATGGAAGTCAGCCAAGCTGCCCTTAATTGGCGTTGTGTAGAGTGCCTGGCGTGCTGCTTCCCGGAGATCGAGATGCCTTCCTGGCGGTCGATCCGGCAGCGGGTGCGGAGGGAAGGCCAGCATTAAGCTGAATGAAATCTTAATGAGCGGTCCGGAGCTGGGCTTTTCAAAGCGAGCCCAGCAGCCGCAAGAGGGCAAAGTCGAGTTCACTAAATATAAACAAAACGCAGCGCACCGAGGCGGGGTCAAGTGGCGCGGCAGCGAAATCCTGGCGGCGAACAGCAGGAAGCGGAGAAAACTTAAGGATTTCATTAAAAAGCAGAGCGGAAAATGAATGTGCGGGCTTTCGCCGCGTGTAATGTACGAGATGCTGTTCGTTCGCTTCACTCAACCCTACTCAGCTTTTTTGTTCTGAATAATTTGCGCTTCTGCTGTTGTTATTTCGTACCTCGTGGTTTCGAGCTGCTAACGGGGTTGCCGGCGAAGGACTAAGCGCTGCAAGTCCTGTTCCACTTCCACCTGCCTTCGCTTGTTTCTCAAAATGAGGTGGATTGGTTTCTCTTGGATTTGCAAGGATGCGAAAGGCAGGGATGCAGAGGGCATAAGTAATGGACGTCCACAAAACTGGCGCGGTGGCGAGGGAGCCGGGTCAGCGGCGATTGCTGTAGCAGCGTTAAGTGCGCTCATTTAAATTCAGGCAGACAGGGCAAATTAGCGGACATTTTAATGCATCACGAGCTTCTGCGAAGGTTAATTTGGCCCAGTGGCTGAGGACCAGGGCTGGCGCGGCCGGCCGGTTGCCACTCAGGGGCGGCACGTGCCAGCTGCGCGATTTTAATGAGGTAGCATTAAAAACACTTACACAACTTCCGTTGATGGGGGAAGGCAGGACTTTGGCTTGCTGTGCGTGCGTGAAGATAAATTTGAAATTTTTTAATCGCTGACGGTAATGCTGCGGTGTCCTTCCTCAACCTCTTCGCATGCGCTACAGAAAATCTGAGCTCGATGTCAGAAATTCTTAATTCAAACAGAATTTCTACTGGCCATTCACTATCTTTGGAAAATTCTAATTTATATTCTCACCCGAACTCATCACAGTTCTAATCTGAAAACATTTCAAAAGGCAAAAGTAATTCACAATAATCTAGAAATACCTCTCGAAGAACCTTTCATAAAATTGAACTGACACTTTTGAATACAAGTTTAAATATTCTGAAGTACATTAGAAACACCAGTGATCTGATGGCGCTTCTCACTGAGCGGTGGAACAGTTGTATTCACCAGTTCGGTGAGAGCAAGGTTGTTGCTCTGGATATCTCCAAGGCATTTGATCAGGTGTGGCATAAAGCACTCGTGTCTAAACTAACTGCTTATAGTGTCGGTAATACTTTCACTCGATGGATATCGAGTTTCCCCGGCCGTTCTATTCGGGTTGTGATAAACGACTTTGCTTCCGAAGAGCACTCCATTAATGCTGGAGTTCCACAGGGTTCGGTCCTGTCTCCAACTCTTTTTCTCATTTTTATCAATGACCTTCTGTCATTGACATCAAACCCCGTCTACTCGTTTCCTGATGACAGCAGCATTACTCATTCATATTCATTCTCCAGGCGTCCCTCTATTCTGGAGATCACGAGAAAACGCAGAATTATCACACTGCAATCAGACCTCAACAAAATCCACGAGTGGGGTCGAGCGAATCGGGTCGATTTTAATGTGCGGAAGATCCAGTGCTGTTTGTTGACACACAAGCGTTTAGCGGGTGACAACTTCCCACCTCTAAATATGGGTGGTGTAGATATTAATGAGTCGGAGGCTCTTGATGTTCTGGGCATGTCAATCCAATGCGATCTTCGCTGGAAGGATCAGATTTTTGACGTGTCGAAAGAAGCAGCCAAGTGCTTAGGCTTTCTTAAGCGGTGTAAGAAATACTTCACTCCAACCGATCTTCGTTGTATCTACACCACTTATATCCGTCCGAAAATGGAGTACAATTCGCATATATGGTCGGGAGCTTCGCGAACATATCTTCACCTCCTAGGCTGTGTCCAATGTTGTGCGTTAAAACTTATAGGGGACAGTAGGGTATCCAGCTCTATTGAAACCTTGGAGCATAGTCGTGATGTAGGGTGTGTATCATTATTTTACCCTTACTTTCGTGGTAAATGTTCATCTGAAGTAGCCGGCCTGATTCCTCCGGTTCACGTATTTAGCAGAACTACTCGGCTTTCCTGAGTGGTGCACCCTTTTATGTCACGATTCCGTTCCAAAGAACCACGCATTATCGTGGGAATTCGTTTTTCGGTCGCGTCATTTGTGATTGTGGAATAATCTCTCTGCGATTGTCTTCCCGCCCACTTACAGCGTCGAAGCTTTTAAGCGAGGCGTAAACCGTCACTACTCCCTCTTCCCACCAACCTGTCATCCCTTCGGAACCAACAATTGCTTTGCATGAAGAGGGGGCATCCCATGAGTTTGGTTTCATCTGCCAAAAAAAAAAAAAAAAAAGATTTAGGAAAACTCATCACGAGAATAATACAATACATTTTGGAAATATCATACCTTGCCAGCTGCGCTAAGAATTCGGTCTTTGCATTTTAAGATCTTTATAGCACCGAGATGAGGTCAGATATTTAATAGAAGCATACAAAATCACATCTTTCAGCCATTGGTAGGACCAGCTACGTTCCGTTTCCTCAGCAATTGAATCAAATATCATTTATGAAGATAATAATTGACGGTCACAGGTGCAGGTATCTTCCTCCATCAGAAGTCTTTAAACAGGATTGAGTAAAAATTGAAAATCCTAATTTTATTAGCCGCTCATAACACAGATTTTCTTAATTTTCTTAATCCTACCCGAATTGAGGACATGTGTTTCAGAGTCTGTGTGAGTGTGTGTGACGCTGCTCATACAAAAAGCAATTAATTCACCCCCTACCCAGCCTGACGCCCTTTCACTCTTCCCAATTCTTCATTTCTTCTACATGCAAACCAATTTTTACTGCTTTAGCTTAAATAACACATTTGTTGTTTCTCTTTTTATATTCCTTGCGCCGCGCCCGCACTTCCGTGCACTCGAACACTGGAAAAATCTACGGCAGCAACAAGTCAGCACTCGTACCCCGCCTTGAACACGCCGCCGATACTCTACGTGCCGGACCGAAACTGGCGCATCTCCGAGAGCGAGCAGGTGGGCCAAATCATTGCGCGGATCCGCGCCGAGGACGCCGAGAACGATGGACTGGTATTCGGCCTGGAGCCGCACTTCCACGCCAACTACGCTCATCCGAGTGAAAATGGCGGCGGGGGCGCCGGCGAAGGGGGCGGTGGTAAGCTGCCGTTCCGGATCGATCCCGTGGGAGGAGTTGTTTACCTGAACGAGAGCTTGGTTGGTCGGGTAAGTGCGAAGGATGTCCTGAGGGGAGTGCGTTCGAGATTTCAAGATTCTCTCGATTCTCGAGTCTGTGGTGTGATACGTACTTGTATATCACGAGCACATGTGTATCTCTGAGTTGCATTTCAGCCCTGTTTATCTAGAGCTTATTAAAAAGCGCATATGAGGCTCGCCTTGTGCTTGAGGTGGGTTAATGGGTAGTGGAAGCAGATTTGTGGTAGGATAACTCGTCCATGCGTGTGTTATTAGTTGTTTTTGCCATAACCTCTGTATCTTTCATCAGAAAGTGCGTAGAATCTATGAAGTCTTTTGCTACCAGAAAAACCAGAAAAATGTAAGGATGAAGGGACAAACAGATGAAAATATGTATTTGGCGGTACTTGTGGCGAAGTCTTCATTGGTTAAAAAGTATTTCTGGTGAAAGAAGTAAAGAGCACGGGGTCCTTGCAGTAACACACTTCCAGTTTTGGAATTTAGAAATAATTTGCTGCCTCTTTTCTTCTCATTTCATGGCGATATGGCCTGAATTCATGACTGGTGGCCTGAAAACCAATTCGTATGCTGTAACCAATTCTAACTTTTAGGCGGGGGAGAACTTCTTTCTGTACATAACGGTATCGGATGGTCAATTAACTGCGAAAAACGAAGTCTTCGTCAACATACTCGGCCGCAGCAACAGCAAGAATCCTGGCGCACGTACTCCGCCACCCGTTACGAGAGTAGCACACAACATATCCCACTTTTTCCCCGCTTTCGATCAGTTACCCGGCGTGCAGTCCATTAGAAATCAGCAGCCCAACAACCGCCCGGCCAACAATCTGCCTCCAGGGTTTGTTCTGAACCCCTCATTCTTCGCACCACATCGTCCTGGCGCAGGCCCCGTAGCGGGCAGTATAGACCCTTCCGTGCTCAGCGATCCCAACCGGCAGTCGCCCTCTTGGCCCGTGAAGGCAGCCGACAGCAGTGATGAGAGCGGCATAGAAACGCACGATCTTGCCGATTTATATCCGTCAGTCGCACCGACGCAGGCGACATCTACAATTCGCACCAAGTTGGCACCGATTGGCTCTGGAATCGTCCACGATTTACCTTCTGGGGAATACCAGAATTCCACGGCAAAGTCAGGCCATGGGCTCCACACAAGACCCACTGCCATCGATCCTCAAGATTTTCCTTCGACACTTTCGCCCACCGCCTTCTCGATCACCACCATTCCGGCGGTGGTGGCCGTGTGCGGCCTCTTCGCGGCATTAGTCGCGTTCTGCGGATATTTGTGCCGGAAGCGCCTGTGTGCCATCAGCAAGACCCTCAAGAAGAAGTCCAAGGAAGAGATGGTCAAGAAGTCCAACCAGAGTAACCTGAGCAGCAACCTCACAGACGACAGTCGCAACTCAATGGTGATGCAGCACTGGAACGGACCCACGGCCTACGGTAACCGCTACGTACCGTGGGAGCGGGACCAGCAAATGGTGCAACAGCCTGTGGTAAGTTAGGACCCACCAGCAGTAGTTTTAATGGTAGTATTTATACGTAACCTTAAGGAATCCGCTTTCAAGACATTGTATACATTGTATTCTCATTACCTCAAAAAGCCAAAAGTGACCAGTCACTCGGAACCTAATTTTGGGCGATTTGGCAGTTTTTGTGATTTGACCTTTTACGAGCGATTCCATCGACATTTTGCGCGATTAATTGTATTTCACATCTTCACATACAAAGATGTTGATTTTGAACAAGTCTCCAGAAATACAATCGGGGTGTTTCGTTTCGCTCAGTGTAAATTTCAATTTGGGAGAATTTTTCACATCAATTAGATGACATATAGAATCACAACATTTCGAGCGGCAGTTCCATAGCTCTCACGACAATGGCAACTACAAGCACCTCAAATCTTTTTCCGACCCGTTCCACTAACAGCATTTCGTGCGGAAGTGCTATCGTTACCCGTTTTTCACTTCGCGCACACTTCGAGACGCCGAAAAGACCGCTTAGAGACAGCAAAAGCAACACGGATGCTGCTCCTTCCGAGTCGCTTTCGCTGTTTCCTCAAGGAGCTCACTCCTTTCGTGGCTTCCATCAGTGGCGTCATGTCCTTGTCAGGATAACATTAATGCTATTACGACTAAGAAAACGACAACGAAGACGACGCCTGCCCACAGCGGAGCGACAGACAGCGAGACGGAGCGGCTCTTCAACGATGATGGATCACGTAGAACAAAGCGCTAGGAGAGGAGTTGTACGAGTTGTAGAAAGTAAGGCAGTCCTGTGGAACCGTGAGGGCGGTTGTTGTGTCGTTTCGAAGAGCAGCTCAGATTCCTGCGTGTTTGCGACTCGTCATCGTGGCACCAGAGGCGTCTGGCTTTATGAGCGCGCTTTCCGCGTCTATTCAGGATGACGTATAATTTGTCAAAACGCTCATCTGGCGTCAGTTTCTTTGTTGGCGGACTTCTTTGTTTCACAACGTTTGCGGCAATTTGGGGCGATAATGAAACGCGCGGAGTCGCCGCTCTTGATTAGCAAGCAGCGGGAGTTGTTGTTGGTCGAGCACGCGCTCCTTTGGCTAGAATGCGAAGAACGCTCTTGTAATTGTGCTAACATGAACGGCAACCTAGCCGCAGCTTTAACAGCTTACGGATGCGACATTTTCGGCATCAGTTCAAAAGCGGGACTTCTAGCGAAAAGCTTCAGTGCTAAGTTCTTCAACAGTGCTGCTCTATTTCCAATGTGAAACCGCGATTGAAGAGGGCGTGGTGTAATGAGTTGACTGACACTGTCTTCATTTGGAAAAGGCGGAACGACAAAGTATGAAAGCCCTGTTAAAGAGGTCTAGTTTTCGGAGGCTTCAGGTTTGCCGACCTCAATTAATTTAAAAAATTTGAACACGCTCGTATTGTCATTTGAGTCCGCAAATGTTTGTCAATATTTGTTTACCTTGTTGCGCCTTAAGTCTTATTATTTATTCTGGCTATGATTCCTCTTCCATCAGACAACAAACAAAAAGTCAACGCCGGATTTGGCCACCCGAATGTTCGAAGTTCGCCGCAAGCACAGTGGTCCTCCACAATGTCGGATCGAGTCCCATCACGATTATGTCATCACAGCTAATCGTCCGAGACAGATTTGAATTCCTAACCGAACGCCCTCCATCCTGCCGTGTTATTTATGCTCCGGTTCGGCATTCTGTGCGGGTGGCTGTCAACATCCACAACCCCACTTCGCGTCGTCCTTGCGCACTCTGCTCCCCTATTGAGTGATGAGCGCAAAATGCATAAATATTTCATTTCTGAACCGGCTGAGACGTGGCGCTGACAGCGTCATTGACGACCAGCGTGTTCTGGCAACGGATGGGGTGTACGGCGAGGACGGTCGGTCTCTCGACGGGGCGCTGGAAAGGCGGTGGTGGCTTCATCATAAGCTATTTTTACAGAGTGCAAAACGCTCGCAGAAGTGTTCGCAAAATGTGAATATTTTGCAAAGCTCTGGCTGCCTAGGACACCCTACTTTGCATATCTCCCCGGCCGGTGCGTCCTAGCTGCTTTCTGTGCGAATGCGAGTGGTGGTGACGGTAATCTAAACATTTTGACAGTTTTCAATGTGTGCTGCCGCATTGTGCGGGCTTTTTGCCCATGCGTCCTGGCGCTTGGACCTAATTGCGTCCCGTTGGGACGTTAAGGGACGGTAAGTGACTCCATGCGAGCGGAGACTTGACAGGCAATACGTGGAATAGCACGGCCGATTGTGTGTCAACGGTTTATTTAGTTGGCTTGCTATTTCTAGCTGCGACTGTCATTTATTGTCTGCCCTGTTGAGTGGGGAGGAGTTCATGGAGCTTTAAATTAGGGAATTCTGTTTTGGATATTTTCGAAACACCGTACCGAATATATCACTAATACGACTTTCTTCTTTCTTTCGCATGTACACTCGTGGACAACAACAACAACATACCAACGAAACACAACCTTACCCTTCGCCAGGCGGCATCGCAGTTATCAACAAGTGTCGCCAACGGTGTCACAGTCGCTTCCCCTGCTGTCGCTCTGAGTGGCAACGTCGCTGGCGCCGGCCTTGGTTTCGGTGGAGGCGTCGGCATGACGCCCGACGGCGGCAGACGTGAGCAGGACAAATACGACCGATGGGAGTTTCCCAGGCATCGACTGAAGTTCTTCAACATACTGGGTGAGGGCGCTTTCGGACAGGTCTGGCGCTGCGAAGCGACTGACATTGATGGTGAGTAAGCTTGCAGGTGTAAGGATGCAGTCCAACTGGTGCCACGCGCACGTAGCTTCTCTTTGTTTACATCCTTGCTTCGACACGGTGGTCCTAGGGAAGGAGTAAACGGCGAATTATGGGTTACAGCCAGTGCGATTGCAGTGCATGTGCTTTGTGCGCTACTAGGCACTGCATAAAACGCGATGTCTTGTCTATGCAGTCACCTGCTTCTTAACAGGATCAGGGCTTCTACTTCAATGGACCGCAATGAAACCGATGGTCTGTCATATTACAAGTGGAGGTTTCTGGACAAGTAGCGCCAGAAAAACGAGATTAGGACGAATTCAAGAGTTCAAATGTTTTCCTCAGGCGCGACGCAGTCCTTCCCCACTGACAGCATCTAATTGCTCGTAAGACCAACGCTGTGTTTATACTCAGCATCAAATAATGCCTCCATATATATGCATTTTGATAGAAAGGCTTAGTGTACCTTTCCCTCCGCTTGTCACTATTCCCTCCACTCCACCCGAGCTCTTTTCGCCATGTATTTGAAGTTCTGCGCTGAAATATTTGCACTTTCGAGTCATTAATTCCCTCGAATTCGCACATAACTGGTTTTACTGCATTCATTTGAGACGTCTGCGCCGCGCCCGAAAATATCCGAATAATTGAACTGACCAAACGGGAACACAGGATCGGCGCAGCAAGCGCAACCCGACCACCACCACCCTCAACGAGTAATGGCTTCTGGGTCTGCGCTGTTCCTCGAAACCGTCCGGACGTATCCGTTCTGAACGAAGCCTTCGTGACACTTTTCGTTCGGAATGCCCGAAACGCACAAAACTGCTTTTCCATTCCACACATAATTGAACTAGTGTTTAGAACTGTTTACGTGAGGGGGAGGCAATAGCAACGAAACCCGTAATAAGCCGTAACAAAACTTTTACGACTGTCAGTCTGACCAGTGATGAGCTCGCTTTTGCGATTTATTATCTGATATATTTTTTACCCTTTGACCGCTTAAATTTTCTACCGTGTCGTGCTGCTACGCACGCTACGATTCGAACCTTTTCGGTTACGAGGGCGGAAAGAAAAAGCTCGTATGTAGTGGATGATCACTACGGACTGAGAGGTGCTGAAAACACACTCGGCTAAGGATGGGTAAGGTTGCACCCAAATATAAGGATACTTACAGTTGGCTTATGAGTTCTTGGATCTTCATATATCCGTAAACCCACAGTATTTTGAATTTGACGTATCACTTTGAAACTTCAATAGAAGGCTTCATTTTTAGGATGACACTCAAGTCCAGTCTACATTCCAATCCATGCCAATGATGTCATGTAGTGTGCTTAAAAAAGACTAAATCGCAAAAAAATTTAAATTGTCTTCCTTATAAATTTACCCGTTTGGCGAAGTCAGGAGAAATCACTATTTTTTCAGCGGTGAGGATAATGAATTCTGCGAGGATAATGGCGTTATAAAAGTAATACAGTTGCTCAATCCGAAGTTTATTTTTGCTCAAAAGACGACCGACTTGCTTCCTGATTTCATTTAATTCGCACATATTAATTGTAATTGTGTATAATAATACATTAAAACGTAAACACTCCGCCGAGTGTATTATTGTGGGGTGTGTGATGTATAGTATTCATATTTTTGGATATGGTATGCACGCACTAACAGGAGTGGACTCAGCAGATTTTCGAATGTTTTCCAATCACGTGTTTATATATATGACATTCAAGATTTTTTAATATAACATGTAGCGTGGACCTTTATGATCCATAATCTGTAGCAATCACACCACGCTACAAGAAGCGCTTTTTATTCTGTACGTCTGTCTGAAATGTATGTGTTGCTTGTTCCGAAAGTTAGTTTCCACAATAAAAGATTCGCTTAACTGGGTGGGCATTCTGACGCCTTACAGCTTCGCATGTCAGAATCCGACGTCACTTAATATTCTGTCATTTATTCAGCAAGCTGGCGCTCTGTGAATTCACTCCGTGTGTGCCGGTGTTTGTATCGCCCCACACCGCCCGCCGGCCCTTGCAGTTAGTTTAAACATTTGCAGTTCATATTCTCTGTTTGTTCTTATATCAAGGACTTCCGTGATATTCTGTGTTGCATCAGACAGCCATTCTTTTCGTCTGCAATCTGGGTGCTGCTCTCCAGCATTGATGGGACTTTGTTTCGCATATTGAATAAGTGCTTCTTCTTGGTGCGGTTCCAAGAGTTTCCTCGATGCCCCGTCCGACTCTGTGCGTGGTCGCACAAACACAACTGAGATTCCGGTGCGCTCGTAAGCTGTGGCAGCAGAGGTTGTTCAGTGTGCTACAACTGAGGTCTTCATAGCCAGCTCGGATGTGATGTGAGTTTCATGCAACATTTAGCTGAGTTCGGCTGGTCTTCATTTACACCCGGCCTTGTGGCTGCTAATGTTTTTGGCTGAATTTCGGAGAAACTGAAGGTTCAAATAACACTACGAATGAATGGAACTTCAGTACATACTAATACTTCGTTAGCTACGACATAAATATATAAAGGTGTCCTTGTCCATTTAACAATTGAAGAGCTGGCCTGTTTTTACGACAGAACAGTCATGCACACGACATTCTCCGTAGCCTCAGAACCACACGCGTCCGTCTTCACCTTTTTATTGAAGTTTAAACCAAAAGATGCGTTGTTCCGTATTTAATTGAGAGAGCATCGATGCAACAGTAGCATCGGGTCCTCTGTGTAATTTTAAGGGTTTTGAAATTCCTACGCGGTGCAACTTTGTGGTGCCCGATTCAAAAGTATTCAAAAGAAAATGCAACTTCTGCAGCTGCTTTCTTTCTCGACGGCTCTCCAAACCTCACGTATTACCGAATTGCCAAAAAACGTCCAGTATCAGCCTACGAAAATTACGTGAGTGTGACCTAAAGTTGTGTGACTAAAGCTGTGACCAATAATATTTTTGATTCCTGCCTCGCCCATTTGTTGCCCTGAGGGGTGGATATGGGAGGAGGCGTACCGAATACCAAGACCCTTGTCCGAATTTGTTCTCAGTTAGTAAGTAATCATCGCTGAGTAAGATCGGTCTTGCGGTTTGGGAGCAGTTGTAGTACAAGCACACATACTCACATGCATGCAATCTTATTTGCATTAAGACGTCCAGTATTGTACGTCGTGCAGGCCTTACAAGCAAGTGACCACCATCTCTTCGCAGGTATCGAAGGAGTGACGACAGTGGCCGTAAAAACGCTGAAGGAAAATGCGTCTGAGGTGGAGAAGAACGATTTGGTCTCGGAACTTCAGGTAAGTGGCATTCCGCAGTTTGTGGCTTTTGTCACAATATAATCTCTCTGATTACGAAAAACAGTTGATTTTTAAAAAGGAACCAACTAGACGGAGTCACTTTTGTTTTACTTTTTGTTGTTGTTGTTAGTCCGGCTGTCCGTCTGCTGGTCTACCGATTTAGCTTTTGCCGTCTGCACGAAGGTATTAACCGCCAAAGCTTCGGGTATCCCTAGGGGCGAGTCGAGCTGTCTATACAAGCATTCCTAGCCGAAGTGGCGCTGAAATGTTCACTAATCTGTGGAATCCTTCAAATCACGCAGTATCGCGCCATCGAGTGCCAACGTCGAAGTCGGTGATCAAGTGATCACTAAGTCCTTCTTTTGCTTTACAACAAACACTTGGGACAAACGCAAGGGGGGCTGACGCGTTGTTGCCCCAGTGTGTGTGCTTGAGTGCTCTGGAGTGTGAGCGTGTTTAGGTGCGCGTGTGCTGGAAGAATGGGCAGTAAAAGTTCTACAAATTGAAAATTACCGATGCTGAAAACTTAGAAAGTGTTTTCAACTCGACGGTAACACAGCTGAGCAAAGTGGTACGGCCTGCGTACGAGAAGCGGTTCAAATATAATGAGGCGAACAGGTTTTTGTACACTTTTTAAGGGAATTCTGAAGTGACTTTAAAAATAACTTACTTGGAACGCCTTACTTACTTGCGCTACGCATTGCGAACCGCGCCTGCCTTTTAGGGGATCGTTTGTGGTCTGGATACTCTATAATAGTGCCGCTAGAAATTAATTGCTACAGTTCCTCTCGACCAGTTGTCGTAAAGCAAACACAACGAAAAACTCCTCCTGAATTTGGCGAATTCAGCCATTTGTGTCCTTTAGCAGGGTGCGGAGGGGTCGATACGTACTGGAATATGGAAGCAAAATAATGTTTACGAAATGCTGCGGTGCGGCTTTTCGGGTCACTAATAAACTGGGCTGCGCAGGTTTTTTAAAATAAAAAGCCGTTTTATCGGGGGGAACCTGTTTAGTTAAAGTGGAAACGCTAATTAGGACGAGGGGTCCGCTTAACAGGGAACAGCACAGAATGGCTCTTTAAAGGCCTCGAACCTCCTTCTGCGGGCCGGGTGCTGCTCCGCCCCACTCGTATTAAAGAAATTTTGCTCCTCATAGAACTCTCTTGCAATCCTCTTCACAAGTAGATGTGGATTCGATGGATTGCTGTCTTGATGCTGATGACAGTTTCACTTCGGAGCTCGTTAGCGTCAAATCTTGCTGCAGCAACTTCATAAACAACAACAATGCGCCTTGGCAGAGTGCTCAACTTTATTCCTAATAAATTATTCGGCGTAGTCGTACGAGCGGGTTTTGCTCAAAAGTACGTCTTGTTTTATCGCGCTTACACGGTTCCGCTGCACGGACACACGTACCAGCGCAGCTCACGGTAAGTTTTTGTGCCGTCCTGATCCGTGTGTTCGACGCCGGTTGCAAGAGGGGCCCAGCGGGGAAAGTGTTCACGAAAGTTGCTGCAAGTTTTGTCATTTCCTACTCGTCGCAACTTGAAAATATTGCCAGTTTGAGCGAAGACGCACGCCACATTCCTGAGCCGCAACCCTGTGATGCAGTCATTTCGTAGCTGTCGCACCACCGAATTTTGGCTCACGTAGAGGGGAGCGGCGTGTGGGGCACCAACGGGTTGGGAAAAGTGTGACAAAAACAAGTCATCAACACAAAAATTAAGAAAACTTTTTAATGAGAAAACTCCAAATGACAAACTTCGTTTCGTTCGGTGCCCGCTGGTTTACTGTCCTCGTTCCTGTTGCCCCACTACAACTGCAAATGCAGCGGCAAACAATGAGGCAGCAAGTGGGTGGATTCAGAGGTGTCGGTTGGTCCAGTGCTGCGGTTGTGTAGTTCGCCCTCATCGACACCCGAAAAATAGAAGCATGTCTATAAATTCCAGCTAAAATTAATTTTGACTCTGGTGTATCCGCGATGTTTTAACGAAATTGAATGCATACTTTCATTGATCGGCAGTCGTTTTCTGTGAGTTCAGTATTTTGGCGAATCAGGCTTTTCCTCGCCTGCCGATCGAACTTTTTGGAAATCGCGTTCTCTTTTCACAACCTCAAATTACGTGGCACCCTAAAATGCTTGAGCCTGCGAATTAAGTTTCGGCTTCGGAGTCACTGAGTGCGTGGAAACGACTTCCCAACATATTATGACGCGCGCTCTACACTGGCACAGTTTTCGGCACATGAATAACTTGTGTCCATTTTGCTCGTAAGAGCACCGAAATTCATGACGACAACAAGGAATGCCTGCTTCCCTCCAACCTCAGGGACGCTAGTAAAAACGCCCATGAAATTTAATTCCGTCTGATGCGACAGGAAACCGCCCAGCACCCCGCGACACGACCGCACAGACGTCGGGACAAACACATTTGGAAATCAAGTATTAGCAAAAAGCTCCACACAATCAGCTTTTCTAATTTTGGCTCTCGGCTGCTTCATTTCGTCGGGCTCCGTGCCTCCATTACGCCATTCCTAAGCTGATCCTTTCTGTGCGCTGTTCGCTTCACGACGTGTGTCGCTCGCCGCAAGCGACAGCAGGGTTGGCTCATGTGTGCTTTTGTTCGCTACAGTTCTGGCTGCAGCTTCGTGCTGGCGGCAATTAATGATAATCGTCTATCGTCATAACTTGTACACACGTTGGTGTGGTCAAGGGGTGGTCGTGCAACTGTCATGTGTGGTTTAGCTGGAGAGAGCGGCGAAGGAAGGCACGCAGCCAGCAAAGTCGCTTTTAATTCATTGCAACTTCAGCTAGCGATGGCGCAGCTTTTAAGGCGCCAAGATTCCGACGAAGGAAAAACTTACTCTTGGAAACAATTCGCAAAAATCCCTTCTCTCAACCGCAGAAATGTGCGTGGTTAAAATGCAACCACGAGCGCGGTTGGGTTCCAGGACGCATTTAGAGCGCGGAAGTGGGCGATCGATGCGGCGTTGTAGTTGCAGTCGACGCAGTGATGAACAGCATTGAAGCCGTTTGTTCATTATGACGTGCGCAGGTTTTTGTTTACAGCAAATTAAGTGAAGCTCGCGACATACGCGAAGTTGCGGCTCCGCCAGTTTTTCAGTTTTAAAAAAGAACAGATCGGAAACGCTGAACGGGAATTTTGGGCTGTTGGAAGCGCTCAGCAGTTCCTCGCAGAATATCGGTGAGCCTCTCCCGACAGTTATTGCTTCAGAAAAAGAATAGAAATGTAGGCAAAAATCAATGCTGAAATATGTGTCCATTAAAACACGCAACCCATTGGTTACACACATCAGCCGCCGAAAAGTCGCAGCCGAGCCCTGTGCAGACCTCGTCCGGGGGAACGTAATGAAATTCAGTGCAACCACCAGCCGAACCAACTTGATACGAGGGTGGTGGGATCCCGCACTTCTTCCCGTCGACCCGCCTTGAGCGCGCCCTTCAGCACGATTACGTTTGTTGCAATGGATTGATTCACTTACAGATTTTTGTTGGCGCGGTGCTGCCCGCATGGGACTCTAATAGACTTCGTCAAATGATGTGTGTTTAATTGAGTGAGAAATTCACTTTTTTCTACGCGTGGTTCTGTATGGACGAATTTTTTTGGGAACGTGCGCTTGAATTATAAAAAAAGGAAATACGCAAATGATTAAAGTGGTTTGAATTAATTCGTCGTGATTCTCCTTTTTGTGAGAGGGGAAGAATAATAATTCAAAATTCGGCACAACAATAATTCATAATTTCAGGGGATCGATTATAATCGCCCAAATATAAAAAGTCACTTAATTCAGAAGATTTCTAAGCGCCAGATTTCTAAGTATATATCGGAGGAAGCCATGAAAATTATCGTGGTTCACAGCCCAGATAGGAAGTTGGCCCATCCTTTATCTCCTTCATCTGGAAGTCTGCTGCGAGTTCGCTCTCCTGCTCGCTATCTACGGCAGCCGCCGTTTGCTCCAACACCTCCTCATTCCAAAGCCATCAGTGCGATTGGCCACAAAAGGCAATAATAACTCTTCCGCTTCGCCGGCTCGCCGCCGCGTCGTGTGCGCCCCAACCGCTTTGCTCTGATTTATTCGAAAGCGTCGCAAAAGCCGTCGGTGCCAACTGCATTTAGCTTCAACTTATCAGTGACAAAGAAGTCGCGCCACCTCACCAACGCACCCCACAACGAGTGTACGTCCTTTCCGCACAGTAGCGGCCGAAATTGATCGAGGGGAGCAGGGGGTTTGAGCACCCATCGATGCTTCAATATTCTAGAAGAATTCCTTTATATCATTTTCCCCACCGCGGTCCAAGAACGACCGGTTCCTCGTCAACGGACTAAAAGTTAAGACGAATCTGTGGGATGGCGATCACCACCGGTTGCAGTTTGTGCGCTCCTGGACACCTTTACGTGGCTTCCGTGTTTTTATTTATGGCGAGGATGGAACTGAAATCTTTTAGCGACCTGCGGAGACCGAGGCGCACATTTCAACACATTTCATTCGGAGGCTGCCGGAATGCAAAAAAACTGCCGCCGCTATAATTCTATTAGCGGGAAGACGCAAATATATTCATGGTTGAACCACGAGTCTGCTCCAGCCCACCGTTACACACAACGTTCTTCTTCACAGGAAGTCTCGTCGTCACCATCGTCAAGTCAAAAAGTTGGCAAAATTACTGAGAAAGTTCGGAGATGGTCAAGATGAGGAAATTTATAAGCTGTTGGGGTAAGTCTCGCTAAGTGGAGCATTTCGAGGAGGTTCTTGCCTCCGGGCAGATTCTCAGTAGGGAAGGCAGGAGTGGCGGAGCCGGAGTTCAAGGAAATCCATGCCATGTTGTGTGCGATGTGCGAATCTGCGATTTGGTTTGCATGCGACGACGACGTCGGGACGGCTGCAATATGCAGAATGCCCGGTCTGGGCTGCCGTGAGTTCTCTGCCGTCTTCATTCTCACTCGTAAACTTCTCCGAGTTGGCCAACAAGTTTGCTCAAAGAATTCAATTAAATAGTTTTGTACTTTGAGAGACACGAAATGTGTTTCGCTACATTGAACGAAGTAGAAACGCGTATTCAAGAAATTTTCACAGGTCGTTTAACGCATATTTAAGCCATTCTCAGTGTTTACATCAATTTAATTACACTAAAACTAAGCTTTTTGATGCACTCATATATCTGCAGGTGTAGAAATTTGCTTTTACTTTTGCGACTTACAAGGGCAGCACGTGAATTATGCGCTTAAATAAGGGCGCTGAATATGTCGCCCGGAGATTTTGAAGTGCGTGTAATCTCTATGTTTTCTTCCATTTCTGAGAGATTCCGAGAACGGGACCGTAATTATTTTTAAAAATTAGTCTCGCGCAAAATTTGTGCCTCTTAATTAGGGTCGACCTACAACCACTCTATTTTATTTTATTTACTAAATCCTCGAGATGCAGTAGTTGCTGAATTAAAACTGCGTCAGAGAGCCTGCCTGTGTGGTCCAATATAGTGACCATTCGGGAACATGGTTTCTGGTTCTGTTGGCTGTTGTACAGCGTAAGGAGTGGTTCTCGCTCGGGGCCGATTGCCATTTAAACACAGGCCACTGGTTACACACAGCAAATCGCAGCCACTCTCCGCTCAAATATGGTTCACTCGTGGGTCGGTTTGTAAATTCGGAACGCTCCTGATGATGTCAATTAGTGTTGTTGTCAATCCTGATTGTTGCAGCATTCGCGCTTATGCTGTCGAAATTGCTGGGGTCATCGGCAACCGGCATTTGTGCTGCCTGTGTTCCTACATTGAATTTACAGCACGGCACGTCAGTCGCTTAAATTCAGCTCGGCTTTAACGCCTGTTAAAGTCTGCTAATTCTCATGAACACGCCTTTTGGATGTCCTCAGTATTTACTTTCGCACTCGCATAAATTAATTTAATACTCTGTTATTCGTATTTTCACAAAAGGCCAAAAAAGTGTGCGTTCATTTTTTCGATGAATCCCTTTTGTACGTCAAACACACGCGCTGCATGTGGATGCGGATGCGAGCGAAATTAATGGTTTCTGGTCCTGTGGGGACTTTTATCCGCAACATCCCACAACCTTTGCTCGGTTCAATAAATAAATCGGCCTTTGTTCGGATGGCTCCCGCTGCGCCCCTCAACGCGGCCCCGTTGAGCGCACGTAAGCCGCGAATAACGTGACCTGAGTGCCGCGGCTGACGCCGGGCGCGCATTAAATTCGGAACATCGAAAATTAGCCGTAATTGATTTAAAATACTTTAATCAAAGCAAGAGAGAAGAGTTTCGCTTAAAGGGGGGGGGGGCGAGAACTCCGTTTTGTTTAAAATTCAACTTGACAAGAGTCAGCTCAGTCAATTCGTTGAAATAACGGCAACCTCTGAAAACACAGCGACATAGAGTTTCATAGGGCACACGAAGTGCCGTGGAGGGTTTTGTTTGCCACGCAAACAGTTGTGGGCGTGTGTGGAGGCTACCAATAAAATGTCACAGCATCAGAGGACGAACTTTAAATTGCAAATCGTTGCGGAAGAATTGCATTCGCCACTCTCGGTCTCCTTGGTTGCAATGGCCACAAGACGAGCCGGGGAGTGGAGAGCTTTCGTTGGAGGACATCCGCATCTACCTGACCCCACAACTGGAAACCAATTGAGTGGAGCACCATAAGTATCGCAAAATGTTATGTGTGCTGAGAGCCCGGCGAACGAACGGGAAGGACGTCGCCATTGGACGGGAGCACACAGCGCGATCCTGAAAGTTTGCGTCGTCTGTGGAGCGGCCCGAGTGAGGATATTGGTGTCATCCTCGTGCTGCTTAGAACTCGAACGCACTCGGCGCGGCGTGTGCACAACGCCAGGTTGAACAAAAGCCAGCTGACCTGCCAGGAAGCTGCCTGCATGAGCTGGTGCCTTGCGCGGCAGGGGAGGGTGCAGAAGTTCCTGCAAAGTTTCTCACGGACAAAATACTATTGCTGCTTGCAGGAATTCAATTTATTGTTCAAATAAAACGCCAAGTATGGGGAGCAGTGGCGCAGGAGTCGACCACCCGGGTGTCGCACGGGGAGCAGCCTGTTGTTTTGCAGGGGATGCTCGTAAATGTAGTGAAGAATTTCAAGTTCAAGTGCTCCCATAATCGAAAACAAATAAAGTGCGTTTGAAGAGTTGGCCGTCTCTGAGTTTTGGACTCGGACGAGAAGTACTCGCCCAGCAATTCGTTCGGGATATTTGGAGTCACAGAAGGAAAGTTCTCTTGAGGAAGAGAACGGATTGTATCCAGTCTTAAACTTTACTTTGTAGTCAGAATGGCGTTCAGAATTCAGTTTCGCGAAGCTGCCGGGGTTCAAAACATCCAATTTATCCTCAGACGATATTTTAGTCATATGTTATCCGTCTAGGGTACCGATATTGACTTCTACATAGTATTACAAATTCGTTTCTAAGTCAAGGTAAGTTTTTCAGCGGTATCTGAAAGACAGGATTGTTATTTAAAAGACTTGAAGTAGCGCTGCAGTCGAGGGGATTTTCTGGCATCGCTTGCCACTAAAATATGTTATTGTTTGCGAGAATACCACCCTGGTAGAGCTATTTATATATATTGCTATTGTGTAATAAGCACGTCTAGTAATTAATTTAACTTGGTGTCACAAGAAGAGGAGAAAATTTCGATCGTAGTCCAAAGGTCTTGGAACGGAGAATTTTAGTCGTAAACTGGACTTCGTTAATTGTTTATTACTTTCTTCTTATGTGTCAATAAAAAGTAGTCCCGGACTTTATTCTGCTTCATATTTTGATTTGTATTCCCATTTAATCCGCACTCGCAACCACCGAAATTCAACAGTTCATCGTCCCGGAACTCATGAGTTTCATTCGATCCCTACCGCGCTCTTTTCCCCATCACAGTCGCGACCCCTACAGATTTGAATGCGAAATCCTGCGCAGCTGGGGCTTCGTGGAGTATGAGTCGCATGGAACCCGCTTTATCTGCTGCAGCGCTCAGCATGTGGCAACGTTGTGGATGGCAGCGCTGCTGCTGCTGTAATAAAGTATAATAAAGGCATTGTTCGATGCCTACTAACGCGTTGAGAGTGTTTGCCAGAATATGGTAGGAAGGAGGACGTAATAACGCCCCTTCCGAAGCCAGCCACTGCCCGCCCAGCACGCCGACTTGCAATAATACCAGCGGAATTTTGAATAAATTTCCGAAATAAAGCGGGTAAATATTTCTGTGTGCACAGTGTGTGTGCGTAGCGTGATCCTGAAACGTTAGATACTCAATCGTGCGTTTTATTGAGTGTGAGTATCAGCGTGTGTATCAGTGCGTGTGTGTGTGTGTGTGTGTGTGTATGCAGCAGCGCGTCTGTGTGCGTGCGAAATGGTGGTGAGGATGCGTATACATGTGCTCTGTCGTCTTATTTCCGCTTCCGTTGCAGGTGATGAAGTCTCTGGAGCCGCACGTGAACGTGGTGCGCCTGCTGGGCTGCTGCACGGACAAGGACCCGCTCTTCGTAATAATCGAATACGTAAACCGGGGGAAGCTGCAAACCTACCTGCGTAACTCACGCGCCGAGAGGTACGTATAGGAAAACGATTTTGTGAGGTGCCCACTGTCACTTGTAGTGAGGCTGTCGATTCTGCATATTCAGGGCTTTTTATTGTCCGTTGCGCAGTGCGAACTTTCACATGAGCCAGCACATTGACAACTTTTCTGCGAGAGAATGAAAACGTTGGAAGGCAGCGGGGTACCTAAGAGTGACGAATCCTCTCAATCAGTCTGTGCCATGAGCTCCCGTATTAAGGAATTCTTCCTCGGAAACGGGGCTACACAAATAATGACTTCAGTTTTGGGTCGTTCTAAGGAGCTCGAAATCATCTTTGCAAAATAGAAATCAAAATTAAAATAAGAAAACAACTTGGTATAAGAAAACTTGGGGATCTACTGAGATTTCAAGTTGGTTTCCTTAGTTTTCGTGCTGTGAAGATGACGGCTACGGTTTCAGACAAATAACGAAACTCGCACCCGGCCTTAGAAAGACGTGCGCTTTCAGAAGTAAACCGCCTCAAATTTGTAGTCCTTCATTCCATAACTCATTTTAGGCTCTTGGTCTTCTTTAAGTTGTCAGTAATGAAGCTGCTCGCGTTCCACTCCGTTCTTTCCCAATCGAATTCAAAGAACGGGTGCCATCTCAACAGAGAGGAGAGTGTAGAGACCCTCGGCAGCAGTTACCCAGTAGCTCAGTGGCGTAGTTAGGGTTCGCGGCGCCCTTAAATATCTCAAACACGTTATTCCATTTAAATAGAAAATAATTATCAATGCTTATTAATGATATCAATATACAATGTTGCACGTGCATGCGAAACATTCTGAAGAATGTCTGTGTCTTCCAAATATTTCTGCCCGTCCCAAAAATAAGACGCCTGATAATCTTTGTGAACTATTTTTAGGGAGCGGTACGCTCTGCGGTACCTCTCCTGCTACGCCACTGTTCAAGCTGAAAAGATTACATTCGCTCAGCAGAGACACAATTTCCTCTAAAAAGGGTAACACATTTAATGCCAGCCATTTTGCAAAGATATGGTCATGGGACCAAAAGATGGGGGGGGGGGGGGGGGTTGTGCCTGTGGCTGCATACAAAATGGCGGACGTACGAATACTCTGCTTATCGCAATGGAATCGAGGGAAGCAAATCGAATCAGCAACTCCAGCAGTCAACCCTGCGCACCCATTCTCATGAATCCCCATTTTTCCTGTTGCGTCCTGAATTCCTTATAACTCCCGCTTTTGGCTTTTATTGCAGGCATTACGGGAACACGCACGGCAAATCGAATATCCTGACATCAGGCGATCTAACATCCTTCATGTATCAGGTTGCCAAGGGTATGGACTATCTCACATCGCGGGGGGTAAGTAGAGTGTGGGGCGGGGAAGCGCTCACACAGACACACGCACGTACAAGCGCCGACTTACTTTTAAGAACACGGATGCAGAACAAGACGAGAGCACAAAAAAAAATAAACGTAAAGATAAAATGCGATACCGAGTCGAATGTAGAACTATTAAAGGTTCTGCTACGTAGAGTGGCTTCTACGCGGCTAGAAGGAAGGAACGTAGTTGGGGAGGGCTGCGACGCTGCTGCAGTCCCTTATTTTCGAATAAAAATTTTACAACCTCGCTGGCAAACATTTCACAACCTCGCCTCCTCAATAGCTCACAGGAGGGCGGTTTGGTGTTCTCGCGGTGCACGGAGCGGCAGGAAGGGCAGTGTGAAATAGCTCTGAATTGTTGTTCGCCCGCTACTGAGAAGCTCAAGCTATACGCTCGCTCGGTTTTTCGATTCTGCACTTTTAACACTCCGTTGACCGGACATCGGCCTGAGACACTTTCTGGTCATAATCAAATACAGCTCATTCCAGTCGCCGTGTGTGTTGTTAATAGACTGCAAGTATTTATTGTTGAAATAAATAGTTATCGTCATCGCGTCATTTGTTGTAGTTATCGTCATCGCGTCAGCGCCGAGTTAATCCAACTGGATCATGTAATGACAGGGACCGAAGCGACTGCTATTAGCTCCTCACTTCTGTCTTCCCGACTAATTTCTCCCATTTTCTATCCAATCTTGCAGATAATCCACCGAGACTTGGCTGCCAGGAATGTCCTCATCAGCGACGATCACACCTGCAAAGTGGCGGATTTCGGATTCGCCCGAGACGTCGTTACTTCAAAGATATACGAGCGCAAGAGTGAGGGGAAGCTGCCAATTCGGTAAGACCGCTTCCTGGTTTATTAACGGTAACATAACATGATTACGTGTCCTCCGGAACGGTACTCGGGGCAACTGTGACTACCTACGCGTATTGCAAATAGAGTTCAAACTCTGCTCTCGAAATGAGCAGCGAGGGAATCGAATAATCGCCAAACGCTGTCTGCGAAAGTGGAGCGACATCGGTGACGGCAGCAGCTAGTCGTATCGCGCCAAAACACTTAGCTGAATGGCACAGCATCGAGGGTCTGCGAATTGACAAAACGGGTCCAAGTACGCTCACACACACGGGCCCGGGCCCACAGACGTGGGCCAGGAAGGAAACGACCGATTAAACAGGTCGCGAGAGGTCTGCGCCAGAGGAGGAGGCACTTCTGTGCTTCTATCGCCGTGAAGCTGCTCATTAACTTGCTCGTTCATTCAAGTAGGCAAGCGCCCTTTAAAAAAGGGGAGTCGGGTGCAGCTGCCGCAGAGCGTAGATAAGAGAGCCGCTCGCTTACGGCTCTTCAACGCGCCATTTCGAGCAGCTGCGACGTAATTTGTGTCCTCGAGTAATCGTAGCGGCAATTAGGTTTCCGTAATCAGAATAAATAATGTATTCATGGAAAAATTAAAGAATTACGGACGAAGTTTACCGCTTGCTTTCAGCGAGTTTGTTTCAAGCATAAACAGGATTTTCGAGAAGCTTTGCCTCCGGAACCTCTCGTAGTTCAGACCGCTAATCAGATTAATAAAATCTAAATGAATTCCCTCAATGCTTTCGGTGAAAATCTCGCGATAATTTATTGATGTTTTTCGTAGAGCTTCCTTGCATGTGTTTTCAGCTAATCGTTGAGCAGACACGAGCTGCATTTACAGTCGAAGCGTTGCATATGCTGGTTCGTCTGGACAGTATCAAACTCGTAATCGTGACGTGCGCCCTCGCCGAGGTGCCGGGTGTAGGAAGTCCAAATCCTACACGATAGGAGTAGAACTTCTGAAACCGTTTGAGAAACACATAGAATGGTTCCAGTTGACGCCTCTATTTCAAGACGACGTGACACAATTTACAATCTTCGATGAATTGTGGTGACAAGTGAGTCTCTGTTTTCGTCCTTGCAAGGAGAAGGGAACTCCGATCACCTCTAATCATTTCGACACACGTGGCCCTCAAGGAACCGAGAGACATCTATCTACCCACGTAATCCCATTGACTTTGCGAAGAGTTCTCCTCTAACGAAGGTTAATATTGAGACTGCAATTTATCGTGGAACTCGACAGGTTTTAGTTGACCATACAAGTCCTTTTAGAAACATGGCGCCATAAGCGGTCAGGAGTACAAGGCACACGTGCAGATGTACATACGGACCGACAAACCAGTTCGAACAGACGGTCGTAGGGAGGGCCGCTACAATTCACCAGATTTTGACACACGCCGATGATGGATGTACACGGGGGCCGAATGTGCAGCTCAGAAATTTCAGTACTTTCTAAGTACTTTTTAAGAACCTTATCGTTTATTCGAAAACTTTGAAGTCTTCGTTTGCTGGTCTTAACCCTGTGTACGGTCATGGCGGTGATATCTGAGGCAGCCGAAGGCCTGCACACTTGCATTTCTCTCAAAGAATGCTACGACTCACAGCGCTTCCTGCCGAATGAAGTTTTAAATATTCTCGACGTCCTTCTTTTTTGCTTCGCTCGATCTCTCCGGCACTCCGCTGCGCATTCCCTTGCTTCGGCTTGTTTAGCTTTAAGCCTTGTGCAGCAGACCGAATGTCTCTGGACACATTCGAATTTGTGTTTCCTGTGCCGTTGACTGATTTTCGGCTAAAGGCTGTGGGTGCCGAGGATACGCTCGAGTGCAGCATGCGGCGAAGCATCTGCTTGTGCTGGACGGAGGCACCCCTGCTGAACACGTCGAAGAGAGCCGTGGCTAAGGACGCCGACATCAGCAATGGGTCGCCAGCCCCATCCCCACTCGACACTCTCGTGCTTCTGTTCAGTGGTGTGGAAACAAGGACACTCCGTGATATTGTGTCTGCGAACAAATGTTGAAACATGAAGATGCGACTACCGTAATTGAGGATCTCGGGGCGACGACCTTATTCTGATTTACTAAGAAGCTCGTGCCAATCCGATGATTGTTTTGGTCAGAACTTTCGCCCCGCTTTCGTCGATTCGTAAATACATCCCTCACACGAATTTTCTTCCTCTCTTCCACAGATGGATGGCAATCGAGTCTCTTTATGATAATATTTTCTCTGTGAAGTCGGACATCTGGAGCTTCGGAATACTAATGTGGGAAATCGTAACACTTGGTTCGACACCGTATCCGGGCATCTCAGCAGCTGATGTCATGCGCAAGGTAAGTACGAAGGAGAATCCACCGTGCACACTCATTCGCAACAGAGGCTCCAATGAAGACCGACTGGAAATAAAACTCTACCCCTGCACTGCCCGACTGTGTTTGGCCATCCGACGTTCCCTTGGTGCAGAATAAAAATATCGTTTTTGTTTTTGTTGCCATTTCATTTGAGCTGTTGTTTTATGCATGGCAGAACCGTCTTTTTTCTCCGCACTCTCTCCCGGCAGCGTCGTCTTGCAAGCACGTCCAGCACTTCGAACTGTGGGGCTGCTTTTGGTGCAGCTCCTGAAAAAAGTCGAAGGGAAATTGAGGATGACAGCAACCGCATTCGAAGAGGTGGCGAGTAATTCTTTTCACAGTAGGTAGTTAATTTTTCGCAAGCACCTCCCGTTGTCTTCGTATTCTGACCTCACAACTCTGCGCTATTGTTGTAAGTGAATGTAATTGAGCGCAAGCATTTTACTTTTATTGTCCTGTAGACTCACTGCACCAAGACGTCGTGTGTACCATTCACTCTCTGAATTGGAATTGCCATTGCGCGGGTACAGAGCCCAGCACCCACTTCAGATCAAAAGCGCTAAAAATTCGAATTTAGTCGTGCCTTCCGTGACTCCCTATAATTATCTCTTATTTTATTAATATCAAATTCCGTCGACACTTCGCCATTAATCTACTAAAGCGAAGTCCTTTACGTTTTCATAGGGATCCGTATTGTAGAACTTTCACCGTTAAGGGTTGATTCTTGGAGCGGCAATTATTCCACACGAAACCCACATTACCCACCAAGTTCCACAAAACATGATGAAACAAATGATTATTCAGTGAACCTTCTTGTTTGATTCCAGGTACGCGATGGACACCGCCTCGAGAAACCAGAGCACTGTCGCCGGGAGCTCTACAATATCATGTACTACTGCTGGACCGAGGATGCGAACGAGCGTCCGACGTTCGCAGAGCTGGTGCAGATGCTGGACAAACTGCTGCATACCGAGATGGACTACATTGAGCTGGAGCGCTTCCCCGACCACAATTACTACAACATACTGAATCTCAGTGGCGAGAAACTGTAAATCACAAAGCAGCACAGCAAAGTTCCGAGGAAGGTGAGCGCGAGGACAGTTACCAGCAGCGTGTTTAGAGGCAACTCGGAGCCACCCACCCAAGACGACTGTATGTGAGATATGAGTGCTTCGGTGCGACAACAGCAGCGGCCACCACAACAGTCTTCAAACCAAAGTAAAACTAGAAAGCCATCTTCCGTTCAACATACTACAACACCACCAAATTTGCACACTGCACCACAATGAGGCGAGTTCCCAATCGATGATGTCTCTGCATGATGATGAAAGAGCCTCAGAAGGGTTCTTCAGCTTTGGTCCGGTTCAACGCAAGTGTACGCTGGCGACAAAGGAGCCGCACGCCTTCGAAGCTGCCGGCATGTGTCCTTGCGCTCCAAAACAATTTGTAGTCATTCTGGAGCAGCACTGCTCCGTACAATACTGCCTACTTTGTAGATTCAAATAGCTTTACTTGTTTAGGCATTAAGTCTGTACATACGTACAAATATGTAAATATATATAAATACGAGTCCATTAATTTTATTAACTATGCTTGGGCCGTCTTTTCAGTAGTCAAACTCCGGAGCAGAGTAAACTGCTCACCTTTGTGATTTTTGAAATCTGTTTCTCCATATCCACCATCATTTACTTGATTCATCATTGATGGATAATATTACTTAATTTACTGACTTTGATTAAGCGCTATTTTATCGCCATTGAAGGAAAATATGAATAATAAGGTTCCTTAAAGTACCGAGAGCTCAATTTGGAAAGCTTGATTAACATTAAAAATCGCAACAAATGTGGGTTCCTCTTCAAGCAGTGCGGTGTTATGAATATAAATTAATGTGAAAACCACGTTGTAAACACAAATTATTTCTTTACTGTTGGAATATTTCACGGCAGTTAAGATGGCCAATTTAAGCAGGTCCTCCAAGCCATTAGACGGGTCCTCCAAGTCATTATAAGCTTTTTATTCCAAGTCATTACCAAATTCTTATTCTGCACCAGCACAGTGGATACATGCTTCGAATTCGACGGGTGTATCGATCGAATATCACGTCTCATTGCTGGCGCCTCGTCCAGTCTGGTGTGTACTGGTTCACTCTGTAGCTCGGTGCATTCTGGACATAAATCTGCGCTTATGAAGACACATGAAGACGTTAAAACTAATTTCACGTTCATTTCACCGTTCACCATAAATTGTTTTATTTGTGTAAATTGCGTTATTTGTGTGTCTGAAAATATTGACAAATACCATTATAAATGGAATCTTGCTAGCTAATCCTATTGGTCCATCAAATAGAGTCAGAGACTGTAACTAGTGGTTTGCGAATCTCTAACGGGAACAGACTTCCTTGACCATATTTGGACCAATTAAAAATGGATGCACGACCTTTGATAAATAGGCCTGGTTTTTTTGGTTTGAATTGCTCAAATGCCAAGAGGCCTGAACGGACGTATAATACTTTTTCTTGGTCACGTTCCAAAATCGGACTTACTATAAATGGGCCACTAGGCATACATTGTTAAACCAGGCATAACTCTGTGTAGGTTCTTCTTTTCTTCCATGCTACTTTTGCTTCTTGTGTACACATGCTTACCTTCTAATACGAGTCTCATAAGAAATTGAATTTCTGGGGAAGTAAAGAAAGTCTCAGGATGTCGGTCCAAATTGTTTCCTCACTTGGGAGTGTTGCACGTGAAAGAATTTATTGTTAGCACTTCACCCAATTTAATCAAATGAAAGTTAACGCAGTAAGCACGACCAGAAGCAGGTAAGCCAGAAATGCACAATCATCAATTATCTGTCCGTGTGGGGACGAGCCGTCAACATCTGGCCGCGGTTTGTCGCCTTCTTTAGAAACCGAAACGAAGAGAATCGAAATGAAAGCGTCCGGAGATAAACTATTTCATCACGGAAATTGTCACTAAAATAAAAGAAAATGAATTGAGTGGAAGCATGTTGACACTTCAGGCAGAGGCGGCGACAGCAGCAAAGGTCTTCAAAGGTCGGGGCAAATAGAAAGGTCGCACGCCGCCTTCTGTGGAGCTCGTGCGCTTCCCCTCGTCCCTTTCAACCTGTCGTTCCCAGAGTATTGTGTGAACAGAGATGAAAGGCCAGCATGTAAATTTATTCCTCTCTGAAGACAGTACGATTTACCCATATGCTCTCCTCCGGCTTTTCTGCCAGCTGGAGCCAAATCGAACGAAGCGTTCCCGAGAGGAGAACAAAATCGGTAAACGCTTGTGGGATGCGGACACCAGGCTCAGTTGAACAAAGTGAAACCACAAGCTACTGCATCGTCAACATTAACAAGGGTGACTAAGACGTTCAGCAGGCACCCGCAGGTGACGCCCCGAACGCCTTCCACCACAGCAGACTCATTACGTAATCAAAACATGTTGAACCGCTTATAACGGAAGGGTGTATCGCGCATTGAAAGCTGTCTTCTGTATTCGGGAGAACGTGGAGCGACTGTAGTGTGGGAGGACGGACGCAAGTGGTCGACAAAATTTGTCCAAGAAGACGAACTACAACGGATGCCTGCAGTACCTCCGTCGGTGAGCTGTATAGACGAACATTCGTTTCCCTCAGACCAGCCCGAGCCTAACATCCCCGCCCTGCACCCACAAAACTGCGCCACAACCAGAAAAATGATGAAAGTAGTTTGGGGTGCAGCGACCTTCGGTATCCGTTTAGCTCACCACAGCCTCCAGAGCAGTTCCTCCGTCCGACTGCGGGCCTGACGTCCTGTACCAATTTAGTTCATCTGACAGTGTGCGGTGTTGTTGCTCTCATGTGGGTTGAGTACGATTTTTATTGCCATTCTGCACGTTAAACTCTTCACTAGTGAATTCGAAATATAGTTCAGGGTGAGTTATGGTGAGCGTTGGGGGTGAGTGTGATGTGTATGGACTCGTAGTGTTGTAATAAATAAAATTTAAAGGTTTCGACTCTGGCGAACTCTATGTACCGCTTGGAAAGCCCAAAACGTTTCAGGATTTTGGTCGCGAATGATTTCGTAAGGATAAAAGTCCGTGCTTCGCCCTTCCTGCTTTTTCGGAATTTCCAAAAGTTTGGAAACCCGCTGTCGTTTTATCGGTTTTTGTCCTCTACCGTTTACAGCAAAAACAACTTCGGTTTCTACTTCGCAGGCATGCGAACTTCCAGTTCATTGTTTTGATTGGAACGGAATCGAACTTTTCATGTCTCATTTCCATAAACAAACTTATTTTGCATATACGGAAACAAGTACAGGAAGAGCACAAACAATCCTCAAGAACAGCAGCGGCACACGGGAGGCAATGTCGCATTCGATTATCCTTTCATTTGCAGTTTGCTCGTACTCTTTGCGTTTGAGGGGATTAACTTCGCAGCTTTGCAACCGGAGAGGAGCACGTTTTGGCACACCCGTTGTTGTGGGTGGGTGGGTGCTAATCTGCGAGTTCCTTTTGTGCGATGCCGAAGTCATCCACGCACCGTTTGTTGCGGAGGTGAGTTTCTGGAAATATACTTCTACAAACGTATGTCAGCGAACCTTGCAGTATTTCAAAATCGCTAAGCTGATGATGAATGCCCTACTGTCAACAGAGGTTAGTTTACCAGCATGATGTAGAGGGGGTATTTTATATAGGGTTCCTCCTATTCAGGGTATGAAACGCAGGCGTTTTTGTGTTTGACGCAGCGTACGTGTCTTGTGCGTGGGCGCTAAAAATATTAATAGGTTGGCTCTCTAGGTAGTGCGGCGTGAATATTCTAGCGATGTACACTGAATGTGCAACCAACTGGTAATTACGATCTAGTAAGAATTTGGGAAGTGTGCTCTGCAAGAACTGCAGGTAAAAGCTGTCCAGAGAGTCTTATCAAAAGAACGAAGAAGAAATTAGTGACAGGTCCATTTTCCGTACAGAATTGACGCGCTTGCACTGTGGGAATTAGGAATGCTCTGGGACGCTGTTACCTCGCATTCTTATATAACGGCTCCGATAAGATTTGCGAAAAGGCTGCTCTAGAAAAACACATGTCGGCAGTTCAGCATTTTTTGCTGAATAACGGCAGATAATTGGCTCTCTGGAAAATTTTCAATCCGCCATGTGAGCTCGAGGGTCAGATTCCACACAACATGCACTTTTCTACACACACCATCTAATTTTTAGTTTCCTTAGTGTTACTTAATAGTTCCTAATTTTTCTGAAAAATATCTTGTGACTTCACGAGAATTTAAACCAGCGTCGTTGGAGTCAAGCAAGCTAAGTACGCAAGCACAGAACGGCTAAATGTCGACAATGCACTTTAGAAATTAATTATCAACTCTGGCACAGGAAAACACCAGAAAGAATATTAGAATAAAAATTTGAGAGAAGTAAGAAAACTAGAACAAAATCCAGTTCCGCTTGGTTTATTTTATATCCCGACGTAGGATAACTGCGCCGGAACAATAGCAGAACCAGCGCCGGAACTTTAACAGAACAAGCGCCAGAACTTTAACATAACCAGCTCTAAACCCACACCTCTGTTATAAAAGGTACCGAGACGATGTTGCCTGCTTGGACCTGCTGTGGCAGAGCTGAGCCAAGCAGACACGGAAAGTCAGCAAGGTAACTCCTCTGGCAACCGTCCACGTTTCCCTATTAGAGATGTCATCTTGCTGGATTATGTGTGCCCGTCAGCCGGTTTTTACGCTGCATTTAAGCAACCCTGTTCCTTCCCTGAAGCACACGTAGAAACGTCTCGCTTGACACACGTTTTTTACCGAGCCACAGCTTAGAGGAGGACTCGCCGACAATGTGGCGCGATTGAGGAACTGATTCCTCGTCATTGATATCCGCCGGGTCGTCCTCAGCGAAATGAGGCGCCATCAGTGCGGAGCGTAGAATAGCGTGAGCGTCGGTGGGAGGAGCAGGTTCGGTGGAAGCAGTTTCATCAAAGAACACGAAAAACTAAAGCCCTGCTACGTGATATGCATTATTAAGCAATAAATATTAAACGGATCGATTGTCGCATCTCGTCCTTGCGCAGCGCGTGGCTGTCGTACGTCAGGCCGCTGGAGACAGTAATTCTAAGTGACGAGCTCTAGCGATGGGGACGAGCTGCGGGTTTCAATGGGTGCCCTTGTGGAGCGTTTTCCGCTTATGGGGAAAGTTGAAATGGGAGAAGTTACATTTCAGAAAGGGCGGAGGGCTAGGTTAACTCACGCTGTAGTAAGCGATTCCCGAACGAAGCGCATGCGGAAATCAGAAAAATGGCTTGAATTTAAATTCAGAAGTTGCGTCTTCCCAAACCCAACGCGAAAGATGTAAACTTCGTTCATTGGCTTGAGTTCCAAACAGGGTGCGTCTTGATCCTCATAATTTGCTAAGACTTGTTAATGCTCGTTCTATAGTGACGCACATTCGAGAGGAGAACGTCCGCCGTCGTGGACGTAGCCACGGTGGGGCACGAGAGAACTCTGCAGTATAAGAGTGCCTCAAATATTGCTGGTAGATTTATACGCTAAAATGCAATGCATCCGGACTGACTCCTGGTCAGAATTCAGACATCCTGGCTGCCCCACGTTCGCGGTAAAATACTCCGCATAAAACACTCATGCCAGCAAAGAGCACCAAGTGGAATTAAGAATATTAATGCCAATCAAACACAGGCCATAAGCACCAGCGGATTTGAAAGACGACAACTACATGAGACCTCTCAGTCCTTCGACATATCTTCCCTTCCATTGACTGAAAATTGCTCCCAGGTCGAACGCCGTTGTCCTTCAATTTTGCTCCTTGTCAACATTTACGTCAACTGACCTCGTAGCCGTAATAAGAATGCCCGTCGTAAGCAACCCGAAGCACGACGAATGCTCTGATAATCCTGCAAACGTGACTGGACTTGCTGAATAGCCAGCTCAAAAATTTTGCGGACACAAATCCCCATGGACTTAACAAGCATCACTTGTCGCCGCAGGCATAACGACCGAAATACTGACCGTAATGAAGACGGATCCCGTGCTCGGCTCTGAACATGAATGCATCTTCTGACTCGTGTTCATTTTACGATTCGGGAAGCAAACCGGAGCTCGACCAACTTAACATGGACGCCAGAGGTTGCATCACCCTTCCAGGCAGCCGCTAGGTTTGAGTTGTGTTGTGTGAACCAAAAATCGATGGCCGAAAATTTGGTTTTATCGAATTCCGAGAGGATCCCAGTCAGATTTTGAGTCGGATTTCCAACTAGCATGAATTGAAGCTCCTGCGTTTTTCTCGTTTGCGTTTACATTTGCGATCAGGTGAACAATAGCGTTCTCCGGAAAAAGGAACCACAGGATATCTGACTTGCAGATATCCTCTATCCGCCATAACCTCTAGTGAATATCATACACTCAGAGGAAATACATTATGGTGCCACAATTTTTACACTTTTTTAAGAATTCAACAAAAAAATATTTAAGATTTTCGCAGCAGCGATATTGTTCGCTTCTACTTTGTCGTTCATCGATTTGGTGTGAAATCAAGCCTGCATTCAACAGCGATATAAAACAAATCTCGACTCTCAGGATATCCGTAGTGGAACTTTATATTTTAGGAACAAACGGAACTTTATTAGTCTGTTAAAAGTTCAACGTAAGCAACTTAGACCAAAAAATTAATGCTTTTCTCAACGTTCATCTCTAAAATGTCCACTGAATTTTACAATAACAGAATACACGTAAGTTTTTATAGCTGAAATATGCAGTGACATTTGTATGAAAAATTCAGTGACGTTTCATCGCTAATGTATGATTATTACGTCTTATGCCTAAATGCGTACATGAGCATCCTTTACCTTTTTTTTAAAATCAGTTTCACTGGCCCTTGGTTATGGCGCTCGCGTATTGTTTAGAATGACAACGTCGCATCGTATTACAATATCATCATTTCACGATTAGTTTTAAGCCGTATGCCAGGTGTGATCTGAGCCATTATTCTAAGCCTCGAGAAGTTCTCCAAAAGCTATAGACAGCTGTAGGAGGCAACAGAGAAATTTACTCTGGAAAAGTGTGTAAACCGTTTCGTTCACCGAAATCGTGCCGCCGATGCGACGTTGGCGATCCGAGTGTTAATTGGAGATACACAGTGGAGTGCTGGAATGCAAATCAAATGACTAAACCGGTGATAAAGTGTGTGGCACCAGCTCCTGAACGTCTGTGATCGGGTGGGTTTTCGCTATGAGGCTGTTTGACGCCGAGGAATATTTTGTTTTTAGTATCGCACACACTGCCGCGGTTGTGAGTGGGTGTCAATGGGAGGGAGACAGGCGAATAATTTGAGCACTTGTCACCTAGGACAGCGAAGTACTCTCCTAATGATCATTCGCACGGAGTAATTCATTCAGTCGCCGCGAGAAGAGGTCTGCTTTGCGCGTGGCGTGTTTGAGGACAGGTTCAGATATTATATGGGTGACAAATGGCGGTCTGTAGTGCGGCTCCTTGCTAAAATATTGCAATGACAACACTACAGAGACCAATTTCGGACCATCGTGATTTCAGTATTTCACTTGATTTCTTCCATTTTCAAAGCGTTTATTGCACTCTTGTTTACTGTGTGTGTCGTGCGTGATAATTTGTGTATATCTTACTGAGGTTCAGGTGTCCTATCCTCGATATCGGGCTAATCTGCCATCTTGTTGAGTGCTAAACGATGGGACGAACCAAAAATAAATTTCCGTGTGCCTAAAAAGACTTATCAGTGGGAGACGTTGTAATTGTAGGGCATTCTAATTGAGTTTACGACAAAAAGATCAGAACCATAAATTCGAGACGGAAAATTTAAGACGAAAAATTTTAAATCCAAATTAAGGATCGTAACGCATATGTAAGCAACAAATACTTCTCTATTTGAATTACATTGAGTTAACTTGCGATTTCTTTATTTCCTCAGCTGTTCACAAGTAGCCATTTTACGGCTCAACCAAGTGGCGTCCTTTTGCTTAACTATTTCTGTTAAGCAAAAGTTATCTTAACTATTTCTGTTAGCATTCGATTCGCGCCCCGAGCTGCACTACTTTGCGACTGAGGAAGTAGCCGTTGCTATTGTTGCCACGTAGAAAGCTGCAGAATCCGTCGTGCGGGCAACAACTTCGATAAACATTTGAGCGTATATGGATGGAAATCTTTTGTGTTGTTGTTGTTAATTGTTGGGCGCTCTTCCGCCGGCCCCACTGCACCCGGACAACACACTAATTGCTGTTATGCGGTTTTGCGCCGCCACCACTTCGCTCTTTAGAACGCTAGCAGTGAGTCATATCATTGCAACATACTGCCGCGGGGACAACGCTCGCTTCTAATTCGGAAAATGAGTGGTTGTGTTCGTATGCTCGTCATTGGGAACTTGTTTCGCTTTTTCAGCCGTTGATGGCAACCGCAAGCATGTTGCTTGCATAGCGACGCGTCCTTACATGAAAACAATGTTGAACAGGCCACAGTGTTGCATGAATCTCTTTTGTGTCGAACTTTTTAAGTTGTTCGTTTTAACGTCGTGTGCCGCTCACGGAAGGCGCGGCGATTTTCATTGGTCATTTACGAAAGTCGTAACGATTGAAACTAATCTCAAGTACTTAGAAAGGATTTCAGATGTCCAAATTGGAGAAGAAATTCAATAGAAATAAGTAATAGTGTTCACAATGATGCAGTAACTTTCATTCATCAACTTGATTTTACTTTAACGAGTTCTTTCATGCTTGACTAGTTGTGAAGTAAATTGAGTATGTCACTCACTTCCTAGCTTCGTGCTGTGCGATGGTACACCCTTACTCGTATTTTTAAGGTCATCCAACACACTCTCAGCTCTGATGTGCGCCCATCAATAATATTTGGTTTTCTAAGAGGGACAAGAATGCCGGAGGTGAGACTTGAAAGCACTGCACTCAAAGAAGGTTTGCTTGCGAGAAGGTTGACTCCAGCTGTAGCCGAAGACCATTGAGATGGTCGGGGGAACGCACTGTTTGAGCTGGACGAAAGAAGAGTAGTCAGCAGGTAACAACTACCCTAGCGTACATTTTAGAAGGAGGGTTTTATGAGGGTTTACAAACGAAAACCATGATAACTTTACTATAGATCAGGAAAATCTAATGTAGTATAGTTTGAAAGATTCGATACTGGTAATTTTGAAGGATTCGCTAACTCAAAGATGTACGTTTAAAATGGATTAGGTTCACTGAATTGAAGGACTGAATTGAAGTGTATGTAATACAGAAACTTTACGGGAAGTGCTCCAAATTCAATTCATATTTCTAAGATCTGACAAAATTTATAATTACTAAAAATGCTGTTACCCAAAACTCTGTGTAATGAAGACAAACTACAGTAATTTCGTGACGCCCAGTATTAATTATGTAAATTTTGTGACCATAATTTTTGGCATTTGGGTGTTGGGCTCCTGTCAGGTAAAACCTTGACCAGGAACGAATGATACACTGCTGGAAGTGAAATCCTAGCTAAGACAAATCAAACATTTTCTGCCGTCAAACTGCCACAAAAGCACAAAAATTTGTTTTTATTAAGAAGAATTGGAAACCGAGGCGCACTGGCGCACTAAGTGGACGCAGAAGGTTAGAATTCTGCATTTCAATTATGCAGTATTATCCGTATGAAAATGGATAATGTAAAAAAATTAAGTCAGACTACTAAAAAGGCTAAAATATTATGTAACACAAAGTTGAGTAACATAAAACGGAAACGAGAGTAAAAGATGCCCCATGCATATTTACTAAATATACTAAACTAGCTTATATAACCGCCCCATCTCAAAGTCATAATCAATCTTACGATTGAGAGTCCAGATATGTCAGTATTTATTGCCAGTGAGTAAGTAATAATCGTGCGAAGTTTGGTGGAAACCGGCTGTTATGCTTAGGAGGGGTTGTGCTGCAAACCCACTTACACAGTTTATATACGAGTTGAATGCACAACAAATATGTTAGAAAATCAACAAGCAGAAATAACCAAAGGGTCCACCGCCGAAAGCACAACTGGTACGAGTACATTTGCACATAAATTTGCTACGTCAATCAAGTGATATTCAATTTGTGGAGAATGCCGAACCGTCGCGGCGGTTTATAATCGCGCGCTGAAGCCAAATTGTATAAATCTTAAATAATGGGAAATGCTTCTGGTGTCGTTGTCTGTTTACCGTTTACGAATAACATTTAAATTGGATTTCAAAATAACAAGAGGTGGCAAAGTTAGCCTTGACAAAAATGAAGCCCCTCAGAGGACGGTAGAAGCCCAGAAGACCCCTCTTGATTCCCTCTTTACAGACACAAGCGAGACACGAATAATTTTTTCGGTTAACTGCAAGTAGTTGGTCGTGTTCGTGAGTCGTTGTTAAGGGCAGAGGGGTAGAGTGATGGCAAAATAGCAGCCGTCTTTCAAGCAGCATAGAATGGGAGTGGCTACTCTGAGCCTACTGAGCGGAAACGTTTCGTGTACGAAATAAAAAGTATTGTAGATTAATAGTTGGCAAATTGTTTGCAGCCCGACGGCTTTGTTCTTATTGTTATGAAGCAATTATATTACTGGGAAGCCATCTCACGGATTTAATGGCGTTGTGTGCATCGAGTCGTTATTAATCGTGCATTGTATCGAGCACGTTATCAATACGTAGCTATGCCTTCTGACCTTCTCTTAGTCACTAAAGCATAATTTTTACTACTCCTTTAAAAAAAATTGTTTTTAAAACTTTTTTGCTGGAATAAATAATAGATCTATCGAGATAACAGCAATAACAACAAATTCATACACGGCATATCTGCAGAGGGTCGTGTTTTTCTTTAATTAGATGTTTTTAGCCGCTCATAGAGAATTTTTATAAGTTTTTAGTAGTCGTGTATTTATGGAGCGATGAATAATTTGGAGAAAATAATAATAATAATAATATTAAAATATATTGACTGATCCACACTATAATTTTCTGAAGAGAAAGTCTCACATTTTCACAAATTAGAATGGATTAGGGGGTTCGGTCACCAATATTCTTTCGCACAACTCGATTCCCAAAGATAGCAATGCTCAGCGAAAAATTATTGTTTGTAAGGCTATTTTAGAAGCTTAGTTTAGTTATTTTTTTAAATCGATATATACGTACGTATACGTATTCCATATATATTCCATTGAAGTTCTCGATCTAACCAGTTCGCGGCGAAAATGCGCACATACTACATCACAAGGCATGTGGGGTTTAAATAACTCAATTGGTGCATAAACTCAAAATGTGCCCTCACACCTCCCATTTCTCAATGAGAAAGTTAGCACCCATAATCAGGAGGAAAATAAATTATGTCACAACAAAGCCTTATTTATCAAAAAGAAATTGACATTGGTAAGTAACAGCTAAAGTAGTCCAGGCTAATTATATTGGTTGACCCACTCCAGACAATGATTAAGTGTATGGTGCGTGTCATTGATGTGCACATTCGGGAGGAGGCACTTGTTAGAAGCCCTCTGTCAAAGACGCAGCATGCCTGCCAGCGTGGTGGGTCTTGCGAATCGGCGCTTCAGAATCTAGTGGGCCGTATTGAGCACTCCCTTCAAGGAAAGCTCTGTGCAATGGAAGTCTTTATTGACATTGAGGGGGCTGTTAACAACGCCACTTTTGAGTGTATGCTCAATGCATGTTTACGCCAAGGCGTAAATACTATCATAGCGTGATAAATCAAGGTAAATAGGACCTTACGTATGTGGATCGATCGTAAGCAGTGGAGTTGTCTGGTGGAGGTCGCTTACTAGACTACATAGAACTGTGCATATTGGTTGCACTGCTGCTTTAAATGCACCTGCCGCTGGATGGCGCTACACATCTCACGGTAAAAGCAAAAATAATGAATTTGCAACAAATCACCCGATTTTAATGCGGTTGTCGACTTAACGTCAGAAGAGATTTTCATACCGAAATTTTTTGGCCAAGGTTTCGAAAATTCGCCACTGTACTCCTCTGGCAATAGTAGCTGCAATATGTACAACTTTCCAAAGGAGGAATAATTAGCATTTACCGTAGAGGCTCAAATTATAGGAGAATAATTAGGGGCCTCTGTTGTACAAATAATTAGGTTTAATATATTAGCAAATAGAGACCAGGAACTTTTCGGTACGGGCCATCCATTATTCTCGCTTCCGTTTTATATTGCTAAATTTTTCAAACGAAGTCAATGCTAAAGTATTTTAGTATTTTGTAAGATTTCGGGCTGAACTCAATAATATACTGAAATATGGTATACAATATTATTATTAATAATATTAATTAATATTATTTTTAATATTATTGATATATGAGGGTTTCAATAAAACATAAAAAATAGAGAGATTTTAATTCATTAAAAAATAAACCCAGTTGTTCTTATTTTAAAGCCGGTTAATTTTGTTTCTTTTTTCAGGTCAATACGACATCTGGGATAACTAGATTCTGCTTTCACGCTGCCACAATATTTACGTACCATCTTTATTTTCAATGATGTGAACATGACGTTATAGCTTGTGAGCTGAATAAGGGCATTCAATGCACACTTTTATTGCAAAATTTTTCGCAAGGCAAGGACCATAAAAAGTAGAAGACAGACAAATCCTGGTAATCCGTGTCGATTTAGTAAAAACGTGTTGTGCCTCAGCTGCAGCATCCCCCCAACTCCCGCGCCATTCAAATGATGTCCCCTCCGAGCCCCGTATCCATTTCAATATTCAAGCCTGGCAAGGATTCAATAGCAATCAGCAGAAAAGGCAGTGAAATAGAATAGATCACCGGGAAGACGACTGCCGCCCACCCACAAAAGTTCCTGTTGCGGGTGCTCTAATTTGCATTGTCACGGCTGTATTTCAGCCAGCGCGGGCGGCGGGGCGCGACAGGATTTGCTGAATCCAGCACTGCGTCGAGGCGCCCGCCGCCTCACCAGGAGGCATCGTAGAGTTTTATTCGCGTAATCCACGTCTGTCAAGCAGTGTCGGGCTGTCACTTTCGCCCGGCGGCAGCGCCGAGCGTCTGTCTGCAGCCGCGATGCTTAATGCGGAGAAGCATATTTATAAACACAGCGACAGGTTGTCAAAGCATGTCAACTTGTTCTAGCGGATCTAACTGAGTGGGTGGCGGAGTTGAGTGGGGTGCAGAAGAAGGCCAGGGACGAGAGTAACTTGGTCGACGCTGTAAGATTTAGTGCAGCATGCGCTCGGAGCAGACCGGATTAACGCTCTCTGCGAAGCGTTCTACATAACTGTCGTGTAGAGAACTTCTACAGAAGTATTTATTGTGTCTCTGATTGGGTTTCTCCACACGCCGCCCTTGTGCACCCCTTCGAAAATGAGTCGCATATGGACCGTCCATGCAGCGTCATCAGTGCAGATTAGACTCGAACAAGTGTTGCGCGTCACTTCGAATGTTTTGCTCCAGTACAGGCCAACCGGACTAAATCTGGCTTCTGTATGCGTGTTCGACGTCGCTATGTATGTGGCATGCGAGTTGAGTATCTGGGGGACCCAAATTACCCCGTTCGGGCCCGGTTCCTGCAACACTTCCCGCGAGGTGTTACATTGCGCGAGGAGTGTAAAGTTGGACTCATACTGGCCTTAATTAGTGCTGTGAAAATCAAATCAGCGTGGAGCAAACGTTCCTGAATTCGGTTTACATTATGCCGAATGAAGCAGTTAGAAATGTGAAAACCTTCTTCTTATAAATTAAAGCAATTTGAAGACACAAAGCAAACATTTTACTTATTCCGCCGGACGAGAGTTAAGGGAGTCCATATTTGTATTGCATTTATAAATAATTTTTGGCCGTTTACCAAACATCACGCTGTTCATTCGTTTCTGTGCCCAGAAGTTAGTTACCCACGTCTGAGCTTCCTATATTTGGGCGAGCAGAAATTGTTTGTGGTAACTCAGCTCGTGGGTTTTCTAAAAGCTTCTTTCTCGCTCCACATTCGAGATGAAAATCTGTAGCTTCCACTAGAGACGACATTCAATATTAATTTTCTAGAATGCCTCTCCACAAATCAAAGTAGACTGGATCCTTGCGTGTCTGTCAAATGGCTCGACGTGCAGTGCTGCGATTCATACGGGCGGGTGAACCAGGCAGTGCAGCTACCCCTCCACTTCCAGTTCAGCGTACTACTGACATCACTCAAGCTGCAGGATTAAGTTGAATTACCTGGCGTTGCGTGCTTTTTTCACTCGCCCTGTACGAGCTGCTCTTCGCACCGCGCACAGTATTTGGATTTAATTTTTCATTTCCATTTCCGCGAGCTGGTGGCAGTTGTTTACCGAGCGTGGCCTCAGCCGAGCAGGAGATACTTTAAAGATTTCGCTGAATGCGTTTGTACAAACACGTGCTTCGACATAAAATCCGTTGTTCGCATTTTAATCCTTAAACGGCAAATAAACTGCGCTACGCTGCGTGTGTTGCGATGACGCCAACTGTGTTGTGCTTCTCACTCCCTTCACGGAATGTGTCTGTGGACGCCAGGACTCGTTTGCATGCACACGACTGCAAGCGGCTGTGTATCCGGAGTTTGTTTTCCGTGCTGGCTGCAAGTTTTTGTATTGATTTCATTTCTGGCACGTTCACTTGTTGCCCTGGCGACAGGGTAACCACAACACAGCAGCAGGGCTGGCTGTCTCTCCATTAAATCGGAATATACTGGAACCATTGTGAATAATTGCATTTCCTGACTAGTTTTCCTTATTAAATTCCCTTATAGGCCCTTATAGGCCTGCAATCCGTCTTTTATAAGTTCAGAGAGCTACGTTCCCACGATGCCACGCCACAAAACCAAACGGTTTCCGTGTCAAGGTCTCTGCAACTGACCCACATATCGAACGGCAGTGGTCTGCGAGTACTTGGTTTTCCACTTTCTGAACTTCTCTTCTTCTGCCGTTCCGCTCCTTGCATGAATGTCACCGAAGTTCTGTTGCAGGCGGTTACAGTGGCGCAGCGTGGAGTGAAGAGGATAGTTTACTCCTACAAATTCCCAGTACTTTACCTGCAGTACTCTATCAAGTATTAAAATCTTGAACATTATTTTTACTTTTACTGATTTAGTTATTGTACAACATTTAACCCTTCTTGGGTTGGACTTCTGTAAAGTCAGTATTAATGATTTTTTATTACCATTAGCAAGGTGATTTTTTAATATCACCCTAGTAAGGTGACCTTAAATTACAAAATTTTCACAGCTCTCATTGTTCGTGATTACACAGCAGTGTTCTTTATCGAAAATCATGTTTGCTTGATCATAAATTCGAGATTTAAAGTGGCTTGATTCTCGTTCTCGAAATCCCGCTTTTGTCGCACGCATACACCACGACGGGGCGGGATACGTGTATAGAATTTGAGGAAATTGGTTAATGGCGATTAGAGGTTTTAGAGGGTAACGACAGATTCAGTATTTTATTTCGAAATTATTGGTTGAGAAACCTTTCATTGCTGATACGATTTCTTACCCTGCTAGAAAAAATTATGCTTGCGGCCTCGTGCGCGAGAGTTCATGGAATACGCAAAGGAACCTCACTTCAGCTAAACTGGGTTGCGTCGATGCTCACTCAAAACAAACTCGCACGTGAGCACGCATGCCTGCCTTGGACTCATTCTTTTTGCTCATGGAGCACAAGCCGAGGCACTGTTTTCCGAGTGGATAACCTTTCGTTGCCTTAGCTTCAGCGATCCTGTGCACGCTGTAAGTGCTCATTACCGTTGAGTACCTCGCTGTACGCATCTTAGGATTTGCCTGCGATATTCATTTATATTTATATATGTTTTAAATTTATTGGGAGTACAAATAAGTTCAAATAAGTCAAGGGGTTAAGGGAGATGGTAAGGGTGTTCAAATAAGTTCTCGCTGTTTTTCTTATTGGAATTTTAATTTTTTATACACACATCTGGCAATACTGAAACCAATTTTATTTTAAAGCTTCACTTTGAGCCTGAAAACGTTAGTATGTGTTGAACTGTTAAATGTAAAGAACATTTTTTACATCGCCTCAAACCTGTCGGATTTCGCACCAACAAAAACGTTTTTGCGGGGAATTTTATTACATTATTATATCCAAATAAATCTGCAGCTGAAGCACATCAAATTCTTGTGGATACTTACGGCAACCATGCGCTATCAGAAACAACATGCAGAGATTGGTTTCTACGTTTTAAAGAAAAAGATTTTGACCTCGAAGATACATGAGGTATCGAGGTACTCATGTATTAATATTTAATTATACCGATATCCAGTGATTCGGAACTCGTAGAATTATCGAGATGAAGAATCAGCTTTCAGAGAGTCGTTAAATTGTTTTTTCCTTCCTCCGATTTGTTATCTGATGCTTTTGTTTTTCCAATTTACAGTTTACGGTTTGGCGTAATTAAGCCATTAATAACTCTGTCGGGATATCATGTCACGCGTCACTTAATGTACTGAATACTCAATAATGCCGCTCTTTGTTAGGGTAACAGTGTACTGACCCATGAACTTGCTGTAGCAGTTCAAATACTTCGCGATAACGTCTGGCACATACATATAAGTATGTACCAGTCGGTCAGGAACAGTCAGTAATGGTAGCAACGCACTTCATATTAGATAATAAATAGTCCTAATAGAAGAATAATAAACTTCATTTTAAGGAGTCAAACGCATAAGGAAACCCTGGTTTCAATCGGAATCAGGAATTGAGTGTTGCTTAGTACGATATGAAGAAAGTGTCAAATCGCTGAAGTATGTGTTAATGATGCAAGGGATTCTTAGAATTCGGCAGTTTTAAGTTCCATTATATAGAACACTCTGTTTATCAACTAGAGGGTCCACGATCCGAATCTGAGTTCGGGTCAGAGTTTGCCTAAAATACTAACAAAAACCAAAAGTAGTGCATCCGATTTACTTTCCCATTTACAATTTTTACTTAATCAGCTTCGAGAATTCGGAAGGGTTGTAAGGCGAATACGTTCGTCCTGTCCCACTTCAGGTATCGATTCCATGCTCTGGCAGGTTGACTTCGGTTGAAATTTTAGACAAACATACTCGCTTTCATTGGGGCACCAAAAGCACCTCATAATAATGGGACTTCAACCAGAAGCACACAGCAAACTGTCACAAATGCATTAGTCAAACTATGGATTGTCCGTCAGAAATCGGAGCACAAGTTATCGCCTGACACAATAAATATTCAGGAATTCTGTTGACAGACGGAATCGACGTTGAGACACATCCATTTAGATTTCCTTAAAAAATCCCAGCTTCCTCGTCCTGTAACACTCCAAATCTTGGGAAATGTGCATGTATGGACGTTGCGGATGTATGTGCTGGAAGAGGGCTCGAGTACCACATGTCAAACTGTGATTGAACTTTTGCTGCTTTTGCAACTATATAGGGTTGGTATCATATGTATTGCAAACAAAGCAGGATCTGTTAGTTTGCGTGAAGTATTCCTTCCCGAATGAACCTAACTACTTCTCCAATAACCGAATTTTGAGCCTATGATACCTATGAAATTGAAATTACTATCATTGGTAGATGATCTTCAGGAAAATATCTTTAACTGTAGGACATCTCTGTGAAAATCTTTTTAACTGACGTATTGCTCTCAGTAGTTTCATTACGGTTTTCGCAAGGACATTCACAGCACAGAAATTGAACGTTTTCATTACGTCGCTTCACAGTGGAAGCTGCGGACAGTAATTAAACGAAAGGGTCGCAGAGAAGCCAAATTTGCATATATGTTTTTTGGAGCAAAAAACAATCATAACTAGTAAGAATTTTTAAAACATCTTTTTTGCTTCTTATTAGTGGAAATAATATTTTACGTGTAAATAAATTTTTCGGATTGCTAACATTTATGTTTTTGATTATTGTCCGCTCAGGCGATACAGTGTAACGCACTGAATGAAGTGAAAACCAATCCTTTGAACGTTTTACATTTGTGCTCGCTCAAATATCAGTCCCCGCAGGAGTTAAAAACGGCAATCGGCTTTTAAACGGCGGCCTTTGCATTATGACGGCAATAGAACACCCAGTGACGTCTAATGACAACTGCAAATCATCACAGGTTTCTGCGGAAGTTGGTTTCTTGCCATTTTTAGCCGAAATACAACACGGAACCCTTTGTCGTTGACGTACACCATGCCAGCATGCATACGCAAACCTTCCTTATAAATTCTACTATAAACTTCTGTCGAAAGAGCATTCGCACTTCACTTCGTCTCCTCGGTTACCCTTTTGGAAAAACTCAACTCTCGTTAATGTAATGATGGATAAAATCTCGCAGCGAAGCCAAAATACAGATGCCAGAACGATGGCGAAGCTCTTTGCAGGACCAAAAAGGTCTGAAGAGTGCAAGGGTAAAAGGGAAATATTTACAAATAAAATATTTTTAAAAAATATTATATTTTTAGTATGACATATTTTTATAAAGTAGGAATACAACCTGGAGGTTAAATAACACCGAATACGAAATATGAATATAAGTATCCGCAATATATTCCTCGATTTTGTGGCAAAAACAAGTTCCCGCCCTTATCGAGTGCTCCTCAAAGCGCTTTCCTTCCCTTGATATCGACATCTGGTGTCCTATAATATTTCGGAACTGCTGCAAAACATCAGGGAACCTGCAAGTTGCTGTAAAATAAAATATTTCTGCAGACATCAAACTGTTTCGGAGTCCTAATTCGTAAGAACGGATTGTGTGTGCACGATTGCAGGCGGATACCTACGTAGGTGGACGCCTCACAACGCAAGAGCAAATAATCCCTGCTCGGGTAAGCATGAAATTTTGTCGTCTTCTCGTAAGTGGAACTTTACAAGTCCAACGAAGGCACTGACGCCACTTCAGAGCGAGCGCACTCGAATAAATACAAACGAAACAAGGCTGGGAGCGGCGAGTTGACGACCGCACGGGGCTACGAATGCAGGAAGGTGCTCAGACTGCTGCACTGGCAACTCGACCCGGGTGCCCACGGTAACTGCCTTCCGCAAACCACCCAACGGAGAAAGGTTGGGCCAACAGGTCAAGAGTTTTCCAATAAAGACAACAAACTGTAAAGTGCGGGGATATCACGGTGTCGGAAGTGGTGATACCTCAAAATTTTGGCTCAAATCTTCAACTTCAAGAGTGTGCATTTACATTCTTTGTGAAATGTAAATGTGAAATATCTAACATCTGCGTACTAAACGTAATATATTTAATATAATCTATGATCGGTATCTAGGAATTAAATTTCGTGGTTGTGCCTTACATAGTTTTCGAGAACTGGCGTTTTTAAATCTTGGCATACCTATTTTTAGGCGGCATAGGCCAATAACCGAAGATCCTTTCAAATTAAACTCGGTCTTGTACCAGAGAATGTGTGTGTGTGTGTAGAATTTGGTTAAAATCGGGCAAAGGATGTTGGAGGAGTTTAACAGCATACAAACATGTATACATACATATATACGGACATTCAGCTTTACTAATAGTTTTTATTAATTTAACTTTGAATCAAGTTAAAAGTGTCGGCTTTACGTTGCCGCTTTCAGTGTTTTAGAGTATTTTCGGTGGACCCGAACAAAGGAGTTGTCGCATTTAAATAATCGGTCTTCATTTCGAAGAAAGAAACCAATGGAATTTCAGGGTTCATGCCTCAGAAATTAGAACCTTGGCATTAGCAGAAGGAACTTTTCTATTTGCACAACATACTTTCCTGGTTCATTGCAAGAGAATCAACGGTACTTTCCCTAGAATGAATAGTTCCCTAATAATAATAAAATCCAGCTTGTTTCGAGTCGTTCAGGCTAGGCTGTCAGCATTTCTGCCCACAGTAAGCAGGCTGTCCAAAGTATTCGTCGAAATTAAGTGGAAATTCTCCTCCTTTGAGTAAAACTTGCCAGGACAGAGCCGAAAATGTATCTGCTTCTCCTGTTTCTTCCACGGAGCTCTTTGTTTCGTTGCCGGCCGAACACAACCTAACAGTCTCCGTGCGAGTGTGTATGTGTGTTTGTGTGTGTGTCTGATCATTCGAATTCATGTTTGGTCCTGTGCTTGAGCGCAATTATGTGACAATTTAATTAAATACAAAGCAGAACGTTGATGACACTGGAACGCGCTCAATCTGTTGCAATTTCTTGGACAGCGAACTTCATTTCATTTCATTGTTTCCGGCAGCTGAATGCTTGCAATGCAATCCAATTAAATTGTTTGCTATTTATTATCGCACTGTGCATCAGCGAAGCTCAAATTAATGAAATTTGCAGAACTTTCGCAAACAGAATCCGTTCATATAAAAATTGTACAATTTATCATTTATTTTAATATTTATTAAGTACAACGAGAATAATGAGACGGTTAGGTTCAAATTAAGCTGTTATTTTGCAGATTTCGTCTTGCTTAATAAAAAACCTGTTAAAAAATTATGTGAAGTTGAAATAATTTGAGTTCACATTGGAAATTATACTCCAGATGACTTCTGTTGCAAGTATCGATTTCGCAAAACGTTGACCATTTTTGTCCACTTATACCGCGCTGTTTTTCAAATAACGTTTAATCGAAATCATGGCCGATCGAAAGCGGTAAAATATATTAAATTTCAAACTTTTTTGTCGAACGCCGAAAGTTTTGATGACACAACTAATCTCTGAATTGTCTGACTTCTCGCAAAACCACACAAGGCAGAACACAACCCATCCCACCTACAATTATATATGAATACTCGAAAAACATGTAGCAAGCTGATTCCTTATTGTATCTGATGATAACAGATAGAAAAAGAAGAAAGCAGAACACTCTGATGGCATGAACAGCGTACGATCAGCAGCTCATTCCCAATCTCTTAACGATATCTTCGCTAAGACATTTCGAAGCTTATTTGCTTTGCAAACACAGAGTTTCATTAATGCGAATTCAAAGAAAAGACTTGTTCTTCGTAAATCGTGTAACTTTTACATTAAAAGGTTAATGAGGTTGCCTCTCTTATAGTATATATATATATATACTTATTATTACAGTAATTGAACACTTAAAAAATAACAAATTAAAATTTCAAATATAATGCCGATATCTCTTGTGTGAAAGCCCTGCGGCTCTACTGTTTCCAACACTGATTTTGGAGGGTCCACCTTCCCATAGAATAGAGTAAGCAAAAGATAAGGAAAAGTGGTATCAAAAGTTAACTTTAGCGCAAATTATGCCCCTGACAGAGCTTATTTTAGCTGGAAATATAGCCTATTCACATTTACATATACACATTCTCAATCAAAGTTAAGACCGCATTCACTAAACCGATCTAATTAACAGCTGGAACCGTTTGATAAACAGTTTCAACGGTAGGATTTTTTCCATTGGGCGCATCTTAGACCCAGTTATATTTTTCACCGCAAATAGCTGTAGATAAAGTAACCGCGCTGTTTGCTGGTTCAACAGCATATCTGTTTAGTCAGATATGAGTTGTGATTTCAACAACAATCAGCTGTGAAGTTCGTATTTTGCTTCTCAGTGGGTACTCCATGAGTACATTATAACACAATAAACACGTAAGTAAAAGATATTTATGCGTATTAATTATATTAATTATATCTCGAGGTTTTGTAGGTTTTTCCCAGAGCCTACCGTATTGTTTCCTTAAATTATGCCGTCTCCCTGTAATTAATTCTCCCGCGATTGAGACGATGTGTGAAACGATGAATGGATGGTAACTCCGCCGGGTTCTCCAAAATAGCTCTCAAGTCCGGACTCCGCTTCTACAAGCAGAGAGCAGGTGTCAACAGGTCTATATGTTTCAGGAATCGCCGTTTTTCTTTTTTAGGAACACTATTCGATCTGGTCTAGCTTATCACTTAAATAACTAAATGTGTGCGGAGCAGCTGTCTGCTTATTTGGAAGTGAACCCGAATTGCGTGAAAAGCGAAAAGCGGGCTAATCGCAAACTATCAACTTGGCGAGACTTCTGGCTCGCCGCACTCGCGGGAAGAGGCGTGCGTGGAGGTCGTTCACAGCGTGCCAAGTCTGACTGCCTAAGTGACCACAATGGACACAAGCAGCAGACGGGCTTCGCCGCCAACCCGCCTTCTGTGCACGACTTTTGACGGTCAACGAAGATGCGGGGCAGGAGGTGGCAGGCACACTTGTTGTTTATTGCAGCTTGGGGCACGTTATTCACTCGGAGGCGGAAATCGTCACTTGAGAGCAACAGCAGTATCGGTAGCGAAACCGAGTTACTTTGACTTGCAATCGCGCTACTATTTCTAAGTCCACTTAACTAATTTAATTCCACTGGAATTCTTTGAATTCCTCCGCGAAAACGCATCCGCGGTCATGCAAACGAGCGAATTCGACGAAAGTCCACAACTGACTGAGAGTTCGTGTGCCAATGAAAGTTGTGTCCACATGTGGAAGCAACGCATGGGGGGTCCTGGGAGACTGGGATGGTGAGCTTCGGAAGGGACCTTGCTGCGGCTTCCTTGGTGGGTGGACTGGCAGGACGCGCCGGCACCTGCTCTGCTTTCTCTCCATTCACGAAAAAGCGGTTCGGCAATTAGATGTCGTCGTGATGTTTCGTTCCCGTGCGTTTCCGTGGACCTACCGATACAGAAGTGAGCGAAGCAGGACTCGCTCTGGCCTTGCGCACACCACGCTTATGAGTGTCTGCTTTGGTGTCCTCCGCTCTCTCTTTCATCAGCTGTTTCGTGCATGCCTTTTGTGTCCTCAACAATCTTAGCAAATATAGACGCGCTTGTGAATCAGTGCTGAAGGAGCTCCTCGAAGATAAAAATAGGCTTTCGTTAGCAGTGAAGCTTTGCAATTCCGAGGGGGGAGGTGTACCCTAAAAATTAACAAGGCTTCATTTTTAATTAGTCAATGGTACAACTTGCCACGTTTCTCCAATAATAGTTTTAGAGAAGCTGATTCGCTTGTTAGGCTAATTATCTAGAGAGAAACTTAAATATCCTTTGCGATTGATTTTATGAATGGGTTGGAACGTGCAAATTCTCCTAAAGAATTCAATAAAACTCAGCTCAAAATGGAGAAACTAAAGATCGCTTACAATTCCATTGCGATTTTAATTTTAATTGCCATTAAATTACAGAAACGCAAGTGACTTCCCAACTTCTTACAGTTATAATTACTCGAAATTGGAGGTGGCTTGCTATTAACTCCAAAAGTAATCATGACTCCCACATCGAATTGATGAGACTCCACAACATGTAGTACAAGGGAGCTTATTATTCGGTACTTACGAATTATTTGAGGACTGCACTCAGGCACATGAGTGCTGGTACTGCAAGAGTTTCAAATTTACTGCTCTTAGTTTGAGTCGACCGTATTTGCAATTATAATACATTACAAATTACATGTCTCCTAATATTTAGAAGACTACAGAGTAGTCTTTCCGCTTGGAAAAATTTTTAAAACATCTCTCTGAACATCTCTTGATGAGAAGTATGTAGATTCTTCGTACTTGGGGAACAAGTTTCCGGGAAAAAGTACTCAAAAGTATTGTATCTGGCAACTCTTCTCTGAAAATCACGTGACATTACGGCTCGCCAAACAGTTGAGAGCCGCTGCATTGAATTGAAGAGTAGCACTGTTGCTCTCTTTCGTTCTACGTTCTTGCGCAAGCTCATTGCCTTGTTCCGATTCCAGTGGTGCATTTGAATGAAGGTCTGCGAAGGCATCTGAACGCCTTGGAAACCCACTGCTAACCGCGTTGCTATTATTTCAGCCTTTAAAAATCTTAAAACCACAACAAGTGACGTCATAGAGCCGCAGACGTATCCAGAGATGTGTGCAATACGCAGAAATCGATTAACTTCCAATGACGTAGTGCGCCACCGATTCTTCATGTTGGGGTTCTCCTCCGCGCTTAATGAACCACTTTTATTTCTGCACCCCACAGTTTTATTAAAATGTTTCCAAGGTCAAGGAAACGTTCTTCCTTCTCTTGTACTTCATCCTCACCAGCTTCATCGATTATTACGTTTTTCAGGAAGAAAAAATTAAGTGCTAATATTTAGCCGATTCGTTATTACATATTACATTAAATGTAATTGATCATCGAAGTAATGAATTTCAATACAGTCCCTTTCATGCTGTCAACGCCTGATCATCAATATTTGACAGAACTTTCGGCGCAGGCAGCATTCTACAGAACTCATTAAACCTCTGAATGAAAGTCAAGTTAATTACAGTTGTTGGGGAGACGGCAAGTGTGCCGTTGCTGCGGAATTTACAGAATTTCTTGCCATTAAGAAAACTTTCCCATTTACTATCAAAAGCACTTGCAATTTAGCGCATGAAACGCGAATTGATTCGACTTCGGAGCTGACAGATACGGATTGTTGCGTCCTACCAATTCGCGCCCGCACACAGACACTCAGCCAAGCTTCAAACGAGTGCGCGGATTTCGCGAAAAGGAAAATCCAAATTGAATTTATGTTATTAATTTTCTCGCTGCAGTGAAAGCTGGATGAAGGCTCAACCTTCACAGTCCTGCCTGTTCGGAAGTTTGCTCCGCATTGGAGTAATTAAATTCATGTTTTAGATTGGGTCTTGCCAAAGTATTCCGCCTCTGGCATTGTCTTAACCCTCGCAAATTGCCTTAACCCCACCAAAGTGGGACTTGTGAAATAGAGAAGGAGGAACACGTGGGTCAATGTGTGTCTTTATACCCTACACTCCTGCCCATCCGTCTGTCTGTCTGTCTGTCTGTCTGTCCGCTGAAATCACGATTACGGGAGAATGAAGAGACATATAGCGATGAAAGAACAAATACTCTTTGTTATGTAGGGCAGTTTGGGATTGAAAATGGGCGAAATCGGTTAACAACCACGCTTACTTTACATACGGAATGTAAAGGCACCTCGTTTTAAAAAATGTTAAAAGGCACCTCATTTTAAAAAATGTTAATGTACGATAATTCCGTCGTTTAATAGGGCTTTGTACAAGTTTCTGGTCACTACTCATACTTCGCCTCGGTGTAGTCTTTCCTTCCGTGTTTCGGTAGAAACGCCACTCTGGTTTCTCTCCACCTCTCCGGAACAAAATCCGTGTCCAGGCAAGCTATAAATATTCCCTAAGTCTCCTTATCGAGACTTCCTGTCCCCACTGTAACAGGGCGGGGAATATTCCATCCAGTCCCGATGACTTGAATGGATAAAATGTATTTATGGCATTTCTCACTCCATCCATCGTCACAATCCTATCTGCTTCAGATCTGCCGACCGCATTAATATTTTTCTTAGAAAAGACCAATGGCTCTGTCGATCTGCAGCTTCCCGGAAGGTGGGCTTCCATCAGTATCTGCAACGATCCCACTGTCTCAGTCATTGAACCAACCTTGTTACGGACAAAGAAACAGGGTCTCTTCATACTCTCCTCTGTAATTTACATACATCGTACATATCCTTACGGCTGGAGTAGAACTCCTTTCACGTCTCCCTTTTCCGAGATGGCAGGGTCTTCTTTAACATCCACTTGCCCACCTTGCAATTTTCCCATGACTCAGGATATTGACATTAATTCGCCGGTTCATTAAAGTCGTCTTTAGCTGATTTATCTTGTGAAATTAGAGAATTTAGTAACTCGACTAAAGCGGACATTGATTGATTGACGATTACCTGCATTTCTTATTGAAAATTGTGCAGATTCTCTGGCTTATCAACTGCAATTTATTTTTAACAATTCTTTGCAATCTGGTATTTTTATTGATAAGTTTAAGACTGCGTTGGTTATTCCTGTCTTTAAAAGTGGTGAGAACATAAAGAGGGAAAACTTTTTCCCCTCTCTAACAAATATTATAGAGGGTAGACAGTATGGTCTCATCTTCTGTGGTCGCCTGACTGCTAATTATATAGATGTATTTGATTCTTATTGCATATGTGGATCTTGTGGTTCGTTAATTTGAACAAATGTTTTGAACTCGAGTTTTTAAGTTAATTAACCCAGTCCCGTCTTCTTATCACCTTGATAATTCTCCATTACAGAAGCTAAAATAGATCCTTGATCTTGGTGTGCTTTTTGGTGCAAGCTTTTCTTTTGATTCTCTTTTTAGGATCTATACACTATTAAATTATTGTATATTTCATTTGTAAAGTCCAAATAAGAATATGCGTCCTTTATTTGAAATACTTACTACTTATGCACTAAATGTGCCAGTCACGCATTCGCTTATTGAGTTTATTAAATGAACTAATTTAAATACTCGTAGTTTAGATCTGTCTAGTTCACGTGACTTTCAAAATCATCTTAGCATTTTGGAAACTCACATTTTTTTTGATGGATTGGTGTGCGATAAATTACTTCAGCAATAAACTGCTTGCGATGAATTGTCAATGTACGTGTTGGAAGCATATATAAATAGCATTTTTTATTTTTTGAGTGAAAAGTTTTGAATTTATTTGTTAAATAAATCGAATTTTTATAAAAAATTTTTTTGTTTTTGACAACGTCAAATTTGGCTTCGTATAAACAGATTCACTAATGCAACTCCAAATATTACGTCATGACGTTAAATCTTTTCAGGTTTTCGTGTAAACAAGCTATATACTTACTTAATATATTGATAAAGAAAAAAATAATAATATCGATAAACAATATCTCAGCAAACAGAATACGCATGTGCTTAGATTTTCAATTAAATCTACAAAGTGTATCTGAATTTGATGGGTGTTCTTGTCTTAAGGCAGCTGCTTTCCAGTTCAGCAGAGCTTCACTTTGTCTATAGCAACTTTTTTTATTATTTACTATTTATTATTAACCAAGAAGTAATCAGTACATAAGAATACAATTCTTCTATAGTAAAAAGGTGATAAAGCGCAGTGATACGCCCGAGGGGAGGCGATATATTCACTTTGTTCCCCGTTGGTAACGCAGAGAAGGAGACGAGATAGATATAGAAGTGTTTATATTCTTGCTCAGCGTCGCCTCCTCATTCGATTTAGCCCTGTCCGTCCGTCTGTCTGTCTGTCCATCCGACTGTCTGTCTGTCTGTCTGTCCGTTGAAATCACGATTATGGAAGAACGAAAAGAGATAACGCGATGAAATTTCGCACAAATATTCTTTGTTATGTAGAACAGTTCAGGATTGAAAATGGGCGAAATCTGGCAACGACCACGCGAACTTAATATGAGGAATGTAAAGGCACCACGTTTTAAATTATTTTACATGGGTAAGATCTCGTAAACGTGTAAGATATTTATACGTGATTTCATCCCGAGGTACCTAGAGACATTAGCAAAATGTTTGCCAAAAATGGGCGTGGTCCACCTACTTATACAAAAATTGTCAACTGGTGAAAGTAATTTTTTTAGATACTCGGGTGTAGGGTATTTTGACTTCGGCTTGGCCGAGGACAACACTTTTACTTGTTTCAGTTGTTCTTTCGATTTCTGTTCAGCAGCTCTTGATTTGATTCAGCCAACTACTCACGCTCTCTTTCACAATGTATGCCTCTCTGGCGATCGCTTTCATTTAAATTCGTGCACCATCGGAGAAGTTTACAGTACGTATTTGACTGCGTTGAGAGCTGGTCCGGTAATTCGTCGTCAATTTACTAAGCATACACGCCGGTCATCCAGAAATGAGCTCTTTGAAGAGTGAGTAAACTTATATAATCTGTTACTTTATTATTAACCCCTTGTTGCTTATTTGGCGTCGTCTTATCTCGACTTTATGGTGGTTTGTCGCAAAGTTTTCTCAGATAAGCCAGCGCAAGCAGGGCAAAGTTGAATGCTATGCGTCCATACTGCATCAGTCCATACTGCCACTTATTTCCTGTATTAGGTCACCTCTGAAAGCAACCTCTACTCATCTTAAATTCAAGTGTTTTTGGAGATGGCCCTTCTACCCTGTTTTCAAAGAGGTTAATCACCAATTAATGTTAGCCAAGACGTTTAACTATGTAGCTTGCCACATACGAATGGCATTAAACTTGCATTAAATTCAGTAAAAAATTATCTCGTCTCCTTACTCAGTCATATTGTGCGTAAATTTGCGGATGGAATGAGTTTGGTTGTCCATTAGGTTTCTCTATTTGAATTTGAATATGAATTAATTCGCTCTTTTCATTATAAGGTTGTTGTCATGGCCCGGGTTATTCGACTCCACTGGATGCCATGAAAAGTGGTCCGCGTGAGAAGCTACTATATACCGTTACCGTTCAACCAAACGAAACCGAACCTCACGGAGATTATTTGTCGACGGTTGATGTTGACCCGGAGAGTCCGACATATTCTCAAGTGAGTGCGACACAACTGAATATCGCTGTGTATATAAATTGGTCCTCGGCTTCAAGATTATTCACCGAACCTACACCAATCGCATGGGTGACGAACTGCATCACTCTGGCTGGAACGCCTGCTCCAGCTGCTACAATCTTGACAAAGCTTCGAAATGGGTACCAAAACGCGACAAAATTATTCTACCCGCCTTGAACTCCGACTTTATCTACGTTCTGGATGTAGCAACTGATCCACGCAAGCCAGAGGTATTAAAGGTTATCGACGGCAACGTGTTGAAAAGCCACAATGTGACTGCTCCACACACGACCCACTGCCTTGCCAATGGAAACATCATGATATCCGTCATGGGCGATGCAGACGGCAACGCAAAGGGCGACTTTGTGATATTCGACGCCGATCTCAATTGCCTTGGTACGTGGACCAAAGGCGACAAGAAAGCCCTTTGCGGTTACGACTTCTGGTATCAGCCCTACTTTGATGTCATGGTTTCATCAGAATGGGGAGCGCCAAAGAAGTTCAAACGGTATGTTCGTGCAAAAATGTGTGCATGTACCGCAATGCTGTGACTCAAATGATAAGTGAAATAATCTTCCTCGGTAAAGTGGATGGAAGGACGAAGACATAAAAGACTTACAACAATACGGGTGCCGCATCAACTTCTACAAGTGGTCCACACAAACCCTCTATCAGACCATTGACTTGGGAATGGAGGGCTTTACACCACTTGAGATTCGGTTTATGCACGACCCAAAGCGTGCGGAGGGCTTTGTGGGTTGTGCGATGTTCGCCAAGGTATTCTACTTCAAGAAACAGGCTGACTCCGACCAGTTCGAATGCAAAAAAGTCATTGACATACCGAACAAAATCGTTGACAGCGGCGACGGAAAGGCATTGCCAATAGGAGGTCTGATTTCCGACATTCTACTTTCACTCGACGACAAGTTCTTGTACGTTAATTGCTGGAGGCACGGCGACGTCCGCCAGTACGACGTCAGCGACCCCGAGAATCCGAAGCTGACAGCGCAAGTATTTTTGGGCGGCATAATATGTAGTGACTTGTCGGGCCTCAAAGTTATAGAAGACCAGGAATTGACGGTAAGAGCTACGTTTCTCCATGTAAGAGTTCGACCAAGCTATTCTATTGAATCGACAGGAGCGTCCCGCACCTCGTTACATAAAGGGACATCGCTTAGAGGGAGGACCGCAGATGATGCAACTGTCTTTGGACGGAAAGCGATTGTACGTTTCGAGCTCTCTGTATTCGCCGTGGGACAAACAGGTGTGATTCTGCTTATCTTCCACATTCTTATTTCGCCTCTTATCTTGACTACAATATTTTAGTTCTATCCAAATATGGTGAAAAAAGGAGGGCACATCTGCCTCTTAGATGTGGACCCTGTCGACGGTGGCATGAAGGTGAATGAAGACTTTTTGGTTCACTTCGGAAACGAGCCGTACGGACCAACTCTGCCACATGAAATGCGTTATCCTGGAGGGGACTGCACGTCGGATATTTGGCTTGTCAACGAAGAGTAGTGTTAAAACCAGGGACGTTCGCAACAGGGGTACTTCGGGAGTAAGTCTTCCGCGCACCGGATATTTGGATAACTCCAAAACAAAAATAACCAAATTAATATAAAAACGTGGGGAAGAGATGTAACATCGTTCTTAACGATTCGGAACTCGAAAAAATTTATGTATTTTAACTCCGAATTTTATTTCGAATCGTGGTGAACCCTAAAGTTTATTGGTTAAAATTAAGAACAATAAATTTTACATTGAAAACAATAAATTTTACATTAAAAACAATAAATTTTACATTGTTGCCCACTTGCTTTGACGACAACTCGCTGATACACTTCGCGGAGCAGGAATCGATGAGTAACACGCAGAAATTACTTTGCTTGAAATGAAAATTTATGTGTTTTATAACAAACTACTTATTTCCTAAAAACAAAAAAAAAACGAAAAAGATTTAACAAGCTCTAATCCGATTATAAGATGATGCACACATGCTCAATCTGACGACTCCTTATATAATGTAACTTCTGCCAGATTCCTCCCTTTTCAATAAAACGAATAGAATTAAAATACGATATCGGGCGTCACCGAGTTCTCATTTTGATCAGTCGTGCTTATTATTAATGCAATTTTCTGATCCAACTTTCCTTCGGGTTTGGTAGGAGCTATCTTTTTAAATTTGCGTGTAATGTTTTTATTTAGATCTTAATCGCCAAATTTATATTTGGTGATTTTAAATAAGTTCAAGTAGCAAATGGTACTTACGTGATTTTATGTTGAAAACATATATAAACCACGGGAAATAAAAGTACTCCTTAAAAGACCTTCACGAGGTTTTCAATAAAAATAAAAGAGCCTCCCGATCCCAATCACAGAGTGCAAACTTCTTCGGTATGGAGTTTCACAAAAATAAAACATTGGAACTAAACTATACCTAATTAAATATACCCGGTCCTAAACATCATTATGTCAAACATAGAGAGTGAACTATCGTTAGCGTCTGTTTCTCCATTCTTCTTAATGCTTCATTGCTAATTAAAACAATACAATGCCAGCAAATAAACACATTAAACGTCCTGCAATTAATCGGAACATTAAAGGGGAGGTGAATGAACACAATCCGCAATCAGAGATATAGAAATTACCAATCAATATAGAAATTACCAAAGTTATAACGAGTAGGCAACTCGTTAGCAAAGCCGGTGAACATTTTAGCCAACCGGTACCTTATAATTATTATGTTGGAGTTCAGTGAAGCTCTGTTAAAATGTTGACCGGCTTCACAGCAATCACTCGCCCAAGACAAGGTACCAGAAAATGGTACCTTGCAATGAACTGAAATCACAAAATGTCACTGAAATTAAACAAATTTTGAAAAACTGGTTTACTAATAATAACTTCTTCAGCCCCAGAATACCACCTCATGTCAACACTGGATACGAAAGAATAAATTTACGCGTATATTTCTTTACCACTTCGCTGCTCCAGCTGCCAACAATTTGGTCACGTTGCGAAATTTTGCAAAAAAAAAAAATAAAATTTGTATTAGCTCTCTAACCATCCTATAATTGCACACAATTATGTCATCACACATGCCATTTCGCAGCCTTCGACTCATAGTAAAAACTCCCACTTCTGAATTCCAGTCAATGGATGATGGGGACGGAATTTTAATGTGTGAACTGAATATTCAATTCAATTCATCTCATTATAAATAGCATCCGTACAATAAGAATCAATTCTTTTATAGTTCTTGTGTACGGTTAGATATGCAAATAAAAATAGCAACAACATAGCCTATTAATAATAATTAACAGCAAAATATTTATTAATGAATACAACGCAAAAAACTTATGAACTTTAGATCTTAACTAAAAAGAAAGTATAGGAGAAAGTTAAATAAAGAGAAGTAAAAGAAATAGAGAAAATCATTGTATCCAGACTTATAAACGAGAAAAATAACTTACAATAGAAAGCTTAAAATTCCTTTCGCTTTGAATGGACCGGATAGCAACAGGCAAACTATGCCATAGTTGATCGCATTGACAAATAATAGTTTATGGAACAGTATGGAGGCGTTCTGCAATGAATAAATAATGACCACACCTTCTTAACCCTTAAATATATCTCGTTGCATTATTGAAAGAAGCATCCCACTTACGATAAAAACTACAATCAGTCTGCTGTGCACCAATTCCGAGTAAGAAATTATTGGAAGAATTAACTGACTTACTAGCTGCCGTCTAGTAATTGAGTAAATGCAAATAATATGCTGAGGTATCGTTGAATAACCTAAATTTTCCGAACAACACTATTATTATGGTGCTCACATGATAAGGACGAATTCATGTGGAACCTAAAATTTACCGCATGTAACACCATATCAAGTTCACTATTTCCCAGAAATCGGGATATTCTCCAAGCATATATAGTATTAGCTTTGCATAGGCAATTCTGTGCATTTATTGAAATTAAGATTCAGACCATTATTATAAGCCCACTCACCAATCCTTTGAAGATCGTAGCTTAGGTCAGCTGTGAGAGCATCAATACAACTAAATTGTTACAGAAAAAGGAGGGCGAAGGACGGAGCCCTGTGGCACACCACTTTTTACAAATTTATACGACGAATTTTTGTCTTTCAGCCGTACCTTTTACTTTCTATTGGATTAATGGTTTCTGAGCAATTCGACCGCACTGTCACCCAACCAACGCAAACACCTTACTTAGTGCATAGCAAATTGAGTCCAATCAAATTATTTGAATATAATAGATAAATTGAATTATAGCAGGAGAGCAGCGTACCCTGGACGAAATCCTGATTGCACAGTGGACAAAAGTCTTCTATCAAACAAGTACTGGGATATTTGCTCTGCCAGCAAATTTTCAAATACTTTTGACAACGAGGGTAAGATACTCATTGGCCTGAAATCTCCTGGCTTAAGTGCATAAAATTTGTTAGCAATAGGTAATGGTACGATGAACACGAGTGTTGGACCAAGACAAGATTCATTCATTGTTCTAATCTTCTTTCCTGGAACAGAACGCTCAAAAAGTTTGCATATTTTTAACCGAAACACTTGCAATTTATCATGTACAGAGGAACATAAGCAGAAAACATACCAGAAATCACCGAAAGTCTATTGAAAAGATTTGGGTAATCTATTGTATTGTAGTCATGGTAATTAAAAAATTTTGATACAACATCCCGACTCAGACTCAAATCTAGTGTACAAAAAATTTTTCAGAGAGGAAGAAAGATCAAACAATAACACAGAGGACAGATCAGACAATAAAGTAAGCGAGGAGAATAGGACTGTCATTGGATGAAAGTAGTGTACCTAATTGATTTAGGTACACTAATATTAACATCATCAAGGCCCACAGATCAGGCATTGTCAAACAGAGATCTAGTCATCATCATCATCATCATCACACAAGAGACTAACATTGAAACACCTCATAGAAGGAATTAATCAAAAGAAGTAGCACATTGAGAAAGCTGATTGAAATACGTGTCCAGGTTATTGCATTTTTTTGGGTTATAATCGCCTGAAACAAAAATGTTCTTATACAACAATACTAGTGCTGGATGATATACTGATTATTTTTACAGTCATATTATTCATATATTATTCATATATTATTTGGGTTTACGGGTATTGATATATAGTATTGATATGATAATATTGTATATCCATACCCGTCCTTTCTTGCTAAATCTGACGTTCCTAGAAAGGTTAAAGCTGCTAATACCACACATGAAATTGTCAATATCGTTGCACATCCACGTTTCCGCTACACAGATAACAGCCTCCGATATCTCTGATTCACATAAGGATTCTGCCAAAAATATTAAAAGAAGCGACAACTGAAGTCAAAGCCTCTACCTTCAACAGCGAAAGCTAAACACCATCTCCGCCCATCGAATAAGGAAGGATACGACATCAAAGGACGACTGCCTACGGTGTATATTAAATTTAGAATAAATTTAGATTATTTTATACCCGTCTAGTAATTATGATTTCTTCTTCTTCTTTTTCTTCTTCTTCTTCTTCTTCTTCCTCTTCTTATCGTATGTCTATGAATTTGCTTCAGATGAACATAAGAGGTTACATTAATAACTATAATGAGCTCCTTACATTAATTAAATCCTACCCTCCCAATATTACTGCCTTACAGAAAACTCATCTTCTTCTTGTCTCTTATATACCCAGTCAACTCTTTCCACTCTTTTGGATGGGCTCCACTGCCGGTATGTAAGTCTCATCAACACTTTCAGCTTAATATTAACCGTGAAATTGAATCCGTTGCTGTTACAGTTCACCCTCACTTAAAATTTCTGTTTTCTCCATTTACACTTCCCCTTCGAAGTCATTTAACCTAAACAGCTTACAAATTTCATTTCAAGGAATTTATGTTCACCCGTGCATCGCAGAAGGTGATTTTAACAATTGGAGTAAAAGATAAGGATCGCAAAAAATTATGCAAGCGGTAATACCATATCAATATTCTTGATCAATATCAATTAATTTTTCTTAATGATGGTTCCCCAACAAACTTCAGCTCTCACAACAATCTCTCACTTTGACTTGACCTTCTGCTCTCCTTCTACAGCAGTCAGCGCTGTACGGGAAACAGGGTGACGTGAGTAGTAGTGATCACTACCCCATTATAACTTTTCCACTTCAGTGCAACAACAAAACCATTGAACAATCTTTTCTCAAAAAGATTAGTAATCTAAAATTTAAGTATTCTGATTTGACTTTATTCACAAAACGTACTGATAAATACAGCAAAGACAAAACCGCCGGGTTTCGTGATGTAATCAGAAATTACAGGAATTAAGCAAACCCGAGAACAAACACTGGCAAAAAATTAAGAGAAATATTAATGTCGAAAACATACTGGTCTACAAAAGAGCCAAAGCTATATTCAAGTGAGATGTTAAAGTAACAAAGCCAATTCTTTAATGGTGATGGAAAGATATTAGATCTTTTTGTGGTCTAACGGTCTTACACTTATGTATATTAGCATCAATGCTATACAACTTAATAACACTGATTCATCCATTATCGATAAATCCCAAATGGCAAATGATTTTCGTAAATTTCGGTCAGCATTTTCTGCGAATGCAAAATTTTTTTCCAAAATGTAAAAACAAGATTTCCGTATTTCCTTTGACAAACAACTGCAGCTCCTTCGCTGCAAAAATAAAAAGGGAATGCCATATATTGAGTTTTCGCCTGCACTTAAGGAATTAAGTAGTAAAACTCCTGGTTATGACAGAGTTACTTACCTTATGACTAAGAACTTATATTATTCTGTCAAACTTATACTATTTCAACAATACAACAATTTATTTAATGACTTTATTCCTCAATTATATAAAACTAGTGCCATCATTGCCATTTTAAAGCCTAGCTCTAACAAAACATGTATCACATCATAAAGGCCTATTTCTCTTACCCCATGTTACTCTAAAGTTCTAGATAACTTATCGTAATCACTTAACAGTCATCTAATGGGGTTTAAGAAGCGTGAGTCAGCAAATGAACTTCTCCTTTTTTTAGAATACCATGTTAATAATAGCCTCTTCAGGAGAAATGATATTTCAGCCCTTTCGATAAATTTCGCGAAAGCATTTGACAATGTAGACAATCGTACACACGATTGTAGTAGAATAGGAAGTACGACTCTTAACTCTCGTTACAACTGGATGATTCTCATGGAAAACCTTCTCACTTCTCTTTAGCACCATCTTAATATAGCTATATGTTTAGCCAGCTATAAGTTCAACTCAAATCCACCCACTCTTATCATAGTAGCCAAAGTATCGCTAATGTATTGATTATAAGCTTTTTCTCATGGTTATTGTAAAAAAGCGCTTCTCAACAAAATAAAAGGTTTTTACCACTCCGCCATCAGAATATCCTTAGGGCTTTTCATCCAACATCCATTCAACATCTTTCAATTTAACACCATCCGTTCATAAGTTCCCTAAATCATTTACTCCAGCAATCACTTATTGCAGTTATTTCTCAGAAATTTAAGATAATCTTTGCTACTATACTTTCTTATTAAGAGATTATTCTCTCCCTCTTGTGGTGCAATTACCATATGTATTATATGTGCATAATTAAATGTAGAGAGGGAAAGAGTCAATTTTTAGCACAGTTTTCAACACATGTTCACGACGCTTCAGGACTCTTTATGACGCTTTTACATTCTTAATTTAAGCATCACGTTATTAAATAGGAAATTAACTACATACATATGTGCAAAGGGGGAAATTTTTAATAGTCATGACGACTTTTAATCTTTTAAACCACTCTTAAACAAGTTTTATTTGAGTAAAACGCTTATAATTTATTGGTCATTTGAATAACTCGTCTGTGAATGTAAATGAAATACAATTATGCACCAATAAACACTTTCGGGAGAATTTCTTTCTTGTTTGAAATTAAATTGAGAGGCAAGTTAAAACGATGTCCCAATATCTACATTAGCTCAAAAACTCAACCATATTTTAGTCACAATTCCGGCCTTTATTTGTAATCCAGAATATCAAAAAATATTCCATAAAAACTTACAAGTACAACAAAATTGATAATTCTCGAATGAAATATTTGCTACCAATCGCTGTAGCTTGGCCAAGGACAAATGCCAACCCACTCGGGATATCCACGAGACATCCACCGGAATTTCCTTCAATCACGCACTTCAAAACTGCTCGTGAGTCGCAGATAACTGGCGGGTGCGCGCTGCAACCATGCGGATGGTTCCTGTTCGACCTGCTGTAAAAGCCGCTGGGATTTAACCACGGCAGCCTAGTGGGTGCAGCACCGATTTAGCAGTCCAAATCAATCGAATTTGAAACTCAGATGAACTGATCCTTATTCTTCGAGCGCAGTTTTGTCTCCTCGACCTCTCGCTGCCACTGGCTGCGGCTTGCTTGCAGGATGAGATCCTGGAAGGAACCATACTCGGAGTTTAAATGAGACTTCGCTGGAACCGCCAAGTCCTCCTCGTCCTCGTACAAGTTCTCGTACAAATAATCCTTATCTTCAGATGAGGGCAAGGGCGCCGATGGATCCTCATTGTAGTCATCTGCGTCAGAGTCTTGGTCATGGCTGTCGATGCCGTGTTTTGCAGCAAACACTTTGATTAAATCGTCAATCTCCTCAGCTGGCATGTCCGAGACCATGTTGAGGGCTATCTTTCTGCGTGGACGCTTGAGGACCTTCTTGGAACTGTCACCCAGCACGAAGTTCAGGGAAGTTTTCAAGGTGCTCTTGGAAATCTTGAGATTTGTCAGCAGGAAGTGGTAGAGCTTCAAGAGGGCTTCTGTTCGCGGTCCATACTTCGCAGCTTTGCTGCTTGAGTGTTTGAGGTTCTGGTTCTCCTTTAGGAAGCGGTTAATCATTTCCACGGTAGCTTTTTGATCCTTTTGTTGTTTAAGCAGCTCAACTGGAAACAAAGCGAACAATATTTCGTAAGTCACTGCGTGGGACTTGTCCTTGTTTGCGGTTTTGGTTGTAGTGTACAATACCAACTCTTTGTTGCCCTTGACGCTTACCTTTTTGGTTAGACAGTCCAAGTTTCCGCTTGTACATTTCCCAGTCGCTTTCGGCGATAGCGGAGTCCGCGCTGGAAGGCTGGTTGCCAGTTGTTCCCCGGATATACATGCCGCGAACCAACTGGGTCGCAGTGAAGAGCAACAGAAGCGTAAGTTTGAACATACTCGCTTTGATGAGTCCTGAATACTCTGATATAACTTGGATTTTTTGGTTTGCGTGCAGGTGAAGTCGTTGTGAGACTGATGCCAACTCCAAGGCAGCCCAACCTTTTATACCAAAACACTCCGAGCCTCTACTTGCTTAAAGTATTTTAGAATTAGCGGAGTCAATTAGCGCAAGCATTCGTGTCTGCGCCACGGAGTAGACTTCCTCGGATCTATCGCGCGCCAGACACTTGATTAGTCGGCACCAGAGACTGAATGCACCGCTTTAGTGGCTCGCGATATTCACTTTCGATTGAGCCACAATACTGTGTCTGGAAAAGCCAAGTATTTCCCCAGAATTCCCTTGCCAGGTAATTAAATGCATATCAACGCTAGGATCATCTTTCTTGTCCGTACGTCGGCCCGACGCAGGTAGAGATGCACAGAACTCAAGAGCCGGCATGGACTGCCAAGTTGATGAGGCTCGCCACTGGGTCGACACTCATGAACCAGAGACAGTAATGAGGTTTAGTCTTTAACCTGGAGGCAACTGCAGGTAGTCAGCGCGCATTGTTGAGGCTGAAGCCACTTGAGAAAACAAAACTGTCACTTGTCGTGCCACGAGTGTCCAGTCTCGCTTTTGGAAAGCCTTGGAATTTTAGCGCCAGTCGTAAACAGCCCGGAGTTTTTCCAGTGCTTACATGAATATGTCATTATTGAGCTCACAATGGGTTTTTCTTTGAGTGTTCTTTCATAAGTGATTTTTTGGTTATATAAAGTATTTTTCATCTGGAGACATTATCAGTAAATATACAAACCTGTTCGACAATGGAAAAACTTGACGACAAAAAACGGGTGATCATTCCACCCAAGCAAGAGACGAAAAAGTCCGAGAAATTTAGAGTGTCAGTGAACTCCAAACACTTGAACAAAGTACACTTGTTGCTCTGAGCAAAGAAGAATGCTTAATGAGTTAGAATGGGGTTGTTAAACAAGTTCGCTAGCTCCGTTATGTATCCATAATTAACAAGTGTCCGACTGTCTGGCACAAGCGAGTCGAAGCCACTTGACACCACTTCTTTAATGGTTCAGGACGCGACTAACACTTCTTCTTCACAGATCTGCGTCGACTCTTTTGATTACATTTTTAAAATACACTTCAGAAGCCAGGCGATCATCGGATCCCTGGTGCCATCAAGTTGACTGCAGTTGCATACTCAGGAAAGGAGGACGTGTCTGAGTAAGAAAAACCCACGAATTATGAATCAGCCCAAAATACGCTGACGCATGTCCCTCATTTACGGTCGCCATCGCCTGTGCAAGCACTTAATCCTCAGTCCGCGACATCAGTCACCGTTGAGACTTTTAATAAATCGACTCCTGCCTAATGACAGGCGGCATCTACCTGCCTAATGATCTACTACCAGCCCAATAATTGGTTCTTGCCTCATTATCCCTGAGTCGTATTTAAATGTTAATTAATAGCGAGGTCCTGGGAAGATCGAGAAGTCTCCCGACTTTGTTGTATACTCGATCCAACTTGCCCTATTCGAAGAAACTGGAACTGGAAAAGAAGTTTTCCACTAAAAAATCAATTGAATCGTATGCAACAGTTGCTTTTAATTTCTTATCATCGGCTATTTGATTGATAGCGTTATATCTTAACTGCAGATCACAAAGGGTTTGTATCAAGGGTTTGTCTTCTAGTCCATTACATTTAACCCGGTGTGTTCCACAAGGATCCATTCTTGGGCCACTTTTATTTACTTTATACATGAATGACTTGCCTTTGGTGCTCAGTGGGTGTAATATTAACATCCATATGTATGCTGACGACGTTCCCTACCCCTATACCTATATATATTTTTGTTCAGTGTCACCTCCTAAATCGATTTAGCCCCGTCCGTCCGTCTGTATGTCTGTCTGTCTATCTGTCTGTCTGTTGAAATCACGATTACGGGAGAACGAAAAGAGGTATCACATTGAAATTTGGCAAAAATATTCTTTGTTATGTAGGGCAGTTTGGGATTTAAAAAGGGGCGATATCGTTTAACAAACACGTCTACTTTGCATACGGAATTTAAAGGCACCTCGTTTTAAAAAAATGTTATAATGTGAATATCTCATAAATTGTACAAGATATTGAGGTGTAGTTTTACTCCGGAATATATAGCGCCACTACTAAAACTTTTTCAAAAAACGGGCGTGCCACGCCCTCTCATAACAAAGTTTTAAAAATCTCATGAACGGTACAAGATATTGAGACACAAGTTCAAAATATTTATACGTGATTCTATCCAGCAGTATCTGGAGACATTAGCAAAATATTTTCAAAAAATGGGCATGGTCCGCCTACTTATATAAAAATTGTTAAGCGGCGAAATTATATTTTTTTTAGTTACTCAGGTGTAGGCTATGTACACTTCGGCCAGGCCGAAGACAACTCCTTTACTTATTAATAGGTCGCTTTCTCGTCTGTCTGTTCGGTAACAAATTTTGTAACTGATTTTAAGCTAGCTTCCCGATGAGCTGGAGACTTGAAACTTTAAATATAGGTCAAAAGTGAGTGACAATTGAGGTATAAATTGACCGCCGACGTCTACTTTGAAACAGGAAATTTTGGAAAGAAAATTGGCGCCTAAAAACATGCGTCATAGCATTTACACACAAAGTTCCGAGCTTTTCGGTTTTTCTATTGACTAAATTGCTTCGTGATTAAGAATTCAGATTAAGAGAAACTGAAGTAAACATGAAATTATTCATACGTCTCTGTTATAATCACATCAGAATGTTTAAAATCGATTGAAAGACTTCACACACAAGACTAAAAAGCAGAAAGTAATTATATAAATAAAAATAAATTTTTAATACCAAGTTTACCACGTTAGTCCATCTTAAAAACGTAGTCTTGAAAAATTTAATTTTATTAAATAATTATTTCTTCTCCTTTTACTTATTTTCCTTTTTTTCCTAATTTTTCATTTTTTATTCTTTTATTTCTATTTTATTGTTTTTTGCCAATTTATATTACCTTTATTTTCGTTCTAAATAATATATACTTTCAATTTACAATATTAATTATTATTTTAATTATTAATATTATCATTATTATTATTAGTATTATTATTATTATTACTATTATCATCATCATCATTATTATTATTATAATCATTCCTCCTTTATTACTCTCTTTTATAAGATACATAATACATATATTATTATATATTTACAGCCTTAGCCTATTACAAATATATAACCTATTACAGTAATTCATATTGTATGTTTAGAAAATTCCTAGTAATATGACAAGATTCTATTATAACGGTTTTTTACATCACATCTATAATATTGGCTTTCAACCCAAGGATGCCAATACCATTCCGCAGGTGTTCGTGTACGACTCCTTCGGCACTAATAATTATGGGCAGTATCCTGATCTCACTCAAATTCCAGCTCCGCTTTATCTCCACCGCCAGTTCACCATATCTGCTTATCTTCTCTGAATAAGTTCGGGCAATGTTTCTCGTTGCTGGAATCGCCACATCTATAAATATCCCTTTTCGTGCTTGCTTTTTAACGATAGTAATATATGGACGATTATGAAACCTCGCATGCTCAGAGTGGATTGTGCGATCGAAGTATATTTTCACCGTCTCATTCTCCTGTACAGGTGCCGGCTGGTATACATAATAAGGACTCTTGGTGTGTGCAATCTGATACTTATTTAGAAGTCTACTATGAAGAATATTCGACACAAGGGAAGTGCACCCTGATATAATGTGGTCAATCGCCTCAGCGTAGTTTCCACGCCTGCGACATTTGTCATCGTCGACACTAGTATCTTTCATCACATACTTCTTATAATTCCTTGTAGGAAGCACACGGTCCTGTATTGCCATCATGAAAGCTCCGGTTTCAGCAAACAGTTCGCCGTTCAAAAGCCATTTGTTTGACGTGAATATATCAACATTACTGGCTTTTATGGCTCTGTAATACTGACCATGGAGAGGTTTTATTTCCCAGTTGCGCTCTCTCGCTGCCTTATCTTGTTCATGTCTCTCAAATTTTCCATTTAAGTTTAAAGGTGTCAGATTTTTATCCGCCCTGACCAACATACTAGCTAAGCTACTAAGAGGAGACATATCTGCTTTTGAAAAGAAATAGTCTCGTAGCGATTGTACTTGGTTATCGTGCAGCGTTTGCAAATCAAGTAGGCCCCTTCCGCCTTCTTTCCTCGGCGCCACCATCTCAGTACACGCTTTGAGATTGTGAAATCCATAAGTTGTGAGGATCGTTCTCATTACTCGCTGCATCGCTTTTATTATGTGGGCGACCATTGTATGACACCAAAGCTATAAGTCAGTACTGGAAAAGCAACTACATTCACCGTCCATATTTCAACATGTGTCCTCCAGTCCTTCATTTTGCGCTTAAGGAACGCTTTTATATTAGAGTGGATGATATATATCTCCAGCACTTCCAGCAAACCAGTTATGCGGCACGCTGTCAAACGCCTTCTGGTAATCAATATAGCAAGCGTAAAGATTCCGCGACTGTCTCATTGCTTGTTCCAAAATAACTTGGTCTTTGGTCACCTGCTCTTTGCATCCCTTTGAGTGCTTACTGCATCCCTTTTGTTCCTCACATACAATATGGTTCCGCATCAGATGGTTGTAAATTAAAAGATTCAAAGAAGCAGTCATAATTTTGTAAATTGTTGGGAGACATGTAATTGGCCTCCCGTTCGCAGGGTTACATTTGAAGCCTTCGCCTTTCGGCAGCAAGTATGTTATGCCGCGTATTAGCTCACCTGGGAAATCTTCTGGATTTTGGATACACCTGTTAAAAGAATCCGTGATCTTTTGGTGATCCTTTACTTGATCACTGGTCAGGAAATCCTGCGACATACCTTCGAGATGCCGATAACGATCCTTTCCCCTTAGCACCCTATACTAGCAAAACCATAGTAGCGGCTACCAAAGGCTTCGAAATAAAAACATATAGCGTAAAATTGGGATTCTCACGCCTACTTTTACTTAGATGGGAGTTAGATTAAAGGCGGTATATGAAATGTCCAATTCTTGGCGGTAAACTGAACTAATCAAAGAAGAACTTTTGAAAAATGTGAACTAAGATCGTCCTAATATCGCATAATGTTGCTAATTGCGAAAATGCACTAACAGTGTAGAAGTGGGTGGAGCTGCACTCTCTAGTCGAATATCGCCACTTGATCGACAAAGTTAACGCAGGCGCGCCGCCGCCATTTTCCCCTATTCGGAAAGCTGTGGGAAATTCCCGAGATGATCCAGTTATTCATACGATTTTCGAGATGTTCACGTTCTTATAATAGAGGTATTCATACGTTGCGTCACATCATGGGGGAAACCAATTAAATTTCTAACTTGGCACTTCAATGCCTACAATCAAAACAACTGAGACAAATTAGACCGTTTCTTCATTTATTTGGATGCCAATCAAGTTACTATGGAATTATTTAACTGCGAAATGTTGGTGTTCGCGAAGAGTTGTCTTCGGTGTTGACAGGCACTCTTCACAAGGCAGATGAAAAAACTTGGCTTCATGGTGGCCCTCACTTGTGTCCAATTGTGTCCTTCAACTGAGGCAGCCCCGTCAGTAGGGCAGAATCAATCCCAAACGCTATTAGGGCAGAATAAAATCCATGGTTGGTTGATTTCTTAGCTCTGCTCTGCAAAGAAAGGTGATTCCAGAAATATTTAATCATTTTGTCATTTCCTCCATCGACGGGAGTTAGCGGCCGAGGATTCCAGGAAGCTGTTTACGAAGTAGTGTCGAAAACAGCGGTTCGCTAATGATTTCCACGCACTCCGAAACACATCGGATGTATTCACAGCGCTTCAGCACTTGGGAAAAGCTCTTCGCACTATAGTAAGTTTTTGCACGAAGGCGATAAAACTGGAAGCATGAAAACTTGCTGCCTGTGAGTTTTGGTTATATTCATTAAAATAATGGCTTTTTCATGCTTGAAATCTTGTCGTCTTTTTTAATAACCACTGGATTGTTTTCAAACAATGGCACCAAAGATTGATGCTTTATGAAAGCAATTGTTTTACTTTGTTTTTTACTGGCATTTACGTGCACGTCAATCCCTTTTCGAAAGTGTCCGATAACTTTTTGATTGGTTCGAAATCAATGCGGATTTAATGAACGTCGCGACGTGTCGGCGGAATTCGGAGCAGGGCTGACAGAGAAAACTGATTATTTCAAAGGAAACTCCATGGTGAATACTGTGCAATCAATTCTTATCAATTTAAAGCCAATTTCGTTGCACTCGTTGACTGTTTTCACTGCACAAACGAACAACGGGACAAATGTTGGTGTGTGCGTTAATGCAGACTCTGAATCGGCCTTCGCAAATTATTTCCGGAATGTCTGCAGTTCTCAGCGGATTTGCTATTTAATTTCGTGCACTCCATCGTGCGGGATGCTCGCGGGTGACGCGTTCCGGAAGGAAATTACGAAAGTGATAAAGTAATTTGCGCGGATTTCAATTGATTTCTGCGAATCAGTTGATGGCGTTGATTGCTTTTCCATTTGTTTGCGCAGCGATGCTCAGCATTATTAATTTCTCGCTAACGCGATGCAATCAAGCGCGCCTCATCTGCGCAGCTCTATTTTGCAGCCACCGCACAAGTACGCGCAACGCACCTCGACTTCGAAATTGGAATCTGTGCAAACCCGCGGAAAGATGGGACGAACCGAACCGAGTGCGGAACGTACACTACAAAAACCGCTGCCTTGGATTCCTCCGCCATAACTTGTGCAGTTCCTCGAATGCGCTCAGAAGTGCAAAAGCAGGAGGAACGATTTCTTTGCCGCTGATAAATCCAATTTCAATTATGGATAAATAAAAGAACCAAATAAACTTACAGCGCTTTTGATTTTATTTTTAAACGTGATTGTGTCTACACGACGCGAAAGAAGTTGCTGTCTGACTCCCAACACTGCCGACGATGGACTTTATAAATGGCAAGCAAATTATACAAAATTATCCAATTACAAAGAAACCAATTATTATATTCCACTTTACTGTTACACTCGTATATGCAAACAAGATTGTTCAAGTTTCGAAATGTTCGTGCTAGAATTCTTTGCAGTGTAGTTCCCGCCTCTTCGTTTGGTGAACGCTTCCGAATGTAATTTTTAAGTGGAAGCAAATTGACGACCGAAAGGAAAGAGTGACACTCCGCGATTGACTTCCTTCCGGCGAGTCGACCTACTGACCCCCACCTTCCTGTCTTCATTTGCAGTCATTTGCGGCAACGGAGTGGCGGTGAATGGAGTGTTGATTTGCTCGACTGTCGGCTGCGGCGCTGCTGGTTGCTGTTGATTCCCACGTCAATCTGTTGCTGCTAAATACACCTACCACTGCGCTTAACCAAACTTGCAAGCTTGGCAGAGTATTATTGTAGGGTGCACTGAAAGAAAAATTTGTTAGAAATGCGCCAGTGCACGTCCGTTGTTTTGAACTCGTTTATATAACGAGTAAATTCTTAGACAGCACGAAAAATTCGTTGCTTCGCTCTTCGGATCCAAACCAAGACACGTTTTCAAAATACAATATTATGAGCTTTTTGCTTTATATTATGTAATTTCGATGAGAGATTGCAGCAAATCCTCCACCAAGGCGACTGATTCGGTTGCTGCAGCAAATTAAAATGTATTTATTTGTACTCGTATTTATATTCGCATATTCGCTTGAAACACTTTTAAGTTATAACTTCGGTATAATCGCGCGGCAGTTCAATATGCTCTGCGAAGTTTGTAGCACTTTTTCCACAGTCATGAATTCACTTCACCCTCACCCTGCCCCTCTATGGCAAACACGCAAAGGTAAAACTCGGTTAAATATTTCCTCTGACACAGGAAGCTATTGAGACTCTGGGAATAAAATAATGCAAGAATTTAAAGTTAGGCGGTTAGTGATGAATTGGTTAGGGGGGCCCGTGTTAGATGCAGTGGGATTGGCGTCAATGCTGCTGCGTCAGTCCTCTGCTCACTGCCGATCTGGTTGAAGAGGCCGGGGGGAGATGGTGTTGCTGGTATTCGATGCCGCTGTCTATGCGCTGCAAGGATTGTTCTACGTGTCCGCTTGCTGGCTCCAGGCCAGCGAAGGGCTCCTGCCGCGCCCGTCGCCGCCGAACAACTAATTAAAATTCCCACGACGACAGCCAGTGGAGGCCGTGCATCGTCGAATTGGGCTCGTTAGCCATCGGCCCAGTCATTCCGTAGGCGAGGGGAGCGAAGGCCGCGAAGCTGCAGGCCAGTATCGATAGCAGGCTGCCCATCAGCGCGTGTCGCAGCCATCCTGGCAGGCGAGCAGTCAAGTAGTGGAACATGGCGCCTGCGAAGAAGAGAGGAAAGCGGAAGAAGCGCAAAAATTAGGCAGAGAAGACAAACTTTAGTAAAGACAATCAGCAGCTCCAATCGAGGGCTGGTTTAACTTATTTCAGCTCGAGTGTCGAGTGTCGGCTGCTGTGCATTTCTCGACTGTGAGAAATGAGAATCAAGGGCGGAGATTACGACAAAAGATACTGTGTGTGGCAAATTTCCTCGGTTTCGAAAAGCTAAAAGGAGTTTTTGTAAGGCACTAAAGCTACACGACTTAAGCTCTTTGCTGTTGTTGCCCGATATCGCACTTTCGTATGAGATTCAAAAAAGGGGTTCAGGCAGCTCCTTGCTCACTCCACAGGGTGTATTTTGAGTGCGCGGGCAGTCGGCAGGGGACTGCTTTGGAAAGGGGGGCTGCTATCAAAAAGTTCGACATTTGTCGACGTATTCAAGTTTTTTCAACACAAGGTTCGAGGAAGAGTTTTAAGCCAACAATTCTCCACTGATATGAGCTTCATGTCACGAGGTGCATAATTGGCCTTCCCACCCACCCAGCGGCCCGAGCAGCGCCACGAGCACAACCAACGGCAGTGGAAACTAATCTTACACCTCGCTTAACTCGAGACCTGTAGCTGCTCGTATTTTGCGTACGCAGCTGAGCGACGTAATCGCGTCTGGCTCCTGATTGAATTTACTTTATTCAATTTATCGAAATCTGGCTATCGGGCGACGCATTTTATTAAATTCTTATTGAAGGAATACCATTAGCACAGAATGCGGAAGGTGGCTGCATCAGGTTTTCCTCCGGCGAGTATTTAAACTGTTAAATAGGTTTTTCACATATTCAATATAACGACGGTGACGGGCAAAATAATTGGCACATTGGCACGCCTACTAAATTATGGCCACACACAGCTTACAAGAAATTTGTTAAATTTTTCGTATGTTATTTTTCAAATATGTCTACTCCTTGCAACTACAAGGAGCAAATAAAATATTACAATACATACTTATACTGCAAAAACAAGGAAAGTGAAGTAGAGCTTCAGTCTTATTCGGGCAAAATTGTCGTTATTTTGTGTATTTGTGTATTAAATGGTGTATTTGTGAATAATCTTTTTTCTCTTTTCCTTTTCAGGACTTTATGCACGCTTTTCGATCTCGAATGAACCTCTAGGTATTTCTAAAGACTCCCTTAAGTCGACTCTTTCTTGCGATGATGTGGTTATGATACGCGTTTTCAATTCTTCACGAGGTTTTCAATGGCGCCAAGGTTTGGGGATTTCTGTGGCGTTCGGAGGACCTGTGTGTACCCCGCATTCGAACCACATGGAACGTACGCTGCGTTTCATTAACTTGTTCAAAACAAAGTTATTCTCCGAATCCGGTCCTGAGCACGCCTTTTTAAATAATTTTCGAGGATATTCACAAATACTAACTCACCCACACCTGATGCAGCCATACTCCGGCCCACAAGCCCTCCGCCACCGTGTTTTACGGTGAGTTCGCGGTTTGACTCTTTGTGCCAATAATTTTGCCCATGTAAAACGGCAGCACGAAAACTGTTTCTGTATTTTCTACCCCTGGCTTTCTATCAAAAATGATGCATGTCGATAATCAGCGGTTAAGATTTTTTCTTTGTGCGGCGGTATTTATCTCAAGTTTTTTGAATTTTTGTACGTTTTTGGTTTTTCTTCGTTTGTAACATTATTTTTGAAACAATTAAGGTTCAAAGGTTGCGCGGATATCTGCAAACCTCATAATTCTACCTTCTGTCTGCTTTTTGATACCCACAATACGATATTTTTGCAGGGAATCACGCAACCGTGCAAATTTTCCTTTAAAATGTAGTTGGCGCTTCGTTGTTTCCTCCAGAGTGCGAGAATTCATAGCGGCCGATTATTTACCGTTTCTTATTGCGTACATTTAGAGGTGGAGCACTAAAGAGGTCAGCCGTGTTATTCAGTCAAACAGTAAACAAGCAACCCATTTCTGCTGCGTGGACCAGCAAGCGATATGCAGAGGTAAGCAGCAGGACTTGTTTGGCTTCCTGCACTGTTTTGCCCACTGAATGAATTGATGCAATATTTCAAGTGTGCCACTAACGTTGGTCGCCCCTGTATACAAACAACAACACGTCGAAATGAGTTCAATAAAATTAGTTCCGTTGATGTTCTCTCCATTGTAATGCAATATAAACATTACGTACGAATCGTTTTCGTTTTACTTCCCTATTATCAAGTCGCAAGCTTACAAAGACTCCTCACGGATTTTTCATAAGTTCAAAATGCTGTGCGGCTACGTTTTGGGGCGAGAGTTCTTATGTGCGAATTTCTGGTGCTTACCTGTCAACATAGAGTTAAATACGAGGGCCGGAAAGTAATGATGATAGTACAACACTCGACCCATCGCCCAGAACGGCATGTAGTGAAGAACCCAGCCGACGAAGAGCCAGAACGCTGCCCTCAAGGTCACGTGGCTGGACACAGCGGAACCTGCGAAAGCAAAAGAAAGTCCTTCAAATCAGCACGTCGCGACGGACGAAAACTCAACCAGTTTACCATTGTTAACACTGCAGTTGCGCTCAGCTCGGCTATCACCAGCAGAACTCTGCTCCGCATCAGCCTCCAGTGCTTCAGCAACGCGCTGTGCGATTCTGCCCTGCAGTTGCAACCGCAGATGACGTTTTCCCTCCTGTCGCCGCTCGTCTATGGCGGTGATGAGGAAGACAAACAGGAAGAGCGCCAGGAAAATTAGATTACTCCACCAGATTACTGGGTTGCCCAGCAAGTAGATGCGATACGAATTGGCCGAGAAGAACTGTCCCTGTAGAGTCGATGCGATGTCGTGGCGAGCGAAGGCCGCTCCGGCGCGGAGTGGAAGGATCATGACAGACGGTGCCGGTCGGAGACAAGTGGATTCCGGATTGATGGTTACGACCAGCAACATACAGAGGAAGAAAAGCCGAAAGGAGAAATTTAATCGAGTGTATTCCAGAGGCTTCATTTTTATACCCTACACTTGAAGGGGGAGGCTGTATTCACTTTGTTCCCCGTTTGTAACGCAGAGCAGGAGACGAGATAGATATAGAAAAGTGCCGCTCAGGGTCACCTCCTGAATCGATTTAGCCCTATCCGTCCGTCCGTCCGTCCGCCCGTCCGTCCGTCTGTCTGTTTGTCTGTGTCTTTTTTTTACATCTGTTTCGTCTATTGAAATCATGAATAATTGGAGTATCTAGAGACGTTTGCCAAAAATTGGCACACACCCCCTCTGTGCACCGCTAGACGAGGGTCAGGAGTCGCCATTCAAGTGAACTGTGTGGATGGGCCCAACATACGTACCCTGTAATTAATGGGCCATTGCCAAGGCCTGCTGGTGACTTCGCCTTCCTTCGGCTTCAGTCCGGAGTTTCCTTGGATCATCACAGCATGTGACTCCACAAACCTGGCGAAGAATCCTGGCGCATAAACGCTGAAGCTCACGCTGGGCACTGAAACGAAACACATTGAATGCTGGAGCGCGTAGGTTCAATTTAGAAAAGAGGTCTAAATTGAACACGGGCAATTTCGTAACCATCAATCGTAGCCTTCAAATTGACAGGACTACACTTTAGGGGCTCAAATACACTACATTTGCTATTTCTGTTGTCCTCTACATTCCAGTACGCGTTTTTGTCGCGGAGGTTGGGGTTGCACGAAACCTCCTGCTGCTCGAATCCCCACTTCGGCAGCTGCACGCCACTGGCGGTCAAGGCGCAGTTCTGCAGGTAGTGGATCAGCTGGAATTTGGTGGTCACCGTTTTGACGGTCTCGTTAGCTTTCCCTCCCGCAATCCAAATCCGCCAGACGTCGTTCGCGTCGCCCAAGCCGTCCTGCAAGGAGGCGTGAGTTGAAGCAACACCTGATCAGCGGGACGCTCCATGGCTACGAACTCACCTCTCCGTATCCAGTCACCTGCAGATGTTTCTTTGTCACGGGGGCCTGTTCGGCGTGCGAATGGAGGTTGCGATTGGTGACCGCGTGCTCCAGACGCAGCAGGTCGCCATGCTTCAGCAGTTGCACGTCCGCCAACCGCTCCTTGTTGTAGGGCTTCACGAGCCACTTGTTGTTGGCGTCCTTGTGAGTGTATGTGGTGATCTGTAAGTGGCAGTGGGTGGGAAAAACAGGCGTGCATGTCAAAACGCGGGCGGAATAGAACGCGAGTTGTATCGAACGCTTCTGTGAGCTTTTGGAAGGCATGCGGCCAAAACAGACGATCAAGTATAAATCTGGAACTCCTTAAAGTCCTCGCATACCATTCCACTGAACTCGAGAGCGGAACTCAAACTGTGTTTACACCCAACACTTCAATTTACAGGAGAGCGTATCGAAAGATGGCTACAATGGACTTGTCACACTTTACCGTAACTTCGAAATGACCGCTTATTGCTGTAAATAACAGTTCGGTGGCATCGCGGGACGTTTCGCTCCGTTAACTTAAAGGAGCCAAAATCGAAAACTGCTCTTCAGTCCAAGTCGACTGTCGCTCCCACTGGAAAGAGGAGTTTCAGCCGAATCGAAAGCAAAATATAAGAGTTTTTATAGCCTTATAAAAGCGCTCTAAATCTTAGAACACAAAGAGACGCAAACATTTTTAAGCACGCCTCAGACGTTGGATGCGACTTTGTTTTCATTTGATTCAGAAAAGTTGTACTTTAATTATAAGTAAGTTAGCCCGCGTTCTCTCACAGCACTCCACTGTACGCAGGTGAATTTTTCTGTAACACACACTTTATATTTGTGCTGCACTGGCCACACGGGGAGTTATTGGCCATCGACGGTTCAGGCGAGTGGCTTCAGACGGCTTTTTAATTTAATTCGGCTTCCTGAGCAATCAGTTCGAAACTCAGATGAAGTTGTACGCAACATTTGAAACCACACGAGGGCGGCTTTGCTCTGCAGGCGTAGAAGTGAATTGAATTAAGAAGAACGTCGTCGCACGTCGGTCCGAGTGGTGACGCCATTGATTAGCCATCCTTGGGAACGCGCGGCTCGACGACTACGGCCGGTGGTGAGGACGAGCAAGGACTCACCTGCTGCTGCCTGGCGCCCACCCCCTTCGGGTAGAGATGGAAGTGCGAGTGCAGGTACCCGCCTCCGGTCTTGTGGTTCTTGACGGTCACGACTGACCCGTACGCCACGTGGCGCGGCATGCTGGCGTTGTGCAGCGAGTTGCCAATGAGCCGCGACTGGAAGGCCGAACTGTAGAAGCCGTCGCCGTTGCCACTGCGGTTGAGGATGGTCAGGTGGATGTAGAAGAAAACGAGGTACAGCACGAACGGCCACACAATCAGCGCCACAGCACGACAGGCCACTTGTTTGACGGTTTCGGACTGCAAAACCAAGCCGTGGAACGAAGCCATGCGAAACGGTTACCAGTTAGTTGGAGTTATTCGTGGCGATTGTTAGCGCGTGAGCTGAACTTACGACTGGCTTGCGCAGATCGCCCAGGATGGTCCAGAGCTCGTCGGCCGTGTGCAGACCTACGAGGATTACGACGAACAGCCCGACGAACTTCACACTGATGGTGCAGGACAGCATCGAGCCCGTGAAGAGCAGCCACAGCCACCAGCGCCTCGTGTACGAGTCCCCGTTGGCAGTCGACTGGGACACCTTCACCATTCCCCAAACCGACGCAACCATGAAGAACAGCAGGATCGGATCGAGCAGGATGTACTGGTTGAGGGTCAGGAGGCCAACATCTGGAAGTGATTCGGTGAAAAGCGAGTTCAGCCGTGATTTTCGTCGTGCAGCTTGGACTTCCTCCCGGTAACTCCGACGAGGGAGGGAGTGAGCCGAAACTGCAGACGAGAGGGAAGACAGGATGGCGTTACCGAAGATGAGGTAGGCGGCAGCAACCACGGCAGCCTCGCTCGACCTGGTCAAGTCGTACACTGCGTCGAACGCCATCGGTACGATCAGAGCGCCCAGAGTGGTGCAGAACTGGAACGTCGAGATTCATTAGTTGCAGGTGGGGATCACTATTCGACTGTGCGTCTGCCTTACGTAACGCATGCCTTCGTAGTGCGTTCCGTTGTACTTGTCGCCCGGCTTCTCGAACGCGTAGGTGCCGTTGTAGCCAGTGAGGTAGCCGGACAGTCCGATGAGCATCTGGAAAACACAAACGGCCGCATTGCCCTGTGCGTCTTAAAGGGCGCGCAACACACTCACCTTGCCCAGCGGCGGATGCACGTCGAAGAAAAAGGTGCGGTTGATGTACCAGCTGCCCATCTTACCGAAGTGGGTTTCGTCCCAGCTAAAAGACAAAGAAAAGTTGAAAGTTGTTACTCCAGCAACTCGGAACGAAGCTGTCGGCGAACGCACCACACGTGGTCGGGTTCAGTGACCTTGTAGAAACGCGTGCAGACGGTGAGCAACGCGACGACTCCGAGTGCAATCAGGCGCTTCCTGCAAGAGTCCACAGAGAGCTGTCTGAGTTTAATTGAAGTTCGCGTCTTAACTCTTTCGTTTCAACTTGTTACAATTCAGCGCTTACTGTTGCTCATCGCGACTCGCAGCGCTGCACTTCCGCTGCCCCTTGGAATCGCTTTCTCCCGTCTCAGGTGGATTTGTCGGTCCCATTGTACAGCCTTCTTTAACTTATTTGTGAAACACATTCGACAAACGGGTTAACTTTTCTTTTTACTGCAACTTCAGCTTCACTTTATGTTTAACCGGGAAGCCGAGTGGACACCGTCCGCCGAACTGACGTGTCAGCAATCTACTGATTGGATGTCTTGTGGGACCCCAATGCCTTCCGCCGTTCGTCGTCGTCGTCTGTTGCTAGCTGGCTGGTTGTTGCTATCTTTTCTGGAGTGGGGCGCTCTTTGACGGGAGAGTTTCTTCGATCAGCTGTTGCAGTCTTGTAGTCGTCCACGGCTCTGCTTTCAGGTTCTCTGTAGTGAAGCAGGTTCGGAGATGAAGATAAACTCCTCTGTATGAGTATGAGTGCGCTCTCTGCTGGAGAGACACGCAAGTCTTCGGCGCACATACTCGTATAAGAAATCAGAGTTCAGAAGAACACAAGATCGTGTTGTAGAGAGAAAAATACGTGCAGTGATTAAAGCAGAGAACACCAGCGTTTTAGGAAAAGAAGAATGATTTCCGTGGTAGACAAGAGCAGAAGTCAGTAGGTCTCCTCTAGGCGCTCGGAAGCCCTCTCAACTGCTTATCGTACTTTCCTCTTGGCATGAAACGTCCCACTTCTCCCAGCAATTAATAAAGATGAAATTGATTCCATACAATTCCATTCCAAATTAATAAAGATGTAATTGAGGGGAGCAGGAATATAAGCAGTTGGTTTATTTTGCAGTTCAGCATTCAGGATTATAACTTCTCATCTTCCGACTTCGGATCAACCTTCCCTCTTCTGCTCTCTGAAATGGCTTCCCAGAAGAACTTTCGCGGCAGGACTGCCTCCGTGCCTGCAAAGAGAGGCATTGCTAGGGTGCGTGTTGGCGCTCTCAGCGGCAGTGGTAACGGGCCTTACATTAGAGAGGCCTTCCGCTCTTGACTGGCGTACAAGTTACCTACTTTTATTTACCTACTTTTTTTTAGATGAATTCTATTTTGGCTCATGTAAATCTATAAAGAACCTGAAGTAGAGACGGGCGCAGGACGGCAGTCGTGATTTTAATCTTGTTACGTCGATAATGATTCACGCGATACTGAGTATTCATCGCGATCGCAAGTATTTTGTACTCTTCTTGCATTTACAATGTCATCGCAACTGAAGTTTCTCTTACACGGAAAAACATGTTTGGAAAACCTTAATTAATCCGAGGTACCGTCAGTCAATCTGACGTCTCAGGAGCCTCTTAGTGGCTCAATTTTTCCTTCCTCTCGCTCTTGGGAATCCCAGTTGATCTCAGCAAGGAAAAGTTTCTGCCTTTTTTAAGAAACAATTATGCAAGAATTCTTCGTGACACTCAAATTGTGAGTAGCAGGGTAAAAAATAAATTCTCGATGGGGCTAAACTAAACACGCATTTTTCTCTCTCTTTAATTCCGCTCTTCTCATGCTCTCATTTAGCACGAGAAATTGATTTTGCTGAATTTGCGGAATTGAATCGCAGCAAAATCAATGAAGCGTACTAAACGCTTGCAAAGATTTTAACTTATCATGCACGGACCCGCTACACGGGTGCCAGAAAATTTTGCCAGAATTCCCTCGGTGGCGGCACCAGCGTAGTTGGCGAGCAGTTCTTGTGTGGATTGATGTTGAAGAGTGCAATAACGACGTCAACTGAAATGCGGATCAGAATTTGTTTTTATTAGCTTAGAAAATGAACTGTTGTTGCCGTTGCTAAGCAGCAAATTGAGTTACACTGGCTTTTAAATTGTGTGATGATCAACTGTTGACATTAAATTGATGTGATCACGAAGTGAGGGAAATTCGAGTTACTAAATCCCACCACGAGAGTTCTCACACTCACCACACTTGCCGTTATTAAAAAAGAGAGAGCAACGCGTTTTTATAAAAAATCTGAAAATTAAAAAGTTTACTTTTTATAAGAATTCAATCAACACAACCAAGTCAAAATATTATTGGTCGGTGCAGCCATTTTTTCTGCTTTTCAACAATCCTTGTTAGTTGTAACCCTTGAAAAGGTTAGACAAGCAGTTGCGTGCTTAGAATTCGGAAAAGTGTCCTCTAGGTGTGAGAGTGCGCAACTACCGATGCTGGCAACGTTGGGAGAGTACCTGAAATTTGTTGCGAGCTCACCACAAAACACCACTAAATGAAGCCGCCTGCACAGCCCGTGCAACAACCGAGCACAGGGTTGCCAAACAATACATACTCTGCTCGCAACAAAAGACTTAGCAAATGTATGAACCATAGAGAAACTACTTGCCGCCAGATGGTGCGCATCAATTGTCGTTGCCATAGCACGATTTGTGTTTGAAGGAAAAGCGATATTTAATAAATAAATTTTTTAATTCACAAACAGAATACATTTTTTGATCCACTGCTGCTGAACCGCATTTGCCACCATGCCACCCAAAGCGCCGCAAAAAAAGAAAATTCAGCAGTTCCAGTCCACCATCGACCCGAAGAGGCACGAGGCGATGCTGAAGCAAATCGAGGAGAAGCACCGCATGGAGGCCGAGCTGGCCGAGGAAGAGGAAGAAGAAGAGCTGGGCGAAGAGGAGATGTCGGAGGAGGAGGACGATCTCCCCGAGGTGTGGTCGGAGTACGAGTGGAGCCCCGACCTGGGTCGCATCGACTTGTCGTTCCCCGAGGCGGCGGAAGAATTCGCCGACCTGCCGCTCTGCTACCCGCCTGCCTACTACAAGCTGTCGGCCAAGGAGCGTCTGCTGCTGCTCTACGCTGAGAACTTCCGTCGTCAGTTCAACATCAACTACGCGTACGCGAAGCGCCGGCCTTTGGTGCTCGCTGTGCCCAACGAGTGCGGAGTGCAGGCAAGTGGACGACGGCCACGACGAGGACGCTCGTGCTGCACTCGACGAAGCCTTCTAACTGCCCCGTCTTTCAGAAATTGGTCTGCACCAGCATCCGGCCGACAGCCTTCAGCCACCCGCCACTGATCTGCAACGCGGAGGGATGCGCCAGTTTCGTGGCGGACAGTATCGTTTATGAGCCACTCGAAGACATCATGTCGCTGGTGAGTTGAAGTGAAAAAAAACGGCTCCTCCGTGCACGGCGGCCAGTGAACGAGACTTTGGGAGAGGGAATTTGTGGCGCAAATTAATGACGTTCTTGCCACTGGCCGGCTGTGCAGGGATCTGGAACGCACCAAGAGACTGTCTGAGACGACGACGACGACTGTTTTAATAACTCTCGCAAAGAGGATCAGCTCTCGCTACACGCGCAGTAAACAACTCAATTTGTCCAAAATCCTTGCCAATCTGAAGTTCAACAGAAACGCATTCAGTCAGGTTTATAGAAATGGCGGTAAGTGGCTCTTTACTGTCCGGTCAACATCCTTCAGACTTTGACCTCGAGATCCTGGCCTACTCCCATTAAGAATGCTTTCAGTTGCGCTCTATAAGAATTCAGTAATGCCGGCAATTTCATGGCAATTTTATGTGAGGCAAACTCTTCTACCGTTCCTGGCCAAGAAACGGTAAGCCCGTTCAGGCTTCATGGCTAAACCTTCGTACGACTACGTTCGCCAAGTTGCCATAAAGTCTGAACTGAATGGCGGATTCCATGGCCTTGTTTTCGTCGTCCTACAGATAAAATTGCCTTGAATTCACACAGTTAGAATCAGACGTAAGTCACGACCCTTTTTTGAAGAGATTACGCAAGTACTGATGCGCACGATACGATTTCTTCGCGAGCTTTTTTCAGACGAGACGAGGATTTTCTTCGTTTAGACGTGAACCGATATCGAAACAGTAATTTCCTACGAGACGAGGACCGAGATTGCGCAAACCGGCCTAATATCGGCCTGGAAACAACTCGGGAAAATAAGTCCCGGTGTCAATAACGTTAAAAAAACTAAAAAAACGAAACAGTTTTCAATGAATAACTGCAAAATTTACGAGACGATTTGAGAATTTTTTTATTCTTTTGTGAGTTGCGTAATAGCTGCCTCATCTACATCTATATATCCATCTTTATCTGTGCCATGTATGCCCGTGGGTATGAAAGCGGAAAACTTTAAAACTACCGAACCGATTTTCATCAGTTATAAAATGCGCCTACAGAGTTCTATTTGCAAAAAGTTGCCAGGTTCACTTTGCGCTTACTTTATCAGAAGAAATTCATTCAAAAATAAATGTGCAATTATTTATTTTCCTGCAAACGCGTACACAGAACCAAAAAGGTACGTCATATTGAAAACAGTTGTCGTCAATGTTGCCAAATTTGAGCCAACGAACGCGGTTTTATATATGACGAATGCATGGTTTTCATCTTTGACACCCGTCATCGTTACATCGACAACCATGATTCGCACTGACTACCGATTTGCAACAAAGATTCCAATATTGACAACCACGGTCTTCATATCGACAGCCGAGTATATAATATTGACAACCAAGGTGTTGTATTGACAACCATAATGACAACCGAGTTCACATGGAGAGCCGTGTTTCTCATATTGATAACCCAGATTTTATATTATAACTTAGGTTTTATTTCACTTTTTTAAAAATATTTTCTGAGATTTTATTTCACCTAAAAACGCCTCAAAGTCTAATAGAAATAGTTTCTAAATTAAATACAAATATGTCGCTTTATACTTAGTACTTTTTACTAATTTCTTTTAACAAATACACAGAGTTTTGTTGAGTGCTTTTTAAAAAGAGCCTCTTGTAAATCAAAAAAATACTTCGATAAAATTCCAAAAATGTTCGCACACTAGGGGATGTTTAGTGCTGAACACAAAAAAGTTGTGAAACAAATATCTACCACTCTGAAAATATTATTGAATTTAGGCTTATAGCTACGTAATACGCTGAATTCTTAAGAGTCAGTATACAGGCTCTTTCGCCAATAAAGCGATAATGGTTCTCCTCTTGATAACAAAAATGCCATATGATTTTCCAACTGCTGAGTGCTTTCCTCTTCCAACAGAAAAGCCTGGGAGTCTTTTATAGTAAATCTCTGAAATGACTTTCCACCAGAACTGGTATTTCTGATAACTTGCTTCGCAGGAAAAAGGTGACAGTGCAGGCTTTTTAGACTAGAGATTACAGCAGAACTGAAAAATTAAAAAGTTATATCTCAAGCCACTGATTATAGAAGTTAAAATGTGTTGCAATATTTGCTTTAATTTAAGATAGTTTGTGTGTAGGGGGGGGGGGAATTTATTGAAGAACAATAAATATTTTTTTTCTTTGCGAAAACTTACCAAGCGATATCCATTGGGTTTTTTATAACACGGCCATTTTAGAAAAATTGGTGCTTGGTTTGGTATCTTTTAATTTTAATATTTCTCACTTGTAAATTTTCACAACGACCGATCACTTTAAGTAACTCATGAAAACTAAGCTAGAAGTCTCATGAGTTGAGAAGGTTATAAGTATGGAAACCAGTTTTCAATATCAAGATCGTGGTTGTCAAAATGAATAAATTTGTTTTCAATATCACAACCAGACAGGCTCTGCGCTTGACTGCTGATACTTTCTTCTGTATACATGTACGAAAATGGTTAGATTTCAAAATGACGAACGCGGTTGTCATTATGAACTTCGCGGTTGTAAATATCAAGAAAGCGATGATCAATATGAAGAACGAAAGGAGCATTTTGAATAAAGAAAATCGTCAACGAGTGGATCTTCATATAGGCAACCGGTTGTAAAATTTCGTAAGACCGTTAAAGTTAAGTTAAAGTAAGACCGTTAAAAAGTTAAAACTTTCTTGGCCAATGTAACAATTTCAAGTTGACAACGACCGATTGTAAATATGACAACTGACGACTTCTGTGTACTTCAAAGTTCAAACACAAGAGGTCGCTTGGAGTACCTCTCAGGTTAGAGCGATTTTTAGAAAAGAATTTCTCTGCTCCTGTTCTGAAAAGCTCTACGGGTCCGTCTACAGTCACGCCCCCTTGTTAATGGTTTGTCCATTTTCACACCCACTTCTATAACAATCTGGACCTTCTAAAATAACATTGACTATAATATTAATAACGGAAATCAGATATTGATACGGTTTCCTGTGGTGCAGAGAGATTTCTCATCACAACATTTTGTCGCTAATTATTAGTTCCGAATTCCAACGCAAGAGATCACTTTTACTTTATTGAGTTGAAGCTTCTCTTGAAATCCTGCATTATTCTTATTGAAGGGTTTGCAATGTTTATTGTGTGATTAGCAAACCTACATTTCTTTGTTAAACGCTCTCTAAAGTTACGGAGAACACTATAATGCTCTCTTATATATATGTTATCTGGAGAGCATGGAGTGGGTCAGTGATCGCCAGTACGGCTTCCCTGCTCGCCGCTCTACCGACGATTTAATGGCGTTCCTCACTGAACGCCATTAAATGGGTGTAACAGGTGTGTCAAAATGAATTTTGAATTGTGTCAGATGAATTTGTGTCCGATGATCACTCCATTAATGTCGGAGTTCCGCGAGGTGCGGTCGTGTCATCGTCTAGACCGTATTAAAGGTCGTGCGATAAAGCTTATAGGCGGCAGTAGGGTATCCAACATATTGAAATCTTTAAGAAATCGGTGCTTTAATGGAAAATGTTTCTCTGAAGTTGCCAGCCTGACAAAAGAGGAAACAAACAAGGTGTTGTCTTCGGCCAGGCCGAAATCTAAGTACCCTACACCCGAGTAGTTAAAAAATAATAATTTCTCCATTTAACAGCTTTTGTATGGACGGACTATGCAATTTTTGGCAAACAATTTGCTAACGTCTCTAGGTACCCCGGGGCAAAATAACGTATTAATCGTATTAATCTTGCATGGTATAGTGACAACTTTTGTATGAATGGGCGTGCCACACCCATTTTTGCCAAAAAGATAGGTAATGCCTCCAGATGCGTCGAGATAAAACTACGTCTTCATATCTTTTGCCGTTCATGAGACATTGCCAACTTTTGTATGAGTGGGCGGACCGCGCCCATTTTTTTGGAAAATTTTTGTAATGGCGTTATATGTTATATGTTCCGGAATAGAATTATGCCTCATTATCTCATACAGTTTATGAGATATTCAACTTATAACATTTTTTAAAAAGAGGTGTCTTTACATTCATTATATAAAGTAGGCGTGGTTGCTAACCGATCTCGCTCATTTTCAATCGCGAACAGCCTTACGTAAGAAGGAATATTTGTCCCAAATTTCACGCTGATACCTCTTTTCGTTCTCCCGTAATCGTGATTTGAACAGACAGACACACAGACGGACGGACAGTCCGTTTTCTATATTTATCTCGTCTCCTTCTCTGCATTTCAAACGGAAGAACATTGTGAATATACTCTTCGGGTGTAGGGTATAAAAATTTAGGACCTCTATATGAATTCTATATCCCGAATTTCGTAGGAATTTTATCTGGCGAATTTTATGTGTGGCAGAATCAGGTCAGACGGTACATTTTAAGCACAGTGCTATTCGTTAATAAATAGATAAAATTACGCATTAAAATTATTCAAGCAGATACAAAATTTTCTCTGAAAAAAGTATAAAGAACAGCAGTATCTTCGGAGTCCCATTGAACAGTTAGTCGAACTAACGGTTTCAACTGATAGTAATCGATTGCTTGTCGACTGGGTATCGCATTAATTTTGATTCGAATTCGAACCCCACACTAACTTCAGGTTCGTAACGCGATCTGGAGAAATCACACGCAAACAGCTCTTATTTCGAGATAACAAGTTTATTCTGAGATGTTTTAAAAATTTGGTTTACCGCTTACTTTCTACAAGTAAATACAATAAATTCATATGAGTTGGTTTTTGTTTACAGTGGTCTGGAAGAGTTCATAGGTCAGGAATGCAAATATACGTCGCCTTCCTTGCCAAACGCAGAAACCCTTTTCGCACTCTTTATAAACCTCCGCCGAGGACTCGGCTAATAACGATTCATATTTGCCTTCAGTAGTCAATAATAATGTGTTCTCAGGTGCTCTCGGGTTGCTGCTTTGGGAGAGCAGTGGCCGCTCGTTCCGCTTACTGTGATGATGTTGAGTTTCCGCTCTCGTATTCCGACATCCAATTTGTTCTTACAGTGCGATCTCTGGTGCCGCATGTTGCTCCAGTAAGCACTCCTGCGAGACAAAATCGATGATGATGGTCTTCCTGAGAGTTGGTAATCAGGATCGGTTGAGACGATCCGTTGAGATGGCTCGCGTGGCGGTAGCGGTGTTCAAGATGACTCCCTCAAACAGCTGCCGTCCGATCGGTCTCGTCCGTGCGCTCGGCTTCTTCGTCCGCGCCACCTACGCCGAAGTACTCCGCATCCAGTTCCTGACACGCGTCGTCTGGGTCGTCGTTGAAGTCGCAGCACACCATCTCGTAGGGCGGGAAAAATAGCGACTGCAGCAAGGTTGCCGAGGACCGGTACACGGCAGGCTCCCCGTCTCGGTGCGGCGGCCAATTGCTGGAAGCACAGCGCATGACCGCGCACTCCGTGAAGTCCTCGCCTGCTTCACTTTGGCTTTCTTCGATTTGGTTGCGTCCGAAACCAGCTTCGTCTTCTTCGTCGTCGTCTAGCAAACTAATTACTCCACCCCCCCACCGAGGAGTCGTCGGGGCGGCGGTGTCCACTCGCGCTAGTGCCAGTTTAGGTTGCTCCTATTTGCGGCGTCGCAGCTTGCATCGGCCGCCCTCCTCCGGTGACTCTTCGGGCGCGGCGTCCGTGGATGTGGCGGGGATGCTGCTGCACTCGGCGTCGGTCGCCTTCTGATCGTTGTCGGCGCCGATCTCAGACTTGACGGCCGATATCAGAAGTCGCAGCTGCGTCAGCTGCATCGCCGTGACGCGCGGGTTGCTGCAGTTCTCCAGCCACTTCAGGAACTTCTCGCCGTGCGTGATTGCCTCCTGGTCGTCGGAGCCGCAGCTGGATTGAGCTTCGTATCTCGAGCGCTCCTCTTCGTCGGTTTTGTTCGAGTTATTGTTGTTGTTGTTCGAGTTGTTGTTGTTGTTCGAGTTGTTGTTGTTGTTGTGGTTGTGGTTGTTGCTGTTAGTGACGCTCATGTCGTTATTGTTATGAAGGCTGTCGCCGCTGTCAGACTCACTTGCGTCGAGCTCACTCGCCGTCTCGACACTCGCTGTGTTCGCAGAGCTGCCTGCAGAGCTATCTAGCGTCCTGTTGCTTTTGTTGTTGCTGATCTTCAGCAGCAAGTTTTCGAGGACCTCCTTGTCGTCGGCTGGTCCGCCTGCTTCGTTCTCAGTAGCGCGCGTCTCAGCGCCAGCTTCGGAGCGCCCGCTAGGACTCCGCAGCGGGCTCCGATCCGAGCCGCGTGTTTGTGACTTCGAGTCGGGGCTCTGCATGGGGCTGGGAAGCCGACTCGGAGCGGGGCTGGCGGTCTTGGCAGGCTTCGCTGAGAGGTCCTCCGCCTTGCCGGCCGGGTCGGTGTTGCTTGTGACTTCGCGCAAGTTCTCGCCGGAGGAGGTGCTGTGCACCGAGGAGCTGCCGGTGTCCTTTATGAGCTGCGAGTAGAGGATGTTTTCGAATGGCGCTTTATGGCCGCTGGAGCCGCTCGCGGTCTTGGCGCTCTCCATGGTCGTGGAGGTCGCGGGCTGGGGCAGCGGATGCATGGCCGCTGCGGCCGGAGCCAGCGAGTTCAGGCTCGCGCCGAAAGCCTTGCACCAGTTGAACCAGGCCGAGTTCTTGTCCTCGAAGCCCACGGAGGGCGTGGACGAGGGCGTCAGGGGCGTGGCGGCGTGGGGCATCTGCTGCGGGGTCGAGGAGCGGACGGGTGGGCTCGATGCGCCGATCGGGGGCGGTGGCGGCGGGTAGAGGCCGTTCAGCCCGAGCATGGCCTGCTGCGATTTGAGCCAGCAGAGCAGCGGGTCGTCCTGCAGTCCTGTCATCGGCAGGCTGCTGCCCACGGAGGACGCCAGCGAGGGATTTTGGCACTTCATCTTGCCACCGGCGTCGTGTTGGCTCAGATTCAGGCCGAAGTTGAGCTCGTTTGATGAGGACACGTTGGGTTTCTGCTTGGCCCAGTTCTTGGTCGAGAGGCCTTGTTGACGCTCGCCGCCCTCGTTGCGCGGGCTGTGCGTCTTCGGTTTCGCACTACGCAGCTGATTCGTTGAGGAGGAGGCCAGGCCGTTCAGGCCGGACATGGCTGCCAGGCTGGGGTTGAGTTGGGCCAGCAGGCTCAGGTTGGAGGTGAGCTCGTTGAAGCTGATCGCCAGGGGCGAGTGCGAGAGGCCCGTGAGGCCCGACAGATGGCTCAGGCTGGAGAGGGGGCTGATGGCGGCCATGGAGGGGTCGCTCTGCCGCGAGATGTCCGCGCCGAAGCCCTTGTTCTTGCACGTGCCGCCGAAGCCTGCATAGCCGGACGCCAGGCCGTTGAATCCGAGGTCCGTGAGGGTCTTGCTGTGGCCGAAGTCCAGGTCGTTGAGAGAGGAGCGCTTGTACGCCAACTCGTCGTACTTCATCTTGCCGGAGTAGTTGAGCGGCAGGGACGAATCCATCTTGAGGCGCTTCTCCGGCGGGCCGCCCAGCAGAACGGAGGCGCAGTCCAGCTTCTCGGAGAGCGCGCCCGCGGACATCTTGTCGGCGGCCGACTGGCGCGACATGAAGCGCAGCTTGTCCTCGTTCTTGCACCAGCCGCGCAGCGTGGACTCCGGCACGCCGATGTCTCGAGCCACCGACGCCTTGGACTCGCCGTCGTGGATGCGCTGGATGGCGTGGATCTTGTCGCCCGGGGTCAAGCTGCGCATGGGCCGCTTGCCCTTCGTGCCCATCCGGATGTTCATGTGCGGGTAGCTGGAAATATCCAACTTCAAGCCGTGCTCGAACAGTTTGAGTCTGAAACGGGACAAGCAAAGCAGGAGTTCAGTGAGGGCTTCGATGATTTAGCTGCATCCGCTGGGCGGCTGAGCGTCGAAAGGAAGAAATCGCCAACCCAAAAACAAATCGGCCCTCGTGCATTTTTAATGAGGTTTTCTAATGTAGTGAACAAGCAAGTAAATTTGATATCAAGATGAATTGTTAATGACAGTTTGGAGGGACAAAAATCGTATTTGTACGGAAGGCCAGCTGAACTACGTAGTCGAGTGGGAAACGAGTCGGATTTTTGCTATTTAGCAGCGGGCCTGCGAGCCTACGAACGCTATTTACATCAGCGGCGGCTGGGTGCTGCACGAGTCGCTGTCATTCGCCGGGCTCATCCACACCGCGGCACATTATATACCGCTCGCCAGCAACACGGTGCGGTGGTGTGTGTTCGTGCGCCGTCAACCAGCCGCCGCTGGTGTCGCGACTTGACGCGATTCGCTCGCTGCCACTCCCGCCACCCACACGCGAGTGCCGCCAGGACACCGCCGTCCCAGTCCTGTTTGCATGCCGCGCGTGAGCTCAGGTCCTCGCGAAGACACGCGGCGGACTGAGCGCTGTTAATTGGCGCGCTTCCGCCACCGACATTCGTGCCCGCGTTCGGCTGAGAGTAGCATCGCGTAACCACGAATGGGGAGCTGAGAACTACGCTCGCTTCCTCGTTAGCAGCACGTGCTGCACGCTGACAATTTACAACTTGTTTACCTGCGAGCATGTGTGTGTGTGTGGCTGTTTTAAATTCGCGAGACCATCCCCAAAATTCACTCGGCAACACGCACACACAAACTACATTTGTATTCCGTCGCGGCCTTGTCGGCGGAGGTGGGGGAGAAGCAGGCAACTTGGCTCCGCCTCTAGCCAAAGCAGCTCCACACTTTGGGTGGAAGGGGACACGCAGTTTCGCAAACAATGCTCGCGTGCGCATGAGTTGCGAGTCCGGCCGCCGCGAGCCGCCGCCGTGTGCGAAGAGAGTCAGACTGGAAGAGAGGTTCCGAGTCTCGTTGACGAGGTGAAGCAAAGAGCAAACTTTACAAACTTGCGCTCGCAAGCAGAAGAGCGCAGGATTCCAACACGAGGGAAAGTCGGCATGACACACTTCTGCCGACTGGCACAGCATCAGGTGCCAAGCAGCAGGCGGACACCATGAAGTTTTCAGAGGCTGGTGGTCGAGTTTGGCGGCAACACGGCGACCGAATTGTAGGCACACCAATTTCAGGCCGATTTTGACAAATTGTTGGTGACGTTAATTAATTTTAATTTCAACTTCTACATTTAAGTTGTACTTCTTCGCTGGGCGTCTCTTCTGCAAATACAACCGCAGCACACGATACACGGAAAATTTTTTAACTTATTAAGCGATCTTTTCTGCGTGAACATTCATCGGTGGAAGCCGAGGATCGTCAGTTGAAGTATGAACTTCACATCCAGCTGTACTGATGCAAATCTGTGCAAATATCACAAAAAGTATCAAATATTTTCTTAGCTTGCTGAGCGAAGATGCAAAGTTGCAGAAATCCGTGCTCGAACTTTTACTTTTAAAAATTACGCAGTTACAAGTGAAAATATCTACTAACTTTTTAAAATGTTCTGAGATGCAAGGGGGTGGCGGACCACCGTCCTCAGTCTTTGGCATCACAAAACTTCACAAAAATTGCTTTGGAGGCCAACAACACACGTTGACTTTCTCTTTCCGCCGCCGCTTCTCCTCTCCCCACTCCTCCTCCTCCTCCTCCTCGTCGGCGTCCTTGCCTCGTGTAGCTCGGGGTTGACATGGACGCAAGATGACCACTTGGCAGTTGTAACCGACGCACACAACCAGCACGAGCTGCACTGCCTCGTTGTTGTTGTGCATTCTTTTATATCTCGTTATAATTTTATTGCATTTTTATTCCGGAGCGCATGTCGACCGGCTGGCGGCGGCGTCGTGTGGTGGGCGAGGAGGAGGAGGAGGAGGAGGAGTCCACTCGATGCTGATGTTTGTGTGTGTGTGTGTGTGTGTGAGTGTGCGGGCTCCACATTGTGGGACTGTCTGAGAAATAAAGGTCAACAGCAGAAAGCAACTATTTCAGCACATGTGAGCAGCGAATTTGTGACACCAGTTTTTTCCGTCGGCCCGCTGTACGTCCGTCTGTCCGCCTGTCCGCCCGCCTGCCCGCCGCGTGTCCTGCACGGCCTGACTGTCTGCCAGCGTGCTGCCGGTCGCTTCCACTCCCTCTCGCCCCGTCGGCATTATTTTATTCGTTCAGGGCTCGTGCAGACAAAGTCAGGCGCTGCAATAAAATAAAATGGCACTGGACTGGGGTGCTGCTCGGCGACGCTCTTCCGCTTTATTTTTATGCACTCTTCCAATATTTTCGTCCCCTTCGGTGTGCGCACTGCTCGGGGTGGGGTGTGCCTGTGAATGAAAGTCAGCTGATTCCATGTGCCGACATACGTGATTTCCACGTTGTTTGTATCTGCGAAATACACGCCAGGATGCTGCACACACCACCGCACGCGCATACACACATACACACACACACACACACACACACATGTGCTGGGCTCATATGAACTCATGTATTTAGACCTACATTCGCAAACCCCCACAAAAGTGTGAAGTGCATGAAGAGCGCATCAAAGAGACGGATTGCAACCACAGAGTTCGTTCGGCGTTTAATGAAGGGCCTCCTGTGATCAGCTGAGGGACTTGCATTGCGGACCCACCTGCTGTATTACGGACCCGATGCTTGTAGTTTGCGCGAAAGAGGCGAGATGATGAATGGGAAGAGTCGGCCAACTGGACTCAAGTGTAGGGATTTTTTGAAGCCACAATTCTGTCGGTTTCTCGGATTCTTCTTGCACACACAAGCAAACAGTTGCAACTCGCATTTGTTTTATTCTGACACTGACTTGGACGGTGTAAGTCTGGTATATTCGTAGACATACGACTGCTACTTGGAATGGCCTACCTTTTCTCTACGTTGATAAGTCTCAAAGTCCCTTGCTTTTCCGCAACTATTTACACCCTTAAGTTTGGGGACAACATTTTTGCACGTACTTCTATAATCGAAAAATGCCTAATAACGTAATAACACCGTAATAACCCCCACTGGAAAGGAATGCATATTAATGCGAGGCCATAAACGATATCGTCCCGACCTCATCTGACCTCGTGTCCGTTTTTAATAAAAAAGGGCTTTCTTAGTTCACACGAGGATCGAGATCGCGACGAGGAAATGCGTCACGACGAAGAATATCCTCATTCCTCAAAATCTCATTCCAAAAGCTGAGATCGCTATTTTTCAGCCTATATTTTCAGTCTCGGTTGGCCGTTAGCATTTCGAGAGTTTGACTTGCGGTTATTTTCAATCGAAAGCTGAGTCTTCCTGAAGAACAGGAATGAAAGAAGAGAAGTCGCAAATATTCCCACAAGCGAATATAGGAGTGAAAAGGTAATCGCTATAATCTGGAATGTTCAATTTCGTGTTCCACAGCGACTACTTTTGTTACTACAGTCGAATTAATTGTGAATAACGGGCGATTCGCTCCATGTTAGTTGTTGGCAATATAACGTCTGTGATCTGCTATATGATAAGTCAGAGAACATACTTCTTCCCTCCAGTAGTAAGTTACGCTCCAGAAGGACCCGAATAACATCCTGAAAAATTCGAGTGCACTTTAGTGGAGTTTATCCTCGCGGGTTCGCTTGATACAGAAGAAAAACACGAGAGATCGAGGGGGCGTCGACTGGGGTTTTTTTTGTGGATCGGATATTGTATATCTCAGAAGCTTTCAGTTTCAAAACTATGAAAATCTCTTACAATTATTGAGGCATTTGAACAACATAGAACGATTCATTTTTCGACATCGTCAGTTAGTTATTCTTCGTAAATTTTCCAGCTTTTCTATCAGTGTGAGTTCAAGGGATAAAAGCTGCAGATTGGATGTTGGATGGTACGATTAAGAAGTCTCTGGATCAATGAACGAGCAGAGGGCAGACTGGGTTTTTCGTTATACTCACATAACACTGACATAATAATAATTCATTCAAAGTTCTCATTTCTGGAAATAGGCTCGACGATCTCTTAAGTGCGCAAAAAACACTCTCAGAAAATGCACGCATTAGAGGCAATAAAACGTGTTCACACATCTTATGGTGGACACGTCATCACATCCTTTCTTTCTTTCCGAAAAAACAGGCCAAGAGGGTGGAAACGATTAGGAGTTTAAAATTTTTTGCGAAGAAAGATAACAAAAATTCAGATGTTCTGTATGAGGAAACTTCCTCGCCTTTTTGCACTATTTTCACTCATTGCGTTGTTTTCGCGCTGTTTGTCTACTTGTTGTGTTAGGTCTCATTTTTTTCGCAAATTATTGTATTTAAGAACCTCAAAATAAAATTTCATGGACAATAATCATGTCCGTACTTTTTATTTATAATTGGTACGCCACAATTGATTGATGATTTGCAATTACAATGCAACAATCATGCGTGCGACATATCTGCTCACTATGGTCAGATGTGATTGCACGTTGCACGAAATTTCCCTTATAGTTTTGTAATTCGCTGGATGTCCGTGTCGTTTTGTACTCCTCCTTCCTGGTCATGAATATTCATTTTGTTTTTCTACGTGGAGGTACGACTGTCCGAGCAAGAGCGGAAAGGATGAGAGGTTGTGAACCACCAGCGAAAATATAATTTTGGTCTCAGCGAAATCCCTTTACATTTTCAGAGAAAGGATTGCATAAGTCTTGAAGTGATGGGCAGTTGTTTAGATGAAATTTTAAGTAAAAAACTGAAATCTTGGACGGAAAGCTTTCCCGAAAATTCAACAGATTCCTGCGTTCATCGAAATCAAGACACTGTCGTGGATTCTTTAAGGACGCTCAGCTGCCGCACCGAATGCTTCTTCGCACCTTTAAAAAAAAGAGCCCGGCGACAGACTTACCTATTTCTAAAACTACGACCACGAGAAATTCAGCAACAGCGGTTTGGGCTTCTGGACGCGACCGGCCGTGTAAATTTACACAGATCTGTGTGTTATTTCAGCTAAATCGGGTGTTAACGCGATGAGGGACGACGGCCCAGTACGACCCGGACTGGTATTTATTGAGGGCAGTGGCCACTGACCGGCTTCTTTTTCCTTATGTTCCCAAATGCACTTTTATATCTTCGCTGTTTTCAGTTCTCAAAGCCTCCGATATTTTTCTCACTTTCGGATGTGCGGAAAAATTACTTCAAACAGTCGATGTCAGCGTCATCGGCACTTTTTCGAAACTCAGAGTCCAGTTGTCTAAACTTTCTCAAACTTAAATAGCGGAAGCACAGCTGATATTTGAACACTTCGAAGCACCGGTTTTATTGCACTTTTTGCTGCCGACTGGGAAGGCGAGTTTTGGTTGTTGCGCTGCGGCGTGTTGACTTCTTCGTGTTTCGCAAGGATGTGACGGGTGCGTGCTGCCGTAATGCGACGCCAGCCGAACCTTCGATCCGCGCGTTTGACGGCCAACTACCGCGAGCAAGCGACGCGCGGATGAGCGAAAGCGAGCGAGTTTTAATTGTGTGCGGCGAAAGGACGCGCTCGGAAGGACTCGTGTGTATCGACGGTCGACGGTTGGCGCTCGACGGTCGGCGCTCGACGGTCGGTCAGCTGCAGTGGTTGTTGTGCGCGCTCTTTGCGTTGCCGCTGCCTCCATAGACCGCCGCACGGACAGTGATTAATAACGGGGAAGGCAGCCGCCTCGAGGAAGTCGCCGAAATGAGGCGAGCGACACACTTCTGGCCGGCTGACTGCATGGCAGTGTCGCACATCCTTCGTTGGCCTGCGAACGACGAGGGATGGAGGAGAGCTCGAAAAGGCTGCGTAGGACGGACGGTCTCGGTCGCCGTCTGCTGCCTCGACCGTTAAGTGCGTGGCGGGTGGCGTGTTGGGAGCGATAACCACGGCCTGCGAGCGGGCGAGAAAAAGAGAGGCACAAGACGTCCGCGAGGAAGCCCGGCAAGTGAGGCACGACGGAAGAGCGAACTCGCGAAGGATGACTGATGTGTGCGGGAAAAGTGCGTACCTACACTTCGGAACGACGGCGAGGTTCTGATTGACTCAAACCATGACTGGCTTGCTATTCTTCGTGGATCTGCTTTCTGCTCTTCTTCGTCTCCACAGACGGTTCTTGCTGACATGTGCAGAGAGCTGGCGAGAGCACAGAGAGCACAGAGAGCACAGTATTCTCTTGTGGAATATCTAGCTGTTTGCCAAGACGCTTTCCTTTGTGCTTCTCAGGATGGGAGGGACAGTCTAGAAGAGAGGACGCATACGGTCCCGCTCACACAGGCGCGCGCATCGCGTGGGGGGCCAATTAACTGAATGTCCGAAAACAGCGTACTTGGCACCTTCTTCAAAAACGGCGGAAGCTGAAGTGACTTTAGCGCCTCGTCTCGACACATTGAGAAAAATCCCTACTTTAGATAACACCAGATTCGGCTGTTCCTCGTTGATGTCTTCTTTCCGACCGTGTCAACAATAAAACCTGTTGATTTGTGAAGTAATCCTCGGAAAGAAGTACTGGGGCTCTGTTAGGTCCAACATCGTCAGTCGAGAAAAATAGCAATTCTTTGCATGTTGAAAGATTAGTAACTGTTACAGATTCGGATTAATAATTAGTTGCAAAGACTAGCAAAATTGCATAATTCGAGATACAAAGTTTGGATTGGAAATTCGATATTTTGTGCTCGAAGGTCCACCAACGTTGACGAAAAATCAGCTTTCGAAGGCATTACGTGAAGTCCGTGGCCGTCTTGTTTTTTTAGAAAGTTAGAAGTCGAACTCAGATTTTATCCCTAATTTTCCCATTTAGCATTCTTGTTAAATTTATCATAAAGAAAAATCTCTGCTTGCGTGTGTAATGTCTGTACGATCGAGAATGGTCTTCTCTACATTTTGACCTTGAATATTCCGCAATTGTATTAACAGTTCACTACACAAGGAGTGTTTAATAATAATAAATTGATAGCATTTAATTCGTATCTAGTTTCTGCTAGCGACTGTACAACGATCTCTTCTAAATTCTATTCCTTGTCACCAATAATATGAAAAATCCTCCTTTTTTCATTTGTTTGAACTTTCCAAGTCTTTTGTGCACTTAAAATGCTAAATCAGAGAAGTTTGCTGTTCACATTCGTTGATTTGATTTTGTCAGTGTATCTCGACACAACTGAGAGAGAATTCTTGAGGGAGCAAAGAGCACGCTTTCGGTTCTCTCCACTTCTGATTTATATTTTGCGCCAGATTCAGGTGTGTGCGTTTGCTTAGCATGTATGCGCCGAGTCCAGCCGACGTCCTGCCACACATACTCTTGGCAACCGCCTGGAGAAATGGATGGGGACTGAATGCACAAATTCCCCCCGTCTGCGAAGAGAATGCGACGAAACAACTTGCTACCAACTTCGCTGGCCAGCATCTTCTTCCTCCCCCCTCCGCCGGATAAAACAGCGCTTTGGTGTTGTTTGTTGCTGCTTCTAGTTGAGTTCGTCGACTTGGAGCCCAGCGACTAGCGGCAGAGTCTTCAAGTGCAGCATCAACAGCGGAGAGCGGTTGACTGATTTGGTTGACTAAGGTCCGAGCGCTGCGCTCCTCAGCTGTCAGTTGCGCTCTTCACTCCTGCGGCCTGCGGACGCAGCACGGCGCTCGCTGGACTTCGTGGGAGACGGTGGCCCACCGGACTCAAACTTTCCACGGCTTCTCAATAACTTCACGCTTTCACTCACACATGCAGCCCGTCCCCGTCGGAAGAGAATGAATTATTTGATAAAGCAGCCGATTTCAATAAACAATCTCAAGCCGGTTTAACACTTGTTTGAACTTGAAGTTTAAGCTTAAATGCCACGTTAGAATTAATTTCTGGAATTTCTCATCTGCTTATAGAACTCTGTATGACATTTTCATATATTTTTCTGTAAAAAGGTATAATTTTTGCAAGTTTCAAAACTAAAACTTCATATACTCAAAAACGCATTCTTGCAAAACTTTCCCCCAAAAGCGATGTCAGAGAAAGCAATATGTGGAAGAAATCCGGTCTATTTGGCCGACTCACCGCCAAATTAGCTCATTTCAAGGAAGTTAAAATGGATTCAAATTGACTGAACCCGAAATTGATTTAAAACTAACTTAGAATTAGTTTGGTTTTCCCACAGGGATTACTTGACTCACACAGGCCGACCGAGGCCTCTTGCAGCAAGCAGCTCGCGTACGAAGCCGTGTATGGAAATCAGCAGGGTGAGTCTGTTCCCAACTGCAGTCGCGGACTCGTCTTTCGCTGCGTCTGCTCGCGTCATCCCCCTCCTCGAATAAACGTGCGTAAAGTGAGCAAATTGTTTTGGCGGAGTGCCGCGGAAGCGAGCAGAACTGACCGCTTCGTTGTCGGGGGGTGGATTGCGAGTGCGTGCGACTGTCGAAGCGACGAGCTGGCGGAGGACCCGTGCACTTCTGTGTGCGACGCGAAGGCCGGACTTCTGCGTGCCTTGTGCGTTTCGGCCAATCTTCTCCGGTGCCGAGTTGTTGTTGCTGGCCTCTTGGCTTGGCTTCTCCTTTTCGCTCCAGAATCGCTGCTTTCTCGTCTGGTTGCTCTCACGTAGATGTGGTCAGCCGGTGCCGTTAAGTCGTCCTTCTCCAAATATACATCCTCGCAGGTCCAGTCGTTGTTGTTGCACATGAGGCTGCTGGCATCGCGTGTATTTGTTGTGTGTCCACCACGGCAGTTTCTTATCTTTCGGCGTCGTTGTGTTTTGGTAGCTCGCATCCTTTTCTGGCTAAACCTCGTCGCAGGCGAACCCCGCTGGGATCCTGCGAAAACTGTCGCATAAGCAGAATTCCTATTTTGTCGCACACAGGGTGATGCAACTTGCCTCGCTGTTAAGGCGGGCTTCTCTTGCAGCGCAGCTGGCACTCAGAGTGCGGCATTCGGTCGTCATCAAGTGCGGTTTGCGCCCTGACTGGACCTCCCTCCGGATGCTGTGCGGGTCCGCAAGCGATCTCACGATCGATCCTTGGTCTTCGTTCAGTTGAAAACGCGAAATTCGGTCTCCAGTCGCCTAAGTCGCCACAAACTCCTTCCATACTTGTGAAATTTGCAGGGCTGCACCCTGCATTTGTCATGCTCGCATGCATGCAGGAGGATGGGTTGAGAACATTTCACCTCCACAGCACCTCCACAGCATCTCCACAACGGGAGGCATCTAAGTTGCTTCCGTTCTCACGGACGTTGGCAGGATTGTTTTCAGGGGGCGCCATGTGTCCTCCTGCAGGGATTAGCGCGGCACCCGAGAAATTTTACTGACACTGTTCGGTGTGTCCAATATATCTGTATTATTTAGGCAAATGTCTTAAAACTAATCGCTTCTTGTAAATATTTTTAGCCATTGAGGTGATTTACGGTCCAGTTATTTATTTTTTTATAATACAAAAATTATCCTATACCCGCAAAGGTTGTGTTTAATTTGCTTTTCCTTTTGCAGCGTAGTGAATGAGCCAAGATATATCGTAGAAAAATACAAATGTGACTCATTAACAATTCCAGAATCAATTTGGCAAACTTTCGTTCGTTTGCCTGCTGCGAAAAGAGAATTTACTTGTAAAATAAGTTTCTGCAACCAAAACCCCAGCTACCGAAGTTTAAGACAGAATTAACCCGATGATCCAGTAAGTGCGAGCCCTTCCAAAAGGCTTTCTCGGCTCGAATGAGAGCTGAAATGGCAAGTTGGAACTATTCTGAAATATTTGACGGCCTCGCTAGACCCTTCCACGTAATCCAATGGAGAAAAATTAGTATCGTACTACAGATGTGCCGTCACATCCATACTTTATTGAAGTTATGATAGCTCAGAGGACAACCGTGTCTTGCTTATCTCAAGTATTTGAGATCTTTCCCTTTATCCCAAATAGAAAGAAAAGTTAGCAGAAATTATTGCCCAAACTTCTTTGGTCCAAGTCCATTCCACGTTCTCCGACTCTTGTTTGTTCATTCGATTCGTAATATAAGCAAAAAATGCTTACAGTTGTTACTAATACAAGGGTAAAAATGAAGTAAGTTTACACATTTAAGAAATAGAAACACGTCCTTGAGCATATACGTAATTACATATAATTGCGGGGGAAATTTCCCCCACTTCCGCACCCCTGTCTACAACTGTGGCTGATGCCCTGGTGGGCTGCTCACACCCTCAAGACCCTCCCACACATGCAGCACAAGAGCGAAGAAAGTGCTGACCACTTCGGAGTACTGGACAGCAGTGGCTTGCTGCGGCCTCGTCCTTCGATGGCGCGGAATTCCTGATGGCGAATGCAGAGAAGAGCGTCGTCCAGGGAGAGCGAGGTATGCAAATTTGGGAATGTTCAGTCAATATGGCAGAGGTACGAGGAACTGCGGTCGATTGAGGAAGAGATGCAAGTGGACGGACGGCCGTTACGGACTGTGTGCGACTGGAGCCTGCGAGCGAGAGAGAGCGAGAACGCTTTGGATCCGCTCTGAACACGGAGTCCGCTTCGATACAGCATCCAATGCTTGCGCCGAGATAAATCAGAAACTCTGAACACGAAGATGGTCGAGGGTCTCTTCGGTCGGTAAGGCAGCAAGAGAGCTCGGTGGCAATCGAAGGAGAGGAATGAGTTGTTCGTTCGCTTGGTGCGCTGGCCCGCACAGTGTCCACGGCCGGCGGCCTTCTTTCCTTGGCGTTTCCTTTCTCGAATTTATTAGTGTAGAGTGGGAGCTTCTCGGAAGGGTTGTTCGGCGGCTGGGGGTAATAATGTCCTGTTGCGACACGATGGAAGAAACTTTCTTTGGTCATCCTGGATGCAACAAGCGCGCATGGGGTTGGCAGGCGGTCTTTTGTCTTGTCGGTTGGAGCAACTACATGAGCATCTGCCTCCGCTCGCTCACCGCGCAGCGTGTATGGCGGGCGCCGGTCGCCGAGTGAGTGTCCGATGTCCATCCAGATTTCATTATGGTGGCGAAGGCCAGCATGGAAGGCACGAACGCACAGCCACCCGCACTCCCGCACTTTTGCCTTACCTGCGTGTGTGTGCGCCTCGCACCTACACAGCAAAATTCGATTTCTTGCTGGGCTCACATATTTTCCTTGACAACGCCAGAATGGAATTGCCTCAGTCCGCGTCCCGTCTTGGAGGAGATTCTGTGCATGCATCAGCCAAGTGCGTGTGCGTCGTCAGACGAACACCTGCGCATACATATGCGGCGGAGCCCAGATTTGGTTGAGGCAGATACATCGAGTGGCAACCTTACTTTTGCCACTGCCTGTGAATATCCGAATTTAATTACTTCATGCAACCACCGCTGCTTGTCCAAAAAACCCTCCGTCTGTACAGTTTAAATTATGAATATTTCTTTGTGGGTTTAATAGAGGTGCCATTTTCAATTTAAAAATTAAACAGTGTTTTGTCCACACAGTTTGTGACCCAATCCTCACAGAAGAATTTTTAAAAATTACCGTTATGTTATTGAAAAAGCAGATGTCACATTTTAAGATAAAAATAGTACTTTTATTTGCCTTTCAAAAGTTTTATTTGCCTTTCACCTTTTTTAACAATTCTTTTGTTTGATTCGCGGGCTCGAGATCTTGTTTCTGCGGGACCGGATATCTCTTTCCTTTCACACCCCAGACTTGAAAAGTCAAAGTATAAAAAAATTCGAGATACGTGAATGGCTAAATTGTTTCAAATTGGAATGGTCTTTTCTGGACACAGTGTAATATATTTCCTTTGGCTATGAATATGCAACAAATCGTTTGAGAGCTAATATTGCCTGTGAACAATATTGCTCTAGACAAATTTTTGAAATTGGACCGGGAATAAAATTGGTATGAATAAACAGCTAATAGAAATAGACAAACTTATTTTTTGGAATATTCAATTTCGGTTTTCTGCCCGCGGTCCCTTCTGCTGAAAAGCATATGTTTTCAATGTTTTGCCATGAACTCCAACCATGGCTCCAACCATGAATCAATAACTCTAGACCAATCCTAATACTTGGACGAATTCCATTCAAGAAGCACCGGGCGTATCAACCATATTAAGATGATTATCGTAAGTAAGCTGCCCTGTAAGCACATGATTAACCCGATAATGGCAGTCCGTTATAGACGACTCTTCAAAAGCATGAGCCGTAACAAAATACCCGTGTTTTAGGTGGTCAGAATTTTTATTTCACACATAACATTATATACCTAACATTATCGAAGACTGGGGCCATCAGTGAAAATACGAACACGATGATAGTCTGGCTCAGTCTGGCTCTCAACTGTGTCTGAGCAGACGGAATCCGAATAATAAACCACTTTTGGTTTCAACGTGGGTACCGTGACATATTTGAATAAAGATGAATGTCATTGAAGATGAATGTCATTGAAGGCCCAACGTGAACCGTTATATGACGGAACGTCCCAACCTCAAGCAAACTCTGAGGACCTTTCGTTTGACAAAGACATTCAAAGGAGTCAACGAAAGTGATTATTTAAAAGCACTTTCTGATGCAGTAAATGTAGCAATGTGGCAAGCAGAGAGAGACGATGCAATGGATCCGATCATGGGTTTATAAATCCAGAGACCTATACAGTGGACTGACCTGAGGTTTTTCTCAGTACCTCTTATAGTTTTACAACGCTTAACGCTTAAAGCTTAAAGTAGTTGTGAGTTAGGCGTAAGTATTCAAGAGGAGGCTTCCTTGAGGGTGGCCGTCAGACACTCAGAGCTGGTCTGTAGCAGCGGTGAAAATTACTGTCATGCAATTGTAATTCATGTCTTTAGTATAGAATAACATCGAATAGTATTTTCCTGGGATACGGAGCTTATAAACAATTTGTATTATGCGAGTATACGTATGTCCTTTAAGTATCAAAATCGTGACCCAAACATATCGTTCGATCCACACATACATATTTAGCATATGTCCGAGTTTTCTGCTTCTGCATGGGACAGCCATACAACTTACAGCAAAGTTTACCTCACGGTAGGAGTGTAAACGTTACGCGCTTGAAGTCTTTAATCACACCGACTTTAGTTATATTCAGACTAGTGGTTATATTGTACGTTATAATCAATCTGGTCATTACCTACAATTCTTTAATGATTGGACCGCGCCTGAACTTGTAGACAATCACCACGAAAGGGCTGACCGTGCTGACCGTGACCGTATATCAGTACTCACCGATCTGCAGTAGTGAAGAAACGCCAATAAGGGTTGTTCACTTTTCCTCCAGATTTCTCGAAGGACTCTGTCGGTTTCTGCCTATGATTCCGCAGCCGTTTCCCTCAAAACGCTAAACGTGGGGTTGGATATGCCGGCGCGAGTACTACGCGGTTAAGAGGTTGCGCGCGAACTGAATATGCTGACGGACTGATTTGGCAACTTGTTCAATCGGAAGCAGGCGCCTGCCTTTCACCGCGACGGCGTTTGTCGATTTTTCCTTGCAGAGCGATAACACACACTCATCCTCGAAGGCATCCGTCGGAGCGGCAGCTTAGTTGGCTCACTGAAATGCAAAACAATACCATGCGAGCGGAGACCTACACTGGAAAAAACGGCTCTGTTTGCACAGTGTTCTCGACAGATTTTCAGTAGGTTTTTTAGAAGTACATTTTTTGAGATCGATTTTTTAGAAGTACAGTTGAAAGTAGTGGCAACATTCCCCACGACAAAAGTTTAAGGAGGCCTTTAGGTCTTGCGAAGATGTCATCATTATGAAGTGTAGAGATTTAAAGTTGCATTTCTGGCTTTATGTGCTCCCAACAGAGATGAGCCAGACGCATGACCGACCCGCACTGGCTGCAACGCCGAAGAGGGTCCGGGAAATCCGCTCAGAGATAAAGCCGTACGTTAAAACAGACAGAATTTAATTTTGTGCTCAGTGTAACGTTCTTGTCGGATGGCGGCCCCACGTATGCGCCTGTCGCCGGTTAGCGCACAATCGAGTCCCTGTGTAAGGATGTGTGATGGAAGCGCGTTGAACATTACGACGCAGTGATGGAGAGTGAGTTGCACGAGGAGGCGCACTTTGCCGCGCGCACACACGAGGGCTTCCGCAGTGTCCACCGTCTCCACGGCCGCCGTGACATGCAGGATGTATTAAGAAAAGGCGCGAGAGCGCCATTCGGTCGTCCTTCCCAGCCAGCCGCCCGGCAGTCAGCCCACCACAAAGTCGGCGAGTCGGTCGAGCAGCAAATACTCGAGATCCGTGATGCTGGGGGAAACCGTTTTTTGTCAGGCGCGCTCTTAGTCGAGAGCTCCTCCGCCCCCGGCCTCCTGCTCTGTCACCATGGTGCTGAAACATGCAGTGCGGTGATTGTCGGGTCTGTGACACATTTTGTCGCTTAGGAGCTTCGTCCACTTAAAGGCGACACCAAACTGCGCGCGTGGCGGGCCCTATGCGGCGGGCAAGGACGCGATTTGGCGCGAATTCTTCCACACATACACAAATGCACGCACACATACACAGCAAGGTGCAGCTAAAGATGGCGGAAGAGGATTGCCAACCGTACCCACCAGCCAACGTGCAGATACGTCTGACAGCACTAGCGTCAAAACTGGAAAGCTTATTCAGCATGCAACGTGGGCCTCGACGGTGTACCTGGGCGATGCTTTGTTTCAGATCCGTGTACCTCCGCACACTTGACGCAATAACTGCCCGCTTCTAATCGCTCGACCGCATTGATGTGTAATTCTGCTGCACCACACTCGGCTCAATGTTCACAATCGCGTGGTACAGCTGCATTTACGTCAAGTGACAACCAAGCAACCAGTCGTGGAAAATCAAAAATGTCCGCATCCCAGAGTCGCTTCACGACTTCGATGAAACGGAAACGTGGGAACCAATAGCCGTCCAAGGGTGGAATTCGTTGAAACTATTGTCAGAGCTTTAAGAAAACGAGTGCACTCGAATGGGCCGACTTTTTTCTATACACTGATAACGACGTAAATGGTCTCCGTTCGGATGTCCTTAGGCTGTTACGCTCTCAACCACAAGTGAGAAAGAGGACCTGAAGAAATTCCATTCGTAGTGGTCCATTCTTCACCATTTTAATAAACGATTTCATACATATTGCTCGTGGAAGCATCAGCGATGCAACTTGTCGTCTTAAATATGGAGCAGACCTAAGAAATAATGACGAATAAAGGTTCAAAAGCCTCCTGAACCAAATTTAGCATATTTTCCACCAATGAGTATAATTGACATATATTTCACCACCGCCCTCCGTGGAAGAATAGGGACGTTATACTATAATGTCCGTGCACTCGGGGATAAGCAACCTGCAAGTTCTGTGTTTCATTCATTCGGGTTAACCATAAAAATACATGAAGAAATGTTTGACTGAATTATTAACATACTAAATTTTCTCGCAATTCGGTTAAACCAAAAGGAATAAAAAACAGCTTCCATCTTCTGCAGGAGAAATTCTGCATGATTTCTCTAATATTCATTTTGATGTATTTGATATTGATATTGAGATAATTTGAGAAATTATGATGGGATTCCAGTATATCAGAAACAATCTCGTTATTCCGAGGCATCGGCGCTACTTACTGAAATAGCCATTATCTCGAAATTATCATCCACACCAGCAAAAATGTGGTCGATCTGGAAGTCATCCAGATAGACAAGATAATCTGTTCCAGATAATCTGAACAGACCTCCAAATCACAAGTGCTTAAATATGAAAAAATACATTTGCAAAAGGCAAAAAATGCCTAATTAAGGATCCGTCGCCTCCCCTGACAATTATGCCCCGCTGCAGCACTGTAGTCTGAAGCAGAAAACCTTAAAACTGTCACGCTATACACACAACCGCCCCCAACTCAAACTTCACGTTTGTTCCAGTTCCGCAGATTCTTGACTGGACACATGAGGGACTGCATATATACCAATCCTTCCGTCGCTGCGACGTTGCTGCTCACGGTGCCCGGTTCCGCAAGAATGCCCGCCTGTGTAGTGTGTGGGACGGAAGAAGGGCGCTTAAGGATTCCTACTTCTAGTGTGGCAATGATGTAGAGAGGACGGACGCTTGCGAGCGCTTTTTCAATCGCAGAAGGACGAAGGAAGTCCGTGCCCGGCATTAGCGTTTTTGCGTTTAGTTGCGATGCGCAAGTGGTGTTCGCCCATCTCAACCCCCTTCGTCCTACTCATTCCAACCCCGCCGTCGTACAGACTCCCATGTACAGCCTCGGTTGCCGTGGCAGCACTCTGCCTCGGATCCCTTATTCCACACACGGAGGATGCATTTGTTCGTGAAATCAGGTTTCCTTCTCAAATCTTGCGCGAACAGGGACTTCGGTCGGAAGGGCGCTCTGTCTGAGGCGCCGCCGACCGACCGTGCGGCCCTCCGTTCGGCGAGCCGCGCACAAAGTGGGTTGAAGATGATTGCCTCGAAATTGAGATCCGTGGCAGGAGCGGCGTATCCCGCAACAGTTCTGGCAGTTGGAAACTCATGTGGCGGGGGTCGCTTCAGCTCCACCCTCTCTACTCGCCGCCTGCCAATGCGAATAAATGGACTCCGGTTTTTGTCTGCTGGCCGTCAGCTCCATGGCGCGGGGCGATGCCTGTCAGCTGGATGGCCGGCAACGAAGATATGGAAATGAGTGCGGTGCAAATCGCTCCTTGGTCGGCTGTTTGTGTAAACATTTGGTTCAGCGGGTGGCGCCGTGGGGCGGGAAGTAAAGCTCGTGCATAGTTTTTGCTGCGGCCGGCAACGAGGCATTTCGGGAAGATGGATTCGCCGTGGCGTTGGCGGAGACGCATGCTTATAAATTCGGTCGTTGGTCAAGGAGTGCGAGGCGATGGTTAAGTACTGTCGACTGCGGTGTAGCCGCGCTTCCAGTAGTGCCGAAATGTGGGCAGTGGGGGTCACGCTTGCTGTGTACACCAAGTTTGACCACTCGAAGTTGGTTTGAGGAACAGCGGCTGCAAAGGACGCGCCGTCAAATGTGGATAACGGTGACGGCGCTGTACGCGAGCGACGTAGGTCGGAGATTTCAGAACACGAGTTTAACGTAGGACACAAAACAGAGTAACTTGTGTCCCCTTAACCAGCCTGTGGAGGAATTCAGCGTGAGGTTCTTGCAGATGGATTGGACTCCTCATGGCCGAAGTGATATTCTCAGAAAACCAAACAACAAACCTAATTTAAAACCTGAACTCAGGGAGTCCTTTTCGCTACTTGACATCCATCGCAACTTAAATTCGCCCCATGCGACAAATTGAAATGACTTTTTCCTGGCGCTCTTTCCATGCTTTACATCCAGCAACGAAAATTAATTTACCCTCTTCCCCTCGAGTCTTCCGCCGTATTGATTCTTAGGTCGCGCGATTCTGTCCTCATCTATCATCGCTCTCTCCCTCACCTACGCGGATACGCCGTTCCATTCTGTTGTCCCATATACGCGCACATCCCCTGCCCGACGCGGCAGAGCCGAGTGGGGCTCGGTGGACTAGATGTCCTGCCAAAAGCGAATTTGTCCGCATCAAGCCGTATTCACACATCCGCACTGGCGTCTGTATAATACGTCAAACCCATCCGCCATCTTGCGCTGAGAGCGCGGACACACGCGAGGTGGGCTCAGTGTTTGGCAAGCATTCGAGGACATCCAGTTTTCCTTCAGGGCCGCGCGAAGGAAGTGCCGAGGACGCAGCGCATAGCACGGGGTGCGAGAAGCGCCAGCGGCTACTCGCGAAGCCGTCGTCGCCGGACTCTTTCGCCTGTACTTCTTGCTTCCATTCTACTTTGCCTACTTTGCGCTCTCACCCAGGGCATTCGCACATCTCGCCAGCGCGGCGTGTGTGCTTCAGTGGTTGTGCGCCACCCCAGTAGGAAAAGTCTTCAAGACGTCAGTAATGATGTCCTCAAAAGAAGTCAGCTTACTCGATGACGAACGTCGACTTCCTGACCTATTGTGCATACAGGACTTCGTTGCCTACACGCATTGAGTTTGAAATGGAAATTAAATAGAAACAAGTAGGCAAGCCAAAGCCCGACGACGAGGTACCCTGCACATTGTCAGCATTGACTCTTTAAGGTGTTTTATTATTACCAGTTCAACTGCGAAAGGAGCGCCACCCAGGAATTGGAACTCGAGCTTCAGATGGGTGCTTCCGACGAATCACTGAGGCGGTACGGCGACTGCTTGTGTAGCTGTTATAGTGAAAATCTAGAATTCCATAAGCGATATCTGTACTGCGCCTCGTACGTCGTAATTTCCAACTGGGTGCCGCCGTGCCATCAGAAACGGGTTTATGTTTGAGCGTACGTGTGACGCCAATAAGAGTGTGTGTGTGTGTGTGTGTGTGGGCGCGTGCACACATGCAGGCTTCTTTATTCAGAGGACATTCGAAGCCCGTGCCTCCCGCCGCTGCAGACAGATTCGGCACGACGGTATCTGGCAGACGCAATTATTTTGCTCAGCGTTGACTGCTGTGTGTAGACCATTGAAATCAAGCGCATCGTCGAGGACGGCGGCGGCCATCTCGCGAACCCCGGCTTGCGCCCGCGGCTCGTACGCGACTTCTAACTCTCAGTTCTGCGAGGGTAGCTGCGTCGCGCACTTGGTTGCTGTAGTTGTTGGCGGCTATTGGCCTTTGTGTGACGTGCATTGCCTCATGCTGCGGCTGCAACGCTTCGATGGCAATGCAGGCATTATCGTCTGACTAACTGACACCATATCTGCATCGTCTCGAACCGATTGGAATGTTCAGAACTCAAATCCAACCCGTTCGTACTCGCGTTAGTCCCCTGCTTCTGTAGCCCAGCTCGGAATGAAGGGTTTTTGGGGGCGGGAGAACTAATGAGCATCGCCAGTGGGTATCGCTTACCTTTGTAGGTTACAAAGCCACTGGTAGGGTGCGGTGAAGATCCTCGCCAGCATCCGGGATTTGCTTATCCCGTAGTCGAACGCACTTCGTGTCCACTTCTGGCGTTCGTCGATTCTCCCTCGATTTTCGCAGCTTTCTCAGTAAAATCCACGTGATTCCGCCGAAATCTGCGACACACTTGCCTCCCTCCCTAGCCGACGTGCATGTGTGTCCACGTGTGGGTTCGACACATTCCACTCGTCGTTTCCGCCGATTCCACCCCAAAAGAAGCCTTATAATTTCGTCGTGGAAATCGCTAAAACAAGACGACGCGTCGTCGAAAGGGTCCACGAGGGTCGGCGGCACACATGGTCGCGGTGCGTGTGTGTGCCAAATTGAACTAATGAAACCGTGAATGTGCGTTGGCCGGAGGATGGCATGTGCGCGGCGCTGTATCCGCCCTCAGCAGGCCGCTGTGGTCGCCGCCGACATACGCCGTTTAACTACCCTAACACGGCGGTATTATTTTAGCTGCGACACAATAAGACGGCAATTTTCATTTCGGCGATGTCGTCATGACATCGATGCGATTATGAATCAGCGCGCAGTGCTAAGTGGCTTCGGCGCATTACTTCGCTACGCTTGAACAGCTTCGATTGTAAGGAAGTTCCAAGCCTCACTGAAGTAAAGAAAACTGAGCAGCAGCCAAACTGTGTGTGTTTGGGGAGCATAAATGCGCCAAACATCATTCATAATTACGAATGCTTGAATTGATTACACAATATATAAAATGCGAACCTTGCATCAGTAAACATCAGATTAAAGCAAATACTGAGCTCTAGTTAATAAAAACTAGGGAATCACTTTTAAAATGTTGACATTTAAAATTTTGCATAGTCAATTAAGCATTCGTAATTATGAATGATGTTGGCTCCTATTTTACTTAGAATCGCAGTTCATTTCAGAGTCAAAATCTTTGAATAAAAGGAAAATTCAACAACAACTTTTCTTTATCGCATCCTTGGCATTTCTACAACATTCTACAACACTATCCTGCTTCATATAGCAAAGCAGAGGCAATAAAGCGTGAAGGCAACATTTGCGTTCAAACCTTGGCTGGGGCGCTTCTTGACAGAAACCTACACGATAAGCTGCCATCATTCCTTATTAGTTGCCCGAATTCTGGGACAGCCTTGGCGCGACTCAAAACACTTTCTAGTATACGCACTTGTGGCCCACAGCGCGAGAATGGGACGGCTACCTCCGCACTTCTAATTGACAAGAAAACACAGATTAACTGCGCGCAACCCACCCGCGAGGACCGAGCCTGAGCACGCCTGCCCTGACGTCCTGTTCTTGTGCAACCACTACACTTGGCATCCTCGCTCGTTTACTAAAGTTTGACAAAGCATCGGCTCCATTATCAACATATCGCCGCTCCAACTCCGCCGCGACCGCCGCCTCGGGCCGCGTCCTTCCGCAGCGTTCATGGCTTAATCCTTATTACGCTTATTTGGCTCGCGTGTTATTACACTTTGTTGCTGGGAACTTTTGATGGACTGCGCGCTGTCAGCTCTCCCGGTGGGCTTCGTTCACGGAGCCTGATATGCGATACTTGAGCGGCGTAGGAGGTCGCTGATCATTATTGCATCGCTGTGCGGAGCATACGGGACGCGGCCGCAGACAGCAAAGCGTCGTCCTTTTGTCCCCGGGACAATTATTGCTCGCGCGGCGCACCGCCGTAAGGGGTTAAGACGCTCATTGTCTTGGCAGCGCTGTCCTTTTGCGAAGTTGCGGCTCCTTTCCTGCTCCTTCAGCTCCTTGGGCGTAACTCTGGGGATGATTGCGTCGCGTCGGGTTAACGGCGAGGGTGGCGAGGGTGGCGAGGGTGGCGAGGGTGGCGAGGGTGGCGAGGGTGGCGATGCTGCTGACGGAAGCAAACGAAAGCACGCACACTTGCCCTCCCACGTACACACGAACAAACACACGCCACACGTGGAGTTGGCAAGTAGCGCACACTAAATGTGTCAAGAACCGCGCGAGTTTCGCTTTTTAATCCTGCGATGGGATGCGACGTAGCGCGTGAGCGTGGTTGTGAGTCTCATGTGTGTCCCTCGCTCGGCCAGTCCTCCGTAAGGCGGGACGCGCATGGAGTGGGAAGCATGCGGAAAATAACGTCCTGGAACGGAAGTCGGCGCTGCCGGTAAGCTGCTGTTCAGTGGGGTGTGTGGGGTCTCAGTAATCGCTGATGTGTTTTCTACTCTACACCCTTTTCTGGAGTCGACCTGTGCGAATTCCCACTTAAATGCGAAAATCCCTGCCTCTCGCCCTGTTCGTCCTGCATGAGGAGACGCGGCACTGCTGCGTGCCCACCCCGTTTCCAGATTGCCAACGGGATCCGTCAGATCCTTTGTCGTCTTTCGCGTAATTTGAGAAGCCCGTTCGGCGATCCCACGGCCGCCTCGCCGCGTGCTTACTTTTTCAGCGATTCGCTTCCAGTGTGTAACGAACTGCCCTGCATTTCGCTTCACACTTCGAAGGGTTCAGCGAACCTCTGTGCATCGACACCATCGCCGCGTCGTTCAATACCTCCGTCACTTTGACGGCAGTACGGCTTCATGCGAGGGGACCGAGATTTGCGAACGTGACTTGGCATTCCTTTCGAGTGAAACTGGAGCGTACTTTAGTGCGCAGTACGTCTGCATCACGTCAGTCGAGACAGCGTTCGCTCTCACTCCTCGCGCCCTCTTTGAGGCGAACAAGGGCTCGCAATCGCGAAATGCGCGGCAGTTCTTAACTTCATAAGGCTGACAAGTGAGGATGAAATCGGGCCGCGTCCAGAGTAATTCCAAGATCGTGACACCGGCGCCAAATCTCGGTCTGCTTCTATTTTTGTTTTCTGGGGCGTCTATCTGCAGCCCGACTAAACAAGCGTTCCGGTTCAAAGCAATCAAATGTTAAGTAATCACAACCACAAAGCGAGAGGACAGGTTCGCTGCCTGATGTCGAAAGCGCCAAGAAAGTCGCTGGGAATCAATCAGCTGACTGGCAAACAGGATCCCCGCCGATCGGGGGCTCCAGAGAATGCCAAATCCAAATAAGGAATTCATTTTGAGCCAGCAAGCCAGCGATATCTGCTGGTGGAGAATCCCTTAAGATGGTCGGTGGGTAGATGCGGCGGGGTCTGATTGGTGCCCGCCTTAACCGGTACCTGTTGCCAGACGAACTATGGAGGTTGACGCGGATGACGAAAGCACTCCGGACGCGGGGTAACACTTTCTGGTCCTCGCACTCTTTGTTGCAGTGAGTTCTTCGTGCCTTTTTGTGTCCCTTGCTTCGTTTCTCATTTCGCAACACTTCCTTTGGTTGGCCCGGCCTTTGAAAACCTTTTCGTGCTCGTTTGCGTGTTGCGTTCTTTTGTGTGCCGTCGTTGTTGAATGCTGCAGATTATAAGGATGAAATCTGAGGCGCGCTGGCTTGCTTCTGTTGCTTTGCAAACCCAACCGTGACAGCAACAAGAAAAACGAAGCAGAACTTCACTGGGCCGGAAGTGAATTGGCAGAGGGCAATTTGCGCGATTCTGCGGTATTCACAGAATCCCGGCTCTGTGATCGAGTAGAGTCCTGGTTGTCGATTGCTTGCGCGAGAGCCGTGCACCCCATGAGGAGAGTTTCTGCGATAGATTATCCGTCATACTTTGCATAAAAATACTCAGGAAGCAAACAGGAAGGTGGAATGTCTACCGTAGTTGCTCAATCTATTTCACTCCTTTTGCCCTTTCAAGGTTCTGATGAATGACATGTGGAACGTAATTGTTACAGAGTTTGAGAAGCCGGCAAAGAACCTTTCGGAGAAAGATCGCAGTTTCTCGTGGTCGTCAGTGTGGTTTATGGGACAACATTTCCACAAAACTTTTCACGCGTTTCTTATTTAGTTGAATCTTTTTCTATAATCTTGTAATCTTCCATATGAAATCTTCGATGAGGCCAGACCCAGAACTGGAGCCACGAGTCTTATTTGAGTCTGGCCATCAGTAATAAAAGGTCTACGAATAGAAAATATATCGGATTTAAATTCCGTGCTACGGCAAAAGCAGTTACTGAAATCCTTTTGCTTTCGTCCACCCGTTTTCGTCTAACGCATTTAATCCTCATCCCCCGAAACTCACAGGCATCCGCAGGAGTTGGTAGCATGCAGTCTTCCACACGAGAGTATAAACGACTGCAGATATTTAAATGCCGACAAACCGATTGCAACAATGCGTGCATCCTCACTCGCGCTCAAGAAGTGAGCTCCGAAAAGACAAGAAAGTAATCCGAAACAACTAAATGCCACTCAGTGCGGAAGGCAGGCAGGACACACAGGGCACCGCGTTTGGACACGTTTGCGCACCAGCGCCACGGATTCAGGGACTAATTCGCCGCGTTTCGAAGCGCATTCAAGGCTGCCTGCCAGCGGACGTCCTGCTGCGGCGCTTCGCCAGCCGCCATGTCCTTGGCGCGGTGGTTGGCCTGGGCTGAGGGAAACCTTGCTGCGTGCCGTGTTTTGCTCGTCATTAGGGCTTTCGTGTCGCGCTATTGCTGCAGCGAACTCAGCGAACTCCTCCGCCTGCCTGCGCCCTTGTGCGGCTGTGCGACGAACAAGGGGAACACGAATCGTCGGTCACAGGATCGTCCTTGCGGCTGCGCTGTGCGTGCATGCAGTTGTAGTTGCAGGTTGCGCCTTGGCCGCTTTTTTTGTTGGAGGATGTGATTTCTGTCCGCTCCGTTCACCTTTACTCGCCGTCATTCCCGCCGTGTTCAGAAAACTCCGCCGAAAGGCCTTTACAGTTTCGTGTGCATTCTTAAAATGGCTGAAAAACGCGGGAAAATTCGCACAAATATTTTTCGCGCCACATTGGTTTCGGACTCCCTTGTGCTGTATTTTCGACCTTGGTCGTTTTACACGTTAATAAAGTGGACTTACGCACATAATAATACGCAGCCAGCGCATGCATACAAATGTCATCAGAGTTGCAGGTACGCTCTTCGCATGAGAACCCGATTAGGAAAACAGAACTCTTACCTCGTCCCAGTTCCTACTTCCTACACAAGTCAATAGTCGGTTGTTGCTGTTTTTCATAACCATTTTCCAAACCCCATTATCAAACACAGAATCCAAACGCAGGCCTGCATTGACCTTGTTTTTCCGATATGCAAAATGTGCAAATATTTTCCACACTCGCTTTTTATAGCCGATTCACAAGGTCTTGTTGTTGAAAGATGTTTAGAAGGCGGACTCTTAATATGCGAAATTAAGACGAAGTTTCCTTCTCGACTCCTTACCGTTACTCAGAGTGTGCCAGAGTCCATTGGCAGAGTGAAAGTTGGATGGGTGGAGCTGGTTCCCGAACTAATTAGTTTAGTTCGGCTGAGAAACTGTACCGAGCACTGAAAATAACAGAAAATACCTCTCCAGCCTTCCCGGTGAAACTTCGTTCGCGGCTGTTACCGCTGACACGGTCTCGCGGAACTCCATTTGTGACGATTGTTGTGGTGACCCTCGGTTCTGCGTCGGTAATTGTCGCCATTGACAAGCGAATTGGTTTCCATTTGTTTCATGGGGTCGTATGCCTTCACTTCCGACCGAAGGACGAGCATCTGCCAGGACCTTGTTGACACAACGCATGCCAGCGCAGTTTTTGCCGTCGTGCAAGATCGCGGCACACGGATTCTTAGGAAGAATCCATGCACTTGGGGATGGGATTCGCGCTGCAGTTGCCGGCCTGCTAATTGGATTTCATGCTTGGACTGAATGTCTGCTCATAGTAGCGCTCCCTACTCATTTTCTACTCCTAGAAGCCCTCTAGAGTGGAACGACTACCTAAAACGCAGCGAGAGGACGACAGCCTCTAATCTATTTGTTTTTCTGTTTTTGCATTCCAGTCACTTTTACGCGTACCTGCACGGAATTTGCACGCAAACTGGTTCCGCAGGTACGCAGACTTCACTGGCGGGCGATCCTTGCAATCGCGGTGTGTGTCTCGTGCTGAGAAACTCTCGGATCCGTCTGCCTTTGTTGTTCTTCGTGGAAAACATCAAGCTGCGTCCGCGCAGCCAACACTACCAGCCGTCTTCCGATCACGTACCTTTCACGACTCCTACATCTAGGATGCAGCGTAGCGACAGATTCGAAGACGATAAGAACAAATTAACATCCAGTGGAAAAACCTTATCACGTCCAGTAAAAGTGATGTCTTCGCCCAGGCCGAAGTCTAAATACGCTACAGCCGAGAAGCTAAAAAAATAATAATTTCGCCAGTGGACAACTTTTGTATAAGTAGGCGGACCACGCCCATTTTTGGCAAATATTTTGCTAATGTTTCTACGTATCCCGGGATAAAATCCTGTAATAATATTTTGCATCGTTTATGAGATATTTACAACTTTTGTGTGAGTTGGCGGACTCCTTTCGGGTGTAGGGTATGAAAAAGGAACGGCCTGTCGAGAATGGCTCCAACACACGTTCCACCGCATTGAGAAGGAGTTCACGTTTGTTTAATTAAGTAGGACTCGTCTCGTTTTAGTTGGGGTTGCACTGTGATCACTCGCAAGTCGATGCAAGGCTTGATCAAAAACTGGTGTCTTCAAATTGATATGCGTACTGGATGATTACTTTCTTGTTGGCTGTCGAAAACGAGAACTTTCGTTAGGCGTCGCAGACCTCTGTTGTAAAATGTCTTACTGTTATTATTAAGCTATTATAGATCCACTATTATTATTTATCCACCTACGCCATAATAGAAAATAGCAAAGAACGCTTTTTGACCCTTTTCCTGAATAGCGTTGGTCCTTAACTGTACTGCACTTTTGCAATAGTGGTTATACAAAATAGTTATGTGCAAACGCTCAAACTTGTGCCTATGTAAAGCAAATATAACAAAATCTGACCTTTAAGCACTTCAGCTTTTTCAGAGTAGGGTAAGAAGTGGCTTGAGAATTCAAACTCGACGGCATTTTGTTGAGGTAAAGTTTTTAATGTTAAACTAAATGTTATATTGCTCAAATTGGAATGGCCCCCGCATTGGAAGATCTTCTGAAAGACGAAGTAACTTCAGGATCTTTGCTCTTCTTCTGCCGAAAGATGCCGAAGAAGCATCTTTTTAACACCACCATCGCTTTGTATTGCCTTCGCAACAAACCAGAATATATAAAACTCGTATAGGCTGATTGGATATAATAATAGAACTTATTTAAATCCTTTTTGCCCCCTTTTTTGCTTTACTGTTCGACTCATCACGTGTGAGTCCAGTCTGGCTACAGTGTAGAATTAAATCTTAAGACTGCAAGTGAAATTTTCAAGGTTGAAGGAAAGTGATTCAACTTTGCTAAAGAGCTTGTATTCTACAGGACATTATTGACCGAAGTTAAAACTCCGATCAGGAAAACTTCAATAAGAAACTCCAGAGAAATACGTCCCGCACTCCGCTGTCCTTCTACTGAATGACTTCGAAGCAGAAGGTGTCCTTGTTTCCATTTGCGTTAATGTCCATGTCATGCGTGTCCTCGAAGTGCCTCGCCTGCGCGCAGTTTTACGGTGTGCAATTGTCGTCATTACCTCCCGTAGACCACGAAGGTCCTTTCTCGCCGTGACAAGCCGTAAATCAATCCACTCCGCGGGAACTTTACAGCTGCGAATCGCAGTAAAACCCTGGCGGTGCACCGAATTTAAAGTCAAGATGCTAAAGCGACTTCGCTTTATGACCGGCTCTAAATTATGCCCGACTTTATTGCTGTTCTTCCGTCAAACGGAGGAGCCTCTCTGCTCCTACGGCGGGTGTGAATGCTTTTGTTATGATCCGTTTTTACGCGAAATCGGGGTTCTAAAGCATCTACGTTGCATTAAATTTTGTTCTGTTACTCCCGATTTCACCCTTGCATTTGAGGGTGAAGGAGTTAGCTCACATTCACGCGAAAGTATTGAAATGTTGCAACGTAGAAGAGACGATTCGAATTCCAGAGAATAAACACTTGCAGACCATCCAGAGCTCGCAGAAATCGTTCGTTCGAGATCTGGCAGCTCATGATAGAAGTCATTTCACGCAGTTATAAGAACAATGCAACCATCACGTTGTCCTTCTTCGGCGCTCGGAGCAATTTTGCTGCATACCCGGCCATTGTTTTCAGAACACGTCCGCATGATGCTTGTTGTGGAAAAAAGTAATTAACGACAAATAAATGACAGCGATAACGAAACTGGCCTGAATACATCGAGGAGCTGCGAAACGCATCTTTTTAAGACTTGTGTCTTCGTCTGAGTGGTCTTCATTTCTTTAAAGTTCTCGGATTCATTATACGCTTTTCACCCAATTCTAAGTTATGTTTCGGAACACAAAATTTTCTTGAAACTACCGAAAAGCAATATCAAATTTAGCAGCAACTTGAGCAAAAGCAACTAATTCGCTCGTTATTTGCTTACTTGATCCGCTTGCTGGCCTCAATGGTACTCTACATGGTCTTCTACGTTTAACAGAGGGCGCTGTTTGCACCTCTTGTCCTCCTGCCCTTGAGAGACGGTATGGGAAAATCTTCTCGTCATCGTCCATCTATTTGTGTCCGCGAACACAATGGTGACACCACCACCGATTGCGCCCAAATGCCACCTATGATAGTTACGACACTGTTACGTTCAGATTAAATCTCTCCGAGCATCTATTTTTCGTATTTACAGCAGCGTAAAGTTAGGCGCGACGCGCCTACTTCTAATGAATGTCCGAGGTTTATACGATACCTAAAATGTTGTGATAAGCGGCCGAAAATGTGCATTGTCGCGGTGCACCAATTTTAACCAGCGTCTTTAATAACTCGCCTCAAATATTTGCACTGTCTGCTGATTTCTGGAATAAAGAAAATCGTACCTCATTGCATGTGCACCACACAAACTAATTTGTATGCGAGGGAGACATCAAGTTATCAACATCATCACCCAATAATAAGTCCAACTAGCACACTACGAATGCCGTAAAACTGACCCGGGACAAAAACTTCCTTGTTAGGAAAGCCGGAAAAGACCGACTGGCGGCACGACACTTGGACGGACGGGGCCACCTCAAGCGCACACCAGTCACATCTGCATGTGTAGTCGTAAAAATGCGAATGAAGACCAGCTTGCAAGCTAGATTTGTGTATATTAATGGCTCTTATGTATCACATCGCCCGGATTATCAGAGAATCGGAAAAAGAATAATCGAACGAACGAACACAGGGCTGGAGAGAGAGCGTGGAGAGGGCGAGCTGGCAGCACAGACAGGAGCAACAGTTGGACGACGAGCCACACTTGTGAATTGAATATAAAAACAAACGTAAAACTTTGATTACTTTGTAGGGAGAGTCCACCCCGAGTGCCAACCTGGCCGTACACCGACGCCCGGGTTTTTGTGCTCCCAGCAGCACAGCAGCCCAGTAGCCCAGCTGCAGAGTCGGAGTAGCGCAAGGACCTTGCTGCTCGTAAAAGTGCAAACGAAAAATCGGTTTTATGATTCAAGGACATAAATCTCATTATTTTCCAGAAGGAAGACACTCAGAGCAGGAAGGGCAAGGTGGCGGCCACTCCATGCCAGAGGACTCCGGGACTCCGTGCCCGCTCGTCTGCGCCTTCCGAGCTGACCGACATTTTAAATCCCACATTTTTATTGCTACATAAGTGGAGCAACTTTTACTTTCGTATGTCAGGGGGCGCGTTGGCTCGCCTGCCGAGCAGACACTGCCGGCAAGGACTGCTGCAACTCTGTTTATCTTTCTTTTATTGTTTAAGTTATTGGCATTGAAATTTTATCTAATTTTTTATGCTGGCTCTTTCTTGCACTCCGTTTTGGCTTTTGCTCGTCTGAGCCACGGGGAGTTGGGAGGGGACTGAGTGGGACTGTGGCGGAGTAGCCCACTGCGCCAGGACTGTGGGTAGGTGCTCGGGCGAAGGATAGGCGGTGAGGGCTCGTCATGCATTCTTTTTAGGAATGTATTTACTGCAGCAAACCCCTTCGCCCCTTTCCGACTGGTTGGAGAATCATATCTCCGAAGCGCCTTCTCACAGTCGACTCAGAAGGTCGCACGGTGGGAAAGGACGCCACACAGCATATTACAACTCTAATTGAATGAAATGTTTTAATGTCTTCGAGGAAGAAACTTCGGATTTTTTTCTGCTCTCTGAGACGTTTGGGCTGCCGTAACTTCTGTGCTTGTGCTTCGTGTTTCTCTGCTGCGAAGTCCGTAATGCGTTCCTCTGAGCGCCCGTCGCCTGGCGGACCTGGCAGGGTGAGGTGGCGTAGCTGCTAGTATTGTGTACATTAATAAAACATATTTTTCTCGCCATGCAGTCGTGTCTGCCGGGGTTTCCTTTGCTTTTAGTGGTGTCTGCAGTCTGGATCCGTGTGCTTCAACTTCAGTGTATTGAACTGAAAAAGTAAAAAGAACAGAAGTGGATTTCTAGGTCAAGGAAACCGGGTTGCAAGGGCTTTTACTGGAGCGTAAAGTTCGACGTCTCGACGCAGGCTTCTTTTTCCTTGCTTTACGTGTCGACAGTTAAATATGATGGCAGCTCTCAGACAAAACTTATGAGAGTTCGTAAAACAAACAAAACGAAACAAAACGAACTCTTGGAAGTCGTTCATTGAGCATCCTTGTTGGGCATACCTGTTAGAAATGGAACGTGGATTTTAGTACTTCGACATTATAGGAAGTCTTCTGGTACTCTAAGAATGTGAGGGAAGTGTCTCGCTAGGCCTTGTGTAGTCCTTAAAGCTGCCTCATCTAAGTCATGGAATACAAGCTTGGATAACTAGGACTTCATATCAACACAACTTCTCGACAACTCAGATTAATAGACGGAATTCAAAAAATTTCGTCCAGGTTATTCAGCCCTCATCTAAAATGTCAATGTGGACAAGTATATTTACAAATCGTTGGCGGGCTGAATTATGCTTTGTAGCAAGTCCACTCTTCGTTCTTTCGATGGGTGCAAAGACCAAGTGACTGATTTGCTAAAGCGGATTGGGATTTGACTGCCAAGTGGTGTAAGTCCAAAACTGAGCGTTCGCAGAAACGCAAATTCTTAATTTGAACTCATAAATAGGTTCTCAATTTCTATATAACCGCAGAAATTGTTAGTGAATTTGCGGGCCAAGTTTTAAACACGCACCAGCGGCACTCTGCCTGTTCTTTCAAGATCTAGCTGCTCAATAATAGCAAATGTTGCTAGTTCATTCTCGAATTTTCTGTACTAAAACCACTTCTAAGTCCAGGATCCAGACTAAAAAGCACTTTAAGTCCCAACTGCTTTTCCTCCTCTCACACTACACCAAGTCCTTGAGATGGGATTGATTTTTCATCCCACTCACACTTTGTACGCCGTGCACCATAAATCCCGACGTGCATCTCCTTACACAGTCATCAGCAAGTGCACTTGAGCTGCATAAACTGCAGTTTGGTGGATACCATTAACCCGACCATTCGTTTCAGGTCCCAATGGGTTGCAGCAACTCACAAGAACAGCCAGTTGTCCGGCGTAGCCAAATTAATGCCGCCTACAAAACCATTTTTTCATATTTCACCACCATGTCTTCAAAGCATTCAGACCATGAATGCGCTTCCTTCGCAGATGACGGACCACTTAGATTATAGCCTTAATATTTTCGAAATGTGTTAGAAGCTCCTCAAGGCAGAACAAGCTTCGTTGAATGAAGGCCGTTTCGCTATAATTCACAGCATTTCCGAAAACCATGCAATGCTTCAGCTCCAAAGTGAAGTAATCACCTGCAGACCTGGTGCGTCTAAGGGTTCCTTTCAAATTGCAGACCCTTCAGGACGTATTGTACCCTAATGAGTTTTATTTCGGACGTAAGGAGCTCTCCAGCTAAGTGCACCTGCACCCGCCGAGTCAGCGAGAACTTGCAGTTCCATGTGGCGTGAGTTTAGAGGGCGAAGTGTGCTTTTCGGACTGTTCGCCATCTTAACTCTATTCGCTCGCCCGTTGAAGCGCTTCGGTGCTCTTTGCGTGCTCCACAACCCGACACGAAACAAAGCAGTTTTAATAATATTGCTGCGAATCCATCTGCATGCACCCGCAGCCTCCAGGGCCCTCTTGCGCGCATGTATGCGGCACACCCAGCCGCATATTCGAGTCTCTGGATGACTCTGCACGTCTGCACCCCTAATTTTGCTCTACTTCACTTTGAATTCGGACGAAATCGTCGCATTGTATTCATCTGCGAAGTCCAGCAGCCGAGGAGCTGTGCTTGCGACTAAGTCGGCGTCCCGACCTTCGTTCCACGCGGCCGGCCGCTGGGGCAGGGATGAGAAGGGTTTGGCAGCATGGCAACCGGCCATTCATCAGGACAAAAGCAACTTTGAAAGTCCTTATCGCCATCATCTCTGAATCGACGCAACAAAGTCGAGCTGGCAGGCGGCGGCAACTCTGCTCTCCTCCTTGCCACGCAAGGCACTCCATTCCGTATTTAATTTGTACACGGCTGCTGTCCAGCGGTGCTGCGGTCAAACAAAACTGCTTGCGCGCTGCAACTGATCGAGACTCGTCCACCCAGCCCCCTTCACCTCCCCGGCACCCTTACCTGACGGTCACTAATGCAGAAATTGTATGCAAGCAGTTGGCACCCAAGGAAGGCCAAGACGATGGCAACAACGATGACGGGAGCGGTGGTGAGGCCGACGAGAACAAACAAACTTCAGCGAGCCATCGTCCGGACGAACATACATGAGCGAGCGAATACAGGAGCTTCAGCGGACACAAGACAAACTTAGAAATATCGTGGTTCTGTGAGCCAGCTTCCTGCAAAGAGTAGTTTTGCCGTGGCCAGGCCGATGCAAGCGAGCGCCACCCACAAGTTTCAGCTCAGTTTGCAATATAATGCAATAAGGTGCAGTGGGCCGAGCAGACAAAGAACTTGTACGAATATATAAGATTTAATACGAATTCATACGGACCATAATTATCGGAAATGATTTCCTAACTTAAAGTTGGATTTTCGATAATCTGGAAGCGTTCGAAAATGAGACGTGTGATCAAAAATTTTTGATTCTTGTACTTCCAAATTAAAGGCTGCTATGTGAAAGCCACACTCGGAAGATAATTGTTATTCTCAGGCCTAAATTGTTATTCTCAGTAAATATAAATAAATATAAGTTTTCTTGAAAAAGAATAAAATTCTGCACAAACATTTGCTTATTTCGGCAACAATTTTTTATTCTGCCGTTGGCAACGCGTATCTGAACCTCTCTCGCATGCCATTCTATTTCCACTGGATCTCTAAACTAATTGTTGGAGCAACCGATTGGACTCGCCAGATGGGGACGCAAGCCGGTGAGGCGGAGCACCTCTACCACCACCCGACTTGGGCCAGATTGCCTGCGGAGACTTCGTGCAGAACTAGTCAAGGAACAGACCAGGATTATATTTGTGTCAGAGTTGTGTGCAGCACACAATCAGCGGGCAAGCAGCGACGCTATGGTAGGCAGGTCTTGGTCATGCGATGGGGTGCGGGAAGCAGTGCGTCTCGAGCTAGATTCAACAAAGCGTCTAGTGGGTGCCACGGGTGGAGAGTGTGAGGACGCGAGGCGTTTTTCAACTCCTACGGGCGCCTACTCGATATCTACGGGCGGCTGCGGGGACGGCCTTGCAGCGGTCTTCAGGTTTCGGCCAAGAATCCTGCGTGTGCATGTATATGCATGTCTGCAGTGGCCTTTCTGGTGCAGAGTTGCATGCTGTATACAAGGTAGTCAGGCCCCTCCTCCCTACATACATTCTGCACGACTGCATGGAGCGGCGGCTATGCGAGAGCAGCATTCAGTTCCCCTGCTGCAGAACTGCACGAGCTGCTCATTAACCGGGCACCGTAAGGATTCGGCCACCGTCTCGAGTTCTGTGCAACCAAAACATCGTTTCGATTGACGATTTGTGTTGCGGAAGAAATTAAGAAATCAACTGGAGACGATAAAGCCGCTCCGTGGCTATTGAAACTAAGGCTAAATCTAACGTATTTTAAATGCCGTAGGTGTTGCCGTTGCCGTTGCTTTTTTAAGGGTTTCTATACATTTCAAGCAACGTTGTTGGAAAATTGCCCGTGACAAAACGGGGGAGTCAGACCCCCTAGCCCCTCCCCAATACGACTTTTTACTTGTCTCGACGCAACCTACACACACACACACACACACACAGTAACTTTTTGTCGCATCTTATGTGAATCGCCCTGCATATATATAGTATAGTCGGAGAGAGAGAGAGAGAGATCGCGTTGCTGTCTGAAATATGTATGTCTGCTTAAAACGAAAGCGCCGTTAGATGCTCGCCCACGACGGCTTGACCTTGCGCCTCACTCTCGGACTCAAACAATCTCAATTCGGCGACAAATGGGCGTGCTGGCCATTCGTCTAGTGTGGACTTTTGGCGTTCCTAGCTACGATTATTTCGGAAACAGCGAAATTTTATCAGACCATTACCTTGGTACACAAAGCGAGTGGAAGTTCGTGCGTCAGGGATCTTGCGTGCCACTCGAACGTGTCTATTTTATGCAATCAGCCAGACTGCGAGTGAGGTCAGATGCCTGACCATCTCACAACGCCGACGGAGCCTCGCATGCATCGATTTTGTTTTTTGGGACAGCATTGCAAGCATCCTCCTCGGAAGTGCTTTAGGGGCACGTAGCGGACGACGTTAGTCATTAGCAGGACTGCAGATGGCAGTTCCTTGCTACTGATGTTGTTTTGTTTTCGGCTCAATGTTTCCTGCAAACGTCGCACTTGAAGACATCTTCTCACAAGCAAACGCATTTACGTACACACCTTCGCGCTCCTCTAAAAACGTACCACGCATCAGTGTTCGAATTTCCAATGGCGTCCGTGGTAAGAAGAGTTTTGCTTCTAGTAAATAAGTTCTTTGCGAACCCGAGCCCGCCTATTGACGCAGACGTGGCCTCCGCATGAAGAGGCAAACCAGCATTTGCCAGATTTCGAGGAAGATCAGGAATTAGAACACTGCGTCGAACTTGAGATGTTATTTCGACTAACTTTTATATAGCGTGATTTTACGATTGGTTGGCATTAGCTTGGAATCCCATGCACTGGCTGTCATACGCACACTCGGAAAACTACGCAATTCCTCGAATACAACTCAGTAATAAAGCCATTAGCACAAAAAATGCCAACCAAGCCCCGAATGCCAACGAAGCCAAGAAGATGGTACACATGGCAACAACAATATTAACATCACATTTTACTGACTTGTTAATTAAACTAACTTGCAAGGCCGAACGGTGCAGGAGTTACGATGTCACCCTCGTGACGCCATAACTCTTGATGCAAATTTACTAGTTTAACTCGGGTTGTTGCTCTCGACGCCGTTTTGAGCTCCGGAGACGACTCATTATTTGGGCAGTAAGCGCGTTCTTAAATGTGGAATGTTTGGCCGCCGTTTGCGTTTAAGCACCGAGCTCGGTGTTCGAAATCAGCAATCAGAACAAAACTCGGACCGAGCAGACCTAAAAGCAGCTTGATTAAATGAATCTGGACAAAGGTTCAAAGGGACCCTTTGTTGTTCACAAGGACAAAGATTTCTAACGAACGTAAAGTGGAGAAATGCAGATTGGAAGAGCGCAAAAAATGCGGTGATGAGGCGCAGAACAACTATTGCCGAGTTCTTTCAGAGCGGATGAGCACACAACTATTTGTCGGCAGCGTGCGGGCGTGGGCGGATGCGGCTTTTTTCCTTACTGAAATATACTTTCCTTTGTCTTAACTCGTTCGTATCATTTCTGGCGTGTTTTTTAGTACCAGTGCGCCCCTTCATCCCCACAAGCGACAGATGTATGTGTGATGCACGAGTACAGCTCTAAGAATGGCCGCCCTGGCGCGGCGTGGCATGCAGGGGCGAGGGATGTGCATTTGTGCACACACTTGCACTCACAGGCGAAGTCTCGAAACAAAATAACGCCTGGGGAGTGGGCCACTTGGAAATGATTTATTGATTTTCCTTTCTGCTGGCAAGGACTGCTGCGAACGTGCGCCTCCTCGCGATGTTTTCAGTTTGACATGACGTGAGCGACGTCTGTCAAGCCGTTCGGCGTGCTCCAGAAGCACACTGAGGGGCAGCTGCTCTGCCGCCCATCAACCTCGATTCGCAGAGGCTTCAGCGAGAACGGCACGAGTATCTTGCAGGACGTTCTAGACACCTACTCAGCGCCTATTGTCAGCGGACCTTCCTTTGTTGTATTCGTTTAGGGTGCCACAGCTCGCTAACCGTGCCAACTTCCGTTGCTTTCTTTGACAGCCCACTCGCCTGATTTCTCCCACCACGCTCTTGCTCAGACGCCGCGGAAACAGCTTCGAGATGGCCACGCTACTCGTCAGCATGTTGATTGGCGCCGGCTTCCCGGCCATGGTTGTTTCGGGCGTGGCCAGGGAGGCCACCGTGCTCAACGATCAGCGCAACGTCGAGTACCCGCACGAAATTGTGGACCCCATGGTGGAGGCAGAGGAGAAGACCAAGCAGGCGACCGGAACGAAATACAAACTGAGGCCGCTGCCGGACTTGGAGAGCCACTTGGAGGAGAACCTGGAGGCCATTCGAATAGAGAAGGAGTTGGAAGAGCGGCGCGAACGCGAAGAAGCCGAACGCCTGGTGAAAGAGGTAAGTTGCTTTCAACTCGCATTTAGCTACTCAACTGTTAAACTGCTGACCGAAATGTCTCACCCAGGAACTCGAGTTGCGAGCCGTCGACAGGTACCACTATCGCCGATGCCACGCCTGGGTAGTCATTGTCGACAACGCGCCGTGGACCTGCAAGCCAATCAAGAAACATCTCGACGAAGATGGCAACCTCGTGGACGACCCACCTAAGGCCAGCTTCTTCGAGCCTTCAACCGGCTTCGAGTTCGAGCCGACGAGCATCCAATACGTCCTAATCGACAGCGTCTGGAACGATTACAACTACTACGTGAATTTGCAGAAATACCAGCGTGTCAGCGATATCCGCTGGGACTTGCGTGACACGAAGGACTGGGAGCACCTGCTGCCTGGGGAACCCCCTCAGATGCGCCAGTACGAAGCAACCTCCGACGAGAACATTGCGGGCGCCGAACGCCCCGTGGGAGAGGAAAAGCACTTGGACACCATAGGCTGCTGGGTCATGAAGCCGTCTATCAGCCTCCAGATGTTCGAGGAACGCTTTCCGAAGCTCCAGAAAGCGATCCACTACAAACGGACCATCCAAGAGCGCTTCTCTCCCTACACTCAACGCGACGGCAAAGCGATGCAGTTGACGCTGTTCGCCGACGACGAGTACCAGGAGCCGGTCACCCGCTGGGAGTACTTCGAAAACCGAGCTGACCGTCTGGAGCAAATCAAGTTCACCTACGCAACCAACCAGAGACAGGAAAGCTTCCACAGGGGCAGAAACGACAGCCTCAAGTGTGAGTACATTCTGCCAGGTCACTTGGAAAAATCGCGTTTGAGCGGCTCTGTTTCCCGCAGTCATGGACTACAACTCGGATCTAAGCAAACCCAAGTTTTTGCACTTCTACTCAGACTCGCGCCTCGATTGCGTCAGGAAACTGGAGATAGACTCGGACAAAATACTGCTGACGTACGATGAACGGGACGACCTGTGCTGTTACCAGGAGTTCGAAATGAAACCCATGGTGCAGAAAGTGAAGGTATTAATCTTTATTACACTCGTAAGATTACTTTTACTACTCTTCCTTACCCTCTAGAAAATCATTGAGAAATTCAATCGCGACCTCTCCGACAACAAGCCGCACTACCGAGACATAGCGACCCGCACATTCGTCCTGCACCAGCGCAAGATAATTCTGAAATTTCATTATGCTCGCGGCGCACTGACGTCCAATACGATCGAGTTCACAAAGCCCCCCAAACCAGACTACGGCCAGGAAATCAAGTACGACCCGGGGCTGATCAAGACATACAAGGTAAGCCCGTTCCGCTCAAGCAACCCACTGAAACACACTTTCAACAGGCAAACGCTGACGACCCGGACTTCACGCCCCTGGAGCTTTACAGAATGCTTCTAGCGCAGCTGCAGTACGAAGAGAAGATCAGGAAGCATTTCGAGAAAGTCATTGACGAGATCAATACCATCCTCGACGCACGCAAGCAGGAAATGTTGCATCCTGTCCTCACCTTCACAATGTTTGATCCGCTGCGAAACAAGGCTGCCAGAGCACTACGTCTGCAGCAGGTAAGGACGCATCGTAGTCTGACGATCCATAAATCGCAGAATTTCACAGTTCTCTTGAGCGAATCTGGTGGTATTATTGTACCAACGAATAGGAAAATACATGGGCGGGTTGCAAAGCTCTTAGAAGGTCTAGAAAACAGAGAAAGTACTTTAATGTGGCAGTGTTTGCGGGAGCTTGCACCGAAAATCTGGGGGAGACATACTTGCAGAATGCTGCCTAGTTTGGCGGACAGTGGGAAGGACTGAATTTCACACCATCCCACTTGAAGTCCATTTAGCAGACACAACGCGTACACTCCCACACGATGACACACGTGCACGTCCACTGGCCTCGAATACGTGGAGACCTCGAACTGCGAGGATGCGGGGCAGGATCTCGCACCTTCCTCGCTGCGAATCGTACGATAACCGCTAGTAGTGGTAAATAATAACTGCGGATGTGAAGTTTAGTTTGATTCATGACGGGATGACGTATGAAATTAATTATCGATAGTTATCGAGTAATATAATAACTATAATTGGACAAACACACACGCATACACATACATATGATAAAATATTGCGGTCGCAGCCACCACCTTGTTAACAGGAAAAACTGTACCTGGTGTTAATTTAGGAGCGAGTAGCTCCGTGTAGCTATGAGATATTCATAAATTACCCTGTATATATGAATACTCACAAAACTAACAGGTTTGGAAGGATTTCCAAAACGGTCCAGTCCAAAATGGATTATTGCCAGAGCGCGAATACTTTTGGAATAATCCTAAAATAAATCAATTTGAGGCGCAAGGCGCTCTAATATAGGAAGACTTAACGTAGAGCTTAATGAACAAGAGTGTAATACAGGTATTTCTATATAATTTTTGAGGATGTATGTTTATCTGAACGTGACGCCAGGATCCGCTGAACCGAATTCAGTGTGGCTCAAAAGCCGTGGCTAAGTTAGCCCACTTCTTGTATAATGAGGACTTACAATAACTCTTGTTCCGACGAGATCGCGGTAAGAGGCGCGTACCTTTCAAAAGCTACCGGCTTTACGTTGTACAACACTTCCTCTACAATGCAAAATATACACGACGGTGATTATTAATTGAAATGAGGAATCGATTGCTTACGACAAAGTACTTCCCACGTGGTTCAGTTTACTGTAGATTCCGTTTGCCCCGCCTAATTCGTCGTAAATGTTATTTACATAAACCCCTTATTTTTCTGCGCTTTTTTTAGCACGCCGAGGAGGAAGCCTTCAGAAAGGAGGTGGCTTCGAAACCGGCCGACTTCCTCGCCCCCTACCTGGTGTCTTACAAGGACCGGCAGCTGACACTGGAAGAGTCGTGGGCGTGCTACCGCGCTTGCTTGAACGACCTGAAGACGCGCTTCGTTACCAGCTTGAACAACCTGCAGCGCCAGTATGAGGACGTAAGTTCGCTCCTGGCACTGCAGGTGGCCACCTAATGGTTTTCTCTTGCAGCTCACCACCGAGTCCCGGGCTCTGAAGAGCTTCCTGAAGAAATTCGAGAACCAGTTCAACAACGACGACTACGAGCGCCTAGTAGGCGAGGCGAAGAATATCGAACTGAACAAATGCATGGTGCAGCAGGCTTTGGAGCAAACGCAAGAGGACTCGATGAAGAAGTACGAGCTGGTAAAGGAGTCGCTATTGAACGACCCTCGACTGAACCTCAAGATGAAGTCCGTGGATGCGAGCAATTCATAAACGCTTCACCTTTTCGTCTTCTGCCGCTTAATTACTATTTAAATATTTTCGAAAAATATATCGTTTGGAAAAAATCGCAACGGGTCGGAAAACTCAATTTAAGTAGTTATATGCCTCCCGAAAAAGGGGGCAGACGGTTACCTACTGCCAAACACTTCTGAGCCCTCTAACAACTCATTCATTTTTGCCATTTTGTTTTTCAATTACTACGCGTGATTCCGTCGTCCACAGAGAAAAGCTTTCCCTCCGTTCTCCAGGGAACTGCTGGCCGAGCAGTAGCGAATCATGAAAGATTCTGAAAAATAGCGACCACCAACTTGGCACGCAGCAGTTTCGAGCCTCACGACCGAAATCCTTTTGCTAGTATTTCGTCCTTAGACTCACGAACGCGTGGGGCTTTAGGAGTCGTGGAATGGGGGTGGGGGATACTTTCCTTTGGTGTCGGTGGCCAGCTCACTTCTGCGGACGATGAAATGGAAATGGGAGCTGAAATGGGGGATTAACTCAATGTGCGTGTGTGTGTGCACAAAATAGCGGCGGGCCCGGCGGGTCAAAATCCCAAAGATGGCCACAGCAGGACGCGGGAAAGTACGTCAGAGAAAAGAAAACATCGGCGTTTCAAGAAAATAAATAACGCGCACGCCACGAAATTGCCTCTGCGAACCCATATCAGTGGCAGCAACAACAACGCAGAACATGAGGGCCTGCCGAAGATGCACAGACAAACACACGCGACATACAGCACACATGACACGAACTTGGTTTGACACATGACGCGTCCCAACGCCGCCGACCGGCTATCCCGTGGGGGACTCAGCGACCGACACCAAGCATTCGGCAGAGCGTCCAACCATTCGTCCGTCGGTCTCTGCTCTGACCGAGCGGGGTCAGACCAATCAGGGGCGACACGGGAGGAACTCACCAGTGAGCACATCAGTTCTGTTGGACTCCAGTCCGCGGCAACGCCGTGCCGCTGCTCCGAGGACGGACACACGCGAAGTTCTCAGCAGCACACGCATCCCCGCCAGGCGAACGCGTATTTATTAAATAACTACAAACGCAGAACAACAACAAACCGTGGCATTTTAAATGGATGCGAAAGTGTACGCGGCCGGGACGTTGATGCCGGCCGATTTGAGCGCAAATACATTATCATCTTATTTCGTTTTCGCTGGACGAAGCAGCCTCCCTCCAGCCGGCCAACTCGCCCCTTGTGACACTTTGTCGTCGGTACAGTGGGCAGAAGTGCGATGTGGCTGGCGAGTATTTCTCCCAAATGAAAGTTTTAGTTGAGTGAAGACCTGACATATATTTTTAACGAACGAATATCTTTGCATTATTTTATATTATAACCAATTTTAAAAAGTTTTTATATACAGAGCATGGAAGCAGAGCAATTATATTAAGCGGCAATTGAAAATTAAAATATCAGTCCATTTGTAGGAACATTATCATGGCTACTGGTTGACCAAGTTTCAACTGCTTTTAATGTCAAGTGCGGTATTTAATTTTTCAATTTTATACCTTTGATTATGCGGATCAAATTTCTCTGGAAATATTTACAATTCTGCCAAAGTGGCGATGAGTGAGTTTCTTGATGCTACTGGTCGTTCTTAAATTATATTTCTGATCCACTGAGACATAATAATATTGTGGATAAATTTTTCTCGCCTATTTCAAAATTCGATCCTAGAAGAACTAAAATTATTAGAAGTAAACATCGTTTAATTTGAGATTGTCTGATTTAAAAAATTTAAAAAATAAAGCATTTAATAAATTTGAACCAGCAATAGTTGGCGAATAAAAATTATTGTGAACTTGAACGTCACACCTTTTTACGGTTACGTAATGAGCTCAACTCTTTACACACACATAAAAATACAACAATTACAACTTAATATTGAATGAAAATCAAAAGCTGCCTCTCTGTTTTCTGGTATTATGATAATTCTAGGAAAAATCCAAATGTTTTTTCGAATGTACTATGAGGGATTTCAGTCAGCTAATACGTGAGACACTTGTAAGCAATTTGCTATATTTTTACAAACAGCCTTTAAAAGTTTTACTAATACTATTAATATCAATCTATGAATCTTCTATCCTGCTTGGTGTTCTGAATTTTGTAATACCCGAATTGGATATTTATTTTGCTAGTTCAACAAAGAAATACTAATTATGATTACGATTGTTGGTTCCATTATTACTATCTTTAAATCGGGTAGCCGAAATAATATTTCCAGTTATCGATCAATCGTTAAACGAGCAACTTTTGCGAAATTGTTTTAATACGCCCTTAAAATAAAATTATTTGATTTTATAAAAAGCAATCTGCGAATTTTTCACTGGTAGGTCAACCTGTTTCTATTTTCTCTTAACTCCCCAATGTATTGTAAATGCAACATCAAGAGTTGGATGTACTTCAAAATTCAAATAGTTTGGTTTTTCCAGAAATCTTTAAAATTCCACAGTTTCTCAACTGATCGCAGATTATTGGTTAACATAGGTTTCACTGAAGCCAATATTGTAACTAATGTTTTTTGGTATTCCTTATGGTACTCATTGTGACCCTCTACTTTTTCTTATTCTTAAAAATGATATTTTTTTTTTATGACAGATGAAACCAAGCTCATCCATGCACAGCATTTGTTGGTTCCGAAGGGATGACAGGTTAGTGGGATATTATCCCGATTATCCGTTTCGATTTTCATTAAAATTCTCAGCATTAATAAAAAGTTGCAGCGTTTCAAATATTCCGGTTGTATTGGAGGAGGGCGTGGTTGCCGTCCAATTTGTATGAATTCCTGGAATTTTGTTATTCTCGTTGTAAAGAGCTTATACAAGTATTCCAAATTACAACGCTCTACGAAGACTCTAAAAACTTTTGGCCCATTTCGTATGTAAGCCGCACACTGCGCGAAGCGTTTAGCGAGGCTTCGACACTGTGGACTTTTAGGACTGTTTTGTCCAGCGTTGCACGCGGCCGAGGTTCTCTTTCACGCTTCTTCTTTCTGTCGGTTGGGGACGATTACTAAAGAACTCCGTCGCAAATTCAAGTTCGTGGTGGTGGATACACAGCATCCGCGGCCGCTTTTAAGGATATTTTTGGAGGAATCGCCATTCGACAGTGAGTAATGTACGGCGGGGCGGTCGAGTGGGGTTGCGACACGGTGCGGCGCCCGTCTTGCCGTCCTCATGCGACGTTTATTATGCGGATCTAATGCGACAAAGAATGGACAGCAGCCAAAAACCGGAGCTACTCGTAGGTTGCTTGGCCCGGCACACATGCTGGGATGCGAATTTTCTCGCGAAAAATACCTTACGGCAGCCAGCACACATCCCCGCAGCGCCGCAGCGACGCAGCACTGCACACACACCCGTACTCACGTAAAGCGGGCTGCAGTGCTTCTTCGTCACGGTCGAATTTGCGAGCGGTGGTCGTGCAGCAGAATGGGTGGCGGATTTTGTGAGCTGGCACGTCCTTAGCTCGACTGGTGGGTTTGTGTGGCAGGGCCGTGGGGTGCGGGCGGAGTTGAATCTTTAATGTGTGCACAGTGCGACGAAGGAACTCTGCCCAACCGGCCGAGAGCAGCCACACATGCTGCCCCCTGTCAACCCGGCGTACGCTGCCCACATCAGTCGCTGTTGACGAAACGCGCTTTTATTTTACACGTCCTGGCTGAAGGCGTACTTGAATCGCGCACAGGAGAAGCATCACGCTTGAGCGCTGCTCGTGGCAGGCGCACATGTGGTGTAAATTTCGTGGAGGATTTCTTAGAAAATTGCCCGCGAACTGATGCTGCAGTACACTGAGCGAAGCCACACCGTGCGCCAGTGAGGCAAGGGATTTTTTTTACTGTGTCCCTCTTCCAATTAAAGTCGAAAGTTAAAGCCATCAAATAAATAATATTTGGAAGGGAATAATCGCGACTAATGGCACTTAAAGTTTAAGTGCGAGACGGCTTCTCGAGATAAACCTCACTCGTTCGACTATTTTGAACCCACCACCTTCTAACACGGGTTTTTTTCAGTGTACGCCGATTGCCGCAGGCTGGCTGCCCCTCGCCATCAATGGTAGCCCGGGTACAGTTGTGTTGCTGGATGCCTTTCGGACAGTCCAACTAGAGGACTTCATGCCTCGCGCCCCACGTCGCAGAAATCAGAGTGATTGCGCGGCGCAACGTGGGTCTCCCGTGTTCGTGTGTGCGGCGAATCTTCGCCACGCCGCGTGTCCTTCTTTGAATATCTGCGATGAGTGTCGTGCGCGTCCGTCCGACCGCCTGTCTGCTGCCGCGGTCGCTGCGTCGATTAGTTTGTGCGCCACGCTGTCGCGGGGGAGCGCAACTCGTCCCTCCGAACAAGTCCCACTTATTTTCTGTTCTTTTATAATGCGATGTCAGAAGCAGGACACGAACGCACACACATGCACGCGAATACCCATTCAATATTTATTCTTGGCACCAAAGAGGGGAGGCTGAGCGCGCGGCCAGTGGCGGCCATGAAACGGTCGCCCGACACATGGTCCACTCGCGCGTCTGCGAGGGTCGCTGCGAAGGCGAAGACAGCGACAGCTACAGCGAAGTTTTTGATTCCACTCCGCTCAACAGCGACCGGCTTTTTGGTCGTCGGATGCTATTCCGCTGTTCAAATTTTGCACAAAATTGCTTCTTGTAGTCGTGTCGGTGGAATACGTGTATGTCGTGTGTGTTTGTATGTGTCGCTGCGCATCGGACTGCGCGGGCGGGAGGTGGGAGGTCCTTTTTAGATTGTCTCTGTGGTAGTCGTCGCCACAGATGGTCAATACTCAGGAGGCCTCATATCCGAAGCGAGTGGTCTTCAATGTTGGTTAGGAATTACGGATCTGAGTAAAAATTAGTGGCGTCAACGGTTTGCTTTAAAAACGTAATTGTAACTGTGTACTTGTCGGTTTTGTTACCCGACACTGATTACTTTTATTTTAAAAATAACCTGTTTTTAATACTATTTTCTTATTTAAAACAGTTCAAGGTAGTCTCAACTAAGTATTTTTTTGATTGTTTTTATATTAATTTTTTTACATTGTAAATAATCTAAACATAATAAGCAGAATCGAACTTTAGATTACTTTTTATAATTTTCAGTCGTCCAGATAAAAATGCGCAAATTACTCAAATAATCGAGAAGTAATCAACAGTTCGATTATTCGTCAATTACCATGAAATGCTAACACTTAAAGTAATCGGATTACTCTTTTCGATTGTAATCGCGGAATCGAATAAGCGGAAATAAATTACAATATATATCAGCCAATTCAACAAAATCGTTTTTAAGATACAGAAACCCGAAGAAACTGATAAGAGAAACTGAAGTAAACTACCTTGCAGTTATAGAAAAGTACCTTCCAGGAAATCTTGACAGTCTCGATCGGGAGTCTCGTTTCAATCACAGTTGGTGCCTTGAACTGGATTCTCGTCGTCTCCTACTCTCAGGAGCTTTGGCTTGCTTTCAGAAGATTTTGGTTTTAGGTCCACAGGCGCTCTCAAAGTTCTAAATAGGGGCTTGAGAAATCCTGCTGAAGTTTGTTGTTCAGTTGCATTTTACGGCAGTAACTCATCCTTATTCTAGTATTATACGACCAGATTTCTGTCGACCACGCCATCATATATTCCGCCGATAATCGCAGTTTGAATTTTGAGAACGCATCTGACAATATGAGTGTTCACGGAAAGGTGTTTTCGTGGAAAGGGAAGGAAACTTGCTGGGAGATTTCTGATTTTTAGATACAAGAAACTGCATATAGAGTGCTGTACCGGCCAGTGCGCTGGCAAACGGGCGGGGTTAACAAGCTTCCTTGAAGCATTGGTGGCATTTCTAGGCAAGTGCAAGGAAAGCAAATCGTTGTAGGGTTTCGACTCAAACTCCTCACGTCGATTCCTGCATGGTGGTTCCATTATGCCCCTTCGGTCCGCTGGTTTCCCGCCACATGCACTTGCACCGCAAGAAGCAGTCCATGATTAGTTTTACTAGTGCATGCGTGCATCTGCCAGGTTCCTCCTTGCACTTGCTTCCCGGATGCATTTCGCAAATAGTCTTCGGCAACCAAGCAACCTTCCAAGTGTTCACGCCTCACCCACATCCGACTGTGTACGAGCTGCGCTGGTAGTTTTTGATGTGTAGGCTTCTTCTGAAATGTTTGGTCGGTCGGTCGCCCGTTCGCCCGCTCGCTTGGTTTCTGTCGGTCGAGAAATCGGCAGCCCGGCGATGCTTGGCTCGGAAGCCGAATGAAACATGTTTGGAGGGACGGGGGAATGGACACACGCAGTTGGCCGAGCTTAGACGAAATCAAAGGAGGCGCAGCTTTTCTGTGTGGTTTAGTCTGAACCAGGTACCGAGTAACGTCAGCATCTTCAGCTCGCTCGTATCAGATTATGAAGCGTCGAAGAACGAAGCCGTGGCAAGCTTCAGGGATCAGGCTGACTGAATTTACTTCGCTGAATTTCGAACTGTCCCCACGTAAGGCAAAGAGGACGGTTTTCAAGAATCCTATTGAAAAATGCACCGGCCTCTGAGTTCAGATGCTACGTTGCGGCAAAAACCCATTCTGTTGATTAAGGGTACCGGCCCGGCTTCACAACTCGTTTCAAATCAGGAGTGACCACTTCTAGCCCCTTTGGTACCGTCAGTATCCCATAAGACAAACAATTTGAATACGTCAGGCTGTACAAGCTGCTCTACGAAGTGCGCCATCTCCGGGATCGATTATAAAGTGCGTCCCTATCTGTCTGTCCGTGTGCTCCTTCATTCCCACGATCACCGATTTGCCTGAGTGGGATACCTAATCTCCATTGCCTCTCTATGTTGACGTGAAAATCGCACTATCTACACCACACATCGCGTTATAAACACCCACCATTCGTCCTAATTTATAACTGCACGGGTTTTTTGACTACAGGATATCCCCAGCCCCCTGGGTTCTCCGCCACGCATGTGGGTTTATTGGTGCAGAATTGCATATGCCGCCAAGCAACTGTTGTTGCGAAATGGACGTCCGTCACACGGACTTCTAAAATTCCCCGCTCCCTGTGTTCCACTGCCCACACACTGACACAGCAATGCAAAAAATCGCCCCAACAATTAGAATCTCAAAAAGCCGAGCCCGGCACTGCATAAACAGGAATCATTTTCCGAGACCTTTCGTCGTCCGGTCGCCAAAGCCACATGATGACACCAACGGTGTAACGGGGTAACCGCATGACGTGATGGCGTCAAGTGACGACGGGTGCATAAAAACTGCATCGCCTCGTGGCCACCGGATGTTTTTCATTGAGTACAATTCGCTTAATCGCATCCACATGCGTCTCTTACGGGATCCTTCTTCTAAATGGTGTGGCACGCGGCTTTTGTTGCTTCTGTTGTTTGATGCAAATGCTCGTTGATTGTCAACAAGCCGCCGACGTAGGGCGGAATTCAACTCTGGTTCCGAGCAAAAAATCTCGAACAAGGATGCAACGCAGTGACACAACGGGTGACAAGCCTCGTGGGGCATCCACGACATGTGAGCCAATTCGAACTCGTCTTCTCAGGACGTATTAAGTCGAGTAGATAAAGCAATAATCGTCATTCACATTTCAAATAACTCCATTGAGAAGCCTCCTCGGCGACTATCGCGGCCGTCCGTCATGGTGCCGAAGTCGCTTGTGTCACGTGTGTCCCGCCACTGCAGACGATAGCCCTCTTCAACAGCAGCCGCTGGAACTCCAGACTTTTTTACACTGGCTGCTATGCGGATGCCCCGTCCATTGCGCAGCTTTGGAATTCAAAAATGTTTTTCTTATAACAGCAAGGACGAGCTCGCTATCGTCCTCGCTTCACGTCGAAATGCAGCCACTGGCTGTTGCACTATCGACCCACTCCTTCGCCGAAGCTAGCTCGAGGCCTGTTCGCTGCTTTTCGTTGCTGCAAGAACAAAAAATGGTCCCGTGGTGCGCGCTGCTTCTAGCGCCGACCAATTCGCATGCATCCTTTGGAAGAAATCCTCTCCGTTTACTGGCGTAATTGTTGCAACAAATTATGCATCCTGCATACGTGTAAGCTTGTATGCATGTGCGTGGGTGCAGGCGGCGGACTGCACAGTAGAGTCAACTGGCACCGAGTGACGAACAAAGTGCTTCCGTTTGGCATTCCATCCGCAGCGGCGGCCAACAACTTCAGTAAGCGCGTCAGCACCGCTTAAGACATTCGAAGTGGCGAAGGTAATATCCGCACCTTTGCTTCATTGCGGTAGAGGACCGTTGACAGGCACCAACAATAATTAAGGAGTCTTAAGAAAGCGCTGATGGCAGAGAATAACTATTTGGTACGTGCGATGTAGCGTGAAAGGGTCCCATACCGCCCGCCCATTTGCAGACTTTATTTCTTGACCCTAGGAAAGGTGTTCTGATATACTCGTATCTATTGATACATTCGTGTTTTCTCTCTATTCCTGAATGCTGTTGTATTAAGACGACATATTAAACTTACTTTGCTAGGTCATCCTACGCCGGTCTCAGAAGTTTATATGCGTAACCCTCAAAAGCTACATAAATCATTTTCGAACTTCAGTCTCCGAATATTAAGTCTCTTTTTACTTGCTGTTTTCAATCACAATGTTGTCAACGAATTGAGCACGTGACCCTTTTAACGGAGCCCTTCCCCTTCTTGAGTCCTCCCAGTCAAATGGAGGTAGTTACGAGTTCAATTACATGCCTAATTTAATGGATCTCCAGCATCTCACTTTGGAGATCCTCCAATTCTATTGAAGCCCGCGAAGGGTACGAGTTTTACGAGCTCCTACGGCCCTCCCACTTCGAGCTCTAGTTGCAGCCTGCTCGTGGTAAGGAAGTAAAATTTTTACGTGACTTTTATGGCAGAAAAGAGGACTTCGCCAGGTCGAAGTCCTTCGCACAAAAAGCCCCGCTTTCCGAGAGGGGATCGGCGCGGGAGCTCACCGCAGTCGAGAGTGTGGCTGTTGATGATGTGTTTACCGTTACATTGAATTCTTTACGGTTTATTTATTAGTTTTTGGCTGCCTGGATGTTGCTCGCTGCGATGTCTTCCCAAGCAATGTGTTTTTATTCGGCTTCACTGCCGCCCGCTTCAACTCCTGTTGCTGTTCCTGCCCTCCGCTGGCGTGTGCTTTATTAGCTTGTTGAGAGATAAAAGTAGGATTTTCCGCGCTCTTTTATAGCTTGTGGGGATTTGTTTCAATTGCAGAGTGCGAGCTCACCAAGTGGATGCGGCATGGACTAATAACGTTGTGAGTCTTCGAGTTCAAAAAACACTTTGTTGATGCACGACGACGGCAGGGTGATCACGAGCAAGAACTGTCGCTATTGCACGGACGAAATTTAAAATGCACTCATCAGTCGATTAACGGGAAGATGGCAGCCGCTTTTACAGTAAGTAGTTTACAGTTATCGCCCTTCACACATAGACGGTTTCAGACAACAGAAGTATTTGTAAGAAAGCCCATCTCTAATTCGTGACCACCTCTAAAAGTGAGCGAACTCTCGGGTTATAAAGGATACTTAAAATTGACTTTTTTCTAATATATAATATAATGAAAGGTAAAACATTTAATCTTTTAAAGAAATGTAATCAAAGGAAGGTGTTTCAAGAATTAAGGGTTCGAAGGTGGAGTAATTGAAAGAAATATTCGGATTCAAATTTCGGATCTGCAAGCGGAGAGAAGCTTCCAACAAAGAGAGTGAAGTGTTCTCTTTGTTGGTAGCTTCTCTCCGCTGGTAGTGGTCTAGAGAAGTCTTTGCCAGAATTTCTTGTAACTTGTCTTCGTATTCATATTCCTCGCTCCGGGTTCATCGTTTGCAGTAATCTTGAAGTATCAAATTATCATTGACATCACATGGTTACATCGAAAATCAATGAGGAGTCGTAAAGGCGCGACTTATTGACCACCGGGTATGCAATTAGCAGTAGAAGAAACGACAAAGTACTTAATATGACTATCAAGTTAGATTCAGGGTGAGAGGATTTCTGATTTCCTCATTTTATAGAAATCTGCAGCGGAGCCATCACAAATCCTTCAGAAACTCTCGAGTGCTTAGTACCGCCGCCAACAACGCCGACTTTGATGTCCTCGGCAGCGTGAGGGTCCGGGACACTAAAAATCAATAATCTATATTATCCACGTATTCTCGCGGACTTCACTCACACACACAAGTGCAGCATATACATATGTGTTTGTGTTTGCTGATTGTCCGTGGATGTATCGAGGGTTGCTTTGCTCTTCCTTCCAAACAAATGCGCGAGAAAAACGGTCAACGATGGGCTGCGGCAAACTCCGCTGCTCATACAAGAAGAATTTATTTCTGACTCTGTACCGAGGGCGGCGGTGCAAAACTGGTGGGCAACGCGAAGATCCCTACAGTCCTTGTGAGAGAAGGGACGCGGCAGAGCTGTGACGCTGCTGCCACTGATGACGGAGACGAGATGTGCTTGAGTCAGTCATGTGTGGCTACACTCAGCCGTAAGTCTTCTCACTACCCCTCCAGAAAAGTGAGGGCATCGAACAACCGGGGAGGCAGCAGCATCGGACGCCTGCCTGCCGAAGGCACGCGGCTGCGAGCAGACGGCGAGCGTGCCTTCGTCAAGGTATGCAGCATCTGCGCGCTTCACCCTTCAGGGGGACTCAACGTGCACACATGTACGCCCAGGCAACCCTGGTCCTGCGGGAAAACTAACATTTCGAAGTAGGGGAGATTGGCCTCCCACGTCGCCCATTCAGCCTCGCTACCGGGCAGCACTTGGAAGTTGGAGGCAACTTGCGGACCCGTCACTTGAAGTTCGCGTTGCATCGCAATAAGCAGAAAGCGCCGCTATCCTCCTCGCAGCCTTCACACCCCTACCGCAGTGGGCCTCAACAGATGCTGCCACGTCCATCGCGAATGGCTGCCGGACGCCCCACGGAGTTCGCGCTGTCGAAGGCTTCCCGTGCGGCGCCGGCAGTCCGACGATTGACAAGACTGGTTCGCTGAGTGTTCAGGAAGTTTTGCGCTAACGTATGCACGTTCCGGGATCTCACCAGACGTGGCATGAGAAGTTACGTCTCGCCACCTCGCCCGTCGCGCAGTACTGCAGTCGCGCAGTCCCCGCCAGCGCGCCCCGCGATTATGTGCGTATAGGTGTGCGATTAAGCGGAACCGCGCTATGCATGCAGTGGGGAGCAAGAGGAGACCATCGAACTCTAGGAATGGGGGAGGCAGCAGCAGCAAGGTTCACATGTTAGGTTGGTGCACGGACGGTAGTTGGAGGCAGGTGTGGCAGAATTCCGATGTGTGTCCAACTTGGGTGTCTCGATTGTGTTCCCCGACTGTGTGTCTTTATTATGAATCTAGGTCTGAATTCTGGCAGGGCGATTTTTCACAAACACTTCCTTGAGAGGAGTTGAGGAAAAAGTCACCGTGTCTACATCCAGACGGCCAAATTCCAGACTTTTCGAAAAGGCGACTGACTGGAAACTCAGCAGAATAGAATCTGTGATGCATCGATGAGAGCGACTTTGCTGCCGCATGAAAGGAAAGAGTGGAGTCCGCGAGGATTTCATGCTCTTTACAGCAGATCATTAATTTTCGAAGTCGCTGCAGCGGTTGTCGCTGTTGCTGTTGTCGTTGGTAATTTTGCAGCGTCACACGCTTCCGTGAAGACAAAGCGCAGTTCTTTTCAGTCCGTCCTTTAGAGGACGCAAGCTGAGCCGCGCCGAGCCATTTGGCGGATTCCTACTTTTGTTGCTGTTCGCTTTCTATGCGGCCCTCGTTGTAGCAGTTTCGTCGGCACAGCAGTTTTTGCTGCGTTCTGGTTGCTTCGTAGTTAGGCGTCGTTCTCGACTTGTTCTTCATCAGTGAAAACAAGGTCTCCGCGGCGATTGACGGGAGAGCGAGAGATTGTAGTGTTTGGGCGTCCGAAAGGCTACCCGCCTGACATCTGCTCGAAGATTCCTTTGTCATTTTAATTTCGATGAGTCGAGCGGGGCGCCGCGCGCATGAGATTCGAAGCGAATCGAAATGAGGACGCCAATTTCTAAAAAAGTGCTCGCCAGTGAGGTTGTGCCGAGTGGTGCATCTAAATTACATCTCGTCGGCTACACTGTCTTCCTGCTGCGGGAAAGATTGGGTGCTTGCATATTGGTTGCCATAGCCTTGGTGGAAGTCGTATTACGGACCTGATTGATGGCAGCGCCGAAGGTCTTTTGCCCGGTATCCTGCTCAGCAACTCTTTCACACAGGTAGGGATTCCTACCCTGCTTGGTATCGAGCCTTCCTGAGTTGTGCCACAACGCAAACACGTCACTTCGAACAAGTTGCTGGTATCTGCATTCCGCACTCATCTTCGTTATCCGCACCCGCCATCTTCCCGACCCATCGTCTTTGGCAGGATGCTTCCGCCGCTGTCCCCTCACTGGTGACGGCTGCCCTTTTCCAATCAACTGCACGGACGTCCTTTCAAGTGCCAGCGATGAGATGTGCGCTCCAGTTGCGCTCGTTTGACGAACTCACACAGCCGTGGAGCGCGAAAGTCAGAGGAATCTTCGGAAGACTACAAACACTGGACACCACTTCGGTGTTTTCTGCGGAAGTCCGGAAACATTAACGCCGCAAAAATTGATGCCGACTGAAACCAAGAACTGCCAGCTGAGTTCCGCTTTAAGCTAGGCATCGAAACTACTTCTTGTAATTATTCGCTACACTTAAAGGGCGTGGAGCGTATTATTTTGCACAAATAAGGGGAGAAAGTTTTAGAAGCAGGCTTTGGTAAAAAAATCTATGCCTAAAAATTCTTGCTTGGTGTCATCTCCGGAATCGTTTCCCAAATGTCCGTCTGACTGTCAGTCTATCGATCCGTCCACCCCTCTGGAATCCTTTGGTATCTGTTTTGTATAACCAAGCTTTCGATCTCTTAATGGGTTTTCGAACTAAAAAACAAAAAGTCTAGAAAAATTAAAGAATGTTAAAGGAAAGGAAAGTAAAAATGCCCGTTGGTTCAATAATGAAACTTGTTGCTGTGACTGGCTCAATAACGCGACGATAATTCGATTACTTTTCGGTATTCGGTAACTTGACCGACCATCGGTGGTCCCTGCTGCGCCACCCCGGGCGCGGAGACATGTGCAGCCCCGCCCGCGACGGCGCTGAGGGCGTCCCTTTTACGAGGCGCCCCTTCGATTTCGTTTTCGGGATTAAGATGTAATTAAACGTAGATTTCTATGTAGTCGCCAAAGCGCTTCTTCCTGAAGGTGCGGTTTGACTTCAAAGACCGCAAATGCTTACAAAACAAGCACACCGGTGCACTGACCTTATGAACCAAAATCGCTTGAAAATCCTTTAAGATGATGCAAATCTGGATGACTGCTTGCAACGGACTTCTGCTAACTGAATCCCCAACTAGACTAACCGCTTTTGCCAGCAAGGCACCGTTTTTCTTATTTAACACCCTCCAAGTTGGCGGAGGCGTGCCATCGCAGAACAACTCCCTCGTACATATATATACTCGTATATTTTAGTCCCCAGTTACACCAATTAATGATCCGTCACTGAAGAATCTTATCTTATATCTAAGCGAGGCACATATAAACGAGAGACACAAAATTTTCCCCGGGACTTTCTCTTGGAAGGAAGTCAGCGCCTCAGGCGAAACGTAACCTAAATATTTTTAAATGTGCAAATGTTGCATTTAACTTATCGCGCCGAAAAGAATCGATAATCTCAAAGGTTCGCGGTCATTTGAGATGCGACGCTCAATTCTATGAATTGATTACAGAAAGGTAGATAAATAGTTTACTGCTGAGTGGTTAGTGTGCCACGGATAGTTCTCCATAAGCAGTTAAAAAGTCTTCAAATTAGCTAGTGTTTCGAGCTCCAGAGGCAGCTGTCGCTCCTTCTCGCCGCTGCAAAACTCCGCTCAGTGGAAGTCAAAGTTGTCCTAGGAAGCTGTTGGTTTTTGTCGGTACAACGAAATCTACTTTCACTATTAACCCTTTTTGCCATTTGCAACTAAGGCAAACAACATACACACGCACACACGCACGCACACTTCACTCGCCTAATCGCACGTGAACCACTGAACCATCCGGCGTACTTGCGCGGAACCCGTCTCTGGACGCAGAATTAACGAGCCCAACGCCGAGTCTTAGCGCTGCAACCAGCGGCCGGGTCGGACCGGACTGGACCGCCGACCGCTTTAAAAAGGATGAAATATAAGCATAACGTATCCCAATTTTTCAAACGTGAGTTGAACGATCCAGATCCTTCCCCATATGGGACACAAGCCGCGCTTGTGTTTTCGTTGTCGGCGTGCCGCGCCCTACCCAACCCTCGGCTCCGCGCGCTGCCCCACATCCCACTGCACGGCTTAATGGAGAGCTCCGGTCCCCCCGACAGAACTCAGTTCCTTCCAACTCCCTCCCAACGTTATTGAACGAGTTCATAGCGCGTGAAAGGCTGTCCCTGCCGCTGTTACACGCAAAGCCTGAGGAGTTCAGCACACAAAGGCCTCTGGCCCGCCAAGCATACTCACACGTACCGGCAACGCGAAGGGGTGGACGCTGCGACTGCGAAGCTTCCAGGAGCCCGTTAGAGCAAATCTTAGAAGCAGTGGTGGTGTGTGCAGGTTTGTGTGCGCGTATCCACTTCTGCGACCCTAAATTAAAGCCGAAAAGGTCATCTGGAGCAGGCCTGTGCGAACATGAGATTTCCCGTCGCACCAGCACCCATCCGTGGCATCAGCGCTTGGAAACTCGACGAAGCTACGAAAACCGAAGTGAGTTTTGCTCGCGTATTAATCACAATCACAGGGAATGCAATGACACAGAGCGGGTTCAGGCCTTCTAACAGCTAACGCAGCTGGGAGATGCAACTCGCCAAGAACCCATCAGAAGCAGCCGTAAGAGAAACCAGTCTCGGACAGGAAAACGGACAAACAAGGGCATTGGCGACAAAAATTCTTGAAAGGTGTCTTACCGCGGCTTACAAGCGTTGCCAGTGAGCGGAAGGAAGCTCGGGAAAGCTATAATGAAATACCTGTGTGAAAGCGAACTTATTTTGCACACCATGTTTTTATACTCGACTCAAGACCATATAAACGTACACAGTCCGCCTGGGCAGAAGTGGCCAAGAGCCACTCAACACTTCAGTCCTTTCTCCACTTGCAGCCTTAGAAACAGCCAAAGTATTACAGTTCTTATTATTTACAGTATTTTTTATTATTACAGTATTTATTATTTAGGCGTAATTTTAACTGACTTACTTAAGTGTAAACACAGAGTACAGTTAGGTATTTGTACGTGACACTCGTGTGAAATTAATAGCTATACTCGTTTGAAGAACTTTGGTTTTTTAGGACAGTTACTTTGAAAATCTGCCCATCTTCCCTGCATTACCCCGCTGCTGTGCCGTATGCACAACCCAACCGCGCAAAAGTCCTGCCTTCAAAAAGCGTCTCTATGGAACAAACAACATCGATACATTAAGCATTCGTTGTTGTCCAGAACTCCCTTCCCGCCAATCTTAAGGAGTGGCGTGCAGTTCGCAGGACCCGCATCCTGCCGCTACTCTAATTGAAATCGCGACATGTTCGAGATCATTTCACTTCTGGCAGTAGCTGCCTTCTGTCAAGGGACGGAGGGATAATGAAAATGTCACCGGCGCGCAGCAGGGACGAGTGTGTCTCTCCGACAATTGTTCTCCGACACGATCCTTGACCGAACGCGACAAAGATCCCATCCTCGCGCTTTAGAGCAACCAAGTTGCTGCCTCCGTCCCCACTCGATGTCTTCCTTGTTACCTCGCGGCGTTCCGAAATGCCGATGTTGCTCGGTTCGTAAGCCAAAGACTAAAAGTTTAAGTAATCGCGGACGCGGGCTTCGCTCGGAATCGACAAGGCTTTCGAATTCAACCGAGGACACTGCAGCCTTAGTGACCTCGCGAAACTCCACTCGGACGAACACAACCCTCTCCACATACACACATTGCGGGATGCCACATTACGCACCTTTGAATCGAAATCAATTGGCGGTTCTAAAAACGTTCGAAAATGTCCATCCAAAGTGTGGATTTAAGCTTTTCTACCGTCTTTTGACAGTTATGTAAAGATGTATCTTGATGTCCACATGGATTCAAACATATTTCGCACACGTTCGTCGAGTAATAATTTGTGCTGGGAATGTGTACACTCGTAGGTCCCGAAGAGATGTTTGAAAATTAATACATTGATGCATGCATTTTAATAGAAATTTATACTGTGCTTAATTCCGAAAAGATTTAAATTTGACCTTTGGGAAAGCTTAAAATTGGACACGCTTGCAATAAGGAATCTCTAAAAAAGAAGGTTCAAACAAACTAATGTTGCATTATAGTAACACTTTGACTTTACTTCGATTCACACCCAAAGGCTTCTCGTCAAAACCCGTACGATTAGTAAAGCCGACCGCAGGCAAGGCTTGACGGTCTTAATGTAGTGGAGTTGGTCTTGACAACTTCCGTTATTCTGCATAGACTCTGAGTTACGTTCGTATTATCGGTGCATGTGTTTCTAAATCGGCCTCTACTAAAAATTAGCCGCCGGACCCTCCTTGCACTCAAAGAGTAAATAACGACTCTGAGCATGAGTGGAGAAGAAGCGAAATTGAGAAACGAAAGACAAGAGGAGATAGAAGAAGGTCTTCGGAGATACTAAAGTGTTGTCAGGATAAAAATATGCCTCATGTTTATATTCAGAGAAATCTAAAACGATCAGAGCGCCTCCCGCAAACCATTTCACAAAATAAAGTGCTTCGCGGTCTTGAATGACATGCTAACCTTTATATTTTCTAACAACTTGCGCGGCAGATTTTGGAATGACTTATTAACGTCTACTGTGTGCATAATTTTCAGGCCTCCTTGCAAATACGAGGAATTGTCTGGACCAGAGTTAAGAAATTGAGAAATGAGTATTCGTCAAGAGCAAAAGTCAAGAGAAGAAATCGAATTCAATGAATCACATCAATGCGTATTCAGCATTCAAGCCTGACTAGTAAGCGCTGGTACAAGTTTTTCTAATTTGTTGAAGCCACGCCCACTAGCGGTGTGGTGAGGGCGCTCTGTGACCTCTGGACTCTACAAAAGGCCAAGGGACGCGAAGGCAGCGCAGCCTGAGATCCACTGAGATGAGGAAGTCAAGTAACCGCCGCAGAACGCCCAGCCACTGCCTCCTCTGCTGAGGCGCGGAGCCATTCAGTGCTGCATCTTCTGCGCCGAGCTGTCCTTGAACTAATACGCGCCGACTTATAAATTGTTGACGGTATCCTGAGAGCGACTTCACTGCCTCGAAAGGCAAACAGAAACTGCTGTGACGTCACTGGGAAACTTTAATTCCAGCCAGTCCACCCGGCCACGGCGACGGCGACGGCGACGGCCCGTGCAGTGCATGTGTCCCGCCTGACACACATATTCGTGCACTCTGCTAAGCATGTGCGATCGTGTGTGCATGCGTTCATGCATGTGTGTGCAGGGCAACACATGGAACGTCGGTGGGCGGGAGTGCGAGTCTGAGCGCCCGGCATTTTTACAAATTCTGCTGCTTATGTGCTTCCGCAGCTGTGTTATTGCAGCGACAGCCTGGGGAATTCCCCAGCCAAGTCCCCAGCCAGCTCTCCAGCCCTCCGCTCGGCCGGCAGCTCTGCGTGCAGTTTTTCTATATTTGCGCAGTCATGAATTCTTTTATTGCTTCTTTATTTCTATGCGCTCCTGTGGACTCCACCAACTGCAAGGCTGTGAGCGTTCGGGGAGCTCCTGTATTTGTGTCAAAGCCATTGCCAGGACTCGGTTTTTAAATGCTAGCTGGCCGGAAAGTGAAAGCGCTGGCCGGTTCTGCTGCGGCTGCAGCGATGATTTATTGAATTCCAGGGGAACCACGCACTTCCTGTTTTCCAGCGCACGTTGAACTCGTAAACACATGCATGTGCGCTCACATTGACGTTTCAGTATAGAATGGGAGGGGGCATGTTGGCGTATGAGACAAGTGTGTGCTCCACAACTCTGTCAAGACTGCGTCTGCCTCACTTTGATTTGATCGTACTTCTTGATTGCTTGTTATTGCGTTGCTGTTACTGTTCTGGTGGACAGAACCGAATGCGTCTTATGAGTCCGCCGAGCGGCCCTCAGCTCCTCTTCACGCGGGCGCTCCTTATTATCGGGTTCATGAAACTTTCGCTTGCCGTTCATCACAGCTGATCCTAACTTTCGTCTGATTACGGAGCCGACCGGAATTCACACACTCACACACACACTCACATCTGTCCCTAGCCATAAATACGAGTGTGTGTGTGTGTGTATGTGTGTGTGTGTGTGGGAGTGTGTCTGCATGACCAGACAAATAATTTGGTTAATTTAATGATAATGAGCTGCTCGAATATGTTTAACCTACAATTCGGTCCACTTTATGTACAGCGCCGCCCCTACCCTGACCGCCGTCACACACACACACACACACACACACATATACCTGTGTGCGATGAGTGTGCGTGGAACTTGAACTTGCATTCCCGACACACGCACGCAGCTGCACAGCTCGCTTCACATGTACCTGCAGCCAGAGAGCCGGCGGCACCTGTTTGCACCCCGAAACCTATTTATTTGGCTAATTATGGGAAATCCTTTGTGAGCACACATTTAATTCATTCCGGAGTTTGTCATCGGTGGCGGCTGGCGCGTGAGTTATGCGCCCAACTGTTGCACAGCGGTCACTGCTAACACGTGCTCAAGGCACCACCAGTGGGTTGGGGTGCCGCGAATTAGAAGGCCGCAACAATTCGGGCTCCACATCGGTGCTGCATTGAAGAGAAGCCGCTCCTGCTTGTGGTTGGAAGCGTCTTTCAATCTGCGATTAAAAACTCCCTCCGCACTAACGGAAGTCGCTGAAGACAAAGGAAGTCTTGAGAAGACCGAATAGAAATAACGCGATGGAAAAATATTCTGATTGGCAAAAATGTTCTTCGTTATGTAGAGCACTTCGTTATGTACAGCAGATTGAAGATGGGCGAAATAGATTAATAACCGCGCCTGATTTTATACCAAATGCATACCAGGGTCGTGGCTCGCCCACTTTAAGGATTATGAGGGACTTCATTTGCGTGCTTATAAATTGTTGATGCATGAAAAGCAACACCTTTGTGATGTCTTTTGTCTTCTTTCTATTTCCGGAAGATGAAAATATGACCACCACGGAGGGACGACGCGTCCCGACGTTTTGCCAACATTGAGGAATTAAGAAGAATCGCCGAAGGAACTAAACGTAAACCGAAAATTGTGTTCCAGAAGTGCTTCGAGGATTTGAAAGAGCGCTGGTACAAGTTCATTATACTTCACACGGATAGTGGGGGAAACTATTAAGATTGATAAATATATAAATATGTTTTATGTAATATTAAGTTTGATAAATATATAAATATTCTGAGAAAAGCGAGAATTCCGCGTATTTTCTGCTCAAAACTCGTACATTTTCCTTCGATGTTTTGCCCTTCCTGACCGAAATCCTCACTCTCCCCAAAAGATGTTCATTAGCAGAAAACTAGGGGTTGTTCTAGAAGAGAGAGAGTTTGAAGTAAATTTGTAGTCAGCACTTGCCTGAAGCGCCCAAATTATGCTGCTGGCAGTAAAAAGCAGAGATTCGGCTGATCTCGATGTGTTGTCTAATTTATCTAAATCTATCTCGATCCCGTTGTGACTGAAAAAGCTCGTCTCGATGTCGTTCATCGCCGGACTTTTTCTATATATCTTCTATTTCTCCAACACTGAATATATTTCAACTGAATATATTGTATCATGTCACGCATATGAACGAAAGTGCATTTTTTTGCAACGAGTAGTTCGCTTGCCCCATCAACAAAGCAATTCAATTCGAAGATTCCATGTGTTCTTTGGTTAAAGCGTTTGAAAAAAGTCAAGTAAAACGGAAAATCGAAATATTTTATGTCCGAAGCTTGTATTTATTTTCCATAATAGATTGTTTAGTGCCAACTGAATTCGCTTATGCAAGTGCATTTCACATTTATATTTCCTTAATTGCGAAGATTCAGAGTTTAAATTCTAATGGAATTCAGGAACATTCGATTCGGGGAATCGGCCGAAGAACACATTAATTGAAATTAATACTACCGACCAACAATCACACCCGAGGTTCGAAGCAGAACCTTCTAGGGTCCCGCCGGGGCGTAATTCTTTAAGAGATGCTTTGGTAAGTATTCGCAGAGTTTGGAAAGGGCGAACTCGTGTGAAGAATGGCTTTGCATTTTCAAGTTATTAAATTTCAGACTTCTGTACGCACGGACCACACACTGCATCGTTGGCCGGTGGAGCTGAGATTGAAACAAACAACGCCGAGCAGCAGTGCAGGCTGCTGCAAGGGAATGCGAGGCCGTTGTGGGGGAAAACGCTCCTCCAGTCGGAGGAAATCGCCTTAAAGGAACCCACTGGACTGTGAAGGCTCCCCGGATATAACAATAATTATAAACAGATATGCAAATGTGCTTGTGTGTGCGCGTGACTAGATGTGCCTGTGTGTGGGAAATTCGCTAGCATGTGTGTGCGTAGAGCGTCCGTCAGAGAAAACTCTTACTTAACGTTTTGCAATTAGAAAATAAGAGCACGAGGAGCAGAAACAGAAGCTGCGTGTGTGTGCAGACTCATGCTGCGAAGCTCGAATCCGTCTTTTTGCAACACATCCACTTCATAGTGGACGCAGTCTTTGAGGAGTTCACACACACACGCGTGGCTATCCTACAAAAACAATCTCACTTGCGGGCATCATCTAAAACAAAACGGATTCTTGCTTTGCATTCGCAAATACAGAGCAAGTCAGTGTGAGTGTGTGCGTGTGTCCCTACACGAACCCAATCCCTCCTGCCTGCCACGTCTAGAAGTTCGTGTGTTACATAAATACTGAAATTTTAAGACCAAGTAAATGCAGTCGCTTGTGGGGGTCCTCGGCGAGTGAGGGGCGGCGGCGGTCCGGAGTAGATTGCGTCCAGAGCTGCGCCGGAGCTTTATTTCATTTGCTTCATCATCATCGAGTCAGCACTGCAGTGCCCAGTTCCGGCGTCGTGAAGATTAGGCACAGTGGGCCGCGCACAGCATATGCGCGGCCGTTCCAATCTCGTGCCAGGCTGGAGCAAGAAGTCGCTCCAACCAACTGTGCGACCCAGTCGTCTTCGCCGTTCGGCCGGGCGTTCCGTCCATCTTGCAACTGCAGTGTGTGCGCATAAAGAGCTGAATTTTGTATTTACATAAAACATCCCTGTTCTAAAATCTCACAACTCACGTCGGTGAGCAGGCCGCACATTCGGCCGGCCGTACGTCGGTCGCTCAGTGGGTCGGTCGGCCGGCCGGACGCTGCCATGTCAACCACACACACAGCAACACCGGGTTTTTGTCGCCTCGCAGGTCCCTTGATGCCCACTCCCGTTCCGGGGGTGGCTTCGTATGTGTGGCGCGCCGCATGCTCTCCGCACACTCGTCACAAGTCGTATGCAAACAACGTTCTCCCAACGATGTACCGGATTGCTTTTCCTTGGTCTTCGCTCCGTCTTCATGCGGGTCCTTCCTGACTCCTTCGTGGACAGCGTGGACGGCGTGGACGGCGTGGACGGCGTGGACGACGTGGACGGCGTGGACGGCGAGGCCGAGTGCTTCGAATCTCACAGACGCAGCGGTCAAACTTACCATGGAAATTATCGATCGAAGTGTGTGCGGTGGAACGGGCGTGCGGAGACGACAAGCACATCGACGACAAGAACTCGAACTACGAGATGACCAAAAGGAATTGCGGATTTTCTCCGCATTTCGTACTCGTGTTGGACGCAATGCTGCGAGACTAGCACCCCTGTCCCCGCCCCGGCCCGCACATCTGGCGGGATAGACGAGTTCACCGATGCGACGTTAGGTGCCTGAACCACTGGAAGGAGGTGCCGTGAGGCGGGCGTGCACGGAATGTAGGCAAGCAGCTTCGAGTGGACTGGAATCCGCTGTTTCCGACAGTTCGGAGGGACGAGTTCGCAAGCAGCCGTGCTCTGCAGGCCAAGCGGCGCTGGTCAACGGAATATTCATTCGAGCGTCCGATGCGGCCACCGATGGGAGGCGGTGCAGGGGAGATCGTTATTGAGTTAGCACAGCCACAGCCACACTCAGCTCTTCGAAAGATTCGCTTCCCTCAGCTCCATCTCGCAGATGCTGTTGTTCAACCCTTCGCACTGGGTTCGTATAAAACACACGCACGCACACGCCCCACATACACCTTCGCAAGTCATGTCAAAGTCCTTTTGCGGCGGTCCTTTTGAATTGCTGTCGTTGTTTGCCGTTGTTGTTGCTACCTTCGTTGCCGTTGTCGTTGCCAGCGCCGTTGTGTAGCCGGTGCCAGTCCAACCTGCGACCGTCCATCAAGGATATCTTAAAGCAGGCTCCGCCGTTCTTGCATGTTTAGTGCGCCGCTTGATTATCTGGAGCCCTTGCCACCCCACCGCTCGCCGCCCATTTATTAGCGTTCCCGCTACGGCTTTCGAATTTAGCACAAGATGCCTTAGTGTGTGTATTTGCGTGTGTGTGCGGGGAGGAGGGTGCTGTGCACTGAGGCAACCTTTCATTTGGGTCGTCCAGCTTTCCTTCGCCGCCTCTTCCCGGATGCCATGGTTATCGCATCCTGCAGACTTGCTGGGCCTCCCTCGTGCCCCTCTCGCCGGCGAGCAAAAACACAACGTTTCTCTCGCCAAATGACCGTCTGCCAGCGCCAGTCCAATTTCGTGGGTGTTCTTCGCAAGAAAACTCCAAAATTTCAATTCCAGTCCGGAGCACGGTGGTTGCCGATGTCCATTTTGAATTTCCAATTAAGGGAAATGATTCCAGCTCAGAAGTGGTGCAGCAGCTGGGACAGAATCGCCGCGTACACTTTTGAAACTCAGCGTCGGTTGGCCACCTTAAAATAGCCGGAGACCCGTGCGTTCTGCCTTAAAGACATCGAGGCTTGTGAACTAAAGAGGACTCGTTTATAATACGAAGACTCTAACCCAAAAACCTTTTTCTGAGTTCTTTTCAGAATTACTCGATACTGAGTAATTTTCACGCGTTTTATTCATTATTTTACTTCAAATTTGATACATTTCGAGTTCCAAAATAAAGAGAAAACTTTCTGTCTAACAAAGTCTAACAAAGTCTTCTTACAATTTTCCCGCGTAGACGGGTTTTACGAAATCATTTCGAAATCATGTTTCTAAATCAAGTGTTCCTATGAGAACTTTCCAAAGTACCAAGTAATATTTCGGTCTCCCTTATTTTAAAGTTGGGTACCCATTAAATATAACAGGTAAAACTAACCGCTGGAGTCGCACTCTTACTACTTTCCCATTTCTCACTAGAAATACTAACAAAAACTACACTGACAGTCCCGTAATATTGAAAATATTTTGTCATCTCGACGGACGAAATTGTCATCTGGAGCCAGCAACCTTTGGTAACAATATGAATTCATTTGACTATTTTTTCATGGCAGATGAAATCAAACTCAGGGGATGTAGTGACGATTTACACTTCGTTTGAAAGTTTCGACGCTTTTAGAACGGAATCGAGACATAAAAGGGTTTATCAATCTGGAAAGCCAAGTAGATCTGTTAAATACAATACATGAACCAGAGGAATCAACCCGGCTACTTCAGATGAAGACTTAACATTGTAACGGTAAAATAATGATACACACCCTATATCACGACAACGCCCCAAGGTTTCATTGGAGCTGGATACCCTTCTGTCCGAATTGCATTCCATTTTCAGACGGATATAGGTGGTGTAGATACAACGAAGATGGGGTGGGGTGAAGTGTTTCTTGCATCGCTTTAGAAAGCCCAAGAACTTGGCAGCATCTTTCGACATGTCAAAAATGTGGTCGTTCCAACGAAGATTACATTGGATTGACATGCCCAGAACATCAACAGCTACCGACTCATTAATACCCACACCCATATTTAGAAGTGGAAAATTGTCACTCGCCAAACATTTGTGTATCAGCAAGCAGCAATGGGTTTTCCGTGCATTGAAATCGACCCGATTCGCTCGAGCCCACTCCTGGATTTTGTTGAGTTCAGGTCATTGATAAAAATATGAAAAAGGCTCGTAGACAGGACCGAACCCTTCGGAACTCCAACGTCAATGGAATGTTCTTCTGAAGCAAAGCCATCTATCACAACCAGGATAGAGCGGGCGCTGAGAAGACTCGATACCCATAATGTGAGGGCATTACTGACACCATTAGCAGCCAGTTTAGACACGAGTGCTTTATGCCACACCCGGTCAAATGCCTTGGAGATATCCATAGTAATAAACTTGGGTCGGGTTGCTATGGGTCGGTAATTTGCAGGATTCCTAGCATTACCTTTTTTGGGAACTGGCTGCACAATGGCATAGTGGTTGGCTACTCTCAGGAAGAGAGCAGTTTTCAGCAAACATTTTGGAAATAAATTTGTCTTATCAACCGAGTGAGATCCGATCCGATCATCCTTGAGGAGAGTTGGAATAGGCGATCCCGTCTGATTCTTCACTCTCCCCACGAACGGCCAAAAGTTCTTACTACCTATATAGTATACTATATATAGTAACTCTACGTCTAAGACGCTGTTCCTAGAGAACTTTTTCGCGCTTTACAATGGTATTACACCTGTTTTCTGTTGCATGACTCGAACAACTTCACTGTTCACTGCAAGATGTGCCACTAGACTTTAAACTTAACCCACATGGAGCTAATTTGCCATACGTCGTGCAAAGGTGTTGTTGACATTGACAGAGAATATTCGTACCAAATTTCAAGACGATACCTCCATCCGTTCTCTTGTAATCGTGATAACCACAGACGACCTTAATGCGTTACAAATCGAAGACCAAGTGAATATACCCTTCTCCCTTCGGGTGTAGGGTATAAAAACAAACGAAATGCCGAGCTTTACCGCGGAGCATAAATAAGCTCCTAGCTTGGTTCTCTGCAATCCTTTCGATGAGCTATTGAATGATTTAATTTTAATTTTGCTCAATGTTATTCATTTCTGTTTATTTCATTATTGGTGTTGGTCAATGTTGCACTATATTTCTATTTTTCTATATCTATATAAAATAAAGTCACTCAAAATAAAATGGTTGAAAGTAAAAAGTTCTTCTGAACCGTCGAAAAGCTGCCGTCGGAATAGGAAATCCGCCGAGAGATGGTGAAACACAGGAGATTTGCGAGCAGCTTATTGCGTCTGACGGTACAATTTGGACGGTAAAAATGCTATGTCTCGCAAACGATTTCGCTAAATTTTTAGGTTCATTCGAATCTATGAAAGCTCAACTCGATCTGAAGGGCTGAAAACAGATAAATTTGCCCTATATTCGTCTATACGGAACCGCTTTATTGAAAATTGTGTATCGTGTTATCGTCGAGGCCCTTTTATAACGATCGATGAACAGTTGTTTCCATAAATGCCGCTGTCTCTTTACGCAAACTCGACCTGTGGTGAGAACATACACATTAAACTCTTTAAAATATACGATGCACAGGAAAAAGGTATAAAATTTGTAGGAGGAGTCAAAATGCTTTCTTCAGTCGATGAATAGGGAGAGGGGGGTGTCGAAATTCCGGCCCCCATAATATGTTATGGAATGTTAAATGTCTTTTTTACAGAATTAAACGCACTTTTTCTGATTATACCAACTTTTAGTTGACAACCCTGTTTTTTAGCTAATTGTCAATATTGCTATTCTGGCTGTCAAAAAAAGGCTCTTTTCGTTAAAATTTGTATTTAAGTAGTCAAGTGCCAAACAGATGTTGACAGTTAAATTTTCTGAAGAAAACACTAGAAGTAATTTACAGAATTTTTATTCATAAATAATAAATAAATATAGAACAAATGGAGGAATTAGGAATTCTTGTTTTGTTCGATTTTCCAGACAAAAGTGAGAATATAAACCGCCGCGACTCAAAGTTACTTCGCTATTATAGTGACCCGTTTACTTTAAATGAGTCGGAATTTTAAAAAAAATTGACAGGTTCAATAAATACGTGTGCAAAACTTTGATCGAAGAGTTAGAGCCACATGCTACTCGCAAAACATCTATATCATTCACGCTACGTTTCCTAGCCGCGTTAAATTTTTTTCGGTGGGGTCCTATCAAAAATGCATTGGCAATAATTTGTTATACACCCGAAGGGAGTAGGGTATATTCACTTTGTTCTTCCGTTTGTAACGCAAAGAAGGAGACGAGATAGATATAGAAAAGTACATATATTCTTGCTCAGCGTCACCTCCTGAATCGATTTAGCCCTGTCCCTCCGTCGGTCTGTCTGTTCAAATCACGGTTACGGGAGAACGGAAAGAAATATCGCGAAAATTAGATACAAAAAATTTGACCGCAAACACATTTGGCGATTAAACTTGGGTGGAACCTGTTAATAACCACGCCTACTTTTTGTACCGAATGGAAAGGCACTCCTTTTTCACGCATGTTAAAAAGTGAATATTACAAAATTAATATATGAAAACATGGCACTGTTTTTGTCCACAATCTACCTTGATTTGAAAATGAAATCTTGCTCAATCTGGCTATTTCACTAGAAAGTAAGTGTAGATTTTTTGTTTTTGGAGTGAGAAACCGCTGTTTCGAACATCACTTTTTCACAAAGTCTCTTAATCCACAACCAAAAATAGTCTACACGCTTGGTGAGTAGTGTTTTTGTAAAAAACTGGTAAAATCAATAAATATTTCGTTTTAATATATAAAAGATATGACAAAAGCTAGCCAAAATATAGTGGTTCAACCACTTATACAGAACTGTCAACCGGCGAAATTGTAATCTTTGATTCGCTTAATATATTCGTACAGTCAAAACGGAAGATTTCGTGTAGTAAGAACTGAAAATTTGTGATAGTGAATTTTCAATAGCTATGAAAATACTAGTGAGATTTAAAACGAAAAACATAGCTATTAAAAATTCACAATCACAAATTTTCAAGACTATCTGCATGGGGTTAGGAATCTGTATAGGTAAAATTATTTTAAACCTTTTAGTCCGTGTTAAGAACGTGGTATTTTTAAATTTATTTTTATTTAAATAATTATTTTCTGCTTCCTAGTCTTGTGAGTATGGGAATTTTCAATCGATTATAACATTTTGATGGGATTATAATAGAGACATGTGGTAAATTTCATGTTTATTTCAGTTTCTCCTCATCTGAATTCTTAATCAGGAAGCAATTAGGCAACACCGAAACCGACATGCTCGGAACTTTGTGTGTAAAGGCTATAACGCATGTTTTCAGGCGCAAATTTTCATTTCAAAATTTCCTGGCACAAAGTGGGCGTCGGTGGTCAGTTTATACCTAATATTGCATTGTCGTCCCGTCTTGAGCCATGTTTAAAGTCTCAAGTTTAAGATCAATTGCAAAAGTTGTACCCGAACAGACAAGAAAGCGAACTAACAAAAAAGTTTTAAAATAGGCGTGTTACTTCCGTTTATATGCCCTACATTTCGAAGGGATTGTTGATGCATTGTTCTTCTCTTTAGCCGCACAGTGGGTAAAACAGATATTACGACATACGTTAGCGGCAGTTGACTCTGGCCAAAACAGCCTTCATACTAGTGTTTATTTGTCTTTTTACTTCGTCGTTTATCTTGTTGTTTTCATATTTATTCGTTTATTTGTTAATTTATTTATATTCACTAATTTATCAATATTATTTGCTGTTTCCGTTTTTTTTGCTGATTTATTTACTAAACTTTATTTTCTAATTTTTAAATAAAATCGTCACCTTCTATATTAATTTCCAGCAAATAGAAACCAACATCTCGAGATAACCGTCAAGTCCTCTTTCAACATATCGGTCTTTTTGTCTATTTTCTTCCCAACTTCTTGGCACCAAGAGCAGGCAGCGGAAGATTTTCTGGCAACTCCTTTCTAGGTAAGCGGCAAATTGTACGGGATAAGCGGCACCCACTAGGGAAAGGCTCGTGGGCCGTCATTGCGCGTGGACAAGCGATCATCGGTCGTAAGAGTTGCCAAGTTTCTACAAGTACAGCCCCCTGAACCCCAGGAATTTCCAAACCTCGCTTACTCATTTCTTAAGTAGTCCTTAAATTTCGTTTACTCAGTCGATGCAGAGAAAGTTGATGGCATGGTCGCGGACACGGAGGAATGTGTTTCTACGTACTATAAATAGGGTTTGTAGGACCCCATCTGTAGTGTTGGTCACTAAATGGCACCTCACGGAGGGAACGTCAGTGCCTCGCCTCGAAGCAACTGTGTTGAACCGACGTGGAGAATCGCATTTTTCCTAATAAAAGCCACATTTTCGTTCGCACAAAAAGAAAGGCAACAAGTGGCTCGTGAAATTGTAATAAATCCATTTGCTGTGAGCATTTCATTGCGCTCCTCCTGTGTCTGTGCAGGTCCCGCACCCTCGCCCTTGCCAATTTCAACACGGGCACTCCAACGACCCTACAGCATAAAATATTCATTCACCCATTTTACGTCTCATTCAAGACTTTTTCGAACTACGTTATTTCCATTCCGCCGCTTGTCGAGATGCTGGCTCGGCCAGCCCTGGAGAAGGCGCTGTTCAAACTTAACTGTTATTTTATTACGCCATTTAGCAAAAATCAACACGTGGACGATGGCTGCTCACGAGGTTGATTTGAGCGGCACCGCCTCGGGTGGCGCTGAAGCAGCGTGCCCGATTCTGCGACTGCTAATGCAGCCATTAAAGGAAAAATAAATCGGCTCCGAGAGATTAACCGACGCTTGACCGCACTTGGATTCCACTTGCATGTGTGGCCAGGAGCCGCAGTAACTCCAGCTGGTTGCGACGCCCATGTGTCGGACTGTCGTACCTCCTCGTTTGTCGTAATGCATGTTTTGTGTTCCGTCAGACTGCATACCGATGTCGCAGTAGTCGATCGGCTGGGAGGCTGACGTGGACCCCATCAGTCCGCAGTAACAAGCGACGCGGGTGGAAGTGTCCCTTGACGCCTTCGAGGGGCTCGGACTGATTGGCGCGGTTCATCACAACTACTGCATAGTTACGCAAAACACTCTTTTCTCAGTCAATGCGGACCTCATGCCGACTTCAAAATGCGAGCCGGTTAATGAAAAATATTTCTGCCGCCCCTCCAACGTCAGCCTGGCGTCGTCCTCTTCGGCTTTGAGTATTCAGTAGTTGGCGCGCCGGCACCCAGCTGATGACGCCACCACTTCTGCTGCGTGAAGCCAATCATGAATCTGATAAACTTTACTTGCGCTAATAACCGTGCACGTAATCTGTGAACGCCGAGGCAGAACGACGTGCTCCCCTAGTTTCCCTGCTGGGAAGCTTGGACATCCTAACCGACATATAAATTTGCGTCCGAAAGTATCTCCTTCCTCGGGATAACGCCGACAAAATTAGTTCGGTACGTCACCCCACAACTGCTTTCGATCACTTCATCGAAGCCTGGAGTGCCTGAGCGAAGACCAAATGACAGACACGTCACTCTCTGCATCGTCCGCCTTCCTGCGATTCAAAGAAACCGTGGTAGGACTTTTACGAGTGCGAACAAAGTTTAGCTGTTGCTCGCATTGAGTTCGCCTCCGCCTGAATTCTCGGCCGGTTCGATTTACCGTCTCGTAAATCGTTAATGGAGCGCGATTTGCGGCTTGAGCTTCAACGCCTTGGCGTCGGGAGTTACTGGTGAAGTTTCCGTCGCTGATTGTCTCGGTTAACCGAGTAGATTGCAAGGATTGACCTGTGCGGGTAGCCAACTCCGCACTGGTGGAGCAGAAGAAGGACAGAAAAGAAACAGCAGCTGCTTCGCAGGCCGAGGAAGACGTGTAGCGACCACGACGACACGCGCATCTGTTGTATCAGCGTCACGATCTGCAGCGGGGACACCCGGGCTCGTATTGTCTCAGCAACAATTAACGCAATTGTTAGCAAACAAACCACAAAACCAACAAGCGAATCTCGCGTTTAATCACGCAAACACAACCAAATGAAAATCGGCGGCTTGATTTGCATAAGAATGCAAATCAAAAAGTATGTCACGTCGCCAGTCGCCACCAATCGTTGCTCGAATCCCATGCCAACGAGCCCTCGGAAGGAACAGCCGCGCTTGAAAGAAAAGCGAATGGGAAAAACAAACTTCCAGTCTCAAGGCAAGCAGACCAAGACTGGGGTCAGAGGGCGCGAAACTCTGTGCCTGCCTGGGAAACTCGGCCGCCGGACGTCTCATGCTCGAATTCCGTTACGGGCCGAACGACAACGCGGACCCCCGGCTGTTTGTCGTCTCTCGGCTGTTCCGCGTCTAGGGCGCTTGATGAGTTTGGCCTTTTTGTGCGCAAACGGTCGAGTTCGTCGGAAAAACCTGGTGGATTTCCCGTGTCCAGCGGCAGCACATGCGGTCCGATGGTTGGCGGAACCGGTTGCCTGCTCGACGAGCAATGAATAATGAGCAGGCATCGTTGTCCAAGCGCCGTGCTGCGAGGCGTCCGCCGCAGCCGATCGCAGCTTAATCCGTAATCCTTACAAATGAATTCGCATCTCGGCTCTAAGCTGCGTAGCATCCTTCAGGCGGCTGGCGTCCTGGAATGTCCTTGGACGGAATCCGAAGCAAAAGTTCACGTTCTCGGAGCTGACGGGGAATATTCATCAATGACACGTTAGATAGAACGGCTCGATAGAACGGCTCGTTCAGGACCATCCCGTCGATTGCGACTCATTACAGGGCGTCCAACCCTTCCACTGCGGAAAACAAGTATCATTAATTTGAGACTTAGCGACGCTGCCACATGCAGATGAAGTCGGTTTCCGTTTCTACATTTGATTGCGGCCGCAAATCCAGCGGCTGGTCGTTCCGCACCTCCAGACGCAAGAACGCCGAGTCAAACAGAGCTGCAAATAAACGGATCTTCGAGTAGAACGCACCCAAAAAGCTGCTTGCCTCAGTTGAAAACCGTCAAATAAGGACTCCCTGCAGCGACTCAAGCAAACTTAGGGATCGACTTCTCAGGGTTTAAAGGACACACGACGCATGCAATGTTGGGGTAGGAGAAAAGCGCTTGGCCAGATCCCACTGCGCACATACGCAGCCAAGGTTCCGAACCCCATCCCCAACAGATCCTTCTAGAAATTCTCTTTCCCGCGAACACAAATTGAAAATTCTCATACATAAAAGAATATCAAACATATTTAAAATGTTTATTTTTAAATCCCACGGGAGCCAGAAAGCAACGTCACTGATTCCTAAAAAAGAATCCATTGCGTTTAGCAGTTTGTAAAAAGTGACAAAAAAGTGTATACCAAAAGTTATATGAAAACTCTAGAAAAATATGTAAACAGCACGTAAAACTACCCAATTGAAAGTTGTCCCGCCCTAAACTGATTTCCTCTGCCCTGGCCTAAACTGATTTCAAACTGTTAAAACCACAAAATCCATCTTCGACAGGATGTCAGCACGCATCGTAATTGTAGTCTGCTGTCACCACGTTTGGACGCAGAGATCGCGGCAGCAGGTGACAGAGTGCAACGCAGGATAACAAAAGCTGCAGTGCACCGGCTGCAAGCCGCGTCGCCGTCTTGCTTGCCTGAATGGCTGCGCATGTCGCATTCGCAGAGATCTGCCGGCTTCTTTCCATGCGGGGTCCTAGCAACAGCGTTCACGAGACGCCACTTCGCCGGCGACTCCGCTCTGTTCAGTAAATTTTTTGCTGACCGCACTCACGTGGAAAGTGATACTCTTCACATCCTGTTAACCTTGTATCCTCGACTACTGGCACTGCGGTGGGGAGTAATACCGAAACCCTCTCTCCAACGTCGACTTGCTTATCTTTCTGAGTCAGATGCAGCAGTCCCGGTGCAGCTTCACGTGTGTCGCAGGAAGAAGAAACGAAATCCCACAGATTGCTAACTGGGCGTCATTTAATTCATGCAGCGCGTGGAAAAGAAACCGTTCTTCCGGACCGGTTTTTGGCCGCTGAGTCTGGTGCTCTGCAAGTGTCCAGTTCTGTTGTTAGAAAATACAATAAAAACGTCGGTGTATCTGTGTCACGCGTACCTTCTAGTAGGAGCTTCAATTGAGTTAATCGGCGGTGCTTCTGCGACAAGAACACCATTCGATACGAAATTGCGTGTCCTCTGCTTCCGAAGCGAAGGGTACACCAACCGCAAGCAAGTTTACAAATGTCAGACTACAGAACGAAGCCTTTCGAAGCAACATGAACCTCTAAAGCTAGTTGGCCTCGTGTAAAAAATATACTATTTGCAGCGCACGTTGCCGTTGCCATACCTTCATGTTGCAGCCAATTTATTTGACGCTAAACCCCACTCATCTCGGTTGAAGACGCCCTGCTTTGGATTCATTCGTGCGTTTGAAGCGACTCACGGTGTCAAGAGGAACTTTTCCGGAAGATTGGCAGAACCCGCCTCAGGTGAAAAGCATACAGTCATCGTGGGATGATTTGACATGACGAATCCTTGTGTCAGATATTTCAGCTTCCTCGGAGACGAAGTGGAAGACAATTCCTCCAATGAGCGCAAACGAACGCCTTCTGGCTCCGTTTTCTCGCCAGCGTAAACCAAGTGGCGCACGACAGATGCGAGTTTAAAGCGCACCCGTGTCAGTCATACTTCGATATGGTGTGGAACCAAGTCCTTCTCTATGGAAGACCACAGTGTTTATCACCGAGGACTTGAAAGTTAAACAGAGTACGAAAGTCGATGCCAACAGACATTCGTACTGGACGAACAACAGGGCCGCGCATGGCATTCTGTTCGAGTTCTGTAGACTCGGAGCTACACGCACGCGGAGATAATGAAGATATCTTCATTTATTAAAAATTAAAGAAATCGGAATCTCTAACCATCAGTTTATGTGGCTTAGAAACAAATTTCTTCATGCTCAATTAAGTTTTCGAAGCAACATATATTACGGCTTACCGAAATCCCAAAAAGTGTCGTCAATATAGGAAGCTAGGGGAAGAACAAGAACTGTGTCCATCCTTAAGTGAAGCCTCCCATTTCCCCTACACTTATATATTTCCATTATTTTTATAAAAAAGTGGGTAGGGTAAATTAAGTCTTCCATCAGGAGCCGTAATATGGCTCTCGTAACACTTCAAATGAGGTTTCAAGAGTTTTCGTTATTGGTATCGCAACGGATACTGCAAGTGTTTTTATATGACTTCAAAAACACCTGCATAAGCAGTGCAGAAGACCAATTTTATGTGAATAGACGTCCAAACTTCAGAAGGGGAATAGAAGAGTATAGGAATCGAATAGAAAGGTAATTCGTACGTCTTAAGTTCGTCACCAGCTTCACTTTCAACGTGAACAAAACATAAGAAAATGTCGTTACATGTCCTGTATGATTTTTTTATATAACAAAAGTATGCATTTTAAATCGTCATAAAAAGTAAAACTGTTTGGCGTGTGGAACTAATTCCTTGTCGGAAAATGATCACCATATTGTATCTTTCCGGGAAACCGGAATACCCAATATTAAATAATGAGTGGATCTTTATAATGCATCCAATAAATAATATTAATTTACTGGGTTTTAGTGAAATTATATTGTGCTTTCAAAGAGGGCTACAAAATTTCTCTGGTCAAAGTCCTCTTCCTGCGCGACGGTATTCCTCGGACGTCTCTGATATTGGCAAAAAGTGTATTGTGTTTTCCCATTACCGGCAGAAACACCTGAATTTGTGTAGAAAACTTGTTCGTCTACTTGGAAATAAAGAAATCTCTCACCGAATGGAGTGCATCCAGCGCTCCTTGGGGGAGAGACGAGGATGGTCGCGATGTACACCTAAAAATCGAAAATTGAACTTTGCTCAGACTTAAACGACGTGTGTCAGCGTGGTGAGGCCTCGCAACCACCACCCTCCCACGTCCATCCCTCTGCGTTCAAATAGACGTTGGTTTGCAGCCCTGCTGCACTTGACGTCTGATTTCGCAGCCTAAGGACGTCGTAGCGTCGAAGCGGTCCGAAAAACCCGTCTTCCACTTTTCTTTTTCGACAGCCACGGCATCCACTGCTCTCCGAATGTCCCCCGTAGGCGGACAGTCGCTCTCCTCGCGGACTCCTTCCGATTGTCCTCGCATCCTGTTCGCCGATTTCTTACGGACGCAAGGGTTTTCTATCTTCTCCACGTATGCGCGGCGTGTGTATGTGTGGTCATTTTCGTTTTTGCTGACACAAAATCGCTCTATATATGTGCACTATGTAAACCAGCACACATCCACAAGCTCGTATGTGCTTTCCATGTGTGTATGCTGAGATATGCACAATAAGGTTTGTATACGAGCACATGCGCGTGTGTGTGTTTGCGTCTCCCAAATTCCAATTTTCTTTGCAATCATCAGCAGCAGTCGTCAGGCGCCCCTCGTTCGCCCGAACCTCCCGCTCGGCGTCGTGACCAGCCGCCCTCAAGTGTCCAGCAGACGTCAAACAACTTCTCCCCCTACATTTTTCAAATTCGCGTTGCCAAGATGAAGGACAGCAAGGAGAAGGACACGGGAACAACAACACAGGACTCCTCCAAGGTTGCTGCTTCTCACACGCGGACGCCGCCGTCGAAGCCGACGAGACGACCGACCGAAAAGCCTCGCACGCCTCAAACGGGACGCGGCGGACGTTATCCTTGGATCCTTTGCTTTTTGTACATTAGTCCATCCAGTAGCGTTTGCCCCGAGCGACGTTTTCTGTGTTCTCTTTGCGAAGACCACGAAGCCTCTTTTACGTTTGTCGTCACGACTGCAAACACGGATACGGCAAAAACGGCTCCAGCAGCGCTTATGAAGTGAAGTATGGGCACAATATGTTGCAGTGCCTTCGTGATTATATCCCGCACACAGACCCAGATGTGCGAGCGCAGAACAGAGCATTTCATCGATGCAGATACTTTAGTTGGTCCATGATCACAGTGCGCACTCGAGCGCTCAGTGTTCCATGGAGTTGCGTCCACTCGCATCCACTTCCTTGTTACCAAGTGCCCATCCCGAGTCCTCCAAATGTTCCAAATGTTCCAAATGAAACGCCTTGAACGTGTGCTTGCGAGAGGAGCAAGTACGCACACACTTTTGAAAACTTGAAGTAGTTTGATGCGCTATAAGGACGATCCCGCCTACCCAAATAGGCAAATGCAGAATATACCGGACTTTCGTCATATGCAGATGTCTTCCCCACTCCTTCCAATTATCTCCTTGCCTACGAGACGAGAGCCAAGACTTCAAGGTCGGCATCGGCGGGTCGATAGCTTCTAAAGACGAACCTTATATCCCCTTCTGTCTTTACGAAAATGAAATTCCGTAAAGTCCTGTATAGCCCATTCTGTATTTTTGCAAGTTCGTTTCTAAATTTTAAACATCTAGAATTAAAATCACTCTAGAATTTTCTGCGTTGGAAAACGTTCAGCGCTAATGCAGCTTTTTTTTTGGAAGGTAATGTAAAAGCTGTAGAAGTATTTGTGGTGCTGAATATGCAGAACTTTCATGCAAAAAACCTAGCAATTACCTAAAATATTTAACAATAAAGATCTTGCCTGCGGTATTGATGGATGCATTAGAATTAAAAACAGAAATTGAAATAACATGAAGGAAAGTAGTTTTGCACTAGTATTCACTAATAAAAACGTCAACTCTTCTGCGATATCATAGGTCGTTCACTCCTCTCGCCGCGCCCTTCCAAAGAGAACTTTCACATTCGCCCTAGCGATAGGCAGGACATATTAGTTCTCATGACCTCTAAAAGAATTTTAACCAAATTCAAACAACAAGGTTTTTAATCTGAGTTTTTTAAAACTGACAGTGTTAAGGCTCACTAATGAATAATAGTGTATCGACTGAAAACTGCTTCGAAAACAGCGCCGAAAACAGCTTCGAGAATAGTTTAAAGAGATGAACGTTTTGTTTGTTTACAAAATAAATTCTTTTGCTTTCAAAAGTCGATGGTTTGACCCAGGATGGTACGGTATTGTTTGTTATTTACTTGTATTCACCTGAATCTAGCTGGACACATACATATTTTCGGCTATACTAGATGTGGAATGTGTTGGCAGTTCACGCGGTGTAAATAATTTATCACAACTACTTTAAATTATTTTCCAAAAGTTATTAAGCGAGGAGCTAGAAAATGCAGCGTATTGTGTGTATGATTGTTAATTTAAAAGATTTTGTGTAGTTTATATTCATTTAAAACTTATTTTGAGAAAGAAAATTTTGTACGTTTTTTTTTAATAAATTTTTGATAAAAAAGTGTTAACATGAACAACTTAAAGTACCGTACTTTGTTGAATTAGATTACACTGTTAATTGTATAAAGATTTCTACCCCGTTATCTTTCTTTGAGAGAAAGCTTTCCCGTCTTCTTGGTACAACCACACAGATGGCTCTCACTACGGCTCGCCTCCTGCTGCCTCCCTTCACACCCTCCGCATTTCCACTGGTCTTGGTGGAGGATTCGCACCACCGTTTAATCTTATAGGGTTCCTCTTATCTTATCAGTTAACTTGGGGTCGGCGTACTCGAGGCCATTAGTAACCTCAATCAGGCGCCACCCGAATAAAAATACCCTCAAATGAGCGAGAATAAAACACTTTCTCTCGGCTCGCCGTCCTCGAACTTGCACTTGGACTTCGTAATGCGATATGCGTTCTTTCGCTTCCTCTCTCTGGTGTGTGTGGACCAAACGTTGAACTGGCTGGAAAGAAATAAACTTGTTCGTGCAGTTAAAAAGTCGTTAGTTCGGGCCACAGTGGGGTGGTCCGTGCCATCGGCTCGGCGGTGGAGGTGCTGGTCCTTAATATCGGAGAAGTATAGATAAATAAAATTCTTTGTGTTCGTTTATAGTTCCTGCTGTTTTTATATACTTGCAACGTACTTTTGTGCACATAAAGTTTTAGGATAGTCTGGCGAAGGATGTTGAACTTTCTTTTCCAGTTTTGTAGGTCAAGGGGACTCGTTGGCTCATTGTTGTGTAACTGGTTTAATAGGACTTTTTACAGCACATCAATGGTTTGTATGTAACAGGGGCGGTTCTCTATTGTGAGATAATCCGTACACGTACGGTCGTGAATGTTTCCAGTAACTGAAAGGCTCGTGTCATCCTTGATGCGATGTTACACATTATCAATTAAAGTTATTGCTTGCAGATTGAAATGTAAGGACATATGTCATTAAAGCCAAAAAACGTTGATTTTTTGCAAAACAAAGATTACTCAGAAGTATATTCAGGAAACTACTGGAAAAGGCAAACTTTTTATTTACTTTTTAAGCGAACTATTCAGGTGTAAAAATATTACTTAGCTATTATAATTTTAAATATTTTAAATTTTAATTAGAAGTTTCGTGAAAGAAGTCTAAATTGTATGAGTCCAAATCGAAACAAATCATTCGAAAGAGAATCCCTCTGATTGCACCCTACAGGGTCTCAACGGAAGCATGGGTTGGCACGACATCATACGGATACGGCATTACGAAACCGTGACGACGCATCGATCCATGTAAATATTTATTTGAAGAGATGTTCATTAACTTCGGATATGTTCATTAACTTAGGTTCAACATCAATGAGGGACGAAGACGGTGGTGAAATGAGAAATGGAGTCTAAAGCCGAATTTTCTTTACTATATGTCAAATTTAACGGCATGGCATATGTTGAGAGTTGAGGGAAAACTGAAGTGAATTATTTTCTACTCTTGAGTACGTATTTTCGAGACTAAATGCAAGTATTCGACTTTGCAAATAAAGTGCCAATATGTTTCCACCTCCTCGCAAGTTTTTTTTTTCAGTTCAGCGTAAATTAGGAACAGTCGCGATTCCAACATTCTCTAGTTTGTTTTTTTTTTGTTTTTGAAACTTTAGAGGCTGATCGTCTCAACGAAACTCAATGCATTTCTAACGATTTCTTTCCCTAAATAGGAAACTGGTGTTGCTAAACGCGATACCGACTAGAATGTCGAGCTATCTGCGCACCCTGAATCGGCTGCGCTTAAACATCAACTTCGTTATAATTCTTTGGTTTCTCTTTCTTTTCCTTTTTTTTTGTTTTTGAGGCCCTCCAAAATTTTTAAAAACTTCAAATGCGCAACTCAGTGATATTTGAAGAATTATAGAACTATTTGAAATTTTAATGAATCGCTCAGTCTGCAGCAGGAATCCTTTTTAGCCTCTCCAGTTTTTCCCTTTACACTCACTCTTTCTACTTACACTTTGCATTGCTTAATTAACAATTGCTCGGAGTGTTATATTTAATAACACAAATTGCATTAATGGAACATGAAATCTTATATTATTAGCATTCCGCACCATCGTGTCAGAGAAGGTTCTAAAATGCGTGGAAGTCCAATAAAGGAAGCTAAATATGGGTTCCCACTTTGCAAGAATCTTCACACTGCACTCTGTAATGGAACTGAAATTTGAGCGGCTAAAATTTAGTTATTTTTTAGTCTATGGATATGGAATATACATTAATCCTCACAGACTTGGGATTAAAGTAAAAATAACATTTAAATTTAACATCTATGAAACAGTGAAATCATCTATGGATGTCAAATCATCGTCCTGACTAACAGAAAAGAAGGAAAAATATATAGGAAGATGCTATTTAATTCAAATCGCCGAAGTTAAAGTAGGCTCTGTAGGCTCCTTACTTCTTCTCTGTAGAATAAATATTTCCGTGACACCTGTACGCTGTGCGATGACTTCGACGACACTTTGAAAATCGAGTCGATTTTGAAGTCTTAAATCGGTTAATAAATATCCGAACGATGTCCAAACGACGTTATCGATTTTATTTCTTAAAGAAGCTTAGTTCTGGTTTTTTATGAACAAAATTCCTTGTAGCCTTCTAAAGAATTAAATGTGCGATAATTGCAAGTGCAATGGGTGTGTCCTTCCTTTAGCCCAATATGCACTTGGCATATCAACGTCGCTTTGTGAATAAACATCCCATTCGGGTACCGGTTTGAGATGGGTACCGGTAACATAGGATGTTCGCGTTTAAGTGACTCTTGTTTTATATTAAAAACTACCATTAATCTTAAATTTCTTTAATCAGTTCTTCCAAGTTTTTACTTTCAATTCCACTTTTCGACGTTTTAGAGTCTTAAGTTCTAACATTATTTTCATAGCTTGGAATATATCTACGTTTTATCTTTATACTATATGTATATGTCACTGCACTTTACTTTTTCTGGGAGCGCTACGTATAAGTTATGTCGTAGCACCAAGATTTGCCAAATGATGGCGCTGCGCCTACTTACGCAGAGCTTTTACTTTATATTGTGAAAATAAAATGGGCGTTAAATGAAAATAAAATGTAGCTTGGAAAAGGTCGCATCACAATACTTTTTCGCAAGTTCTTAGTTCTGAATTCCCACATAAGAGGGCGCCTTAAGTTTCAACACTTGAGTGGGAACTCCACTTAAGTCCTGGATTGCATTAGAATTATACACCTGAACGTAAGTTATTCACATTTAAACCTTATTTCTGAAATCTAAAGCAAACGATCCATCCCGAACTCTATACTTTGGATCCAAAGGAAACGTTCTGAGCAAACCGTTTATTATTTCGAAATAAACCAGAACGTTCAATAGAAACTCTTTATTCCTTTTGGAACGGAAAGTTTGGAAAACGACTAGGAAATATCGAAACTTGTGCGATAACTGTTCTTGTGTGTGTCCACTAGATACCTCCATTTATTTCGATGATGTGGCATGTGGCATCAGTCGTGTTATGGACGTATTATGAGAACATTCATTCCAACGAAAACGCCTAGAAAAAGCGATATGAGAGAAACTCTAATCTTTATTATTATACAAATTCAGAAAACGGTTAGTTTAACTTCTAGTAAAGTTCTCCTATATGTCTGTTTCCACAAGCAAATAAGGCGTTCCCAAGAATATCTTGTCCAACTTAAGACTACATCTGTACTTCGGCGGCATTGCGTTATGTCGCGTACTTTCCTTTCCTCGATCGGAAAGGAAAGTGCCCGAAAGTTCATAAAACTTTACCGGAATCTTTACGGTTTGCATACCCAGTGCAACAGGAAAAATTCTAGTTTTCTCAGTTTAGTTTAAAAAGGATGGCTTTTTTCAGAAAAGTTTTAAATGCGGCTTTCTTAATCTCAAATACTTTGCCAAAACCTTTTATTTTAATCAATATAATTAAGAAAATGAGGATTAAACTACCTTTTAAAAGTATTGCTTTCTAGAATAATTGGAACCCGCTCTCTGGATTCCTGTAGGATTCGAAGGATATACATTGGACCAGCCCTTTGTTTATAACAAAATGAAGTGCAACAATTTGATTTGCTGCTGTATTTGCACCCACTTCCTCCTGCAATCCAGCAACAACGATCCCATGGACACGCATCCGACGCACAAAACTGCGCTACGCATTCGGAAATGCATCTGCAACAACGAGGGACGTCCAATGAAAAGGTGCTCCTCGAGCTCCGAGGAACCCCGCGAGATGCCGCCCGCCGCCTGAGCGCAATTCGGAGAGTGTCACTCACTTGCAAGACTCGACCGCCTTGTTTCCGAGCCTGCGCAGAGACATGTTTACCTTCTCGCCGGCCGCCTCCCCAGAAGTGTGCGTACAGCTCGTCGTTGTCGTGCGTGGATACCAAAGTCTCTTCCGGTACGAGTATGAGCTCCCTCAAACGAGCGCGATGTGCACAGGACGTGCTCTTCGGAGCCTTCGACTCCGGTTTAAATGTTCATGCTGGCGAAGTCGAGATGCTGCCACTTCGAGTTCAGATTTTGACCGAGGCACATCGAACCATCGGAGCAGGTTTCGCTAGACCCCGCGCGACGACAATGTCAGCACTCACTCACTATTCACAAAATGCTTACGTAAATACGCTTTTTTGTAGTGAGCCTTTCGCTTTGAAAGAAGACACTATTTTTAAGCATATTTTGCAACCAAAAATCGTCAGTCCAATAATGGATGCCATCGCCAAAATGACGATTTAGTCTGGCCCTGGATGTCCTGGCACTAATGAAAAGTAGCACTTCGAAGGAAGAACTCGAACTCCAACAAGCAAAACCTTTGACGAAGAGATACAGGGAAGTTTGACTGAAACGAGGAAATGCATGTCCGTATTTTTGGACCCAGTGAACTCGTCAATATTATGTCTCATAACCAATATTATGTCTCGGAAGTAGTGAGACCTTCACACTCTCTGGATACTTGGGAACTCTTAATTTCTAGCAAGTTTTGTAAATATGTGCCTACATGTAATTTACGTAAGATAAAATAAGCGTGTTAGACCGTACTCCACAGTAATGAAGAATTCTAGTTGCGTGAACTTACTCGACTGCTACCTCACTTCGCATTAATGAATTTTCGCGCAACTTAGGTTACTTCACTCTTCACAGAGTAGGGCAAGATATAAGGCAAGACCTTCTTACAATTCCCATGGCATTTTTACAAAAATATATTTAGTGTTTCCACCGAGTTTCGTATGTTACGATTTTTTTCGTAACAATGGAGTTCCTTCATCCTATTCGGAGATTTAGAAAGTTCGCTCCTCTTCGCTGTTATCTGTTACATTCAATCCCATTTTGGCGCCAGATAACGCATATATTGCAGACACAGGACTACTTGAATAGACTAAATTTAATTTAGAATTGGGTTTTTAACAATTCGCACATTTGCAAGTTGTTATCTTGCCACAGTTTTTAATCTGTCACAGTTTTTCACTCTCTGCCAGATTTCATAAAAATGGTTTTCGATAAAAATGGTTTCTCTACACGAAGCGGCCTTTCATACAAAGCAATGATCACACATCCGGCGCTGTGAAGGTGCATCAGCCGAAGATTCGTTTCGGCCCCACACCTGGAGTGGAAGTGGCAGCCAGCAGCACTGGCTTCATAGGCATCAATTGAAAGGTCAAAGTCAAGCAGAAATCGAAAGTGCACTCCGAACTGCTAATAATCCTCAAATAATGATGCGGCAGTCGCAGCGCCCGCACTCACGTGCGCATGAAGCGCTCGTGCGACAACCGAATTATAGCTCAGTTAAGCAGATACATACATCTGGAGTAAATAATGCACGGATGACGGCTGTCGGCGCCAGAGAGGGCGAGTGCGGTTCATTAATTATGCAGATTTGGGACCCGAGCCTATACCGTCGCGCACACACACGTTGCACGGGGCGAAAGGTGAGCCACCTGCTTGGGCGCACGTAAATAAACGTTGACACCTCCGACCAACGCGTCAGGATGTGGACGCGGGGGAATAATGTGCAGAGCCGGCCCGATCCGGAGTAGCCAAGTTTTAGCCAGCGCAGCACCTACAATCACATAACGACGTGTTATAATTAGCTGTAGGCACACAAACTCACGCACCGCTGCGACACCCACGCACACGTGAGCAGGCTCGCAGCTCATGCCTTAGGTGTGAATGCATGTCCGACTGCGCGTTACACACTCAGCTTCATATCAGCAGCAGAGCCTGTTAATGAGGCTACTTTACATGAGGCCTCCTCGGACCAACGACCACCCGCTCATTCGGAGCAAATGTTTGCAGCACCTTCCACAGACGTAACGACTTCAATATGTGCGCCGACACATCTCGTCAGATGTCATCTAATTATGGCTCATAAGATGGCGAGAAGCACTTAATTTGGATGCGGACAACAAATTGGTCGCCGGCAACTGTTGCTCAGTGCTGCTGCCGATTCTAGGACGGAGGGGTTGAGCACTGGAGGAGCACGCGGTGCGGTCCGAACTCCGTCCGCAACGACCGCGAAGGAGCAGTCGAAGCGCTGCGTTCTCAGGCAGCGCGCGGCCCCTCGCGGATTTCGTCGAGCAAGATGCGCTCCTAGGAAACACGATATGACCGACTCTTTTTTGCATCTGCGTTTGGTGTTTGAACCAACGTCTTCCGCTCCACCGAATCTGCGGAGCCGCACAGTGGATTGCAGGTGGCTTCGTCACGCTAGACGTGACGAAGTCGTGGTAGAGTTCTACTTCCAGAGAGACTGCAACTCGTTTGGAGACCGCGTCTACTTCCACCACCCAGACCTCCTTAAGCGCGGTTGCGGTCCAAAGTGAGCATATGGAACCAAGTGGATTTCCATGCGCACGAGCGCGGAAAAAGGTCTCGTTTTAATTTTCGTCTTGTTTTCATTAATTTATTAAATTTTAAGACAATTTGGCAATACCGAGTAGGAGATCAACAAGTCAGAACGTTTTGCATGTTATTTAAAGTTGTGAGCATGCGCAGAATTTGATGAGCTGTGGATCCGACGACATGGAGCAAAGTCATTCTGTCGCCTCGGAGGGAAAGAAGTTATTCATATTTCGAATGCCCAACAATTGACAATTATTATGCCTCCACCTCCGAAATACAGCGAAGGTTAACCAAGTGGAGAAAGACTCTTCGCGGTTGACATGTTTAGCGATCCACTGTGCGTCGACTGCAAGCTGCTGCGGCCTACAGTAGCCGGCCAAGTGACACCCGAGCTCCAATGGCACGCAAACAGGACACGACATCTGACTACCGTTCGACGTGGCTCTGATTGCTGCGGGCCGTCTGCGGGCGCTCCGGCGGTCCGCGGAGAGCCATTCGGCGTATGCAGCCCGTAATTTTATATTGCTCGAGGACATCGGATATGGGCAGCCGCGCCACCTACAAAGTTGGCTGAACGCTTCAGTAGGCACCGCACTAAATCGGACCGTATGTTGCGAGTTTTTTGCTCTCCTTGCGATGATCCATTCCACCGAATTCGACATACCCGGCTTTGCAGGTTGCGCATTTCACGAGACTTGAAATACCGTTGCGCTTCGCATTGATGGAAGGCTTGAGCTGTTTCCGAGTTACTCCCGAACGGCGTTTCGATACATGAGCCTTATTGTGGCTCACAAACTTTTTGGAATGGTATATCGTAGTTATTGCCAACGATTTGAAAATCAGTCGTCGTCACTTTAACATGTTTTCGCTGCTTCCAGCTAAGGACAAGATTACTGAGAGGGTCACAGACGTAGCACGCAGCACTGGGATTGCCCTGAAACTCTCACTTCTTCCTTTTTCCGCAGCTTACAGTTCAAGTCTTGCGTGAGTAGCTTCCGAAGACAGAAGCCGTCGTTTGCGAGTTGTCGAAGTCAATCGATTCCACACCCAGACCAATTAAATGCCGAAAACACTTAATAAATGCTCAGCAAGCGCTTCCAGAGCGGAGAGGTGATTTTCCAGAATTGATAAGGAATATTTTCCATGACTCCGACCCGTGTTCTGCGGCCAGGTGGGTGACCTGGCTGTACTCAACAATGGCAAGAATGGGCGTAGCAACTGAGCTTCCTGCGCCCGCCAACTGCACCGCAGCCGCAACAGAGATGTCGCGAAAATCTCTCAAGGGTCGCGCGGTGCTCAGGTTACGCTGCGGACTGCGTTCTCGACTTTCAGGTGGATACGCTCGCATTGTTCGGCGCTCCCGTGCGCCAACGCTGCCTGCGACTCTGTTCGGCGACATTCTTGCCTGACCGCAAGAATCGCCCCACAGAGAAACTTAATCGCTGGACCGCTAACACGCTACAGAAGTCACGCAGAGAGCCGGTTGCGGCGACCAAATTGGTGTTCGCGTCTGCGTCGAGCGCTCCATTCATGTGATCGACAACCGCAAGGGGACGGGGCTGCCGCACAAATTGCTGGATGCGAAAATTAAATATCGCGTGTTGATAATTTCCGCCCGGCTCCTCGTAGCCGCTGGTTGAGGCGAATTATTATGATTGCGCGGCTTACAGTGCTTCCAAGCTGCGCGCCGCACCACATCCTCGGCGAAAAGAGGATCAAATTGCTGCGGCTCCGTTCTGTGGCGGCTTTTCCGCCCGCTCCGATCGGCAGGCCTCGTCGAGTCCAGCGTACCGCTCTGTCTCGCCTCGTGATTCGTGTCGATGCAGCATGCGAAGACGATCGACGAGAAACATGAAGCGAGGGGACAATCAGTCACTCAATCGGCTGGACTCGAAGGCCTTCGAGGGCAGCGCTCGCCGCTGTGCCAGGAAGAGGTCTGAATTCCTAGGGTTGGCGGTTACGCGCTCACCACAAGGCCTCGAGGAGAACGCACTAAACGCTCTGCCCTTCTGTAGTCCACCAGCAAGGTGGGTCGCCGCGAATTTCTCTTCGCTCTGTCTCGCTTTGTTTTGGCCTCGTTGGCTGCGAGTTTAGTGCGCACCGGCGCGGCTTGACTCGCAACGAAACACGAAACGCCAACTGTGTTTCCAGTGTCAGTCAGACGGAGGCAAGTCATGCAGAAACGCACATCCGCCGCAGAAGTACTTGCGTGAACGCTGCGGCGAGCGCAAGTGGCTGATTGACAATCGGCGCAACTGTGCGATCGACAGCCGCATCACTCCAAAGCGATGGCAATTATCGCGTTGCCGTTGTTGTGCGACATGGGGTAATTGGTCCGAAAGGCAGCAGCACGGTCAGCGGCACACACAGCCTGCTCTCCTGGTTCCCAACTTGACCCACATGCCACCGAACAGCCTAGCGGCCTCCGCCGGTCGTTCCGAAGCCAGCTGCTCGAGAACGAGTGAGCGCGGCGTGGCACTTAATTACGCGAAATACATCAGGCGGCTTGTAGCCGTTGAGCTGCAGCTTGTTTTGATCGCAGCGGTCGTATCTAATCACTACACGTCATAATCAAGCGCTCGACAAGGGCCGCTGTTGGCCACACAGCGCATATATCACGAGCGGACACCGTTTCGGGATGTTCGTGGTGAGAAGACATCCTTAACTCGCTCATCTTTTAAAGAAGAAGGTCGGTTTCCTTCAACAGGGAAGAATTCGCAGCTCACACTTCTGCCAGAGAGAATAAATTATTATGCTCTCTGCTTTCACGTTAACCCACGAGGCGATGATGATTGGTTGCCCTCCACAGAGGTTCCCGTCTGCAACTGGGAAGGAAGCAAATGAAGGCGACCAGTCGCGTCGCGATCAGTACGTCGGTTTGTAGAAGCATTTCAAGGTGTTCCGCCACAGAGGCAGTGCGGTACGATATTTGCAGTACAGTTTTCGATCGATCAGGAAAAGGGAACTCTTTTCACCGGCGATACAGAGACACGCATCCACTTAAAACAAGTCCTGCTGCTCACATGACAACAAGTCGCGCCACCATTTTTTGACCGCTTCCTCACAACCATCTACAGTTACAGGAGGGTCTCTCGTGGGCGGAGTGAGTCCAAGGCTTAACGATGCCACCAGTTGGCAGCCGTCCATCAATCCCTAGTAGAAGACGCTTTCTTTCGCTGGCGCCTGTGGAAGCTTCTTCTAAAGCGGCAGCCAGCAGGCGTAAAAAGATTTGCCAGGGCGCGGGTTTTCCGTGTTCTAATGAAATAGAAGCGAGCGAGCTTTTTGTTTGAATGCAAAGTTGAAGTCTCGGCGCTTGCGTTTGGTTGCAAGTATCTGTTCTGCTGCGAAGACATCGGTCGTTGGCGCTGCTGCAGCCTCTTGAAGACAAATATGACGCACGGAGAAGGGAGGACAAGCGGAGCAACGCGGAATTGCAATGTAAACAGACTCTGCGTCGTAATACTCAGACAAATAATCTTCTTACACACGTAATTCCTGCGATCCGCGATCATCTCTCCGCGCCTTGTGCGCCTTTTGCGCGGCTGAGTTTCCGCGAACTCTCTGCACTCCAGAAGGTCTCTGGCACAACCGGATGAGCAACCCAACATCGCCGGTCGAGGAACCTTCGTCAAGTCAAATTAGGGCTGTCGCGCGGCTTTCGTGGATTTCCGTGTTTTGTCTGATGTCCTGTTTATTGTCTGATGTCCTGACGCGACTGTCACGGAGGGTTGCGCTGCTCCTCCTTGCTTTCCCCCCGGGCACACGTCGTGTTCTTCCAACAACCAAATCAAGTCATACATAAATCAAAGGCTCTTGCCTGCCTCATCCGATTAATTAAACGAATCAATTCTACGATTTAACGGGCCGATTTGAAGCCGTGTGTATTTATATCTCACCGGCGCGCAGGGTCGCACACACGCGCGGGTGGCTGGACGAGCAACTCCAATTAAAGTACGCAGTTCACTGGCGAGTCTTGACTAAACGCAGATAACTTGGACTCCGCAACACGCCATCGCAGCTTCCGACATGCACTTCACAAGCGTGGTTTTCGCGCGAAGGCGTTGGTCTTCGGCGGAGGCAGGTAACAGCCCTTGGAGCCGGCATGTCAGCCATCTCAGATCGCACTGAAAAGCTACCTTCTGCAGCGAGTTATTGGGAAAATCTATCGTTCGCGGTCTGCTGCTGGCAATGAGCCGCTGGACCTGCACATGCGACACAATCAGATCGGACAACTGTGGCTGCCGGCTGTCCAAACACGCAGAATCGCATCTACGAGAGCTTATGCGGCTTTGGCTCGGCTCTCGATGGTGCCGTGCATGAGCAAACGACTAGCTAATATCGACCGCATCCAACTTCACGGCTCATATTTCCATTCTGACGCTTCCCTCTCGCATGGCAGCAAATGCATCGGTACGCGCGTAAACTTGAGGCATGCAAAGAACTTCAGAGTCGATGGCACTCAGAAGTGACAACTTTACCACCCCGGATCGAGCTGCACTCGAGAGCAAGTCGACCAGTTCTACCACGAACACCAGTTCGCGATTTTAACTCACCGTCCTACAAATTCTTCTTCCATCTTCTCCTGCCCCAGCCCGATTCACGTTTACTATTCCCAGAAATCGGATGAAGTGCAGCAAAGGATTTTCGGGAAGGATTTTCGGGAAGGGCTTTTTAAGATTCCTTTACCAATACGTTATTCGAGAAAGCCCACATTGTTACGGTAATTTCCCGGTCCTAGTTTGGGTATTTGCATCTGGATCCGAAGGTGAGGTCTGTTCTTACATTCACGTTTCTCATGGCAGTTGCAGCGTAAACGCAAGGTGGATATTTTAGAAAACTGAAAACAGAATCCCCTGAAAAACACTAGAAGTGTCATTGCTGTAATATTTTGAGCCAGATCAGCCTTGATTACAGGACATTGTCCATCGCGTGGGTATAGTTTGGGCCTGCAGAGGCAGGTGTTGGACATGCAGGTGTGAAAGTAGTGCACATTTCAGCCTAGGCCCTCAAATAAACCAATTTCACGCCCCAAGTCCTTCTCCTTCGCAATAAAAGGCAAACCGCAACGCTGCCGACGTGAGGTGCACGAGCTGCCTTGACGAATTGACATTATTTTGCTATAATTTAATGCATTCCTAAATCAACCGAAATAGACTCGTCAAAACAAACAAAGTATCCTGTCACTTCAGACAAGTGAAATTGAAGACAAGTCTAAATTCTGAATCTTCTTCCCTTTCTTCGAATCTGAAAACATTCGTTCCAACATACGGAACTTACGCGAAAGCAGTCTGAATTGACGCCTCCAATTGGACTGTAAAACTTCCCTCAACGGACTGGAATGCCGCATCACGCAAAGCCCACTTCTTTTGCTGAAGCGTCAAACATTCCCAAAACTTCCTCTCAAGTCCTGAGACCCGAACCCCAAAACTGAAACACCTCGTGTTCGAAACAACAAAGTTTATTCAGAGAACATAACGGTTAATGGCATTCAAATAAAGCGAAGATGATATGTGAGGGCGCCGATGTTTGCCCGCGAATTAAAGCTAATTCATAATAAATACAATCAATGACCGATGCGCCGATTGCTTGTGGACCACTCTCTCGGAAATTTTCGTTGATGCGAGTGGAAACAATGAACATAGTGGAGGCTGAGGTCTGGATGTGGGTCGGGACAGAGTACAACTAAACTAGAACTAATATCTACAGTCTCGTGTGCTGAGCGCTTATCAGGGCTGTCCAGTTAATCTGCGTTGCTGTGGGCCGAGGAACTCGACACCACGGTCGGGCTCTGCGAGCGGCTACAGGTCGGGCTGGACAGCTTCGAGTGGGTTGACGGCACGGACAAGTCCTCCGGCTCGCTGTCGAAGTAGCTGTCGTTGGAGGCGTCGCTGCCAGCCGCGCGACTGCCAGCGTCCTTCGTGAGCTGCTTGTACAGAATGTTGTCCGCGGGACGTGCCCGCCTCTCTGCTGCCTCGAGCTCCTCGTTGAAAGCGAGGCCGGTAGCGCCAGGCTGCTGCAGTGCTGCTGCGGCTGCGGACAGGGCCAGATACTGGAGGCTTGCGTTGAATAGTTTGCACCAGTCCATGAGCGCGGCGCTGCTGCTGTCAGAGTCCTCGGCTGGAGGCAGAGTAGGGGGCAGATACGCTGGGAACATGTTCGGGAAAAAGGCAGCCTCCGGGAACGCGGTCGTCGGCTGCTGAGCACGGGGCTTGACTTCGTTGTTGTTATTGCTGTCGTTGAGGGCGCCTCTTTCAGCGATGTTGGCCGGCGACGACTTCTTCGCAGGGTCCTTTGCCCAGTCCTTGACAGACAAAGCAGGCGAACCAGAACCGCCGCCGCTGCTGCGATTGCTTCTGAAATCTTCGGCACCGTTCGCTGCTCGCTGCGGAATCCCACGTTTGGAGTCTTGCGGCTGAGTGGTCGCACCTAGTGCAGATTCTGTCGCCATGGAAGTGTTGAGCAGTGACAGCAGGTTGAAGTTTTGCAGCATTGCCAGTTGCGAATACTCGGCCGGAACTGAAGTCTGGTTGAAAGCCGTTGGCAACGGGGCGGACCTCCTGGCGGCCTCCTGCGACGGACTAGTTTTCTGAATGTACTCATTGAGAGCCATCTTTTCCAGGATGGCGTTGTTGGCCGCGAAGTCTGTAGCGCTCAACGACAATCTGTTGTAGCCGTAGTCGTCCAGGTTGGCAGCGCCGTCGAACTTCAGGGAGGCCCCGTTGCCCTCGTACTTGAGGCGCTTCTCGGGAGGAGTGTCGGACGCGCCGAGTGGCTCCGGATTCGTGCCCAGCTGGCGACACATGAAGCGCAGTTTTTGCTCATTCTTGCACCAACCTCGCAACGTAGACTCCGGAACGCCTATGTCGCGAGAGACGGAAGCTTTGGTCTCACCGTTGTGGATCCTCTGGATGGCGCGCACCTTGTCGCGGGGCGTTAGGTTGCGGAGGGGTCGCTTGCCACGGGTGCTCATCCGAATGTTCATATGCTGGTAGGCTGATATGTCCATGCTGTCGACTGAAGTCGAACTGCTGATTTTGCGAACTGCAACGAGAGGAGATGCAGGGTATTTAGTGGATCTCTAAGAGCGCCGTCTGCAGTGGAATGCATTTGCGACCACGAAGCCCACACCAACCTCGTATCAAAACTTTTTCATTTGGTTGTCTGCTGCTTTTAATGAATATTTGTGAACATTTTTCAAACTGATATTTCAAACAATTCGAACTGACAACGCGATTTTTGTGTGCTTTTTTAAAAATCAGATTTACGCGTAAAGTGCTTTTCAACAGAGTGTTTCCGGTTCCGCGAGTATCTTGTGCAGAAGTCGAGTTACGCGCGCCGTGCTCAAGTTGTGAACTTCTCGGATTAACAAAAGGATATGACTTCGATTACGCGAACTCTATCACGCCAAGGCTGCGTCCAGCGGTCGAGAACGAATACTGCGGAGAGCGCAACTCGCGTCCTGTCTCATCGCGCTCGCCACGAAGAAAGGGAGCCGGTTGAGGAAGAGCGAGCGTGAAAGAGAGACACGGCAGCAGGAAGTGGCGGACCAACAAGTTGTTCTGCGATTTGCGCAAACTCGCACTTGGCCAGCAGCTCAGAGAGCGTCGCGGCACCACATTAAAGCAACCACGGTGAGGAAGACCCGCTCTCACGAGAGAGCGCAAATGAAATTGTAAGCGGAGGAATGCAGGCCGACACGGCGTCCGCACATGTTGCAGCCTCGTCCCTGAGACTCTCGCGGACTTGATTTCCCCTACACGTCGATGTCCTCCCTGCCCCTTGCTCGCAAGCAACGTTGCCTAGAGCACGCTTCTGGCAGCGACCACGGCATTCAGAGGGCAATCGTTAGGTAGCTGGCCGGCGAGTTTAACGCTGCCACGTACTTCCATGATCGTCTCTTAATTTTTCCCTACTACTTCGCGCCAATTTCTGCAATGCTGCGTCGGCGGGATGCAGGTTCAGAGTTTGGCCGCTTTCCCGTCAGTGCCAAAGGATTATCGTTGCCGAATCGCAGCCGTTGACCAGGTAGAAGAGTTCGCTAATCGTGGATCCGCCGATTAGCAAGGCTTGGTGCTCGGTACGGGCGTCCGTTTATGCTTTCTTCCCGGAGGTAGCAAATCCCCTAACAGGTGCTAGCGCGCTGAACTCGGATTAACTAGACGAGGCTGCTAAGCTCTTTCCTCTGTAAAGCACGGATACATGCATGCATAAACGCTAAATAAGTATTATTGTTGACAACTCCAACCTTAGATTCCGGTTACCCAGTAATCGCGCTTAACCTCCGTAATCAAATATTTAAGACCGCAGTTACAAATACAAAATTCAATCTCTTGATTTTAGTCCTCATTATTTCATGATCAAGTCGAAGGTAAAGAATCAAGGAGACAATTTTTATGTATTGTTTTTATGCATCGAAGATCATTAGAGATAATATAAAAGTAATTGGAATGTCATTATTTCTGCTATAATAGAATTCGTTTTATTAATGTAAAGTAGTCTGAGTTGGTATCTTTTTTGAGAGCGAATTAATTTCTTAGGATTAGCAATTTCTTCGTGTTCCGCACAACATTGAGAATCAGTCTGTTGTCTGAAGGAGAGGATAAAGAAAGGACAAATTTGTAAACTTGTCTTGATTTGGAATACCGGCGACTAGCAGGTACGCGATACCAGGAAGCACCGCATTCAACAGTCCCTCCCTGAAACTCGCCCTTGGAAGTGATTCGCTGTGAATGGGAAACCGATCCAGAATATTGACTTCGGATCTGATGCATGTGGGACCTCGCCCGCCACGCTGCCTGTTGCGCGCCGCTCGTAAATATGCCTGCCTGGGTGCAGCTAACCGCTGCAGCGAAGTGCTGTTCTGCCAGGTAATTTTGCCACGCGAAATTCTTCTCGTGAGGACACAGGACGCTTTCCACGAATTTAATTTGGTGCCTAACAGCGGGCTATGATATCCTGCAAAGCAATCTCAGGAGAAGAGCGGCTATACTACTCTGGAGTCTCCTAATAAGTTGGTTCTCAATGTAGTTTCTTCTAGTTTTTCTCATGGTCACAAAACATTTTCTTCGGAAAACCGGTGCTGAAACACTTTTCGCTTTTTGCTTAAGATTTATTTAAATTTGCGAAAGCCTTGACTGCTTTCTAAAGGGAAACTGGGGAAGCCCGAGCGCACATGTTGACTCAGCCCCCTTTTGTTCAATTTGTGGTACGTGTCACACCCCCGACGGTGGGCGTTTACATTTTGTGGCAGATTAGAGCCTGGAAATAGGGCATTTACACCGTTATACATACATATATATAGCTAAATTTGTTGCAATCCCTTTTTAAGCATAATATATATAATGCTGCACCACTGGAAATGCATTTCGTCGGAAATAACAACACCTTAATTGCAACTTATGTAACGTTCAATAATCTCTCTCTATATATAAATGAATGTTTGCTTGTTTGTTTGCTTGTTCTGTAAGCATTCCTATACCATTCATCCGAATGAGATGAAGCATTTTCTTTGCTTTTTCTAATTGCATTTCTAATCACACACACGTCACAAAGCATTATTTCGCTGTCAAATAAATTATGCCACGCAAACGAAAAGCGATTGCTCGATCTACACCTAAAGCAAAAACGCAAAAGGCATCACGAGCTTCAGAAACAGACGAGCAAAGGGAAGCAAGACTGGAAACCATTCGAGGATGCGCTGCTCGATCCAGACGAACACTGCACGCTGAATTAAATCTCGATGCATTCCATTACGATCCTAACTTTGATTACAGTCTTCATCCAAGTGTGGATATTGGGGAAATGGCTTAATTATGCGTGTATTGCAGTGCCCTCAAATCTAAGAATGAAGCACATGGTATGTGCTGCGCGGACGGAAAAGTTAAATTGCCAGAATTACATTCACGCTGGATACTGGTACTAAATATACAATCGCGAAATTGAAGACCATACAAGCGAAGTCGCGGGTAACAGCTAGTATAATATAAAATGTGTAAAATATATAGTTGGCACAGATTTGCCTACGAAAAGTGTCTCTCAGCGTCTGTAATATAGTAAGGAGTAAATTTGAAATACTAAGTTTGTACGTATTCTAATTTTAAACAATTCTCCCACAGAAATTTAGGTCATCGAGAGTGACAAATTTTTTTAAGGACTCCTTCTAATTGACGCCGCGACGCGTCTGCGTCAAATTTTATAAAAGACTTTTTGCCAGATAGCAACCGATAAAATTACCTCGAAATTCAGGCACATCTTACGGAAATTTTTGATGAAAGGCCAAGTGTAGGTTTTACGCTTCCTGCTTGCTATCACTTTGGGTAGTCAATTTGAAGTAAAACTCAGAGTCTTCACCATCGAAAAACGCGTGAAAATTTCCTGTTTGAAGGTGTTCTAAGATAGTTTCTTGATAAGTTAATATCAATTATATTAAACTAGCCTGACACAATTTTTTACATTATCTTTGTCGTCCGTACAGGATTACATTATCTTTTAGGACTCACTAACCGTCAATACAAGAAATATGACATGAAATCCGCTAATCGCATTTGCGAGATATAGGATTCCAAGCCAAGGAATATTTTAGCCATTTTGGTACTTTTAATTGGGTCAAAATATCGGAGGAACTTTTACATTTAAAATTGTTCTGGTTTGAGCAAAAATAAATTTAAACACGATAATGTTCAATCTTTCTCTTAATGTAGACGGAAGCTCATGCTAACAAAGGCTGCCTTAGTTTTAAGTCCTTTCGTAAGATTTTTTGTTAAAAGTGGGATATGACGCCAATATATAAGGATATGGAAATGGGCAAACTACAGCCAAAACGTATTCCAGTGGAGCTCGATGCTGGAGCTGTCTGATCAAGTAGGGATTAAGAGCTTCAAATCGGTTTTCTTCGAAAGCATTCCAGGACAGAGTCAAGGTGTTTAAAACGCACTCCTGTATTAGAATTTAAATGTAAGAGTTTTCGTTAAAATAAAGTAATACTAATTCTCCCTCAAGCATATAAAACCGAATCGGAATTTAACTTACCATTATCATTTAACGAGCGTTGTTAAAAAGAAGGAATTTTTTCTCCTATACAATATACTTGACGCTAAAAGCATATTTTTCTTTGTTTGTCGACGTTTGCTACACGACGTTTTAGGAGTCTGTCGCTGGAGGACGTTGTGGACTCTTTGGTAGGAGCAAAATAAAGCATCAGAATGCATATCTTAGCAATGGAGTGACCAATATTGATGCAGTCTCTGTTTAAGTAGTAGAGGTTTCAAAATTTCTCCACCGAATTGCCGCTCCACTTCTCTGGTAGCAGCAAAATGCTTAACTTTCCAACGGATCGCCCATTTTTTATGCGGAGCAAAGATTCAAAATTTCAACTGCAGAGAAATTACTGCGCTTTTGTGCGGAAATTTTAAGCAAACTCTAACAGTTATCCCGAGTGCAACAAGAGCATATGAAAGCATGCAAAGTCATCTTATTTGCGGAAGTAGGCAAAAATATTAAAATTGTATACAAACATGAAAGCGCATTTGCATGAAAGTCAACGTTACATTTTGCAAAAAACTTCTAAAACTGGGAAAATGTCAAATGGAAAGTAATGCACAAAGCGAACGTAATATTCAGCCGTAAAATAAACAAAATATAGGTATGTATTGTTTATTCTATGATTCAACACATTTAACTGAAAAATTAAAAGGAAACACAAAATTTCTTTCGGACCCTCTCAGCATTACCTTGACCATAACCACCACTGCCCTGAAAGCGCACTATCAACATCCAATTGTCACAAAAAGTTCCAGGAGATATGGCTGCTACAAATCCCTGAACGCGACGCTGGATGAAGATGAAGTAGTCCATATGTCCAGTGCATATATATATTCGTACATGACTTTTCACATCTTAGACGGAATAAGTTATGACGCGTCTGCTAAAAGTGCAATCCATCGACCAAAAATATGTAGCTGTTGAACGAAATGATTTTTTAAGCACGATTGTTTGTAACCCTTAACTGATTTCCCTTAAATGGAAAGAAAAATCCTTAAACAATATTCTCCTTAGATAATTTCCTCTTTAAATAATTTTTACAAAAGCCGAACTAATAAATGCGGCAACTGATGGAAACGAAGGCATGGTGTGAGGGACAGGGTAAAGAAGGCATGAGGTAGGACAGGACTTCTCCATGGAACGGAATATTAAGCACAAATGCCCTATACACACAGATACATGTCACATTTTGTCCCACTCCCACTCCACATGTCCACTCCGTAGGACCCCACAGCCCCAACACGCTTGAAGTGGACGCGAGGTGCGGCGAGTTGGTCGGACATGTTATTTGCTTAATTTTCTTCTGAACAGCAGAAGAAATTCGTTCACTACGCAAATGTTCGGCCGCAGCGACCATCGTTAGCTGGCGGACACTGTGCTCAGGTGGTTCGAGGGAATGGGCCAAGAGCCGCTCCGATTGCTCGGATTGCCGTGCTGAGCCAGGCGAGATGCGAACCGAAGGACTGAAATTCGTTACTTTTGCAAGCGGCGAAGAATCATGTTAGCCTTCACGACAGCCAGCGACCACTTTTGTGATAATTCAACTACTCGGAGGTGGATAATGACCTCTAACACGTATTGTAGGGTAACGAGGCCAACTGTGTCTTCTCGAAATTCGACTAGTTGGGCTTGTGGAATCAAAAACAGCATTCAGCACTCAGTTGATGATGGAGGCCAACGTTCAAGGTGTGACGTGGTTTGGTCCGGATAAAAAGTATATAATACTTCTGAATGCATGTATGATTGTTTGTTGGTTTATGACGAGTAAACTCCGGAACCGCTGCACCGACTTGGAAGCGGTTTTCGGCATTATGTGCTTTAATCCTGGAGGACCTGTGCACTTAAGAGCAAAATGCAGCATCAACTGCATATCTAAGTAATGGCGCGATTACTTATGATTCCACCGTTTATTGAATACATTTCCCAGACAACAATATTATTTGGCGTTACCGAAATCTGCCGCTGAATGGCGCTGTGCACCTTATGGCAGAAGCAAATACCATAAATTACAACAAAGTGGTCATACAGAATGCGGTTTCCACTTTATGTCATAAGAGATTTTCATAGCGAAGTCGACTATGGTTAGGGTTTCGAAAATTCGCCGCTTAGTGGACGATTGGTATGACCAGGGATTGGAATGCGGTTTCCGACATAAGTGGGGAATAAGTTGATGAGTAACATCAGCTATTTGACGTTTTGTGAATTCGCCTGGAGGGGTTTTCTGGTAGAAACAAGACTAGGATGATGTATAAAAAAGTTTTCCTATAAGATCGAACGAAAAGAAATAGCAATCTGAAATATTTGAAGACGTTTTTATTGCGGATTTGTGAAAGACAGATATTTTTCGTTCTTTTTAAGTTTGTATTTTCGCATGAAAATTCATAAAAGATGATGGCTTCTAATAAATAGCACAAAAAAATACACAAAAAAAGTATTGAAAATTGAAAACAGCGTATGTATAGCGCCAAATGGGATCGGGATCTGATTCTTTTCCAAGAAGCCAATTTCTTTGAGGTTTTTCGCTTTTAAATTGTGCAGCTTTTCCCAGATATGTTGCGCTAGTTCATCCAGTTTTAGTATGTAGATATTTAGTTACAAATGCTTACTTTCACCTACCTCTTAAAAATTCATAAGAAAATAAATGCCTTTTTGGAGAAAAGGCGTGGCAACAAGGGTATCCAATATGTAATATTGTGTGAGCAATCCTCTTCATACGTCACCAAGCAATTCAGGCCGGCTTAACTCAGAGAAGGCTTCGAAATTCATACCTAAGCGAGCTGTCAAAGGTAACGATGCGACCAGGTCGGCAAAACTGCCGCATTCATTGCTGTTACATTTGGCTGGTCTTACGGTATCTTCTGCGGCCAGCTTGAACCCGAGCATCCTTTCTGCTGGGGTTTCTTGGCTCGCCGGGGTGGGGGAGTCCGGATGAAGCTGGCTGGTTTTGTTTAGATGCCCAAAATGGCGAACCGCAACGAAAACGACGACGCAGAGCTTCAGAAACTATGCTGCCTTCAGACCGGTGCTGCGAAAGTTTCTGCAGATGTGGAGTGGGAAGGAGTCGACGGTGGACCGAGGTCCACGTGGCGTTGGACACCAGGAGCCGGCAGTGAGTGCATAAACTATTTGCGTCGCGGCGGCTGGCGGCGCCTTATTGAGATGAGAGAAAATCATTTATAAAGAGGGGAGGCGCGGACACCGACTCCGGATTGGGGGCCAAGAATGTCCAGCTCTGCTACGGCCTGACGACGGGCACTTTTCGTTAAGACTTGTAGGGGTCGCTTTGCAAGCGAGGATGTGGTATTCATTTGCTCATCTTTCTGAGCAGAAGGGTTGGCTCATCGCGAAAACATGTAGTGGAGTAGGAGCGAAGAGTGGTCAAAATGTGTGCCCACCTGTCCGAAAACCCTCACGTTTTGTTTGGAAACCTAATGACTCGACTTCCTCTTCATCTCTTTCCTGCAAAATATCGCTCAAGTTTGCGTGGTTTTGTATACAAGTAAGACAGCATTTTAAATGTAAAGAGAATTTTTACTAAACCCTTTTTCTTTAAATCGTCCACGAACACTCGTGAAAATATCGCAACACTACTGACGGAAAGTCAAGGTTGTCAGTAGTATTTCGCGATCCGAAGAAGCTTTCTTCTCTTTTGCGTGCAGAAATCCCTACTGGACATTCTACACAATTTTAAGGACCGTTTCTTTCTACTCAAACTTTCCTTCGTAATTTATGCATGCCATCGGAGGGGCCGATTTTACACTGTTGCCGGTGTCACCAACTCTGTCAAAACACATACACACATCTTTATTCCGTGTTCCTCTGGTTCTCGTAATTAAAGTCCATCTTAATGGTTTCTGCCTACAACGCAAACAACCGCATCAGCAGCAGCCTTTGAAATAAAATTGCTTCTGCTGCACTTGCGGATGCCGCCTCTTCTATCTCCGGACCCACTCCTTATGCTGCCGAGGCCGCTCCCACCGGCCGCCGCTACCGTGCCGCACACTTCCACAAATTTCGTCTGTGGTTATGCAATTATATAGTTTCATTGGCAAAGGACCGGGTCAACGTGCCGAGAAGCCTTCATGCTCGAGTTTGCATGCGTGTCCCGGGACCGGCCTGCGTGCTGGTGGCGTCTTATTGTTGCTTCGACACACAACTTCTTTGACGTTTTGTCGCAGTGGCTGCGTCCATCAGTTACCGTCTTAGCCGCTCAGAGCTACCGACCACCCGTCCACTGCGGCTGCATCCTGGCAGAGTAATGAAAGCCTCTGCACAGATGCGCTCACATATTTTGCAATCATATCGGTCGAAATTTTAAATGTATTCAGCTAAAAACAAACATTTTCTCTGCCATGTTGATGCAACTGGACGCAATTTTCATTTCCTTGACGCATTTATTCAATTTTGCTCAAGAAAACCAATGCAATTTCTGCCACATGCATTCGCATGCAGATGGTGTGTGTGTCTGCTTGCACGTACGATATGCATTTATCACACACACGGGTGCATTCTACACATACACACGTTCGTCTACGCACTGAACGATAACGTGAAACCTTCGAGAGGAAGTCGAACTTCTTAGGTAGATCGACGTAGAGACCAAAACTCTCTGTAGGAATTACTTACTCACGCACCTAGCAGTCTAGGTTTGCCAACCGCCAAAATCAAGCAGGACGTCATGCCTTCAGGTTCTCTTTAGGCTTGCAACAGAGACCTAAATACGCTAGCGTCCAAAAACGGATCCGTATTTTGGCATTAACTTCCAATGATGCAGCAACGAAAGTTATTACGACTTTCCGAAGTTAGTTGGTGAGTTTCCACGAGCTTTCCCAAAAATACTTGTCAATATTGAAAGTAGATCGTATCTGTGAAACATTCAATATTCTTACTATTAAATAGTAAGATCGCGTTTCTCTCATTTTCTTTGCATTCTAGATGTGACACTACCAAACTTGTTTGATGAAGGAATTTGCTTCCATGTTGAAAAGCGAAAATACACTTTCTGTCGCGTTCAGTCTCTCTCCGCCACAGCAAACGTTTTTGTTGGGCTTCAAAGCCATTGTAATATAAAATCAGCGGGCGAAGAATTATTAACTTTTTGTCTATATATAAAGAATATTATATTAGTCTGTAATAAAATTTGTCTGTATATACAATAAAGATATATACGTGTCCTGTCCCATAACAGGACACGTGCCTCTAAGCTAGAGTCCGATTATTTAAACAAGTGCCATATCTCACGCTTCTAACTCTACACTCAAATATCCTGTAAGCCATATCTTGCTAGCATTCTGAAGCATGTACTCGTACATCCTTCCATTTTCTAAGAAGTTAAAGTTGCAATTTGCTCGTTCGTCCTGTTTCAAGTTCTCTAATAAGGAAATATATATTCCTATTTTCCCAGACAGGTCTATCTTCGAGATATTTGGGTCTATTTGGCGCTTAAAAAGTCCATTTAATCCGGGCAGTTGAAAACAGGTTAGTGTTAGTTTGCAAAGTAATGCCATCGTCTTTCTAGCGGACCGTTTCGATGGCTCCGGCATCGGGGGCAGGACTGCCAGCACCACAGCAGGCTGCTCGACACACTCGACGGTCGCCACAATCCTCTGTTGGCTAGGCATGTCGAGGAAAGCACACATGGTGGATCGCAACAGTCCAGTGCGAGTGGAAATGAAATTGCATTTGAAGCAAAGATGGCCGCCGTCTCACAATACCGGAAGCACACACACGAAAGTATAGACGTGAGTGGTGAAGCGCGTCGAAGAAGAGCGGACGAAGAAGTTAACGAAGAATGCGTACGTCTCCTCGCCAATTCGTTTCATTACGGAGCTGAATTTGCATCACTTCAACAGCAGTTCGGTGCAAAGATGATGTAATTGCAGTGCGGTTCTTTCCTAGCACTACAGCCTCGTTGTCACAGCGTTGAATTGCATAGTTGATTGCAGCAGATTCATCTTAACGTTCATCTTTGGCAGTTATACTCATCCTTTATACGTTTATACTCTCGACTCTTATAAAGACTTCGTGACATCAAACAGTTCACCGTAATTCTCTTAGAGTTATCAATTTACAAATTTATCTACAGCAACAACGGTAAAGCCAGTGAACAATGTAAATCTTCTGCGTTTCTAATCACTTTCACACAGTAGAGTGATTGCGTCCCTACCAACACATGCAAAACTCAACACATAAGAACAAGACTGCCGAGTATTTGGTGGTTCTAATTTATTGTAGAATTTTTTCGTGTCTCCAAGGGTTTCTTTGCGTGTCCTAAGTTTTAAAATAGTTTTGTTAGAAAGAGAATCCTGATTAGCAACGCACTTTTTCTTATCCAATTGTTGATTTTACTAGGAATCCTCATATGAATGCTCGTGTAAATGTTTCCTGGGAAATCTACATTAAATTTGAGAAAACTACGAAATATTGTTTTGTTTTTTTATTGGAGAAGTTGTTAAAGCGAACAAAATGTTCTGTTGTTACGTTCCGCTGAAGATTTTACTCCCACACAGCAGGATTAGCGTCCACGGTCTGTCCCTAGAGTGGTTTCGTTGGGATTGCACCGTCGCTTCCGAAGCGGAATGTGAAACTTTCAAAATATTACAAAGTCTGCCATGCCTTTACAAACCAACATATATTTCGTTCTCCGAATATCAAGGCTGGGTTTCTAGGACTATATTTCCAGATCATTTAAGAAAATTTTTCCAATAATAGTAGTTTGGAGCAAATACTGACACAATTCCCAATTTGAAGATTCTCCTTCAATTTTATTCGAATCGACTAAATTTATATCCAGTTGTAAAATATCTTTACATTCAGAAAATTCGAACCCTTTCTGTAACAGCATTTCTTTAAATTCTCAAAATTTGATTAAGAGCTTCTATTCTTTTCGCAGAAATAATATTAATTTTTACGGAGCGTATGTGGTAATTCCAACCGGATAGATACACGAATTTGCTGAATTGCGATGCGTCAGAGCGTTGTAGTTAATTTAACAAAAAACTGCTTCAAATGGAAGAATATTTTACCAATTTGAAGAGAAAGGTATCCATTAAACAGCAGAACATTTCGTTAATATTAAGAAAAAAATGTGCTATCGTCATAAAATTTGTCAGCAATCTTCTGTCATCACATTCTTTTTGGGATTGAGAATGAGAGAAATCGGATCAGTTCCACACCTATTTTTTACAGTAAATAAATAAAATAAGTAAATAAGTACAGTAAATAAATAAAATAAAATAAAAATATAAATTCATTCTAGTTTAGAGCTGAATATCTCTAATATAGTGTAGATTTGAAGCTGAAATTTTATTCCCGAGTTTATAATCTCAGACGAAGACAGCCTCCAAAAAATGGACGTGGTCCCGTCAAATATCAAAGACAAAAAATATCGTTAGTTACCAAGCGTCGCAATGAATACTTTAAAAACACAAAGAAATTATTGTTAAATAAATGAATTTAATATGTATTTTGTATTTACATAAATACTTCATCGTACTAAATTTGTTTTGTTTTAATTCACACAAATCAAAGTTATATTTGGCTTGACAAATCCTTTCTCAAAGAATAATAACGGGTACAACATTAACTGCTTTCTTCAAGTTATGTCAAAATGACGCCTTTGCCATTTAACCAGACTGAGCAACGCGTGGCCGTGTACATCTAAAAAAAAATAAAAGTTTCATTATTAGAATTCGAATGTAATTTTATCCTGCCGGTGTAAGGTAGGCCGAAATTTAGACTCTTACTTATATATAATTTAACTAATATACATAATTTAACTAAATTTATAAAGTAAAATAAACAAGTAAAAGTGTTGTCTTCCAATGCCCATGCCCAGTTGGCAAACAGATTTGTAATGCCATCTTTTGTCAGACCAGAGTCTTAAAAACGATGCCTTAGAAAGCACTTAAAAGAGGTTATTATACTCTGAAATCCTTTATAACCGTTAAGGTGGGTGAGCCACACACTTTTGAGGAAATGGTGGATGACATATAAATGTGAGTAACACGTCTATTTTCATACACAGTGTTACAGTTTATAACTGCTCAGATATAAATGTCCTTTTCTTACTATACGAATACATTAAGTATCAACTTTTGGATTAGTACTTATAACATTAATTTTTAACATATTTTAAAAAGAGGTGCATTTATAGTAGGTAAAAACAGTAGGCGTGACAAAATCTAAACTGCTCTACATAACAAAGAATATTTGTGTCAGATTTTACAGCGGCATCACCTGTCGTCCTCCCGTAATCGGCATCAACAGACGGGCAGGGCTAAGTCGCCTGAAGAGGTGACGCTGAGCAAGACCACAACTTTCCTATATCTATCGTGCCTCCTACCCAGCGTTAGAAACGGAGGAACAAAGCGAATACCCTCTTTCTTCGGGTGTGGGGTATAAAAAAATTCCAAACAACGAGTGTGGCTTCTTGTGTAAAACACGCAGTGTAGCTTTTTGTGTAGTAGGTGTCTATTAGTTACAAACAACTGCTATAGCTCTAAGGTTATTTTAAAACATGAAAGCAATACACTAGTAGTAGTGTTACTTCACAGAGGTAAAAATCTTTCCGAAGCAACTGCGAAACTGCTTACGGGAAACATAAAAATAATACTTAATGCGAAAAGATTAGGATTGAATTTCTATTAAGTGTGGCCAAATCTCGATTCACCGTTGCAATACAAAATCGTCCGTTATCACACAATTACCTCTCAGCGCCACTGAGACATTCGATATATTCTTCCGTAACTACTGCGCTCAACATTTTAAGGCGTACGGTACACATGGTTTGCACCTCGGCTCAAAGTGTGAGAAGTCCTTCTGGTTCTTTTCGTCCTTGCTACAAACATTTTTACAGGACATTCAGGAATTTAATATAAAGTGCGGGATTTTTTATGATTTTACGCTTAATTTAGTTGTCAACGTTTTTTTAATTTTTAAAAATTAATTGATATTTTTTCAAATGCAATTCAAATTGTCTTTAAGTTTGATAGAGATTCAGCCTAAGCAAGGATATATTTTTCAACTTGGAAGCTGAACCTTGAGTTGAGCCAAGTTTCACTGGACCATTTAACAGTTACTGTTTCATCTCTCTCAGTTTGGAGTTTTCTTCGAAGAAAATTGAGCACTCGAGTTTTAGGAACCATAAATTATTTACCACATTTAACCAGTGGTCATCTTTCGCGAGCTTTGGTTAAGAAATTGACGTAATGACAGTTTTCTTAAATAAAAATACCCAGCCAGATATATTAGAATTTAGCTGAAGATAAATCGCTTCAAAAACATTTTATAAAGAGTCCAACTTTTTATTGCAATCCTAATTTTTATTATATTGAGATATGCCGAATTTACCAAATTTATAGTTTAAAAAATGTATAGTTACCAAAGGTGGGCGTATATAGACAAAGGCCACGTATCCTTTCCAATAATAAAGTTGTAAAATGTATGGTCGGAATGAGATGTAGGGACTAAATTTGGCAGTTAGGCGTTATGTATTCGTATTGAATACTGCGCTGAAATGAAGGTGTTCCCAAAAACCTAATGTGCTGACAATAAACGAAAGTAGGAGTAGTAGGAAGTAGAAATAAAATAGGGGTTCTAGTTAGGAAGTGTAACTAAAAAACAGCGCTATAACTAAAAACCCAACCTAGTTGAGGAAAAGTGAGTACGGGATTATAATCAGTCACCATTTGTCACCAATTGTCGACCAGTGTATTCAAATCCTCTCTGTATTACATTGATATCCTTGTACTATATTTTACTTTCATTGTTTTCGAAGTGGCGAAGAGTGCTAAAGGGAATTCAGAAATATAAGTGTTTGGTTACGCATCCATTACGAAACACTGCAAAGTGTTCCTCCTTCCTTTTGCCTGTGCATTCACTCAGCCATAAAAATTTTCGAAATGTAAGACTTTGTATATATACGAGTTTACCAAAATCTTATATAAAAGTCCTATGGTATAAATATTTACCACAAAACTTAAGAAACTACTGCAAACAAACTTGTTAGCAAAAAAATTCTTGTAACGCTTGCAAGTTTGCCTATTGGAAGGCTTAAAAGAGTCGAAGTCTCAATTACTCAAAAGTAATCTGAGAGAGCCTATTAGAATCCTTTTTTATGAAGAATTGCTCACCAACCTTTGCACTCTAGATGTCCACAGGATTGTCGCACAGGAGCGACAACGACGCAAAAGAATGTAACAGCAGCCACTTCTACTTTCAAAATGCTCAGCTTCGGCGATACAGAGAACTTTGTTGGTTTGCAATAATGTTTATTTCAGTGTATGATTCTGCCTCGCTTAATACTCGTATTTCGATAATAGTTTTAAATCAATCATAAAATGTAATGTTCTTAAGTTCCGTAACCTACTCGCTTAGGCTAGATACAGTTTACTTTGTTACATTTACGTTTATCATAGTTATAATTACTGATGAAATACTACTTGACCATAAAATACCGCTTAAAATGTACACTGCTTTCAAATTGTCCATCGATTGCGTCTAAGTCCGCACAGTGCTCTGCCACGTACGTGATCGTAGAGCTACGACTGATTCAAATAAAAAACTGTTGCTCTTAGCTAATGACTACTCTTACGCCGTAATTACAAACTGGTTGATTGAATTGAATACATACACTAATCAATTTGGGGAGGGTCCAGGTGTGTCTCGTTCGTCTATTGGTGGAGTCGCGTCTTGAATGTCGGGTCTCGCTTTAAGTCTATGAAATCACGTGGTGGTATAGGATACGAAGAGAGTTCCATGTGGTTGTCTAGATTTTAATTTACAATTTACACAAGTGCGCCGAGTTTAACATACCCTTTCGGGTAACAAGAGCACGTGCTCGGAGCGTCAGTACTCAGTCAGGAAGGCGGGGCCCGCCGATTAAACAAGGTTTCCTAGTTTATGTTTAAAGGTGTCTTGCATCCACGAATATGTCGGAGCGCGCCTCCTTTCAGCAGTTTTCACAAAGCTGCTCCATATCTGCTCACTCAAACTGATCATCGCGAAAGGGAAGAAGCACTTCTAGTTACCGAAAATCAAGTAGCATACCAACCAAGCTATGTATAGCAATGAAAATCAAAAGTAATACAACAATTGTTAGTAACTTATAGATAATGATCCCATCTGGCCGATGCAGCGTCCCTCTTCGTCGTACGTGGCCAGCGTCAGGCGCGACAGCTTGTTACACAGGACTCCGTTTCCGTTGTTTTGAATGGGGTTTGGTTCTACGAGTAGAAGGCGAGCAGAATGTAGTGGGGCGTTGGCGCCGAAGAAGCACACCGCTTTACTTATTTAAGCGAAAGCCTTACCATCATGAAATTGTTCCGGGGAACTTCCGTCCTCTCCTTCCTTGCGTCTTCTCATTTGTTCGGCGAAATGGGCAATTAAGGCATCCATCATAGCAGCTTGCTTGGAGAAGACTTGCATCAGTTTGGATACCTGAATACCATTTTCCACAGCATCGAACTGGAAGAGCCGAATTAGCAGAATAATAAAATTACTCATTTCTGAAATGTACTACTATATTAAAAATGCAAAACGAACTGATTACTTCACAAATCACTACTTCACAAAAAAAATCCAAAGAATAAAATTTTAGTTTTACTTCTACTCGTAGTTCTCATATAAAGTCATGATTTTTGGAATTTAACCTTTACTGGAACAGGGTAGAAACGATGGGTGCCCACTTACGCGAGAGATTATTCTACAATTACTGGAGACTTTATTTTAAGTTATTACTTATTTATATTATATTGGCTTCCTGGAAAGAAATCGCATCTCAATCCCATTTAGCTCTTTATATGCTTTCATTTTTATTTCAAGACTCTTGTTATATTTATATTATTTTGTGTTACTTTGTATACAGCGCCATCCGGCGGCAGATTTCGGAAACAACAAATAATATTGGTGTCTCTAGGAATTTGTTCAATTTTGTTGCTGCAGAAGGAACGTCCTTCAGCGCCAAATTTTCAAAACGTCCTATAACCTATGTCACTCTAGATACAATACGACATAATGCCGAAAATCGCATACAAATCCGTTCCGGAGCTTACTCATTATAAACAAACATACATTCAGCTTTATTACATATAGTAGATAGATAAACCACCTAAATTTAGCAGATTTATTTTATTAAACCTCTTAGCTACTCTGTTATTAATTTAATAACATAATTGAAATTATCGAAGGCTGTTTGTTAGTCGGCTCATAAAATTAATTTCATAAATTCCTTACGTAATTCATGAACAGTCCTTTAAATGTAATTCATGATGTATGGAATAAAGCCAAAGACACTTCTAGTCCCTATTTTAATATTAAAGCCCGAGGGAAACATATGGGATTTTTTATTTACGGAACAAAAGAAATTTCTACCAAATTTGCTGAGAGTTTTTAGAAAAGGATAAGTGGTATACTTTTCTAGATCTACAACCTCTCCTTCCCGATGCTATTCTCTTCGGGTGTATATATTTTATTCTTAGGATTGCCAATTCACCCGTCTCCTCACCTGAATAAATATGCAAGTGTGGCATTCGGGATCGTCGGTTGCGCTGGGCTTAGCAAAGTCCCACGACAAGTCTTCATATCTGAGTCCAAGCAGCAGTGTCTGGGAATGTGAGCAATGTATCAGAAGATATATCTTGCCAGAAATGTTGGGGCAGAATAACTTACGCATTCCACAGGGTGGATGATGAAAACACCGCGTTCGTTTATTGCGATTATTACGGGAACGTCTTTGTGGTTAACTAGGCTCATGAGACCACGTATTGGTTGCTCCACTTGGCCGTGAAAAAATGCAGCACTAGAAAATTTAAAAACTCGGTAAAAATCCTTTACAAGTAGAAACAACTTAGGAATAACAGGCATCCAGAAATTTGTCACACCAAGAATGTCACCAACAGAAGTGTTCGGTTCGTCTTCAGTAAAAGAAAACCGTAATTTTAAGGGAAAGCTTCGAATTACTCGTAGCTCTGATTTATTATTCTTCAAAGCTTCGATTCCTGTCGTTTGCGCTTAGGTATTGTATGGCTTCCTATCGCTCTCTTCGAAGTTTATATGCATCCAAGGATTTATCCAAACTCCAGTGTAATCCTCTAATGCATACAAGCCTTCAGAAGAGCGGTAGGAACCCATAATCCCCAAAAAGCAGCCAAAGAAGAACAATTAGAGAGCATAACATTTTTTGAAGATGACAAATCCTCAAAGATTTGGAAATCGAGTCCAAGTTTCAAACCCAGAAATACAATTCATTAATATCTTTAAAGTTTGTGGCGAATATCCAAATTTTTGAAACTTCACAGTTGAAATACTCAGAAGAAAATTATTAGACCCAGCTATAACCTCAGAAAAAATTCTGAGAAAGCTTCTCGATGTGCGTCTTCCACTCACCCGTAGAAAGGGAGCGCCCAGCAGAATTCCAAATACTTCCTCATAAGCTTCCGTGTTGTCGCTGTCTGTGGCACCCGCTTGTACTGTTCAAGAAGCTTCACCTCCGCAGAGTTCTTGCGACTCACTGGCAGCCAGGACCAACTGGAGTTTTTGGCGACGTGTTGAGGCAAGAACCGCAACTGATTCTCCCTGTGCAAAGTTAGGGCAGCAGTTAAAAATACAGCTATGATCAACATTCTGAAATCGGTGAGGAGCATTACCTGAAGAAGCTGGTGGAATGTGTGTGCGGGTTGTACGGGCCTAGTTCGATTCGCGCCTGGATTCCTCCCAGCATCATTGAGTGCACTGGCTCCATAACGTACCGACCGGACAAAACATTGCTTTTGGCCTCCTCGTAAAGCAGCTCCAAAATCCTGTGATCTCTGAAAGAATTGCAATGGGGTTGGTTAATTCCACTCGCGCCTTCTTAAAGTCACTTGTATACTTGATTTTTTCCTCGTCCCGTTTCGAGAAGAACACGTTGCGTTTGAGCATTATCATCGGCTCGTCGAACGTCTTCTCTACTGGGCTTGCGTGGCTGAACTTCGCCAGCAGGTTCGGCCACGCCACTCGGACCACATAGGGCCGGTGGTGGGACTTCAGCTGAATCTCTAAGAGGGCACTGGTCATCCACAAGCCGAAAATACTCTGCGCCAGTAATTTGTTCGCTATTCCCAGTTCCTCACATCCCAGAGCAGCGGCCAGCATCACCTGCGAAGGACACTGGGCTGTTCCCTCGATTTCCATATGCACAGCGATGCGCGACATTAGGTACACGCATGTGGGTATCACCTGAGAGTTAGGGAGAAGAGATGTGAATTCAGAGGTGTTCGGGTATGCATTTCTGATTGATATGGCCCGCAAAGCTATAAAAGCTAGGTTTTGAGCGTACCGATGGGACCTGATTTATTTTCACCCTGAAACTCACATTTTGTAGAGGCCGGGGGATCGACGCTTTCCCGCCACTGGCATAGCTGGCGCTTGATGTTGAGGTGGTTGCGTTGTTGTTGTAGTTGCTGCCTGATATTCCAGGTGCCCCAGACTGTAGAATTTCAGATGGGCTTCCGTATTGCTGCTGGTGTGACGCAAAGGTAGGATTTGTACTTAGACCTGCAAGTAAAGCAGCACATTAAACCCATCATGGAATACGTAAGATAAAAAAGCTGCCTTATTTGATCGAACGTTCAAATGAAAAAACAGGTGCCACCAGTCCAATTTTATATTGTAAACGTACACCTCTTCAAACGAAGGACAGACTTGACCAAGACAGCTTTTGCCAGCCAGCAGATCAAAACCAGTGCGTTGCCTTCTGGTCCGTCGAGTCTGTCCTACTTGAGCTGAGCTTGGAAGCAATAGATTTTCCACTGCACTAATTGCAAAACCAAGAGACAAGCCCATCTATAGAAGAGACCAATACTGCCGAATTACATAGTCCATACACAGACCTATTTTTCTACCCTCCACTCGAAGGGAGAGGGCCTTTTCTTCCCTTTGTAACGCGGAGAAGAGATACCGCGATGAAATTTGGCACAAATATTTTTAGTTATGTACAGTAGATGGCGATTGAAAGTGGACTAAGATCTCATAAACCGTGTGACACATTGAGGCATAATTCTATTCCGGAACATATATAGCGCTATTACTAAAAGTTTGCAGAAAATGGGCGTGGTCGGCCCACTTATACAAAAGATGTCAATATCTCACAAATGATATAAGATATTAAGACGTAATTTTTCATGAAATATCTGGAGGAATTACCAATCTGTTTGCGAAAAATAGCCATGACCTGCGCACTCATAGAAAAGTTGTGAATATCTCATAAGCGGTGCAAAATATTAATACGTGATTTTATCCTGGAGTATCTAGAGACATTACCAAAATGTTTACCAAAAAATGAGCGTAACCTACCTACTTATACAAAAGTTGTCAACTGGCAAAATTACTATTTTTTATCTACTTGGGTGTAGGGTATTTAGGCTTCGGCCTGGCCGAAGACAACACTTTCACTTGTTTTTATTTAGCAATTAGAAGGAGTTATAAACATATGACATCAATTTAAAGACACAGATCGTGTAATCTTCTCCGTGATTCTGAAAACTGTTGTTAACGAAACTGTACCAGAAATGCCGTCATGGTATATTATTTCCAAAAGGGCAAAACTTTGTGCCAAGGGAAGCACAAAGCCATTTTCAACTCCATCCTTCCCTACGAAACAAAGATTATTTCCGCTAAGTTCATACAGAAATCTATATTCGCTATCAGAAAGGTGGACAGACATAAAAACGGCCGGCCGGGCAGAACTCGTAATATATACATACATATATGTACGCACTTTTCTATATTTTCTCGTACAGAAGTCACAACTTTCATTGATGTATCAAAGAGTTGGAGAATATCGCAGAGAGTTCAATTCGTTAGCAGACGGAGATTGAAAAACTGTCCTCTACAGACCGCACCCTGATCTAAGGCGAGGTGCGCCTCACACCAAAAGAATCAGTTTAAGAATTTATTCTACACCCGCCTCGACCCTCCCCCAGCCCCGACCCATTCTTGTAGATATTTATAAAATAAACATCCAAATTGTAACAACATCACCCCCCCTCGTCCACCCTTCTTCTAAACATCAATCAGAGGAGAGGCCAGAAGAGATTCAGAGCGATTAGGGTGGGGATAGTCTGCTATAGCCGGATGAATCACTTACCAGGTGAGCTTCTCAGACCTCCAGCTAGGCTAACTCCGCCATCCGCCAAGGCGCGGTTGCTCAGTGTGCCAACTGCGGTGCTGTTGGCTCCGGCCAAATTGTCACCCAAGCCAAGGCCACTTCCAACCATCATGCAGGAATTGCTGTCGCCGATAGTCGGCGATGCAGTCGTCGCTGCTACTGTCAAGCAATCAGCCTCATTTCGCATGGCGCTCATAACACTGGACACACTAGATGACGAGGCGAACGTGTTGCCCGCTGCTGTCTGGATCTGCGCCGTGGTAACCACGCGGTGCACCGTGTATAAAACAGGCGCGGGTTGTGCGGTCGCAGCACTAACAGGCGTTGCGGGCAGCCCCTGATCGCAGCCTAGTAAGCCACTGTGCTGGGTCTGCGTCGCAGCCACGACCCGGCTATTGCCCAGCACCATGTTGTAATTCAGAACTTCATCCACACAGTTTGCTACGTCGCTGCTTGCGCCCGAGCTAACTGACTGGTGCTGATGTTGATGCGAATGGTTGTGGAGATGCTGCACCTGGTGGTGATGGTGGTGATGCAAATGTTGCGACTGCGGAGGCTGCTGCGGCGGCTGAATTTGATGCGGATGGGGAGGTGGATGTTGGTTTGTTTGATGCTGCTGTTGGTGCTGGTGCTGGTGCTGGTGTTGGTGTTGGTGTTGGTGTTGATGCTGATGTTGATGCTGGTGTTGATGTTGGTGTTGATGCTGATGTTGATGCTGGTGTTGGTGTTGATGTTGGTGCTGATGTTGATGCTGGATCTGAAACGACGGCGACGGCGACTCCGAGTTCAAGCGGCCACCGCCGCTGACGGAGTAGTAATCCTCGCGACATCTGTAGTCTGTGTTGCTGTAATATAAGCGCGACCTGCAACAGAAACGCAAAAACAACAAGTGAGTGGCGGCCGCCAGAGCGGGCAGCAAAAAATTGGCTCCACATCCGCTCGCAGCTACTCCTGCAACGCTGCTGGAAGTGGCAGTAGCGTGCGTGACACCTTCTAACGGTTTCATAAGCAAGTTCAGCTACAAGCTGCTACCCAGCGCTTTGAATCCTCACGCGGAGGAATGAATAATTTCGTCGCACTTGTTACCATGCAAGCTTAAGGTGGGTAGAAATCGCCCGTCGTGGCTTGTACGAACTCTACGTCCGTTTTTGCGCGCGTGTGTGCGTGTGGGGCGCAAGCAGTTCTTCAGCACCCCTCAGCAGTTAACAGTGACACCGCACGAACTGCGGGCGCTTTGCTTGGTGCTTCGAATACACGGAATACAGTTTTCGTGACACCAGCAAGTAGTTGAGCACAGGCAGCATCACTGCGCGAATATCTGTGAATCGACCTAGAAACCTACTAACCGATTCAACCCCTTCGCCCAAGAGCCGGCACAAAACGTGGTGGCGAACGGGCGGCATTTCAAGGAATGCCTTTTAGCATGCTATGATAAAATGTGTGCCGGTAAAATGTATGTGAACGCAGGTTATTTACTCCTGAAGGAACTAAAATGGACAGTTAGCAGCGCGGGAGTCCTGTCCACAATTCGGTTCATAAGAAAACGCGGGCCTCGTTACGCGACGGATTCGGCCATTAGGACGTCTGAAGCGGCAGAACAAACATCTGCACCAAAATCCCAATTTGGACCGCTACACCCCACTAAGTCGTGTGCTGGTAATTTGTGTCTCATACTTACTGGTACTCCTGTGATGGTATCTTGCGGCGGTGGTACTGAAGCGTACCCACTGGAAGAGGCATGACGTTTATGTAGTTGCCGGCACCGATCGAACCACTGTTGCTGCTTCCAACTGCATACCCTGACGCTGTGTTGGTCCCCCGGTGATTGAGCTGCGAATTATTGACGTTGCCATTTTTCGCCAGCAGATCCCTACACCCGCCACTCGCGGCGCCGCCGACATACTCCTGCGGCGAGCCCCCCAGGCCCATGCTCGTGGAAGCCGCCGACGAGATGGACGACTGCGAAGCCGTCGACTGGCTGCTGGCATTGCGACAGTAGAATTTACCCGTATCCATGCTTATTGTGCGTGCACCCAGCCACCTCTGCCTTAGGCCGTTGCGTGGGCGTCAACAACGCTCCAGCCGCCTCGCCACGCGGCAACAGTTGAAGTGCATCACGAAAGCACGGCTTGAGCGGACTCCACCGGGCCCTATAAAATGCTGTGCACCGTAGCGTAATAAATTTAGATCTGGAAACTTCTTCTTTTCGGTCCACTGTTCTCTCCCTCGTTAGGATTCTAAGCTACTGAAGACTGCTAGGATTTTCTTAGCAACTTGGCTCCTCCCCGATTTGCTTTTGCCGGCTATAAGACAAAGAGACCGAGATCGCAGTTAGCTTAAGATTAACCGATATTAAGCCAAGCTAAAGAGTTCAAAGGGGGTATTTCTTGTTTCAAGGGGCGAAAATGGACAGAATGTGTAGGAATGGGACATGATATATTCTTCATACTCTAAGTACATGATGGTCACAAATACACAGTAGACTTCCGAAGCTACTCAATCCACTGATCCCGGGGAAATCAGCTCAACAGGTGATTCTACCACTCGGCGGCAGAGCTAAACTGGTGGTGGAGAAGCAAAGTGCTTCCAGGGCAGAAAGCCGTAAAAAGTTAAAAATTTCGTATTTGAAACTTTCTCCCTTTATTTATTTATACGTCTCGTATCAGAGATTCTTAGACAAATTTTTTTAAAGGAATTTCATACGGTAATCCACACAACCTTTCATGAACAAGGTGTGTTCTTGATTTGACTGACAAAGTACTCGACACTTTGCACTTGTCACAATTCTCGCCTGTCAAATGCATTCACGCCGCAGTAAGAAAATTGTATGCCCCTCGTGTAATTATTATTTATTTCAAAGTGGTCAAACCAAGGTGTCCGTGAAACTGCAGCTCGCGATCAAGTGGGCTGGACTCGCGAACAGGTGGTCTGCAAACATGCCTAAGACTGTAGGTTTCTATACCGCTAGCAACAACGCACGAAGCACTGAAATCAATTTGTTAAGTACGCAATTGCACTCATCTGTAGGCTTTCATATTTATACATTTAAAATTTACTCTGTTACTCCATATTCTAGAACCTTACGTATTTTCTCTATAACTGGATTTTCAAAACATACGTATGTTTGTGAATTTATGCAACTTGAAAGCGAGTTAATTAATAGCTATGATAGTTAATATATTTTATTATGCTAGATTATCTTTGCTAAGCATATTAAGAGTACTACAGAATAGTTCAATGCAAGACATGTAGAAGTAATTAAAAATACTTGAAAACTCCCTCATTTCCTTCTTAAACACCAAGAAAGTAGGCAAAGACCCATAAGCTTCCTTAACCCTTCTATGGCGAGAAGTGATTCTACGCCCATTATTTGCCGGAATATAATGCAGGGAGCTTTCAAATAGCATTAACTTTAACTCTGACTTTTTCTGTTGCCATGCCCTCGTACACTGTGCGACGTCCGCTTTGAAGACTACACTGAACCAAAAAAGGACGTCATATTGAAGAAGAAAAGGTAGTCATTTCCCAGACTGTAACTGCAGTTGTCAACATGAAAATATTTGCGCATAAAAACTCTGCCTTATTGGATTGATGCAGATCGTTTTTGGAATTGAAAACTTCGTTATCATTACGACTTCGCCCCTACTTCCACATATGGTAAAGATTTCAATTGGAAATAATTAATCTTTGTGTTATGTAGCTTGAACACAGCAAGGGTGACAGGCTGCGAGCTTCAGTATGAAACACTAGTTCCCACATTTTTACAGAATTGAATTTACTGGTAGCAACACAACGCATTGAGGACATGGCATCAATGGACGATGTCGCCAGATTACACCACCACATTTCTACTATTCTACTGAGAAGCAACAACTCTCTATTTACCAGATCTCTTTATTTTCCAACGGTTGTTAGCGGAAGCATTATCCAAGAGGTTTGCTATAAAAATAGCATTTATATGAATTGCAATATGCAAATTGGGTAAATATAGTGAAGAAACTGTGGTTCTACTCTGTCGGACGGTTTATTGCAATGAGTATAGAAAAAACTCTTCATGCCAGTCTTCGTATGTTCAACGCTTTTGAAATTGTATAAAGACGTCAATACCGACACATTTGATCGTCAAAATTTTCTGACGAAAACCAGCGTCTACCAATTTGGCGATCTAAATCCTTTACATGAAACGGCTTTTCTGTGCAAATGTTTTTATCAAGTTTATAACTAGAAAGCTAAAATAGAGCTTTAGAATTAGAAAGCTAGAATATATAGAAAACTAAAATAGATAGATTTGAAAACCTACTTTAGATTTCTTTAGGTTGTTAGAGTAATACGTACCAAAAATACGTTCTCTGTTCATCACGCAAAAATTAACCGAAAATTTTAGAAAAATTTATATCAAAGATGTAAGTAAACTAATAGTTGATAAGTGGACGAAAAAAGCGAATGCTTGTAATTAGCTGTTGCTATTCTCCCAATTAGCTTTTTCTATTTGAAAATCTCAAAATTATTTGCAATTTACTTCTTGCTCTCCAACAGAAAGCTTGAGATGCACGCACACAAACTAAACTAAAGCACTCTATTAGTGTTGGTGTGCATATGGTTGTCACAGCTCCATAGCGGTGGCAGTATGTAAGTCAGAAAAGAAGAAAGAGACAACGGAGCAGGAGGTTAGGAATATAGGCCTCGAGCAGGATGGGTGGGCGGAAGATGCGAGTGTTGGGAAACTTATTCTCGGCAAAACACTTTCCCAAGCAGCGGATCACAGGAAACGATTATTACCAGAGTCAGAATGAACGATGCTTGCAGTCGACTGGGCTAAACGGCGTTATCCTTTACCTAATCCTTGACATGAATTGCATGCGATGCGTGAACCCACTCACGAGCAGTACACACATACGTATGTACCTAAAATCGAAGTGGACAGGCACAGGCTTCCTGATTCACCTTTATGCTTCTCATTGTCCTTCCCGTGAAGCTACGTGTTTGCGGAACGAAACCATGTTCAAGATTCAAGCGAATCTGTCACTTCACAGCGAGGACTTGCTCTCAAGATGATCCGATCAATATATGCATACCTAGACACCTCCCCTCACTGGGTGGGACTGGCAGCACGCTAGGTCCGCAAGCACCAAGCCTGCACCGCGGCGCCACGGGCATTCGCCAAGCACTGACTTTAGCAAATCTCGCTGCACGCCCTTTTTAAACCACAAGGACACCATTTCATCATATCCACCTCGAAAACTAAAAACGCTTCGCGGAGCTGAGCCACCCGTCACCAACGTCTTTTGAGCGATTTTTTCACGAACGGAAGCAGCGTGTGGTGCGCCACTTGCAAGCTCTACTTCCTCCGAACGATGCCTCTTTTGACCGGACACACTGTTTCAGTCATTTTTGGCCACTCCGAGTCGATATGTTTAAAAAATAAGCCTTAAACTGCCTCAGATAAAGTCCTGGCTTTTTCCTTTCGTTTTTCACACAGCCTCGGCGAGGACGAAGGCGACACGAACTTTCAGTATTCAGTTGTCAAAACAGGCAGAAGGCAGCCATTTACATTTCCTCATACAGCTTGCAAAATAACACACACAGCTTCATCTGGTGTGTACACACACGTGCCAACACACATACGGGACGACGTTTCGAGAGCGGAGCTCTCTCCAAATTCCGCAGTACGCATGTGTTCGGAAGAGGTTTGGTGCACATGTGATACCGAATCCTTCATCGACGGACTAGGTCCTGACATCGAAAGCAGGATGACGTGCTCGGAACTCAGAGCTGTTCACTTTTACGCCACAAAAACCATTTAGTCCCAAAATGCTTAGAAGAGAAAAAAGCCGAAACGCCGAACTGTGGATTTTGATTACCTCGAGATATTGCCACGCCACGGGCGCTATGTGTCTCTGTTTTAACGGATTCCTGACCTGATAATTTACTAATCAATATTTGAAAATTGGTTGTAAGTTGTAGATTTCTCTGTAAACTTTGTGTGTAGATCACACAAACTTATTGTAGATTGAAACAAGTAATCGCATGAATGATATTGGAACTTATACAGTGGTGGATTTCGTACAGTGTGAAAGTGTTTAGGAACTTGAAAAAATAACTTAACAGAAGTGCAGTTAATGGCTGGAATGCGACACATTTATACGTATTAAAAATTGATGTGTTTGCATTACATAACGACCAAAACATTTACAATAACGGACTTCTGTCGTTCGGATCATAGCTTCAACCTGAAATTTAAAATTGCTCAGTTATAACTCCGAATTTTACCAGTGTTCGGAGACGTATTTTTTCGAGTAACGTTACGCTTTACCGCTGACGAAATATATAAAAATTAACGTTACTTGTAAAAATATATATATTTTTTCGGTATTTGGCTACAAGGAAATTTTTTGCAGTATTTAGGGAAGAAATTCTTTCGTAATGTAGATACCGTTACAAAATTTGTCCGCAATATTTACACTTACGTGGCAACGCTTTAACGGCGCTACAAAAAAAGCTGATTGAAAAAAATTGTACAGAAATTGTTTTGCCGTCGTTGCACCACAAAGAGTTTGTAAATTATGCCGAATCGGGTTTAAAATTTCCCAATTTTTATATATCTGAGGGTACGGGAAAACCTTTGAATGCCTAAGGCCTACTGTAATCTCCATATTATTGTGAAGTCCTTTTCTATATCCTCTTTAATCTTTTGTTTGATTAACTACTTATTTAACCATTGACAAGGGCCAGGTCCCACAAATCGTGTTGACGCCAGCTCTGTAACTATCTGATCCGTCTTTTTATTCTCTGCATAACCTTCATGATCTGCCACCCAGACCAGAGATACTCTGTTCTCGTTGGCAGTGTAAAATTGACTCTGTTGCAGTGTAAAATTGACTTTGATTTGAAAGTGAACCCATTTAGGGCTTTTAGAACTGGTTGGCTATATAAAGATATGCATATTTTTGTCTCATTAGCCTTCCTCTTCGATGTAATTTCCGCGACTGACGCAAATGCAATTAGTTCGTCTTGAAAAATTATGATATCTCTGTGTAGGGGAATGTGTTTTCTCTTGGAAACCTTAGGCCTATAATACCAGTCCCCAACCCCACATTCCATATTTGAGCTATCAGTGTACCACTTCTGTGCATCACTATTTATCCATTTCCAATAGTTTATTTGCCATTCCTCTCTCGTAGGAAGTGTCACATTATAATTCCTTGTAAAGTCTACCACCGGTGTCATTTGGTTGCTGTAAACCAGCATATCCTTCACTTCGTCAAACTTTCTCAAAATTTCCGAATGTTCAGGCCCATTGCTTGAATGGAAGCCTGTTCCAGGACCTTTAGGTGTGAGAGTGCTACATTTAATGTTACCTCCATCCTCAGGGTAGGTGTAGTTCTACTTGCACCTGTTATAAACAGGTATGCTTGCGTTTGAATTGAGGTAAGTTTGTCCCTATACGTGACCTTCTTGGTGCAGTTCCTCCAGATCACTGAACTGTAGAGTATTGAGGGTCTGACCATTTGATTATAAATCCAATGTGCTCAACGATATTTTAAAAAATATTGTTTCAAAATAGCTTAACCGATCTGAAAGCTTGGCAAAGTCTCCACAAGAGAGAATCGAAGGCATTTGTACTCTTCAACTCATTTAGTTTGGTCGACACGCATTACTTTTTCTTCTTTCACTTGTCGACAGCACAATTAACAAGTAACATAAAATCGAGAAAGCTGACAGACACCGAAGTAATATCTAAAGTTCAAAGCTCTCACCAGTAAAATCATATAACGATTTTTATTCGGCCATGAAATCAAAATGAAACTTTCTATTCCTAAAATTTACATTCTCCAAATCGGAACTGAAAAAAACGCATTCAAGTACTAAACGTAAAAATAGAACAAAGTTATTTAACACGATGTAATTTAGATTATTAAAATGTGTTTATTTGTATCATTTTTGTAACATAAGGAAAAGGGCTAAATCACATTACTTTATTTTTACGTTTCATAGCCGAAATGACTGCAATTTTTACAGATACGATTCAACTGCTTGAGCTGCAGGCAACTGGTATCCTGCCAGTAAGCGATAATAAACGTTATTTCAATTTTACTTTAGAACGACGCCAGTTTGATGTGAACAATAATTTTCCAACAATAAAATTAATCCTTGAGACTTTCTGGATATACAATAGCACACATGGACTACTTTTTAAATTTCAGTAACTGAGGTGCTGATAATTTCACTTTGCCTGGTATATTCCGTGCAACAGCCTCCTCCTTTATACCTTTCAACAAATCCTTTTCACGCATGCTGCAACTCTTATCTTTGGAGAACACCATCAGCGCCATCTTCGCTGCACGCCCTCTCTTCCCTGTGCCCGGAGTTAGTTTCACCTTAAATCTGGAAAGTGGAAAAGAAAATTCTGAATTCTACGGTTCCCAAATACTCAAGTAAAATAACTTGCTTGAAGTTTTGCAAGGCTTGGTAAGGAGCCACCACAGGTATGGCAAAGAGTAGTTCGTCATCTTCAAAAGGCACTCCAGTCAGTCCGTCAATCATTTCCACATCTGCACCAGCAGGCACGTCATCGCCATCATCAGCATCCGGCTGTTGCTTTTTCTGCTCGATTTGCGGACTATTCTTGTTGTTTTTTCCACTTAACGTTGTTTCTTCGTCCTTGATCTCTACGACATCTGACCTACTTTTACCTGCGGACTTAAGAATTTGCATTCGGAGTTCCCGTTCTTCATCGTCTTGATCCTTATACTTCGATCTTATTTTTTTAAGCTTTCCTTTTTGTCCACGTTTCATCTGTGACAAGTTGTTTGCGTTCGAATCGCTGAGATGAAGCTGTTGTTTTTGTAGTTTTACTTCGTTCTGTGCTTTTAGGTTCTTTCCCTCCTTACGTTTTTTTGAGCTTTGCTGCTGCTTCTTTCTGGACGGAGCTGCTGCAATGATTGTGGCATCCTCTTTTTCCTTGGATACATTGGTCGACTTTGCCTCGGCATCCACATCGCATGCGCTGCTGCTTATTACATGTACCGAGTTGGACTGAACGGTGACCCGCCCTGTATCATGTTCAATTATAACTTGAGTGTCAGGAAAGCGTGTTTCGTCTTCATTGTCACGGGGTCCCTGCTCCTTGTCAACGTCCCTGTCACATTCCCCAGTCTCCTCATTTGCTTTCGTCGGGTCTTTTCCTTCGTCTTCAGACTCTCCCAACTCTATTTCCTCTTCGGCAACCGACTCGAGCTTCTCGTTCTTAATTGTTAGATCTTTCGATCGTGATTCCGACAGTTCGTCTTCATATGTCCGGACACTGCGCTCACCCCGATGCCTTTCTATGAAGCTATCCTCCAGTTTGAACAGCAGGCTCAATCCCATTATCAAGTTGCAGGGCGGCAAAAAATTTTTCTTGCCACGCACCATGAAGCTTCCTGTTCCTAGATACTCGCCTGTAGGGGCCGTTTTACTGACCTGGTCGCTGCGCACCCAGTAAGCATTCGTTACCACTTTCGCGTCCCAAGCAACGCTGTAAGAAATGGCCATGGTGCCAGCTTCGAGGAGAGTTTTGGGAGGGACCTCACTTCCCGATGGGTTACGAATGATAACACTTGAAGCACCTTGAATCTCTGCATGCACGTATATATCAAATGGACGCATATATCTGAAATGGTAACCAGTAAATGTACTAACCGGATCAAGTTATGCATTTAAATTGTGTTCGAATGATGTTGAATAGGAACTTGGCTATTGCATGCATACAGTATACAAAGAAGCACCTCACCTCTTAACAATCAATTCGTTCTGCTGGGCATCGCGTCCTCCGATAACTAAGTAATTCTCAGAGCTTACAAACCAGTAGAATTTCTCGAACCAGTATACCTTGCGTGCCTTCGAAATGGTGGATATGGTACGAACATCCTTAAGGGTCTGCTGAGTTTTCCTTTCTGCTGACTTGAGGGCTTTCTGTGACGCATCAATGGTTTTCTGCTCTTTTTGTGCAGCGGAACGTTTCTGATCGTAGTATTTGCGAGCATTCGCCCAAGCCGACATAGCCAGATCAACATCAACTACCATGGTTGGGATGAATTCATCGTCGTCGATATATTCGTCCGCCAGAGTTAATGAAATATGATTAATTTCCAACTTCAGCTGTTTAATAGAGGTAGCAACAGGATCATTGTTGGCTTGAGCCGCTTTGACCAATTCGTGGATATCGGGCCACGACATCTGATTAGCAACGGCAGAACGTACTGCCAGAATAGCTTTGTCGACCAAGTCCTGGTTCCGTGTGATCAATTCAGCCTTTTGCTTATCAATTTCCTGAGTTTTTGAAAGCTCTTCCAAACGCTTGAGGTGATCTCTTTTCACATTAGAAAGTTTCTTAAGTGCTTCACGCTCTTGGTGCATACTTTTCATGTCGATTTTCTGTCCTTCCATGGTCGAGTAAAACTCGTCAACTGCCAGCATAAAGGACTCGTACATCGTGTGTGGCATCGACTTAAACTGCTCGAACAGATATGGGTGATATTCCAAATTCTGGTAGAAGTATTCAACTGCTGTGCCATCTGTTGTGGGTTTATCTTCTTTTTTCTGTATAATATAGCCCTTGCAGACTCGAGAACTACCTTCTTCCAACATTTCATCTGCTTCCTGCCAAAAGAAATTGAAATTTTAATGTGTTTTATGTGTACAGCAAAGTATTGGTTATAGAATCCACTCACAAGTAGTGAGCAACTAAATTTTTCCTTAAAATTTCTAACCAATATCGGAGAGACCAAATAGTTCAATTAACTCACATGTGGTGACGCAATGTTTTAACAATTTCAGTATAATTTTGCAGCAGATGCTCGCTAAGAACCGAATTTTAGACACCTGCAGTCCTCCATTAATGGGTACCTAATATTTCGAATGCGGACCAAATTCAACAAAACACAAAATGTCGCAAATTATAGGACCCAGGAAATAAAAATTAAAGATGTTAGCTTCTAGGTGATAATTGAGGAGGAATTTTTGTACCCTTGCGCAACAAACAAACAAACCCTTAAAAACTAGGACTTTCAGTTTGGGAATAGTTCGAACTGGGACTTGGAATTTGGGTATAATAGTGGGATAAGTTTAGAGAGTTCTCGAGGTAAAGAGTTTTGCATTTCCAAAGCCAATGAAAACTTTCGCTGGAAAAACATGTTTTTACAGAATTTCCTTAAAAGCATTTTCAGTCAACAACATGCTCCTAAGCAACAATTGATGGGATGCAATACGGAATGAGAATATCAGGGATTTTCTAACGTATCTACTGCCGGGCAAATGCGCGCCCCATAATGCCAGCAGTGAAGTTTTACCTTTATAGCTCGCATAAGCGGTATCAAATCACTCTGCAGTTGAAACGGCTGCGAATTAATGGAAACGCCACCCTTGTTCTTTTGCTTGGTACTCTTTTTTACAACGGAAGCTGTTTGGGTCTGTTCTTCGCTATCGCCTTTTATCACGCATTCATTCAGCTTGTGCTTACTGAGGACGTGCTCAATAACCGATGGCCCGCAGTCAAGAGCCTGCATCAAAAGACGCTTTAGGCTTGTGCCAGGAGCAGCAGCTTCCACAAGCTGACGGATTTCGCTTTCACTGGGAATGAGGCTTCGTTCTTTTGCCCGATTCGTGGGGTATTTTTCCCGAACCGCAAAGCGTACCTCCTCGCCAGCAGTGTGCGGTCGCAAGATGTAGAGAATCGTGAACTCATGGTCAGTCAGTATAATGTTACCACGATCGTAGAGCTCAACAATAACGTGGTGCGCAGCTTCCGCTGAACCGAACTGAAAGTCTACAATGCGGTCTACTCCAAGCTGCTTCAGGCTTTCAAGCCGTTTGTTCTTTAAATGCTTTCGGAGCTTCATACTGAAGCCCGAGGGTGTCATATTTTTGGGCCATTCGAAGGCGGTGGTGTGGAAACGTATGCCGGACTCTATCAGGATAACCGTTTTAGTTTCTCCTCCTTGCAACCGTAAGAGGTAAGTCTTGTTATCGACGTCATAGACCTGGTTCACTCGCAACCCGACCAACCTACAAGCAGATTATGGTTATAATTTACTCGCTATCAAATGGATGGCAACTAACTTTTGCAGTTCGTTTACCCCACAGACGATGTCGTAGGTGTTGAATCGATTCTTCATCTTCAATTACTTGCTTCTCGAAGCTATTATCTCCCAGAGATATTTATCTCTGTTAGCTGCGCTAAGATAGTAAGCACTGCTGGAATTGTCAAACCAATACAATATGAACTGAAACAGGACCGCTCAGAGCAGGGAAATATTTTTATAACGCGATTTAAATTAAATTTAATTGATACCACTAGCTGAGAATAGAACATTTATTGAAAAAAAAAGAAAAAGTTTGTTCGGACTTCAGTATTTATCCGTAACCGGAGCGTAATTTGAGAAAAATTTTACAGTTATATTTGCTAAAAATTTTTGAATGTCAGACATATAACAAAACAACAATAATATCATCATGATTTGATTTTTTATTAATTTGATTTTGATTATATTTTAATTTGATTTTTATCATCCTTATGTTTGAGCAAAAATAAATCAACGCCTTAAAGAAAATTTTAAGTTTCGTATTAATTATCGAAAAAAGGCTATAGAAATATACCTCATTTATATTGGTACGTAAATTTAGATTTACGGGTACTCTTATAGTACGTTTATCGTAATCAGTCATTCACAAACCGTTTACATCGCCTTTCTCATTGGTTTTGACAGAACCATCAGCTGTTCTAAAAAATCGATTGAAAGTAATTTCGTCATCATATTCAAATAATTTAATGATTGCGAAAAATGGAAGAATTAACAAAAATAGCATTATTAATTTCAACTGTGCAAACAGAAAGTCTTGCAACTATTTGTAACGCCGATTTTATACTTTTGTATACATTGAAATTGGAATTCACTATTCATTATAGATACCGTTTCCTTTATGTTGATATGGGTTGTCGCCACATTTATTAAACTTGTAAAACAGCTGATTGCAATTATTTGCGTTCCATTTCTACTGTTTTTGTTTTGGGAATTTTTTGATCCCAGCTATAGTGTTTCAAAATCTTTATTTTGTTCTCATTCGATTCTCATTCAAAACGAATTAGATGGATTCTCACTTGCCAAATCGTATGGAAATTATTCTCATTCGGCTTCTCATTCGCGAAATTAGACGCGAATGAGTCATTCGAGGTCGATGTAAACGCAGTATTAGGTTCGATCTCTGAATTGTGAATAATCCAATAAAACTCGTGTTGTTGCTTTTAATTTCACAAATGTATTCTAATCTGATAGCACTTCCTAACTCTTATTACTTGACAATTTGCTCACCAGATGGTCGATGTATTCCGTTCAGGAACTAAACTCGAATTAATTAATTGAGACGCCCTGCGACTATTTATATGCCAGCTGATACTGCTGCGGAAGATTCTGGAACTATCTGTTAAATTGTCGATCTCTCCATCTGATCTATCTAGCGCTGGATGTCGTCTTGCAATGCTGTGGAAGGTTCTGGAATTATGTAGCAACTTGTCGATCTCTTAACTTGATATATCTCGCGCTAGATGTTCTTTCTTACGCTAGGTGACATGTAGATATCGGCATTAAAGCATTTGTGTGGCGACGTTGTGGTGACCTTGTGTAATGAAGCGCCATCTCTCCGTCAGAGTCTGCCTGCCAGCAACCTGTGCTGCATGATTTGTTCTTAGATGGAAATTCTACTAGTTGTCTAGGACAACTTTCCGCCAGGAACGGGATAGGCCAACAGTGGAGCTGTACAAAGCAATTCCTTCAACTTCTGAAAGGCATTCTCTTCATCCTCTTTCCATACAAATTTGCAGTTTTTCGTTGTCAAATTATGTAAATTTCTTGCGATATTGGCAAATCTGGGCACGAAGCGCCGGTAATATGTACAAAGTCCGAGGAAGCTTCGCACTTCATGAACATTCGCGGGTCGAGGCCAATCTCTTACCGCTTTTAATTTGTTTTCATCTGTGTGAATTCATCTAGTAGTGATTTTGTTTCCCAAAGAAGATACTTCGGTTTTAAATAAATTGCATTTCTTTGGAAAGACAGTACGTGTTCCATTAAAAGCTCAAAAGTTGCCGGAGCATTGCATAATCCATATGGCATCACGGAGAATTGCCACAATCCATCCCCCATGCCAGAAGCAGTCTTTTCGCGATAGGATTCCTAGATATCCACTTGCCAATAACCACTTTGCAAATCCATTGTTGGAACCCATTTCGCACCGGATAATGTGTCCAAGGTGTCGTCTATTTGTGGCAGTGGGTAGCTGTCCTTTTTAGTGACATCGTTCAGCTTCCGATAGTCAACGCAAAACCGGGTGATTGCATCTTTCTTTTTAATTAACACGACCAGTGAACACCATGGGCCAGTTGATGGTTCAATAACTCCACTTTTTTGCATTTCGTCTATTATCTGTCCCACCTCTTCTCGTTTTGCTAGTGGGACTCTACGTGGAGGTTGCCGAGTCGATCTTGCATCGCCAGTGTCTATCCGATATTGCACAATGGCAGTTCTTCCAAATTTATTGCCATCGTTGGCAAATATGGAGCCATACTTTTCTAGAAGCCGTTTTGCTTTCATCCCTTCTGGCCTCCTCACCTTATTCAACCAGGTACCCACGATGTTAGTTTTCTACTAACTACTAACGCTCCTTTCTTCAAAGTAATCGATGAACTTAACTCATTCATCACTCGAATTGGGATCCGCTTATTATTTCCCGTTTGTACCAAGGTTCGTCCAACCAATATATTCGCAGTAATTTCGGATGCCTCTACTACTCACAGCTTGCTTGCTCTACAGTCTCCCTCTACACATGCCCACAGTACTGCTTCGGACTTTGGTGAAATCTGCTGACGGTGACTTACACTTACATTCCTGATCTGAGGCCGTTCATACCCAGTGCTTAGGGGTATCCCCATGTTCTGGCACGTCAGCATTCTTTTCTTCAGTTCCAGAGTAAGACCATGGGCTAGCATAAAATCCACGCCGATTATTACTTCGTCCATTATTCCATCCACTAAGAAGATGTGAACCACTTCTAGCGTTCCAATCTGAACCTTTTCCAGAACTCGCAACTTCCTCCCCTGTAGCCGTTCGTAGTTTGCAACCAATCAGCGGTTCAACGTTAATCCCTGCTATGTTTGATCGAATGATGGAACGTGTTGTGCCCGTGTCCAGAGTTAAGACCAGGGATCGTCTGTTTACAGTTCCGTTTACGGTTTCATTATTGTTTTTACGATGTATTTGTGAAACGGAGACAGTGGGACAATAAGTTGCGGGAACCAGCTCACGCCCCTTTGTCACAATTAACCATTTTAGTTTAACGATCTTTTCTCTTTCAATGATACTACCGAAGCTGTCACTTTGTCTGTCGTATTCCAGTGATTGGCTTGTGCTGTGGTCTCGAACTCTAGTTGAAAAATTTTAAACGGTACAGTTCCGTCAAACGTTGGCGCTTGGAATTTCGTGGCGCTAACAGCTGTAACTGGTCCACTAGACTGTATTTCTCGCACAAGACCATCCACCCGCAGTATTTCTGATTCCAGTTTGGACTGCAGTCTGTGTAATTCATCCTCCATTTTTATCCTGCCTCGCCTGCAATATGGAAGAATCCTCTTCTATGCGCGATAGTTGGTCCTGCAGTTGTGAAGTGTTTTCTGTAAGCTGCTCCTGCAATTGTGAAGTGTATTGTGCCATTGCTGCATTGAGTATGTAGACAAAGCAAAAAATAGCTCGTTATCTTGGAATGACCATATTAACCATGTTATAGGTATTACCTATGCTAAAGTTCGAGTTCTCTGGTGTACTCCATTCTTCCCCCTTTTTAGAATTAGACTTCTACTGTCCAAGACGTATCTCCTTCCATCTCTTTTATGCGATAGTGAGTTGTTCGGTGATTCTGTAAGCAGGCGTAAATTGGTGGTTTGATCATGTTGCAATGTACCGGAGCTTGGTTTATGGCAGGGGTGTCAAACTGGCGGCCCCCGGGCCGCATGCGGCCCGCGATATGTTTTTTGTGGCCCGCAATGCTTTAAATGAAATAAAAACCAAAACAATATGCTACAAAGGAACTAACTATAATAATCGGGATATTATTGCAAAAACATGCTTGCAAAAAAAGACTCATAGCTACCACCTACTCAGCAGCGCATATTATTCTCATTATATAAATTTTGTGGGTTTTTTGACAGCATAAAAATCTAGTCTGCTTGAGAGCAGCACTTTTTGCTCTTCGTTTTCTTTCTCTTTTTTTATTTCGGTGTTCTCAGCTTTTTTCTTTCTTTGTGTTTTCTTCATGTTCTTTTCATGCTTCATTTCTTTGTTTTTACAACTCTTATAACAGTGACGGTCAAGCACTTGGTGCCACAATCCTTTCCTTTGTTTTACTTCATTACGAATGCATTTTTTTACGCTGGCTAACGGTAATATTCTTGTTCGTTAGTTTTGTTAATGCTTGGTTTCGAAGCATTTCGCGTCACAGTCGTTCGATAAGGCCTGATGAAAACAGTCGATGTTCATAAAGTAAATAGGCCAATAGGAAGGCATTTGCGCTAGTTTTTTGTCCTGATCTGTGTTTTACGAATTTGTGGGTTGTGTTTTATTATAACTTATTAAACAAAGTAAGTAAGTGGTGTTTGTGTTAATTTTTTACATTTAAATTAAATCTCAATTTTTATACAGAAAATGTCACTTGCAACACTAAATAAAAAACGAAAGATTGATGCCGAGGGAAGAAAATTTCAAGAAAGGTGGGAGCTAAACTTTTTTTTCGTGGAAGTGAATAATAAAATCACGTGCTTGATTTGTAAAGAATCAATAAGTGTTGTTAAAGAATACAATATAAAGCGACATTATAGCACTTATCACGAAGAGCAATTTTCGTGCTTCCAAGGGAAAATAAGAGAAGAAAAATTGAAAACAATGAAAAATTCACTCATTAGCCAGCAGCGAGCGCTTACAAAATTTGTGAAAAGTAATGAATCAGCGACAAGAGCCAGTTACGAAATAAGCTATTTATTAGCAAAACATTCAAAAGCATTTACTGATGGTTCTTTGATCAAGCAATGTATGATAAAAGCTGCGGAATTGGTTTGTCCAGAAAAGGTACACTTATTTCGGAATATATCATTATCAAGAAATACAGTAGCAGAAAGAATTACTGAAATAGCAGATAACGTCAGTTCACAGCTTCAGGAAATATCTACCAATGTCAAGTTTTTTTCAATTGCGATTGATGAAAGCACGGATGTAAGAGATGTTGCACAAGTTGCTGTTTTTGTTCGTGGTTGCGATAATAACATGAGGATCATCGAAGAATTGCTGGAAATTATCCCTCTTCATGGAACTACAACTGGTGAAGATATTTTTGATGCCGTATGGAGGATTTTAGAAAATTTTAAAATCTCTCTTGACAAACTTGTTTCTGTAACAACTGACGGCGCTAAATCAATGACGGGTGAAACTAAAGGATTTGTGTCAAGGCTCTCAAAAAAATTACAAGGCGAATATCCAGATAAACCAAAAATCAGGACTTTCCATTGCCTTATTCACCAACAAGTTCTCTGTTCAAAAATATTAAAAATGGACGAAGTACTTAAAACAGTAACAAAGATAGTGAACTTTATTCGATCAAGAGCACTTAACCATCGCCAATTTATTTCGTTCCTTCGAGATTTCGAATCCGAATTCGAAGATCTTCCTTATTACACAGAAGTTCGTTGGTTGTCCTGTCACAAAGTTTTGAAGAGCTTCTATCTGCTTTTGGAGGAAATAATTGTATTTCTTGAAATGAAAGATGAAGAGAACAAACATATATCAGTTATAAAAGACCCTTTGTGGGTAAAAGACCTGGCATTTTTGACAGATATTACATGCCACCTAAATAATCTTAATATTATGTTGCAAGGCAAAGATCAATTAATAACAAATATGTACGATGCAATAACGAGTTTTGTAAAAAAACTAACTTTGTTTAAAAGTCATTTACAAAAAAACGTTTTAACGCATTTTCCTACGTGTGAACAATTAAAAATGCAAAATCAAAATTGCTCATTTTCACAATTTTGCAATAAAATTGACGAAATTAAAAAAGAGTTCGATAAACGTTTTAATGATTTTAAAGATTTAGAACAAATTTTTTCTCTTTTTATTGCACCTTTTTCCTTTGAAGTTGAAAAAGCTCCAATTTCGATACAACTAGAATTAATTGATTTCCAGAATGACTCGATTTTAAAAGATAAATATCGCGAAGTAGGAATTCCCAAAATATATTCCTATTTAGGCGATAGATATCCAGAAATAAAAAATTTTGCTGCAGAAATTTTATCTTACTTTGGAAGCACCTACTTGTGCGAACAATTATTTTCATGCATGAAAATAAATAAGACCATTCATAGAACAAGGCTAACTGATAAACATTTATCTGCCATAACAAAGATTGTTTGTTCCCAGTCTTTGAATCCAGATATTGAAAAACTAGTAGAAAAAAAGCGCTCTCAAGCGTCCGGTAAAAAAGACTAATTAGAATTCTGTAAATATTTCGAATTAAATAAATGCTTAAATATGAACAATAACATAGCAATTATATATTATTACTTTAAATCAGAGACCATTAAAGTCGTCGAAATAGCATCGGTAAGTAATTAAAATTTAATTTAAAGCTTATCTTGCATAAGCTATTATTTTTTGGTGGTACTTGGCCCGCCTGCATCTTATCAGTCATGAGAAATGCCCCATGACCTAAATGAGTTTGACACCCCTGGTTTATGGCATATCATTTGATTCTTTGCTAATTTTTCGCGTTTTGATATTTTTGCACAAGATGTGCTTACCCTTGGTGTGCTTTCATATTTATGTAGACGGCTAAACTTTCCCCGCTCTAGCCGCAGTAATGATTTAATTCCTTTTAGGCACACGTATCTTGTTTCTGAGAGACAATTTATTTATTCCGTCAGGCTGTGGAACTTATTACCCTTTATAATAAAATACAGAGAAACTGCAAAACTTGGGCAGTGTTCCTCAGCAGTTTCACAGATAGTATTACATTATCCCTCTCTCTCTCTCTCTCTCTCTCTCTCTCTCGTGACCAAACCCTATCTTTCTTTTTAATTCTAATCTTTGTCTATGACTTTCAAACCCTTTATTTCTGTAACTTTAGTTTTATTCGTTTTATTTATCAATTATATTATATAAGTATGAAGTATCTTTGATATAATTATAAGCTCATATTATGAAATTATAATCTTTTGTATAGTGAGTTATGCTATTTATGACTTCTTAGTCTTGGTTGTGAAATTGGTTTAAATATGAAATAAACTGAAAATTGAAATTAAATAAAGACCATAAAAAATAATATAGTTAATCAGGAAATGGCAGAAATTCTGTTATCTTGAGAAAATCTGTAATTTGAGAAAAATTTTGAGAAAAATTTTACAGTTATATTTGCTAAAAATTTTTGAATGTCAGACATATAACAAAACAACAATAATATCATCATGATTTGATTTTTTATTAATTTGATTTTGATTATATTTTAATTTGATTTTTATCATCCTTATGTTTGAGCAAAAATAAATCAACGCCTTAAAGAAAATTTTAAGTTTCGTATTAATTATCGAAAAAAGGCTATAGAAATATACCTCATTTATATTGGTACGTAAATTTAGATTTACGGGTACTCTTATAGTACGTTTATCGTAATCAGTCATTCACAAACCGTTTACATCGCCTTTCTCATTGGTTTTGACAGAACCATCAGCTGTTCTAAAAAATCGATTGAAAGTAATTTCGTCATCATATTCAAATAATTTAATGATTGCGAAAAATGGAAGAATTAACAAAAATAGCATTATTAATTTCAACTGTGCAAACAGAAAGTCTTGCAACTATTTGTAACGCCGATTTTATACTTTTGTATACATTGAAATTGGAATTCACTATTCATTATAGATACCGTTTCCTTTATGTTGATATGGGTTGTCGCCACATTTATTAAACTTGTAAAACAGCTGATTGCAATTATTTGCGTTCCATTTCTACTGTTTTTGTTTTGGGAATTTTTTGATCCCAGCTATAGTGTTTCAAAATCTTTATTTTGTTCTCATTCGATTCTCATTCAAAACGAATTAGATGGATTCTCACTTGCCAAATCGTATGGAAATTATTCTCATTCGGCTTCTCATTCGCGAAATTAGACGCGAATGAGTCATTCGAGGTCGATGTAAACGCAGTATTAGGTTCGATCTCTGAATTGTGAATAATCCAATAAAACTCGTGTTGTTGCTTTTAATTTCACAAATGTATTCTAATCTGATAGCACTTCCTAACTCTTATTACTTGACAATTTGCTCACCAGATGGTCGATGTATTCCGTTCAGGAACTAAACTCGAATTAATTAATTGAGACGCCCTGCGACTATTTATATGCCAGCTGATACTGCTGCGGAAGATTCTGGAACTATCTGTTAAATTGTCGATCTCTCCATCTGATCTATCTAGCGCTGGATGTCGTCTTGCAATGCTGTGGAAGGTTCTGGAATTATGTAGCAACTTGTCGATCTCTTAACTTGATATATCTCGCGCTAGATGTTCTTTCTTACGCTAGGTGACATGTAGATATCGGCATTAAAGCATTTGTGTGGCGACGTTGTGGTGACCTTGTGTAATGAAGCGCCATCTCTCCGTCAGAGTCTGCCTGCCAGCAACCTGTGCTGCATGATTTGTTCTTAGATGGAAATTCTACTAGTTGTCTAGGACAACTTTCCGCCAGGAACGGGATAGGCCAACAGTGGAGCTGTACAAAGCAATTCCTTCAACTTCTGAAAGGCATTCTCTTCATCCTCTTTCCATACAAATTTGCAGTTTTTCGTTGTCAAATTATGTAAATTTCTTGCGATATTGGCAAATCTGGGCACGAAGCGCCGGTAATATGTACAAAGTCCGAGGAAGCTTCGCACTTCATGAACATTCGCGGGTCGAGGCCAATCTCTTACCGCTTTTAATTTGTTTTCATCTGTGTGAATTCATCTAGTAGTGATTTTGTTTCCCAAAGAAGATACTTCGGTTTTAAATAAATTGCATTTCTTTGGAAAGACAGTACGTGTTCCATTAAAAGCTCAAAAGTTGCCGGAGCATTGCATAATCCATATGGCATCACGGAGAATTGCCACAATCCATCCCCCATGCCAGAAGCAGTCTTTTCGCGATAGGATTCCTAGATATCCACTTGCCAATAACCACTTTGCAAATCCATTGTTGGAACCCATTTCGCACCGGATAATGTGTCCAAGGTGTCGTCTATTTGTGGCAGTGGGTAGCTGTCCTTTTTAGTGACATCGTTCAGCTTCCGATAGTCAACGCAAAACCGGGTGATTGCATCTTTCTTTTTAATTAACACGACCAGTGAACACCATGGGCCAGTTGATGGTTCAATAACTCCACTTTTTTGCATTTCGTCTATTATCTGTCCCACCTCTTCTCGTTTTGCTAGTGGGACTCTACGTGGAGGTTGCCGAGTCGATCTTGCATCGCCAGTGTCTATCCGATATTGCACAATGGCAGTTCTTCCAAATTTATTGCCATCGTTGGCAAATATGGAGCCATACTTTTCTAGAAGCCGTTTTGCTTTCATCCCTTCTGGCCTCCTCACCTTATTCAACCAGGTACCCACGATGTTAGTTTTCTACTAACTACTAACGCTCCTTTCTTCAAAGTAATCGATGAACTTAACTCATTCATCACTCGAATTGGGATCCGCTTATTATTTCCCGTTTGTACCAAGGTTCGTCCAACCAATATATTCGCAGTCCTTTCGGATGCCTCTACTACTCACAGCTTGCTTGCTCTACAGTCTCCCTCTACACATGCCCACAGTACTGCTTCGGACTTTGGTGAAATCTGCTGACGGTGACTTACACTTACATTCCTGATCTGAGGCCGTTCATACCCAGTGCTTAGGGGTATCCCCATGTTCTGGCACGTCAGCATTCTTTTCTTCAGTTCCAGAGTAAGACCATGGGCTAGCATAAAATCCACGCCGATTATTACTTCGTCCATTATTCCATCCACTAAGAAGATGTGAACCACTTCTAGCGTTCCAATCTGAACCTTTTCCAGAACTCGCAACTTCCTCCCCTGTAGCCGTTCGTAGTTTGCAACCAATCAGCGGTTCAACGTTAATCCCTGCTATGTTTGATCGAATGATGGAACGTGTTGTGCCCGTGTCCAGAGTTAAGACCAGGGATCGTCTGTTTACAGTTCCGTTTACGGTTTCATTATTGTTTTTACGATGTATTTGTGAAACGGAGACAGTGGGACAATAAGTTGCGGGAACCAGCTCACGCCCCTTTGTCACAATTAACCATTTTAGTTTAACGATCTTTTCTCTTTCAATGATACTACCGAAGCTGTCACTTTGTCTGTCGTATTCCAGTGATTGGCTTGTGCTGTGGTCTCGAACTCTAGTTGAAAAATTTTAAACGGTACAGTTCCGTCAAACGTTGGCGCTTGGAATTTCGTGGCGCTAACAGCTGTAACTGGTCCACTAGACTGTATTTCTCGCACAAGACCATCCACCCGCAGTATTTCTGATTCCAGTTTGGACTGCAGTCTGTGTAATTCATCCTCCATTTTTATCCTGCCTCGCCTGCAATATGGAAGAATCCTCTTCTATGCGCGATAGTTGGTCCTGCAGTTGTGAAGTGTTTTCTGTAAGCTGCTCCTGCAATTGTGAAGTGTATTGTGCCATTGCTGCATTGAGTATGTAGACAAAGCAAAAAATAGCTCGTTATCTTGGAATGACCATATTAACCATGTTATAGGTATTACCTATGCTAAAGTTCGAGTTCTCTGGTGTACTCCATTCTTCCCCCTTTTTAGAATTAGACTTCTACTGTCCAAGACGTATCTCCTTCCATCTCTTTTATGCGATAGTGAGTTGTTCGGTGATTCTGTAAGCAGGCGTAAATTGGTGGTTTGATCATGTTGCAATGTACCGGAGCTTGGTTTATGGCATATCATTTGATTCTTTGCTAATTTTTCGCGTTTTGATATTTTTGCACAAGATGTGCTTACCCTTGGTGTGCTTTCATATTTATGTAGACGGCTAAACTTTCCCCGCTCTAGCCGCAGTAATGATTTAATTCCTTTTAGGCACACGTATCTTGTTTCTGAGAGACAATTTATTTATTCCGTCAGGCTGTGGAACTTATTACCCTTTATAATAAAATACAGAGAAACTGCAAAACTTGGGCAGTGTTCCTCAGCAGTTTCACAGATAGTATTACATTATCCCTCTCTCTCTCTCTCTCTCTCTCTCTCTCTCTCGTGACCAAACCCTATCTTTCTTTTCAATTCTAATCTTTGTCTATGACTTTCAAACCCTTTATTTCTGTAACTTTAGTTTTATTCGTTTTATTTATCAATTATATTATATAAGTATGAAGTATCTTTGATATAATTATAAGCTCATATTATGAAATTATAATCTTTTGTATAGTGAGTTATGCTATTTATGACTTCTTAGTCTTGGTTGTGAAATTGGTTTAAATATGAAATAAACTGAAAATTGAAATTAAATAAAGACCATAAAAAATAATATAGTTAATCAGGAAATGGCAGAAATTCTGTTATCTTGAGCTCAACGTGTTACGTCTGCCTTACGTCAACGCGTTACTTTTATTCAAAGACCAATTATTTAAGAATTAATTCAATGAAAAGCTTTATCTGAAGAAGCACCCCTAGGACGCATAAAGCCACTGTGGTGCGATACAATAACTGATCCTTGGCACCACCTTTCAAAAATATGGGGATGTCGTTGTCCTCCTGGAAATGTGCCTGCAGTTTGCGTAGTTTCTCCAAATCAGATAATTCCTGCTTTGGCGGCGGAGCAGGCTTCTTTTCTTTATCAGCGGGTTTGGCTGATTTTGCAGGAGACTTAGCTGGTTTTGTAAGAGGCTTTATTTCAACTGGTTTTTTGTCGTTGGTGCTGTATCGGCCCAACATGGGACTGACTTGAAGGAGTTTGCTTCCGCAAGATCTGCGCGTACCTGCAAGCAGCTAAAGTTCTTTTTAGTAAGTAAGTAAAAAAGCCGAAGCGTAATATAAGAACCTTCGCCACAGTTAACATCTTATAGGACAAATTTTTAAAACTCCAATTCGGTTGATACGCAAATTTATCTTATTTAAGTTTTTTAAAAAATTGACAGAACTGTCAAAACGTAAGAGTATCTAATGCAAAGTAACTTATTACAGTATTTCTTAGTTCCATATCAGACACCCTATATAGTATATACAGTTTCTCAGGGTATTTCCTGACTTTGGTTCTATATGCATTTTTTTATGGGTGATCGGGAATGCCCCTCTATCTGCAAAGAATTCGTTAGTTTAGAAGGAATATGGAAGTTCGGGTGTAACGGAATCCAGATGTAAGAGGGGCGTACAACTCTGGAAAGCATTTCCAGACATTTCCATTCAAATACCGATAAAATGAAGATACACACTCTACGTCATGTCGATGTCCGTATAAGCTTTATCGCACTAGTTTGGATACGGTCTAGAAGCTGAAGATATATTTGCGAAGCTCATGACCACATATGCGAATTGCACTCCATTTTTGGACGACTATTTGTGGCGTAGATACAACGAAGATCCATTGAAGTGAAGTATTTCTTGCACTACTTTAAGAAAGCCTAAGCACTTGACTGCATCTTTACACACATAAAAATTTGGTCGTTCCGACGAAGATCACACTGAATTAACATGCCCAGAACATCAAGAGCTGTTCGTTCAATTTTGTTGAGATCAGACTGGAATGTGTCGTTCATAATTCTGCGTTTCCTGTTGACCTTCGGAGTAGAAGCCCGCCTGTAGAATGAATATGAATGTAAATGCGGCTGTCATCAGCAAATGAACAAACGGGGTTTGAGGTCAATGAAAGAAGTTCGTTGATAAAATAAGATAAAGTGTTGGAGATAGTACCGAACCCTGGGGAACTCCTGCATTAATGGAGTGCTCATCGGATGCGAAGCAATCTATAACAACCCGGATAGAACGACCGCTGAGAAAACTAGGTAACCATCGAGTGAAGGGATTACCGACATCTAAAGCAGACAGTCTGGCACGAGTATTTAATATCACACGCTGTCACATGCTTTGAAGATATACAAATCAACAGCCTTACTTATTGATTTGGCGATCACACCGGTTCCACCGTTCAGTGAGGAACGCTATCAAATCGCTGGTATGCGGTGAGCACGAATACTGCACTGGTGAACACTGGCAAACTGGTTGCTCTCCAGGAACCTTATCAAGTTAAAATTTATAATGCTTACCATAACTTTACACATTTATACACTAAATAAAACCACAAATCTATTTCATAGAAACCCTTAAACGCTTTCAAATAAATGGGATTCCCATTTTAAAATATCAAAAGTTGTGAAGGAGGTGACGCTTTGCAAGAATATTTATACTTTTCTATATCTATTTCGTCTTCTTCTCTGCGTTTTAAACGGAAGAACAAAGTGAATATACCCTACTACAGTGGTCAGTTTATACCTAATATTGCATTGTCATCCAGTTTTAAACTATGTATGTTTAAAGTTTCAAGTCTCTGGGTCATCGGAAAGTTAGTTTAAGATCAATTACAAAATTTGTACCCAAAACTATTACTGAATAAAAAAAGACCAAAATTATATAGTTGCTGAAATTTAAAAACTGATTTACCCTTCTGATGTTAGTACAATCTACTTCCTCATTTTGGAATTAAAATAAATTGAGTTGCTGATTTCTTTGCAAAACATGTAGCAAACGTAGGCTGTGTGTTAGAATCAATATACGCTAAAAGAAGCTTGTTGTTAAATATACAACGGTATCAGATATCGTAATAATAGAAAGATCTTTAGTGTTACATAACTCGTTTTACGCTCCCGTGTTTGCCTTATTCTTGGGCAGAGGTTCCCAACCCTGCCCGACACGGGACGGGACGCAACAATAGTCTCTGGAAGCGGAAACTGTTTCTTTCTCTTCTTACTTAGCCTACCACATACCGACTCGCCATCTCCTCGCCTTACCCGCCGGACTCCCCTTAAGAAAAACACTTAGTTATTCAACATATTCGCATTTTAATAATTCATATGTAGAAATTCCAAAGACAAACGTGTTTCCATTTAATCTTTCTACTAGGTGTCGCCGAGACCCTGAAGGCCAACCGCTACTCTTTTCTCTCTCTGTTAATTTACCCCTTATTAAACCAGCGGAGTTTCTGCGGAACTGAACGAGAACCCTAGAAATCCTTCCAGGAGAATGGTATTACCCTTAGGAGCTCCCTACGGCCAGATACACCCGTTTCCCTTGTCCCCTGCGCCGGGCCACCACCCCAACCTCTTAACACTGTTATGCGGGCCCACTTTCTCCTGCCGACTCCTTTACAGGTCACTTACAGGACATCACCCAAAAATTCAAACTTTTCCAACAAAACCACAGCCCGCCGCTAGGGGTTCACGTCAAATCATTTTCCTCTTATGTTTTGCGTTCCCGATCCCGCAGCTCATTCCCGGAACTGCAACCCATTTAGAACTGGGATTTAGTTCCCTCTTTCTGCTTTTCCTATTTCACGTTTCGTGTCTGGCAATTCCCCTCCTACTACGCGAGAATGTCGTAAGAAGGGGAAATGCGTATACAGACCTAACGGCTGCTGTTAAAAAATCTTTGCCTGTTTGCCGTCATTTCAGTTTCCGCCTTCTTTTAGTACGTACAAAGGCAGCGCACGTAACATTAGTAACAAATATTTGTTTTTTAGATTTAATGAAATATGCTGAATGTATAAAAGAGCGCATCAACGAATCCGAAAACAGAATTCTCAAGAGTAATATTTACTATATTATATCTCATATAATATTACTATATGTCATTTTTAATTCAATATTCAATAATTATATATCTATATGTGATTTAAATTCAATTACCATAACAGAAATCGCTCACCAATTCATACCTAAATAGCCATTTACTAAATTTGATGATTTCGTTGTATTTGGAAAACAAATAGAAGAAACAAATAGAAATATCCCAAGTCTTTGGAACTACAGCGGACAAATTTTTAAAATCCGCATGGGAAAAAATGTTTGTGGACGAGGCTGCTCAACATTTGTGCTGGAAAGGAAATGCCTGCACGGGCCAAAAAAATTCCTGCACGGTCCGTAACCGTGACCTTTACTTTTGAGATTCATAATAAAGGCACCTAGTAATTTAGATAATTTCAGAATCTTTTTCGACAAATTTTCCCCAGGTGAGCGACGCCGAGTTCGAGAAAACATCTATCGCATGGTTCCAACACGCAAAAACACGCTACCTAAAAAGAAAGAACTATAAAAAGAAAACCACAATGTAATATATTTTTAAAACCTATAAGCGAAGTGTAAACCGTCACTACTCCCTCTTCCCCCTTCCCGCTTACCAGTCTACCCATCGGAACCAACAACCGCTGTGATGGATAGAGGGCATCCCCTGAGCTTGGTTTCATCTGTCATAAAAAAAATATTTAAAAATAAGTTTAATTACATTAATTACCTGTTATTTACCTATAGGTAAATAGCTGAGTCATAAAATGTATGAATTAATTAATAATTGAATTCGTTAATAAATTTAAAAATGTTTTATACTAATGGAGAGCTTGTTGTGTTTGAATCGACAAGGAAAAATTGATTTTTAGCTCAATAAACTGCATTCTACATTTGAATCAGGTTTGAATTCCACATTTGATTTCAATTTGATAATAAAGGTCAATCTCAGTTTGGGGTTTAATGTGCCCTTTTGTTGAGAAAGCCATTATTCTCCAATCTTTATCATATTAGAACATGGCGCTTAACATTTGAGAACGTGGTGTGATATCACATCATACTCAAATGTTTTTTTACTAAAATGTTTGTTGGGAATTTAGAAATTTTCAGTGTATATTGGCCAAATTTTTATGTTCTGTCGCCATCAAGAACTTTTGCTCTGAATTAAGGAAAACAAAATTAAAGAAATTTATCAATTAATCTTAATAATCAAAATTATCAGAATCAAAGAATTACCTTTGATCAATTATTTCTTAATTAAGAAAAACCATCTTGATGGCAAAAGAACCTATCGCTTTGGCCAATACACACTTAAACACACCTGCCAACAATCAAGGAAAAACCTATGATTTATTATTTGAATTACTAAATGATTATGAATTGTTTTACGTGAGGTTTGTAATTAAATTTGGTGAATTCGCATACACTGTGCGACAACCAAGCTCACAAGACAGACAACCTCTTTTGACAGCAATCAAACTTTTGTATCTCTTTATCTTTTATCTTTATCTCTTTATTTAACAGCACAAGTGAATCTTCGCACATGGTCAGACGGCGCAGGGTAAAGAAGGAAGAGCACATGTACGGAAAAACGGCTGTATGCCTTCTGAGCAATTTTAGAGTGAAAAAGCAATATAGAATAAAGGCTGATTAAGCATGAGTGTAAAGCAGTTGGCATTATCCACATGACATTGTTTACTTTTTGAGGAAAACAACTGAATGTAAAATCTTTGGAGAAGAAATTTTGTTTACTATATACATTTTGAATGCATTTTGGAGAAGAAATTTTGTTTACTATATACATAAATTTTTTTATCGAGTTTTGTTGTTGCTTGTATGGGATACATTTGTTTTGGTATTTTTCTGCTGCAAATTTGAAGCGATTTGGTCAAATTGGAAACATTTAAAAGTCTAAACTATTTGATAGTTGGATAGACCTTTTAAAACTAAATTAAATTATACTTACTCTTTATTTATAACTATAAAAATTAGACGAAAATTATTAAAATATTTAAACTCTTCATTTTTATTTATATTTTTTCAAATACAAAACTTATACACTCATACGACATTATTATTAGTTACATACCTTAGAATAAAGTTGACTCGCATCTTATCAAACAATTTTGAGTAGATGTGAGTATCAGTAATTTTTGGCATCATACGAATGGCGCTGCCTCTATCGATTTCGAATTTTAAGGTCCAAACTTGGCAGTAATATTTAAACTCTCAATACTGTTGAAATCACGTACACTGTACGCGAGATATTCCACATTGTTGTCTTTGCCTTTCGATCCCTGATTATTAACCACGGAATTAGCAGGGTGAAAAAGTTGAGTTAAGCTCACACGACGATCATTTGACCAACAAGAATCAAAATTGTTGCTTTCATATGTAAAAGAGAAATAAATAATTTGTGAGAGCCAAAATGAACACAATATACCGCAATCACTTGGTCAAATTTTGATGCAGCTCTAGACCTGAATCACACGATGGTCGCATTATAAATATTGTAGTTTTGTAGTAAAATATACGTGCAAAGAAACTTTTCTGTGACATCGTTTCATGCGTAAAATGGTTTTGCTGATAATTTGGCTTTCAACCTTTGTTTTCTACACATACAGTGTACGGATGTATACACTTAGTGCATTTCCGAAACCGACAGTGAAAAGTACAAAAAGTGAAGTGAAGAAACCATTAAAGAAATTTCATTATTATAAATAAGAAAAAATTACGGAAACCTAATGATTTTTTTATATTTTCATATCCAAGAAGTTATGACTCTTATTTGGTCGAAAGAAGAAAAGTTAAGTAGTGGAAAAGTAGCAAATTAGTGGTAGAAAATGTTGGTTTGACCAAGCTCAGTGAAATGAACACGTGTATCAATGTTTCAGTCATTTTCACGAGATGGTGCAAAATGATAGTAAAATGTTTTACTTTCGTTGGTCAAATGATCGTCGTGTGAGCTTACCCTAAACTTCAGTAAAAATTTCAACTCAACATGTAAGCAAGTGGTGAAAACTTTACTGAATCTACCTTCACATTTCGGCGGTATAAACTCGAATGACATTTCTATATAGATATATAGATAGTTAATTTATAAATTCCAACTTTTGGAAATTTAATAAATAATTGTTTTGTTTTTTGGAACGAATTGCGTTATCCCATTTCGGTGTTGTGCCATCTCCAGTGTCTATTTCCGTTCTTAGTTTTTTAATTTCTTATAATTATCATTATAATAATGTAGGATGTATATGTTTGACGTTTTGAATTGAAATTGACTGCTACCATGCGAAAAACAAAGTACAGAATTCCGAGAACCGAGTACAGAATTCCGACTAATTTTTCCAGATTTCACTACCATCCTCAAAAATATCTGAAGAAATGCGCCTGGAGTAGTGGAGAGTTTCGCATCTCGTTATCTCTGTATATATATCATTATCATTATCTGTGACTGGCATCTCTGCTGGCAAATCAACTGAAATGTCTGCTATTATTAACCTTGGCTAGATCTGTCTTCTCGAAGCGGGTTCTTGAAGCCGGCTTCTTGAAGAACGCTTGGCTACACTTGGTTTCTTCTTTGATGCTAAAATTCATATACGTGTGATTCCTAAATGTGTGTGAGTAAAATTTACTGAATTTCCGAATGTTGGCCAGAGTTGCCATAATTATATTGCATGATGATTAACACTTTTTCTTTTAAGTTAAATTTAAATTTTTCTTTTAAGTTATAATTTCTTTTAAGTTAAAATGAATCGCATAGTTGCAAAATACGGCCGTATTCGTTTCCAAAATAGGATAAGTAAACTAAATTTCTAAAAAAAGAGAATTTTTACAAAGAACTACGGTATGGCAATCATACAATTTCATGATGGCGGACTTCGTTTGTTGTTCTTTAGTTTTATACTTACTTATTTTTATTTTATATCAACACTTTATTATATTAAATATATTTATTTTACTTTCTTTATTGTTTTTTAATGATATTTTTCAACTTTCACTTTATTTAACTCTTTATTTTCACTTCCAAAGCACAGTATAAAAATGTAAACAAATCTTCGGGAAACCTCTTCGGAACTCGTTCGGGCGACAACTGTTTAATTGTGTGCGTAAGAAGAACCGAGAATCCAACAGAATTTGGGCTTCAAAAAATCTCTCCATTTGAAGAATGTGTGGACTTTTCTCTCCTCACATCCCCTCTCTTTAAAAGAAACTTTTGAAGAAAAAAGAAAGAAGCCTTAATATCGCCAGGCTGAATGTGGCCATCGAGATTAACTTTAGTTATAATCTGTCAACTGATATTTTTTCAAAAAATCATTTTTGATTTTATCTCTGGCTGATATCACCTGTCGCGTGCTTAATTTTGGTCATCGTTACCCATATCTTGTCACGGACTTATAATTTTACAGATTGGCTAATGTGATTCCAGTTTTTGTAAACTGATGAAGCATCTCTAAATATATGAAAAAAATAATATTTTTAACACTAGTAAAATGAATTCTAATAACGCTTTAACCCGGTCAGTGACGGGCTTACGCCACGCGAGAATCAAAAGCTGTTACTTGAAATCGAAAGAGGAGAAGCACAAAACTATTCTTCTTCATACTGGAACAAATATTATAGGACGTAGTATAGAAAGCGGCATCCGTGATCCAAGATGTTCCAAAAAGCAGATGGTACTGAAATATGACCCGGATACATATCGAATTCACCTTAAAGTGCTTGGTGTAAACCCGTGTGGCGTGAACGGCTTTATGGCCATGCAGGGCACAGAGTGCGAAGTTACGCATGGCGATATCCTTGAGATTGTTTATGGACGACATATATTCGAAGTCCTATATGAACCACATCCTGCTTTTGAAATCAGGAACATAAGCAACACGAGTGCGGAAGCGGCAATAGAATTGAATAACTGCAGTGGACTCTGGGAGAGCATTGAAAACGAAACCGTGCTCATATTCACCGCTTCAGGCGTGCGTTCGTCTAGCAAAATAGCGGGGTACGACATTGACGGTACCATTATACGCACCAAATCAGGCAATGTGTTCCCAAAATGTAACGATGACTGGCAACTTAACTACCCCGAAGTGCATTGTAAGCTGAAGTGCTTACACGAGGAAGGCTACAAGATTTGTTTCTTCAGCAATCAAGGTGGCATCGCGAGGGGAAAGGTGAATCTGAACGATTTTAAGCAGAAGGTGCAGAACATACTGCGGCACATTGGAGTTCCTGTACAGGTATTCATCGCAGTAGGAGACGGCTTCTACCGTAAACCTGCTCCAGGTATGTGGCGGCACCTGCAGGAGAAGAAAAATGATGGAGTGCAAATAAATCTGGCTCAAAGTTTCTACGTGGGCGATGCAGCTGGGCGTCCCGAACGTGGTGCAGGTGCCCACAAACGACGAAAAGACCATTCACTAGTCGATCGCTTGTTTGCGGCCAATATTAAAGTTAGTTTCTACACGCCAGAAGAGCACTTCCTAGGCTCAAAGACTGAACACTTCGAGAAGCCAGGATTCGAACCGCGTGATATTGAAAACACAACGAAGCCGCTTTTTGATCCAGTAACCACAAAGTTTCCATCGGCTGGGCGTGAGCTTTTACTCTTGGTGGGGCTGCCAGGTTCAGGTGAATGAAACTCTCCATTAATATAGTCTACTGCGGATAATTCATCATTATAGAACGGGTTTTTATGCAGGCATCTGGACGAAAATTAAAGTACGGGTTAAACATGAAAAATACGCAAGTGTGTAAAAGGTACGAGGCTTACAGAAATTTCTCAATTCACACTAGACCTGTCTTGTTCCGAAATCTTTTCTTAGCTTTCATCCTAGAATATATGGTTTTGCATAAAAATCCGCCTTCTACGCATACTATAGAGGTTGAAGAAGAGGTTTTAGAAGTAGAGCCAGAAAATAACTCTTACTCAAATGGATTTTTAAGCAAAATTCACCTTTTATTTTTAAAAGTAAAAGATGAGAGAAAAGTTTTACTTTTAAAAATAAAAGTTAAAAGTCTAGAGTTTTATTATTCAAAGTCATTCAAAAAGACTTTCTAAGTCTTATGAAAGAGTTATTTGAGACTTTTCTTTTTCAGTCATGCCTTTATAGACTTATTTTTAAAAGTAATTTTAAAATGTCTGTTAGGACTTTTATTTTTTGAAGTCATTTGAAAGAGTTATTTTGAAAATTTTTTTTGAAAAAATTATTTTGTAAGAGTTGTTTACGACTTTTTTTATAATAAGTCTTTTTATACTCTACACCCGAAAGGATAAGGGTATGTTCACTTTGGTCTTCCTTTTGTAACGCATTAAAGGAGGCGTGGTAGATACAGAAAAGTGTATATATCAGCCTGTATGTAGAAATGACTACAGGAGAAAGAATAGAGGTATCGTCATGATATCATCATTTAGCACAAATATTATGTCATTATAGGTTCTATGGGATTGATGGGAAATGGTCGAAATCGGACAACAACCACGCCTACCTTACATACGAAATGTAAAGGCACCTCGTTTTAAGAAATGTTATAAGGTGAATATCTCATAAACCGTGCCAAATATTGAGGTATAATTCTTTTCCGGAATATATAACGCCATTACTAAAGTTTCTGCAAAAAGTGGGTGTGGTCCGCCCACTCATACGAAAGTTGGCAATTTAATTATATCACGAGTTATCTGGAGGCATTACCAATCTGTTTGCCAAAAATGGGCGTGGCCCGCCCACTCATACAAAAGTTGTCAATATCTCATAAACGGTGCAAAATATTAATGCGTGATTTTGTCCTGGAATATCTAGACATTACCAAAACATTTTCCAAAAATGGGCGTGGTCCGCTTACTTATGCAAAAGTTTTCAATTGGTGGAATTATAATTCTTTTAGCTACTCAGGTGTAAGGTATTTAGACTTCGGCCTGGTCAAAGACAACTCTTTCACTTGTTCTGACTTCATATCACAGCAAGTATGATGTGAATGTTCTTGCACCTCTTCCTACCGTTCCATATCCTAGTCTTCAATCCGCTCACCAGCCAGCTCCGAAGCGGACAGTGTGGCCAAAGACTTTGTTGTCTTTGAGTGTGGCTTTATGAGAAGGCTAATTGGGATGCGCTCAACTCCTTCAGCCGTTTCAATTGGCAATTATGTTTCAGGGATAGAAATAAATGCCGCGGAAAATTTGGTAGAAAATATAACTTTATTTGGTATGAGGTATTTCATACACAATAAAACAATTTCCATTAAACCAAAAGAGCATGCCTGATTTAATATGACTTGCAGACAAGCTGTCAGGTATAAAAAGGAAGCATTTATGAATTGGAGTCTGAACAAAATTGTCGAAACTAAACTGCTGCGTACCTATTATTCATTAGTGCCACTGCCCGTGGTTTTAGAACGCGAGCTGTTAAAAGAGTGCTTGCAAACCTCAATGTCAACAAATCCTCGGGTCCGGATGGCATTTCATCCCACGTATTGAGAAAGTGTGCCTTAACACTGGCTCACCCATTGCGCAATCTCTTCAATTTATCGTATACTTCAGAAGTTTTTCCTATTTCCTGGAAGATTGCCAACGTGCAGCCAGTTCCCAAAAAAGGCGAGACTACGAACCCTGCAAATTATCGGCCCTAGCAAGCCCTTCAATGCTCTCCATAGTTAAGGAGAGCATTATAAATTTTAGCTTGATGAGGTATATGGAGAGCACCATGCTGTTAAGTGATCGTAAAATTGTTGCTTTGGATATCTCCAAGGCATTTGACCGGGTGTGGCATAAAGCACTCGTATCTAAACTGGCTGTGCTTATAGTGCTGGTAATTCTTTCAATCGATGGATATCGAGTTTCCTCAGCGGCCGTTCTATCCGGATTGTGATATACGGTTTTACTTCCGAAGAGCACTCCATTAATGCTGGAGTTCCGCAGGTTTCGGTCCTGTCTCCAACTCTTTTTCTCATTTTTATCAATGACCTGTCATTGACATCAAGCCCCGTCTACTCGTTTGCTGATGACAGTCATTCATATTCATTCTCCAGGCGTCCTTCTACTCTGGAGATAAATAAAAACCCCATAATTATGAATGACACCCTCCAATCTGACCTCAACAAAATCAAGGAGTGGCGTCGAGCGAATCAGATCGATTTTAATGCACAGAAAAGCCAATGCTATTTTTGGACTCACAAATGTTTGGCGGGTACCATCTTCCATCTTTAAATATGGGTGTTGTGAGTATTAATGCGTCGGCAGCTCTTGATCTCATGGGTATGTCGAACGGCCAGATTTTTGATGTGTCGAAAGAAGCAGCCAAGTGCTTACGCTTTCTAAAGCGGTGTAAGAAATACTGCACTCCACTCAATCTTCATGTATCCACAATCCACAACACCTACATCCGTCCCAAAATGGAGTACGATTCGCATATCTGGTCGGGAGCTTTGAGAACATATCTTTTGCTTCTGGACCATATCCACGGTCGTGCGATAAAACTTATTTGGGGGGCAGTAGAGAATCCAGATCTATTCAAACCTTTGGACGTCGTCGTGATGTAGGGTATCATTTTTTACCGTTACTTCAAATGGTAAATGTTCATCTGAAGTAGCCGGCCTTTGTCCTATGATTCATGTATTTAACTGATCTACTCGGCTTTCCATAGCGGTGCACCCCTTTATGTCTCGATTCCGTTTCAACAAACCACACATCATGAGAATTCGTTTTTCGTCGCGCTGTTAGATTGTGGAATAATCTGCGCATGTTTCCCGCCCACTTATAACGTAGAAGCTTTCAAAAGAGGTGTAAACCGACACTACTACTTTTCCTCATCCCTCTAACTATCTTCCGTTCTAAACCAACGAATGTTTTGCATGGATAGAGAGCATACCCTTGGTTCTATCTGCCATTAAAAAGTAATGCGAAGAAAATCTGAAATTTTTAATTCCTTGTGAATGCGTTACTTGGTTAATTTCATAATATATATATTTCACACATCCTCCTATCCATGCAAAGCATTTGTTGGTTCAGAATGGATGAAAGGTTAGTGAAAAGGAGAGAGGGTTTTACTTAGCAGTAAAGCATATATCTACTTTTCAATCGTAATCCAAAGTCATATTCTTTAATTCATTTGCCTTGAAGTTTTCTTGAACTTATTTTTAATGCAATATTTGCATCCAGTCTCGTTCTTAACTGCTTGTTACTAACTGACTTAATCAGGATCTCTAACTGTGAGTTTAGAGCCCTTCGCTCTTAATAGTTTACCCTTAACGTTTCATTATACACTACACCCGAAGGGAGTAGAATATATACATATTATTCTTCCGTTCGTAACGCAGAGAAGGGTACGATATAGATATAGAAAAGTATATATATTTTCGGTGAAATCGGTTAGTAACCACACCTACTTTAAATACGGAATGTAAAGGCACCTTTTTCAAAAAATGTTATAAGGTGAATATCTCATAAACCGTGCGAGATATTCAGGCCTAATTCAATTGCGGAACATGTAGCGCCATCATTAAATTTAATTAAATTTTCAAAATGGGTGTGGTCCGCCCAATCATACAAAAGTTGGCAAAATCTCATGAACGGTATAAGATATTAAGACCCAATTTTATCAGATATGCCAATCTGCCAGCAATGGGCGTGGTCCACCTACTTATACAAAAGTTGTCAAGTGGCGAAATTATTACTTTTTTTAGCTACTCGGGTGTACGGTGTTCCGACATGGGCCTGGCCGAAGACGACACTTTTACTGGTTTTAAGTTTCGCTCGTAGGCGCAGAGTTGAACTCGCATTTGATTTCAGTTCTTTACATTCACTTTGTTATGGATTAAAATGGATATTATGGATTACAACTGTCGCGATTCAACTGAACTTGTATTGCAATTATAAACTGTGTATTAAAAATGTACGCAGATTAATTACTTAATTGAATGCAAGCCGTTCGAACTATAGAGGTTTTCTCTTTTTTGCTCCTAGGTAAATCTCATTTTGCGCGAAAATACCTGGAACCGTTGGGATATCGGGTATTAAACGCTGATACACTTGGGAATACCAAAATTTGTGTTACCGGATGTGAAAGAATGCTGCAGGCCGGCCATTCCTGTGTGGTGGACAACACAAACGTGGATGTAGAGACACGGAAGAAGTACCTCAATCTCTCTAGAACTCTGAAGGTACCATGCCGCTGCCTAGTCTTTAACGTAGGACTGCCTCAGATCAAACACAACATCGCTTTTAGACAGCTTGTAGACAGCAAGCATGTTAAGATAAACGACATGGTCATGAACATAATGAAAAAGAAGTACAAAGAACCTACAATAGACGAAGGGTTCGCGGAGATCATATGCGTCAATCCCAGAATGCAATTTGACGACGCCAGAAAAAAAGATCTGTACAATTTGTATTTAGTGGAGAAGTAATATAACGAAAGCACAATTTTGAATGAGAAGCATTTATTCCAGTGTAAAAATCCGCTTAGCAATATCATCGATCAGCCAGTCGACAGCTCCAAGAAGTTTCTCACCAGTAACGGCACTCACGCCAATTACGAGCCAATGGTGTGTAGTGATGTTGTCCAACTGAAGTATCTGAAGTAGAAGAGAATTTTCATTTTCAGTGTTTTTGTAATTTTTACCCACATCTTTGATTTCTTCCGCTGTCAGTGACCCAGGGAGGTCCTGCTTGTTAGCCAACACCAGAAGTGTTGCGCCGGCCAGACGCTCTTCCTGCAGCAGAACTTCTAACTCGCTTTTGCATGTCTCTAAACGCATGCGGTCAGCGCTGTCGACCACCCAGACTAATCCGTCAGTACACTCGAAGTAATTACGCCAATAAGACCGCAGCGATCGCTGTCCGCCCACGTCCCAAATATTCAGCGTATAATCGTTGTGCTCCATCGTTTTAATATTGAAGCCTATCGTGGGCGATATGGTATCGATCGGCTCTCCATTGAGCCGCTTCAGAATCGTAGTTTTTCCAGCATTGTCCAGACCTCTGCAGGGAGTGAAACACTTGAATCATAACATCGCCACAAACTTTTATCCTCACTGACAGCAACAATATTCGCATTTCTTTTTCTTTCTGACGCATTTTCTTTAGTACTGTGAGGAAACCCATTTTACAAGCTTTTAAAGAATATATGTAAAGCAAGTTGATATATTTCTCTACTTTAGAAGTGGAATAATATATGAATAAACGCCTGACTGCGACTACTAATACTCGTTATCGATGTTTTTCGATATAGTGAATTTTTTTGTGTAGTTTTATTAGCCGAATAAAAAATCGTTGATATCCCAGGACGTCCTCCTTTAAAAAAGTCAAATTCATTAGTTACTCTCAGTGATGCCAGGTTTTTTGGCCGATTACTGCCTCCGAAAAATCCCAAACGTTTATGCAATTACGGGAGCAACCAATAAATTAAATAACAAGGGCGATTTGATGTTTTTGTTGTGTTTTTACTTTGAAGCCAATTATATAAACAATATTTACTTTAATGAATAAGGCACATCGTTTTTGGTAATGTAAGCAGTAATCACATTTATTACAAATATGTAATTAACTGCATTTTTTAAAAAGGACATTCTTATTTGGGAAACGTATATTTATACCCTACGGAAGAGAGAGCGTATATTCACTTTGTTCTTCCGTTTGTAACGCAGATAAGGAGACGATATAGATATAAAAAAGTACATATAGTCTTGCTCAGCGTTTCCTCCTGAATCGATTTACGATTACGGGAGAACGAAAAAAGATATCGCGATGAAATTTGACACAAATATTCTTTGTTATGTAGTTATATCTCAGAAAGGTATGCAAAATGTGTACACACTACAAACAATTATAAATTACAGTCAAAAATTTCCGTCGATTTCGCAACCTGTATCGAAATTCTCGCTGCGTAATTTCCATTTTTGTTGCGTTTTACAGGGCTCACTTACACGCCACACTTAAATATGAGACAAAATACACCACACTCCAAATTGCATATTTCGGTTCAAGTATTAAAAAATGTACTGCAAGAACTAAATTTCCAAAGCATTTATCTCATGAGAGTGATCACCTTCGTGTTAAAACTTCAACACCGGAAATGAACAGGGGAAATCTCTACATTTGGCTGTGAAAGTGGAGATATAAAATTTTCTCTACTAATAAATTTTCTCTACTAGTAGCTGTTTTTTTGTCACCACTTATCCTAATCTGGATCTAATTTTGCCACGGGAACGCTACGGATTAGGTGGCAGTATTAAATGGAAACTTGGCAACACAACTTTTTCCATATGACAAACATGACATCCACTGTCAATACATTAATTTAAGAAATTGTAAACATAAAATTTTTTGTGACCAATTTTAAACATTCGATGTTTCTAATATTATGAAGCGACGTTTTAAATAAACCAACGTACTTGATATTGAAGGCAAAAATTTAATTATGTAAAAGGGACTTACTGGTAAACAAAGACAAAGGTTGGTTACTTTGCACTGATTAAATGAGTGATGGATTATATTCCTTTTAAATGTAAAAGAGCAGTTCAACTTCTGCAGCGAAATGAAAATAAAACATTTACACAATTTACAATGGTACATTATTTTATTGTTAGATTTTGACTGAAATGTAGAAAAACAAGAGTGAGAAAGTTGTAGTGTAAAAGTCGACTATCAACATCCCTGGTGATTATGAATCCAACATATTTCCAGAAAATACTGATGTCAAAGCTGTCATTTAGCAAGGCTCATTTTTGGGACTACAATTGATAAATTCAACGTTAACTAAGTCGGAATGTTAAATTTATCTCGGGTAAGTAAGCAAAACAGCTTATTTTTAAAGTAGTGTATTTAAATACTTATAGAGAATAATGTTTTTAATTCTTAAGCATAAAATAACTAAATTTCACTTTTTATGGCAGTAGTAACATATTACGTAAGAACTCGACTGTCTACTTGCAGGCCGTTGTGCGAAGGTTTAATACTTCGAGTGTGCAGCGATCCGCTGTCGCCAACAAGGACAATATAGACAAAGGATATTTCGAACTAAAGAAGATCCAAGAACATTTCCAGAAGAATGACGGCAAGCCGGTGTTCCTGAAGGGATCCATCATGGACCAAGTGCTATACCGCTTCACTGTGGCCCTATGCTTGGTAGGCATCGGCGGCATGGCCAAGTTGTTCTATGATCTCAGTGTACCAAAGAAATAGATGCTGTCCACTAATTGCCCTGTAAGGTCCAGTGTTCATCCCTACGCCTTCGTAGTATATTTCGTTGTTTTAAAGTGTAAGTACGTATTCTTCTTTGATTGCTAATGGACCTAATTTTCTTCCTTGCAGGTGACCGTTGAAGCTTTCAGTGTATTTGTCTTCGCCTAGCGTTTACATCGCAGTACATTCTTTTTTTGCATTTAAAACAAGGAAATATATATCCGGGAAATGTAGCATTTATTCTTTGATTTGCTTTGCAGTGGTAAAACTTTCATAATCGTACTTTAAAGCATTGACTGTTTCGCTCCGGTAAACTGCGGAGTATGACCAAGAATGCGGCAGCGCTTTAATCAACAGTAGTTTGTACCAAAAACATTTTATTTTAACACGCCTCAAGTATAGTTGAGCAAGTTCCTTCGACGATGGCACGAACACTTGTGCTTAAGATTTAGGAATTGATTTGAGATTCATCTAAATATGCAGCTGGGGAGAGCAAATACTCCGTATATAAAATGGAGAAATGCTGTGTCGATTGACTCTTAACGATAACTATTATAGAACACTTCAAAGTTTGTCACCGCTACCACTAACCATTTAACAGATAGATAGCTCAAATCAACAAAAAAGTGTTTCGAAAAATTTAGTGAGCCTTGGCTCCCAATTGTAATTTTGTAACTTCGTACGGCTTCGTTGGCCCCTGACATGAACTTCGTCGTTGCTTGCGTCTTCAGATTTTTATTTCGGCAGTCTGCGTCAAAGCCAACAAGACTGGAAACTCCTCTACTTTCGTAAGCGAGCTAAAAAACATGTCCGTCCGTGCACTAACGTACAGCGTATGAGAGTTTTATGGTGAAATTGGCTTCTTGTGACAAGCTAAAACTGGCTATTACAAAGGAAGTTAGCTGGAAAAGTAAACCATTTCGGCTTGTTATGATTCACACCGGTTTTGGTGATTTCTTAACTGTTTGGCAATATACAACAAACAGTACGTAAACAGTAAACAATATGTAAGCAGTAATCTAAACTTACTTGTTTTTGTAATTTGTAAGAGAAAAAGATTTTTAAAGAATTATAACACAAGCTACATCCACTTACATCGAGCAACGATCCAAAGACAAAAAGACTGGAAACTATTGGAATGTGTTTACATTCGGGTATAGGGTATAATAGTTTAGTTCCTGATAATAAAGAAAACTCGAAACGCCGAAAAATCCGCGTACGAAATATACAGAAAATCGTTAAGCACAGACAATATGAAAACACATCAAACCATCCTCAGCAATACAAACATGCCGCAATTCGACTGTAAGTAACTAGAAAATGTACCACTAACAAAGTGGGCTTTCACTAAAGAATTAAGCACAGTATACACCTCAGGCAGAAACAACGTAACCACTAAAGACAGCAAAATCAGAAAGAATTCCAGAATAGCCATAAAAAGCACCGAAAAAGGAACGAAAAATCCTGGACGCCATTATCATACATACATGGGATGGTTAGGTTAGCTCAGTTTAGAAGAGGCACGTGAGAAAGATCAATCCCACCTGTGCCAAAAATGCCCATCGCGAATGCCTTAGTAAAAGAAACGTGAAAGGAAAATGAATAAATAGAGCGATAAAGAAGAAGAAGAAAGAGTAGGGAAAAGAAGAGTGCCTGGAAAATTTGTGATGAACAGTGGGACCACCCATCATGCTGATGTAACGTGCACATACCATTGTTGATCATCTAGGATCAGTGACAGCTTCTGCAAACGCCGACCTAACGCTTAAAATGAACTAGAGGCCAGGCGACACCGGAAACTTCTACGTGCGAAAGCTCGGTGCAAAATCCAGTCCCAAAGCTAGAAAACGGCGGCGTGCGAGAGCAGGACAATCCGAAATGTGCAGCAATCTGATCTGTTATTCCAGAGGTGATTCGCTCTCCCGGTCACTATATCATCAATCATTCCCTTCAGGATGGTAATCGGTGGGAGTACAGAAGGGCCTGCTTCTTCAGCATCTAGGGAGGAACCTAACCGTGCCAACATATCCGCTTGTTCATTGCACGCTATGTAAGCATGGACCGGAACCAGTTCAGATTTAATTTCCTTAAGTGCGGCCCTGGTTGTCCATACAGAAAGTGATAACGATTGTAAAGCAAGCTTGCTGAATGGCGTACGAGCAAAGGCGTCCGCAGGAGGTTGAAAAAGGGACAGTTGATCCCCCAGAAACTAGAAACAGAAAACTTTCTCAATATATTGTACATCTACCATGACGTGGTGAAAAATCTTTTGACTAAAACATGTATTAACATATAGATATAAATACTCCTACACAAACACATGTGTATATGCATAAATTTTTTGAATTTACACACCCTGAATTAAGACCCTCGCGCGCCCTTGCACCCGAGACCGCCTTATTAACTGCATAGACCGCTTGGAACACGCTGCAACCTGAACCAAGTTGCACGTCGTGCAACCCGAACAACTACTGTACCCGCAGGGATTCCGAGTAGAAGCCAGCTACAGTCCCCTCAGCAGTTTTCGAGCAGTCCGTAAATAGTGTAATACTTTGGAATTGCCGTTTAAGAATTTCAGTCCGCTAAAGAAGTTGATATGCTTAATTCCAATTCCTTCAAAAGGAATTCAGGCTCACTCGATTCCAATTCCTGTGTTTGAGTGAGACTCAATTCCTAATTCCTTTAAAAGCAATCGAGGCTTTCACAATTCCAATTCCTTTGTTTGAGAGAGCCTTAATTCCCAATTCCTGACGAATTTACTTGGAATTGGAATATAATAATTAATTTTGCCCAGCTCTACCCATAATGAACGAAGGCTGACACTAAATAGACGTAATGAGACGGAACGAGTAGCTACGATTTCGGCGTATGCTATTTCGCATGTTCCTGTCCAAAATGAGCTTACGGATTGGCTGCAAATGACGAAAAAATTCAACGAGACGCAAGAGTCCATAAGAACCGAACTTCTTGTGCATTTACTCGTCATCACCTGTTCGCTCATAGAGCAGCAATCAATTAAGTTTTTTAAATATTCTGAAATTCGGGACATTTCCTGCAATTACAATAAAAAAAATAAACACAAGATCAAAACACCATAAAAACACAATATCAAATAGCAATTTTTTTAATACCAGCTTGCAAAGGAATATAGTCGATATTCGTTTGCAAGAGTCTCATTTAGGGCAATATGTGAAAACTCACATAACGAGTGCAAACGTTCGGCAATTTGCTTGCATTTCTACACTAACCACAGAGGAACACGTCTGAACGTACTAGAAAATATGGCAATACACAACACATTTGACGGATGAATAATAAATGGACAAGCAAACACTGCATCGAACATAGTATTCTAGCCGTTAAAGTTATTTTAAAAATCATAAAGAAACAACCCCAAAAACAGGTACCTGAATCACAAAAAACAATTAATTAGAGGCAATAAAAGCGCAAGTACCACATATTTTGAGTAAATACGAGCTACTTATGTATAACACACCAAAACGAAAACAGATACTGACACTGAATTGTCAGTTACCACCTAACGCTATATCTTTATAGTACTACTATATATATATAGGACTTAAATGTGCTGATGTAACCTAATAACCAATGTACTGATGAAAATTATTTACTACTAAATCTAATAAGTCTTAAAGTACATTCAATTACTGCATCAGTTTTTGATTATTTTGGCGAAATTACGGCTGGCAACTCAGATGAGATCGGTATTTGAATGGAAATATCTGGAAATGCTTTCCAGAGTTGTGCACCCCTTTACCAAAGAGCATACAAAGAGCATATATACAAGAAGAGATTACTTGAGGTTCCTACTCGCTACTTTGAAAAAAGATTCGACTACCAGATCATACAATGGTCAGACGGCGCACGGTAAAGAAGGAAGAGCACATGTAGGGAAAAACGGCTGCATGCCTTGTATATATGCTCTTTGGTCATGAGCTTAGCAAACATATCTTCAGTTTCTAGATCGTATCCAAACTCCTGCGATAAAGCTTATAAGGACATCGACATGACGTAGAGTGTGTCTCTTCATTTTATTGGTATTTGAATGGAAATGTCTGGAAATGCTTTCCAGAGTTGTACGCCCCTCTTACATCTGGATTCCGTTACACCCGAACTTCCATATTCCTTCTAAACTAACGAATGCTTTACATAGATAGTCATGAGCTTCGCAAACATAACCTCAGCTTCTAGACCGTATCCAACTCGTGCGATAAAGCTTATACGGGCATCGACAAGACGTAGAGTGTGTATGTTCATTTTATCGGTATTTGAATGGAAATGTCTGGAAATGATTTCCCGAGTTGTACACCCCATTTACATCTAGATTCCGTTACACCCGAACTTCCATATATCTTCCAAACTAGCGAATTCTTTGCAGACAGAGGGGCATTCCCAATCACCCATAAAAAAATTCATATAGAACCAAAGTCTGGAAATACCCTGAGAAACTGTATGTATAGAGTGTCTGATATGGAACTAAAAATAAATACTGTAGTAAGTTACTTTGCATTAGATACTCTTACGTTTTGACAGTTCTGTCAATTTTTTAAAAAGCTTAAATAAGATTTCAGTTAAGACTATATAAATTTGCGTACCAACCGAATTGGAGTTTTAAAAATTTGTCCTATAAGATGTTAACTTTGGCGAAGGTTCTTATATTACGCTTCGGCTTTTTTTACTTACTTACTAAAAATAACTTTAGCTGCTTGCAGGTACGCGCAGATCTTGCGGAAGCAAACTCCTTCAAGTCAGTCCCATGTTGGCCCGATACAGCACCAACGACAAAAAACCAGTTGAAGTAAACCCTCCTACAAAACCAGCTAAGCCTCCTGCAAAATCAGCCAAACCCACTGATAAAGAAAAGAAGCCTGCTCCGCCGCCAAAGCAGGAATTATCTGATTTGGAGAAACTACGCAAACTGCAGGCACATTTCCAGGAGGACAACGACATCCCCATATTTTTGAAAGGTGGTGCCAAGGATCAGTTATTGTATCGCACCACAGTGGCTTTATGCGCCCTAGGGGTGCTTCTTCAGATAAAGCTTTTCATTGAATTAATTCTTAAATAATTTGTCTTTGAATAAAAATACACGTCATAATGTGTCAGACGTAGCACGAGATAACAGAATTACTGCCATTTCCTGATTGACTATTTTTTATGGCCTTTGTTTACGTTTAAATACGGAATTTGAAGGAAATATGCAAATATTATAGGAAAAACTTAATTACAGAACAATTAATTCTTGCTTTTGTTAGGGGTGTCCTCGTCTAATTTATCTATAATCTGCTTCAGGCAATCTTTCGTTGTTAGCTGGTTTAAGTCGCACACTTGCGTCAAGTCCATTCGGGCGATATTCTCAATCATATTCCTGATTTTTTCCTGCCTAACGATGGATCGCACAGTGTATCTAGTGCCAGGTTTCGCTTCACTTGGCTGAGCTGCTGTCCTGGGATTATTGTCTGGTTTTTCTAGTAAATCGCTTTCAATGATTGAACCCTTGGCCCGGTAATGTTGTTCAATGATCTGGTGTAACTTTTGTTTGGTTACATTTGAAGACTTTTTCGTTGCTTTACCCAGCGCAACGTTACGCAGCTCTAGAAAGTTAATCTCCTTACTTGGAAATGCGGTAGTTAGTTTATAGTCTCCGCTAGACACGTTTATTTCGTCATTGTCATCATAGTCGCTCTTACCAATTTGGATATCTGCTTCTGCAACGTATTTGTCTTTGGCGGTGATCTGAATAATTGGTGCTGGCTGTTCACCTTTTTCAAGTTCACTTTTCCCAAGCTCCGTTGGCTTTTCTGTGACGAACATCTCGACCTGTTCGCCGACTTGCTTGTGCTTCATTGAAAAGGCACTCCGGCGCCTTTTCAAAATGCCTATGCAGGGTTTTGTCTTAATTCGAACAGGCAGCAAAGAGTTATATTGGATACCGATGCTGTTGAAGCACTCCACGAATTGCATAGTGTCGAAATCACCTTGCAACGTGCTCCACATTCGACTGTTAGACCTGGTTTTAGCTTCAACAAGCAGATGTGTGTACCTAATAATGTCGTCGTCGATGTACGTCACTGATTCATTTTTGCAATATCTGGAGACAGTTTTATATTATATTCCATGATTTTTTTAAATTTCGGCTGATCTTTCACCTCCAGTCTCTGCGAATTTCCATAAATCTTGACACTCCGCTCTGCGCCGCTAAATTAGCAATATGCACCGTGACATTCGATGTATTTTTCTCCAGATGATGCAATCGCGACAAAGCCACTCCGCCTGGATAGTTAGTACCAGATACAACCAGCAAGAATAGCGTTATTAACACATTCATTAGAATGTGTCCAACGCAGCACGAAGCAAGGAAGCCATGCCACACTGACTTTGATCTGTTGATCCAGCTGAAAATACAAACATCCGTCAAGCGAATCAATTGCACAGCACTGCAGCTTCAGGGTTAGAAAACATTTTAGATTTGATGATTGCTTCTTTATGGTTGAGATCCTAATACAAATGCGTTCTTCGTTCTATCACTTTAAAATGCTGCAAGATGTAGGTTTAAGATATGTAAAAGGATTCAGAGAAGAATTTATGAAAAACTACACAGTAGGCGGAAAAATTTCCCTTTTTATCATCATATCCAAAACTTGGTTTTCATTGTTGACGTATAAATTATTCACTACTGGCAAGCCAGGAAAGCAGTCATTGCAATAACTTTTCTCCGACCAGGAAAAATTTATTGTCTTTATTTGTAAATATTTTGCTGTAGTAGAGAACCACTATTCAACTAGGTGCAGACATTTCATCTACAGTGAGAGATTCATATTTAGGGACTTAAAACGAAAGAAGCAATCATCGAACGTTTCCATGTTCAAGTAGGTGCAAAATCAGATGTTTTCAAAAATGGAATCATGGAAGGCTTACAAACGATTGCAGGCACACGCAGAGGCCAAATTCAAAACAGGAAGCACATAGATGATGAAGCGTAACTCCTTATGCGGGAGGAGTGAGTAAATTAACACGTAGCCCAAACTGGCGAAAAGAATGGGGCGTATGCGGTGCTCCAAATACACACCCACAGGGACAAACAAGAATGAAACACCTAGGGCACGCGGTAGGGCTGAGTAGAAATACCAAAGAAACGTCGAGGTCTAGAAGTGAAAATTTAGTTTTCTGAGGAAAGGTGCACGCTTTTATTACCCCCCAGTTCGAGCTTTTGTTCAGCACGGTGTTGTACCAAAATACTTCTCCTTCAGGCCAAAGCAGACGTTACCAGAAAAATGAGTCCACAAATACTGTCGTCGCGAGAATAACCGCACCCGTAGGAACAGCAAGTTTTAGCACTAGCAAATAAAATCTCGGATTAATTCACCTATATCGAAGGTCGACTCTGGCGATACTAAACGACTTAGTAAGTCGGACTTACCTGTCAAGCCTTGCTTTGCCAGACAAGATATCATAGGCTAATAGCAACCCTAAGAAAATAGCCAGCTCCGAGCGGAATATTATTATGGCAATACCGGAAAAGATGATGAAAGGCTTCGTCCGACCCCTTAGCCAGTGGGATATAGCGTAGAGTACTAATGAGAATAGAAATTGTTAAAGCTAAGTAGGTTAAAGTATACTTAGTTACAAAATCTCAATATTCTTCCATTTTATTACCGATGCTATTAAATTCTCGACGTCGCTCAAGATAGTAACTTCTTGTGACCGTGTGTATGGAAGATGCCACACGGTCACTTTGACCAACCCTCTAACTTTTTAGATTACGTAGTTATTTAATAACGATAGAATTACGTACTATAATCATGAAGTAATATGTTTCGATTATTTCTTGATTGGAGTGTTATATTTTTATTAATTTATTTATCCTACTTTTATTTAGATTAAGAAAATAGATTAATGGTTGTTTTCAAAATGGTGTAAAATAATCGAAATAACAGGGTCATTATACCCTACACCCGAAGTGAGTAGGCTATATTCTACTGTCTTCTGAAATGGATTCACTTTGTTCTTCCGTTTGTAACGCAGAGGAGACGAGATAAATATAGAAAAGTATATATATTCTTGCTCAGCGTCACCTCTTGAATCGATTTACCTCTGTCCGTCTGTCTATCTGTCTGTCTGTCTATAAAAATCACGATTGCGGAAGAACGAAAAGAGATATCACAATGAAATTTTGCACAAATGTTCTTTGTTATGTAGGATGGTTAGGTTAGTTCAGTTTAGAGAAGGCACGTGAGAAAGGTAAATCCCACCTGGGCTAAAAAATTCCCATCGCGAAAGCCTTAGTAAAAGAAACGTGAAAGGAAAATAAAGAAATAGAGCGATAAAGAAGAAGTAGGAGTACGGCAAAGAAGAGTGCTGGAAAATTTGTGATGAACAATGGGACCACCCATCATGCCGATCTAACGTCCACATACAATCGTTGGTCAGTGACGTGTTTTGCAAGCGCCGACCTAACGCTTAAAATCAACTAGAGGGGAGGCGACACCGAAATTTTCTTCGTGCGATAGCTCGGTGCAAAACCCAGTCCCAAAGGTAGAAAACGGCGGCGTGCGAGAGCAGGACAATCCGAAATGTGCAGCAATCTGATCTGTTATTCCAGAGGTGATTCGCTCTCCCGATCACTATATCATCAATCATTCTCTTCAGGCTGGTAATCGGTGGGAGTACAGAAGGGCCTGCTTCTTCAGCATCTAGGGAGGAACCGTGCCAACATATCCGCTTGTTCATTGCACGCTATGTAAGCATGGACCGGAACCAGTTCAGATTTAATTTCCTTAAGTGCGGCCTGGTTGTCCATACAGAAAGTGATAACGATTGTAAAGCAAGCTTGCTGAATGGCGTACGAGCAAGGGCGTCCACAGCAGTTTGAAAAAGGGGGCATTTGATCCCTCAGAAACTAGAAACTGTAGCGAAACAACGGGTTGCCACACATTTTATATATATTTTATTCTGTGTAAACTAAAATATAGCAGAAAGTCCTTGGATTAAGAATCATTATTAGCATTTAAATTAAAAATAAGTTAATATCGTAAATAACAATAAATATTCGAATTAATAACTGATGATGAATATAGTTAAATTTATTTGATTTGTCAATATGGAAATATATATGTAAAATGAGTGTGCGCTGAGTGCTCTGGATTCTATGATGAGTTGTCGACGGCTGCTAAATTCAGACTGATCCAAACGCAATTCAGCAAGCGATTCCTTGCCTATCGCCACTGCGTAATTCCAAAAAACCGCTAGTCCAGACCTAATGCGCAGTATATTATAAAAAACGATGTTCGTGGCGCGACCGCAACAACAATGAGCAAAGAAAGCGACGTCAGCTGCAATCTGAGTTGCCGTTGCCGCATGGACCAGCCCGTCCTTTCCGGTATGAACTTCAATTACTCGGCCCAAACACTAATTTCCGGGGCGCGAGTTTGGATCCTTGATGACGACGAGCGCATCCAGTTTGAGATTCGGTTTTCGCGTATCCCATTTTGGTCTTTGCTCCAACGAAGTAAGATATTCGTGGTGCCATTGACGCCAAAATCCTTGCATTATAGATTGAGCGTGCTGCCAATAACTCAGCCGGGAAACAGGTACATCTCTTAAATCCTCCTCCGGCAGGAGGGTTAATGGCCTTCCAATAAGGAAGTGTGATGGCGACAAGTAACCAATGTGAGCATCAGAGGTGGTTCCCAGAGGTCTTGAATTCACCACGCCTTCAATTTGTACCAACAAGGTCCGCATCTGCTCGACAGTGAGAACGGTTTCGCCAATTACGCGTCGTAAATGCAACTTTACTGATCGTACCGCTGACTTCCACATTCCACCCCAATGTGGAGCATTGGTTGGAATAAAGCTCCAGCGGACCCCGTCATTGCTCTTGAGAGTTGATGAGCTGATTGAGAGCGTGGGCAGCGCCCACGTAATTCCTCCCATTATCACTAAAGATTTCGCACATTTCCCACGTCTCGCCATGAAGCACCGCAGTGAAGCCAAAAACGCGTCAGTAGTTAGGTTGGCCACGAGTTCCAAGTGCACCGCGGATGTCATCATACAGTCAAAGAGACTTATGTAACCCTTAGTGGTTCGTGCGTTTCGTCCATGATACAGCTTTAGTGTAAGTGGACCGGCGTAATCGCAACCGGTCTTCTCAAAGGAATAAGCCTGTCGCACTCGATATGATCGAAGATCAGCCATCAGTTGTTTGGTCGTAAGTTGGCGTTGCCGAAAGCACTTCAGGCACTGATGGGTGAGTTTTCGGATCAAATTACGTGCACTAAGAATCCAGTATTTTTGACGAACGATCACAAAGAGCGTGGAAACACCCGGATGTAGATTTTGTATATGCTCATCTTGCAGAATCAACTCTGTTACTTGACCAGCTTTGGGAAGCAATATCGGGTATTTCGTAGCAAAAGGTAATTTGGAGTGACAAATTCGTCCGCCTCTCCATGAAGATTGCCTAATTAAAAGCTTGTTACACATTTCAATCTAGTCGGGCTTGTTTACCATCGAGACAGTAGTATGCTTCAGCTCTGCCTCAAATCCTTCAGCTGAAACGATATTTGGGTTAATAAATTTGTTAAGCTGTTGTTTGAGTAACCTTTCTCCATGTAACCAGCTTGGGCCCCTCCACCAGAGATTATAAGTCATTAGTTCAGAGGCTCTCAACCCTCTGGATGCGCAGTCTGCCGGGTTTTCGACAGAGGTGACATGGTTCCAAAGGTAACGAGGAAGGACGTCAATGATTTCAGCAGTGCGGTTGGCGCGATGAATGTCTTTAATTTATTAGGAGCCTGTGGCAACCATGCGAGTACCACCGTGGAGTCCGTCCAGGCGTATAGTTTAAGTGGCTTTCTTAAGCCGATCGATTGAAACCGCTTAATTAGCCGTGATAACAGCAACGCTCCACATAACTCGAGACGAGATACCGAGGTCGGTTTCAGCGGAGCCACTCGAGTACGAGACGCCATGAGAGTCACCGAGACCTTCCCGTCTGATGCCACCTCTCGACAATAAACTGCTGCCGCGTAAGCCTTTGTAGATGCGTCACAAAACCCGTGTATCTCGAGGGCATGCTCGTTTGTTGGAACGAATCGTGGTAATGAAATTTCTCGTATTCGATGCATATCTTGACGACACGCAGTCCACCAGTTTGAGAGATTTCCTGGCAGCGGGTCGTCCCATCCTAAGTCTGTCAGCCACAATTCTTTGTGGTAAATAAAATACCGCCTCGCTCGAGGTCGATAACTCTTCGGTTGTCAGTTTCCTCATGTGTCCCAGACGTAGATACTCTTGCATGAAGGCAGTATATTGTTCACGTAGCTTCTCATCCTTGTTGAAACGACGTTCAACAAGGATGAGAGCCATCGAATAAAGGCGAGACAAAGCACCTGAAACTGTGCCTGCAAACTGCTTTGTCGTTTCCTTAAATGGGAGATGCACTACGTATCTTCCATCCAGCGCGCGTGTATGAGTTCTAACAAAGTGCTTCTCAACTAAAGTTTCGTTCGAATCCGCAGAAGGCGGTGAGGTATCCTCTAACTCCCATAAACGCCGAATCGGCGCATCAATGTCAACCAAGGTCACAAACGAGACTGAATGCGTAAGTGGCCGCGATTTACCTTGAGTTACCACCCATCCAAATAGTGATGATACTGCTATGATGTTCCCTTCTGGATCTGCTCGTTTCTCTGCCGTGAAAATATCCCAAACATATTGCCCACCAATCAAGATGTCAATGGGCGCTGCAACATTAAAGGTTGGATCTGCAAGGGTTAATCCTTGCAGCGTATGCGGCATCACATCATGCACCCGAGTAGATGGCACATAGGCAGTGATCTGGCGTAAAACATATAGGCATGCGTTGAATCCAAATGTATTGATGCGCGACTGCATGCGAGCATTGGCTGACGCAATGCCCGTGACTAATATACGGGAATGTGTGCGTGATAGGCCCAGGCGCTGTATGCAATGTTCCGATATATTTTTTTTTTTTTATGAGAGATGAAACCAAGCTCAGGGGATGCCCCCTATCCATGCATAGCATTTGTTGGTTCGGAAGGGATGACAGGTTAGTGGGAAGGGGGGAAAGGGGGAGTAGAGATGGTTTACACTTCGCTTAAATGTTTCGACGCTGTAAGTGGGCGGGAAGACATTCGCAGAGAGATTATTCCACAATCTAACGACGCGACCGAAAAACGAACCCTCACGGTAATGCGTGGTTCGTTGGAACGGAATCGCGACATAAAAGGGGTGCACCGCTCTGGAAAGCCGAGTAGTTCTGCTAAATATCTGAACCGGAGGAATCAGGCTGGCTACTTCAGAGGAACATTTACCGTGAAAGTAACGGTAAAATAATGATACACACCCTACATCACGACGACGCTCCAAGGTTTCAATAGAGCTGGATACCCTACTGTCCCCTATAAGTTTTAACTCACGACATTGGACACGGTCGAGAAGCTGAAGATATGCCCGCAAAGCTCCCGACCATATATGCGAATTGTACTCCATTTTCGGACGGACATAAGTGGTGTAGATACAACGAAGATCGGTTGGAGTGAAGTATTTCTTACACCGCTTAAGAAAGCCTAAGCACTTGGCTGCTTCTTTCGACACGTCAAAGATGTGATCGTTCCAGCGAAGATCGCATTGGATTGACATGCCCAGAACATCAAGAGCCTCCGACTCATTAATATCCACACCACCCATATTTAGAGGTGGGAAGTTGTCATTGTATATAGGATAATTCTTGTATATAGCACAATCGAGTAGGGCTCGACACGCGACGGTTTGACCATGAACATCCATCGATCAATGCGGTAGGTAAAATTGGTGTTAACTCCGCCTTGGTCCTGCCTGCAACCGATGTAAGTGAAACCCCCACTGACGCCAAGGCGCTGACCGTTGTCGCCGCGGGTTTCACTGCTGAAACTGACCCTTCATCAGGGTTTGATGAAATCGCCGATGCCAACGCCGACGCTGAAGTCGTGGCTGCCGACCGCTCTGCTGGGTCGTGCACGAGTGTGTGGTGACGTTGGTGGCATATTCTACAGTTGAATTTAGACCGACACTGAGCCACCGAGTGTCCATGTTGAAGACATTTAAGGCAGAGAGCCTCTTACTTGTCGACGCCGATCTTTAACACTGCGCTTTAAAAGAGACTCACATTTGTGCAAAAGGTGATCAGATCCATCACAACCATAACAGCGAATTAACTTCTGTTGGCCGGTAACAAATGACCTTGTAGTTTTACACCTCCCTAACTTCTGTTTCGATGCTGAACTGCAGTTTACAGCTCCTAGTTCAAGCTCCTCACATCGTGAGTCGAGAAACTCGAGAAAATTGTGAATCGTTGGACGAACCATGCTTCTGCTTTCGTGTACCCACCTTCGAGTAGTGTTCGAGTCAAGCTTATTCAATAAGATGAAAATCAACCAGCAGTCGCGGTCCTCATATCCTACGGAGGTCAAACCTCTCAACAATGCGTTTGCTCCATCTGCAATCTGACGTTACATGGGATGGGATGTGGTCGGCAGTGACACGAACCGATCGATAAAGGAGTTGATTATCTGCCGCGGTCGATCATATTGCACTTTGAGGCGCACCCAAGCCGTCTCAAACGCGGATTCAGTAACCGCTATATGTCGAATTAACTCGGCAGCGTCATCCTGTAATAACGACTTTAAATAGTATAATTTTTGCGTGTTGGAGAGCCTTGATCTTGTGGCGACACTACTCGAAAAAATATCACTAAACGACGGCCATTCACTATAATCTCCAGAGTACTTCGGAATATTGATTTTGGGTAATTCATTAACTACGCTGGGAGCGCTAGCACTAGAGACCTGCTGCAAAAACGAAGCTTGCTGATTGATTTGTAGGCTCCACATGCTAACGTAAACTCGACTCCAACGATAGCAATAAAGCCCTGGTAAACAAGTACTTCTCCTCATACTCATCGAAATCCACATTCGGATCTGTATTTCCGTATGTCGTATCTCTGTATGTCCGTATTTTGCGTAAATGCTTCAAAAACCTGCTCAAGTCATTCCATCCGCGTGACTACTTGCTCAAAGGTAACGTTCTCAACTGCCTGCTGTGCGAACGTATAAGCTTTCTTAATTGATGTTTTAAACCTACCACGAATCTGTGTTGGTAGGTTCAACTAACGAGTGGCTCATATTTGTAGCGGGTTGATCAACTCGAATACATTGAGTAGAGTAGAAGTAGTTGTTGGCGTATCATAAGCGTATTTTGGAGTATCTTTGGGCGTATTCAGGATTAGCCGGAATCACTCCTTCGGGAATTACCAGTATTCAGCATTAGCCGGAATCAGTCCTTCGGGAGTTACCAGTATTTAGGATTAGCCGGAATCACTCCTTCGGGAGTTCCAAGTACTCAGGATTAGCCGGAATAATTCCTTGGGGAGTTACCAGTATTCAGGATTAGCCGGAATCACTCCTTCGGGAGTTACCAGTATTCAGGATTAGCCGGAATATCACTCCTTCGGGAGTTACCAGTATTTAGGACTATCCGGAATCAGTTCTTCGGAGCTTTCATCAGCATTGTGAGCGACCCTCTGCCGCGGAGTGCTCAACTCCTCCGACCTTGTATTCACCAGCATTGTAAGCAGCCCTCTGCCGCGGGTCATTCGGCCCCACCATCACCTGTACACCCGCAACCTTTGTAAGCGGCCCTCTACCGCGGAGCACCCGGCTCCACCGTCTTCTGTACAATTAAACTATTGTACGCGACCCTCTGTCGCCAGGCACTCGGCCCAAAATAATGCATAATGGTGTAATAATAATTAATATGTGCGGTAAAATATAAAATATCTCATTATTTTATAATCCAAGGAGTATATAAACTAAGTGGGTGTTATCATTGCAGGATTTAACTGCAATGAACATTAAATGAGAAAACCGGCAACCCTGGGTTATTACTAGAATATGTAAAAAAATATCGTATATCGTAGCGAATTCACGGCGACAAGAACAAACCAGTGACAGCAACGAATAAATATCGTGGAACGAAGGCGGTGATCAAAGACACTGTAACCAGTTAAAATATTATTCTGTTGCTCCAGTTACCAGTGACTTCAAAATACCAGTGACAAAGTCACCGGCAAAGACAACTTTGACTCGGCCTGACAGACCGACTGTAACCACTGGCGTAGATATTAAGATTGTAAAACATTTGTGAATTGAAAAATAATAAATAAAGAAAAATAACTAACACCAACCCGCATACGTCCGAGCTGAAAATTCAGTGATAGATTTGCTTCACAGCAAATCGTGTGCAATTCCTGACTATCGCGGAGGTTGGAACTTTGAGGGTTACGAGATCCCCCAAAATAGACCCTGGGGCGACTGACGCTACCCCAGCTGGAAATAAAAACTCGTTACAAAAGAACGACTTAAAAACTTCCTCAATATATTGTACATCTAACTTGACGTGGTGAAAAATCTTTTGACTAAAACATGTATTAACACATAGATATAAAAAATACTCCTACACAAACACATGTGTATATGCATAAATTTTTTGAATTTACACACCCTGAATTAGGACCCTCCGGCGCCCTTGCACACGAGGCCGCCTTATCAACTGCATAGACCGCTTGGAACACGCTGCAACCTGAACCAAGTTGCACGTCGTGCAACCTGAACAACTACTGTACCCGCAGGGATTCCGAGTAGAAGCCAGCTCCAGTCCCCTCAGCAGTTTTCGAGCAGTCCGTAAATAGTGTAATACCCTCCAGTCGTATACCATTATCGGACAGCCACTCCTTCCTCGCCGGAAAAAGAACGGTTAAAATTCCATCAAAATCAAAAAATTGCAAAAGGTAATCCGATGACCGAGACAAGCTTTGCGTTGGACTACTGCTAATTTTTCTTAACTACTTCAGCACAGCTGTATGTCCAAATAGAGCCTCCTTGCAGAGTTTCAGCTCCCTAAGTATTAGGAAACTCTTATCCGCCGAGCCCATAATCAGAGCTGGGACGTAATAGATAGCCTTAATTCCATTTTGAAGGAAAAAGCTTCAATTCCTTTTGAAAAAGCCTCAATACCTTTTTGAAAAAGATACTGACACTCAATTGTCAGTTACCACCTAACGCTATAAAGAAGTACTTAAATGTGCTGATGTAAACTAATAACCAATGTACTGATGAAAATTATTTACTACTAAATCTAATAAGTCTTAAACTCGTTAAAGTACATTCAATGACTGCACCAGTTTTTGATTGTCTTGGCGAAATTACGGCTGACAACTCAGATGAGATCGGTATTTGAATGGAAATGTCTGGAAATGCGTTCTAGAGTTGTACACCCCTTTTACATCTATATTCCGTTACAAAGAACTTCTATATTCCTTCTAAACTAACGAATGCTTTACATAGATAGTCATGAGCTTCGCAAACATAACCTCAGCTTCTAGACCGTATCCAACTCGTGCGATAAAGCTTATACGGGCATCGACAAGACGTAGAGTGTGTATGTTCATTTTATCGGTATTTGAATGGAAATGTCTGGAAATGATTTCCCGAGTTGTACACCCCATTTACATCTAGATTCCGTTACACCCGAACTTCCATATATCTTCCAAACTAGCGAATTCTTTGCAGACAGAGGGGCATTCCCAATCACCCATAAAAAAATGCATATAGAACCAAAGTCTGGAAATACCCTGAGAAACTGTATGTATAGAGTGTCTGATATGGAACTAAAAATAAATACTGTAGTAAGTTACTTTGCATTAGATACTCTTACGTTTTGACAGTTCTGTCAATTTTTTAAAAAGCTTAAATAAGATTTCAGTTAAGACTATATAAATTTGCGTACCAACCGAATTGGAGTTTTAAAAATTTGTCCTATAAGATGTTAACTTTGGCGAAGGTTCTTATATTACGCTTCGGCTTTTTTTACTTACTTACTAAAAAGAACTTTAGCTGCTTGCAGGTACGCGCAGATCTTGCGGAAGCAAACTCCTTCAAGTCAGTCCCATGTTGGCCCGATACAGCACCAACGACAAAAAACCAGTTGAAGTAAACCCTCCTACAAAACCAGCTAAGCCTCCTGCAAAATCAGCCAAACCCACTGATAAAGAAAAGAAGCCTGCTCCGCCGCCAAAGCAGAAATTAACTGATTTGGAGAAACTACGCAAACTGCAGGCACATTTCCAGGAGGACAACGACATCCCCATATTTTTGAAAGGTGGTGCCAAGGATCAGTTATTGTATCGCACCACAGTGGCTTTATGCGTCCTAGGGGTGCTTCTTCAGATAAAGCTTTTCATTGAATTAATTCTTAAATAATTTGTCTTTGAATAAAAATACACGTCATAATGTGTCAGACGTAGCACGAGATAACAGAATTACTGCCATTTCCTGATTGACTATTTTTATGGCCTTTGTTTACGTTTAAATACGGAAATTGTAAGGAAATATGCAAATATTATAGGAAAAACTTAATTACAGAACAATTAATTCTTGCTTTTGTTAGGGGTGTCCTCGTCTAATTTATCTATAATCTGCTTCAGGCAATCTTTCGTTGTTAGCTGGTTTAAGTCGCACACTTGCGTCAAATCCATTCGGGCGATATTCTCAATCATATCCCTGATTTTTTCCTGCCTAACGATGGATCGCACAGTGTATCTAGTGCCAGGTTTCGCTTCACTTGGCTGAGCTGCTGTCCTGGGATTATTGTCTGGTTTTTCTAGTAAATCGCTTTCAATGATTGAACCCTTGGCCCGGTAATATTGTTCAATGATCTGGTGTAACTTTTGTTTGGTTGCATTTGAAGACTTTTTCGTTGCTTTACCCAGCGCAACGTTACGCAGCTCTAGAAAGTTAATCTCCTTACTTGGAAATGCGGTAGTTAGTTTATAGTCTCCGCTAGACACGTTTATTTCATCATTGTCATCATAGTCGCTCTTACCAATCTGGATATCTGCTTCTGCAACGTATTTATCTTTGGCGGTGATCTGAATAACTGGTGCTGGCTGTTCACCTTTTTCAAGTTCACTTTTCCCAAGCTCCGTTGGCTTTTCTGTGACGAACATCTCGACCTGTTCGCCGACTTGCTTGTGCTTCATTGAAAAGGCACTCCGGCGCCTTTTCAAAATGCCTATGCAGGGTTTTGTCTTAATTCGAACAGGCAGCAAAGAGTTATATTGGATACCGATGCTGTTGAAGCACTCCACGAATTGCATAGTGTCGAAGTCATCTTGCAACGTGCTCCACATCCGACTGTTAGACCTGGTTTTAGCTTCAACAAGCAGATGTGTGTACCTAATAATGTCGTCGTCGATGTACGTCACTGATTCATTTTTGCAATATCTGTAGACAGTTTTATATTATATTCCATGATTTTTTTAAATATCGGCCGATCTTTCACCTCCAGTCTCTGCGAATTTCCATAAACCTTGACACTCCGCTCTGCGCCGCTAAATTAGCAATATGCACCGTGACATTCGATGTATTTTTCTCCAGATGATGCAATCGCGACAAAGCCACTCCGCCTGGATAGTTAGTACCAGATACAACCAGCAAGAATAGCGTTATTAACACATTCATTAGAATGTGTCCAACGCAGCACGAAGCAAGGAAGCCATGCCACACTGACTTTGATCTGTTGATCCAGCTGAAAATACAAACATCCGTCAAGCGAATCAATTGCACAGCACTGCAGCTTCAGGGTTAGAAAACATTTTAGATTTGATGATTGCTTCTTTATGGTTGAGATCCTAATACAAATGCGTTCTTCGTTCTATCACTTTAAAATGCTGCAAGATGTAGGTTTAAGATATGTAAAAGGATTCAGAGAAGAATTTATGAAAAACTACACAGTAGGCGGAAATATCCCTTTTTATCATCATATCCAAAACTTGGTTTTCATTGTTGACGTATAAATTATTCACTACTGGCAAGCCAGGAAAGCAATCATTGCAATAACTTTTCTACGACCAGGAAAAATTTATTGCCTTTATTTGTAAATATTATGCTGTAGTAGAGAACCACTATTCAACTAGGTGCAGACATTTCATCTACAGTGAGAGATTCATATTTAGGGACTTAAAACGAAAGAAGCAATCATCGAACCTTTCCATGTTCAAGTAGGTGCAAAATCAGATGTTTTCAACGTATGTCATGGAAGGCTTACAAACGATTGCAGGCACACGCAGAGGCCAAATTCAAAACAGGAAGCACATAGATGATGAAGCGTAACTCCTTATGCGGGAGGAGTGAGTAAATTAACACGTAGCCCAAACTGGCGAAAAGAATGGGGCGTATGCGGTGCTCCAAATACACACCCACAGGGACAAACAAGAATGAAACACCTAGGGCACGCGGTAGGGCTGAGTAGAAATACCAAAGAAACGGCGAGGTCTAGAAGGGGAAATTTAGTTTTCTGAGGAAAGGTGCACGCTTTTATTACCCCCCAGTTCGAGCTTTTGTTCAGCACGGTGTTGTACCAAAATACTTCTCCTTCAGGCCATAGCAGACGTTGCCAGAAAAATGAGTCCACAAATACTGTCGTCGCGAGAATAACCGCACCCGTAGGAACAGCAAGTTTTAGCACTCTAGCAAATAAAATCTCGGATTAATTCACCTATATCGAAGGTCGTCTCTGACGATACTATACGACTTAGTAAGTCGGACTTACCTGTCAAGCCTTGCTTTGCCAGACAAGATATCATAGGCTAATAGCAACCCTAAGAAAATAGCCAGCTCCGAGCGGAATATTATTATGGCAATACCGGAAAAGATGATGAAAGGCTTCGTCCGACCCCTTAGCCAGTGGGATATAGCGTAGAGTACTAATGAGAATAGAAATTATTAAAGCTAAGTAGGTTAAAGTATACTTAGTTACAAAATCTCAATATTCTTCCATTTTATTACCGATGCTATTAAATTCTCGACGTCGCTCAAGATAGTAACTTCTTGTGACCGTGTGTATGGAAGATGCCACACGGTCACTTTGACCAATCCTCTAACTTTTTAGATTACGTAGTTATTTAATAACGATAGAATTACGTACTATAATGATGAAGTAATATGTTTCGATTATTTCTTGATTGGAGTGATATATTTTCATTGGTTTATTTATCCTACTTTTATTTAGATTAAGAAAATAGATTAATGGTTATTTTGGTTGTTTTCAAAATGGTGTAAAATAATCGAAATAACAGGGTCATTATACCCTACACCCGAAGGGAGTAGGCTATAATCTACTGTCTTATGAAATGGATTCACTTTATTCTTCCGTTTGTAACGCAGAGGAGACGAGATAAATATAGAAAAATATATATATTCTTGCTCAGCGTCACCTCTTGAATCGATTTAGCTCTGTACGTCTGTCTATCTGTCTGTTAAAATCACGATCACGGGAGAACGAAAAGAGATATCGCAATGAAATTTGGCACAAATGTTGTTTGTATGTAGGGTAGTTTGGAATTAATAGGCGGGATCGGTTAACAATCACGTCTACTTTACATACGGGATATAAAGACACCTCGCTTAAATGTTATAAGGTGAATATCTCATAAACCGTGCGTGATATTGAGGTATAATTCTATACCGGAACGTGTTGTCTTCGGACAGGCCGAAGTCTCAGTACTCGACACCAGAGTAGCTAAAAAATAATAATTTCGCCAGTTAACAACTTTTTTATAAGTAGGCGGACCACTTCCACGTTTGGCAAACACTTTGTTAGTGTCTCTAGATACCTCAGGATAAAATCAAGTGTTAATATTTTGCACCGTTTATGAGATATTGACAACTTTTGTACAAGTGGCCAGGCCACGCCCATTTTTGGCAAACAGATTGGTAATGCCTCCAGGTGCTTCGTAATAAAATTACGTCTTAATATCTAATACCTTTCATGGGATATTGCCAACTTTTGTATAAATAGGTGGACCTCGACCATTTTTGGCAAACATTTTGGTAATGTCTCCAGATACTTCAGGATAAAATTAGTTATTAATATTTTGCACCATTTATGACATATTGACTACTTTATAAGTGGGTGTGCCACGTCAATTTTTGGAAAGCAGAATGAACCTAGATACCCGTGATAAAATTACCTCGTAATATCTTATACCGTTATATTTCCAAATTTTTTTAGGAGAGGGCGGACCACTCCCATTTTTAGTAATGGCGTTATATATTCTGGAATAAAATTATCCTCATTAACTCACACGGTTTATGAGATATTTTACATTCCATATGTAAAGAAGACGTTAACCGATTAAAAGTAGGCGTTAACCCATTTCGCAAATTTCCAAACTACCCTTCGGGTGTAGGATATAAAAACAGCTCTGATTAAAAGCAAGGGATACTTCTTCTAACTCCATCGTACGTATGTGGCAGTTTTGCTATTGTAGTGTGTATTTCAATGTGCAAAAAATAAAATTTGTAATATAAAAATTATATAAATGAAAATTTACTTATTTATTTAATTTAAAATTTAAAAGTAACTTATTTCCTGTAAATTGGTCACCTTACCTGAGGGCAGCGCCAGTATGTTGGGAAGGGGACGACCCATGTAAAACATGAAGTGAAATTGCGATATGGTTATCATAGTGAACCATATGCAGACCTCCGATTGAAACATTTTTCGAAAAACATTGCGTAAATCGTTCCAGGCCACAGAAACCACAGCAGCTAATACGAGACGCACTTGAAATGTCAAAAAATAAGCTCACATTACTAAAACCTGAATATTATGTATGCATGTGTCTACATGTATTGAACAGAGGGAGGTTTGGGTCTTATTTTATTGAGTGGACCTGAATAAACTTCTTGGAAAACTCGTACAAAAATATATTTTGGTTACGTCAATGGACATAGGTAAAGGTCTCCTTGCAAGAATTCTGCTCAGATGAAGAATTTTCTACTGGGTTGTTTAGTGTTTTACTGTTTTAATCGCTTGTAAGAAATACTTGCTAAACCACACATTATACACCTTTATTACTTTTCAAGTTAGGACTATGCTTCGTGAAAAATTTTCTGAGCATTATTAAGGAAAAAGGGTAGAAATAAACGTATATCTGCCAGCATAGGTAGTAACGATTACTAGAGTTAATAGTTAGTAATACTAATATTCTGCATCATTAAAAAATAAATCTACTGAACTAATAAATTAATTAAGTTACATTATTAACCTAAAACTGCAAAGATGACGATTCCTCTGAAATAGTTTTGGCTCTTTTCTGTAAGCGATTCCAATAAAGTTGGTCAGTCATTAGTTTTTAAGGCTATAATAATAATCACTTCTTTAAGAGAAACCGGGAACAGAAACAAAGGAAACATCAAATACAAGGATAAACATTACAAAAAAACAATGGTCAAAAAACATTACGTAGAAACCTATTACATTATAGAAACCTATAGTTACGGTTTTTGATAATTTCGAGTGAACTAAGGTAAATTTTTTAGGGCCGGTTTCACAGTCTGCATTTTGTTTTACAGTATATAATTTAATAACAGAGGACTCGTAATTGACAATCTGTTTTTTGTTCGTCTAGAATGGTACTGTCTTTATCTAAGCTGACTATCTTTGGCATAAGTTTACCGTTAACCAAACCCTCCAAACTTTTTTTTTGTTTGTCAAATTTCTCGCTCTCGTTTGCTTTAGGAGTTACAGACTTTTTTTTTCTTATAAACTAAGGGAGATGTTGCAACAATACATACATAAATACATAAGAATGATATTTTAAATTCCAATTTTTTTATGTCATTCGATATTTCTGCAATATAACGGTTTTTAAGTTGTACACGGTTTTTCCATTTCCACGATATTTCTTAATACAAATAAATTGTTTTCTAAAAGAATCAAAAATAAATCCCCGCCTTTATTATAAAGCCATGCATATCAATAGAAACTAATAGATTACACTTCCGGATTATTTTGACATTTACACATTTAATTAAAAAATTAATATAACAAAAAAAAACTTTTTTGTAAAAATTAATTTTTCTTGAAAAGGTCTCCTTGACAAAATGCTATATAATATTAATGAAATATACTTAAAATATCTCTCCAATTATATCATGCCCATAACTTCTATGATTTTGGAGACACCGACACTAAAATTAAAATGATTAAAACTCGGAAACTATATACAAGTATGTTACAAAAAATTTCACTTATGTTTACTTCAAAAGAATTTACTTTACTGGCAAGAATATATCTTCAATCTTTAGAAGTTATATATCAAATTAACTGGAAAAGAACATGCTTTCACATTTTGACTAAGTTGTGAAATAATAATTTAATTGTTTTTTTAAAACAAAATATATTGTATTAAAAACTATGGTAAAAATGGAAAAACCGTTCATAACTTAAAAACTATTATGAAATTGCAAAAATATCTTATTACATGAAATACTGGAATTTAAAATACCATTTTGATGTACACATTGTTGCAATACTCCTAGATTAGAATTTTTAAACTTTAAAGCAATATAACTCCTAAAACAAACCAGAGCGGCAAAGTCTTGTTTTTGTAGTTTGCTTTTTAAATGGTAGTTCGCTTTTAACCTGTTCCCTATCTTTATCCAAGATGTATGAATTCAAATATGCGTGTGACAAGTGCAATTTTTCACAAAGTGTTTACCTACATATTGGGACCAGAACTTGTCGATATGCAGCACTTCGAATAGCAAAACAAACGGCGATGAAAGAATAGCTATTAAGAGCGGACCCAAGAAAGTGCGAGGTACGACTCCAGGATATTCATTATGGTCGTACTATGAAGAATTTGAAATCATGACAGGTACTTTGACGCAAAAATTGTGTCTCACGTGTGTCAAGTTGTTCCGCCAGTAGAGTATGTCGTGCATGGCCTGCAGATTGAAGCTCTCCTCCACTTTGGTAAAAGGCGCGTACAATACGTGCGCGACCGCCGTTAAAAACAGAAGTGCACCCATCTGTAGCTTCTCTTTATTACCAACGAAGTCGATGAAAAACAGAATTTACTCGAATGCATACAACCGTAAAGAATCAACTCAAACAAAATTACATAATTCCAGCGTTTGGACGGATGATATGATATACACTAGTGATGTAGAATATTCTATTATTTTAAATTTCTACTGGAACTGACAAATCATCTTGGCTACTCTCGGATTCTTTTGAGGACAGCTTCAAAAGTTTTTTAGAAATATGGGCGATTAGCATGGCTACACGATTCTTCTTTTCTTTTTTCAAATGTACACATTCTTCAAAAGCAGAGCTTTTTTAAGCCAAAATTCTGTCGGATTCTCGGTTATTCTTACGCACACAATTGAACAGTTGCCCGAACGAACAGGTTTTTCAACGCAGTTTGCCGAACGTAAATTTCATTCACACACATTGAGGATTACACGTATAAGTCTTTCAAAGAAGAAACTACGTGACGTCACGAATTCTTCAAGAGAGCAGGTTCAAGAAGCCGTTTATTGAATCCTAGTATAGCCAGAATTAATAAATTTCATAGTACTCAAGTACCGAAATAAAATTACTGGGTATTTCTTATTCACTACATGGAGTTGGTAACGAAACTTAATAAAGATTTAGCGTGGTTTACACAACCAATCAGTTTGTGGTAAAGAAATTTTAATTTAAAGCCTACAATAAAACTGTGGTGCAGTACTTATTATAACTGTACAAATGATATTAACTTAAAAATTACCGCAAACATTTTGAAAACGTTGTACAAAACATCGTCTAATACAAAGTTCAAAATTTTGGCATAAATAGCATCTATATCAGTTTAGAAAAGCTAAAAGGAGAAAATTTTATTTCCTTTAAATTTACTATATATCCTTCAGTACTTAAAAATCTTACTTAATAAACTATTGCCTTTTTTTAATCTTTTGAGCAAAAATTTCTGCCCACTTTTTACAGGATATTCAAAATTAGAGGATGTTGTCTCTGAGTACAGTGTGAAAAAATTTTGACAGTCAGGATCACCACGTTTCTGCCAAATGTAACCTACTTGTCAAAAAGTACTATTTATGAAAAGTTTGGGATTAACAAACAGCTTTATGGTTGAAGTCAGTGAAATCAACAAGCTGAGAACGGTCATAAGCCTAAAGGAGTCCTTCAGCATAATTCCACAAACTAACGGGATATTGATTCATTTTGAATCCCAAAATTTTCATAAATAATTACCTTTAACCCTGAACCCCTCCATATATTGTGTTACATGAACCCCTAGGGCTACACGAGCGCGCCATAGGTATTTTAAGCTTGTATCAGAGCAAATCAAGGAATATATATATGCTCAATATTTGTTAATTTTTTATGGCAAATAAAACCATTCTCAGGGGATGGACTCTATCCATGCAAAGCACTCGTTGGTTCTAAAAGGAAGATAGGTTACTGCGAAGACGTTGTATATAGGCCGGAAAACATGCGCAGCGGGATTGTTCCGAAAAATAATAGCGCGACCGTAGACTAGCGCGACTAATTTAGATATAAATTCACTTCTTTTGAGAAATCTATACTTTTCTAACCTGCCTTAGAAATTACATGGATCTGTACTTTTCTAATCTACCTAAGAACTTACATGGACTGACTCACTAGATGGCCTGTCAGTCATATAAAAAGTCTCCGCGGTTTTTTTGCTACTGGTGACATTTCAGCTTGAATTTTTTGTTAAGACAGTTTTCTAATTCATTGCTCGTGTAAAAAGTTATATTGATTTGAAAATGAGTGAAATAGATCTATTTCTAATTTGACACACACAAAGTGCTCTTCTTCTTCTTTTACTATTCCTTTGTTTACGTTTCAACACAGGAGTTGACAGATTTTGTGTTTTGTCCGTAAGAAAATTAGATAAAGATATCCGAAGACAAATGTATTTAGTGTTTAGTGCTTTAATTGTGTTTAAAGCATATCTGAAGAAATACGCCATGTTATGCTTTTTTACTATAAAAAAGATAAACACGCTGCAAAAACATGCCGAAAAATTTGTGAAGTGTACGGTAAGAATTCTGTGAGTGAAAGAAGGACGCAGGAGTAGTTTGCTCAATTCCGTTCAGGAAATTTCGATGTAAAAGATGCACCTCGCTCTGGTCGGCCAGTCACTGAAATAGTTGATGAAATTTTGCAACTGGTGGAGCAAGACCGGCATGCCAGGTAATAGCGGAGGCACTAAACATCAATCACATGACGGTTTGGAATCATTTGAAAAGAGCAGGCTACAAAAAGAAGCTCCATGTTTGGGTGCCACATGAATTAACGCAAAGCAATTTGATTGACCGAATTACCATCAGTGAAATGCTGCTGAAACGTAACGAAATCGAACCATTTTTGAAGCGACTCATTACAGGTGGTGAAAAATGGGTGAAATACGAAAATATCAAACGCAAGCGATCTTGGTCAAACGGTTGTGACCTCCACAAACGACTTCAAAGCGTGGATTGTCGGCAAACAAGGTTATGTTGAGTGTTTGGTGGGATTGGGAGGAAATTGTCCATTATGAGCTGCTGCAACCTGGCGAAACCATCAATTTTTTCCTGTACTGTGCACAACTCGACCGTTTGAACGAAGCAATCCAGAAAGAGCGACCAGAATTGGTTAAAAGGGAGGGAGTTGTGTTCCATCATGACAATGCGTGGCCACACACATTTTCGATGACTCGGAACAAATTGACGAAACTTGGTTAGGAAGTTCTGATGCATCCACCGTATAGCCCGGACCTTACACCGTCTGACTACCATTTGTTTCGGTCTTTGAAAAAAATTGGCTGAAAGTCACTTGTTCAAGTTTTTCGACGATAAACCACAAAAGTTCTACACCGATGAAATTATGAAGCTACCCGAATAATGCAAAAGGTCTTAGATAATAATGTTCAATGTACTTGATTTAAATTGATTTTCAATAAAGAAAATTTTTGTTCATGAATGAACCAAAAAACCGCGGAGACCTTTCATATGACCCAATATTTTTCAACAATCTTAAAAAAATCCTTCATTTAAAGAGGCATTAAAAAGTGTAGATTAAAGCTGCAAAATTCTTGCAGGACATAATTTAAAATATATTGGAGGAAAATCTGTGATTTCGTGATTTGAGATATTATTTAACAATGCAATAACATTAAAAATGTCTGATTCAGAAATAAGTAGTTTTTGAATCCCCCGCAAATTAGGAGCTATAAAATTAATATTAATGTCATTCGAAAAATACAGGTTTGAGGATCAGATGCACATTTAGTTCATAAAATTTTTTAAATTATTATACCCTACACCCAAAGGGAGTAGGGTATATTCACTTTGTTCTTCCGTTTATAGATAGATATAGAAAACTATATATATTCTGTCTGTCTGTCTGTCTGTTGAAATCACGATTACGGGAGAACGAAAAGAGATATCGCGATGAAATTTGGCACAAATATTTCTTGTTATGTAGGGCTGTTGGTATTGAAAATGGACGAGATCAGTAAACAGCCACGCCTACTTTACATACGCAACGTAAAGGCACCTAGTTTCAAAAAATGTTATATTCTGAATATTTCGAATATTTCATACACCGTATGGGATATTAAAGTATAATTTTATTCCGGAACATATAGCGCCATTATTAAAACGTTTGTAAAAAATTGGCGTGCCACGCCTACTGATAACAAAGTTCGCTATATCTCATGAACGGTATAAGATATTGAGATGTACTTCTATAAGCATTACCAATAAGCTTGTTAAAAATGGGCGTGCCACGCCCACTCATACAAAAGTTGTCAATATATTGTAAACTGTATAAGATATTAACACGAAATTTTATCACGAGGTATCTACACGTATTACCAATTTGTATGCAAATGGGCGTGGTTCGCCCTCTTATACAAAAGTTGTCAATATCCCATAAACGGTTCAAAATATTAACACGTGATTCTATCCAGTGTTACGTACCTCATTTATATGCTGTCCTTAACTGGCTCGTCGCCCCGGTGTGTTACCGCGGGCACTGGAGTTCAGCAGCCTTTATTTGACAGCCACCCCGCTTCCACTGGCGAATTGAACCGCAGTAATAAATTCGACCTCTTTGCGGTGAGGTCACCTTGGCCGTGAGGGAGCTCCCTAAGGGCTGCGATTTTTACAAACGAAGGTATTATCTTATGTGAGAATGTGCGCAGTCACAGTCTAATATTCTCCCGATGTCATTTTTAACATAATTTAATTGTCGAAAGCAATGTGATAAAAAAAAACCAATTCCTGTAATCGTGATTTTTACAGACAGACAGACAAACGGACGGACATGACTAAATCGATTCAGGAGGTGATTCTGAGCAAGAATATACTTTTCTATATCTACCACGCCTCTTTTAATACGTTACAAACGGAAGAACAAAGTGTGTATAAAAACGGAAAAACGTTACTTAAATTCTATCTGTTAAATTCTCAATTTTTTTTAACAGTTGAAATAGTTCATTTCTAAGGACAAATTTAGTCACTTTAGGACCGACGTACTTTGTAATATAATTAGTCGTGTCCATTGATTTAAGAGCCGATAAAGTCGGTTTCTGCAACGCCAGATGCCGCAAAACGCCCCGAACCTTTTGGGAACCCTCCAGAAAATGCGCATAGAGAATAGTGTCGAAATATGTAAGAAGCAGCATCTATACCTGTAAATTTTGGCGTTTAAATTAATCGCCTTCAAACAACGTTGCGTAAGGTCAACATTTGTTTATTAGGAGTTTTTAAAGTAAAACTGTGTCTCTAAAATTGGTTTATAATGTAAATAGATCTGTTAAAGGCGCCCAATGTAGTTTTATATCCTAATCCCCAAAAAAGCGAAAGAATTTATACAGAAAGCTCAGAAAACTCTACAAGATGCAATGTTATACTTTTTGTAGAAGTATGGTAAGCTATACTAGCGTATTCAGCTTTAACCTTACAGGTAACAGGCCGTACCTTTGTAAATTTGTCATAGATGGTAAACTGACGATCTGAAGTAGGTTTTTTCAAATTGGCTCTAGTTCAGTATTGTCTTCTAGAAAATATATACGAGTATAATTTTGTGAAAACCTGAAATAACTAATCGTTTAAATTTTTCTACAAGACAGAATCAGTTCACCTCTATTTCACACTGATCACCTTCCGCGTTGAATCAGCGTATCTGTCCGTTTCGCATTTGGCGATTGAAATCACTATTGATGAATAACGTTGATATATCGAAATTAGCGTTTTACCACACCTTCTTTTGGGAAAATTATGCTAAAATTGGAATAAAATTTTGTCTTAAAATTACGCATACAATATGTATTCGTAGAAGAAGAAGGAGAACAATGTGAGTTTTTCCTTCGAAAAATATGGTATATTGTATAAATGGGTGGAATTTGCCTTTTTTGATACAAAGCGTTACAACTTATATCAGCGCAGATATAAAGGAGTTCAGCGCATCCCAACTTGCTTTCTCATGAAGCTATACTGTCCGCTTCGGAGCTGGCTGGTGAGGGGATTGAAAACTAGAATATGGGGAGGTAGCAGAAATTGTAGGGTGGTCCGAAATATCAAGATGTGCAAGAATACTTGCTGTGATGTGATGTTAAAAAAATTTCCCGAATATTTTGGTTTTGTCCATCAACCCAATTGGAATTATGAACGTTGAAATCACCAGCAACAACAATTTCACTGTTCGGATACGATTCCAGAATTTTGGAAATCGAATCAGAGAGACTGTCCAGTTTATCAAAAGTTGGCAGCCTCTCAGACCATGTGAAAAAGACCCAAGCATGTGAAAATCCAGTGGGTCTGCACCCTCAGACACATGGGTCTTACCTAGTGCCATTACTATATATGCGATTGGTGAGTACAAACATACGCATAGACCGCGAAGAAATTCGCCCTCAAGCCACGCACATTTGTGGAGTCTATACGAAACTTTGTCATCGCCACCCACTGTAAAGAGGTATAAAGTCAGCTGCACAAGCGGACAAGCCTACACCGCAGGCAAAGCAAAACGCGACAAGACAAGTGTTATGCCTTTATCTTGCCACGCTTCAGCCCACCGTGCACTCACAGCCGCCGGCACACCTAACGGGACCAGGAAGAAGGAGGAGGAGAAGAAAGAAACGAAATGCTGAACTTTAATGCGGAGAGCGTAAATAAGCCCTTCGCTTGGTTCTCTGCATTCCGTTTGATTGTCTATTTGTGTCATTTGGTTATGTTATTATGTATTATTGTTTTTGGGAATTTATTAATGTTTACTGTTATGTTTAAATGCACTGTGTTTCAAACCAATTTTATTGCACTGTGACTTTTTTATGCTTTGTGAAGATATTTGTTTTTATCTGTTTATGTTTTTTCGCGCAAGCACACTGAACACTGCACTGCGGTGGGTGCAGCATCCACCTAATATTCTATAATATTTTCCTAACATATACTATTTTCCCAGGGAAATTATATCCCCCTATACAAAAATCCTCTGTACGCCCTTGGGAGAACACTCGCATACCCTTCCTACTTTGTATTGGTAACAGTAATTCCAGAACACTTCATTTGATTTACCCGAAATTTCATGGAATTCTTGGATAGTTTAGGGAATTTCTTACAGCAAGCACGTCAAAGTGAAAAGTTCCACTGAATTTTTACGTCTTCACACGAAAAATTTTACAGAGGATCATCAAAAGCGAAACTCCCTTCAAGAACTGGTACAAATTCGCAGTTGCACTCCCTGCCGTCACTTTTTCCTTTTTGGCACAGGGTGTTAATAGCTAACTGAAGTTAATTTTATAGCTTGGCGCGTGCTTCGAACTTAAATGTTGCGTTACGGTGTAATGGTGAAAATGATTTCGAGAAGACGTAAAAGCGGCATTAAAGAGTAATTCTCAGATGCATCAAAGACGAACAGAAAAACGGAGAGAGGCTGGAGAGGCTATTTGTGAGCTGAAGTTGGTGGGACCCTACTCAGCCTCGTATTGCAATCTTTTTCTAATTGAGGAATGCTCGAAATGCTAACAGACACCAGAATCGGGCACAGGACAGGGTTGTCAGTAAACGCCTTGTCAATAGCTATTTTCTTCATATAAGGGCTTTAATTATGGCGTAAACGATAATTATGTAATTGATACATAATTGTTACTCGACAACAAAAATGGCGCTTCAACACAAGACCCAGACGTTGCCAACTTTCACAAAATAAGTCGTCAAAGATCATAAATGACAGCACTTTATGTAAACAGACGATTTTTATATCATAAAAGATGTAATTAGATTCAGATAGTTTCTTACAATCTTTTGCCTCAGCATCTGAATTTTTCCAAGGAGTTGCGAAGCGGAAAACGAATTTCCTTGACCACCACTGGACCTCTCCCACCCGTGCATCGTATATAACCACATCGGGTACCGGGTTAAAAAAAGTTGTTGCTAATCTAAAAACTGCGCACATGGAGCCAGTTAGGGCGCTCTGCGGCTGAAGAAGTCCGCTATTATTGGCAGGATGCAAGTAATATTTGTACACATGTTACATGCAATTATTTGTTAATAAAAAATGTGTCCACAGATTGAGGAGAATTATGCCATTATACACACAACTAAGTGCATTTCCGTTATCCTTGACTAACTTCACTAAATCACACACGATAACTCATAAACCACAATGGCAGCTGAGCAGCCCCTTCGCTACTCCGTATTTGAGGGCACCGCACGGTCGACAATCACACAGAAGGAGATCACTTTTTAATTTTATTTATAGTCAGCAATTTTATGCATTTAAAGCGCGTCTATCATCGAACACTACGACGCGGAAAAGATACCCAAGCGAACCACGGCTAGCAAATCGCCTCCTACACTTAGAGAAATTTTTAGAGGAATACTTTGTCCTTGGAGCGCGCATACATACATGCGATAGCGTACCGAGTTGTGGAAGGAGGAACATTTAATGGAAATTTAAAATACTTTAAGAAGTACGAGTATAACATTTATAATATCTAAACTCAAGGATGTTGGTGTGTCTTTCGTATAATTTTACCACTGATTCCAAATCTGAAATCCACTTTTCATACATAGTAATTTTACTTTTTAGTAGTATCATTCAGCTTCTTTCATTATCTTTTTTCACACATGTTTGGAATTATATTCTTTGAAGATTCAAGCTCAAAATCATATGAAAGTTACATGTATTACTTAAAAACATATAGAAATTTTGAGCTTTAAATACATACGGAAGTTATACGCAAATATATTATTTAAAATTGATTCATTGGGTACGACATACAGTACTAATATTCGCCGTGGGTCTTCTGAAAAACTATTTCAAACTTCTTCTAACACCTGATTTCCATGCTTCAAATTTTCTGCAGGTGCTTAACGTAAACAAACCTATAAGAATAACCAATTAAAATAAAATTAATAAAAAGACTACAGCAATTAAAAATAAAAGTCCCACAGCAATAAAAAACACGAAAATTACAGCGGACATCGCTTTGAATTAGCTTCTAATGTTTCGGATAGTTACAGATTTCCACAAATGTGTTGACACATTTTTATTTCTCACAAAAATGCCCACGTCAATTAAAATTTACCACAAAAAATTCCATAATGACTAACAAAAAATATTAAAATTTTACATTAATTCAAAATTCAGGAGGGAAATTTCCTCGGCTACACCCATTTCTATACTGAGCTTTGTATGCAATAAGGAATATTATATATATATTGGAATTATTTTACACTTGTGCTAAGGCAATTTTAGTGAATGCGGTGTTTCACCTTAAATTTCCCAAAAGTGTGGATTGATTTTATTGTGACTTGTTTCCGTGAGGCTTCGTGCCCTAGTCATATTAGCAAATTTTTTGCAAGAAATAGGCATGATCCGCCCATATAAAAGATGTCAACTGTAGAAATTATTATTTTTTAGCTACTCAGGGTAGGGTACTTAGACTTCGACCTGGCCGAAGACAACACCTTTACTTGTTTCTTTTTAAAGTTACTACACAAATAAAACCGCTCAATTTTTTCAAAGGTTTTATTTTTTTCTTGAAGAGAATGAACAAAGCAAAAAACAAACTAACTGATGGCCCTACCTAGAGTTCCGAATTTAATTGAATAAGAAAAGCATATTAGAAAATTTCACCCAGAGTAACAAAAACTTAGGTACAGTTCAAATAAAAGTACTGGTGCCAGGTACTGGTTTCAGGACAGCTCTTGTTTTTGTTCGATTAACCGGTTAATCGGTTAACCGAATATTCGCTTAGCTACTTTTCGAAGAGACTTCTATTAGAATTTCAAACTATTCGAATTATCTGAATAATCTCAGCTAACCGAATAGTTTCAGTATATTCACTTTGTTCTTCCGTTTTTAACGCGGACAAGGAGCCAAGATAGATATTGTATAGGTTAAGTACTCTGGTGGTCTCAAGTCCTCAAGAACCAGTGTTTTTTGCTTGAGTGCTCCAGTACGAAAGTACACTCAAAGAAATGACACTGTACAATTACTCGAAAGTACTGAATCCACTTTTTCGCAACGATAAATTCTTCTTTGAAAATTCGGATCAAGTATCTTGGTTTTGGATTTTTTTATCAAACTAGCTTTTTGTTATTATAAAAGACTTCTATATGCTGAAGTGTTAGATGCGTATATGCATTTGAAAATTCAAGTCAGTATCTGTCAGTACCTACCAGTGGCAAGGGCGGAACTCCACACCGGGAACGACCGTAAAATAGTCGTCCTCCGATGTCAGGCCGGAGTTATGGTTTCGTCTAATAAACGACTCTTTTCCGAACTCATCGTTTCCCCATTGCGGAAGCCAGCACAGAAGTCAACTCCGAGCTGCTGCTGCCTCCGTTGCACACGACGAACGCGACTGCCAGTTGACGCTGCAGCGAAGGTAGAAGGCAGGCGCATGAAGCGCTTTGGCAGGCAGCGAGTTTCTTCACGCTGGATGCACTTGAATGAATGAACGCTTCGACGGAATTCTGATTTGTGGCTACACATGCGAGCGGGAGAAGGAGCGGCCCAGTAGCTCGCTAGCCGTCCCGGCTGCTGTACAGCGGTGCCGTGGCCACAGGCCAAGTCGTCTGAACCTCTGCAATATTTATAAAAAGTAAAACATTCCCTCAAGAATTTGTTAAACAAATTGAATTTGAACTCGTAGATCATAATTTTAAAAACGGCGTTCCGCTTTTGGCTGTCTGCGGCAGAGTCCGGAAGGGTGCGTTGTACCCAGAACTGTAAAATATAGATATGGGCTACGTCTTGATTTCTATTACTGAGTAATCCAATTTGTTATGCTACATACACGTTGAAAAATGCGATTACTGTAATCTTGGCTATAATCGAGAATAATTAATAACAGAAAAAATCCTCTTGAATTCGTAATTTCGCTCTTTGATTATTTCCACATTATTCGGGAAACGAAATGTAATTCCAAAGTAATATATATTACGAAATGAAAATATTTTTTAACTTATTTTAAGTTATTTGTGTTACAATTGAGAAACGAAATTAAGATTAAATTAACTCCCTCACTAGGTACCTCGGGGTAAAATAACGTATTGATATCTTGCACAGTTTATATAGTGGTGCTTAATTAATATATAGATATTGACAACTTTTAATATATAGATATTGACAACTTTTGTATGAGTGGGCGTACCACAACCATTTTTGGCAAAAAATCGGTAATTCCTCCAGATGCATCGTGATAAAACTACGTCTTAATATCTTCTACCATTTCTTAAAAAAATTGGCAACTTTTTTATGAGTGGGCGTGGCTCGTCAATTTTTGGCCAGCAGGTTGGTAATTCCTCCAGATACCTCGCGATAAAATTACGTCTTCATATCTTATGCCGTTCATGAGATATTGTCAACTTTTTTATGAGTAGGCGAACCAGGCCCATTTTCTGCAAAAATTACTAGGTGGGGTGAAAAGTAACCTAGTAGGTTTATCACTTTGCTCCGTCCAGAAAAAGCAAAAAACAAAATTATAGTATTACAATGACGCTATATGTTTCGGAATAGAATTATGCCTCAGTACGACATACGGTTTATGAGATATTCCACTTATAACATTTTTTAGAACGAGGTGGCCTTACATTCCTTATGTAAAGTAGGCGTGATTGTTAACCGATCTCACCCATTTTCAATCCGAAACAGCCCTACATAACAAAGAATATTTGTGCCAAATTTCATCGCGATACCCCTTTTCGTTCTCCCGTAATAGTGATTTCGGTCGGACGGACAGGGCTAAATCGATTCAGGGGGTTATGCTGAGCAAGAATATACATACTTTTCTATATCTATCTCGTCTCTTTCTCTGCGTTACAAACGGAAGAACAAAGTGAAAATACCCCACTCCCTTCGGGTGTAGGGTATAACTAGCTGATAGCCCATACACCCCTCCCTCACTTTGGAAATGGATTCTCAATACGTACTGGCGTTGTTCAAGTTTCTACAAATTTTCATATACTACAAATCGATACAATCTGATAAAATATTTCGTTATTTATACAATTTTCGAAATAAAATATTTCGTTATTTATACAATGGAATTAAAAAAATTATCGGCCTAAAGAATTTTCATTCTGATAATTTTGAAAATACAATATTGATACAATTTTTATCAAAATCAGTAATAGTTTTTTTGTACAAAAATTTTATAGAAGTCAAGAATTTTTTTTTTCATTCACACGAGAAAATTTTTTTGTGTGAGAGTATGTCGACTGTCCATCTCTGAATTTCTTTCCAATTAGCTTATCGCGGCCGTAGGGTGTCACGATAGGTTAAGCGGCGGGATCGTGAAGAAGAGTCGAGTACCGAAGCCACTACCATCTTTCTATTAATGTATTTGTGTTTCGTTTTCGGAACTTTTTCTATTTGAAGGACTATTTCACGTACCATACTTTTTTACATACCCTCGCTACCACAGGAAACTTTACTTCCATAAAGCTTCTTGGCACGGTCCCCACCACCCCGTTGAAGAGCGTATTCAAAATTCCAACTAATAAGCTCAAAGTCAAATCCGAACTCAAATAATAAGTCTCGGGGAAATGTATTTCGCGCAATAAAGCGTCGCGCACACCAAGGCGGTCGCGGTTGTTGCATTTAGCCGCAGACCGCGAGAAGCATCGGATGTGCATTTATATGTATGGCAGTATGTAGTGCACTCCTATATGGGAGAAGGTCGAAGTTCGAGAATATTTCATCTAAAGTACTTAAATTGCAGATTTACGCGTGACGCAAAGTAATAATTTGTAAAAACTTTTTCTTATATGTAATTCTGTGTTTTAAGCAAATTTACACATTTTTTCCTGTACAATTACATACTTTAAAATGTATTTACACATTATTATGTGTAAAATTTTTTTGGTATGTTGGTTGGAGTGCCACCCAGTAATCGCGACCGCAATCGCAAGCGCCGACGCTTAAGCCTTAAGAAGGGGAAGTGATCGGTCCCAGTGCTCACAGCTTTTAGTTTTCATTCCTTGGTTGTGCTTGACCCCATTAACTTCCAAACAGGTTCCCAACATTCGACCTCAAATCTTCACGCACTTCGTTGCTTAGACGGGAAAGATACGTCTGGGTGGTCTGAGGTAGCTGATTCCTTCTTGTGTTTGAGTTTCAATTAGTTACATTTTTCGTGTTTCCTCAAATTATTTAAAGGGGAAAAGGTTCGGTGACGCTGCTGCGCAGCAAGTATATTTCTTCATTTGACGAAGCAAGTTTTATTCATCAGCGGTTCTCTTGTAAGTTCCGCTTAATGATAGAAAAGCTTCAGATTGCTTACTTGTCTCGGGAGTTCAGGTATTCGGTGGGCAATCAGTCGGATATTTATAAATTGCTATAAAAACGAGAAAAACGAAAAGAAATCACGATTACGGGACGGATTATTGTTTGTTATGTATGGCAGTTTGGGATTGAAAATGGGCGAAGTCTGTTAATAATCACGCAGACTTGGACGCCGAATGTAAGGGCACCTCTTTCGCAAAATGTTGAATAGAAATGTAGAATCTCACGAACAGTATCTGATATTAATGTATAATATTATTCCGGAGAATATAGCCTCCGCCGAGGATATAAAATATGTATTACATTATGTAAATTTAACTTTGTATACGGCAATATTAGGACGATTATTTCCGGAGTATCAAGCGACATTAGAATAATTTCCCCAAAAATGGGTGTGGCTCGCCCACTTTAATGGTTGTAATTATTTCAGAGCCTTTAAGTGCTTTCTAGGGCATATTTTTTAACTTTGCGTGTGTAGGGTGTTCAGACTTCGGCCTGGCCAAAGACTTTTCACCAGTTTTTTTATTTGCGTTCTTCTTAGTATCTTTATTTTATATATTTAACTACACTTTATTAAAGCTAATTAAAATAATAAGAAGACCAAACACATCCATACAAAATAAAATTATTGGTTGCTGGAAAAAATAAAATTATTGGTTGCTGGAAAGTCATTTCCAGTTCAGAGCTCCGAATCCGAAGTACGAAGAAAACCCCAATTGACACAAGAATTTCAAATAGGCAAAGAGAATTTCCGACGAACCTGCAACTCTATTCGAAATGCAGTCCACAGTCCGCAAAAACCCACAACTGATTTTTGTTTCTTTTTAGAGAATGGTTGCCAACAGAGGTAATTGAATGAGTTGCAATTTCGTTATCGAGGCCCCTTTGGTTCCAATAATTGGTCCGCTTGCGACTTGCGACTTTTATTTGCCTGCACATTTGTATGCTTCTTAAAAATATACATATATACGAGTATATGCATGCAAATTCGTGGGCAAATAATAAGTACATTTAGTAGAATTTTGAAGACGAAAACAATAAATAGTTACAACGAGATTCTTCCCTTGCGATGTTAAATGGCGATCTTTGAATTTAGTCAAGTGGAAAAATTAAGTGGACATCAAAGAATATCGACGTAAATACGAAAACTTAACACCTTTTTTTATCACTTTAATTATAGGGCTTTTCTCTAAAAATTACAAACTTCCACATTGTGTAATGGTTGGATAATATTATCACCCACAAATGTGACGCGCACCATCAAGATTATTCAGATTTCGAGAAAATTGAACATTGAAAATATTCAGAAATTCGCCAACGTCATTCCACGCTTTTGAGAACCGCATAAACTTCTTCGGCACTAAAAAAACAAAAGTAAAGAAATGCCGCGTTCACAAAACAAATTAGCTGACAGCCTTGATCTCGCCGATAAAACGAAGTCGGGAGACAAAAGTCAAGCGTGACAAATGGATGTTATAGCGACGTTCTGATAACGGCAGCCAGCAGAACGGAGAGTGGGACGGCGCGATGGGCTGTAGACAGAGACAGCGGAAGCGCGAGCGTGAGAGCCGCCGACTGGGGCGATCGCAGACTCGAGCAACAGCAGCCAGGAGTCAGATATCGGGGCCTCTGAAGTTCGAAGGGGCGAAGTGTAAAGACCGTCACACATTCGGAGTCGTTGGAAATATGATGCAATTGTTGAAAAAACACAACTGCAGGGCCCATCTGACCCTCCGACACGGAAGCGTCAAATTGTCTACGCATGCCGGCTCCACTTACACCGCAGGGCAATGAAGACATAGATCATCACTTGATTAGGTGTGACCGAGGCTCGCAGCGCGCCTGCAGGACGGCCACTTCAGTCTCTCTGCAGGACTCTCAGCTAGTCCGCGTTCAAGTGCTGGGTGTACTGGACGAATGTGTGCTCGCGGCGAAGAGGAGCGCGTTGCGTTGTTGTCCTCGCGTCACTCTACCGCCACCTGACACCACAGTGTCGCAGTGTCGCTGTAACGGAGTGCGAAACCTCTGGAGCGTAACGCCAAGAAGAAACAACAAAGCGTTCCTGAGCGAAGATCGACACCCACAACAAATTTCACGACACATGTTGTTACTTCTGAACGGATTGGAGTGCGACTTTCGTTGCTCGCCTTCCAAGTCGTCGAGGTCCGCCGGATCATGAAGAATCGTCTTTCAGCATTGCAGGCATTGCTGAAGTCAACTTTCCGGTCTCGTTTTTACACACATGAACACTTTTCAGCGTATCAGATATTAAATCAATATTTTTCGGTTTCCTTTGAAAACGGAGTGCCGAACGTCGCGCAGTATACACTGCACGACGACATGAAGCCCTGGGCTGGGAGAGCAGAAGACGTGCGTTTCGGACAAGAAATCGTTTAAAAAATCCCTCGATGCTGGCGATTTAAAGAGACAAAGTACTTCTCAACCAGTCTACGTATTTTCTAATTAATAAAACTGTCTGCATCAGGCGAAACACGGGCCGAAATACGACCGCAGTATCCCAGCGGGTACTCGCGACCGTACTTCAAAATATCAGTTGGTCTTCTTGGAAAAAACTTGGGCCAAAAATGTTGCTTGTGGGTTTCACGTTGAATAACATTTTTATGGATATTTTTTCAATTAGGAGTTTTACTACAGAACTATTAGCCGGTTTTTGCTAAAAGGATGTTCAGCCCCACCTGAATTCAGTTACAAGGATATTTTGGGCCGAATTCCCATAGAGAAATCCTGCGTAGGGCCGCTTTTTGCTAGTTGCTCAGGAACAACAATTCATTCTTACAGTCTCGCTGGAATTATAGCACGAATGTTGAATATTCTAAAGTCCCTCAAAAGTTTCATCTGGCAAGACCATTACATCTCAACCGAAGAAAGCGGCTCCGATGGCGATCAGGCAGGCAAAGATCTCGGCTTCGTTGTCGGCTGCTGAAGTCGCAGTTGTCCCAAGTCAAAGTCTTCGAAATCGAGGCGGGAACCATGGAGCGCCGCGCAAAGAAGAGCACCTCTCGTGGTCGTGCTCGACGCCATTGAAGCCCTCAGCAGGTATCTGCAGCCAGCGGGAGGCGGCCCCGAAAGCACCGCCGTCGACCACTCAGCCACACACCGACCGATGTTTGCATGTGTGAACCACGGCAGGTACTTGATGACAGCGTCTGGTGTTGGCCATTGAAACACCAGGTTCGCCGTGGCTCGATCTGCCTGCCGTTGCTGGCTTTCATGTAGAGTGATTCTATTTCAGTTCTTTAATTAAGTTCAACCAACCGCAGCTCTTCGCCTCAGCGAAATTGGAAATACAGCGTCCCGGGGAGGCGGCAGCAGGGCGCATCCGAAAGCGCACTTCGCTTCGGGATCGCTGAACGTGCCGCGTGCAGCTATCAACGTCATTAGCTGCTTTATTGGGCGCAACTTTTTCTGGAAGGCTTTTTGGGATGAGTTTTCAAAAAGAGAAAAGAAGGGAGCGGCGACTGGGTCCGCGGACGCAAACCGGCTTCTGCTCCACCTCCAGCCCTCGTGGTGTCTGTACGGGCTGCGGCAGCGCGGTGACGCTAAGTTGTCACGACTCGCGCGCCGTGCGGAACGCTACGGATACGCTTACTTGCTTCAGATTGGCCATTCAAGCATTCAGAAATTAACTCCGCCCGGTTGCGTACGGTGTGTCGCAGAGCCACACAAAAACTAGCGAGAGAGTAAGAGAGAGCGAGAGCAAGGAATGGAAGGGATCCAAGCAAGGGCATCAGCAACGGTTGCAAACCGGATGGGCGCTCTCACAGCAACACAGAGACGGGAACTGAATAATGGAATGAATGGCAGATTCTCAGCCACTATGCTTGCCAGGGGCGCACGGAGAGATTTGGGCCCCGTGCATTTTTAAAGGCGCACACGAAGCGCCCTTTGGTGCGAGAACAGAAGTGGTCACTGCTAACACGTTTTGAATCTCACATGTGTAGGAAGTTCATTTTTAAGTTATGCTTTTAATTTCTCCTTTTTGGTCTCAGATTCCTCAAAAATGATTTGATATCCGGCATTTAAAACTTCTCGAGGAAACAAGAACCACGATTGCCGAGTCAGTTCCACTGCGACTTTTCTTTTGTCATTCCTGAACGTCTAAACTTTCACATCACGCATTAATTATAAAATGTGAAACATACTGCGATAGCGACACGACATCATCTGTCATTATATCGCGTCGTGCTGAGATTTTAAAAGCTGTTTTCGCCCCGATGAAAGCAACGATCTAGCCAGAGCTTGTTTCTGTTCAGCAGGAATTTTAGTTTTTGTACGAAGCTGGTTGCGCACTTAAAGAATCAACGATCACAGCTAACGAGTCTCAGTTGAGGTAAAAGTTGGCCGCAAAGCACTTGGAGCGCCCCTGGACTTGATAAGCAGGCGCTTGGATTTCGAGATGACTTTGTTTACCGTAAACTGTGTTGTCTCAAGTGCAGACAGGACGATACGCCATCAGATCACAGCGCAGATCTTTGCGCTGCTGCCACGAGCCACGAGCCAAGAGCATGTTGTGTGTGTGTGTGTGTGCACGTGTGGTGGTGGTGTTAGTGATGTGTGACTCGGCGAATGGCCAAACCAAACCAATACCGGCGCAGCCCGGCAAGCAAGAGATCGGCCCGATCAGCTACAGCTACAGCTGATCTCCACCGGCAAGAGCAGCGCCCTGGTGCTGCAGATCGGCGCAGCCACCGTCGGTGCAGTTTGCCTATGTAGGTCGCTCGCTAGTCGCCTGCAGAACGAGTGACGGACAACACTTTCAGAGGGGTGCGCGTCCAGACACTCCCCAGTCACACATGCTGATCGCTCGCGTAGCAGGTTTGCTGCTCGAGAGCACCTCTCAGTTCCGAAAAATCGAAACCTGACGCGTTTACTGTGCGAGAGAATTACTGAAGAATAAACTCGACTCGCCGCCTCTGTGAGTTAAACGTGATCCGTATGAATCGACTTAATTTGACTTCTTAAAGCTAACAATTTGTGCGAGACTGAAATATTACTCACGTGAAGATGTGACCGCGTTTCCATCTATGCCGTTATTTCGGGAAGAACCGTATCTGTCCGGTAGAACACAGCTCGCGGCAGTTCAGGAGAGAAAGTCGATTGATTACTTGCTCAAAATTCACCGCCAAGATTATCGAAAAGCCAGCGTTTGTCTGATCGGAGCAAAGATATATCGGTTGTCGTACGTCTACGGGAGTTTCTACGCAGGACGTCTTTGGAGAACCGTCGCAGTCGCATTCGTTGCCGCCCCGCTTGCTCTTGAGCTGAGGGTTTTCTTCTTCAACTTCATTTCAGTCGTCCTGACTGACCAACAGGGCCGCAGTTGACCGATGATGGATCCAGGTTAGTACCCACGCCTCACTGGGTAAAGAGGTTGTAATTGGTTTCGCAACTTGCCACGGGTTTGCGCGTTGGAGTGGAGTTGTACTCGGATATATTAGTCTATCCGTGCCGAAAAGTGCTGGTGAGAAACTTACAAGTCCCGTCGAATGACTGATGCGAATCAGCAATGTGTACCGCCTCTTGTTTCTTCGGTGCACTATGTAGGACGTGCAGTGAAGTTGTTGAATCGAGTTGAATTGAGTCCTCGCACCTTGCATTCAATACACATTATTGTATTTTAGTACCTTAGGCATAAAGGAGTGTAATACGGTCCCGTGGGATGTACCACCCTTAAAAACGAAGTCAGCCTCTCTACACTTCGTGATCTTTGCCGCCCAAATATTCATGCGGATTCACGTGTGGAGCACTCTTCGCCAATGGCTCTTCGGAACCCGGGTGAATGGACTCTGCCGAGCTTTGTAAAGCAACAGAGGCACTATTATCGCGAAAGCTGTGTTCAGAAACACTTATTTGTAGCAGCAGTGAGCCATGTGAAGGAGTTTGAATTGAACACTTTCGAGTGAATACTTCCTCAGAGGGAGTTTTCTGTGAATTTATGTTAATCAAGATTCCGAAGTTTAAGGTTTAGATGCACAACACTTTTGTTAAGGTATTCCTACATACTTCCATCATTCATTTTAGTGCATCATCATTTTTAGTGTTAAATGAAGGCTTTTTTCATTACAACTTACACATTTTTTGTAATTACAAGCGAATATTTCAGTCCCACTTAACTAGCTACAAAGTTAAACAAGTTCAAAATTTCCATGAGCTTCGGACCTCTACAACTTTTAGTTCGACTCTGACATCACTGATCTGAGACGAAAATGATAAACTGTAACAACTACACAAAATTACTTGTTACAAATACGATCTGCCTACCGGTTTGTATTGGAATGACATATCAGCCGGAAATATAGGTGTTCGTGGAAAAAAAAAACCTTTTCACCCTTTCCACGTTCGGTAGAAATAGATTCTTCAGAGACATAACGCATTAGCTTTTCAACAGTCATACTTTTTCCGTTGAAGTAACATATTCGGTGTGCCAATTTTTAAGCTGAGACAACGCGCTTGAACTTCTGAAGGTTGGACTGAATTGAGAAATTTTGTGGGGTCGTTGACTACCTTATTTTCAGCCAGAACCGTATCTACGGATTTGTAGCAAAATAGATCTCGTGGAACTATTTCCAACAAGATGCATCTTGATTTCGACTGCGGCAATATCTTTTCGAGCCAATTTTGCCCTTTCACGCATGTAGTTATGGTCAAGGCAATGCTGGCAGGCGTCCGGATACACTATTTCATTTAATTCTCCTTTTAAATTAACGTGAAACATTAAAAAATTTTACCTAATGTCGAAAACCGCTTTACAATCGGGGTCTCTATTGTAAATTAAAATTTTTGGTCCACATGAAATTGGATCGCTCCCTTGAAAAGTTATACATATTGCTGGATATTAAGAAGTAGAAAAGAAAAGTTATACATATTGCGCACTACCAAAGGGACCATTCAGCGACGAATTCTCAAAACCTTAGCCAAACCCACTAAAATTGCGGCGGTGAGATGCATCTCTCACCACGTTGATGGTTCTACATAATTGGTGATCCTACATAATTGGATCCTACATAAAGATTTAAAACGCCTCTAGATAGAATCCTAGATATAATGCCGAGAACTGCATTCAAATCGGTCCAGCGGTTCTGGAGTTTACTCATTATAAACAAGCAAACATAGATTCAGCTTTATTATATTGCTTTTGGATACATATTTTTTGTTTTTATTTTTTTATTTTTTTTATATTTTTCTTGTCTGGTGCGTACATGAATAAATCTGAAGGTTTTCCGACGCATAACCGGCCACATACAGCTGTCCATGTGAGCAACATGGATTTCCAAAGTTAGTCCACACACTTGCAGTGATTGTTTCTGTGTTTTGTTGATGGTCATTGCAAATGGGAGTCACAGCGGAAACTGCAACGTTTGAATTCAAACGGCATATCTGTCCAAATCATATGGATGTGTGGTAACGGTACATCTTCGGATGAACGGGCTTGAGCAGTTTACTGGAATGGTTTCGTCTTGCTTCCGGTTGCTCGTCTGTTTCAGATGAACGGGCTTGAGGAGTGCGTATTCGAATTGCTTCCAGTCTTGCTTTCCTTTGCTTCTCTGTTTCTGAAGCTCGTGATGTCTTTTGCTTATTTGATTTAGGTGTAGGTCGACCAATCGCCTTTCGTTTTGGGTGGCATAATTTATTTTAAAGCAAATTAATTTATGTGAAGGCGACGTCTATTAAAAAATTAATTTAAAATATTCCAATTTATATGAGAGCGCAAGTAATGCTTGGTGACGAATATTAGAAATTCGATTTGAACAAGTAGGGGTGTCAACTTCGGCCCGGTATACCAGCGTCCGGGTCAGCCTCGTTTTTTGTGGGGTGACTTGCTTGGATGCATTAAACCCGGGAATAGAACTGCGACCTTAGGTCTGACCTACCTGCAGAGAAATTCAATTCTAAAATCGGATACATTTATGTTTACTAGAAAAGCAGGCGTGGCGCTGATCCGATTTCCCCCTTTTCTATCCCAATGCGCGATTCATGAGGGAGAATGTTCGTACCAAATTTCATAACGATACTTCTACTCGTTCGCCAGTAGTCGTCATGACCAGTGGGCGGACCACGCCCTTTTTTTGGGGCTGTTTTTGTCTGAAACGACAATCTCGGGAGTAAAATTTTAGCTTTAAATCTACACTATAAGTTGAGATTATCAGCTCTAAACGCGAATGAATTATTATTTTCAATTGCATGAGATGAATTCACATTTATTTTTGGAAATATGTAAATGTAGATTAATTTAGAATGTAGAAATATGTAAATATAATTAATCATTAAGAGGTCTACACAAATTTCTCCAGTATGATGAATTGACACAAATTTTAATTTGAATTAATATCTTGGCAACATGAGGCGAAGTATTTATTAAAATTAAACTTTCAAAGTCATCAATTTTACAATTTTTTGTAGAACTTGTTAAAGAGTTTACTAATTCCTACATGTGTTTCATTTTTGTCAAAATAATAAATTTATCGAATATGATAAAAAATTCTGACCTCAAAAATATTTTATCCGATTGAAAGACCTTTTGTTTCCACGAAGGTAACGTCGTGGAAAAATATATATAATTTGTTAATACGGATTTGTCAAAAAGGAAAATATTTTGTCAGACTGAACGAAATTTAATTGCGTTCAAATATTTGTGTTGTTAATTTCCGACACCCTTCGCTCCAGATTGCGAAAAAATCTGCTTGAGCTTCAACGCGTACCAATATTGGAAACCAGAAAAAAATTAGGAAGATATAGTTCGCTCTCGGGTAGCCGTCTGACTTCTTCAATCGGCCAATAAAACTACACATAAAAAAACATACAGTTGGTAATATTAATTCTTCAATTCTTTTAAAATAGAGATGTGCGTTGAAGATTAACAAAGAACTTCTCCATATCTGCATTCATTTCATCAACTACGATACTTTCCGTGTGAACTCTTATAACTAGAATATGGAAGTTTTGCTACACAAATCCATTTTTGCTGCTCAGTTTGAGTAAATATTTAAATATTATTTACTGGGAATTTATAATTTCTGCCCCTGAAGATTATATTTTTGCTCAAGCCTTCATCGCACATATTTACCGTAAGGCGTCACCCTAATAATTCGTCAAAGTTTGAACTTTAAATATTGTGCAATTCGTCAAAGCTTAAATATTGTATATTGCAGATTTTTGCCATATACTCGTATTACCGAACTTAGTAAAATTGTTTAGGCCGCCACTTCTTAGGAAATATTTTGCCGCTCTGTCCACAGGAAGAATCTTGGCTGCGCGCATGACTACGCAATGCAACACAAAATACCAAATCGTGAATCAGCCCATTGTGGGAATTCTCGTTGCATGTATTTTCTATTTACGAAAACTGAGCAGTAATAAAATAACACGGAGGATACTAAATACAAAGTAATGACGCTCCTCTTCCAGCTGGGTTTGGGTCCTGTTTGCTGCAAACTTCTTCCTTACGACCACCGTCGCACCTCCATAGCACGCGTCGGCAGCAAGCAGACATTAGAAATTGGATCATTAGGTTAAATTGGGCAAACGCAGCGGCGGCACCCGTTCGCCGCACAGCGCTGGTCCAGCCAGCGAAGCGGGCGCGCAACAACAAAGCCAGCTAACTACCAGCGAGGTGCTGCCGACCGCTGCGCGATCAGGCGTAGCAACAACCTGTGCACTCAGGCACATATTTGCTCAGGGAAGGGCGAACAGCCTCACGTAAATGAAAAGCAAACAACACGAGTAGCCCTTGAAAGCCTCCATTTGTAGCTCTTTTCATTCGCAAGAGCAGGTTTAATCAGTCATTGATGTACCGATCGCAGGATCACATGGGACCGCGATCGGGACGCGTAGCGGGGTGGGCCACTTGCCACAGCACGGCGATTCAAGTTTTAAGTAACCACTCGGACGCTGTGACGCGCCTCAGCGATGCTTTGAAGCGATGCACCCGCTCTGCTACGGTCAGGACCTCGGGCAATTTTCCGTGCTGGCCCATGTCGTTCCAAACGTCTACATTTTCAACGGTGTGGCAGCCCGCGGGTATTCGTGCCTTTGAACCTTCTGAAAAACATCGCAGTTTTGTTTTAATTAAAAACATAAACTCTGAAGTCTGGAAGCCGTCGCCAGACGAATTTCCACGCAACCATGCAACCCTTTTAATGGGCTCCGCATTGCAGACGCGCATGTGTGTTCGGACACATACGTGCGCGCCTGTGTGCTGGCAACCAGTGTATTTGGCCATTAGGCCGGGTACACATCCTTGAGTCCCTGAGGTGCGCTCGTCGCTGTGCCAGCACTTGTTGATGTTTGCTCTGCTGCTTGGTAGCGCATTGATCTGTTCAGGCTACCGAAGTAGATGATGGTAATGAACGCGATTCGTGCGATGCTGGTGACGTCTCGCCAACGGTAGCCGCCGTTAGTCGCGCATTGCTGCTCCTACCGAGCCGGGTGCGCTGGCGACTCAGACGAGCCGCAGCCTGCCACCGGAGCCGCGCCTCGTAAGACCTGCAAAGCCACAAGTCAATATTATTGCGTCGCTGGTCAGCGCGTCTCGATATGTGGGCTTGTGCGTGTTCACGATGCGTATTCACCCATTGCCGCTTCGTCTTCCGGTGCGGCCACCGTCGCTGAGAGAAGGCAAATAGCTGCAGCGCACTGCTTTCAGCCAAAACAAATAATTTTTAAACAAATATTTTCTTTGGTGTCGTTTTCGATGCCGTGCTCGCTGTGGCCGCGCTCAACCCACTGCTTCTACAGGGCGGCAAGTGGTGCGTCGCCTGGGCTGTCAGCTGAAGTACGAAGTTCTTTTGTTGTCGAGTAAATTTCTTACGCCTTGAACAATCCCAGAAATTCAATCAACTCCTGTCCTAGTAGATGCAGTTAAGTAGCAACAGCTACTGTTTCCCTTGGCTTTATCTCGCTATATGATGATTCAGGAGATAGTTTACGTGGTAGTGCACCACTTATTTTTCATAAGCACAATATCTGCTGATTGAGAAAATCGATTCTGCGCATCTAAACGACGGCGAGGAGTTGGCTTGCCAATAAGGCGGAATCCGGGTGTCGAATTATCGAATTATGTCCGTCCCATTATTCTCGCAGAGTCCACTGGATTTCTCTGTGGGCGCAAACCATTGCCCGACGGAGTAGCTTTGTGAGAGAAAATATCTGAAGCTAAGGTTGCCAAGTTTCTGCTCCACACCAGGAACGAAAACGCAGGCAGAGGTTCGGAAGTTGGATAGAGACGAGTGAGCGTGCTTATTAACCGATTTCGCTCATTTTCAATACCGACTTTTGTGAGTGGCCGAGCGTGGAGGTATGAATTCTCCAGAGTCGGTTCCGGGGAAGATTTCAGAGGTTAGAAATAAGCCTACAGCCGGAATTTTCGAGAAGCCCTATTCAACTTTGGGTTCTTCCAAGCCCTTCCAATATCTATGTTCTCGTTAGTACGCCGATGTTCTCTTTCTATTCTCCTTGTTTCCTCTTTGGCGCTAAGTAATCCTTTCTCTTGCAAGGAAAAATATTTGAGTGCCTGAAATATTCTTTGGAGGCCTGAAATATTTTTTGTAAAATTGGTTGTTTACTTAAAAGTTTAGTTTTTTACAAAAGCGTTTAACATTTGACCCGCGGGCTCATATTTTCGTCCAAAAAAATCACTTTTTGAATGAAGTTAGTGTTCAGACTAGCCTGCAGTGCAAGTTAAAATCATTATTCGAATAAGCACTCCATTCTACTATAGAACGTTAAATTTTCTACAACTTTCACACGCAGCGCTCTCTGAAGTTTTATATACAACAATTTTCTTTAGAAAGAGTTAGTTATTAAAAATACAAAATCTTTGTACCGAAATACTTTACCAATCTTTGGTTGGTTCTAATAAAAAACTCCACCTGTGGCGTTGATGCCTTTCAACGGTGATTTCCACCCGCAACAAACAAAGACTACTAACGTTTGAATAATTCAAAATGTTTACGCTTATTGCAATTGTAAAGTCTTGTTTGAAATACTCGTATATGGAGTGCATATTTATATGTAATTAATTACTAAAATTGTTGTCAGTTTAAAACGGAAGACCAGACATTCAGAAAACCGCCACTTACGACTCACAGGCTGGGGTGAAAATACTGGCGGAGCGTCGTCGTCTGTTAATCCTTATGAGGTTTTAATTTGTCCCCGAACTGATTTGTGCCACACATAAACATCACGTGACAAGCGGCAACTGAGTCCCTCTGACACCAATGCAGCAACGTCAGCATCAATCTTCTTCGGTAGAACCGCAAACTGATGGTCGCCGTCGGTCGGCCGCGACAGAGCGATGCACTGAGCCCTCAAGACGTCGGTGTTTGCCGCCGGGAGCGACGCGGCAGGGGCAAGAAACAATGACGTTGAGGAGTGCACAAATGTCGCTGCAATTTACGCCGCCCACGTCTCCTTCCTCGCACTAAGAAATACCGTTAATGGGATTCTAATAGATGTCCACACAAGTGGCTCTGCAGCAGCGGCAGGGCAAAACTTGTCGGGGTCTCGGGTGGCACGCGCTCCCTTGTTTCCTATGTATAATTTATGCCGCAGTCAGACCAGCTGCGCGACTCGGAAGTCTGCTTCCTCCGGATTCGATTTACAGATCGGTGCTTGAACTCTTGCTGCTGCAGCGATTTGAAGGGTTAACAACTTACATGTCGTAGTGGCGCGTGGTTCACTGGACGGATGGGACGTGGGAGAGGTTAGATGGTCTTTGACTCATGTGTCGCTCATGTGTGTGTGCCTCCCCTAACCTCGTTCGCGTTCCCCACACCGACTATCCACGGCTTCTTGTCATCAGTCCTCAAGCCGATCTTAGCTCTGCTGTGATGGATTACCTCCTGAAAGCAGAGTTTCGCCGAAGCTCCGCTCGGCTTCGCCTTCTAATCAAATCCTAACAAGTGGTGTGTGCAACCCTGAGCTCCTTGTTACGCGCGCCGTGCATGCCTTGTCCTGCGTCCATATGTTCTCCGTGGTCGCTCGTATTTCTTCATGAGGACTCCGTAGTTCCCGTACGCCTAATTGAAGACACCGCGCAGAGGTCTCACGACCTCCTCTTTAGTGGGCTGATGCGACGGGCTGATTTATGGAGTCGTTAATAATGTTGACAGGCGGCACTGTTGCGAAGGAGTCGGATTGCTTCACGAGGTCTTGCTGTGTTATTTCAATCGGTTCATTTCGTTCATTCTAATGTTTCAGCAAAAATATTCTCATTATAGGTGCGTGCAGCCTAAACACAAGCTAACATCAGAAAACGAAATCGAATGAAATTTACACCACGAGAATAATTTTAATTGAAGTGAGTGGAGTAAATAAAAGTTAGAACAGCCATACAGAGAAACAAGATTCCGAGGAACGAATTAAGCCGTCATTTTTAGTAGAAATTACTTCAATGACTTCCAATCATACAACCGCATTTCTTTAAAATAAACAAGCATCGCTTTCAACACTTTTAAAATGTATAGTAAAATAAAATTACTATGAAATTAAATTAAGAATAAAAGAGAGTAAAATTTTTCACGAATTTTACAAAACAAAAAAAAATTATAAACTAAAATAAAATAAAATAAAATAGAATGAATTAAACAGAATAAAAAATTAATAAAAATTAAAAAATTATTAAAATAAAATACGATAAGGTAAAATAAAATAAATAAAGAAAGTGAAATTTCTTATAAAGATTTTAACCTTTAGAAGGAACCGATAGCTTCAAAAAGATTTCTCCTGCGACATGATATATTTTTCGTATATCTAAGAGCACATAGAAAAAATTACAAATTAATAGCTAAAAATTCGGGAACATTTCCGAAAAAAAGAAAATGGAAAATTTTCTTCCTTAAAAGTAAGTTTCTTCCTAAAAGTAATTTTGCCTTCCTTAGAAATTACATTACTAAATGCCCATGTCTAAAGGATTGTGTTTTCTGGTTCTTGCCAGAAAACATCCATATTCTCCCACGAGCTCTCCTAAAAGAAACGCTAGCCACGACCACGGTCTTCACTGGAACTTTTCTTTTAAGACAAAGAGATGAAGATGAGCCTGTGACTCTCAACTGTCGTAATGTGGTCCCAAACGAGGTAAGATCGGTGACAAATCTGTAATTTTGATGCAAGTTGCAAAGTTCTTTAAAGATTACGGTGGATTAAAGTTCTGAATTTAAAGATTATGGTATCCACAAAAGGCAAGATACGGGGCTAAAAGGGTGTATGGAATAAAAGCTAATTTTACTAGCTATAACAGGAATAAATCAATGGTATTGACCACCAGGAGATATAAAAGTTTGAATTTTAATTCTGAAATTGCTTATTCTACTCTTAAAGAAGGTAGTTAAAAAGAGATAAACACCTCAATTTTCGGAAAATATACAACTTTTCTTTGCAGAGTAAAGTTGTAAAATGCGAAACCTTTAAAAATTAGTTATCCTTACCGAGAATTTTCCAAATTAATAAGAAAACAAAAAAATACAACAACATGAGTACCTGCAATATTTTAAGTTCAACTTTGAGTCCCTATACCAGAATACGTTAGGCCCAGATAAAGTCAAAGTAACCGAAAGTCAAAGTACACTTTGAACAATTCCTTTCAAAACAAAAAAAGAAACACATCTAAATATATTCTTTGGATCAAAAATTCACATTTCTACCTACCCTACCTCCTTTGGGACCACTGTGCGTCGCCATACTTAAAAGAAGGGAAGAACGCAGCTGGAATTAAAAAGCGAAAATGGAGTCAGGGTGAACGACGACCATAAATTAAAACTGAGACTACATCGGAACAAAGATGACGGCAACGAGTGATGCCTGAAGGCAGTTTGCTGCAGTGCAGACGAGATAAGCAGGGCTGAAAAGTCTGCAAAAATGGATTTCAATATTCCGAATAAAAAACTAAGGAAGGAGCTAAGCGCTGAACATTAGTTTAGTGAGAAAACTACAGTGGAAACGAAAGTTCGCATATATGTTTTACGTTTACTGATTTTGACATCTTGATAATAACGACTATATTCCCGTCTCGCCACGGTTCGCATAGTCTGATAATATACTCCATATACGTAGTAATGCACCGCGACCATACGGTCTACTGTGCCTTCTGCTCAAGAAGTTTACAGTTCCTTCAATAACCCGATTGTACCTAAAAACCAGACTACCACGTTCAGTCTTAATAGTCTCAGATCTCGGTCTGCTACAAGGAATCCTCCCAATTCCGGCGAATGCCGGACATGAACCTAGTACGAATATTTATATAGTAGATCCCTAGATCCGTTAAATATGCTACCACGTTCCTCAGGTTGTTCCTGGTTCCTCAGGTTGTTCCTATACACTCCCTAGAACGTTTTAGACAACAAGGTTCAAGTATTCTGCTTGATTGTGTCCCCGGTTTCTTTTATACAGAGGCTCGCAACCATTTTCTGTATTCCTCTTCCAAGATTCTCGTAATTCTACTTTTCGCAGTACCATAATACGGTTCTGGACCAACTAATTTGGTATTAACTCCTAGTTTTGCCAACTGATCATCTAGAAGTATAACTCATTATCATTCCAAGACTATTAAGTTTTTTAAGAAGTTCCCAGAACAATAAAGACTTGCTTTGAATTATGTCAGTGTCTAATAGTTATTGTTACTATAATTTCACTCTAGGTTGCATTGCGCACATCTGTCGGTGGCCACAACCTCAGCCTCGGAAATAGTTAAAAACCTCCCCTCATAATGTCTCATAATGTCTAACCTTCGGGGTCCCCCTGCCCAAACCAAACCATCGTCCCAGTCTAGTTTGTTTCCCAGAACTACCCTCAAATAAATTTTGAAGTTTTCACATATATGCACAGATATTATATATAGATATTATATATAGTATATATATATATATTTGAATATTTAAAATCTGGAAAAATCCTACACCTATAACCTACATTCTGGAAATGCTTAAAATTTAAATAGAATTTCAGGAAAAAGTCCATTTTAAAAATTGTAATTTTTGCTGTGCTGCTTGTCCTTTACCGATTTAGCGATTCGTCATCCAAGGCAACTACGCCTACAACTTTATACAAAAGAGTAGACGAAATGAGAAAGCGCCCAGTTTCAACAATGTTTCTGACGTCTTCTCAAAAAAAAAAATCAATCAAATCAAAACGATAATCTGTTCGAACACTACTCGCACCATCATCATGAATACGCAATACACAAAATAAACTGAACACAGTTAGGCTAAATGGAAGGCGGACAGCTTGTGGTTGGACATACAGGACAGTTGGTGTGACAACTTGTTGAGGGGTCATGCGACAACTTTTGCAAGAGTCTCAGCAAATGCTCTGACGTCTTGATAGAGGACTTAAGAGGTGCACAGATATCTGCAGATGGACTGTCTATGTCGCAGTATGCACGCTGATCGCAGTACTTCCACGATCCCATCGACGTATGGACGAGTGTGAGCATGGCGTACATGTTATCAAAACTTGCCAGAGCAAAATTCCACACAGTTTACTACTTAAGCCGACAACAAAAAAGTCTTCTGGCTGCGTGGAGTGGCTCCGAGTGAATGCCGGCTGTTATTCGATTTATTTATAAACTTCTTATCATGACCCGTTGAACATTATCGAGACCCTGGAACCTTACGGATGAGTCCATAGAATTCGTACTGTCTGCCTGATCGGCGATGAGGCTCTGCTGCGAAAAGTGGAAAAAGTGGGTAAACCGGCGCACTCTTTCTGCACGGAAGAAAAGTAGATCTTCTCTGATAAGATGTGCGCTGAACTTTCGGGCCGCTCGCCAGAGAGTGCGTAGGAATTACTGTATTCCTGGTATGCGCCGCAGGCCAGAAGGCCGAAAGAGGACGGCGGTGGACTGGCAAAAGTGTCCACCCATAAGAAAGAGTTGAGTTCAAGAGGATACGCAGAATTTTCCCGGAGAGAATGATATTTTCTAACAGGAAAACAAAATCAATTAATTTATTACTTGAACTAATTCCTGTTGAAGGTGCGACTTACGTTTTGGTGGAAATGTTTAAGCAAAGAACGCAAAAACATTCCAGGGAATTTGATCCCACACAACGCCCTCTAGCTCCGGCCACGGCCCAACGTGGAGGATGTGCGGTTAACAGTTACGGAGGTGCTTGAAGGAACACACGTCCACACAATTCTCCTCACATCTTTGGTATGAAATTAATCTGAACGTGGAAATCAAAGTTCAGAGACATTGCTATGTATTTGCTTGTAATTATTGCAAATTTTGCAAATTTTGCAAAATCGAAGCATTTCGATTGTATATAGCACGAGAAATCAAGGCAGAGCTATTTCATGCCAAAAACGAAGGCTATTTCATGCCAAATTTATATTCAATTTGAGCTTGCTGATCCCAGTAGCCTAAAAATACTGCAGCACAACGAATTCTGGCTACCCTCCGCGGTCCAACGATGCATATTTATGAGCAATAATTTTAGACGCATAATACAGACGACTGCATCTTATGTGAACCAAGGTGTGTTCTTTGATGCTTGCAAAATAGTTGTTTAAAATTGCATTAATGCCACATTAACAAAGGAACGTGTTAATTAGAAAACACGAAGTTTATGTCTTCTTATTGCGAAATATTGTGGTCGGAGGCATGAAAGTTCTGCATGCGCTGTCTCGACGGAAAGGAAGGAATCATACAACATTATCTTCGTCGTGGTGTCTAGTTAGATGAAAATATTAGAATATTCTAAAAAAATTACCCGAGCGTTCAATAAACAAACTTTGGAAGGAGTTCTAATGAAAATACTAGTAAATTTGGGGCTTTGGGAAAGACAGTATAGTATTTAAAAGATTTTCTGGAGCTATTTAAAGCTTAAATAAATTTATAAGTTAAATTGAAAGTTAAAGTGGCGGTCTCGTTGCCACTTGGACAGAATAAGCTGTAAGGTAGGCCCATATTAGCAACGAGACGTCTTCAACCAGTGCCCCGTCATTACTGCAATCAGCATTGATGTGCCTTTCCGATGTCTACTTAGCAGAATCTTTGTTTCGGCCTTGTCGTAGTCAGACCACAGCTATCTTAATATAGGACTGGACACGGGCTTCTGCATTGAGTTAGTTTTCAAGGAAAAAGAAATACAATATACTTTTATAATGATGATGGGGTGAATAAGCACTTTGCGTAGCTTAGGTGGATCGCCGACTACTGTCTGTCGTCCGCCTTCGCTGCCCTGAATATCTGAATACCCTGAATACAAGACTTCCCTGGGGATCTTCGGTTCATTTTCAAAAAAGGAAGGAAATACGTGTCAAAAATTAACTTTTTAAACTTATTCAGTTTAGAAAGCAAGAAACGGGTAAAAAGGAAGACCTGCATTTAAATCTCGGACTAAAAATTTTATATTTGCTACCTCTGCCGTAAACGCAGTAAACGTAATAATTTTTCTTATTAATATTCTAAATACAAATAGAGTATAATTTTGCAAAGACACACCAGCTAATTCTAGTTGATATAAAACCTACATAGGGACCGGAAGAGTCCCATAATTTACCATGTTGGCAGTGTTAATGGATGTTCAGAATGGAACTTCACCTCTTACACCAAACTTGAAATTACGTCTCAGAATTTCATGCAGACACAGTTTTGGCGGTATAAATATAATTTAAAAAGAGGTTCGCTAAAGCTGATTTTTGTTCACAGACTAGCTGGACTTGAACTTTTAAAAAAATACTAATTTTCAACCGCACAAAAATTCCCTCGTATTCCCGTGCGCATAAACGGACTATTTTGTGGAGTGAAAAATTCCACATTTAGCTGTATCTATACTTTTCCTAACTTACTTACGAATGAAAAGTAGGTGTGGCTTTTAACAGGCTTCGCACACTTTAAATCTCAAACAGGTCTAAAAAAGAGAGAATATTTGTGCTGAGTTTTAGTCCGATATCGTGTGAAATTTGAGTGAGTAGATTACGATATAACAAGCAAGTCTATATCGCGTCAGTGTTTCGCATAGGAAACGCGAGCTATGAACACAGAAGAGTTTGTACTCTGCGTTCCAGAGTTACGAAAAATCGAGGTAAACATGATAAAGAAATTTAACTTAATTGAGACGGCGAATTTTAATGCTCCGAAAATTTGCAACAGTCACGGTGGCATGATTTGTTATTGTTGTTTCCATATCATTGTTGATTGACGAGTTGACGCTGAACCACCGGCTGGGACTGGATATAACCAAGTTAAACAATAGAAGCAAAATTGGTCTAATAACTCAACCCACTTTGGTATACCATTCTAATTTCTACAAAACTCAAACCATAACCCAAGCAAACGCTTCAGTTTGTAAAGTTTGTTAAAATTTGAGTTTTATTCTACTTCTCTCCGTCGCACAGTGTGCGGCTTTCATACAAAAAGTGGCCAAAACTATTTGGAGCCGTCGTTGAGATGTGAAATTTGTAATATAAACTCTTTATAAAGGAAATAAGAAAATTCCAGAAAATTGTAATGATCGGACGACAACCACGCCCACTTCCAGTACAACCGGATTATTCGAATGCTGCAATTTTCATTTATGCGAGGAATTTTAATGAAAACCGAAACGGAGAATCAGGATCCTACAGCAAACAAGATGGCCTGAAATGGGCGTGGTTCGACGACTGTATCATACACCACCCATATGACCAGAATAATAACATTTTCTCCGATTATTTAAGTTCACTTAGAGACTCTTCAGAAAATATTTTTTAGTTTTCGAGCAAAAAATTCTTCTAAACTAAGGCTAATTTCTACACAAGCACGCAAACCTGCACCTCAATGGCGGTAAATCAAAAGATATTTGAAAAATGTTTCACATATGATACGACTTGCAAGGAAATTCGAATATTGAGTTCCTGCTGAGCTTGGCCGCTAAAGCACACGTGCTTCGTGCAGAATGAGTTCCCAGAAAGGTCAAGACGCAACTTTTAGTTGCCCTTTCTGCAAGAAACCAGTGTCGTGCAGTGAAGGGAAGCTTCGTGGATGGCGGCTATAAAAAGCCTAATTAAAATCATCTTATGAAAGCATTGGTGACTATAAATTCTGGGAAATTCATGCGAACAAACGACCCATTGTGTCTGCTAAATTAAGGAACTCATCATCTACATCATCCACTGCTGTGGATGTATGCGATCGCATTTTGCTTGATGTGCGCGCGCTTCTAAGTTGGTAACCCTCTCTGCCCCCTCAGGCATCAGAAGAAGTTATATTACAGTTCAGTAATTCAAAATGGCAATTTTCATTCGCACTAATTTCTGATTGCCACAACGATTTCTCGTGTGGGGTACACGCTTCCTGCACTGTGCTAGCTACCCTCTGTACGTCACACAGCTGGAAGGGCTTGTCTATTAGAGAGGTTGCGCTGTTGCGTGCGAATGTATGGTTCAAAGCCCATCCTAATCAGGTATTTTCATTCTGTATGCTTGATCCAAAAAGGGGAAATTTTGTACCCAAACATTAATGACGAGGTGAAACGTACAAGTCCGAAAGCCGAAAAAAGGACTCTACTTTAAAGCAAATGCGAATGCGAATGGCCATTCAATCATTGGTCGCGATTGCCAATGAAACGCGTTGATACCTGAAGGCCTGCGCGGAACGCAGGAGCGGAAGCCATTTTATATGAGACCGAATTTCTCGACTCTCTTCGCTCCTGATACTACGTGCGACTGAGTGCCGGCCAAGCATCAAGTCAACTTGCCTCAGCAATTTCCTAGCTAAATACAGATAAATCCTTTGACCTCTTCGATGACATTGTACTTCGGAATCAACTCTTCAAGTCTAGTTCCGATCTTTGTTAAGAGTTTAGTAACCGCCTGCACCTCCGCGCCATCCGATGATGCGGGCCCTCTCAGGCATGAAGATCCAATTATAGACACAATTAGCGAACTCCAACTAAGTAGAACCAATTAAAGTATAGATTAGAATAAACGCTGAAAATTTGCAGCTTCTGCCACTTTTTTGTTGGCAGCCACAAACCCGCTTTTCGCTTTCTAAGCACGTTTCATGCGGAAAGTTGAAATGTGAATTCTGCCTTGTGTGTTATCAAACAAGACTTTAATCTTAGCATTTGCTACGTCAAGATAAGCTGGGATCAGACGCCAACAATGCCTGTGTCTGTTTTCAACTCCGCTCATAAATGCATAGATTTCTTTTTCTTATTTTCATTAGAGACTCGGAATGTCAAAAATATATTGAACCCATATTAAATGCGTAATTGAAATTGACAAATTACGCGGATCAAAATAGCTTGCTGATAAACACCGACTTTGTTTAATATAATTAAAAGTCCACTGGCGGCAGGGAGCGCACGACTTTAGCCATCGCACTGTTAATACTGATCGGTCTATAGCTTGCACCTGCACTTTTGTACAAAGTACACCTGTGTAAGAATTACGATCATTCAATTCGCACACAAATTCAAAATCATTCAATTCGTACACTTCAGATTAAATCCTAGTTAAACAAAATTTTAGTTATGTAGGCCGGAAAGTATGAAATAATGAAAAATACGCTTGTGAAGGAGGATGAAAATATGCGATGAAAAATTCCCAACAAACTAAGTTCGTCCCCTCGTACCGGAATGGATTAGCAGACTAAAAGGGTGCATGTTTGCTCTCCAAATACAAAACGGAACACACCGATTAGTGCAAATTTGTTCCTTGATGACTTAGCATTCCAAATACCAACTCAGCCAGCACTTTGCCAAACCATTAAAACAACAGAAGCTGTTTACCGCTTTCCAAAAACGCTTGGCAAACAAAGGTGGCTTCCCTTCTTAAATGTCGCACACGCTTCTTGGCGCTGGCAGACCTCCGTATATTGAAATGCGATATTTTCTTTCCGAAAGGATTCGAATTCCGCATTTTGTATTCCAGTGGAGGGGAAAGAGGATCGGGACTTATCTAAGCCATCATATGTGTAATTAGGCTCAAACTTCCTACTGATTTTGGTGTTAAATGGTTAAGATGGAACAAATCTTTGTAATCTTTCAGGAAATGTTAGGAGTGGAAGTTTTTAAACAATTCACGGACACTTTTTAAATATTACAAATATTATTATCGTATCGTGGCGTGACGTTGCGGCCGAATCTGCTGAAATCAAGTTCTCCACCCTCAACGAAGGTGGAAAATGTAAGGAGCTGATTTTGGTTTCGCTTTTGCGACAGCTTAGTTGAAAGTTGAAGTAAATTAGAACCCAACTATTCAAAATGGATAACCAACAGAGTCGCCGAGGCCGTGCAGTGTGACTTCGCTGCTGTCACCATCACCGACTGAGTCAACGCACAGCCTCAGTTCTTTGCTCAGATGCCGTCGCCTTCACTCTCTGACTTAACAATCTGACTCCAGGAAACGGAAAGAGAATTTAAAGGTTTTTCGGAAACCTGTGGAGGCCTTCAAATATGATACAGAATCAGCTAAATACCAGCGTGGCAACGCACCTGTCCTCAGGAGTACCCAAATGATGGCGATTAGGCTCTCAAACCTTATCGCAGCCATGCATAAGATTTTTTAGTGAGCGGTGCGGGATAATACAATTTCGAAATTTGCGATTTCTGGCTGGCTTGTCGCCGTACGATGTTGCGACTTGATTAATCGACCCGATGAGGGCCTCGGGCCGCCCGCTGCCACACGCAGCGATACGATTTGACTAACTGCAGCTTAATTAGGATATAAGCAATTAAATATTTACGGAATTCCAAAACCTTACCCCTTCGGGCCTTCGTGAAACCTCCTGCAACCTGTTCGAATCCGAAACGCTATAAGTAAATAGATATCGGACTGTTAAGAGTGCAAACAACTGCAGCCAACTAAAGCAAACAAGACGGCTTCTCACTTATTCTCGGAGAATTCAAGACTCTCCTTTTGTCCGTTTGAACGGTCCGTACTTGTTGAGATCTCTTGATGCACCGCGCCGCGATCGGAGACGGTGTGGTCAACTGCGCGAGAAGCGCCAGTGGTGCAGAGGGTCGCTTGGTGTTGCAGCCGCTCAGACTCAGACTGCGTCATGTATGCGCCCCAGCAAGCGGAGAATTTATTTGCCGCCGGCGCCGTGGAGACCACCCAGTCGGGAAAGTAATTACTCCGAAAGTCGTTCTGTATTGAAACCCAATATTGGGAGATAGTTCCACTCTGGATTACAAGTCTATGTAGAAGGTATAACTTTTAACATGGGGATGTCATCGGAGATAACGGCCACCGCATTTCATACTGCATAGTTTGTGAAGTAGAACGTACTTGCTTATATGTGTTAATAATCGGTTATAACTACTGTTTACTCGTAGTCATCACTGTAAGCGAGTAAGTGAAGAATCAAATTGGTTTGACCGAAAAGTTCGCATCTCGGCCCCGTTTAACCCTTCATTTGATTTCCTTTTATTTTCAAGAATCTTTTTTTTTTTTTTTTTTTTTTGTCTATATCAGAGTGCAGGAGCTGCTAAGCTTCAAAGCTTTTTGTGCTGATAGCACGAGCTCCTGTGCTAAAGGGAGGGGAGTGGAAAGTTGTTTTTTTTTTTTTTTTTTTTTTTTTTTTTTAACTTGTAGAACTATACAACTATTTAACTATTCTTCTTGTATATTTATTAGAAATTTTACAATAAACTTTGAAAATTGTACAACTTTGAATTTTTGGTCCACATAAAAATTCATCGATCTCACTACTTTACTATTAAAATCTCTCATGATATAAAAACGTTAACCGCATTCAGTACAGTGTCTTTGTTGAAAATTTCGTCATTCAGCGGCAAATTTCGGAAACCCCAAATAATTTTGGTGTCTCTTGGAAATTCAATAAAACGGTGGAAAACGCATGAAAGTTGGTCGCTGCATTGCATAAATGTGCCTCTCAATAATTAATTTTGCGCCTTTAAAAAATACATTGAGCTGGTCACTGCGTTGAGATATGCGTCTTCCCGCTCATTTTATCCCTACAAAAAGGTGCACGGCGCCCTCTAGCGGCAAATTTTTAAAACATTATATAGCTCCGTATAGAATGCACGACATAATGTCGAAACCCGCGTTGAAATCGCTCTAGAGGTTTCAGAGCTTACTCATTGCAAACAATAAAGCAAACATACATTCGGCTTTATTATATATATTTTAAAAAATTTTTAAATTTACTGAGAAAATTGGCGCGTTCTTGCTGCTCTCAGAAGAATGCAGGTCTCCACTACTTCTTAAAATATTACAATAATGGGTAGATTAGGTGAAACCGCACAACTAACCCGAATTTGGCAAGAGTAAGTTCCACAAAAAGAATAAAACAAGAAAAGTTAGGTCCTGGAAAATATAAAGAATGTGCGGATATGCTGCACTTGAAACATCTGCGAAATGTCAGGAAAATTAGTTATTTATTCGCTTCAAAATTTTGCACGCAGAGACGGCGTTACCTGCTATTACTCAGTCAGTGATGTGAGCGCATCGAAGAGTGAGTCGACTGCGCGTGCGATACACGTACATTCTGACAGGGTTTCGCACGAGAGTGAAGTACGAAGAGTGAAGTCTGGCAACAGACATATTGGCCAGAAGACGCATTCCGGAAGATGTGAAACAACATCGTGTATAAATAATGAGAGCGCTGTCGCTAGAATGCATATTTAGTAGGCCGGTGCTCAGGAGGCGTAACAGGACAATAGACGATGCATGACAATTAAATTTTATGCGAAATTAAATTCCGCAAAAAACAGAGAATCTACTCCAGAAATTCACTCCTCTTTGAGAAGCTGCGATAACTCCCGAGAAACAAATTGCAGCCACCGCTGTAGGAATGCATCAGTACTCAGGACGTGCATGCCACACTGCGCTTTCCACTCCAATTGCGCTCCGATCCCAGCTGTCATCCTGTGCCAAGTCTGATGCGCTCCTGTGTGGCGCACTGCGTTGCGTGTGTATCCCAGTTCACAAATAATTAACGATCATTGGATCACAAATGTCAGGCACAATGTCATCTCGTGTCTTCTTCTTATAGAAGTGTCAGTGAAGCACACGCTGCACATTCGCACCAGAGGAGACTCAGATCCACCTCGCAACAATGGACGGGTTGCACAATATTTCAAAAATTCACTTCTACATCGGATTGATTTACTTACTGTGCGGGGTGGTTTTAAAGGATTTATTTGCTTACAAATTAAGAACCAATTGCCATAATAATTTTGCTATTGTTGGCCTTGCAGCCAGACTACTCTGACAGAGTGGCTCACTTGACTTGATTTCTTATATACTGTGGCCACTGTGGTCGACAATGACGCCGTTAGGTACTCGTACCTCTGTTTGGATGGCTTGTCGACTCAACTTGCTGTATTAAGATTTCAGGGTTGTGGTCTCCATCACCTTGGTCGTGTTTTTAGCAGCCTCAACGAGAACTTGTGTACTTGCCTCTGTTACCGAATTCATTTTGTTTGTCGTTGAAGTTGAGGGTGGTGGCGCTCCGTTGCTCGAAAGGTCACTTGGTGTGACCGTGTCATTTCTACTCAAAACGATCGTACAATTTCGGCATATTACTGCAAAAAAAAAGATAGAATCGATATTTGGCCAAATATTGAAAGCAATATTCTTGTGTCACTTTTAATTATACATTGAGCACCGAGGCAGAACTTTGCAACTGAAAATTCTCTTCCTCAAGGCGAAAGGCAATTAGTGAGTTCTGACAATTTTGCAAACTCACGAGAGTACTGAAAACAAAACATTAGTTATGGAAATACATACGATAGGTTTCGTCCGATCCCTCCGAGCTTTCGTCATCATCATCGTTAAAAATCGAGTAAAACCAGTCGAGGGAGTCAGAGATCTATGGGAGACAAGTAAGGACTAACAAATTGAAGCACATTAGTACACATCCCCTGAACTGACCTGACTTACCAATGAGAAGTAATCGTTCTCCTCATCACTGTCTGCGGCCGATTGGGAGACCCGTTCGATTGCTTTGGGCGCCACTTCTTTCTGGGTTGCCACCAAAAAAATCGCCACTATTGCGAAATACGTCGATGCCTTGAGCATCTTACTCGAGTGCGATTTACACAGACTGATGCTGCAAAGCGCTTTACTGAAATAACTTCTTACGTAGCGATTGAGGTCCACTTTAAATACTCACGACAGATCTACGCTATTCGGTTATAGTTTGGCGGAAGGTACACGAAGAAAAATAGACCTCTCTAATCGAGAAGAAAAGGTACACCATAACTGTGCACCGGTTAACATGCAGCGGCGATTCGGAAAGTTGATCTTTGATGTCGAGGACATGGACCGAGTTTATATCGGCAAAGTAACTAAAAGGCGAATAAAAACGTTATTCCTGTAAATATAATAAAATATGAAAACTTCTGGAAACCCGAAGCTTGTGATGTTGTTCTTTAATCTTGCACACCACAGATCAATGAGATCAATGTTAAATCGACGCAATAAACTCGCGACATCCTGTTATTATAATCACTGTTGCAACATTGATTCGGCGTAGAAATAACATTGGTTCATTGTTGAAATAAAACGGGTTCGATATTGTCGTAAGTTACTCTGACGCCAACATTTTACTTTTTTAAGTAGAACTTCAAAATAACTTTATTGAGAGTTTCCAGACTTTTCAAGCTTTTAGCTTTCATCCTTAGCTGACTTTCATTAACTTTTAGCTTTAATCTGACGTTGCTTACCCCTGTTTCAAAACGTTTTTTTCTCTCAGCGTACGTGTATATATTCCACCCTACACAGGTGTTCGGCAAACTTGCTACTGGCACGCTTGCATAGTGCAGGGAGATTTTCTGGCCTTCTGAACTTTCTAAATTTTGTGACATACCAAAAAAATATAGATACAATATACTGGCTGCAAAAAAGGTTAAACTGTTACCGATCCAATGCACTCAAATAGTTCTTTTCATCGTGTTCATCTTTCATCGTGTAGTTCTTTTAGACTCAACTTTTTTGCAAAATATCAGAATAAATCGAAAAAAATAACCACATTTGCGACAATAATTCTAATCACAGGCCCTACCATTCGAAAGTTTGTGCTGGTGGTGCTTGCCGAAAAGCGCCTGTAGTGCGCCTTGTCGTTCGTTAGCTGCCTTTAAACTATGAATACTTATTGAGTTATAAGGCTTACAACACATTATTTATGCAGCCGCACGGAACTTTCAAAACTAGCAACTGTTTGCGACCTTCCATAACACGACTTCTAACTCGACCTTCCACTATTCAAAGGTTCCAAACTTGATAAGCAGACTTCAGAGACGTACACTGAAAAGGGATGTTCTATAGATGCCTCAAGTTCAAAGTGATTGATTCAGGAACATGGCAGTTGACCCAGGAAATATTATTTATTTCAGCGAAAAATGCGGTTATTTTATGGCGATGAGTTTTGTGTTTCAATGCAGTACGAAGGATGCTACACCGATATAACACTGTGTTGTTCTTTGTTCTTGCTGGTGTTGCTTTATATTGCGTAATTTGAATTGGTAATTCAAAAATTGTGTGTAAGACCAATATTGTGAGGTCCTTGGTTCGAGTAGAATTTCAGAGCATCTCTTATGATCATTCTTGAAATATTAACAGCGGTACGAAGTTTCTCAGACAAATGACATTTAGGACCTCGGAACAATGCAGAGCCATTTTGAACTGAAGAAATCACCATCGATCAAGCAGATAATGTGCCAATCAAAATTGTCGACAGTGAAGGAGAGGGTAGTGTAATCGATCGTAGCATCGTTCAAAAAACGAACAATGCGCTCTAAAATATTTGTCTTAAGAAGCTTGAATATCTATTGACCAGAATCGAGAAAACAAACGCTTATTGACATTTTCCTTCTAACGCACAACATCCCTAATAAGTTGGCTCAATTAGCGAAGGAACCAACGCACTTTCCCTGCGTTGATGGGCAAAACCAAAATATTCCGGACCTTTTTCTAACTTCACATCACAACAAGTATGATGTGAAGGTTCTTGCACACCTTTATATTTCGGACCGCCCTACAATTTGTGGTACCTTTCCATTTTCTAGTATTCAACCCGCAAAACGGCTGAAACTAAACTGCTGTAACTGAACTGCTGCGCAACCAAACCAGACACAGGTATAATGCCACTCTAAAGCGCGAAAATGTTCTCTACGAACAGCGCCTTAGACGTAGAGTTCTTCAATACCATAAGGGTGGTAAGAACTTCTGGCCGTGTGGAGTGAAAAATCAGACGGGATCGTCTATTCCAACTCTTCTCAAGGATGATGAGGTCTTGGCTCACTCTGTTGATAAGGCAAACCTATTTCCAAAATGTTTGCTGAAAACTGCTCTCTTCCTGAGAGCAGTCAGCCACTGCCAGTGGTCGATGATGTATCTCATGCTATGCCTGAGATGTATTTTCGAACGCGGGCTGTTAAAAAGTGCTTGCCAACCTCAAATCCTCGGGTCCGGATGGCATTCAGCCCAAGTATTGCGAAAGTGCCCCTCAACACTGTCTCGCCCATTGCTCTTTAATTTATCGTATACTTCAGGAGTTTTTCCTATTTTCTGGAAGGAAGCCAGTGCTCAGAAAAAAGGCTATGAATCCTGCAAATTAAAGAACCGTAGCAATCTCTTCAATTCTCTCCATAGTTATGGAGAGCATTATAAATTTTAACTTGATGAGGTACCTATAAAGCAACTTGTTGGTCAGTGATCGCCAGTACGATTTCCGTGCTCACCGCTCTACAGGCGATTTGATGGCGTCCTCACTGAACGGTGGAATATGATGGCGTCCTCACTGAACGGTTTTTCTTATGTTTATCAATGACATTCTGTCATGTCATTAATCCCCGTCTATTCGTTTGTTGAAGACAGTAGCGTTTGTCATTCCTATTTATTCTCCAGGCGTCCTTCTATTCTGGATATCAATAGAAAACGCAGAATTATGAATGACATACTCCTGGTCGAGCGAATCAGGTCGATTTTAATGCACGGAAAACCAAATGCTGCTCGTTGAGTCACAAACGTTTGGCAGGTGACAATTTTCCGTCTATAAATATGGGTGGTATGGATATTAATGAGTTGGTAGCTCTTGATGTTCTGGGCATGTCAATCCAATGTGATCTTCGTTGGAAAGGCCATATTTTTTACGTGTCGAAAGAAGCAGCCAACGGCTTAGGCTTTCTAAAGCCTTTTTTTAACATCTGTCCGAAAACTTAGTACAATTCGCATATATGGTAAGGAGCTTCACGAACATATCTTCAGTTTCTACGCCGCATCCAAAGTCGTGCGATAAATCTTATAGGGGACAGTAGGGTAAACAGCTCTATTGAAACCTTGGGGCGTCGTCGTGATGTAGGGTGTGTATCATTATTTTACCGTTACTTAAATTGTAAACGTTCATCTAAAGTAGCCTGTCTGATTCCTCCGGTTTAGGTATTTAACAGATCTAATCGGCTTTCCAGAGTGGTGCACCCCTTTTATATCTCGATTCCGTTCCCCTTAACCACGCAGTATCGGGAGAATTCGTTTTTCGGTCGTGCTGTTAGATTGTGGAATAATATCCCTGCGCATGTTTTCCCGTGCATTTATAACGTCGAAACTTTTAAAAGATGTGTAAACCGACACTAAGGAGGGAGTATCCTTTCCGTTTCCCACTAACCTATCTTCCTTTCTGAACAAACGAATGCTTTGCATATATATGGTACGATATAATGAATGAAGAAGCGAATTTGATGTAACGACCGACTCTGAACATTTTATCATTCGTTGTACTCGACCGTCACTGTAGTCACTTAATATTCAAAATGTTCCTGGAACTCAGTTGAAAGCAGCACTTGCATGGTCACTATTAATCGTTTTAGTCATAAATTTTAACCTAATAATCTGATCTAATTAAAATTATAAGCACTGTATTATAATCAAGAAAAATGTTTTGGTAAAATACTGCCAATAGCGCGGTTGTTTAAAACGAAATCACTTGGCCCATCTTAACCCACTCTGTCACTGAGTTATAGACAGAGTTGATCGGCTACTTACGGCCGAGCATATTGATTATAGCCGTAGCTACTGCCACTACCGGAACGTTTGGTGCATCTAAACCAGACAACCAGTAAACTTCAGATTCAGATCCGCTCGCTCTTTTGCAGCGAAACTAACATCGCCCTTTTTCTAGAAAATACCTTTTTGTAGAGCCTAAGCTGCTTTGTGACTTTTTCACAAACTAAAACTTTATATGTTAATTAGCGAACTAGAAGCCATTGAAGCCAATTGTTTTTGAAGATGTTTTGAAAATGCGAGATGGTAGATAACTGCCATATGTAGGTGGCAAATACGGCGAATCCAATTTAATCCTAAATAATTCAATTTCCCCATAATACGATTCTTGCGTTCGTCTGTATTATCTTAGTTTTGTCCAGCCGCTTGAAACGGAGAAACTGTAGCAGAAGGCAGTTCCCATTTGCTATTGTTCTCTAAAATATCCTGCTTCTGAAAGAAGTTTCACGTATACGGGTCTTTTCGATTTAGAAGGAAGACACAGTGCAGTAGCGAATTTTCATGTTTCTCCGGCCGTTGTTGTTCTCTGTACGCCCCTGAAACTGTTTTGTTTTCTCCTTCGCTGGGAATCATTCTCTAATATCACAAGGTTTTTATTGCCGCGGTTGCACTCGTCGTTAGCCATGCTTCAGACGCGAGAATATCACGTTTGTCGCTCGGCGACGATGACGGACAACATTAAAACAAGCGGAAAACTATCAGCCTTCTCGAAATTAAGAGCTGTGCGACTCTGATTCCCGTTCTCCGTACGTTCTCCGTTCTCAGCACAGGAGCAGAGGGAGTCCAACGGTCCCGCAGTAAAAACCAGCATCGGACTTCCTTATTCACGTCGTTGCTGTCGATGCACAGAGTAACACTTCCACAGAATGGTGCCGAATATACTCCAAGGCGCCGTGAAACAGCAATGCCTAGTACGTAAAAAGCTTTGAATAGATTTTGAGTAGTTAGTATCCGAACTGCCCCAAAAACCACATGAACTCAAAATTGCAATCTTCGCATTGTAATCTTACACATTCACTTAAGTTGCTTGCACTACTTAATTCAAAAGAAAATGGATGCGAAATTAGGGAAATGGGGTCAGACACATTGAAAACAAGACAGACAAGATAACGAGTTCGAAATGGTATTTTGTGTACTTCGCGGTACACAAACTGTCTTGCAACTGTGAGAAGTATTGACTCTTCAGTGATGTTAATTCCCTTGCAGGTGTCAGCGTCATTTTTCTGAGTTTTTGGCCAACACGTTACACAGTGCGCTGCCTGGTTGCTATGCTGGCAGCAGATTCTGTGCAAGTCAAGTGTTGTGGACTGAGTGGGAAACAGAGCTGGGTGAAATAAAACAAGTGCAATAACGACCTCTGGACGTGGACACTGACTGCCAGCATGCGTCGAGGGCACTGCACGGGTTGTGGGCTTATTCACACCGCCAACGCGCCTAAAAGATCTTTGAGCGTTAGAAACCGCGTGAAATGAGGTCGATGTACCCGTAAAGCCTGTTTGCCACAGGGATCTCTGAAGGGGCAGAGTGGGCTGTAGCCGCCAACTAATCGTGGCTGCAATCGTTATGAAATTCAATAATGCTCATTTAGTGACCAGATGTTCGGCCGCGGAACGATCTCAGTGGCAAAAAATTACTTATGAGGAGATGCAGACAGTGCCCAACGTGGCTGCAGGGGCGGATTCGAGGAGTTTTAAATCCAAAGGCGGGGAATTTAAGGTGTATATAGATAAATTTTTCCTGGTGTACAATTTAATTCATGGCCTACACATATTCCTTCGAAAATAATATTCTGCTCTAACTAAAAACCTGCTAAAATTTAAGCGAGAATTTCTTTCGATTTTTGTGCTGACCGGCCCAAAATATTTAATTGAACAGCCGCACTTTACGGCGCAATCCGCGCCTGTACTTCCAACAGACCTTTGCACACAGCCGCGATTCTCGGAACCGGTGAATTAAGAAAATATTTCCTCGTTCCTCGTGCGCAGGGAAAACTAAGGGGAAGCATCAGTAACCCGTGCAGGGCATAATTGCAGAGTTGCAGTGTACTTGTAGATCTCCGCGTTTAAATTTCCAGATGCGCAAACATTACTTACCTATTTTTCTTCTCTTGCAGAAAACCAGTGTCCGCAGTACGGCGAAGTCAACCAGCTGGGCGGCGTATTCGTGAACGGGCGTCCGCTGCCAAACGCAACGCGCATGCGCATCGTTGAACTGGCGCGTCTCGGCATTCGTCCCTGCGACATATCGCGCCAGCTACGCGTCAGCCACGGTTGCGTTTCAAAGATACTGGCGCGCTACCACGAAACAGGTTCGATACTGCCCGGCGCCATAGGTGGCTCCAAGCCGCGCGTAACCACACCCAAGGTGGTGAACTACATACGCGAACTGAAGCAGCGCGACCCTGGCATTTTTGCGTGGGAGATACGCGATAGACTGCTCAACGAAGGCATCTGCGACAAGACTAATGTGCCCAGCGTCAGCTCCATCTCGCGCATCCTGCGCAACAAGCTGGGAGCGATGGGTCACCATCATCATCACGGATCCGCAGTAAGTACTGGAAGCAGCAACACAACGCCGCAACACCACCACCATCACCACCCGCATCACAATCTGCACCAGCAACACGTTCAACACTCGGTGTCGGTCGCAGCCGCTGCCGCAAACGCTGTCCATCACACGCACGCGGCCGCCGCTGCCGCACATGCGCATCCTCACCTTTATAATTCTATCTACCAGCCCTACAGTGCCTATGGCATGAAGTCAGCAGTCTCATGCGGCAGCCCCTCGCCGCCCCAGGCCACGCAGACCCAACATCAACTACGTACCGCTGCGGCTGCTGCAGCCGCGGCGCACTGCTGGCCCTCGTCGCACTCGGTCACAGATATACTTGCACATCACCAAGCCGTGGCTCTACGTGCCAGCTGCCAGGTGGGCACTGGCGTGGGCCCTCTGGCGCCAACCCTGCCCATGACCTCGCCGGCGACGGGTGGGCAGTTGCTCGATTGCGAAGGTGCCACCACAACGACGGCGGCAGCCACGCAGGTGGCAGTGGCCGCGGCAGCAGTCACTCAGCAGCCCTACAACTACTACATGTACTTCCAAAATGGCGGCATGCACCATCACCACAGCGGCATGATGACGGCTGGAGCGACGGGCTTATGAGTCAGCATGCTGCTCTTCCGCGGAGCGGGGACCTCTTCCCTCTTCCAAATTTGTTGAGTTAGTTTATCAAATGGGTGGTGTGCCTGCAATTAACAAGTTATTACGGCCAGGAAGACTCGAACGGGCTCCAGATTCTATAATTAGAGGCACTTGCAAATCCTTTTCTGTGGAGTTAAAATAGAGCGACTGGCATGGCACTTCAGACAAGGAAGTTTGGAAGTGGAAATGAAATCTCGGGTAACGGCCGGCGTTTATTAATTATTAATTATTATTTGGCCTGGCCAAAAGCAACACTTTTACTTGTTTTCATTGAGTCAAAAATGACACATTTGCGATTATTTAAAGAAAAATATTGCATTAATTTTTTCAACGGCAAGTGTGCAAAACATATTTTTAGTTGATATACTTTTCTGATATTTTCTGCTGCTCAAGTTACAGCAAGCATCCTGGCTCTCCTTCGGAAAATTAGATCATTGCCAAAAGCGGTCGTAGGCAACTCTTCCGTTGCAAAAAGTTGCATTTTTAAGGTTTCCTTTGGAAGCAGCGAGCCTTCTCTAGCTTGTTAGGACGTTTTCCCGAAAATATCTTTTTCTTCAGAACTCGGTGATTCCAATCCAACGTTTACAGCGCTATCTAGACAGACTACGCGTTCCAGTCCGAAGTGTCACGTCAGCCGCTCAAGTCGGGCTCTACAGGTAAAAGTCTGACAACCTGACTCTCTGAATTCAGGTCTCGTCTGCAGCGGGTTTTCACACCCCTTAAACGTTAAATATGTGCATTAAGTAGGATTAATTTGTTAAACACAAACCCAAGTTGGTTTCTAAGAACTTTTGACAGACTTTGTTTTGGAACGTTGACATTTATTAAACGTTTGCTTAATATTAAACGAGGATGATATTATATTTTTTAAGCGTACTTATAGTCATTTGTATTATACTCTTGTATTGCATTACCATCCCTGTATTTCGGTACCCGATCCGTGAAATTGATTTGTATTAAGACCTTGCTTAGTTTAATAAATATATGTAGTTTTTACCAACGGCAATGAATGTCTTTTCACTTTAAGGGAACGAGATCCCAATTTTCTGAAATCCAACTGCGGGAAGCTGAAGATATGCTAGCTTTTAGGGCTTATTTGTATTCTAGTAGCTCCGCGGCAACCATTAGAAAGCACACAGGACTTCATTCCTTATTCTGAAAACTTGCTATTCAAGTTTGGTTGTCTGGATATTTGAGCTGCTTTAGCTACAAGATCTTTTGTTTCTTGGTGTTCGGTCGTTTTTCCGACAGGGTAGGAAGATGATGTATTTTGGTACGAATTTCCGTCATCCCGCGTCAAATTTGGTCTGTAGACAAACCGGTTTCGGCGTTGTGCCATCTTCAGTGTCGTTTTTCGTTCTCGACGGAAATTCGTTCCAAAATACATCACAAGACCTTTTGTTTCAAAGAGGGAGATATGTTTGAAATACCCAGGCTTATTTGTATTATTTTTTATATACTCTCTTGTAGGTAAGCGAGTCAAACTCGCGTAGAAAAACGAGTGTAAGTATTAATCATGCTACTGACGTGAAAAGCAATATGAGTGGCTTATTTATGTGAGTCTATTCATGCCGTTCTCTGGCCTGCATGCTTATGATCATGGTTTTCATGGAAAAAATTAAATTTCGATAGAGGCATCACTTCATTTACTGGAACTGAGGTCTGCAAAATAACAGATTTAAATAAAAGTTTTCGAAACGTAATAGCTATTTCGCTGTTGTAATATCGTGCAGTATTTTATTAATTATTTTTGATGAATCAACTAATAAACTTAGATATATATGATTGTATTCATTTAATTGCCAAAATATAAACATTTTAATTGCCAATTGACAGAAGACAACTACTTACAACGTAAAGTTCTCCCACTAAGTTTTTATTATAGTTTATTAGTTACCGATTTACGAGTCACAGTTACTATTATAATTACACAAGTTCTCAAGAAAATCCTCCAAGAAATGAATAAGTTACTTCTTTAGTAAATTTATGCGAAATTCCGTATATCAGTCAGTTTTTCGAAATCAGCTTTAGTTTTTGAGATATCTGCAAAAACTCGTTTTTTTTCTGCTAGACTTAGGTAAAGGAACTAATTTGGAGTTCGTATGTGTTGGACAGAAGAAATAAATCACGAAAAATACACAAAAATGCTATATTTACGGAGGATTTGCGCTTATTTATTAATAGTTAGAGAAAAAGTCCAAGGGCTGCTCTGGTCCATAACGGAAACATATTACCCGCCGTTCCAGTTGCTCATGCTGTTGGCTTAAATGAAATATGTTGGCTTAAAAGTGTTGTCTTCAGCCTGGCCCAAATCTAAATACCCTACACCCGAGTAAATAAAAAAATTATAATTTGGCCACTTAACAACTTTTGTGTAAGTAGGCGGACCACGCCCATTTCGGGAAAATGTTTCTGTAATGTCTGTAGATACTGCTAGATAAAATTACGTATTAATATTTTGAACCGTTTATGGAATATTGACAACTTCTGTATAAGTGGGCGGACGCCCATTTTTTTTATACAACTTGGTAATACCTGTAGATACCTTGTGATAAAATTACGTGTTAATATCTTATAGCGTTTATAAGATATTGACAACTTTTGTATGAGTGGGCGTGGATTAGAGGGTTTTTTTGAAACGAGGTGCATTTACATTCCGTATGTAAAGTAGGCGTGGCTGTTTACCGATCTCGCTCATTTTCTATCCCAAACAGCCCTACATAACAAAGAATATTTGTGCCAAATTTCAACGCGATATCTCTTTTCGTTCTCCCGTAATCATTTCAAAAGTCAGACAGATGGACATGCAGGGCTAAATCGATTCAGGAAGTTACGCTGAACAAGAATATATATACTTTTCTATATCTTTCTCGTCTCCTTCTCTGCGTTACAAATGGAAGAACAAAGTGAAAATACCCCACTCCCTTCGAATGTAGGGTATAAAAATGATTGAAAATAAAAGTGATTGCTGTAATAACTCGCCTGCAAAATGGGTTTACGAAATACCTCTGTTTGTAAGAGACCATTTCCTTAGTCTACAATGGCCAGAAAGGTCATGCCCTTCAACCCATCCACTGTAATGTTAAAGGCAAACCACTGGTGCAGCCGTCGGAATTTTACCTCCACTTAATTTTAAACTAGGACTAATACAGGAGTTCGTAAAAAATTTCGAATATGTGTATATGTGATTTCTTCCCTAAGGCATCGTATGCTAAGCTGAAGAAAGGCACTTTTGTTGAGCCACAAACACGCGAGCTAATACGAGATTCGCGGGAGATGACTATTTCATGATAGGCCGGAAAAATATTATAACTTTAGTACTAACAGATGTATTTGCCCTATTCTCATCTGGACTTCTTTCTCAAAAAATTAGGAGAAAGTCGCGACGATCAAGGTAAGCTTCTTCATCAGGCTATCATGGATGTAGAAAGCCTATACCATGGATTTTCTAAAAAAATTATCATCCTAAAAGCACTGTAAAAATTTTATTTCTACTCCAAACAAAGAAATGTGCTATATGAAAAATGGAGATTTTAAGCTTAAAATTTTAGTAATAAAATTCCCTGTATACGTAAAAAATCTATCCGTTTTTTAAAAGTGTTTCCCTAACTGATTAAAATTTGCATAAAAACAGTGATAAACTCAATTTCCCTTGGTGTCTTTTTTCAATTGCAGTTTTGAACAACTTTTATAAATTCCCTGTATACGTAAAAAAATCTATCCGTTTTTAAAAAGTGTTTCCCTAACTGATTAAAATTTGCATAAAAACAGTGATAAACTCAATTTCCCTTGGTGTCTTTTTTCAATTGCAGTTTTGAACAACTTTTATAAAATTAGCCTTAAAATGTTTGCTGAGAATTCCCCTGAGTCTCAGCAAAGAATTCTAATGAAATGAATAAGTTTAAAAAAATAAATGAGCTATGGTTCTTATTTGTACCTTAGTCCAAAAGATCCAAAATTATGGTTTTCTGCAAAAATTCATAAAACTAAAGCTAATAAGAAAACTAATACGATATTCGGAATCTGCGCACTTCCACTTTTATTGCTGAAAGAAATAATTCTCTAAAATTTGTAAACTAGTATTATAAGTCACTGATTAGTAGAACGATTATCTATACCATTCATGGAAGAAAGGTTCACAATTATTACTTTAGTCTATCACCAAATACCACTGTAACAAAATATTTTAGGATTTAACCAAAGGCTGTGCCTTAGAAGAGATACCGAAACTTAATACTGAGCTTATTGGGGCACGTTAAATCTTTTGATTGGTCCAACGATTTGGTCGTGTGCCCTACACTTGGTTACTGGCAGCACTCGTTTTCATAGGAGCTTCTGCTAATCCAGCCGAAGCAGAAGTAGCCAAATCCCAGACCCAGCACGACGACCAGGCAAAGCCAGTAATTGAAGGTCATGAAGACGAGCATCAGCAGGTAGGAGATCAGGACCTGTACGACATTGAGGAAGGTCTGCAGCAGATGAGGCCCTGCAACGACATGTTGCCAGAAGGACTTGTCTCCGAATCTGCGTTTGATACAAACACCACTTCCTTTCGCCTGGATCTCTAAGGCCACGCGCTCAGACTCGCTCCGTTCCGCTTGGCGCTGCAAATACTCGCGCAAGAATTTCAAAGCCTCGTACAAGAAGGCCATCGTGAATATGGCCACACACGACAAAATAAACCCAGTCAGGGTGCTGACAACCCAGCTCTTCCAAAGAATGCGCTCGCAGTGACCACCGTGGAACTGGAAATGAAAACAACAATTTAAAATTTATAGGTAAGATAGAGAAATAAGTGTAAATATTGACATTCGAGGAGCACGGAGGCCAAACGTATGCAATCCCATTTACGTTTCAGATAAAAGGTTCCTTTACCTCGAAACCTCGCATATCATTTAAGGTAGTTTGTTAACTCCCACGCACCATTTTGATAGGTTTGAAACTTGGTACGGCAACTCTATTTATTAGTACCATGTAAAAATTATACACTCGAGCAAAACTTTTTTATGCAGCGTAAATAAGTACAATTTATAGTAATTAATGCAAAATTACCATAAAAATATAAAACTGAACTATAATAACAAATCAAGACACCAATTTAGCTTAGGAAAATATATAAGAAAACCTCCGAGAGTCAATCGGGACTGTTGTTAGCCGATCTCGCCCATTTTCAATCCCAAACTGCCCTACATAACAAATAATTTTTGTGCCAAATTCCATTGCGATATCTCTTTTCGTTCTCCCGTAATCGTGATTTCAACAGACAGACAGACAGACGGACGTACAGGGATTAAATCGATTCAGAAAGTGACGCAGAGCAAGAACATATATACTTTTCTATATTTATCTCGTCTCTTTCTCTGCGTTACAAACGGAAGAACAAAGTGAATATACCCTACTCCCTTCGGGTGTATGGTATAAAAATATAGGGAAAACTTTTCAAGAAAAACTTCAATTGCAAATAATTTCAAAGTTTTTAGTATACTATTAATAACATCGGATCCATATATAACAAGTTTGAGAAAGATGCCAAAAAAACATTTTATTTCTTTTTTTTACGCTTAGAATTGAATACTTCCAAATTTCCGATTGAAAAGACACCCATTTGAATGGGAAGAACATGTATCTTATCTCTGAATATTAAGTTCCTTGCTTGAAAGTCCCCTAAAAACTAAAAAAAGCCGCCTACTTCCTCCACCTTGCATAAAGATTTCAGTTGTAGGGTATAATTATATGTTTTGTGGAAAGGATTGTTTCGTTATTTGCGATTTTCTTGAAAAGTGTAAGACATAGAATCTTTTGGTTTGTAGTGTTCTGTCAAGAATTAATAAAGCTATTTTGTGATAAGAAAATCCAAATATACTTATTTAAGTATTCTAAAAAAAATTCGGACCAAAAAATTTTTTTAAATATTTTCCCCAAAATTTTCAGTACACCATTTCTTTTCCCAAAACTTGTTTGATGTTGAAACCAAATTTAAAAAGAGGGTGAAGGAATAGACATTTAGCATAAAAAACTGTAAGTAAAAATGTTGTAAGGGTTCCCAATGTTTTTTGAGAATTTATTTCCCATTTTCAGTGTTCTTTTTAGAAAAATCAGACAGATGTGGGTGATTGTGATTGAGAATATATATACTTTTCTATATCGATCTATATACTTTTCTATATCGATATATATACTTTTCTATATCGATCTCCTTTCCTCCTCTGGGTTACAAACACAATACGGGAGAAATTTGAGCCCCCAGTTGAGCAAGGCCGTCTTAAATTTGGGTTATCTGTAGTTCAAATGAACCCAGAACCAAGAACAAAGAACCCAGAAACAAAAACAAAGAAATATAGGGAAAACTTTTCAAGAAAAACTTCAATTGCAAATAATTTACAAGTTTTTAGTATACTCTTAATAACATCGGATACATACTATATATAACAAGTTTGAGAAAGTTGCCAAAGAAAAATGTTAATAATTACCTGAAGAGGTGATTGCAATTATAATGGCAAATAATAATATGAATAATTTGAGTTTGCAAATAATAAACAGACGATTATTCTGAATGAAAACACGAATTTTATTTCTTGTTGTGATTTATGTAAAAATAGTTAAAAATTAAATTTTTTGTAAATAAATCACCCTCCGGCCACACCCACAAATATGCTTAATTATGTTGAAATAGTTTTCATCATCTTTTCCGCTGAAAAATGGTACCATTCGTGGGCAAAATCGTGTTGGATTCATGTTTCGAAGAAGAATGATAGGCACTCAAAATTTTCAGTGTTAAAACGTGGGGCAGGATGCCTGGCAAATCAATTTAATTCAAGAACTCAGTTGGATAAAAAACAAAGAACAAAAAAAATTTAGAACATTCTTGGGCGTGAGGACAAAAACTCACCAAACTTTCATCGCAATCTGATGAATGGACAAAAAACAAACATTTATTTGCTGCGAGAGAAATGTGTTTAGCGTATGTGTTTAAAAAATGTATATTGACATGTGCTTATTGCATGGGTTTAAAATTTTTGAAAATTGTGAAACCCTGGAATTGGATTTTTGATATTTGGGATTTTTCTCATCCACTTTAGATGTCCAGAAAGTCTGTCGTAAATTTCAGGTTTCTAAGTGATGGGGAAGTACCAAACAAATTTCCGGACATATTTTGCTGTTCTATTTGCTAACAGACAGAACCACGACTCGGGAATTTTTTATATATGTAGATAGATAGAGTAGATGTAGAGTAGATGTGAAGCCAATTATTCAAACACCCGAACAGCCACACCCGCTTATAGTTATAATTACACCCGGTTAAACATAATATACATTGTAAGGTAGCACCTGATCCTCAGGGAGTGTCTATAGCTGGGGTATCACTGCAGTCACGCTAGAGACTCACAGCTTACTTGTGTTTTGTTATTATTTTAGAATATTTTCGATAAGGGTAAATAATTGTTTTATAAGTTTTTGCAATTTCGTTCAATTTACACTGCGAAGAAAAAGGGTATGTTTTACGAAAGTTAGAAGTGTTATCGCTTTTGTAGTTTTAAAGATATCGCTTTCCAATTTTTTTTGTTTATTCAGAATCTCATAAGCTCAATTTTTAAAGCTCATTGTATTTTGTCACCTCACAAAATTAAAATATATACGCCGGGAATCAGTAAATTTTTCTGGTACAGAGAGCAACATTTCTAAATATGTTAAATTTAAACTAGCTAGTGAAACAAGAGCAGTGAAATATTGATAATTAATTTTCACATTTTCGCGGTACGGAATAGATTGATTTATGCTTGAACATGGCTGGGAAATACAGAAAAATTATTTTCAAAATATGTGTTGGTGAAATCTTTAAGGAAATTTAAGAAGAAAGTTCGTGGGTTGGCATTCGCGTTGACTTTAAAAGTTATCCTCGTGTTCGTCCGGAGCGTTCAATCTACGGTATTGATACTGTTTCCGAAAGTGTGCACGGAAACCCGAGAACCTCAACTCGACAAACTCGATTCTCGGAAACTGAGTATGATATAATAACAAATTTTTGTGGTCAAAATTGACGAATTGGACTTGGATGGGCTTTGGTTCCAGCAGAATGCTACTGGATGTTGGGGTCCGATGTTAAGCTGATAATACAAAAACAATTCACTTAAGGAGAATTTGCATTTCAGTTAATTGCGGAATATAGCAGAAATCATCGAAAATGTCCTGAAAAATTTGGCTGACAGGATGGGCTACTGCCAAACCAACATTGACAGCCATTTAAATGAAATTTAATTTTATTTTATATTATTTTATAATACCCTGTATAAGGGATATGTCGTTCTGTTTGTTTATAACCAGATCTAAATGATATTCTTACATACATTAGCAAGGACAAGGCCCAGCTTTTATTACGCCCACAACGCACGCATTCAAGCAAAATGCTTCAAGCTGCGTATCTTGGAGCCTGTGGAGGGATATCGACCGTACTTAATACACGATTAGTTTAATGTACATAATCTTGGCTGCTGCTTGCGTTCATCGACCAAGACCATAAAGCTTTTGCAGTATAAAAGTTTTCCATTTTGACCATTGCAAAACAGGCACCTTTTCAACACCTTTGTTGGGTCAACACCGTCAGACGAGTCTTAGCAAACGGCGATTACAATATAAATACCCGGAAATAGTTCCAGAAGTATACATTTTTCGGTGTCGAATGGAATCCCTTCCCTACCCTTGGCTTTGAGGGGAGAAAACGTAAGAACGAAGATGCAAGGAAAACAATAGAAACATGCTATTAATTCGTATTTAATTCGCATAGCACACCATACGTACTGCATTCGGAAACTAAATCCCCTGTCCTAAATGAGGTTGTATGCAGCTCACAAAGTGTCACACGTCTTTAATTTAACTAGACTAAAAAATGACATTGCGATATGGAGGATTTAGGCGGGTGATCGAAACTGTTACTATCTCCGAACTCCTTGCAACCAAAATTACGTTACAACTAAAAGGCTGTCCGCACATGAACCAGGCGCTTTCTTTTTAACTTACTGCCATGATCATTGGACAGGTGACGATAGGACCGCCGCTGCCACTTGCACTACCGTGGGTGTGATCGTTATCCATCTGAGTTCCCGCAACTCAGAAAACTACTTTAACTCTATTAAAAACCAACAGCGACAGACTCCTACGGAAGCTAAGTGGTTACTAAAACTTCAGGTTGGACAATTTAAAAGAAAGCGGGAGGCAGAGGCGAATATTAACACGGCATTTAAGGTTGTTGTTATCAATTGCTTATCAGCAGCAGACCGCCGTGGGGTGGAAGGAAGAGGTCTGGGTGGAAGAACACATCGTTTACGGGGTCCACAGTGCGACCAACACTGAATTCGTATCGCAAGTAGTAATTACCGTACGGCGCGAAGCAAAGCAGTCTGCTTCAAATGAAGTTCCACTTTCGAACATTACTAACCGCTTCAAAAATCACTTACTGCTCACTGGCCGCAACAAAGTGCGGAATATGTAATCTGGACTGGATTGGTGGGTTCTGCCGAGTGATAGTTTATTTCTGCAGGGCTCCATCGGAGCTGATAACTAATCGTGATGTTGTCCAGTTGAGTAACCTTCGAGTGGATTCATTCTGAAATGTAGTTGCTGGCTGCTGTTTGCTTCTTACTTTTATCCATTAACACATAAGTCCACTGCGACAGAAGCAACGAAAGCAGTCATACCGTCTTGAAGTGTCGGCCGGTTAAACGTCTGAATCGTATCTGAGCGATCGCTCTTCGAGAAGCTATTGCAGCTAGGTGTTATTGTCCCAAAAGACTCTCCATGGACGCCCGCTCCTCGGATGGCATTTGGCGCCGTGTGCAAATCAAATCTCTTGAGGAGCGTGGTGAGTTGCGTCAGCGGAACGGAACACCGCCGTTTAGTGTTTTTAGTTCAAGTATGTAGCTTTGAAAGCTGGTGATCATACTTTGTTTTCTTTTCGGCTTCACAAACTCGTTTCTTTCCAAATAGTGGTGTAGTTAGAGGGGAAAAGGAGCTGCTGCTCTAAAAGTAAAAACTACAAGCACCGAAATTTATGAAGGTTTACTTGAGCGAAAAATATGTTACTCCATCCCACTTTATACTATACATAAATCCATTTCACAGATATCTATTTTATATTTATATATACAAAATTTACTAGCGTGCTACAAATTACGCGCTAAATTTCTATTAGAAATTGGTCATTGGAAAAATACTTCTGCTGGATAGAATCACGTATTAATATTTTGAACCGTTTATGGGATATTGACAACGCTTGTAGGAGTGGGCGTGAACGCCTACTTTTGGCAAGTTTATTGGTAATACCTCCGTTTACATCGTGATAAAATCACGTCTCCATATCTTATACCGTTCATGAGATATTGCCAACTTCGTTATAAGTGGGCGTGGAATGCCCATTTTTTGTAAAAATTTTAGTAATGGCGCTATGTGTTCCGGAGTAAAATTATACCTCAATATCTCGCACGGTTTATGAGATATTCACATTATAATATTTTTAAAACGAGGTGCCTTTACATTCCGTATGTAAAGCAGACGTATTTGTTAATTAATCCCGCCCATTTTCAATCTTAAACTGCCCTACATAACAAAGAATATTGATGCCAAATTTCATTGCGATATATCTTGTTGTTCTTCCGCAATAATATATATACTTTTCTATATCTTTCTTCTGCTGTGATATGATATGAAAATATAAGATTCAGACAGTTTCTGATATAAATAAATTATTTGAAACACTTGTAAAAATTCAAAATTCTTGAATGTTAAATTGTCAACTTGTTGACCTACAAATAATTATCCACTTAATATCAGTCTAACAATTCATAAGCTGCAACTCATATTCATATGAGCTTTCCTATAAAATGGATGTTCATATAAAAGCTGTTAAATTTAATAATTCAGCGACACTGGGCACGTAAACGTGTGTCCCAGTTCTAAGTATATGAGAATTAAAGAGGAAAAAGGATATTTGATGCTTTAGTCAGAGTTCTGTCATAAAAGGTAGAAAATAATTTCAAGACTACATAAATAGAAGCTGAATTTTAAGAGGTTTGATTTTGAAGAGGTGAAGACATAATGTAGATAATGCGACTTTATTTCTATTATTAATTACTTTGAGTCCTCTTCTAATATTCACCTTCTTTTATACAGCCATGCCTTCTCACCAGGGTTTCTAAAAAATAATTTTCTCTGGACGGTTTTTCGGGGAAAATTTACTTATCTTCTCTATACACATCTGATGTAAAATGTCTAATTACTAAAAACTTGAAATCTCATAATTTATAAAATTAAAAAAAAAATACGCAAAAATAAAAATTATAAACCCTAAATAAACTTTGCCGCTGCGTAAGAGCATATTTGTAAAAGTCATATGGCCTATGTCACTTTGGATAGAACGTACGACATAATGGCTAGAGCCACATTAAAACCGCTTTGGAGTCGCCATTAAAAAATTGAAAACTTTTGTATGAGTGGGAGGGCCACGCCCATCTTCGGTAAGATTGGTAATGCCTCCAGACACCTCGTGATAAAGTTACGTCTTTATGTCTTATGGGGTCAAGTCAAGGCGCTTGTACATGTGTTGGAGAGCACTATGCTTAGGGTTGTGGTTTCAGCCAGCAGCGGGATGCTCTCAGGTGCATGGCGACCGGCGGATATGCAATACACGGTAATGCAGGGCAGGATAGTGCGCAAGACATAGCCTACATTCTGTCAGGACTGTTAGTCGCGGCTTAGGACGCTTCTGCATGTGCTGATCCTGCTTTAACAAAAGACTACGGATCTAGACTGGGAAGTCTATAAATATTCTTCTTAATCCAGTGTGTTACACGACCCGTGCCTATTGAATGGTTTGGGTAACCGGCTGTATTTTAACGGAGTCCTCCCGACATCGCACCGAATCGGGTTGTAAAGGTGGCCGTCCTTACCATGGTATGGGGCGCTGCCATGGTAGACCTTTCCCTTTCCCCTTTTTTTACTATAGCCTGGCAAGGCGGTCTATAATGAACATGATGAAAACTAACAAACAAGTCTCGGATGATTTAAGAAGTTCTCTGACAATTTGTCAGAGGATGAACTATTGTGGGTTCTGAGCATGTGGCGGTACCGGTCATAGTACCCCCGCAAGCTTAACAGCCCTCAAAACCAATCTCTTAAATTATGTAGAATCAGGTGGCAAACTCAGATTCTCGACAAATTTGATATCCTTTACGCGGCTTAAAGATTTCCTATCCTTAAACGTAGAGTCCTTATAACTTCTATATTAAGTGAGTGCCGAAGACGACAACCGCGCCGCAAAATTTCAAATATTATTAATATTTATTTTTATTATTATTATTATTAGGGTCAAGTATATTACTCAGATTATTTTCACTCGACAATTTTGATATTTTTTACATGACTTCAAATTTAAGTCGAGCCCTTATAGGTTCTGTACTAAGTGAGTGCCGGAGATGACAATCGAACCAGAAAATCTCTAAAATTATGTAAAATCAATTGGCATATTTACAGATTTGTCTCCCGCGAATTTTCATACTATCAGCGTGTTACTATAAACAGTTGTTAACTGGTTTCAGCAATATTGCTGGCTTAAATACTTGAAAGTAAATAAGTAATTTCATTGTTCTGAGCGACTCTGTGATTGAATTCCATTATGTACCGTTGCTGGAACGTAATTTTACAACCCCGTGAAGTAATGTTTTTGTTTTTATTCGATGGTATGAATCAGTTATTAAAATTGTCAATTGTATCAAAAATTTGAATATTCTGGCTGGATTGATTTCCGTGAAAACTATCCACTGCCTCCGATATGCTGTGCGTACGCACGTTGTGCACGCGTTCTTATCATCAATTGCGCGCTGTTAATGCGTCGGAGGCCCTCTATGCCATCCCTTATAGTTCCATAAACAAGTTTGTTGTACCCTCGGCGAGGGAGATGAAAGAGGAGAGAGTTATGCGAAACGGGCACTGTTGGGTTTCCATGATCCACGTCAGATGGTCGAGTGAAACGAAAATTTCCGATTACAGTACATGTAGAACCTACGGCGAGAATGGCAAAAGAAAAGCGGCTACGAGTAAAAATCCATCGAAACACTCTCTGGTGGAGGAATTACGCGTGGCGCTATCGCCTTATGCGCGTCTAATGCGCCTGGACAGACCGATTGGTAGTGCAAGCAACATACACCTGTTCATAATATAATACAACATAATTTATAGGGACCTGTTTGCTTTATTGGCCTTGCGCTTGGAGCGCAGCACTCAGTGCCGATGCCGGCTGCTGGCCGGACTTCCCAATTCTCAGTCTGCTTGCAGCGGGTGCATTCATTATGCGAGGCGCCGGTTGCATAATCAATGATCTCTGGGACAAAGACATCGATGTTCAGGTCAGACGAACACGTACGAGACCGCTGGCTAGTGGTGAAATATCAGAATTCGATGCGATTGTTTTCTTGTCGGCACAGTTAAGTTTAGGTGTCCTTATTCTGGTTCAGTTGAACTTGGAGTCGATTCTGTTAGGCGCGAGTTCTCTAGGACTCGTCATTACGTATCCGTTGATGAAACGTATTACGTATTGGCCGCAACTGATGCTTGGTATGACTTTCAATTGGGGCGCACTGCTTGGTTGGTGTGCCATACATGGTGTAGTCAACTGGCCGGCGTGTCTACCACTTTATTTATCAGGTGTTTGCTGGACGATCGTGTATGATACTATTTACGCTCATCAAGACAAGATAGATGATTTACGGATCGGCATAAAGTCAACAGCACTTCGGTTCGGTGAGAACACAAAAATGTGTCTGAGTGGATTCTTGGCCGCAATGCTTACAGGTTTGGGATTAACAGGCATTGCTTGTGATCAAACATTGCCATATTACGTAGCAGTAGGAGTTGTAGGAGCGCATGTGATGCATCAGGTACAAATTATAATAGTGAGCGGGAATAACATATAGCTTTGAATTCTTTTGCTAGATTTACTTCCTCAACATACACAATCCGGCTGACTGCGCTAGAAAATTTATTTCAAACAACCAGGTCGGCTTTGTACTTTTTGTGGGAATAGTTTTAGGAACACTGTTGAAGGGAACGGAGACTCAAGACAACAGCAGCAGCAGCAGCAGCAAGAATAACACTTATAGTCAAACAGAAGAGAATAACTTGTTGATTGAAAAATTTCATTTGAAGTAACACCTGGGTTTAGTAGAGCAGATTACAAGCTTTAAATTATTCAACTTAAAAAAACCAAAGCAACATTTGATTTTGATGAATAAATACATAGTTTTGAAAGGAGAAAGGGATGCAAACCTGATTTATTTTTCTGTTTTTTATTCTTATTTTATGGTTCAGATACGTACTACCTTGATAATAAAATCACTTAAACGCGCCAATTTAAGAGCAATCGAATAGGCTCATAATAACGTAAAAATTATGCACTTAGGTGTTGTGAATTAATTACTAATTACCTTATAAAAGAAAGTACTTTCAACACCTTCCAATTTTGGAATTGGTCGCAATACAATTATATTTATTCTCATTTTTGTACAATAATGGATTCTTTTATGAATCATTGATGTAAATGTTCTTATAAACGGTTACGGGGATGAACCGATAAATCTGTGTTAGTATTAATGGATTCTCAGATTTTGTTTCACTTTTTCCGATTTATTTTAAGAATCCCGATAGTTTACATTTACTATCTTGGTCAAATTAAATCAAATCTGCAACATTCATCGGCATTTCATCGATCTGCGTGGAATAGTATTGCTCAATATCTCTCAGAATGCGAATATCATCAGACTTGACGAAATTAATTGCTACACCCTTGCGTCCAAAACGACCAGAACGACCAATACGATGTATGTACAGCTCGCGATTGTTAGGTAAATCATAATTAATGACCAGTGAAACTTGCTGCACATCGATGCCACGTGCCCACACGTCAGTGGTAATGAGTACTCGCGACTGCCCCGCACGGAACTCTTTCATAATCTCATCGCGTTCCTTTTGCGGCATATCGCCGTGCATCGAGCTGACGGTAAAATTCGCTTCACGCATTTTCTCAGTCAACCAGTCCACCTTACGCTTCGTATTGCAAAATATCACGGCTTGTGTTATGGTTAGTGTGTCGTAAAGGTCGCACAATGTATCGAACTTCCATTCTTCACGCTCGACAGCGACAAAAAACTGCTTAATGCCTTCCAAAGTTAATTCATCGCTAAAAAGAGAAGGTCAGCGACGTCTAATGAAGCATCTAATATTTTACCGTTTCACCAGAATACGAATTGGATCAGTCATAAATTTGGAAGTCATCTCAAGAATTTCGTGTGGTAGAGTAGCTGAAATTAGCACAACTTGAGTAGCTGGCGGCAGGTATCGATAAACATCGTAGATTTGTTCCTTGAAACCCTTGTTCAGCATCTCATCTGCTTCATCTAGGACAAGCATCTTAATGGCCCTACGCAACAAGTGTTTTAAGCAGACATCGAAATTATAACAATGTTTAACAAACCTCGTTCTCAATACACGCCTCTTGATCATGTCGAAAACGCGGCCCGGTGTTCCACTCACAATATGTTGACCGTAGTCCAACTTGCGTATGTCCTCACCCAGGTTCGTTCCTCCGATGCAAACATGGCACTGTACGTTCATAAAGTCGCCAAGAGCCAGAATAACCTTCTGGATCTGGACAGCCAATTCGCGAGTTGGTGACAAACAAAGCACTTGTGTCTCCCGCAAAGTAGTGTCCAAGCTTTGGAGAATTGCTATTGAAAACGTTGCCGTTTTCCCAGTACCCGATTGCGCTTGCGCGATAACATCGCGTCCTTTCACAATCGGTTTGATACTCCGCTGCTGGATAGCTGATGGTTTTTCGAAACCTACAGTTGAATTAAATGTAATGTAGTTATAATTATGCACCGAAACACTTACCGTAAGCGTAGATGCCCCGGAGAAGTTCCTCCCTGAGGTTCATAGTGTTGAACGTAGGAATTACTTCGACATCTTCACTGGTCTCAAATTCAACATTTGAGAGATCTTCCGCAGGTACTCCGCGCCGCGCCATTTTAATATTTAGTTGAAAATGAACGTCTTTTAAATAACTGAAAAATATTATCGTCGAAATTGCTAAATACCAAACTAGGAAGTATAAACCAGAGATTTATCTCTGATATAAACCTAATGCGATTAATCGATTATTTTTACTTCGATGAATTGCATTCTTCTGTTCCACTATCCGTCTATAATCGACTTATGTTTCCTTAACCCATTACATCCATTAGGATGTCTATATGCATTATTCGAACAAAATGTATAACTTATTTTGCTATGATAAGAGCGAATCTTTTTCGAAGGAGTTTGTGTCATACCGTAGACTGCCTTTTTGAATCTCAAAAAGATAGCACAAGTTAAATATGTATTAATGTATTATATTACCTCATATAATTTTAATTTATTTATTTATAAATCCTTGCATTTACACTAAGTTAAAAGAGACGATTAAGAATAGATAAAACAGTTATAAACAAGTGAAAATGTTGTCTTCGTCCAGGCCGAAGTCTAAGTACCCTACACCCGAGTAGCTAAAAAAAAATAATAATTTCGCCAGTTAAGAATTTGTATAAGCAAGTGGACCACGCCAATTTTTTGCAAACATTTTGGTAATGTCTCTAGGTATTTCGAGATAAAATCACGTGTGAATATTTTGCACCGTTTATGAGATATTGAAAACTTTTGTGTGAGTGTACGTGCCACGCCTACTTTTGGCGAACAGATTTTTAATTCCACCAGACACTTCGCGATAAAATTACGTCTTCATATCTTATACCGTTTATGAGATATTGCCAACTTTTGTATGAGTGGGCGGACCACGGACCATTGCAAAAATTTTTATAATGGCGCTATGTGTTTCGGTATAGAATTATACCACAATATCTCGCACGGTTTATAAGATATTCACCTTATAACATTTTTTAAAACTAAGTGCAAATTTCAATTGCGATAACTCGTTTCGTTCTCCCGTAATCGTGATTTCAACAGACAGATAGACGGACATAGCTAATTCGATTTAGGAGGTGATGTTGAGCGAGAATATATATACTCTGCCATATTTATCTTGTCTCTCAATCTCTGTTACTAACGAAACTACAAAGTTAATAATACACCCACTCTCTTCGACCATTGGGTGAAAAGGGAGGAACAAGATAATTCCAAATCAGAGGTTACCTGACAACAAAAACTTTTACAATAGTTTGTTCGTTTGACAATAGTCCTTTGTTATACTTCGTCCTTTAAGCATATCCCTTCGCGGGAAAAGATAGGCTTAATATCTTTTAGGCCCTTATCGCCACCCGATAACAAAATTTACTTAAATCCTTAAACACAATTAGGAGCACTAAACACTAAACACAAAATCAGCTGTCAAAATTACATATATAGACGTAAAATTTGACGTGGTAACTTCCAATGATCGTTATAGGGAAAAAGAGTATTTCTAACTGAAAGTGTTGGTGTCGCACCTGACAACCATGGTTAATGCTTAAACACCTTTGGAAGCACTAAACACTAAATATATTTGAATTCGGTTATCTTTATCTCATATTCTTACGGACAAAACATAATCACACCCCACGAACAAAACACAAAATCTGTTATTTCCGTCAATTCCTGTGTTGAAATGTAAACAAAGGAATAGCAAAAGATGAAGAAGAGCACTTTGTGTCAGATTAGAAATAGATCTAACCCGAAAACATTGTCTTTTTATCTACGGACAATTGTTCTCATATAAATAATTTTTTCTCGTGTCCCATAAGAGCCTGTGTAATTTTGACAGATGATTCTGTGTTTAGTGTTTAGAGCTCCCAATTCTCAGATATTCCCACAAAAGTGGCAACTATAGGTGCACATCAAGGTTTTGTGCATTTGTTTGGTTGGTTCAAAATTGTGTAAAGTAAAAAAATTTCTGGTAGTATAAAATATTAATAGTATTAAATATCTACCAAGTTTGTTTATTGTTGATACTATGACTATTGTTGACTCGTTCTTGGCGTAATTACCATCAAACAAATCGAGTCTGGTGTTTTTTCTTGTAGCAGAGGAAATCAAGTCGCCCTCCAACTCTGAGTCCTCTTACTATTTCAGAGGATTTGGTACTATAAATGCATCCCCACTTATATCTTGCATTATAGAAATATAATTCTTCAGGAACACGGGCGTTAGTAAATTAGGTTATATGGTAAACGAAATTATGATTAACTCAACTACCACCGCCTCACAGGATAGCATTATGGCCGAAATGGAAACGCGAAGTGAAGCCATAAGTAAACCGCCCTTTATCCTGCCAAGTTTGCAGCGAAGGGTAGCAAAAGTCAGTTACGAACTGATTGAGGAGTGCAAACGCTGCACAGAGGACTCAGCATTGACCAAGGGTCTACGTTGTGATTTGGAGAGGTAGGCGGAGAGTATATGAAGTAAGAGTCTGTATATTTGTGCATTTCAGATGTACTTTGGGTTGATATGTATCGCATTTTCAATAACACGAGTCGATTGTGAAAACCACGTTAATAATTGAAGGTTTTGAGATGAACTGCATTAATAAACTGCGGGGTTTATTTTTAGCAGACCTTAGTACAACGAGAATTGATTCTTTTTTAGTATAAAGTATTTTTACAAATGAGTTAATTATAAAATTTACTATAGTTAAATAAGAATAAACAAGAAAAACACTTTTAGGATTATATTATGAGAAATAATAGAAAGTAGAATCTGATTAGGAATCGAGAGTAACAGAAATTTATAAAGATGAAAATGAGGATAGAAAAAAATAGGTAATTTTAAAGTAGAAAAATAATTAAGTACAGCGCGCCTAAATTGTGTCTCTCGTTATAGACTTTATATGATTTGGTAGTGAGTTGTATAATTTAGTAGTGTAAAATAATGTAGTTAAAAATGGGGATGATCAGTGTATTACTTCTGCAGAATGTTCCAAACTGCAGTTTATCAAAGAAATATTTCGGTCTCTTATTGGTAATGATGCATACAGATGCAATTTCTTGCGTTTTGAGTAGCTAATAATGTCAAAGCCGAGTACTTTGTATTTAGATGATCAAACCTACGTATTATCAATACGCAACGCGTCACTTGATTGAAAGCAAGTTCTAATTTTACCATAGAACGAGAATCTAGCTTGCTGTATACCAGTACAGTGTAGGTGATGATGGGTAGGATCAGCTGAATAGCTAACTTACGTCTAATTTCAGGCATATTTTTTGCACAACCTTATTAATTTGATCGGAGCATGAAAGTTCACTGTTGATTAAGAATCCAAGAACATTTACAACCCTTACTGTAGTTAGTGTGCTATTACCTAGAATGATGCTAGGAATATCCTCAAGGCATATACTTCCACGAGCTATTGGCTATAGAGATCTTAAATCAGAGTTTAACCGATATGCCAGGTCTTTCTTTAGATTCTCTTCACCAAATAAATACAGCTGGACATTATCAGCATATGCATTGATACAGGCATATTTACAAATTACGAACACATCATTAATAAGCAAGAAGAATAGCAAAGGACCTAAAACTGATCCTTGAGGCACATCACGACGAACCACATTATATCGCGAGTACTTATAAAAGCGTTCAAGTTTTTGACAGATTAGCAGGTGCTTTATTGTATCATATGCTTTCGAAAAATCTAACAGACAGAGAAGTGTAATCAACCCACGATCATAGTTCGACCTAATGTGATCGAGAATCCTTATAACGTCTGTGGAACAGCTGTGACCAGCTCGAAATCCAGACTGGACAGGAGAGAGCATATTATTTCTCGCCACATATATGGAAATTTGTTAGCCATTAAAATCTCACATGCCTAGCTAGTCGCGAATTATAGGCCTGAAGTCAAAAGCCTTGCATGCCCTCGATTTTGGGTAAAGGTAAAACAACAGCACTTTTCAAACATCAGGAAAAAAGGACGTAGTAAAGCAATGATTGATTATGTGTGTGAGAGGGCTAAGAATATATCAGTTTAATAAATTTTAAACTTATCCCATCGTCACCAACAGCATTTGACTTAATTTTTAGTATGCTTTTACCAACCTCACTTTCAGTGACCGTAGAGAAATTAAAATTTAGATCATTGAAAAGAGATGTAGCTGAAAAAGGCTGGGTATTATTATCCAACTGAGCAGAATGCGATAAAAAATAATCGTTAATTATATCTGGTTCAAGATGGCAGCTGGCCTGTCGCTTATCACCAATACCAATTTTCTTTAAATTACTTAGGTGACTAAATTACTTAAGCTCATTAGGTGACAAAGACACATTTAATTTGGCAGATTAGTCTTAAGCCTGTTTTGTGACGAGCACGTTACTAGCGAATACATGATTACGTTATTAGCGAATACATGATTTACTATATTTGTAAAGACTGCTAACTACAGATGGATGAAACCAGATATCATTCCATGGAACTGAACAAAGTTCCTGGGAAAGCTTTTGAGGATTAAAGGAATGAAGTTAAGATATGAGAAACTAGTAGAGGCGGGAGTACTATTTAAGGAAATGTCAAAAGTGCAAAAAATCAAGTCATGGTCTGATAGAAAATCGAATTGAAAAAAAGCGAACAGAAGATACATCCGATAAAATGAAATAATCAAGCGGACTGGGACACTGATCCAACATAAAACGGCATGGTGTCATTAGCGAAAGTTGCAATTTTGTCAAGTAGTGTGTTAGTAAGGCAGTCGTTATAAAAAAGGTTTATGGTGAGATCCCCCACATATAATGTAATGATCAAACTTAATAGAAAGCTCGTTTAAGACAGAGAAGAAACCCTCAACACTAGACAATCTGTACGGATTATATACACACGACACAAGAATTTTTTTCGTTTGATCAATATTGTATATTAATATTTTGGAATTTACAATCGAGGTTTCGCAAAACTACTGGAAACCATCCTAATGCTTTAATCCCGACATCTACATGTCACCTAGCGCAAGAGAGAAATAGATAGCTAGTTCCACAACCTTCCACAGCATTGCAAGACGAAATATAGCGCGAGAACAAATAGAGAGATCGATAATTTGCTAGATAGTTCCAGAACCTTCCGCAGCAGTATCAGCTGGCATATAAATAGCCCGCGGGGCGTCTCAAATAATTAATTCGAGATTGGTTCTTGAACGAAGTACATCGACTATCTTGTGAGCAAACTGTTAAGTAATAAGTATTAAGAAGTGCAATCAGAAATTAGTAAATTTGTGAAATTAAAACAACACTTTTGAGATTTATTGGGTCACAATCCAGAGATCGAACAGGACTAGGACTAGGACAGTCGTAACCGAAAATGTAAATTTACGCAACAATATATTCTAGACCTTCTCCGCAAGATTTACCAATGATCCTTGCCTTCAGGTTATTACGACAAAAAATTGCAACTCCTTGCCCAGGTTTGCCCAACCTATCATTCCTAAGCAGCTTATAATTATCTATTTTGTACGCAGTGTCTGAGACATCCTTGCAGAACCAGGTTTTTTAAACACAAATGACGTCGATAGTTGATTCAGGAAATACGTATCTAGTCCAGTTTGGAGGAATTTAAACTTCTTGCATTGAAGTGTACTATTTTGAAGCCATCTTGCCTTCGACATAGAATATCCACCAGATACTTGTTACACTCACTAGTCGATTTCTTATGCATGACAAAGCAATAGCAGAGACACAAGTCGAGCGCAAAACTTAAACATTAATCTATTTTGCTATATTTTCTCTTAACATCTTTTTATTTTTTTTTTTTTGCTCCAATATCTATAGTACTTCCTGGGTTAAATTGTCTTATTTGATTCTTAAATTGTCGCGCTAAGTCTATTCTTTAAATATAACTCTTAGTATTAAACGACTTACTCAATAAGTAAACTATATAGAATTGTTAATTAATCATGCTTTAATAAATCATGTTTTATCTTTAAGGCTATAACTAAATTATAAGATTTTATCTTACTGCTATAAGCACATGCATTAAAATAAATACAAATACAAATACAAATAGGAATAGCAATAGAAATAGTTTAATGGAGAAGAAGTGGCTTTATATAAAGTAGAGATATTCATAACAAAATTTCATCGGTACTCGGGAAGTAATGAAGGAAGATATATACATACAGTACCTGTACCACAAATAATACAAAAACTAAGGTCACTATACATTTTCTTCTATAATCCGCCTTTTGCCTTAATAACTGCCTTACATAATATCGGCATTCTTTGGAGCAATTTCTTCAAAGTTTGAGGCCTGATCTTCAATCCTTCACCTATAATTCTAATTTCTGAAGGCACATGATGTTCTTCCAATATCTTCTTGTATCCTTCCTTGTTTAGTTTTTCGGTGATTCTGACAAGGTCGCCGGTGGATCCTGCACAGAAACATCCCCAAACCATCGTGTTTCCTCCTCCATTTTTAACTGTAAGCACGATACAGCCATCCGACATCCGCTCTCCGGTACGCCGACGAACAAACACACGCCTGTTTGATCCGAAGATTTCAAATTTGGACTCATCAGTCCAAAGCACATTCTTCCAATGCTCCAACGTCCAATCTTTGTGTGCAGTCGCCCATTCCAATCGGTTTTTCTTGTTTGCAGGCCGAAGTAAAGGCTTCTTTGCAGCTACTCCTGACAAACCAGCTTCCTTCAAACGCCTTTTTACTGTGGAAACAGATATGGGATTTGGACGGTTGCAGTTTATCTGGTTGGTGATATGCCGACATCTTCCTGTTTTTAACAATAGCCCAAGCAGAACTCTTCGATATCTTTAAACTGGCAGCAATCTGCTCGTAGGAATATCCTTCTTCGCTGAGAGTACAAACTGCAGAACGTGTCTCAACTGATAATTCTTCACGTTTTGGCATACTGAAGCTGCTTTTTTTACTTTATCGGTACGATATGCAAATTAGAATTAATATCCGAAAGAATTTAGTCCTGGTATTTAAAGGGATTGGTTACGGATTCAAGTAACTGTAAAATTTAGTTCCCAACTCCCTTCAGATAAAAAACAAGGCCAAAAACCCTTTGCATATCGCCAATATTGGCAGGTATTCATTAAAAGATTGTTGATGAAATTTTCCATAAGTCGAAGTAATTAGGAAAATATGCACCTGTGCCACCACAAAAAAAAGGGTTAGAGTTTTTATGTTTCTCTTAAAATACAACACAGGCGTCATAAAATCATACCATCGAATTTAATTTCCAATGAATTCTGCTGATTCCGAAAAATTTTGCATTTACATGTCATTTGAATACTTATGAGCGGTACTGTATGTGTAAAATAATGACTTGAAAACCTGGTTACTCCAACGCAGCCATCACATGAGCATCAAGATCACTTTTGCTAGTAACCTCTTCATACCCACAATTTTGTTACCTCAACAAAACCACGTCCACTTCTGGCAAAAGCAGCGACCAGTTTGTTTTTCCTTTTGAGGCGTACGGCAGCTTACTATATAACAGGTCGCGAGTGGTTTTCGTCATTCTCTCGTTAGGATAACACCTACCAGCAGCCGCCAGGCCGAGGTTACTTAGAAAAAAATCTCTCCCAGAGTTTTTACGATATGCAAACGCCTGACGCAGAAAAGTGTTTCTCTCAAAAGAATTGCCAAACCTGAACATGATCAGAGCAGGCACTGCATTAGGGTTGCTCTCAATTCTAACGGCTACACTATTCAGCTCTATTAATTGCATTAATTTTAGCAAGATATAATTTTAGCATTAATAAAAGCAAGGGAAGATGCCTTCCCTCAAGCTTTTGCAATTTCTCGTTAAATTCCTCACGTAGAGATGTGATTTCCTTGGTAATATTGTTGATTAGCAACTCACTCTGCTTCAAGAGGGATACATACGGAATGTAAAGGCACCTCGTTTGAAAATTTATAATGTAAATATCTCATAAACCGAGGTATTGAGGTGTAATTTTTTTTCGGAACATATAGTGCCATTACTAAAATTTTTGCAAAAAATGGGCATGCCACGCCCTCTAGAGGACGTCCACATGAGGGGCCAAACAAAATTGGCATTACCTCATGAACGGTATAAGATATAGAGACGTAATTTTATCATTTGTATCCGGAGGCATTACCAATAAGCTTGCCAAAAATACGCGTGCCACGTCCACTCATACAAAAGTTGTCAATATTTTGTAAAAGGTAAAATTTTATCACGAGGTATCTACAGGTATTACCGATTTGTATACCAAAAATGGGCATGGTCCGCTCACTTATACAAAAGTTATCAATATGCCATAAATTATCAATATCCCATATATCAATATCCATAAGGATGCCGAATTTAGCTCCATGTGGGTTAAGCTCAAAATCCAGTCGCACATCCTGCACTTCTGCTTCATTTATAGAAGCCCGGTTCTGGAGAGGCTGCCAACTTTTGATAAACTGGACAGTCTCTCTGATTCAATCTCTAAAATTCTGGAATCGTATCCGAACAGTGAAATTGTTGTTGCTGGTGATTTCAATGTTTATAATTCCAACTGGCTACGCCATTCGAGTCACACGATAACCGAGGGTTTGTATGTTGAGTTATTTGCTGAGTCTAATAACTTGACTCAATTAGTGAAGGAACCAACGCACTTTCCCTGCGTTGATGGGCAAAACGAAAATATTATGGACCTTTTTCTAACTTCACATCACAGCAAGTATGATGTGAATGTTCTTGCACCTCTTGGCAATTCGGACCACGCTACAATTTCTGCTACCTTCCCATATTCTAGTCTTCAATCCGCTCACCAGCCAGCTCCGAAGCGGATAGTGTGGCTTTATGAGAAGGCTAATTAGGATGTGCTGAACTCCTTTTTCAGCCGTTTCAATTGGCAATTGTGTTTCAGGGATAGAAGCATAAATGCTGCAGCAAAATTGTTAGAAAATATAATTTTATTTGGTATGAGGTCTTTCATACCCAATAAAAAGAATTTCCATTAAACCAAAACAACATTCCTGGTTTAATGCGACTTGCAGACAAGCAGTCAGGTCTAAAGAGGAAGCATTTAGGAATTGGCGTTTAAACAAAACTGCTGATATTAAATTGCTGCGCAATCAGGCCAGAAATAGGTACAATGACACTCTAAAGCGCGAAAAAGTTCTCTACGAACAGCGCCTTAGACGCAGAGTTCTTGATACCATAAGGGTAGCAAGAACTTTTGGTCGTTCGTGGGGAGAGTGAAGAATCAGACGCGATCGTCCATTCCAACTCTCCTCAAAGATGATCAGATCTTCACTCACTCGGTTGATAAGGCAACCTTATTAGCTAAAATGTTTGCTGAGAACTGCTCTCTTCCTGAGAGTAGCCAACCACTGCCCGCGGTCGATGGTGTATCTCATGCTATGCCTGAGATGCATTTTCGAACGTGAGCTGTTAAAAGAGTGATTGTAAACCTCAACGTAAATAAATCCTCGGGACCGGATGGCATTTCAGCCCACGTGTTGAGAAAGTGCGCCTCAACACTGGCTCGCCCATTGCGCAATCTGTTTAATTTATCGTTCACTTCAGGAGTTTTTCCTACTTTCTGGAAGATTGCCAATGTGCAGCTAGTTCCCAAAAAAGGTGAGGCTACGAATCCTGCCAATTACCGACCCATAGCAATCTGTTCAATGCTCTCCAAAGTTATGGAGAACATTATAAATTTTAACTTGAATAGGTATCTGGAGAGCAACCAATTGGTCACTGATCGCCAGTACGGTTTCCGTGCTCACCGCTCCACAGGCGATTTGATTGCGTTCCTCACTGAGCGGTGGAACAGCTGTGTTCACCAATTCGGTGAGAGTAAGGTTGTTGCTTTGGATATCTCCAAGGCATTTAACCGAGTGTGGCATAAAGCACTCGTGTCTAAAGCTGCTTATGGTGTCGGTAACACATTCACTCGATGGATATCGAGTTTCCTCAGCGGCCGTTCTGTTCGGGTTGTGATAGACGGCTTTGCTTCCGAAGAGCACTCCATAAATGCTGGAGTTCCGCAGGGTTCGGTCCTGTCTCCAACACTTTTTCTCATTTTTATCAATGACCTTCTGTCATTGACATCAAACCCCGTCTACTCGTTTGCTGATGACAGCAGCATTTGTCATTCATATTCATTCTCCAGGCGTCCTTCTATTCTGGAGATCAATAGGAAACGCAGAATTATGAATGACACACTCCAATCTGACCTCAACAAAATCCAGGAGTGGGGTCAAGCGAATCGGGTCGATTTTAATGCGCGGAAGACCCAATGCTGTTTGTTGACCCACAAGCGTCTGGCGGGCGACAACTTTCCACCTTTAAATATGGGTGGTGTGGATATTAATGAGTCGGAGGCTCTTGATGTTCTGGGCATGTCAATACAATGCGATCTTCGTTGGAACGATCACATTTTTGATGTGTCGAAAGAAGCAGCCAAGTGCTTAGACTTTTTAAAGCGGTGCAAGAAATACTTCACTTCAACCGACCTTCGTTGTATCTACACCACCTATATCCGGCCGAAAATGGAGTACAACTCGCATATTTGGTCTGGAGCTTCGAAAGCATATCTTCAGCTTCTGGACCGTATACAAGGTCGTGCGATAAAACTTATAGGGGACAGTAGGGTATCCAGCTCTATTGAAACCTTGGGATGTCGTCGGGATGTGGGGTGTGTAACCTTATTTTACCGTTACTTTAATGGTAATTGTTCCTCTGAAGTAGCCAGCCTGATCCCTTCGGTTCAGGTATTCAACAGATCTACTCGGCTTTCCAGAGCGGTGCACCCCTTTTACGTCTCGATCCCGTTCCATCGCACTACCCACTACCGCGATAATTCGTTTTTCGGTCGCGCAGTTAAATTGTGGAATAGTCTCCCTGCGCATGTTTTCCCACCCACTTATAACGTCGATGCTTTTAAAAGAGGTGTAAATCGACACTACTCCCACTTTTCCCCTTCCCACTAACCTTTACCCTTCTAAACCAACGAATGCTTTGCATGGATAGGGGGCATCCCCTGAGCTTGGTTCTATCTGCCATAAAAAAAAAAAAATATAATTTCTGTTGAATAAGATTCTTTTTATTTAAAAAGAGATTTTTTTGAGGCCTCTTATATAATACAACTTTTATTTTGTTAAAGCTTCTCCCGTGAAATACGACGTGAGATTGTAACAAAAGTCCGCAACGGCTGCGCACCGCTTTTTATTGCCTGCAAACGAGGTTGTGTTGAAATCGCCGAATACTTGATCGTCGTGTGTGATGCAGATGCCGAACAACGAGGCCTCTACGAGGTATCTGAAGACCGTACCTTTCATTATGTTACGCCACTGTGGTGTGCTGTTGTTTCCGGTAAACTGCCCGTGGTGAAATATTTAGTAGGCATCGGATGTGATGTTAATGCCACGTCGGATTCAGGTTCGACACCTGTACGGAGCGCTTGTTTCATGTCCCATATCGAAATAGGTGAGTAATAAGCAACAATAGGTAAAACGTTTCTTATTCTGTGGTGAAACACTGAATTATAAACTAAATTCGATTCTTTTAGTTCAGTATTTGGTTAAAAATGGAGCTGACGTCAATAAGCCAAATCTGAACGGCGGCACTTGCCTTATAAACTCGGTTCAATCCACCCAGTTGTGCATGTATTTAATTAAGACGGGCGTCGATATTAATGCCAAAGATATACAGGAAAAGACTGCGCTTCATTACGCGATACAAGAGCACAGGTGATGTCGTTGTTTTATTATTTATAAGTTAAAAATTATCTCCTTTTATTATGTCAGCACTTTTTTATATTTTCTAGCATATATAATTTATAATTTGTAATATTTATTATTTAGTATAATTTTAAGAAATTATCGTTTTTTGGTACATTTTAATTTAAGGGTGGTAGCAAATAATGCGCTCTGTTTTTGCTTTCTTAATAGACTTGAAACTACGAAGCTTCTTCTCGAATACGGTGCGAATCCATATTCAAGAAGTCGCTATGGTGACGATGCTTTGCGCACTTCATGCATCAAGGGAGCGCATCAAATATTTGACTACTTAAAAACTCACCTGGAATATCCGCCGTCTAGAATTGCAGAGGCACATGAATTGATTGGTATTTAGTACACGTTATTATTGCCGAAATACAGACTAAGTTTATCGCGCTCTTCAGGTTCCACTTTCCTCGACGAGCACAACGAGACCAGAGTAGCTACGCTGCACTGGCGCCTGGCAATTCACATACGCGTCTCAAGTTCTCCTTACATTGGTATGATTTATTAATTCCATGGAAGCACTCACATAATGCGCTATTCAATTAACAGAAAAACGACCGGAGGTGCAGAAACGCACTGCCTATGGTAACGCAGTCGAGTTTTCTACTTTTGAGGAGCTCGATAACATCTCCACTAATGTAGATGCCATGCATATACAGAGCCTCCTTATCTGCGAACGCATTCTTGGAATTCAGCATAAGGACATGTTATTTCGCTTGATGTTTCGCGGTGCATCCTACGCAGATACCATGCGACCTCAGCGCTGTATTGATCTTTGGCGCTTACTGCTGGAGGTACGCGTCAAGCACTGCTCCATCTTGTATACAGATACATGTTTTGCGGCGCAGGCACTCGTTCGTCTCATGCTCAACTTATACGAGCGTTATCGCGATGGCGAGCGACAAAGTGATCAACAACAACGGCAACAAGAGTACGCAAATAGTCTGGAAAAAGTACCGCTCTTCGAAGATGTTTTTGGTGTGTTCACCCTGCTCACCGAAACAATAGGTGAAGCGCAGACGTTACTGCGGATGCGTCCAGTTTTCCGAAAGCAGCAAGAAAACTTCGACCGTGTTCTTAAGTGTGTAGCGCACTTGATATACTTGCTCATAAACACAGCGCACACCCATGAGAAGAAAAAGTTAGTTTTTCGAGCGGTGCGCGAACTGGTGCGCATCAACGTACAGAGCGCCTATACCAACGACACCTTGCTGCACTTATGCGTGTCCCGCTTGAATGTCATTAAAAGTGGTTACTTCGGCGATGATAACAATTTAAAGGTTGGCCTAGAAAATAAATTACGTGCCTTATTTAAAATCGGTATGTTAATGCTTCTATTTCGTCTGCAGATTGTGTTTCCGAATGCTGAGGTGATTAAATTATTAGTTGACTGTGGTGCAAATGTAAATGCCAAAAATGAAGCCAGATCTAGCCCGTTGCATGTAGCGTCATTACCATATAATTACAGTAATGATGTAAGTAATGGCTTCTTAAAGTATTCTTTTCGAATTTACTATGCTAAGATTTAAGTAGCGTTTTATTGTATTAGTATTTCTACGACAAAAATTGAATAGTTTCAATTTGAAAGAAATAGAAAAATCGGTTTAACAGCATGACGCGGCTATTGCTGCATGGTGGCTTAGAAGTTAAATACTGCAACTTCGATGCTAAGCTCAGATGGAACACATCTTGAAAAAAGGAATTAAAATTTAGTCGCAGAATTTATAACAATACAACCGCAACTTCAACTCCATTTCTCGAAGCGAACATAACAGTGCAGCACGCAGAACCCTTTCCTTCATTCCCAATTGATCTCTTTCTATCTGCAATTCTATATTAGTGTTAAAAATAAATGGATAAATTAATTTGCTTTAAAAATATAAAAGATAAAATTTTAAATAATGCATCAGTCGTTGTATTGTTTCCGTGCCAAAATCGAAAATGTGTAATAAGAATTAGGATACTAAAAATGTCTAAAGAACTAAGATTAATTTTCATGTTATTTTTTATTTTTTCTGTATCCTGAATCAACTCCCACTTTTTGGCGAAATAAACTGAGATACGTATGGTTTACACGTAATTTTATCACGAGGTATATACAGGTATTACCAATTTGTATACCAAAATGGGCGTGGTTCGCCCACTTATACAAAAGTTCTTAAGTGGCGAAATTATAATTTTTTTAGTTGCTCGGGTGTAGGGTATTTAGATTTCGGCCAGGCCGAAGACAACACTTTTACTTGTTTATATTTATATCTTTGTTGCGTTTACCTTTTCTTTATTTCCATGCAAACATTTGCTGTAATTGCTAAGTGAAAAATTAAATTTACAATTATTTCTGGTGTGTTTAAATAAGAAATTATGTAGTTGTTATATTAATAATTAATTTGTAATTAAGGTTAGTGACCGCACATACTCAGCCACTTCCAAACATACTTATTCTGCGAAACCTAGTTTTTCCTTGGTTTTCAATTCTTCTTTGTGAACGTAATGCAATAAATTTATGTATCTGTTTTTTCTCGACTTGGAAGGTCAAGAAGGAATTACTGCCTTCGGGGTAACTTTTATCGCTTATCATTCACCCGAAAAATATGCACAATATTCGCGATTATTGTCTATATCGTCATAAACTTATTTTTATACCCTACACCCGAAGGGTATATTCACTTTGTTCACCCGTTTGTAACGCAGAGAAGGAGACGAGATAGATATAGAAAGGTATATATATACTTGCTCATCGCCACCTCCTGAATCGATTTAGCCCTGTCCGTCCCTCTGTCTGTCTGTCTGTCTGTTGAAATCACGATTACTTATACGCCCACTTATACAGAAGTTGTCAATATACCATAAACGGTTCAAAATATTAATACCTTCGTAATTATATCTAGCAGTACCTAGAGACATTACAAAAACATTTTCCCGAAATGGGCGTGGTCCGCCTACTTATACAAAAGTTGTTAAGTGGCGAAATTATAATTTTTTCCGTTACTCGGGTGTAGGGTATTTAGATTTCGGCCAGACCGAAGACAACAGTCTTACTTGTTTAAAATTGAGATTAATCGCAGGAACAGAAAACACGATCGTAATCGTATTTGAATATTTGAATCGACCATGACTGTATTTTTGCGCACCCTCCTCAAAAATTTATATTTTAAGTTTTGTGTTTCGGAGAAAGAGAGATATTTTTGTCAATTGTAACTTTATTTACAACCAATCTCTTTCAATCAGTGACAAAATGGGTGTAGAGAAATGACTATTTTCGTATATTAAGTTCAGCAAACCCGTGGTATGATTTCTCAATTTTTTAATGGAATTAGGCTGTTACTTTAACGTAGATTCTTCAATTCTTACCTTGTGCAGGCTCTTAACTAACTTAAAATATCATCAATGGCCGTAGTGAATAACAACTACAAGTTAAAGTTACAAAAAAAACTTAATCCTACACATAAAGAAAATAACAAGTAAAAGTGTTGTCTTTGACCAGGCCGAAATCTAATTACCCTACTTCCGAGTAGCTGAAAAAATATAATTCCGCCAGTTAACAACTTTTGTATAAATAAGCGGACCACGCCCATTTTTGGGAAGCATTTTGCTAATGTCTCTAGGTGCTCCGTCTAGATACGTCGCGGTAAAATGATGCCTTAATATCCTATACCGCTTATGAGATTTTGATAACTTTTTATGAGTGGGCGTGCCAAGCCCATTTTTGACTAGCATAGTGGTATGGCTCAGATACCTCGCGGTAAAACTACGTCTTCATGTCTTATACCATTCATGAGATATTGCCAACTTTTGTATGAGCGGGCGGACCACGCCCATTTTTACACCCGAAGGGAGTAGGGTATATTCACTTTGATCTTCCGTTTGTAACGCAGAGAAGGAGACAAGATAGATATAGAACGTATATGTATTCTTGCTCAGCGTCACCTCCTGAATCGATTTAGCCCTGTCCGTCCGTCTGTCTGTTTTAGCGTGGTCCGCCTACAAAAGTTGTTAAGTGGCAAAATTATAATTTTTTCAGTTACTCGGGTGTAGGGTATTTAGATTTCGGCCAGGCCGAAGACAACACTCTTACTTGTTTTATAATAGCGCTATGTGTTGTCGGTATAGAATTATACCTCAATATTTCCCACGGTTTATGAGATATTCGCCTTATAACATTTTTTAGAACGAGGTGCCATCTCGTATGTAAAGTAGGCGTGGTTGTTAAGCGATCTCGACCATTTTCAATCCCAAACTGCCCCATATAACAGAATATTTGTGCCAAATTTCATTGCGATATCTCTTTTCGTTCTGGTAATGTAAAAAAATTGTAATTAAAATTCCCAACCTTAAAGTAAGATGTTGGACAGCTTATAATAGAATAATATGTATCTAAAATTCTACCGAAAGTAACGGTAATTATATTTTGCCACTACACTGTTCTATTATCGTTATTTCCGTTTTAGAAATGAAATTGTTCCATACAATAATAAATAGAAAATCTACGTGTACCAAGCGGTCTGTTCGTAGTTTGCTGTTTTGGTCATTGATAATGTAATAAAATCTATCTTTCTTAAATTACGGAAACATTTTCTTACGGCAAATCTTTTAATACATTTATGAAATGTGTTCCTCATTTAGATTATATTGCTACTTCTGGAAAATGGTGCGGACCTGGATCAACCGAACAGATCTAATGAGCGACCCTTTAGTGTTATTGTCAGCAACCCAACCAATACAATACCGTTAATGAATTTTGTAAACCTGAAATGCTTAGCCGCTACAATAATCACCAAGTATAAGATTCCCTACCACAAGCAAATACCGAAGCAGTTAGAAGATTTCGTTGTGCAACATGAACCCTGAAAAAATAGCAAGCCTTACAGTACACACTTTGCTTTCAATTGGGATGTCAACTTATTATAAAAATGTATATTTACATACTCATACATTAATACCACGAAATACGTATGCCTTGAAAGGGTTTGAAATACATTGAGCCGAAATCATGAAAAACGGTTTTACGATATTCTATAGTTAAGTAGTAAACATTTTCCTGGAGCACACTGCGTAATTATGATATGACACCGTCTGCAGTTAATAAGACATTCACATTCGTCGTCGTTTTTGCGGAAGAGAGGGCACGTATGCGCACAACAACAGATCTAGCTGCATTACATTAAAAATACAAATGGTGCATATTTAAATTACATAACAAATATATTATTATAACTAGCAGAGTACCCGACGTTGCCTCGTCTTTTGTTTTTAAAGAGACATTTATGTTCTTATTAATTAAAAAAAAAGAACGGGAAATGCGCATTTCTAATTTAATAATTATGTATATTTCTCTTTATTATTATTGTATTACTATCCTAACATAATATTATATTATCTTCAACTTATACCTTTTACTACTTTTAGGTTAATTACGTGGGACTTATAAAATAAATTGAATTTGCGAACGCCAGCGCTTCGCAAAAAATGTTTTAAATTTATTTATATACTATAATCAAATAATTTAATTTTAAGGATATGATAAAACAACTTCGCAAATGCTCTTTGTATAACGAACGATAATTGGAAACATTATTATGGCTACCCGATTTAAAGATAGGAATAATGGAGCAAAGCTTCCAACAATCTAAAAATTTTATTTTCTTCAATGCAACTAACATTGTAGCGCTTCTGTACAATGTTAGCTGCATTTTTATACCTCGTATTATTTTTTAAAATTTAAATTACACTGGGTTTTCTATTTTTTTAAATTACAAATTCTGAAATTACAAAAATTTTAAATACCAGAATTCTGAATAGAATCACAGATTCAAAGTCCGTATCAATAGTATTAGTAAAGTCTTTGAAAACTGTTTGGAAAAGTTTAGCAAATATATAAGCTACAAGTGTCACGCGTGTTAGCTGACTGATTTCTGAAAATAGTGTTTACCAATAATATTTAGGCAGTAACTTTAAATTTTATACTTTGAAAATAATAGATTGTATTTCTTTGGAAATATTTATAATTTTACCAAACTCAATTTCGTGGCGATGAATGAATTTTTTGTTGCTATTAATGTGTCGTCCTTAGATCATATTTCTGGTTCTTTGGAAATGTATAATAATATTGTGGATAAATTTTTGTCAACTATTTCCATATCCGTTCCTAAAGGAACTAAAATTGTTAGAAGTAAACATCCATGGTTTAAGTCTAGACTGTCTAATTTAAACAAGTAAAAGTTTTGTCCTCGGCCTGGCCGAAGTCTAAATACCCTACACCCGAGTAACTAAAAAAATTATAATTTCGCTACTTAACAACTTTTTGTAAGTAAGCGGATCACGCCCATTTTTGGCAAATATTTTTGTAATATCTCTAGATACTGCTAGAAAGAATCACGTATTAATATTTTGAACTGTTTATGGGATATTGACAACTTTTGTATATGTGGGCGGACCACGCCCATTTTTGGCTTTCTGGAATTATGTTAATTCTGAAAAAGTAAATTGGTTTTCCATATAGTACGTATAGTTCAGTCAGCTAATACGCGTCTATTTTTGGAAAGTACCCATAGGACTAATGCCATCCATGAATCAATAGTCAGATGAATGCGTTTGCATAATAGCTTTGCACCTCAATTAAATATTAATGTATCTGAATTTAATTTTAAATTACATTATTCGCACTAGTGAATTAACTTTGCCTTATTTTGTATTTTATACTCTTTTATATTTTATACCTATTGTATGTTTTTATTAGTCTGTAGGATGGAATAAATAAATAAATATAAGAAATAATGCAATAAATAGATTTTTTATCATCATATCTGGTTTTGACACAAAGCTGATCAACTTCAGGATTTATTAAGCTCAAGCCTCTGGAAATTGAAGTTGCTTGAATTGGAATAATATTGAAAAATCATGAGTGTTTTAACAGTTATTCTCGTTCGTCCCAAAGGCATGGTGGATCCAAGAAATGAAGTAACATAGTTGAAGAAAAGTTTAACGAAAAATTGTTATTGCCTTAATCGATTAGAAATGTCCTGAAAGCCATTCTTCATTCTAAACATAGTAGAAGAGTTGATGGCTTACCAGTCTCTAAAAGTTCTGGATCTCAAATTTTACCTATATTAATGAGTATGACTGAAGCTATTTAGTAGTTGGCGTGTACGAGGAATACTCGAAAGCAAAGGATTATTGTTTCTCTGACCCTCGAGCGCGTGGGATGGCTCGAAGGACCAAGATGGGGGGGTAATAAAGCAAGCAAAGGTACTCACTTGGTGTTCTCTGGGTGTGGAGTCGTCGGCGTCCAGACTTCGTTGGGGTGAGCTGCGTAGTTTTTGATGTATTCGGTTGGTTGGCGCGTGCACTTCCTTTCTATCACTTTTTGACGAAGACGATGGTTGGCGCGTGCACTCACCTCACTATCACGGAAAAGAATGAAGAAGGTTCTTACCGGAACCACCGCCATCTATCTGTGAAAGAGAAAAAAGAGGAACGGAACGAGACGGAATGGGGTCCGCTCGAGCCGTGTTCAGCGGGGTTGCTGATTGATTTTCGTGGGGGTTTGTCGCAAAGGGAAAAGCGACGGGAGACGGTGGGGTTTTCGCGTGAACAATTATAATTAAGTAAGTAATGCAAAATCTTTCCACTGACAGTATTTCAAAACAATGCACACTTTTCAGATATTCGTCCAAGAAATTTAAGAGCTGGTCGTTCATGGCCTTGAATACTGCGGAAAATATTTTATTATTAAAATTGGAGTATTTGTATGCGATGCACCATCAGAAGAATGCACTGATGAAGAATTTCGATGCAAAAAGTATCCAGAACATCATATTGTAAAGCCTTAGTATTTTGCAATCGCTAAATAATAATATCGTTTATCAATTACCCACGGATAGCATGTGCCGGATTAAGAAGTTTAATTAAATCCTGGATAAGGAGAGGAGTCATACTAAGTTCTACAAAAATTAATAAAATAGGAGTTTTACTAACTTCTAAAAAAATTCAAATTCTTAATACACGTCTAGAGGAAGTAACGTAAAAAATTATGTCCCATATGAGTTTCCAATGAAAACAAGGTCGGTTTGTGAAATTGATAGGTGGACAACAGAATTAAGAATGTTTGTATTATACAATATATCGGTCCTATTTTATTTAAAAATATCATTCATACTGCAAGATGTAAAAATTTTTTGTCTTTAAGAATCGGAATGGGTTATGTTTTTGAGAGATAACTACAACATTGCCGAAGCCCATGCATTGACTTCAGGGTTTGTAAAAAAGTGCAAGAGCAGATACAAGTTTGCTACACTCTGCTGCGGGAGCATTCGCAAAAAAAAACAAGTAAACGTGTTGTCTTCGGCCTGGCCGAAATCTAAATACCCTACACCCGAGTAACTGAAAAAATTATAATTTCGCCACTTAAAAATTTTTGTATAAATAGGCGGACCACGCCCATATTTTTGTAATGTCTTTAGATACTGTTGGATAGAATCACGTATTAATATTTAACCGTGTATGGGATTTGACAACTTTTGTATAAGTTGGCGGACCGCGCCAATTTATATAATTGGTATACAAATTGGTAATACCTGTAGATACCTCATGATAAAATTACATCTCAATATCTTGTACAGTTCATGAGATATTGCCAACTTTTTTATAAGTGGGCGTGGCATGCCCATTTTTTGCAAATAGTGTTAGTAATGCCGCTATATGTTCCGAGATAAAATACCTTAATATATCACACGGTTTATGAGATATTCACATAAAATTTTTTTAATCGAGGTGCCTTTATATTCCGTACGTAAAGTAGGCGTGGTTGTTAACCGATTTTGCTAAGAATATTTGTGTCAAATATTTGTGCCAAAAATATTTGTGCCAAATTTTATTGCGATATCTCTTTCCGTTCTCCCGTAATCGATTCAGGAGGTGTCGCTGAGAAAGAATATATACTTTTCTATATATATTTCGTCTCCTTCTCTGCGTTACACACGTATAACAAGTAAAAGTGTGGTCTTCGACTAGAGACTAGAGAACTTTTGTGTGAGTCGGTGGGCCACGCCCAAACAGATTGGTAATGCCTCCAGATACTTCGTGATAAAATTACGTCTTAATATCTTATACCGTTCATGAGATAGTACCAAAATTTGTGTGGGTGAGACATTTTTTGCAGAAATTTTAGTAATGGTACGATATGTTCAGGAATAGCAATATACCTCAATATCTCGCACGATTTATGAGATATTCACATTAAAACACTTTTTAAAATGAGGTATCTTTACATACCGTATGTAAAGTAGGCGTGATTATTAACCTATCTTCTCCAGTTTCAATACCTACATAACAGTTTCAAAACCTACATAACAAAGAATATTTGTGCTACATTGCATCGCCATATTTCTTTTCGTTCTCCCGTAATCGTGCTTTCCACAGCCAGGCAGACGGGCAGTCAGGGCTAAATCGATTCAGGAGATGACGCTGAGCAAAAATATATTTATTTCTCTATGTTATATATTCCTTCTCTGCATTACAAACAAAGTGAATATAGCCTCTCACTTCGGATGTAATGTATAATAATTCAAAATATACTAAAATATTTTTGAATTATTTCAAAGTTATTCTGCTCTTTGCTACGTGGAGCATTTTCATTTGCTACATAGCAACAGTACAGCTTCAATAGAGCATTTTTTCTGCTGTTTTGTTGAACGAGTTTTCCGGCAACAGAGCAGAGCACTGAGCATTTTGTGTTAATTTTTGAGAGGAGGCAGTAGCAAGATAAATCCTCTACTTTTTAAAACCTTGACTGCGTTACACATTTAGTTGCAGAATGTCAAAAAATTTGATCTCTGCACAAATTCAATACATATAATACTTCAGAAGAAGAAAATTTCTTCCAAGAAATTAAACGCAATTTTAAACTGGTAAGAAGGCTGTCTTTGGTTAGGCCAAGGTGTGAATACCTTACACCCGTAAAGTTAAACACTATCCTTGAAAGCACTTGAAGGCTCTGAAATCCTTTATAACAGTTTAAGTGGGAACTGTTTTTTTGGGGAATTTATGCTATTCGAATAAAATATTGCCTTATAGTAATACCTATACAAAATGTACTCGTAGAAGAAGAAGAACAATGTGTGTATTCCCTTGAAATGTAGAGTTTATAAATGGGTCGAACACACGTATTTTTATGCATACCGTTACTATTTATAACTGCTCAGATATAAAATATTTTGCTTTGTATATATTGCACATTAAGCATCATTAGAGTAATCATGAATTTTCGATTAGAATTTCATTGACGACTTTTGCATGGACCACACCCATTTTTAATAAAGCTTTGTCAAAAAATAATATTCCAAATCACACTTTGTATTTTCTTTAAACTGTAATCTGTTAAAAAACTCTTGTGCATGTCAAGTGGTGATGATTTCTTCGGCACTCCCAATGCAAAAGAAATTGTGAACCATAAGTCGATATTTGAGACATAATTTGGTAATTTATTCTGCTACTTGAATTACACATCACACGCATTTGAAGGTTCGTATATGAGATCACAATTGCAAAGCCAGATTCCCATTACTTTTATGGAAAAAAGTTTAACGCAGACTAAAATGGAATCAATTCGACAAAAAATGGCAACATATTATTTTTTTTGGTAGATGAAACCAAGCTCAGGGGGTGCCCCCCAACCCATTCACAGGATTTGTTGGTTCCGAATGGTTACTGGTTAGCGGGAAGGGGGAAAGAGGGAGTAGTGACGGTTTTCACTACGCTTTTATGTTAAATTCGCTATTATTTTATGTTAAATTGAAAACATGTTAGTATTTTGCGATTGATTTATATGAAAAGCAATCTGTTCAATGCTCTCCAAAGTTATGGAGAGCGTTATAAATTTTAACCTGACGAGGTATCTGGAGAGCAACCAATTGGTCAGCGATCGCCAGTACGGTTTCCGTGCTCACCGCTCCACAGGCTATTTGATGGCGTTCCTCACTGAGCGGTGGAACAGTTGTGTTCACCAATTCGGTGAGAGTAAGGTTGTTGCTTTGGATATCTCCAAGGCATTTGACCGGGTGTGGCATAAAGCACTCGTGTCTAAATTGACTGCTTATGGTGTCGATAATACACGCACTCGATGGATATCGAGTTTCCTCAGCGGCCGTTCTATTCGGTTTGTGATAGACGGCTTTGCTTCCGAAGAGCACTTTTTCTCATTTTCATCAATGACCTTCTGTCACTGACATCAAACCCCGTCTACTCGTTTGCTGATGACAGCAGCATTTGTCATATTCATTCTCCAGGCGTCCTTCTATTCTGGAGATCAGTAGAAAACGCAGAATTATGAATGACACACTCCAATCTGGCCTCAACAAAATCCAGGAGTGGGGTCAAGCGAATCGGGTCGATTTTAATGAGCGGAAGACCCAATGCTGTTTGTTGACCCACAAGCGTCTGGCGGGCGACAACTTTCCACCTTTAAATATGGGTGGTGTGGATATTAATGAGTCGGAGGCTCTTGATGTTCTGGGCATGTCAATACAATGCGATCTTCGTTGGAACGATCACATTTTTGATGTGTCGAAAGAAGCAGCCAAGTGCTTAGGCTTTTTAAAGCGGTGCAAGAAATACTTCACTTCAACCGACCTTCGTTGTATCTACACCACTTATATCAGGCCGAAAATGGAGTACAACTCACATATTTGGTCGGGAGCTTCGAAAGCATATCTTCAGCTTCTGGACCGTATACGAGGTCGTGCGATAAAACTTATAGGGGACTGTAGGGTATCCAGCTCTATTGAAACCTTGGGATGTCGTCGGGATGTGGGTTGTGTAACCCCACGGTGCATCCCTTTTACGTCTCGATCCCGTTCCAACGCACTACCCACTACCGCGAGAATTCGTTTTTCGGTCGCGCAGTTAAGTTGTGGAATAGTCTCCCTGCGCATGTTTTCCCACCCACTTATAACGTCGATGCTTTTAAAAGAGGTGTAAATCGACACTACTCCCATTCTTCCACTTCCCGCTAACCTTTTCCTTTCTAAACCAACGAATGCTTTGCATAGATAGGGGGCGTCCCCTGAGTTTGGTTCTGCCATAAAATAAAATTACGAAAAATTCAAACAACTTAAGTCGACGTTTTCAGTTATGGACATTATCCAGAAATGTGAAAACTACAACAATATACAAAAATAGTAAATTAGTTAAAACTTCAGCAATCTGCATATTCACAAATTTGCAATTTTTTACTGGCTAGCCAGAATTAGACATCACATCTGGCGAAGTGATCATGTACAAATTTGTAATTGCTGTTTAAAATTTGTGACATGTGGTTTACTATTGCAAATCTATCCGGATGGGCACTTTAAGGCTTCTTTCTTCAAAAGTTTCTTACAAAGAGGGGGGATGTGAGGAGAGAAAAGTCTCCACGCATTCTTCAAGTGGAGAGATTTTTTGAAGTCCAAATTCTGTTGGATTCCCGGTTCTTCTTACGCGCACAATTAAACAGTTGTCCGCCCGAACGAGTTCCGACGAGGTTTTCCGAACATTTGTTTACCTTTTTATACTGCGCTTTGGAAGTGAAAATAAAGTGTTAAATAAAGTGAAAATTGAAAAATATGATTAAAAACAATAAATAAAATAAAATAAATATATTTAAAATCATAAAGTGTTGATATAAAATAAAAACAAGCATGTATAAAACTGAAGAACAAAAGAACAACAAACGAAGTGTCTGCCATCATGAAATTGTATGATTGCCATACCGAAGTTCTTTGTAAAAATTCTATTTTTTTAGAAATTTAGTTTACTTATCCTATTTTGGCCACGAATACGGCCGTATTTTGCAACTATGCGAATCATTTTAATTTAAAAGAAATTATACACACATAGAAATTCCTTTTTTTTTAATTGTTTATTTATGATTTTAAATATATTTATTTTATTTAATTTATTGTTTTTTAATCATATTTTTCAATTTTCACTTTGTTTAACACTTTATTTTCACTTCCAAAGCGCAGTATAAAAATGTAAACAAATCTTCGGGAAACCTCGTCGGAACTCGTTCGGGCGACAACTGTTTAATTGTCTGTTAACTTTTGAAGAAAAAAGCCTTAATGTCGCCAGGCGGAATAAGTTGTTTATTACATGCCTGCGAGTTATAATTATTTACATGCCTGCGATTATTATAATTTATAAAATTGCTATATGTACAGGCTTATTACATGAGGTCAAATCATGGAAGAAAACTTAACATTAATTTACTTAACAGAAATACTAGCTACTATGGGTTCAATCTGCGTCCATCCATGTTAAATTCAGCGGGCCAAACAAATGCTTACAACGGATGCAATTAAGGCAAATGTCAAACTCGCAGAAATTAGGCGAGGTGCAGCGCTGCGCAAATGCGTAAAACTATCGACAATGTGAATTTTCCACCCCATGTTCGCATGAGTGAAGCTGTTGTAGTACACAGTATCAGGCCAGGTGATATTCGGTGTCACTTCCAGTACAGCCGGTTCCTCTGCAGGACAGTCGGCAATTAGCGAACGGTTGAATTTCTTAAAGCTCAGGAAATTATCATCCAAACGGCGATCGTAATGTTCTGGGTATTTAGAAAGACAGAGCGGACCGGCAGCAGTTGGTCTCGGTCGCCCACGACGTGTGAATTCCACGCCTGCCAAGACGCGTATCTCACTCTGTTTGGCTTCAGACAAACGATCGAAACCGCCATATGGTTCGTTGGTTATCACAAGTGGATGATAGTATTCAGGTGAATGTGGGTTATTCCCTCCACGGACCTGTAGAAGAAATACTTGGTAAGCCATAAAGATACACGCGCATTTCATGGGTCGCTTGCACCTTGAACACATATGTTAAACCGCGCTTCATATACAATTCGGGAATCATGTAGCCGTTTATATACCAAGCCAAGCCGTTCGAAACATGACCTGGAAAGAATCAAAATACACGGATTCTATGCAGATTGGACATACGCGAGTCGTACATTGGCTCTCATTTACCTGTAAGACCTTGATAGCCACGCCGACCTCCAGATGGTCCCAAGTAGGCGTTGAAAATGCGTAAGGACCTGAATGTTATAGAAGTAAATATAAATACTAATACTGCAACTTGCAGATGGGAGTAGTTAACTCACTGGTCATATATTTTGACTTTCTCCCACAGTTGCACCGGACTGTCGTCACGTTTGGAGAAACTAAAACAGTCATCGTAAGGTTTGCTGGTGTTAAAATCTATAAGTATATCACCCTTTGGGTAGATATTATGAAAAGCTGGTTCGTTGTTGGCATCCAGTTGGCCGAGCGCCCACACCACGTAATTGCTTCTATCCAAACGCACCTCTTTGTCCCCGGAATCAGCTACGATCACAAAAAAACACCAATACCTTCACAGAACTTACTTGATACTGGATTATTTTAAATTTTTAAATCAAAATTAATAACGAGATGTTTTGAATTAAAGGTAATTAAATTCAAAGCAACAGAAAACCAACTTTTTGAAATGCTTTGACATATATCTTTTAGAAGATATAACATTTTTGAGAAAAAAACGGCGATTCTAAAATGTACATATAATGAAATGTCATATATAAATTTCAATCAATCAAACTAAGTATATGAATGTTAAATTAAATTTTAAAAAAAATGAATACCAAGTTTGTCATATCGATAAATAATAATTCTTTCACTTGTATATTCAGTTTCTGGTTTTGGACTGTTTACATTGGTATAACGTTCCCCAGAAGACTGAACGCCTTGTCGTTCTATAGTCGGCAGTATTTCCTAAAGTCTCGCTGCCAAATAACAACGAAACACGCCAAATAACAACGAAACTTTTATCTATATATATAAAAGAAAGTGTCCGAAGCGATGTAATCCCATAACTCGAGAGTGGCCGAACCGATTTTGATGATTTGTACTTTGATGGAAAGGTATTTTCTCAGTACGGGTTTTAAAAAAAAAAAAAAGAAAAAAAAAATCGAAAAAAAGGTCAAAAAATCATCATTTCAAAATGTGTTATTTTGACAACCAAGAGTGTTACGACAGGTTTTTTTCGATTTTTTAAAAAATTTTTTTTTCATTTTGTATTTATTTATTTTAAACAATTGAACTGTCAGATAGACACGCAAACTAACGCCATCTTTTCTCGATCAATGGAGAAGCCAATTTTGTTTCGTGTGTGGTGGCAGTGTCCACGTTGACTAAAAAATTGTTGACGTTGACGTTGTTGTCCATTTTACATGGACTTTACGTTTCGTTTCCCCTCTAATTTAGAGTGGAACTCCATAGCATGCATATGCGTGCGTTTGACATTTGGAGTTTTCGAACGTTTACGTGCGTGCCTAACTAGCAACTCCAGAGTATGCACGCGCGTGCGTTTGACAATCAGATGCCTAATATATATTGAATGATTGATTTTGTGAAAAAAGTGGTTGATTTTGAATCTTTTAAAAATGATAAAACTAAAGTTTTTAATTTATGTTTAATCTAATATATGCAATTCAATATGAAAGTAGAAAATTTTCTACTTCCATGCGTGTTCGAATTTCTTGCAAGCGGTTGCGTTTCCATGCGTGCCTATGGAGCTCATCTCATAAGAACGTGTGTATTCTACTTATCTGTCAAACGCACGCATACGCATACGCATGCTATGGAGTTCCACTCTTATTCATACCTCTACTGTGGCATTTGATTCAGTTGCGCAGTTTCTTCATTCGTTGCTGTTTCACCGTCCATATTGCACTTTGCGAATTCGTGTTTTGTTCGATCGAATAACGTTTGCCGGCCATTGCGCATTACAGATTCGGATTTTTTCATTGCGATTTGGTGAGTTTTTGTGAATTAAAATTGATAACGAGAATATATAGAAGAATAGAAATGAATGCCTAATTTGCTTAAAGCTCTAAATAATTCTTTGATATACCTAATTCATTCTATAAATCCACCAAAACACTTTTGAAAATTTTAGGAATTAATTCCTCAATTTTTCAAATGTTTTCTTCAACACTGTAGGTTGAAAATCAACAAATCATGATTTGCTAAATCAGTCTGGTTTTTTCAGTCTATTTCTATGACTGAAAATCATACAAAACATTCATTGAAATCGGATACAACATTGGTGATATCAGCAAATGTTTTTTTTGTGTATGTGTTGCATTGTTGGTTGACTATTGGGATTTGTCTGTAAGAAGTGGTACGTTTGTATTGTTCTTTCATTGTTTTCAAATTTTCTATTCGTGATTTCATTGTATTGCAGTTGTTCTTCATAATGCCACCAACGAGAAGATCTCATTTAGGCCGACGTTCAGCTGGTGCACGAGCAGTGTCGACTCATCGTGCGAATATGAGTCAAGAAGATAGAAACATTGCGCAACAACGAAGAAATGCAAACCACGTCCAAATTCGTGCGCAACAAACAGAAGAACAACAGCAGGCTGTAATCGATTCGCGTAGATTGGCACAACAAAGTCGTCGAGTAAATCAATGTGAAAATTTATCGGTGCAAAGTCGACGAATAAATACTGAAAATAGACAGCAAAGAAGAAGTGCTGGCAATGCCAATTTGCTTCGAGTAGCATTCCGATATGATTGTGGATTCAATTATCGATCTCTTCCTGTCGTTCAAATTGGATCAATGGTTGTAGTATGCCCACATTGCAACGCATTGAAATTTCCAGGAGAAACACCTGGATTGTGTTGCCTTAGTGGAAAAGTTAAATTGCCAACATTGCCATCGCCACAGGAACCATTGCGATCGTATCTAGAAGGCGTAACAGCAGAATCAAAGCAATTTCTTGCGAATGTTCAAAACTATAATGGGTGCTTTCAAATGACTTCTTTCGCTGCATCAATTATCAATGAAAGCGGATATAATCCGTCGTTCAAGGTAATTCCTGCTCGAAAGAGTACTCTTCCGTTTCCTTTGAATGATCGCATTTTATTAATTTTGAATTCGTCTCTTGGTAACCAGATTCAAGGGCAGGTGCATCATCGTGCTGGGTCGTTATTGCCGCTTCCTAATGGCGAATTTAATTTCTTGCAAATCTATTTCATTGGGAACGAGAGCGATCAAATAAACCGTCGTAGTGCATTGTATAATAGAACGAAAGAAGACATCATCAGAGAATTGCAACGAATGCTTCATGACCATAATGAATTGATTGGATTATTTAAGAATGCGTTAGACAGAATGCTAACAGATGATCATCAAATCGTGATTAAAGCGGATAAAAGGCCTAACTTAGCGCACGAACGTCAATACAATGCACCGACAATTGATGAGGTTGCCATTATTGTAGTCGGTGAGCAAGTGGTATCACGGGATATTGTACTGACGCGCCGAAACAATGGACAATTACAACGTATTAGTGAGACACATCGGTCGTATGATGCACTTCAGTATCCGCTCATGTTTTGGAAAGGTGATGACGGCTACCACTTTAACATCAAAATGTTAAATCCAGTTACTGGTTAGTAGACTTCTTCCTTCAATCATGTCACCAAATCAATCAATTAAATGGAATCTTAATTTTATTTTCAAACTTTGCATTTATTTGTTACTTCGGATTCATTTGTTATTAGGTGAAGAAACAACGAAAAAAGTAAGTTCGATGAACTACTATGCATACCGTTTAATGATTCGTCAAAATGAGGATAACTATCTGTTGCGATTTCGGCGATTGCTTCAACAATTCTGCGTGGATATGTATGTCAAAATCGAGACTGAACGGCTCAGTTACATTCGTTTAAATCAAGCGAAATTGCGTTCAGAAGAGTACATTCATTTGCGGGATGCAATAAGAACTGAAGGTGATGCGAGGAATCTCGGTCGACTAACAATCTTACCAGCAACGTATGTTGGCAGTCCACGCCACATGCACGAGTATGCTCAAGATGCGATGGCGTTTGTTCGACAGTACGGTCGTCCTGATTTATTTGTCACCTTCACTTGCAACTCAAGATGGATTGATATTCAGTGCAATTTAATTCCCGGCCAAACATCGAGTGATCGACATGATATCACTGCACGTGTGTTCAGACAGAAGCTGAAGGTTCTAATGGATTTCATTACTAAACAACGTGTATTTGGTGATGTTCGATGCTGGATGTATTCTGTTGAATGGCAGAAGAGAGGTCTGCCGCACGCGCATATTCTACTTTGGTTCGTTGAAAAGATTCGACCAGACGAAATCGATGCTGTCATTTGCGCAGAGATACCGGATCCAGAAATTGATCAAGAATTGTATGATATAGTCATCAAGAATATGATTCACGGACCGTGTGGCAACAATAACATGGATTCACCGTGCATGGCAAACGGCAAGTGTTCTAAACGCTACCCACGTCCTCTCACTGCGGAAACTATTACCGGCGACGACGGATATCCACTTTATCGACGTCGTTCACCTGATGATAATGGCAGAACAGTTACATTGAAAGTGAAACAAAATGATGTTGTGGTCGATAACAGTTGGATTGTTCCATATTCACCACTACTTTGCAAAACATTTGATGCGCATATCAATGTGGAGGACTGTAATTCGATTAAAGCAATCAAATACGTTTGCAAGTATATTACAAAAGGTAGTGATATGGCTGCGTTTGGTGTTCCGGATCCAAATGCCGATGATGAAGTAACGCGGTATCAAATTGGAAGATATGTTAGTTGCAATGAGGCTCTTTGGCGAATTTTTTCATTTCCAATTCACGACCGTCATCCAACTGTAGTTCATTTGGCGGTGCATCTGGAGAATGGTCAACGTGTTTATTTCACTGAACACACTGCCATTCAACGTGCTGAAAGACCACCAGCTACAACATTGACCAGTTTCTTTTCAACATGTGAGAGTGATCCATTCGCACGAACATTGCTCTACTCTCAGATGCCGCGTTATTACACTTGGAATGCTTCATCGAAAAAGTTTCAACGGCGAAAGCAAGGCGAGCGAGTTCCGGATTATCCAGATGTATTCTCAACAGATGCCATCGGTCGTATTTACACAGTGCATCCATCTAGAAATGCAGAATGTTTCTATTTGCGATTACTGTTGGTAAATGTTCGTGGGCCAACTTCATTCGAGTCACTTCGAACCGTCGATGGAGTACTCTGTCCTACATATCGTGATGCCTGTCAACGTTTGCAATTGCTGGAGAATGATACACATTGGGATATGACTCTTGCTGATGCAATTATGTGCGCACCTGCAAATCAAATACGTTCATTTTTTGCAATCATAATTTCGACGTGTAATCCATCAAATCCGAAAGATTTGTGGGATAAATATAAGGACAACATGTCAGAGGATTTTTTGCATCGAGTTCGTGCTGCAACCGGAGATTTCAATTTGGGAATGACTGATGAGATTCATAATGAATCGTTGATTGCGATTGAGGATATATGTTTGCTTATTAGCGGCAATTTGTTGTGTACTTTAGGAATACCAGCGCCTAATCGTTCAATCCACGATGCTTTTAATCAAGAAATAGAACGAGAACGTGAATATGATCGAGACGCATTGAGCCGAATGGTTTGTGATAATGTTTCATTGTTAAATCCTGAGCAGAAAATCGTGTATGAAACATTGATGAAGGCGATTGATAACGGAAATGGGGGAATATTTTTTATCGATGCTCCCGGTGGTACTGGGAAAACATTTCTTATTTCTTTGCTTTTGGCTACTATTCGTTCGAGATCTCAAATTGCTTTGGCAGTCGCTTCTTCAGGAATAGCTGCTACGTTGTTGGAAGGAGGCCGGACAGCACATTCAGCGCTGAAATTGCCGTTGAATCTCCAAGTGGTTGAAGAACCCACATGCAACATTAGTAGAAATTCCGCTATGGGAAAAGTGTTGCAATGTTGTAAAATCATCATTTGGGATGAATGCACAATGGTGCATAAACGTGCATTGGAAGCAGTTAATCGGACCATGAAGGATTTACGGAATAATTCAAGACTTTTTGGAGGCGCTATGATTTTATTGTCTGGTGATTTCCGTCAAACGTTACCTGTCATTCCAAAATCAACTGCTGCTGATGCAGTTAACGCTTCCTTGAAGTCATCGTCTTTGTGGCGCTTTGTGAAGAAACTTAAATTGAATACGAATATGCGAGTTTCATTACAAAACGATCCTACAGCTGATGTGTTCTCCAAACAACTGATAGCCATCGGTAATGGTGAAGTTCCCGTCGATGTCACAACCGGTTTGATTTCATTTCCGTCGAATTTTTGTAATTTCGTTACATCGAAAGATGAACTAATTCGTAAAGTGTTTCCGGATATTGTTGTTAATTATTTGAATCACGATTGGTTAAGTGAACGCGCAATTTTGGCAGCGAAGAACAAGGATGTGAATGAGATTAATTTTAAAATTCAAAATCAAATTGGTGGTCCAATGCATTCATTCAAATCTGTTGATTGTGTGGTAAATGAAGATGAAGCTACGAATTACCCCACTGAATTTTTGAATTCTTTGGATTTGCCTGGTGTTCCGCAACACATTTTACACCTTAAAGTTGGTTCAGTAGTGATTATGCTTCGAAATTTGCAACCTCCTAAATTGTGTAACGGAACGCGTTTGATTGTAAAGCAAATCATGAACAATATCATTTACGCAACAATTCTCAAAGGCAAGTTTAAAGGAGAACAAGTTCTCATTCCGCGTATTCCTTTGATACCGACAGACATGCCTTTCGAATTCAAACGCATTCAATTCCCGGTTCGTCTTGCGTTCGCCATGACAATCAACAAGGCTCAAGGCCAATCATTGGATGTTTGTGGTCTAAATTTGGAAAATGAATGTTTTTCACATGGCCAACTGTATGTAGCCTGTTCACGTGTTGGTAAGCCATCTGCTTTGTTTGTGTTGGCACCGGAACAAAAAACCAAAAATATTGTGTATCACAAAGTACTAGAATAAAGATGATTTTTTGGAAAGAAAATTTTTTATTTAAAAAATGCAATAGTTTCGTTGTATTTTTGGGTGGGACAAAGTCCGCCGGGGCTGCTAGTATTCAATAAAAATAATGTCGATCAAGAAACAAAACCCATTTAATTGAACTTACATGATTTCAAAGTGCGACGAAACGTAATTGTATTTATGCCATCCTTGCGGCTGTAAGTGTTTAGCTGGAAATTATCCAGACCACCAACAAGGTCATCCCGACACACGCCTTTATTTTGTCCCAATACCTGTACGCACTGAAATTGTGACCGTTAAATAGTAAAAGCCATTAAATAGTAAATTGATAGCGAAATACCGGGGCCAACGAAGAAATATTGTAGTCCACTGAGTAACCACGTACTTCGTCGATGAATGCTACAACCACATCTGCGCCCAACATTTGGCTGGAAGTCTCTGAACCCGAGATGCCAAACGACATGTAGTCATTCTTCTCCACCTGACCCGAGAGTTGGATGGTTATCTGCGGGCCAAAAACCTCCCAGGAAACTTGCAGATTCTTGTGCAGCTGGCGGCAATTCGGCAACGAAAAGTCGTAAGGTCGTATCTTCACCAGTGACGGTGGTAGGTTTAGGTTGTCTTCCAGCAAAATATGTCCGTAACTCTCATAGCTAGCAATATCATAAATGCTAATCCAGTCAATGTCGAATACGGTTTTGTCGCCGGGCAGTTCTAGGATTATAGTCTCCTTGTTGTATCTGCGTATTGGATCCAAGCTAAGTTCGATTTAATGCTCTACACCGAAAATTGTAAGTTTAGAAGTCCCAACTTACTAGCCCAATTCATCAGGTATCTTGCTCCCTCTGCCCGAGGGTTCTGCACCTACGCCCATCCAAAAGAAGGTTTGCTTACCCAAGCCATCGTAGGTGAATTCGTTGATTCGCACTGTTTTCGAGTCGAGCAACTCCACAGAGCTGCTGCTCACATTGTGACTACGACGAGAAAAAGTGCCACCTTGCTGCATTTTCGGCGGCTCAAAGTCTTCTGGAATGTAAACATCGCCGAAGTTGTTTTGATTGTTGAGATCGTACACGGCCAGCCACTTGATTTCGGTGACCTTTTTCCGATCTGGCAACGAAAGTGTAAAGTCCTTATTGTGATAACGATCGAGTACATTGGTTCTGAAAGAACATTCGTCAGATATCTTTTGGAAGCAATAATGGCAGAGATTTGCGCTTACTTGTTATACTCATCGGGCACTATAAATCCTTGTGGTCCAGGACGATTCGACGCGCCAGCCCAGAAAAATGTATCGGCACCATTGCCGTCATAGTTGAAGCCGACTAACAAAAACGTGTACTCGTCCACGGCATAAACATCGCCAGATACCTGTTCGTGTTCGCAGAATCAGAAAGTTGCCACGAATGCTATGCGGACATTTAGATTTATGTGGCTTACTTGGTGATGGTAAGAATTTAATTTTCCCAAATATTTGCCACGATATGTACCATCGTCGTCGTCCTCAACAGCAGCTACAATAAATTTTAAAGTTTTCTAAGTAATGCCAACGCCAAACCGTTTCCTCTTTATTTCTTTTTTAACAGCAGGGCAATAAACTAATATAGTCAACTAATAATTAATATAGTTTTAGTAAAGGCTTTAATACCCGACACAAAATTGACGCAATTTGCAGCAATGTGTGAGTCAGTTCCTTTTTTAACAGCCAACGTTATGTAAAGTATTAAATAAAAAAACAAAGGGTTTACAGGTTTTTGCAAGCAATAAATTGAATAACTAAAAGAAATTATTCCGCCGCTATGAATGAAGGAGTTTATTTTCGCATAAAGTGCAAGAACTAAGGTAATGGTAAATTATTATCTTGAGAGAAATACGTGGAATTGTCAAGAGGTTTCATTGACTGTTTCGCATACGAGTAGCTCCTTCTTGCTTTTACTTACGCAGGTACCTTGTTCTTTCACCATGATCAGCAGCAAATTTTATTACATTATTTTCCCATACAAATATTCCTTTTAAATATAGCAACCTATTTACTGGCAACAAAACTACAACTGTGGCAATTTCGTCGAACGTTTGTGTCGGGCTTAAGGGAAATAAGATTTCTAAATCTGTTCAACTATTTATTGCACTCCAATAATTGGCCTATATATAAATCAACAGTCGGCTCCGCTATATGAAAAACTATTATTTATTCACTATTTCTTATATGTATTTTAAGTGAACAAAGTAAGTTGCCCAAAAGACGTAAGAACCGAACTTAGTTTACTCAACAAAAGACTTGAGACACAAACTAGACGCACATATATGTATGTCTAGTTGTTTTTGTTGTTCCCAACCTGTGTGAATGAATGCTTTTTGTTTAAAGTTTTCGGATACAGCAAACCACCTCTGTTTTAAAGTGATTCACTTTTCATTTTAGGTGCTTGGAGGATCGGCCACTTGTGTGCAGCCAGAGCTTATCTGTTACTTACTGATGCATCTCGTGCAAAATGCAGCGAGTACTACAGCCGCGAAAGCTAGCGTGCTTAAGTTGCAATAACCTCCGTCAAAATTCGCGTTCAACGCCATTTAAAATTAGTAACTACGTAGACGCAATGCGAACGATACCGCCAATTAGACCGAATAAGACAGACTTCTGAAAGCTTTGTTCGCGGATTTACAAGCTGGACTTTTCAATCTTTCCAAAGGTAGATTACAGATTTGCTCAAAATTCTTAATAATTTTATATCGTCATCACTTTCTTATGAATTACGTTTTCTTCTCATTTGTATCCGCCGAGGAACGTGTCGTTACTTTCTTACAAACTCCTACTCAACGAGTTTCTTGTGTACGCACATTTGGATCAAGTAATTTTCGAGTTCTGTTTTAACAAACTTTAGTCCGTTCCTTACCGATTACGGTAAAAACTCTTTTGCTACTAAAACGTGGACACAATTCATTTGGCTGCTGAACGAGTTTTCTGAAGTTATTTCGTGTTTCGGCTTCCAACCGTAGAGGAACAGATCTTGTGCCACAAGATATGTGTGTATACCATAAATTGCTTTTTCTGTTACCTTATGGTCATTGCCACTACAAATATGTAGTAGTGAAAGTAAAACTAGTAGGAAAGTCAGCTTAATAGCAGGCCAAAGTCTGAATAATTTTTGAAGAAATTACGCTAATATCGGGATAAGATTTGGTCTTAATATTACCGTATGCAAAATGTACGAGTACATAAGAAGAAGAACAAAGAAGAAAAAATTCCCTTCGAAATGTAGGGTATATAAAAAACCAGAACGCGTTTATTATACCCTACACCCGGAGGGAGTCGGGTATATTCACTTCGTTCTTCCGTTTGTAACGCAGAGAAGGAGACGAAATGGATATAGAAAGGTATATATATACTTGCTCATCGCCACCTCCTGAATCGATTTAGCCCTGTCCGTCCGTCTGTCTGTCTGTTGAAATCACGATTACGAGAGAACAAAAAGAGATATGGAATAAAAGAGAATAAAATTTGGCACAAATGTTTTTTTGTTATGTAGGGCAGTTTGTGGCACGCCCACCCATAAAAAAGTTGTCAATATCTCATAAACAGTGCAAAATATTCATACGAGATTTGATCCCGAGGTACCTAGATGCATTAGCAAAATGTTTGCAAAAAATGGGCGTGGTCCGCCTACTTGTACAGGAGCTTTCAACTGGTGAAATTATTATTTTTTAGCTCCTCGGGTGTAGGGTACTTAGACTTCGGTTTGGCCGAAGACAACACTTTTACTTGTTTTTATACATAGTGTTACCACAATTAGAAATTCGCGAGTTGACAACTTTTGAATAGGTGGGCAGACCGCGCCGATCTTTGGCAAACATTTTGGTAATGTCGCCAAATACTCCAGAATAAAATTTTAAAAAATTAAATAAAATAAATATTTTTTTATTTTTTCATATATTTTTATAAATGATGTCTATATTTTATATGAAAAGTAGGGGTGGTTCTTAATTGATTTCGCCCATTTTCAATACCAAATAACACAGAATATTTGTGTCAGATATTATCGCAATATTCCTCTTCATTCTCCCGCATTATTTGATTTCAATACACAGACAGACAGACGGACGGACAGGGCAAATTCGACTCAGGTGGTGACGCTGAGCAGGAATATTTATACATTTGTATAGGTATTTTGTCTCCTTATCCTCTCCCTTGAGGTGTAGGGCCTGGTAAGATCCCGTACAAGGCCTTGTGTCAGCAACCGCTTACCTGGGTATGTTTTCCAACTTTAACAACCAAATAAGTAGTGTTATCGTCATCGGAATGGCTTCTGTTCTTTAGTAGCTTCCTAAATATTAATTTTACGCATAAATTAAGCTTCTATGGGGGTATTTTAGACGCTTTATACTTCTACTCTAAAACCGACATCCCGGGTATGTGCTATGTATAACGAAATAAAAAAACAAAGTTATGTTTTGGTTAATAAAATAAAACAAAATTCAAATTTTATATGATTGTCTAAAGTATTGTATATTTCTTCAGAAATATAAAATATTTATTGACAGCTATTGAATGTCGTGAGGTCAACTGAATGTTCAGCGCAACCGCTTTTAAGCATGTCTGGCAAGACTTCCTAGTTACCGTTGTCTAGTATTCGGAACTTGTTACTTGCTACTTGTGCATTTTGCGACCGCTCGATGACTTGTTGGAGGGTTATTTGATGACAAAGCTCTTGTAAAAAATTTCCGTCTACGACTTGTTATTTTTATTACTTGGCTTTTTTTTGTAATATTTACGCTAAACCGACTATATCTAATGTATTATAGTGTTGTAAGTCAATAGTTCCGTACGCATACTTTTAGGCGATACCTAAACTGCGCACCGCCACTGACCGAAGTCGTATTGCATACTTATTTCCGCGATGGTCTTTTTTATACCTTACACCCGAAGGGAGTTGGGTATATTCTCTTTGTTCTTCCGTTTGTAACGCAGAGAAGGAGACGAGATAGATATAGAGAAGTATATATATTCTTGCTCAGCGTCACCTCCTGAATCGAAGTAGCCCTGTCCGTCCGTCTGTCTGTCTGTCTGTTGAAATCACGATTACGGGAGAACGAAAAGAGATATCGCCATGAAATTTGGCACAAATATTCTTTGTTATGTAGGACTATTTGGGATTGAAAATAGGTGAGATCGGTAAACAGCCACGCCTACTTTATATACGGAATGTAAAGGCACCTCGTTTCAAAAAAAGTTATAATCTGAATATTTCATAAACCCTGTGAGATATTAAGGTATAATTTTATTCCGGAACATATAGCACCATTACTAAAACGTTTGAAAAAAATTGGCGTACGACGCCCACTGATAACAAAGTTGGAAATATCTCATGAACGGTATAAGCATTACCAATAAGCTTGCCAAAAATGGGCACGCCACGCCTACTCATACAAAAGTTGTCAATATCTTGTAAACGGTATAAGATATTAGCACGAAATTTTATCACGAGGTATCTACAGGTATTACCAATTTGTATACAAAATTGGCGTGGTCCGCCTACTTATACAAAAGTCCCAATATCACATAAACGGTTAAAAATATTAATACCTTCGTAATTTTATCTAGCAGTACCTAGAGACATTACAAAAACATTTGCCCGAAATGGGAATTTGGGATTGAAAATTGGCGAACGCGATTAACAACCACGCCTACTTTACATACGGAATGTAAAAGTAGCTCGTTTTAAAAAAAAAGATTATAAGGTAAATATCTCATATACCATAATGAAAGGCATATTTATAATCCGGAACATACAGTGCCACTAAAAAAATTTTAAAAAATGCGCTTGACCTCATAAAAAAGTTGTCAATATTTCGTAAACGGTGTAAGATATTCAGACGTAATTTTATCACGAGGTATATGGAGGCAATACCAATCTGTTCGCTGAAAATGGGCGTGCCGCCTGCACCAGCGCGTCAACATCGGCGCGGGTCCAGCAGACTTGCTGGCTGCAGATGATTAAGGAAATGGCAATAAATGCGATAAATTTTTGCATTTATGATTTGTATTTATGATCGAAGCCGGCCGCGATCCGCGAATCTGTTTTTGTTGTTGTATTTCATGCACTTGATGTTGCTGCATTTGCAGTTGCAGTGTGGTTGTTGTTGTTGGAGTTGTTGTTTGTATTTCTTTAGTTGCTTTCGGCGACGTTTTTCATTGGAGTCGGTATGACTTCATCAACTTAACGAAGGCACGGCGCTGAATGACTTTTAAGCAGCTTTTTATATTGGTTTCTTGCTTTTATTTATCTATTAAGAAAGAGCTACGACTTAAACAGGTCAGAAGAAGTAAACTCGCCCGTTTTTTTTAAATTTTAAAAGGCGAAACGAAGACAAATCGAGGAACCACAACCGCGTTCTAACGGGAAGTGGTTGAAATTTACGAGATGCTCAAAACTTATATAATTTTTCAATTTATTCATTTAAATATTAGACTTCGTTGAAGTTTCTGCAGTGTGGTTTTTAGCAAGAAAAGCTTTTTCATAAATATGAAAACCTTTTGAAATTAAAAATTATAACTTTTTACTTTTCTAGAATTGTTTAAACGAGAATAAAATATAAATTCACACTTGAATTGAGTAATGCAATGTAAGAATCAGCCCTGGTGTTTCATACATTAATATAGTAATGAAATAAGAACGGAATTCAGGCTTCCCTCTTCATTTTCTAAACAAATTTATTGACGCGCACCCACGATAGGAAATTGTGGCTGCTTTCAATATTCTTCAAGCGCTTTTCCTTAGAGTTAAATTGTGGGAAAAATTTTAGCTTACAGAATTCTTAGAACAAAGTATGATATTATTTTTACTGCAACGGTTTTTCCTGAGTGTACGATTCCAACAAATATTTTTTGATTAAAAAATCAGCTTTTTGTTTTGTTTTGTTTGTTTTTTTTTTCATTCACGAGTTTCTAACATGTAGCTAATCGAAAGTCGGTTTGGAAATACACAATTTATTTCTCAAAAGTTCGCCACTGCCATGATCTCGATTTAAGGCTCAGATAAGAAAAAGAAAATAAACAATTCTCAACATTAAATTTTTAGCACTGACCTAAAATCAGGACTCCACGTCCACTCATAAAAAAGTTGTCAATATCTCGTAAACGGTGCAAAATAATAATACGTGACATTATCATGGAGTATCTAGACATTAACAATTATTATTTTTTAGCTACTCGGGTGTAGAGTAGGTATTTAATCTTTGGCTTAGCCGAAGACAACACTTTTACTTGTTTTATCGTGCAATAAAAATAAGGAGCAAAAGGAGAAGAACAACAAAAATCTAACTGTCCGCTGTATTAAAGGACAAAATCCTCACGAAAAATACTCATTTACTCTATTTTATTACTACCTCTGAGGGAGCTCCCTAACGTTTAATGGGTCTTTTTATTGGGAAACCCTATTTACTACGGCATGCATAATTTCTGCCAATACTCCCCACTATCGCTTTATATACAGAATTTTTTTCTTCAACTGCGATTTTTAAACAAAATCCAAAATGGAACGTGCATATAATAAAATATCCAAAATGGAAATTCACGTCATAACAGCTGATAGAGCTCTCTTTCCGCTAACACATGTCAAATAGCTTTACAGACTCATCCGTTCAGCAGCAAGCAACAGACGTGCATATGGCAAATACGGGGTCTGTTCAACGCGGTCAGTAATGGAAACCCCGTAAATGTATATTAACGATAAATGTATGTTAACGATATAACAGAGTTTAATGGAAATATACACAAAAAATAGGAACATAAGGAAAGAAATTGTGGCCAAGTTAATTAGAAGATCTTTTTTGAGATGGAGATGGGAATAACGACTGTAATCTTCTGAATAACAGATCATTCATAGGCCTTTTTCAAATTAATTAAATTTCGAATTTAAATAATCGTTTGTTACACCTCATCTTTGTCGGCGATAAGGATATTTATGAGATATCCACATCTTTGCCTTCGGTGTTACCAGAAGATATGCACCACCCCACGCTGAAAATTAAAATTACCCTTGAAACTTACAAAGATTTTTATATGGATAATTACCGAACTCAAAAATATTGCATCAAAAAAACAAATCATGACATCTTGAAGGAAAGTATTCGAATACTAGATTTGAGTTACACCTTATCGTTCAATGGGTATCCTTCTTCAGTTTACTGGACTCTGCATTGAACTCTTTTAATGGTGCCTTGCTGAATTCGTTTAAGTCCTCGGTACCAATGAACACAGTTCCTATAAACTTGGGTCCTGCTTGGTATACTAGAGAATTGCATTTATTAAGGAATTTAAAATCAAAACAATACGTAATTTATTGCAAGCTGCGAACGACTACTAGTTTTATCAACTACAAATTTATATGCTTCAGATATCAAAGACTATGCAAAGAATCTTACAATATCTATTTAAATAAAGTGAAGTCCAATTAGCACTCGGATCCAGAGTCATTTTGGAACTTCGTAAATATAAAAAGGAAGAGTGTTTTGTACCCTTCTCGTATAAAACTAGATCAACAAATATCTAGCGACACTAAAACTATTTGCAACCTCTTTGCTAGCTTTTTAAAATCTAGATATTCATCAGAACCATATAATTAATCAAATTACCCATTTAACATTTTTTCGGGTTCTATTACGATACCAATAATAGATGTGCATATAGTGTTAAATGCCCTAGAGGCCATTAAATGCAATTACAATCCTCGGCCAGATAACATTCCATTATGTATTTTAAATATTTGCACTGATGAATTAGCGTCGCCTGTAGCAGCACTTTTTGATTACTCGCTTCGATCTGGTTATTTCCCTGAAGTATGGAAGTCGTCTTATGGGTTTCCAGTGCACAAGTCTGGAAATAGATGCGTTATAAATACGATAATTATCGTGGAATTGCTAAGCTCAGTGCGCTACCTAAACTCTTTGAGAAGATAACTACGTGCCAGATCTCAAGAAGTGTTAATGCATTAATTTCTCCGGAACAACACGGATTTCGTGCAGGAAAATCATCCACTAATCTGTTAGAACTCGTCTCGAAAACTATTAAGAACTTCTGACAGATATTTTTTAAGAACTTCTGACAGATACTTTTAAAATATCTGTCAGAAGTTCTTTAAGAATTTTAGAAGTTTTTTAAGAACTTCTGACAGATACTTTCGGTAAACTAACAGATATTTTTTTTATTCTCTTTAAATTTAAAATTTCAATTCAATTTATGGCAGATGAAACCAAGCTCAGGGGATGCCCCTATCAATGCACAGCATTTGTTGGTTCCGAAGGGATGACAGGTTAGCGGAAAGGGGGAAAGAGGGAGTAGTGACGGTTTACACTTCGCTTAATAAGTTATTATTTATACGAACTTCAGTAAAGCTTTTGACGTGGTTAATCACAAACTTCTACTTTTAAAACTGAACCTATTTGGTTTTCCTGAAATTCTAATATATTGGATAGCCTCTTATCTTACTAACAGGAAACAAAGAGTACTGTTTAAAAACACGAAATCAGAAGATTTTACGGTTACATCTGGAGTCGTTCAGGGCAGTAATTTAGGACCGCAACTATTTCTTACATACATAAGCGACCTCCCACAAGTTGTGGAAAAGACGAAAATTTTAATATTGCCAGATGATGTGAAATTATTTCACTCATTTAAAAACGAAAATTAAGCTAACCTGCTTCAGAATGACTTCGATTCTTTGACCCCTTTGGTGTAATATTAATTTCATGACATTGAACATAAGCAAATGTAAACAAATGACATTTGCTCGATATCATCCAGTAATAATTAATTATACTATTGGCAATCATAACCTGGACCGATTGTTTGTTGTAGAATATCTCGGCGTATTCCTCGACCGGAAGCTGCACTTTGATACTCACATCAACCGAATAACTAGTAGAGCCAACAGCGTTTTGGGTTTTATAAAGTGTTGAGCTAAAGAATTTGATGACCCTTATACTACCAAAATTGTATACACTACGCTGGTCTGTCCAATACTAGAGTATGCTTCACCGGTTTGGCGCCTGAAGTTCAGCCGCTATGTCTCCGTAATTGAATCTGTTCAAAAGCAATTCCTGCTCTTGTGTCTAAGGAATATTCGAGGGAATCCGTTTTTACACTTACCACCATATGACTCTCGACTTCAGTTGATCAATCTATCTCCATTGGCTGATCGAAGGAGAATGCTTAATTCTGTTCTCATCTTGAACCTGTTACAAGGTGTCACCGCATATTTGTGATTTTGATACTGCATATTTGTTCAGCTGTATCCAACTAAACGTTCCACGACGTACGTCGAGATAATACGAACCTCTTCACTTAAGTTTTTGTTTTTCCCCAGTTTCCCCAGTTATAAACATTATTACGGCATTACAAATTGTGTATAATAGAAATATAAAGCACAGAAATTTCCACATAAAATGTTCCACAAATACTTTTTTTTGTTTATATATATTTGTCCGGACAAAACGCGTAAAATGAGAACAGCACTCAGACTTACTTTAAGATGATAGAATACAAGGTTGCGCCGATCAGGTTTCAAAATTGTCACGTTTTGCCTATGTACGTCACAATAGCCATTCAATATGGCCGAACTGTCAAACATTTCGCATGTAAAAGTGTAAACATTGCTAGAAAGTTTAGATATTACAATAATTACTCAGTTATAGGAATAAATTATTGTAAAAAATTATTCAGAGTAAACACATTTGTGTAATACGCGCTTTGTTCTCCAAGAATAATTGATTGAACTTGTCGTGTCAGCCCAATACGAATTCGGAGCTGAGTTGGAGCGCCTCAACATGCTACATATATTTGGTCAAGCGTTGCGTTCCTTCTCCAAAGAGAGTTCATCAGTGCCGAACTGATGCGTGAAGGGCTCAAAATGCAGCAGCACTAGTGGGGCAAAGAGGTAACTCGCTGGCGAATTGCAGCATTGGAGACACACGAATTGCTTCTGCTTCAATTTCAAAAGCGCAAGGAGTCTTGTCTGCTTTCATCTGTTGCATGGCCGTCGATCCTCTGATTGTCGGTTTGAATCTGTCCGGAGTATATGCTCAAGCGTATGCTCATGATTTGGCGGTTTTGTCAATAGGAGAAACGCTTCAAGGGGTTTGTAGAAAGCTACAAGCTTCTCAGAATGCGATTGACTCCTGGTGCTTGGCAAACGACCTACCTGTAAATCACAAGACGCGTATAGTTCTCTTCACAAATCGAAAATGGTTAGATGGGCTGCCGCGTTTCAGGGGTTCACCATTCCGCTCTGCAGTGAAGCTAAGTATTTGGGTGTCATTATTAATAGTAAACTTCATTGGAATAGTCATGTCCTGCACAAGACTTCTAAAGCGCTTCGGTTTTCTGGAAGTGCAAGCAGATCGTGGGTAAGACGTGGAGTTTAAACCCGAGAAGTCTTCCCTTCCGAATTTTGGAATGAAAGAGACTCACCCGTCGCCAAGATAAAGGAATGTATGAAAGTGCCACACTAGCTCTGAAGGTTGATTTCAGAGACGGTAATAGGCGTTCCATACCATCCTTCAACATAACTGGTTATATGCCATATCAGCCGGGAGATTTTAAATTATCAAAAGATGCTAGAACATATCTGATTACTTCTCCCTAACAACCGTCCTTTCAACATACCAGCCATATCTGGACTGGTTGACGTGAGGTACCAGATCTTCGACCGGTTAAGAGCTTTCAAGAACGCTCAATCTATTACCAGGAAAATTAGTCTCTAACAAGACGGTCAGAGACTCAGTTCCTGTCTCGGTAAAGGAGCCATCGGCTCTTTGAAGAGAATGTACCCTGCCAGTAGTGGCCCTCTTACGAACCTTTACAAGTATACCAGTTGTAACGAAGTTTCTTGCCGGGGTATACTCAGTCTCGTCAGAGTCCCGTACCGAACACTTAAATAAAAAGCTTTCGGTTTTCTTTTCACAGTTTTTCGACTATTTATTTACCGTAATTCAAAGTTTTATTTTTCGGTATTTTATTGCTACCTGTATTTCTTAAAACTAGTTCTAACGTCCGCTGAATAGCACTCAGTCCGTAAAAATACAAAATCTATATACACAGAGTTCTAGAATACGAGGTTTTATGATTGTCGGCGTCAGCCACTACGAGATACTAGCATTTACTTTGATTCAGGATTGGCGTCCGCTTAAAAGCACTCAGCCACGATGAGGTACTAAAATTTATTTGGAATTGGGATTGGCGTCCGCTTAAGAGCACCCAGCCAGGACGAGGTACTAAGATTTACTTGGAATTGGGATTGGCGTCCGCTTAAGAGCACTCAGCCAGGACGAGGTACTAAAATTTACTTGGAATTGGGATTGGCGTCCCCTTAAGAGCACTCAGCCAGGACGAGGTACTAAAATTTACTTGGAATTGGGATTGGCGTCCGCTCAGGAGCACTCAGCCAGGACGAGGTACTAAAATTTACTTGGAATTGGGATTGGCGTCCCCTTAAGAGCACTCATCCAGGACTAGGTACTAAAATTTACTTGGAATCGGGATTGGCGTCCGCTTAAGAGCACTCAGCCAGGACGAGGTACTAAAATTTACTTGGAATCGGGATTGGCGTCCGCTTAAGAGCACTCATCCAGGACTAGGTACTAAAATTTATTTGGAATCGGGATTGGCGTCCGCTTAAGAGCAGTCAGCCACTACGAGGTACTAGAGGTTCAAGGTTCGACGACTTACCACTTGGAGCACGAGATTCCAAAAGAGATCGAATTCAGCGCGGTGGGCTCTTTTATACACCGATCAAAACAACTCCGCTGCAGTCGTTGTTCTTGTGCACATTCCAGAATTTTCTAATCTGCATAGCGGCACACAACGTACTTGTTGTTGTTGTGCTTATTTCTAGAAATAAATTCTTGTGATTTTGTTGGTAGCTTCCCACGCTCTAAGTTAATTTTTGCTTGCTTGTTTCGCGTCTCAGTCTGTGTTGTAGTTGTTGTAAACAGTATTCCACCTGATTTTATTAGTAATTTCCCAAGGCTCTGCTTTAATTTTTGCTTGCTGATTTGGCGTCTCGGTCTGTGTTGTAATTGTTGTAAAAAGTATGTGGTTCATGTATTCTGTGTGACTGTGGTTTTTTAATCCCTTTGTTAGCAAGCGAGTTAATGTGGTTGTTGTTGTTGTTGTTGTTAGTTTTGCATATTTTCGCCTTTGCTACGTTGCCTTTTTTTTCTTTTTATTGTTGTTGATAGAATTTATTCCACCTGAAGTTGGGTCCGCACAACCCAGGTCACCGCGTTTTCAGTTTACGTTTACTAAAAACGGGCTCGGTTGGGATGCAGGCCAGGTTCTACACCCGGAGTTGTGAGGAAAAAAATATTTTTTCCTTACACTCCCCCCTTTCTTTCGGGTAGCTGGACAGTGATCCATTTAGGGGTCAGCGTCACGCGATACTTCGGTTGCATGGTGGTATTCTTTGAGCTCCCCAATGTGAGCCGTGCGAGTTTTCGTATTTCCCTGAGAGTTGAGCTCGACGATAACTGGTGATATATATATCTCTGGATCTGGTATGGCCCGTCGTATTTTGGAGCCAGCTTGGCGGTAAACTTGTCTACTGCTTTCGATAGGGGGTGGCTTCTCAATAATACCCACGTTCCTACTGCCGGGTTCCATTGTCTTCGCCGAAGGTTATAGTGTCGGGCTTGGTCCTTGGATGCTCGTTCGATGTTTCTCCTCACGATGTTGAATATCTCCTGCAGCCGGTTACCCTTGTGTTCGGGACTCTGTGGTGCTGACCCTGTACCTATGGTAACCTCATTGAAAAGCGATCCTGGAAGCCGCAGTTCTCGTCCCTGTGTGAGGAAAGCGGGGCTGAAACCTGTCGTCTCCGATGCCATGCTGTTGGATGCCAAAGAAATTTCTGGGATCAACTCATCCCATTGGGTTTGCCTATTATCGGCCACTTGTGCAAGAATTCTTTTGACGTTTCGGTTGGCTCTTTCTGTTGGGTTCTCCTGGGGGGTATAAGGTGCTGTAAACTGTTGTCGGATTCCTAAATCTTGAAGAAATCGCTGCAGTGTCCTACTGTTGAATTGAACGCCGTTGTCCGTGACGAGAACTTTTGGAACTCCATACCTCGCTAGAATCCTTTCTCGAAATGCCTTCTTCACACTGTCTGCGGTTGCTTGTCTCAGTGGTACGATTTCGGTCCACTTGGAGAATTTGTCAAAGAAAACTAGAATCATCGTGTTGCCGTGCTTGCTTCGGGGTAATGGTCCAACGAAGTCGGCACAGACGACTGACCAAGGCTCCTCTGGTAACTGTGTCAGCATTTTCCCGGCGGCTTTGCTCTGCAATGGTTTATGTCGCTGACACGAAACAGCAGCGCACGTGTTTCCTTATATCCCTGAACATCCCTGGCCAGTAGTATCTGTTGGCTATCCTGGTGACGGTTTTTCTAATACCTGGATGTCCAGCGCTGGGGTCATCGTGGTTTTCATTAAGGACTCGGGCACGAAGATACCTCGGAACACAGAGCTTCCATGCGGCACAATCCTCGTCGTTTACCTCTCCTGGGATATGTCGATACAGTTGACCGTTTTCCATAGTATAATCGGCAAACTTCTCTGGATTCCTCTTAATTTCTGCCATCTTGGTTTCTATCCAGTTGCACTTTTCCCCGTTAGTCGTAACCGTGCTCAGTTTTTCTACTGCCTGTCTCCCTCAGAGTATCAATCTCCTCGCAAAAGGAACGAAAAGATTCCCTTTTCGAAAATCGAATTACCTTCTTATATTCTCCCAAACAAAAGTACTCTGATTTACCATAACTTTTATTCACTTCAATTTGTATGTGCCTAACTACCAGTTTATATTTTAAAAAATATTTTCTTAATATTTTCCTTTTCAAAACTCTGGAAAGAAATATACGTGTTATCTTGACGAATAGAACAAGTTAGCTGCAAGTACAATTCCTCCTGCGATGCTTTGCGAAGCTCCGAGACAAGAATGGACAAAAATTTCGTTTTTTTTTTACAAATAAATACAAAAAAACAATTTGGTTATGTATATACTGTATAAAGTCCCAACATTAAATTTTAATTTATACTTTGTAAATAGGACCAAAATCAAATTCTGTGTACATGTTCCCACATGTACTAAAATTCCCATAAACTGGCAGCTCTGATTGCCATTGACGAGCGAATGACGCAGCACAGCGAAATAAAGATAAGTACGTAGTGGAGCATGGCATTTTCCTGCATTCTATGTTCTAAAAGTTGTTCTTCAAAGATAATTTTACTTTTAATATAAGAGAAAATAGTTATTTAAATTTATAGATAAGGTAATAACGAAGTCGTTATTAATTAATTCATAACAGTGATGCAGAGAAATACAATAAACGTGAGCAAACAAAACAACCGCTAAATTTGCTTTTATCCCAAGGTGGTGGGTACAAGGGAGAAAACCCGAGAAGACGAAAATGATTTGCGAATTTTAACCTCGTCTAATTTGGTCACAAGTGGAAAACTCATTTAAAGATCGCTGCAAACCGTACCAAATGCCTAAAAGCTCGACTTGAATGAAGGCTGTAATTGATTCCGGTTGGTTTGCCCTACCTCTATTAAAACGCAGTCAAAGTTGCCCAGTCTTCAAATAATTGTGAAAGATCTGCCTTTTCAATATAATTTCAAGCAAAATAAATCTGCACCATTCAAAGGTTTAGATCACTGGAAAAAATAAAAGCGCCTGCTTAAGCAACCTGTAAGAATTGTGTAATATGGAGCACTACTAGCAGTTTGATGCTTTTCAGCAACGCTTGTATTGGACAAATCGTTTAATAAGGGCTTTCATAAACATATCGAACGCGTTGAAGTTTAATGTACAACCCCCCTGTCGCTTCACCTCGTGTAGTCGTTTTTCCACTGATATCTTGGTAGCGTCTGACGGTGTTTGGAACTACCTGGCGCAGAGGAAAGTGTGAATTAATAACAAGGACATCACAAACTTTGATTTTGACTGAAGCAGTCCTCGCACCTCCAGTGTCAAACGACGTACTGTGCCCAGAACTGTCATGGCCGGTAAGTTTCTTTTTTTGGCACTAAATATCACCTTTTTCGATCAATTTTTTTTAGTTTCTAACTTCTATTAAAGTCTAAAAACGTAACGAAACTCCGCCGAGACGTAACCGAATATCGTAGCCCTGCGCCGACACTTTTACGACAATGGCTCGATAGACATATTTCGACGACGGCAGATATCGGTTAACATGTTCATGAGAGGATCAACTCGATATTTTTCTTTTTTTTGTTATTTAGTGATGGTCTGTCAACTTATAAAAAAATGGGTCATTCTTCAAGATTGGTCATAGAAAACTATGATTTCCGATGGTGAAGAAAGTAGAAATTTGCTTGCAATGCTAGCTGTTTTGTCGAATTCTACAAACAATTTGTATTCACATACATCTCTTACTTAATAAGTAAGAAATATTTGAGTACTTCGAAAAGATGGAGAAACTGTCTTCTCTTAATGAATTTTAGACATCGAAATAAGGTTTGATCATCGAATCAAATCTCCCTTGACTTGGCATGTCACAGATAAGTGAATACAACTTTGGCATAAGTAACTGTCTCCACACAATGAACTGACGCAACGTCAGAAATTCCATGCTTCGACTCTTGCACGACGTGAGTCTAAAATGAAAATTCGCAGACGTCTCAAAATATGTTTACTTGAATTTAATTTACAAGAATGGAATGAAATCATAAATTAATTTTATTTGGCCAAATTTATTTTCTATCAAACCATGATTTAATATCTTGTTCTCTTAATTTAAGTTTGGCATTTGATGAAACTGGTAGAGAGTCAAGTTTTGTATTTAGGGATTTTCAGTCAATAAATTATCCCGCCTTATATGAAGAATTATGAGCTACTTCCTTGAATGATAGTAATATCAATGAAAAAAATAATTTTTTGTCTATTATGATAAAGGGCCAGATTCTGTATAGTCACGGTGACGAAGCTTTCGTCTCAAGCCTTTTTAACAAAATTTCTTTAACAAATATATTTTTCTACTGCTCACAGATACCTTCTCCTTCCTTGCATACACCAAAATGAAACTGATAACGCGAAATATTGCACTTCTAATTACATATCCATATGCAGACAGAAAGGGTGCTTGTGAGGCTAATGAATGATCCGAGAGAACGAAAATTAACCGAAAAAATCACAAGCACTTGGTTAAAATTTGACCGAGCCTGCGTCGCAGATTCATTTTAGTTACCACACATAAATTTCGTTTCATTTACCGCACATTCAAAACAAAAAAACCTCCTGACAGCAGCCTTTTCCTTACCGTCTCATTTATCAGCTGGGAACGCCAGCTTTCGTCTTTCGGAATACACATTTCGTACGACAAAATAAGCAAAACGACGTAAGCTCTTTGCAGAGACGTTAGTCACGTCTTACAGAATACCAAAAGACGAAAATCAGCTGATTTTAGAACGAAATCAGACGAAAGTGACTATACAGAATCTGGCCCAAAATCACTTTTTGATACCCATGTTCCTTTCCGCACTGTAAGGTCTATAAATCCTGAGAGTCCGTGGTTTACGAAAAGGGTTAAAGTTTCAATTCGGAATAGGAATAAGTTACATAAGCTATGGAGGAGAAATCCGGTGGCATCAAACTGGGAGAAATATATAATTGCTAGAAATTTTACTGTGTTAGTAACCAGACAATCAAAAAGTAATTATTTTTCCAATTTGAAACAATATTTTCAATTTGAACCCATAACTGAATATCTACGGGCTCGGAACTGTATTTTCTTACAAACTAATTATGACAAAAACTCCCCACCCCCCTAAAAATTACGATTTTGTCTCTCAACGAATTGAATCAATCGCAACGTCCGGACGTTAGAACTCCCAAATGCTCCACAAGGTTGTATAGAAATTTGGAATCTCTGATGTTGCGTCAGTTCTTTGTGCGCCGACAAAACTTCCTTATTAAAAGCTTATTTCATTTCGCTCTGATATTTCTTATTTTTCCTGTGATATTTCTCACCCTCACGAGTAAGAACTCGTTAACAGATATGTGGAAACGACTTAACGACTTTGGTTTAGAAGTTTTAGCGGCTCAAATGTAGAATAAGTACCCTCTTTTGAAAGAATATATATATATATATATATATATATATATATATATATATATATATATATATATATATATATATATATATATATATATATATATATATATTCTTTAGTCTTTGAGCTAAATACTCTTGAACTGACTCAGAAATCTGAAAAAATTATCAGACTTATACATTTGACCAACGACAGAAATACAGTATGTTATGCATATTCTGCTACTTAACTGTAGTCATATGCTTATTTCAGGTAATGGAGAGGCTTCCTGGTGCTTCTCACAGATAAAAGGAGCCTTGGATGATGATGTCACGGATGCTGATATCATTTCCTGTGTTGAATTTAACCACGATGGCGAATTGCTGGCAACAGGTGACAAGGGAGGGCGCGTTGTCATCTTCCAGGTGAGTCAAATATTCGTTGCCCATTCCGCCATCCAACGCTCATTTTGTCTTTGCAATAGCGTGATCCTGCATCGAAAACAGCTATGCCACGTCGTGGTGAATATAACGTGTACTCCACATTCCAGTCACACGAGCCTGAATTCGATTATCTTAAATCGCTAGAAATAGAGGAGAAGATCAATAAAATCCGTTGGCTACGCCGGAAAAATCCCGCTCATTTTCTGCTTTCTACAAACGACAAGACAGTGAAGCTCTGGAAGGTCAGCGAACGTGACAAGTCCTTCGAAGGTTACAATACAAAAGAGGAGAATGGTATGATACGCGATCCTCAGAGTATAACAGTGCTGCGTGTGCCTTCCGTCAAGCAGATTCCTCTGATGGTAGAAGCATCTCCTCGCCGGATTTTCGCCAATGCACATACATACCACATAAATTCTATCAGCGTTAACTCAGATCAAGAAACCTACTTGTCGGCCGATGACTTGCGAATTAACTTATGGAATCTTGAGGTGACCGATCAGAGTTTCAACATTGTTGATATCAAGCCCACAAACATGGAGGAACTGACAGAAGTTATCACAGCAGCCGAATTCCACCCCACTGAGTGCAACGTGTTTGTCTACTCAAGCTCTAAGGGCACGATACGCTTATGTGATATGCGCTCGGCAGCTTTATGTGATCGACATAGCAAGCAGTTCGAGGAGCCCGAGAATCCAACGAATCGCAGCTTTTTCAGCGAGATTATTAGCTCAATCAGCGATGTGAAACTGAGCAATTCAGGACGTTACATGATCTCCAGAGATTACCTAAGTATTAAGGTTTGGGATTTACACATGGAATCAAAGCCGATTGAAACGTATCCGGTGAGTTATACAGAGCGTTTAGAAATCAGTTTTCTTCAATTTCTTGATATTGTTTTTCTAATATTAACGTATTTTTATGCTCTTCAATTGATGATAGGTGCATGAATACTTACGGGCTAAATTGTGTTCGCTGTACGAGAACGATTGCATTTTCGATAAATTCGAGTGCTGTTGGAATGGTAAGGACACATCTATTATGACAGGTAGTTATAATAATTTCTTCCGAGTATTTGATCGAAATGCAAAAAAGGATGTAACACTCGAGGCTTCGCGCGATATCATAAAACCCAAAACCGTGCTGAAACCGCGTAAAGTTTGCACCGGCGGCAAACGAAAAAAAGATGAGATCAGCGTCGACTGTCTCGATTTCAATAAGAAAATACTTCACACAGCTTGGCATCCACTAGAGAACATAATAGCAGTTGCTGCAACCAACAATCTCTTTATATTTCAAGATAAATTTTAGCTAAAAATATTGTTGAATCCTTTATTAAGTATAAACACTACTACTGTTATTCTAAATCTAATTACAATTACTGCTATTATAATTACTATTTTAGCTTTAATTTACTGTACGTATTCTTTTATAATTATTATGATTGAATCCCCTAAAAACGTTGGACGGTATAATTTACGGACCTCACCTTTCAGCCGTTCTCCACGTCCATTATAATCACTGTGTTTTTTATATATCCTAGAACTTTTATTTTATGTATCCTCCTAGAAATTATTTAAAACATTTCTCTAATTTTGTTTGTATTCCCTTTCTTAATTGTAAGCATCGCGGTAAATAAAATTAATGAAAAAAGTGAGAAATAAATACACAGAATAAAATGTCATTAATTATAAAAAAAAAGTGTCATTGCTGAAGTCTCGTTTGATTAAATTGCTGAAAATCGATCTGTTCTACCTTGGTGAAACTTTACAATTCGATCTATCCGTTCTAAATTTGTTATAAATTCGTGACTTACTCACTAAAAAGTGCGGAACTTAATAAACAGGAACTGATTCAGCATTGCGTGTAATGGGCTTGGCTTATATAGTATATAGTTACAAGACTGTAACTTAAAATTTTATTAACTTTTTAAAATTTATATTAAAATTATATATCTGTGGTCAAAAGCAATAACTGCTTATGTTTGAAATTTGCTATTTCGATTAAACACGTTTTAAAATTATTCTTAAAGAAAGTTGTAACGTGTATTGAAACAAAGTATGTAAATAATAGGGTATTACATAAATAACTTAAATACGCTAGCAATTCTTATAATACATTTAAAAAGAGGAAAAAAAATTTTAAAAACCGATGTTAGCAGTAAATGTGAGATCAACGCAGTTGCAATATTCGCTTACTTTGACTTTGCATGTTAGTATCAAAAGAAATATTCAATAAAAGTTTATCTTGAGTTGACGAATTTTGAGCAAAACTCTAAACTTACAAGAGTCGCTTATCTCGATTACCGGCTGTCAAAATTGTAGCAATTTAAAAAAAAATTAAATAAAAATTTAAGTTAAAGTAAGCTTTAAAAGAAGCAAGAAAGTAATTAAACTTTAATTAAACTTTAGCAAAGTGTAATACGTGTTACCGCTCGCATAAGCGAATATGTTCTCATTAATCACTTTGAAAAAAGTATATACTCTCCGATTTTAAACAAATATGCAATGCAGTGAAAAGAATTTTGTTGGCTTTCGTAACTAAATTTTTTCTTAAGTCAAAATAAACGCCTACAAATTTTGAGCAGAGAATTGATTTCACTTTTAAGAAATTAAATAATTATTTTATTTTGTTAAGGTTTAGTTAGAAACCATGTTTTTATTTTAGATGAAAAATAGTTATGCAAGAAATGAAAAAAAGTAAAAGTGAGAAAAAACACACTTCCAGTGCTAGCTTAAAATGTTACAGCACTTTGCATGAATAACTAAAACTAGAATCTAAAAGCGCTGATTTTTTATAGCTGATTAAAATGTAGTCGATTTAAAAAAGAGCTTTAAGCAAAATCTACGATGATAAAAATATGAAATACCAGTTGCAAGTCACAAGTTAAAAAGTCGCATGCTTCTAAGTAATCAGGGACAAATATGAGACAAATTTCTAAAGGAACCACATAGTTAAGAATCATTGTCGATTATTTAAGCTCTAGCTTTATCGTAATTTTTACGTCGAATGCGGAAGTACTTTTGGTAGTAGCTATTACAGCTTGGTTTGAAAATACAAAGTATGATTTGTTTACGAAAACATTTCGAGGTAAGGCATCATAGGAATGCATAATAAAATTTTAAGGTGTATTCATTAAAGAATAAAAATTAAAAGCGTATGCTACTCAACGACACATTCAGTGCTTAACAAACAAGGATATTTTAACCACACAATGACAAAATATAAATAATGCGCTTAAATAGTAACCAGAATATGTTTTTATTCATGTCAGTAATTTTTAAGTGTATATTTTAGAAGAATTCTTATTCTTAAGTTAATCTTGTTGAAGCATATGGAAGTTACACAAGTTTTCATATGGAGGTCTGGCTAACTTTTAAATCAACAGATGTGTTAAAATATAAAAGCAAAAAGTTTAGTTTTTAAGGCTAAGAGCTGCACTTCGAAGATTCTGAACAGCCAACACAAGATGTACCAGTAGAAAGCAGGGATGAAAAAGGGTTTTTTTGTAACAATTAAAAATAAAGTCATTCAAAATAAGTTTCTAAATAAAAAATTAAATTTCGTTGCATGAATGGAGGTTGCATGTTTGCAGGTAAATCGACTTGCACTAATTTAGCTCTCGTTTCAAATTATTGTTTGAGAGCTTTGAATTGGAATCTTCAAGGGTATGTTTTCTATACCGATTTCGTAAAACCGTCAGTCTGTCTGTTGAAATCACGATTACGAGAGAACGAAAAGAGATATCGCGATGAAATTTGGCACAAATATTCTTTGTTATGTAGGGCTGTTTGGGATTGCAAAAACATTTTCCCGAAATTGGCGTGGTCCGCCTACTTATACAAAAGTTGTTAAGTGGCGAAATTATAATTTTTTCAGTTACTCGGGTGTAGGGTATTTAGATTTCGGGCAGGCCGAAAACAACACTCTTACTTGTTATTTAATGTCGAATATCACAGAACCAGTATCAATGTTTAACATTGTGGAATTTGGTTCAAGTCATTGAGTTTAACAACAAGAGAGAAGATCTTGAAAAAGGCAATTTAATTTGTGTTATTTAACTTGGTATAATTTTATCCAGAAATATACACATTGTCGATCAATTTGTAAGGGCCTACCTATGATATGTGTGTTACAAATAATAAGAAAATTATTTAACCCTTTTATGGTCATCGTTGCCTATGGGCAACATTTATGTTGTTCAAATATCGTTAGTTTAAAAATTTTTACCCTAAAATTTTTAATTAATCTTCCGTTTATAACGCAGAGAAGGAGACGAGATATTCCTGCTCAGCGACACCTCCTGAATCGATTTAGCGCTGTCCGTCCGTCTGTCTGTCTCTTGAAATCACGATTACAGGAGAACGAAGAGAGATATCGCAATGGAATTTGGCGCAAATATTCTTTGTTTTGTAGGGCATTTTGGGATTGAGAAATGGGCGAGTCGGTTAACAAGCACGCCTACTTTACATACAGAATGTACTATAAAGGCACCTCGTTTTTAAAAAATGTTACAAGGTGAATATCTAATAAACCGTGCGAGATATTGAAGTGCAATTCTATACCGGAACACATGGTGCCATCATAAACGTTTTTGCAAAAAATGGGCGTGGTCCCAAAAAACAAAAGCTAACAATATATACATATATATTTTAAAAAAAATAAAGAACGCTGTTTCTTTTCCTTTTTTTAATCCTTTCAGCGAGTGCCTTGAAGGGAGGATATTGGGTTTACTCTTTAATCTAATCTTTATTGGGTTTACTTATTTTTGCAATTTTCAGCATGCGTTGCTAAACAGGCAATTTTAGGCTGATGTGCTGTTGGACCTAAAATGGGAGCTGACGCTCCTGGTCGTGGCGGACGGACAATGACGTGACAATTTATGGAGTCAGCGGTAGGGGATCGTAATTACAACACTGGAGCCAGAGTGTGATCCACGGTTGTGACCTTGTTGGTCACAAGTGAGGTGGTTTGGATTCCCACTGACGGACAGAACGATAGGGTTTGTGTTGTTTTGTAATGTTTGGAGGGAATGTGTGTATGTTATGAGAGTGCAGGTATAATTTGGGTCTGGATTGTATGGTGGCATGAGTGGGATTAAGTGAATGAAGGTGTGTGTGGCTAAGTGGGTGGTGAGGAAATGGATGAAAGCTTGAGTGACGACATTGTGATTGCATATGGTGAGCTATGACGACATTGTGATTGCATATGATATATATATATATATATATATATATATATATATATATATATATATATATATATATATATATATATATATATATATATATATATATATATATATATATATATATATATAAGCACAGCTCAACTTCTTGCAGAGCTTAGTGAAGAGCAGCAACGCCATCAAGAGCAATCTGCAATCCTACAATGTTTCTGCAAACCTACATAAATCAGTTGTGATATGACCGCGGACGGAGGTGGATGGTGCGCCCGCCAATACTTTTTTTAAAATCAGTGTTCGGGCAAATAAAACAGTAGTGATAATAATTACCATAGAGGTTATAAGATATCTTATAACCTCTATGGTTTGAGTTGTGAAATATAAGTATAAATGTTATTCTATAAGTTGTTGGAAAATATATGAAGAGAATTGCTAAAATGAGTGTTTCACAGAAAAATGGTGCGACTTGTAGTATATGCAGAAAATCTAAAAGATCTCAGCCCAATTTAAAATTGTTTGCTTGCCCTACTCAAGAAAAAAATGAAGTGTTGAGCTGTCTTTGGAGAGAAGCTTGCAATTTTAAAGAGTGTTTGAAATATTATGTTTGTGAAAACCATTTCTACGAAGAACAAATAGGCAAGAAATTTTTAAAAAGAGATGCCGTACCATGCAGAAACCTTAAGGAGAATGATGAAGTTTTCGATTTAAATATTGAGGATTTAAAATCACCTCTAGCACAAAGGGCAAAACTCGATTCACGCGACCAGCCAGAGGGATGTCCGAACTGTGATGGAATGATTCGAAAATGTATTTTTTACGAGAAACAAATTAAGAATTTGCAGAAAAGGGTTTTTGAAATGAAGCGAAGAGCAAAAACGTACGGCACACTCGACAAAAATAAAAATTGTGCCTATTCACGTTTACTTTTAAAAAAACATCAAGCAGCACTAGCAAGCAGATTTCTAATTTAATTACAAATCTTAACATTTCTGCACATTCCAAAACTCTTTGCGTTATGTTAACTACAGAGAAAGTTAAGATACCATACAGTAATGTGGAAAAAGATCTTGCTCAAAATATTTATTATCGTTCGCAATCCGTCTACAAATTTTTGCGGGATGGTTTAGGACTTAAGGCTTCCTCACATTAGCACGTTATATAAATGGGCTCCAATCAAGGGATTGCAACCAGGTTTTTATAACAGTGCCTATCCAATAATAAAAAGCAAATGCGCTGACCTAAGTAATAAAGAGCGATCAGTAGTGCTAATTATGGATGAAGTGGCTGTAAGAAGGGAGCTAACTTATAATGCGAAATGCGACGTTATTGACGGTCTTTTTGATCTTGGTATTGAACGAAAACCTTTAATTGGGAAGCAAGTTTGTTTGTTTGTTTGTGTGTTCATGCTTAAGGGTTTGATTGAAAATTGGAAGTGCATACTTAATTACTTCGTTTCAGAAAACAGCATAAATGGCGAAACCCTTGAAGGAATTGTTAAAAGCAATATAAACATATGCACCGAGTTGGGATTAATAGTTCATTGCGTAGTTTGCGATCAAGGTTCTAATAATCGCAAATGCTACGCCAAACTTGGTGCTACTGAAAATAAACCCTATTTTCAGTATAACAATCGCAATATTTACTGCATTTACGACTTTCCACATTTAGTTAAGTCTTTGAGGAACACATTAAAAAACACGGACATACAAACGGCTGATGGCAGAATTTCCTTCGCCGTTTATAAAGAACTTTTTGACTTGGAAAAAGCAAATGTGACAAAAATGTGTCCCAAATTAAGTTCCATTCATATCAATCCGAACTCTTTTGAAAAAATGAGGGTAAAATATGCCGTTCAACTTTTTAGTTGGATAACAGCAGCTGCAATAGAGACTACGATACAGATCCACGGGTTCAGAAATACTGACATCGAAACTGCAAGTGCCACAGCTAAATTTACACGAAAAATTAATACGTGTTTTGACTGCATGAACGGTGGCTCGCTTTATGATAAAAATATATATCGTACTGGCGTTAAAGTCAACAATATTTCCTACAACTTCATAAAAGAATTCGTCAGTTATGTAAAATTATTTAAATTAATCAACAGCCGAAGAACAGTTTACTGCATTAAAGGAATTGAGCATACACTTAACGCAGCTTTACTTTTAGCAGAAGAAATGTCTGAAAGAATAGATGGAATAGATATTTTATTACCAGTTAGGATAAACCAAGACAGCTTAGAGAATGCTTTTTCAATAATACGTGCTAAAGGCGGAAATAACAGAAATCCAGTGTCTGTGAAGTTGGCACCTCATTTTTTAAAAAGTCAACTTTTTTTTGGAGTTCTGAGTGCACCCCAAAGAGTTCTGGAGTTCTCTACCAGTTTTGGAAATAGTTCTGGCGAATTAAGCAAAAAAAACCATTATCAAAGTTTGGGGTGCTAACTTCACGAATTGGATTTTGAATTTCGGCCATAAATCTTAAACTATTGGAGATAGATATATCGTGTAGTACACTTTTCTGTAGAACTATTGGGGGGCTATTCAGAACTCTAAAAAAATTTCAGAAATTCGAAAATTTTTTTTTTCAAAATCCAAAATTTAAATTTTTTTTTTTTTTTTTTAGAGTTCTGGATAGCCCCCCCGAATATATTGAGATACCAATAAATCCCAGAAAAAGTTCTAGCGAACTAAGTGCAAAAAACATGATTTTTAAAAAAAAATTTTTCAAAAACGGCCATAACTTTCAAAATACTGGATCTAGAGCATGAAGTTTCTAGACGAAATCTTTAGAACTATGGGGGGGCTATTCAGAACTCTAAAAAAATTTCAGAAATTCGAAATTTTTTTTTTCAAAATCCAAAATTTAAATTTTTTTTTTTTTTTTTTTAGAGTTCTGGATAGCCCCCCCGAATATATTGAGATACCAATAAATCCCAGAAAAATTTCCAGCGAACTAAGTGCAAAAAACATGATTTTTAAAAAAAAAATTTTCAAAAACGGCCATAACTTTCAAAATACTGGATCTAGAGCATGAGGTTTCTAGACAAAATCTTTAGAACTCTGGGGGGGCTATCCAGAACTCTAATAAAATTTTTGGATTTCCGAAAAAACAAAAATTTAGTACACATACCGGATGTAGGGTACCAAGTTACCATACTAAATCTTCAGAACTATTGTAGCAATGCTCAGAACTGCAATAATTTTCTTACATTTCCAAGAAACATTTGTTGGTACTTGAAATTTTCAAAAAATGAAAATTAAAATCGGCCATAACTTTTAAAATACTCGATATAGAGCATGAGGTTTCTAGATGAAATCTTTAGAACTCTGGGGAGGCTATCCAGAACTCTAATAAAAATTTTGGATTTCCGAAAAAACAAAAATTTAGTACATATACCGGATGTAGGGTACCAAGTTACCATACTAAATCTTCAGAACTATTGTAGCAATGCTCAGAACTGCAATAATTTTCTTACATTTCCAAGAAACATTTGTTGGTACTTGAAATTTTCAAAAAATGAAAATTAAAATCGGCCATAACTTTTAAAATACTCGATATAGAGCATGAGGTTTCTAGATGAAATCTTTAGAACTCTGGGGAGGCTATCCAGAACTCTAATAAAATTTTTGGATTTCCGAAAAAACAAAAATTTAGTACATATACCGGATGTAGGGTACCAAGTTACCATACTAAATCTTCAGAACTATTGTAGCAATGCTCAGAACTGCAATAATTTTCTTACATTTCTAAGAAACATTTGTTGATACTTGAAATTTTCAAAAAATGAAAATTAAAATCGGCCATAACTTTTAAAATACTCGATATAGAGCATGAGGTTTCTAGATGAAATCTTTAGAACTCTGGGGAGGCTATCCAGAACTCTAATAAAAATTTTGGATTTCCGAAAAAACAAAAATTTAGTACATATACCGGATGTAGGGTACCAAGTTACCATACTAAATCTTCAGAACTATTGTAGCAATGCTCAGAACTGCAATAATTTTCTTACATTTCCAAGAAACATTTGTTGGTACTTGAAATTTTCAAAAAATGAAAATTAAAATCGGCCATAACTTTTAAAATACTCGATATAGAGCATGAGGTTTCTAGATGAAATCTTTAGAACTCTGGGGAGGCTATCCAGAACTCTAATAAAAATTTTGGATTTCCGAAAAAACAAAAATTTAGTACATATACCGGATGTAGGGTACCAAGTTACCATACTAAATCTTCAGAACTATTGTAGCAATGCTCAGAACTGCAATAATTTTCTTACATTTCCAAGAAACATTTGTTGGTACTTGAAATTTTCAAAAAATGAAAATTAAAATCGGCCATAACTTTTAAAATACTCGATATAGAGCATGAGGTTTCTAGATGAAATCTTTAGAACTCTGGGGAGGCTATCCAGAACTCTAATAAAATTTTTGGATTTCCGAAAAAACAAAAATTTAGTACATATACCGGATGTAGGGTACCAAGTTACCATACTAAATCTTCAGAACTATTGTAGCAATGCTCAGAACTGCAATAATTTTCTTACATTTCCAAGAAACATTTGTTGGTACTTGAAATTTTCAAAAAATGAAAATTAAAATCGGCCATAACTTTTAAAATACTCGATATAGAGCATGAGGTTTCTAGATGAAATCTTTAGAACTCTGGGGAGGCTATCCAGAACTCTAATAAAATTTTTGGATTTCCGAAAAAACAAAAATTTAGTACATATACCGGATGTAGGGTACCAAGTTACCATACTAAATCTTCAGAACTATTGTAGCAATGCTCAGAACTGCAATAATTTTCTTACATTTCCAAGAAACATTTGTTGGTACTTGAAATTTTCAAAAAATGAAAATTAAAATCGGCCATAACTTTTAAAATACTCGATATAGAGCATGAGGTTTCTAGATGAAATCTTTAGAACTCTGGGGAGGCTATCCAGAACTCTAATAAAATTTTTGGATTTCCGAAAAAACAAAAATTTAGTACATATACCGGATGTAGGGTACCAAGTTACCATACTAAATCTTCAGAACTATTGTAGCAATGCTCAGAACTGCAATAATTTTCTTACATTTCTAAGAAACATTTGTTGATACTTGAAATTTTCAAAAAATGAAAATTAAAATCGGCCATAACTTTTAAAATACTCGATATAGAGCATGAGGTTTCTAGATGAAATCTTTAGAACTCTGGGGAGGCTATCCAGAACTCTAATAAAATTTTTGGATTTCCGAAAAAACAAAAATTTAGTACATATACCGGATGTAGGGTACCAAGTTACCATACTAAATCTTCAGAACTATTGTAGCAATGCTCAGAACTGCAATAATTTTCTTACATTTCCAAGAAACATTTGTTGGTACTTGAAATTTTCAAAAAATGAAAATTAAAATCGGCCATAACTTTTAAAATACTCGATATAGAGCATGAGGTTTCTAGATGAAATCTTTAGAACTCTGGGGAGGCTATCCAGAACTCTAATAAAATTTTTGGATTTCCGAAAAAACAAAAATTTAGTACATATACCGGATGTAGGGTACCAAGTTACCATACTAAATCTTCAGAACTATTGTAGCAATGCTCAGAACTGCAATAATTTTCTTACATTTCCAAGAAACATTTGTTGGTACTTGAAATTTTCAAAAAATGAAAATTAAAATCGGCCATAACTTTTAAAATACTCGATATAGAGCATGAGGTTTCTAGATGAAATCTTTAGAACTCTGGGGAGGCTATCCAGAACTCTAATAAAATTTTTGGATTTCCGAAAAAACAAAAATTTAGTACATATACCGGATGTAGGGTACCAAGTTACCATACTAAATCTTCAGAACTATTGTAGCAATGCTCAGAACTGCAATAATTTTCTTACATTTCCAAGAAACATTTGTTGGTACTTGAAATTTTCAAAAAATGAAAATTAAAATCGGCCATAACTTTTAAAATACTCGATATAGAGCATGAGGTTTCTAGATGAAATCTTTAGAACTCTGGGGAGGCTATCCAGAACTCTAATAAAATTTTTGGATTTCCGAAAAAACAAAAATTTAGTACATATACCGGATGTAGGGTACCAAGTTACCATACTAAATCTTCAGAACTATTGTAGCAATGCTCAGAACTGCAATAATTTTCTTACATTTCCAAGAAACATTTGTTGGTACTTGAAATTTTCAAAAAATGAAAATTAAAATCGGCCATAACTTTTAAAATACTCGATATAGAGCATGAGGTTTCTAGATGAAATCTTTAGAACTCTGGGGAGGCTATCCAGAACTCTAATAAAATTTTTGGATTTCCGAAAAAACAAAAATTTAGTACATATACCGGATGTAGGGTACCAAGTTACCATACTAAATCTTCAGAACTATTGTAGCAATGCTCAGAACTGTAATAATTTTCTTACATTTCCAAGAAACATTTGTTGGTACTTGAAATTTTCAAAAAATGAAAATTAAAATCGGCCATAACTTTTAAAATACTCGATATAGAGCATAAGGTTTCTAGATGAAATCTTTAGAACTCTGGGGAGGCTATCCAGAACTCTAATAAAATTTTTGGATTTCCGAAAAAACAAAAATTTAGTACATATACCGGATGTAGGGTACCAAGTTACCATACTAAATCTTCAGAACTATTGTAGCAATGCTCAGAACTGCAATAATTTTCTTACATTTCCAAGAAACATTTGTTGGTACTTGAAATTTTCAAAAAATGAAAATTAAAATCGGCCATAACTTTTAAAATACTCGATATAGAGCATGAGGTTTCTAGACGAAATCTTTAGAACTCTGGGGGGGCTATCCAGAACTCTAATAAAATTTTTGGATTTCCGAAAAAACAAAAATTTAGTACATATACCGGATGTAGGGTACCAAGTTACCATACTAAATCTTCAGAACTATTGTAGCAATGCTCAGAACTGCAATAATTTTCTTACATTTCCAAGAAACATTTGTTGGTACTTGAAATTTTCAAAAAATGAAAATTAAAATCGGCCATAACTTTTAAAATACTCGATATAGAGCATGAGGTTTCTAGATGAAATCTTTAGAACTCTGGGGAGGCTATCCAGAACTCTAATAAAATTTTTAGATTTCCGAAAAAACAAAAATTTAGTACATATACCGGATGTAGGGTACCAAGTTACCATACTAAATCTTCAGAACTATTGTAGCAATGCTCAGAACTGCAATAATTTTCTTACATTTCCAAGAAACATTTGTTGGTACTTGAAATTTTCAAAAAATGAAAATTAAAATCGGCCATAACTTTTAAAATACTCGATATAGAGCATGAGGTTTCTAGACGAAATCTTTAGAACTCTGGGGGGCTATCCAGAACTCTAATAAAATTTTTGGATTTCCGAAAAAACAAAAATTTAGTACATATACCGGATGTAGGGTACCAAGTTACCATACTAAATCTTCAGAACTATTGTAGCAATGCTCAGAACTGCAATAATTTTCTTACATTTCCAAGAAACATTTGTTGGTACTTGAAATTTTCAAAAAATGAAAATTAAAATCGGCCATAACTTTTAAAATACTCGATATAGAGCATGAGGTTTCTAGACGAAATCTTTAGAACTCTGGGGGGGCTATCCAGAACTCTAATAAAATTTTTGGATTTCCGAAAAAACAAAAATTTAGTACATATACCGGATGTAGGGTACCAAGTTACCATACTAAATCTTCAGAACTATTGTAGCAATGCTCAGAACTGCAATAATTTTCTTACATTTCCAAGAAACATTTGTTGGTACTTGAAATTTTCAAAAAATGAAAATTAAAATCGGCCATAACTTTTAAAATACTCGATATAGAGCATGAGGTTTCTAGACGAAATCTTTAGAACTCTGGGGGGGCTATCCAGAACTCTAATAAAATTTTTGGATTTCCGAAAAAACAAAAATTTAGTACATATACCGGATGTAGGGTACCAAGTTACTATACTAAATCTTCAGAACTATTGTAGCAATGCTCAGAACTGCAATAATTTTCTTACATTTGTAGGAAACATTTTTTTTTGGACGTAGTGACAGTATACATTTTTTGCACTACTTTTATTCATATGGTGTGTGTGGACGAAAACAAAAATTGTGCACATTGTTCTCGTGTGTGAAGGGCCACTAAGCAGCTACATGCGCCAACCCCAAATTTTTTCATTGGAAATTTATGGGTAAACCTGAAGTGCTTGCGCCCAGCAACAATTGACACTATTTGAAATTTTTACAGGGTGGGTGCCAACGATTTACAAATTAAAAAATTTTTCGAAAATCAAAAATTTTAGTGGAGTCCTCTAGAGTTATGAATATTTAATCTAAAGACCTCATGTCCTATGAACTGTATTTTAAAAGTTATGGCCGTACTTATATTATGCATAATACAATGTGCATACTTTGTGTAAATTTCTTATTGAATACAAGTAAAATTAAATAAATGAACACATACAGTTTTATTAATTTCTTCAATTTCAGGAAGCTTAAAAAATTAATTTAAAGAGTTCTAGGAATTTTATAAAGTTACTAGACAAACTTCAGAACCTTTGCTCTCAGAACTCCAATAAAATTTATGGATTTGTAAGGAGAAAACATTTTTTAGGTCTTTGAAACTGACTCGAAAATGATATAAAAAAGAGCCCTAACCAATAAAATTTTTTTATTTATTACTTTAAATTATAGTTTGTAAATCGCTGGCGCCCTGTAAAAGTTTGTAACAATTGAATAATTGTTGCTGGGTGCAGGCACCTACAAATTTCCAATGAAAAAATTTGTGGTTGGGGCATAACTTAGGACTTGTGCACAAATCTTCATCGAAGCAGAAGCTCTTGTAGAGTGAATTTACTTATCTCAGTTTTATGCAAAATTTTCAATAAAAGACGCCTCTAAAAGCACATTATTGAGGAGTTTGATTCTCTCAGTTGCTCTAAGCAGTTGTTGCTTACTAACTCTAAGATTGCTTTCGTTAAAAATCTGTGCACAAGACCTAAGCACATGCGCCAACGATAAATTCTTTCCTGGAAATTTGTCCGCAAACCTGAAGTTTTTTAGCCCAACAACAACAATGACTATTTGAAACTTCTACAGTGGCCAGTGAATTTTAAAACAGATATTAAAAAAAATTTTTTTGGGAAAATTCAAAATTTTTATTGGAATCCTAGAGAGTTCTGAAGATTTGGTATAGTAACTTGGTACCCTACATCCGGTATATGTACTAAATTTTTGTTTTTTCGGAAATCCAAAAATTTTATTAGAGTTCTGGATAGCCTCCCCAGAGTTCTAAAGATTTCGTCTAGAAACCTCATGCTCTATATCGAGTATTTTAAAAGTTATGGCCGATTTTAATTTTCATTTTTTGAAAATTTCAAGTACCAACAAATGTTTCTTGGAAATGTAAGAAAATTATTGCAGTTCTGAGCATTGCTACAATAGTTCTGAAGATTTAGTATGGTAACTTGGTACCCTACATCCGGTATATGTACTAAATTTTTGTTTTTTCGGAAATCCAAAAATTTTATTAGAGTTCTGGATAGCCTCCCCAGAGTTCTAAAGATTTCATCTAGAAACCTCATGCTCTATATCGAGTATTTTAAAAGTTATGGCCGATTTTAATTTTCATTTTTTGAAAATTTCAAGTACCAACAAATGTTTCTTGGAAATGTAAGAAAATTATTGCAGTTCTGAGCATTGCTACAATAGTTCTGAAGATTTAGTATGGTAACTTGGTACCCTACATCCGGTATATGTACTAAATTTTTGTTTTTTCGGAAATCCAAAAATTTTATTAGAGTTCTGGATAGCCTCCCCAGAGTTCTAAAGATTTCATCTAGAAACCTCATGCTCTATATCGAGTATTTTAAAAGTTATGGCCGATTTTAATTTTCATTTTTTGAAAATTTCAAGTATCAACAAATGTTTCTTAGAAATGTAAGAAAATTATTGCAGTTCTGAGCATTGCTACAATAGTTCTGAAGATTTAGTATGGTAACTTGGTACCCTACATCCGGTATATGTACTAAATTTTTGTTTTTTCGGAAATCCAAAAATTTTATTAGAGTTCTGGATAGCCTCCCCAGAGTTCTAAAGATTTCATCTAGAAACCTCATGCTCTATATCGAGTATTTTAAAAGTTATGGCCGATTTTAATTTTCATTTTTTGAAAATTTCAAGTACCAACAAATGTTTCTTGGAAATGTAAGAAAATTATTGCAGTTCTGAGCATTGCTACAATAGTTCTGAAGATTTAGTATGGTAACTTGGTACCCTACATCCGGTATATGTACTAAATTTTTGTTTTTTCGGAAATCCAAAATTTTTATTAGAGTTCTGGATAGCCTCCCCAGAGTTCTAAAGATTTCATCTAGAAACCTCATGCTCTATATCGAGTATTTTAAAAGTTATGGCCGATTTTAATTTTCATTTTTTGAAAATTTCAAGTACCAACAAATGTTTCTTGGAAATGTAAGAAAATTATTGCAGTTCTGAGCATTGCTACAATAGTTCTGAAGATTTAGTATGGTAACTTGGTACCCTACATCCGGTATATGTACTAAATTTTTGTTTTTTCGGAAATCCAAAATTTTTATTAGAGTTCTGGATAGCCTCCCCAGAGTTCTAAAGATTTCATCTAGAAACCTCATGCTCTATATCGAGTATTTTAAAAGTTATGGCCGATTTTAATTTTCATTTTTTGAAAATTTCAAGTATCAACAAATGTTTCTTAGAAATGTAAGAAAATTATTGCAGTTCTGAGCATTGCTACAATAGTTCTGAAGATTTAGTATGGTAACTTGGTACCCTACATCCGGTATATGTACTAAATTTTTGTTTTTTCGGAAATCCAAAAATTTTATTAGAGTTCTGGATAGCCTCCCCAGAGTTCTAAAGATTTCATCTAGAAACCTCATGCTCTATATCGAGTATTTTAAAAGTTATGGCCGATTTTAATTTTCATTTTTTGAAAATTTCAAGTACCAACAAATGTTTCTTGGAAATGTAAGAAAATTATTGCAGTTCTGAGCATTGCTACAATAGTTCTGAAGATTTAGTATGGTAACTTGGTACCCTACATCCGGTATATGTACTAAATTTTTGTTTTTTCGGAAATCCAAAATTTTTATTAGAGTTCTGGATAGCCTCCCCAGAGTTCTAAAGATTTCATCTAGAAACCTCATGCTCTATATCGAGTATTTTAAAAGTTATGGCCGATTTTAATTTTCATTTTTTGAAAATTTCAAGTACCAACAAATGTTTCTTGGAAATGTAAGAAAATTATTGCAGTTCTGAGCATTGCTACAATAGTTCTGAAGATTTAGTATGGTAACTTGGTACCCTACATCCGGTATATGTACTAAATTTTTGTTTTTTCGGAAATCCAAAATTTTTATTAGAGTTCTGGATAGCCTCCCCAGAGTTCTAAAGATTTCATCTAGAAACCTCATGCTCTATATCGAGTATTTTAAAAGTTATGGCCGATTTTAATTTTCATTTTTTGAAAATTTCAAGTATCAACAAATGTTTCTTAGAAATGTAAGAAAATTATTGCAGTTCTGAGCATTGCTACAATAGTTCTGAAGATTTAGTATGGTAACTTGGTACCCTACATCCGGTATATGTACTAAATTTTTGTTTTTTCGGAAATCCAAAAATTTTATTAGAGTTCTGGATAGCCTCCCCAGAGTTCTAAAGATTTCATCTAGAAACCTCATGCTCTATATCGAGTATTTTAAAAGTTATGGCCGATTTTAATTTTCATTTTTTGAAAATTTCAAGTACCAACAAATGTTTCTTGGAAATGTAAGAAAATTTTTGCAGTTCTGAGCATTGCTACAATAGTTCTGAAGATTTAGTATGGTAACTTGGTACCCTACATCCGGTATATGTACTAAATTTTTGTTTTTTCGGAAATCCAAAATTTTTATTAGAGTTCTGGATAGCCTCCCCAGAGTTCTAAAGATTTCATCTAGAAACCTCATGCTCTATATCGAGTATTTTAAAAGTTATGGCCGATTTTAATTTTCATTTTTTGAAAATTTCAAGTACCAACAAATGTTTCTTGGAAATGTAAGAAAATTATTGCAGTTCTGAGCATTGCTACAATAGTTCTGAAGATTTAGTATGGTAACTTGGTACCCTACATCCGGTATATGTACTAAATTTTTGTTTTTTCGGAAATCCAAAAATTTTATTAGAGTTCTGGATAGCCTCCCCAGAGTTCTAAAGATTTCATCTAGAAACCTCATGCTCTATATCGAGTATTTTAAAAGTTATGGCCGATTTTAATTTTCATTTTTTGAAAATTTCAAGTACCAACAAATGTTTCTTGGAAATGTAAGAAAATTATTGCAGTTCTGAGCATTGCTACAATAGTTCTGAAGATTTAGTATGGTAACTTGGTACCCTACATCCGGTATATGTACTAAATTTTTGTTTTTTCGGAAATCCAAAAATTTTATTAGAGTTCTGGATAGCCCCCCCAGAGTTCTAAAGATTTCGTCTAGAAACCTCATGCTCTATATCGAGTATTTTAAAAGTTATGGCCGATTTTAATTTTCATTTTTTGAAAATTTCAAGTACCAACAAATGTTTCTTAGAAATGTAAGAAAATTATTGCAGTTCTGAGCATTGCTACAATAGTTCTGAAGATTTAGTATGGTAACTTGGTACCCTACATCCGGTATATGTACTAAATTTTTGTTTTTTCGGAAATCCAAAAATTTTATTAGAGTTCTGGATAGCCCCCCCAGAGTTCTAAAGATTTCGTCTAGAAACCTCATGCTCTATATCGAGTATTTTAAAAGTTATGGCCGATTTTAATTTTCATTTTTTGAAAATTTCAAGTACCAACAAATGTTTCTTAGAAATGTAAGAAAATTATTGCAGTTCTGAGCATTGCTACAATAGTTCTGAAGATTTAGTATGGTAACTTGGTACCCTACATCCGGTATATGTACTAAATTTTTGTTTTTTCGGAAATCCAAAAATTTTATTAGAGTTCTGGATAGCCCCCCCAGAGTTCTAAAGATTTCGTCTAGAAACCTCATGCTCTATATCGAGTATTTTAAAAGTTATGGCCGATTTTAATTTTCATTTTTTGAAAATTTCAAGTACCAACAAATGTTTCTTAGAAATGTAAGAAAATTATTGCAGTTCTGAGCATTGCTACAATAGTTCTGAAGATTTAGTATGGTAACTTGGTACCCTACATCCGGTATATGTACTAAATTTTTGTTTTTTCGGAAATCCAAAAATTTTATTAGAGTTCTGGATAGCCTCCCCAGAGTTCTAAAGATTTCGTCTAGAAACCTCATGCTCTATATCGAGTATTTTAAAAGTTATGGCCGATTTTAATTTTCATTTTTTGAAAATTTCAAGTACCAACAAATGTTTCTTAGAAATGTAAGAAAATTATTGCAGTTATGAGCATTGCTACAATAGTTCTGAAGATTTAGTATAGTAACTTGGTACCCTACATCCGGTATATGTACTAAATTTTTGTTTTTTCGGAAATCCAAAATTTTTATTAGAGTTCTGGATAGCCCCCCCAGAGTTCTAAAGATTTCGTCTAGAAACCTCATGCTCTATATCGAGTATTTTAAAAGTTATGGCCGATTTTAATTTTCATTTTTTGAAAATTTCAAGTACCAACAAATGTTTCTTAGAAATGTAAGAAAATTATTGCAGTTCTGAGCATTGCTACAATAGTTCTGAAGATTTAGTATGGTAACTTGGTACCCTACATCCGGTATATGTACTAAATTTTTGTTTTTTCGGAAATCCAAAATTTTTATTAGAGTTCTGGATAGCCTCCCCAGAGTTCTAAAGATTTCATCTAGAAACCTCATGCTCTATATCGAGTATTTTAAAAGTTATGGCCGATTTTAATTTTCATTTTTTGAAAATTTCAAGTATCAACAAATGTTTCTTAGAAATGTAAGAAAATTATTGCAGTTCTGAGCATTGCTACAATAGTTCTGAAGATTTAGTATGGTAACTTGGTACCCTACATCCGGTATATGTACTAAATTTTTGTTTTTTCGGAAATCCAAAAATTTTATTAGAGTTCTGGATAGCCTCCCCAGAGTTCTAAAGATTTCATCTAGAAACCTCATGCTCTATATCGAGTATTTTAAAAGTTATGGCCGATTTTAATTTTCATTTTTTGAAAATTTCAAGTACCAACAAATGTTTCTTGGAAATGTAAGAAAATTATTGCAGTTCTGAGCATTGCTACAATAGTTCTGAAGATTTAGTATGGTAACTTGGAACCCTACATCCGGTATGTGTACTAAATTTTTGTTTTTTCGGAAATCCAAAAATTTTATTAGAGTTCTGGATAGCCCCCCCAGAGTTCTAAAGATTTTGTCTAGAAACCTCATGCTCTAGATCCAGTATTTTGAAAGTTATGGCCGTTTTTGAAAATTTTTTTTTTAAAAATCATGTTTTTTGCACTTAGTTCGCTGGAAATTTTTCTGGGATTTATTGGTATCTCAATATATTCGGGGGGGCTATCCAGAACTCTAAAAAAAAAAAAAAAAAATTTAAATTTTGGATTTTGAAAAAAAAAATTTCGAATTTCTGAAATTTTTTTAGAGTTCTGAATAGCCCGACCATAGTTCTAAAGATTTCGTCTAGAAACTTCATGCTCTAGATCCAGTATTTTGAAAGTTATGGCCGTTTTTGAAAATTTTTTTTTTAAAAATCATGTTTTTTGCACTTAGTTCGCTAGAACTTTTTCTGGGATTTATTGGTATCTCAATATATTCGGGGGGGCTATCCAGAACTCTAAAAAAAAAAAAAAAAAAAATTTAAATTTTGGATTTTGAAAAAAAAAATTTTCGAATTTCTGAAATTTTTTTAGAGTTCTGAATAGCCCCCCAATAGTTCTACAGAAAAGTGTACTACACGATATATCTATCTCCAATAGTTTAAGATTTATGGCCGAAATTCAAAATCCAATTCGTGAAGTTAGCACCCCAAACTTTGATAGTGGTTTTTTTTGCTTAATTCGCCAGAACTATTTCCAAAACTGGTAGAGAACTCCAGAACTCTTTGGGGTGCACTCAGAACTCCAAAAAAAAGTTGACTTTTTAAAAAATGAGGTGCCAACTTCACAGACATGAAATCCATCTGTGTACGAACTCAACATAATTGTTGCAAAATTACTGTCCGCAAATTTATTTTGTTTCTCACCGTCGAGTAATTGCGCTGACGACGATGATATTTTCTTGAATATAGACCCTCAGCATGTTTCTGACGATGTGAATATAACTACTGAAAACATGCCAGAAGTGGAGGCAACTTTATGTGATAGTGCAGATCAACTTCTGGAGGACATTGCGTTCACTACAGTCCATGGAAAAATAACAGTCGAAGATACTTCTATGCGCTATTTCTCAGGATACGTGGTTTATAAAATTCAGAAGGGAAACAACTGTAATTTTTGCCGTCATTTCTTATTATAAGAAGGTGAAGAAATGACTTGTCAATCCGAATCTTTTATATTTGCAAAAAATTTTTCACAAAAAGGAGATTTTGGAAAACTCTACGCACCAAGCGATTATTTTTATAATCTATGCAAAATGCATTTTAATATCTTCCAGAATTTTTTCTCCAATCTCAAAGAGATAAAGAATATTAAAACAACTATAAAGTTGGAATGTATTGGTGAAACCAATGCATCTGCATTATATAAAAATTGGTTTAACGAAGAAGGACAGTGTTTTGATCACAGAATCGAAATTTTAGAATATATGTTGCTAATTCTACTACGAAAGCATTGTTCCTGGCAAACAAATAAAAAAATTAATAGTAAAAATCCAAAAGTTCAAATATTATCTTGACTTGGTAAATAAATAAAAATACTACAAACTACAAACATTTTTATTATTTATCATTTATTGCTGTAGGGCACTTTCTTGCCGGCATTGAAGTTAGTTTTTGTTTTTACATTTCGTGTATTTATCCCTACAAATCTGATTCAGAAATATGGATTCAGATCCCAAAATACAAAAGCGAAGGCTTTGCCTACTCTAAAAAGAAACCAAAATATATTCTAAGCTGCATTGCAAAACAACAACAAAATGTACACTAACAACGATTTGGAAAACCGGTTTTTCAAGAGCTGCCCTCATGCAAATTAAGAAATACGAAAAACAAAAACAAAACAGCAAATTCTCATTAGCAGAAAATATACATATTCTGTATGTATCGTATATCTGATTGTGTATTCTTTGCTCATACTCGTCTTAGTCACATGATGCGTAATGTTGCGTGATTTCATGTTAAGCTTCTTTTCTGTTCTCTGCAACATGCCGCATCCTTTTTTGATATACATGTTTATAAGAATTCAAAATAAAAGTGGCGCAAAAATATGTACTGGATGCGAACTCTATATCTTATAAGCTCTATATAATTACTCACGGCGCGAAATACGTTTAGCACAACAATATTACTGTACCGCACAACAATAACACTTCACCAAATAACACTTTTTAACAAACAAACAATAGTGCACAATAGTTAAGTTGTATAACAAATAAATAAAATTTTATCAAATTACAACAAATAAATAGACAATCAAACTGGACGCAGAGAACCATGTTATGGGCTTTTTTATGCTCTCCGCAGGAAGGCTCAGCATTTCCTTTGCTTTCACTCCTCCTCCTTCCTGGTCCCGTTAGGTGTGCATGCGGCTGTGAGTGCACCGTGGGCTGAAGCGCGGCAAGATAAAGACATAAAACTTGTCTTGTCGCGTTTTGCTTTGCTTGCGACGTACGCGTGGCCGCTTGTACAGCTGACCTTACACTTCCTTACAGTGGGTGGCGATGACAAAATTCTTCTTCGCGGTCTATGCGCATATTTGTACCCACCAACCTATAATGGCACTAAGTGATTCCCAGCTGTCTGAGTGGGAAGAGCTGTCTGAGAATTTTAGAGATTGAATCAACTCTGATTCAATCTCTAAAATTCTGGAATCGTATCCGAACAGTGAAATTGTTGTTGCTGGTAATTTCAATGTTCATAATTCCAACTGGCTACGCCATTCGAGTCACACGATAACCGAGGGTTTGTATGTTGAGTTATTTGCTGAGTCTAATAATTTGACTCAATTAGTGAAGGAACCAACGCACTTTCCCTGCGTTGATGGGCAAAACGAAAATATTCTGGACCTTTTTCTAACTTCACATCACAGCAAGTATGATGTGAATGTTCTTGCACCTCTTGGCAATTCGGACCACGCTACAATTTCTGCTACCTTCCCATATTCTAGTCTTCAATCCGCTCACCAGTCAGCTCCGAAGCGGAAAGTGTGGCTTTATGATGCAGAAAATAATTGCATTCAAGGCAAAAGCCAATCACCATTGGACAAAGCTTACTTGGACAATAAACTACACCAATCACCATTTGCGTTGCAGGTGAAAACTTGATAAAAAACGGAAGCGATCTGCAAATTGGTCTTTGATGGCTCTGATAGGCTCGCTTGGTCAAAGTGCGAAGGCAGCCCACCAGATCAGGCCAAGTATTGAGGAGACAGGGTTTTTCATGAGAAGAGCTAACAAAACATAACATGCCACTCCTTATTTATATTATAAAAGAAGGGACAAACACAATTTTATTGTGTCTACAATCTTCGGAATACATTCTCGGAATTTCGAATTATGCAGCCACCTGATCACGTCAGGTGTTTTTGTACGTAGAAGAGGTAAAAAACCGCTTTTCACTGCTTATAGTCCCCCTTATGAGAAACAGGTAACAATTCCAATACAATTTTATTACGTGTGCGGTCCTCGGAATACAGTATTAGAAATTTTGTTTTAAGTGGATGATAGATTTTCATTAATTATTCACCGCCAAGAAATTTCAGACTGGTAGGTCTTACCGTTTAAAAGTTATAAGCGCGCAAAGCCTGCTTTGGGTCCAAATGGACCCAATAAGCGTAGCCGGGTTAAGCGAAGTGTAAAAAAAATGTTTTGCATGGATAGGGGGCATCCCCTAAGCTTGGTTTCATCTGCCATAAAAAACAGAAAAAAAACCCGCTTGAACCAGTTGATACTATAAATTTTCCACCAAGTTCAACGCCAGCGCATTCGTACTTCAAACGCATTTTATTGCATGTGTCTAGTAACGAAAGAGGCAGCTCATCAGCATCGATTGTAAAAATTCCCGAATTCATGCGGATTGATCACACACAACGTTCAGTGCAGCTATACTTGCAACCAAAGCCCTTGCGTAACTTCTTTCAGGAAAAAGGCAGCTGTATAAATGTGATTAAGATACCATGTACTAGTGAACGTTCCTGTGTAGGCACATTTCACACGAAAGCTCACAGGAATAAAGTCAGTACAATGAAAGCAGATTTTGACATAAGTGATCAAGACTGGTTGCGACAAATACAGAAGGAACCTCCGTTTGAAGAACTTGAGTTTAGAGAGCTTGGAAACTATTACAAGGGATACACCACACGGATGATAGGGAAATCGAAAAAGCGTTTGCAAAACAGGAAATCGAAAAAGCGTTTGCAAAACAGGAAAAGCACGCCGTTAGTACGACTAGATTGTAGTAAAAATCCGAAGAAATCTGCGGCTGATGTAAGTAGTTTTTATTGATTTAGTGGTATTTCGCCGACACATCTACCCCAAAGTACAAAGTAGTTTTTTTTATGTTCTTTGATCTACTGAAAATGTTTCAATTTTTTTTGTAACTCTCGATGAGGGAATTAAAAAGTGAGGGAAACATAAATGTGTCTGTTGCACAGGCTGAGATTTTCGTTCGTATTTTAGACAGTTATTTTTTTAGTGTCCGTAAAAAGTAATCAGTATAGTAATAGTAGTAGCAGTAGACGAAACTTGCAAATGTAACACATAAGATGCAAGTGCAAATTAAGATTGATATTCTAAAGTTATACTAAAAAGGAGGTCCTAGGTACATATGTGTAACGCGACATGCAAACTGGAGTCGCTGAACCTTATAGCCGAGTCCATTATGTTTATTACCATAATTTTGTACGTAATTTCTTTAAAAATTTGCGTTAGTAAATTCACTTTTTTTCTTGTCATAAAATACTGCAAACAGAATGTACTTCAAACAGAAAAGTTCTATGTTTCGTAGTTTTCGAAAAAATTAAAATATGCAAAACAATGTGTTTGATTCGTTGATATAATAGTGCTATCAAGCTGTAAATATCCAAAAAGAGTCTGGGCCATAGAATGCTTCTTAAGTTTTGACTTTCTCGAAAACAAAGACATTTCTGTTTGCAGTGAAGATTCATTAAAGTATTTTGTGATAAGAAAAAAATTTTACTTATTAGGGCGAATTTAACAAAAATTGCAAACAAAAGTGTTTTTCGCCATTTTTTAAAAAATGTCAAGTTCGCCATTTTTTTAAAAATGTCACTTATTTCCTCAAAAATTATTTCACATATAAATCTAATGTAAAAAGGATATGAAGTATATTTAGTTTCCAAAAACAGTAAGCAGAAATGGGATAAATGCTTCCGTTTTTCCCCCTACTCGAAGTCGTTTTTAAAAAATTCCCCCTCCCGCCTAAACGGGAAATATACCCTCCCACACATACGATTTTTTCTTGTCTCGACCCAACGTATACGTCCAGCTTATTTACTATTTTTGCAAATCACTTTGTATAAGGAAACGATGAGAAAAAGATAGCTGCAATTTTGCGTTGTTTTGAAGAAATTAGCCTTGTTTAAAAGCATTTTTTGCCTGAAAAGCAAGAACCATTCATAGTTGTACATATTATGCCTTTTAGACTTATCATACACAATTGCGCGGATAAAATTAAAGAAATATTTAAAATCACATTTCGCTTAACGTACCGAAAAGCAAGGATTGTGGGACTTTTTTCTAACGGTTCTTTACAAATGCTGTTTTACTTTTACGCGGCATTTTTATACATTTTGCTAAGTTCGCTACGAATTTAATTTCACGCAGTTAATCACACAATAAAATTGTTAGGAATTGTTATTGCTTACTCCTGTTTTGCTTCTAACAAAATTAGTAATAAAGCGCATCTAATCATCAAAATTATTTTTCTTTAGATAAGTGCAAGCGACTTCCTTCTACCCTCTTCTGAGTTCCGTGAGAAATTGAATGCTTCTAAAGTTGGAGATGCTCCGGAGAACATCAGAAAGCTACAGTCTATCGATGTATTTAATGAGTGCGACATGGAGCCAATCATCGACCTTGATGTAACGACTCCGTATATACGCTTCGACAGTGCTCCGATATTGGAGGATATCAGCAGCAGTTCTGAATCAGGAGATGAGGTAACTTGTGCGACCGAACTTGCGGCTTTACAATCCTACTCAACAGTGGAAAAGGTGATAAATTCGAGTGAGAAGAAATGTAATACTACCAGCTTTCTTATTTCCAATCTTGATTATTGGGTTTTAATTGGCAACACCAGTTATCTAAGTGAGGTACAGAAAAAAATTTTGGAAAATAAATTTCCGCGCTCATTCTTTTGGTTACTTGAGACCTGCGCGCACACAATTGACGTTGACTGGTATCATATTTACGAGCAACTATTGGTCATTGAATTAATGCTTGTCTATGGAATCGAGCCGTTAGAGGATTCGCAAGATTATATTAAATTGAAGTCAAAGTTGGAAATCAAAGACATAAATCACCTAGTTTTATTGTTTAGAGAAATATGGTAAAATTGTGTAAGACTCTCGCATATGAAGCAGTGATCAGTGTTTACAATTACATTAATTAATTTTATATCAAAGAAAGGAATTAATAGATAGCATTTAAATAAAGAGAACAGAAAACAGATAACGTTAAAAATTTGTGTATTTTAACAGATTTAATTTTATTTTAACTGATTACATTTTGCCAGTTACTTTCTTTCTGCGTTTCTTCGGTAGTGAGTGATGACAGCGGTCATCATCATCAACTATGTACAACAAGTTTTAAATCAGAGATGGTTAAATGTGACCGAGAGATTTCCGAGGGTAAGTCAACAGAGTACCCCTTCTGTGTAGTGACCGATTACGCGCCCACTCAAGCAAAGCGAACGAGTGAGTGCTTGCGGCTGATTGGAGCTGCCATCGGAGTCAAAGCAAGCGAACGAATTGATACTTTGCCTTATCACGTAAAAAGAGCTCCGTGAGAATGAGCCGTAAAGAGCGGCGAGGAAAGCAATAGAATTTATTTTGATTGCATTGCTTTAGGTGTGTAGTGAGTGGTGGGTAAGTTATAGATACAGACATTTCTCTACAGAGATATTTCATGTGTGTACTCAACTGAAACCAGATCTGTCCAGAAGTTACGGTAGGATAAAATAAAGTCTTATAAATGAAATTACAATAAAGTGTTGTTAAAATGTTGTTTGAATACGGATTTCTCATATACAGGGAAATTAGAATAAAAGTGAGAGAAACGGCTGACAAGGACTTCTGATACCTGTATTACATAATGAATTTGGCAGCTTTTCGAGTCAAAGATCGCTCGATCGAAACACAAGTAAGTACAAAATGGGAAATGTGTTTGTCGTAGGAAGTTTTGAAGTAAGTCGTGAGTGAATGTGACAATTTTGGTATTTTTATATTTTGTAAATTTTATCTTTTATTATTAACATATAACTCAATATTGGACAAGACTGGGATTGTCACACCTACACAAGATTTCCTCCAAGTGGATTGGTTGGAGTTAATTTCAATTGTAAAGAAATCCGGACCTGTGGCATATTTTTTTACGCATCTGTATTAATTAACATTACAACTTGGTGTTTTTCATTTAGTTAGCTTCACCACTCAACTGGCGCTGACAGCCGTTGATCGTTACGTTTTTGCAATTTACTAGTTATGTAGGAGTTAATGAATAAATATTTTTATACCCTACACACGAAGGGAGTAGGGTATATTCACTGTGTTTTTCCGTTTGTAACGCAGAGAAGGAGACGAGATAGATATATAAAAGTATATATATTCTTGCTCAGCGTCACCTCCTGAATCGATTTAGCCCTGTCCGTCCGTTTGTCTGTTGAAATCACGATTACGAGAGAACGAAAAGAGATATCGCGATGAAATTTGGCACAAATATTCTCTATTATGTAGGGCTGTTTGGTGTTGAAAACAAAAAATCTTATAATTTAAATATTTCATAAACCGGGTTAGATATTAAAGTATAATTTTATTCCGGAACATATAGCGCCATTACTAAAACGTTTAAAAAAATTGGGCGTTTTAAAAGTTCCCTTGTGGAACTTGGGCTATAATCGATTGTGAGAAGCTCAGAAAACTTCCTTCTTTTATAATGAATGTACGGTTAACTAAATAGCTTTCTAATAGATTATGTATGTTTACGGGTAAGCATTGCTTCAGTTTGTGAATTAATCCTTCGTGCCATACTTTATCAAAAGCCTGGGAGACGTCAATGAACAGAGCCGAACAATATTTATTTTCTTCAAAAGTTTTCCCAACCACATTTACAAGTCTATGCCTTTGTTCGATAGTGCTATGTTTTCTTCTGAAACCAAATTGGTGATCCGGAATACAACCTTTCTCATTTAGTATGGCGGCCAACTTGCTCGTAAGTATTTTCTCAAATAGTTTTGACATGTTAGACAGTAAGCTTATAGGCCTATAGGATTCCACTTTCTTATGGTCTTTTCCGGGCTTTGGAATCATGGTAATCAATGAAACCTTCCAATCTGTAGGATAGTGTTCAAGTCGTAAAATAGCATTAAATATGAGAAGAATAATTTTTTTCGCTAAACGTGGTAGCTCTAGGAGCATCTTGTTAGTGACTTTATCTGCGCCTGTGGCTTTTTTCGAGCTTAAGCCAGCAATAGCATTTTCAATATCCCATATGCTAAATCTTAGAGGAACCGCTGCGTAAACAGCAATTGATGGTAGCTCAACAATGTTATCAGATGTGTTCAAATTTCAAATTATTGGAGGATTTCTTAACACAGGTCTTTTGAGACCTCTAGTTGCTTGCCATAGCGAATAATCTGTTTGTGGTGTTGCATCAAGCTCTTGAAGATATTTTTGCAGAGATGCGGTTTTTAGATCTAATAGTTTTTTAAGCTTTTTGGTGAATTTTTTTAGCCTCGTTTTTAGCCAAGGAGATCTGTAGCGTTGCCATTCTCTTCGAACTCTTCTTTTTTCGGATAACAGTCGTTCTAAATCTTCTGAATGAATTTTATTATATCTCGCCTGTGGGTTATTGGAAGTAGCATGTTGAGCTGCTTGCTTAAGATTTGCCTCGAAATTTTTAATAGAGTTTTCTATGTCTTCAGGGGATCTTAACGGCATGTTCTCCGTGCAATGGCCACTGAGATTTTTTTTATATTTCATCCGGTTAGTACGTGTGACTGTTAATGCTGAATCGCCAGCAGGTGAAGCTTCTTGGATGTTGAATATGGTAACAATAGTGGGAAAATGATCGGAGGACAGCTCTAATGAAGCCTCGATTTGAATCATTTCTCTGGACGTTTTCTCATTTCTCTATACGTCCCTTCGGGGTAATAAGTCGTGACCCCCCGCACGTATGCTTTGCGTTGTAGTCACCAGCTGTCAGGAAACGTGGGCCTAGTGATTTATAAAATGTTCTATATTGATTTACTGTAATCGAAAACCGGGGGGGGGGGGGGGTGAATAAATCGAAGAAATCACTACGTCCTGATAAAAGTTTTCAACGCAAATGTTTGTTGCTTGGAGGTAATCTTCACAAAGTCCTCCCAATGAGTAGTGTTTGAGTCGCGACTTAATTAATATTGCCGAACCACCACAAGCTCTGCCTCGGGGATCCTTGGTATCATAAAGAGTATATCCTCTGACTTTAAAAAGCTTCTAGTCGTCAAATGAGTTTCAGAGATCAACATTACATCAATTCCATTGCCCATGAGGAAATATTCAAGCTCATTTTTATGTTGCATTCCAGAAACAGATTTTTAAGTTCATGGTTTGTTAAAAACTGTTTGTAGCAGTGCAGACTGCATTTTCAACATTTCCTGCATCATGCTTATCATATTGGTCATAAAGCTATTTACTGACTGTACTAGAGTCTTTTTTGTGGCTTCGAGGCGACTAAGGTTAAATCAAAGAATATACAATTATAATTGTATATTCTTTGGTAAAATCCAGTAGTTTCGTTGGCTTCTGGCACTTTTTGCCTATAGTTTGGATAGTTTTTAGAACATTTGTATACGAGAACTGGTTGGGCTAGTTGAGGAAAGTTGATGTTAGGCGAATACAAAGGCTGAGCGGAATTAGTATTTCGTTTTTTGGTCAAGGAACGCTTAACTGTCGCATAAACAGGGCAGCCCCATTTCTTAGCTTTTGAGTCATCTTTTCGTTTATCGCATTTGGCGCTACCATGTAGGTCGCCACACACAACGCATACGGTGGGTAACTTACAATAAGATTTTGTATGGCCATATTCTTGACAATTTAGGCATTGTACAGGTCCGGTCGTTTGTGCGGTTGCTCTACTGTGACTTTTCGGTACAACAGATATCTTAAATTATAAATTGGGTGCGTTTCCTTGCTCCGTCTTCTTTTTAGCACGGTTATATATCTATCCATTTTGTTTGTTTGCGAAACTGAGCTGGGAAACGTGCTTACGGACGCAATTACTGTTGTAGCATCACTGGTTATCATTAGAGCAGGAGAACATGATCGAGCGCGATTAATAGGTTCTGTTGTTACGTTTGAGCTTTCCTCAATTTTCTTGTTTTTATTGTTGCAGCTGTAGTCTGCAGCCACCACTGTCATATACGCATTTCTCCTGTCGCGACGAAGCTGATATACAATTTTGGAACAATATACTTAGCCACCACTGTATTATAGGTTATATATATTATCCTGCAGAAAAGTATGCTATAGCTTCTGATTGCGTGGGTGTTGACACCAACTAAAAGCTTTGGTAGTCAGTACAGGGTGTGGTTACTCACTAATTCTTTATTACTGTCGGTTTAGGCAAAATATTCCTGCACATTGACAGCGATCATCTATTTAATGTTGAGCGGGAACTTTGAGAAAAAAAAAACTTTGTACCACTTGAAATTTGCAAGTCAATTGATGTTGCGCTGGAACCTTGTAAACAACCTCCCAAGACTTCCAATTTCAATAAGTAAATTTCACTAGATTTTCAATTTGAAATTTAGCTCTTGTGTCCAAGGCGATTTGCGTACGACGAGTTCACACGCGTAACCGCATTTTCGCACTTCGATCAAAGACCGCTTGTAGTTTGGATCGCGAGTGGAAACCTTTCAAGACTGTTTTTATTCGGACCCGATATATCAAGCGACCGTCTTCTTTGAAAGCGAACAACAAATCCCTAACATTACAACTTGGTGTTTTTTATTTAGTTAGCTTCACCACTCGACTGGCGCTGACAGCCGTTGATCGTTACGTTTTTGCAATTTACCAGTTATGTTGGAGTTAATGAATAAATACTTTTATATATACTCTATACTAATTATATAATATATAATTATTTATATATTCGAGGAAGAATATATATCCTTTTCTATATCTACCATACCTCCTTTAATGCGTTAAAAACGGAAAAACAAAGTGAATATACCTTTATCCCTTCGAGTGTAGGATATAAAAATAAGGCAATCCTAGAAGCAAAGTAAACGGGCTTTTCAGGCGCAGACAAATATGCTTGAAAATAAAAACTTGTAGACGATGCATCTTTCAATATAATTGCTCTCACTGCATTGTCAATAAATAAAACACAATTTGGATCTCTTTTTTTTATGGCAGATGAAACCAAGCTCAGGGGATGCCCTCTACCCATGAAAAGCATTTGTTTGTTCCGAAGGGATGACTGATTAATGGGAGGGGGGAAAGAGGGAGTAGTGACGGTTTACACCTCGCTTAAAAGTTTCGACGCTGTAAGTGGGTGGGAAGACATGCGCAGGGAGACTATTCCACAATCTAATGACGCGACCGAAAATCGAACTCCCACGGTAATGCGTTGGATCGGAATCGCGACATAAAAGGGGTGCACCCCTCTGGAAAGCCGAGTAGTTCTGCTAAATTCCTGAACCCGAGGAATCAGGAAAGTAACGGTAAAATAATGATACACACCCTACATCACGACGACGCTCCAAGGTTTCAATAGAGCTGGATACCCTACTGTCCCCTAGAAGTTTTAACGCACGACCTTGTATACGGTCCAGAAGCTGAAGATATGCCCGCGAAGCTCCCGACCATATATGCGAATTATACTCCATTTTCGGACGGATATAAGTGGTGTAGATACAACGAAGATCGGTTGGAGTGAGGTATTTCTTTATTTAATTTTAAAATGTTTATTTAAAAAAGTAAAAGTGTTCTCTTCGGCTTGGCCGAAATCTAAATACCCTACACCCGAGTAAATGAAAAAATTATAATTTCGCCACTTAACAACTTTTGTAGAAGTAGGCGGACAACGCCCTTTCAGGTAAATTTTTTGTAATGTCTCTAGATACTGCTATATAGAATTACGTAATAATATTTTGAACGGTTTATGGAATATTGACAACTTTTGTATAAGTAGGCGAACCATGCCCATTTTTTGTATACAAATTGGTAATACCTTTCGTGTTAATATCTTGTACCATTTACAAGAGATTGACAACTTTTGTATTAGTGGGCGTGTCACGCCCATTTTTGGCGAAATTGTTGGTAATGCTTCCCTATATATACTGATAAAATTACATCTCAATATCTTATACCGTTCATGAGATATTTCCAACTTTGTTATCAGTGGGCGTGGCACGCCCATTTTTTTTAAACGTTTTAGTAATGGCGCTATATGTTCCGGAATAAAATTATAATTTAATATCTAACCCGGTTTATGAAATATTTAAATTATAAGATTTTTTGTTTTCAACACCAAACAGCCCTACATAATAGAGAATATTTGTGCCAAATTTCATCGCGATATCTCTTTTCGTTCTCTCGTAATCGTGATTTCAACAGACAAACGGACGGACAGGGCTAAATAGATTCAGGAGCTGACGCTGAGCAAGAATATATATACTTTTCTATATCTATCTCGTCTCCTTTGGTTTTGCGTTACAAACGGAAAACCAAAGTGAATACACCCTACTCCCTTCGGGTGTATTAATTAATACAGATGCGTAAAAAAGTATGCCACAGGTCCGGATTTCTTTACAATTGAAATTAACTCCAACCAATCCACTTGGAGGAAATCTTGTGTAGGTGTGACAATCCCAGTCTTGTCCAATATTGAGTTATATGTTAATAATAAAAGATAAAATTTACAAAATATAAAAATACCAAAATTGTCACATTCACTCACGACTTACTTCAAAACTTCCTACGACAAACACATTTCCCATTTTGTACTTACTTGTGTTTCGATCGAGCGATCTTTGACTCGAAAAGCTGCCAAATTCATTATGTAATACAGGTATCACAAGTCCTTGTCAGCCGTTTCTCTCACTTTTATTCTAATTTCCCTGTATATGAGAAATCCGTATTCAAACAACATTTTAACAACACTTTATTGTAATTTCATTTATAAGACTTTATTTTATCCTACCGTAACTTCTGGACAGATCTGGTTTCAGTTGAGTACACACATGAAATATCTCTGTAGAGAAATGTCTGTATCTATAACTTACCCACCACTCACTACACACCTAAAGCAATGCAATCAAAATAAATTCTATTGCTTTCCTCGCCGCTCTTTACGGCTCATTCTCACGGAGCTCTTTTTACGTGATAAGGCAAAGTATCAATTCGTTCGCTTGCTTTGACTCCGATGGCAGCTCCAATCAGCCGCAAGCACTCACTCGTTCGCTTTGCTTGAGTGGGCGCGTAATCGGTCACTACACAGAAGGGGTACTCTGTTGACTTACCCTCGGAAATCTCTCGGTCACATTTAACCATCTCTGATTTAAAACTTGTTGTACATAGTTGATGATGATGACCGCTGTCATCACTCACTACCGAAGAAACGCAGAAAGAAAGTAACTGGCAAAATGTAATCAGTTAAAATAAAATTAAATCTGTTAAAATACACAAATTTTTAACGTTATCTGTTTTCTGTTCTCTTTATTTAAATGCTATCTATTAATTCCTTTCTTTGATATAAAATTAATTAATGTAATTGTAAACACTGATCACTGTTTCATATGCGAGAGTCTTACACAATTACCATATTTCTCTAAACAATAAAACTAGGTGATTTATGTCTTTGATTTCCAACTTTGACTTCAATTTAATATAATCTTGCGAATCCTCTAACGGCTCGATTCCATAGACAAGCATTAATTCAATGACCAATAGTTGCTCGTAAATATGATACCAGTCAACGTCAATTGTGTGCGCGCAGGTCTCAAGTAACCAAAAGAATGAGCGCGGAAATTTATTTTCCAAAATTTTTTTCTGTACCTCACTTAGATAACTGGTGTTGCCAATTAAAACCCAATAATCAAGATTGGAAATAAGAAAGCTGGTAGTATTACATTTCTTCTCACTCGAATTTATCACCTTTTCCACTGTTGAGTAGGATTGTAAAGCCGCAAGTTCGGTCGCACAAGTTACCTCATCTCCTGATTCAGAACTGCTGCTGATATCCTCCAATATCGGAGCACTGTCGAAGCGTATATACGGAGTCGTTACATCAAGGTCGATGATTGGCTCCATGTCGCACTCATTAAATACATCGATAGACTGTAGCTTTCTGATGTTCTCCGGAGCATCTCCAACTTTAGAAGCATTCAATTTCTCACGGAACTCAGAAGAGGGTAGAAGGAAGTCGCTTGCACTTATCTAAAGAAAAATAATTTTGATGATTAGATGCGCTTTATTACTAATTTTATTAGAAGCAAAACAGGAGTAAGCAATAACAATTCCTAACAATTTTATTGTGTAGTTAATCACACATCGCGTGAAATTAAATTCGTAGCGAACTTAGCAAAATGTATAGAAATTCCGCGTAAAAGTAAAACAGCATTTGTAAAGAACCGTTAGAAAAAAGTCCCACAATCCTTGCTTTTCGGTACGTTAAGCGAAATGTGATTTTAAATATTTCTTTAATTTTATCCGCGCAATTGTGTATGACAAGTCTAAAAGGCATAATATGTACAACTATGAATGGTTCTTGCTTTTCAGGCAAAAAATGCTTTTAAACAAAGGCTAATTTCTTCAAAACAACGCAAAATTGCAGCCATCTTTTTCTCATCGTTTCCTTATACAAAGTGATTTGCATATAATAGTAAATAAGCCAACGTATACGTTGGGTCGAGACAAGAAAAAATCGTATGTGTGGGAGGGTATATTTCCCGTTTAGGCGGGAGGGGGAATTTTTTTAAAAACGACTTCGAGTAGGGGAAAAAACGGAAGTATTTATCCCGTTTCTGCTTACTGTTTTTGGAAACTATATATACTTCATATCCTTTTTACATTAGATTTATATGTGAAATAATTTTTGAGGAAATAAGTGACATTTTTAAAAAAATGGCGATCTTGACATTTTTTATAAAATGGCGAAAAACACTTTTGTTTGCAATTTTTGTTAAATTCGCCCTAATAAGTAAAATTTTTTTCTTATCACAAAATACTTTAATGAATCTTCACTGCAAACAGAAATGTCTTTGTTTTCGAGAAAGTCAAAACTTAAGAAGCATTCTATGGCCCAGACTCTTTTTGGATATTTACAGCTTGATAGCACTATTATGTCAACGAATCAAACACATTGTTTTGCATATTTTAATTTTTTCGAAAACTACGAAACATAGAACTTTCCTGTTTGAAGTATTCTGTTTGCAGTGTTTTATGACAAGAAAAAAAGTGAATTTACTAACGCAAATTTTTAAAGAAATTGCGTACAAAATTATGGTAACAAACATAATGGACTCGGCTATAAGGTTCAGCGACTCCAGTTTGCATGTCGCGTTACACATATGTACCTAGGACCTCCTTTTTAGTATAACTTTAGAATATCAATCTTAATTTGCACTTGCATCTTATGTGTTACATTCGCAAGTTTTGTCTACTGCTACTACTATTACTATACTGATTACTTTTTACGGATACTAAAAAAATAACTGTCTAAAATACGAACGAAAATCTCAGCCTGTGCAACAGACACATTTATGTTTCTCTCACTTTTTAATTCCCTCATCGAGAGTTAAAAAAAATTGAAACATTTTCAGTAGAAAAAAGAACATAAAAAAAAACTACTTTGTACTTTGGGGTAGATGTGTCGGTGAAATATCACTAAATCAATAAAAACTACTTACATCAGCCGCAGATTTCTTCGGATTTTTACTACAATCTAGTCGTACTAACGGCGTGCTTTTCCTGTTTTGCAAACGCTTTTTCGATTTCCTGTTTTGCAAACGCTTTTTCGATTTCCCTATCATCCGTGTGGTGTATCCCTTGTAATAGTTTCCAAGCTCTCTAAACTCAAGTTCTTCAAACGGAGGTTCCTTCTGTATTTGTCGCAACCAGTCTTGATCACTTATGTCAAAATCTGCTTTCATTGTACTGACTTTATTCCTGTGAGCTTTCGTGTGAAATGTGCCTACACAGGAACGTTCACTAGTACATGGTATCTTAATCACATTTATACAGCTGCCTTTTTCCTGAAAGAAGTTACGCAAGGGCTTTGGTTGCAAGTATAGCTGCACTGAACGTTGTGTGTGATCAATCCGCATGAATTCGGGAATTTTTACAATCGATGCTGATGAGCTGCCTCTTTCGTTACTAGACACATGCAATAAAATGCGTTTGAAGTACGAATGCGCTGGCGTTGAACTTGGTGGAAAATTTATAGTATCAACTGGTTCAAGCGGGGTTTTATTGTAGGTTTGCAGAAATATTTCGAAAACACGTTTAATGTTCGACAGACCTGCATCGAATTCCGAGGTTCTTCGCTTTTTCACTTTAGGAACTTCAGCAGATTGCTCTTGATGGCGTTGCTGCTCTTCACTAAGCTCTGCAAGAAGTTGAGCTGTGCTTTGGCACTGATTAAATTGTCGACAGAAGTTGTGGTTGTACTGGGAAACTATAACTTTACGCATTTCCACGTATTCCACCCATTCACTCCAAACGAAAAGAGGCTGCAGTGAATCATTAGGCGTTTTTATATCGTTCACTCGTGAGTTAATTTCTTTCGCTGAATCCGATATAAGTCGCTCTTTATGCCCATCTAAGCCAAAAATTATCTTCAATACAAAAACAATATAAGCCATTGCACGCGCTTCAAAAGCAGGGTACATGAAAGGGACACGCGTTTTCATTTGAGGCGGCAGAAAGTTTATTAGTCGTTCTATATATACAGCAACCTCACATGGCAAATTGAAATCTGCGACATATCTCTTAACGAGTTTGAGGATATCGGGCGTATGAAACTCTTTTATATTCAAAAGCCTAGAAAGTATAGATACTTGGTCGCGCAGCAACTACGGAAAATAACTTCATTGAAAAACTTACGACAAATCAATGAGTTATGAGCCTCCTACCTTATATGTACATTTGGTTGAAATATACGAAAAGCCAATTTCCTTCAACAGTGCCTTGTGGTGTGGAACGATATTTTCAGGCAAATATTTTTCAATTTTATCCCCGCTTATTCTTTCCTCATTAATAAAACGCAGTAAATCTGTAATTTGTATATCATCCTCTACTAAATTAAGTGATATCGCAAGTATTGTGTATATTTGTCTTAAATTCAAATTCGTCGAAAAGTAGTCAAAGCGACTGAGGCTCTGTACTTTAGGGCGAATTTGATGACATGTCAACAGTCGTTCATTATCCTTTTCATGCTTCTGCAAATGCTTGATAGGCATTATCTTCTTGTATTGCTTTCGGGCAAGTGAAGAAAATTTTAATTGTATCGCATGAGTAGTCCCAACCGTCGAAGAGGTGTTGTTCGAAGTTCCGGACTCATTATGGGATAGGTAGGATTGAGAGCCTGACAGACTGGAATACTCAGATTCATCAAGTTTGCGCTAAAAAAAGTATTTATTTATTTAGTTTCTTTCTTAAGTCAATGGAAAATGCCTTACTGACTAGATTAAATACAACAAATTGTACAAATTAGACTGAAGTAAGCTTATTAAAAATTTTTTAAAATTTTCTTTCGGCATGGAAAAGTCAACAGAATTATTATTATAGATTTTATTAATACAAGCAAGAGCTCTTTAAATGGGCTCATTGTGCGCAAAATTAGTCCTATGAGAGGACAAATGGAAGTATTCATAAAAACGAAACCTTCGCGATGCGATATTAAACGTTATTATTAAACTGAAGAATTCACAGTTAATATTGCCATTAATTAAATCATAAATAAAAACAGATTTCATCATTTTCTAGTTTTTCAAATAAATATTTTGTAAAACGTCCAAATATAATAAATAAATCTTGCTTTTCTACACATGTTGCAAGCCGCAGTGTGAAGGATGACATTACCAATGAATGTAAGCAGAAAACATTATAAAAGCACCCAGCTACTTAACAAGTATAACATAAGTAAAACAAGTAAGAGTGCTGCCTTCGGCCTGGTCGAAGTCTATATACCCTACACCCGAGTAACTAAAAAACTATAATTTCGCCACTTAACAATTTTTGTCTAAGGACCACGCCCATTTTTGGCAAATATTTTTGTAATGTCTCCAGATACTGCTAGACAGAATCACGTATTAATATTTTGAAACGTTTATGGAACATTGACAACTTTTGTATAAGTAGGCGGACCACGCCCATTTCGGGTAAATGTTTTTGTAATGTCTCCAGGTAGTGCTAGATAGAATTACGAAGGTATTAATATTTTGAACCGTTTATGGGATATTGACAACTTTTGTATAAGTGGGCGGACCACGCCCATTTTCTTTACACAAATTGGTAATACGTTTAGATACCTCGTAATAAAATTTCGTATTAATATCTTATACTGTTTACAAGATATTGAAAACTTTTGTATGAGTGGGCGTGGCACGCCCATGTTAGGCGAGCTTATTGGTGGTGCTTCCGGATACATCGCGGTAAAATTACATCTCAATATCTTACTTATACCGTTCATGAGATATTGCCAACTTTGTTATGAGTGAGCGTGGCACGCCCATTTTTTGCAAAAATTTTATTAATGGCGCTATGTGTTCTGGAATAAAATTATACCTCAATATCTCGCACGGTTTATGAGATATTCACATTATAACACTTTTTAAAACGAGGTGCCTTTACATTCCGTACATGAAGTCGGCGTGCTTGTAAAAAAAAAAAAAACGATCTCGCCCATTTTCAAAAATGCCCTACATAACAAAGAATATTTGTTCCAAATTTCATTGCGATATCTCGTATCTCGTTCTCGTTCTCCCGTAATCGTGATTTGAACAGGCAGACGGACGGACAGGGCTAAATCCATTCAGGGGGTGACTCTGAGCAAGAATATATATACTTTTATATATCTATCTCGTCTCCTTCTCTGCGTTACAAACGGAAGAACAAAGTGAATATACCCTACTCCCTTCGGGTGTATCTGCCCTACATAACAAAGAATATTTGTGCCAATTTTCATTGCGATATCTCTTTTCGTTCTCCCGTAATCGTAATTTCAATAGACAGACATTCAGACAGACAGACGGATGAACAGGGCTAAATCGATATAGGTGACGCTGAGCAAGAATTAATACTTTTCTATATCTATCTTGTCTCCCTCTCTGCGTTACTAATGCTTATTACCACTTCTGTTTGAGAATTAATAAGATAATAACATGCGTGTTTAGAAAATAGAAGACGAGGCAGCGAGAACGAATTAAAAATGTTTTTCAAACGCTCTACCTTACTGTCAAGCATTACTGTTCTTTGAAACTAGCAATCCACATTTTTGATTTGGTATATTAATATGTAGTCTTTTTACCTTGCTTTTTCGCCATTCGCGAACACTCGACTCGCCATTTCTAACGGAATCATCCGCCCGTAGTTGCTTCTTCCGACGTCTCTGTTGACTATGATTATACAGCACCACAGAATCTCTGAGTAGATATTCTGTATGTTAATAATTCGGGGGACCAAGTTAAATGTACCTTTGGTAGAACCGCACACCCAACTTGGGTAATTCTGCGTGCTTCTTGTTGAAGAATGCCACCTCGGTGCGCCTCAGATACGCAGCCCATACCTGTAAGCTCATTAACTTCAACTCTTCCTTAGCACCCAATGCCAATAGATCTTCTACGAGGCCGCGTAGTATATAGTTGTAGCACTCCCAAGAGGTAAGCTCAGCTGCAAGGTATAATGTTTTATCCTCTTTTGTTTTTGGCCTAAGAAGTTATAGTTCATTCGCCCCGATTTCTGTGGTAGTTTTTCACTGATCGCCCCTAGTTTTTCTCTGCTACTTACGCTTTTCGGATGATAGCGCTTGAATCTTCTGCTTCTTTACATGCTTTGCCTCATTGATATCATCTTCATTTTCCACAACGAAGGCACGCATGTGGTTTTGCTTGGTGCCACATTCCTGGCAATAATAATAGCCTTCGCGCTGATAGAATGTCCTTTCACCACAAACTTTGCAACTAAGTTCTGGATCAATTTGTAGATTTGTGGCTTCCATTTCTAATTAAATATGAATCCTCCTCCTCAAGGTATCCTGAAAAATCAAAATTGTTCGTTTCCTAAAAATCTTCTACTAGATATGAGCGATATTTTCGTACCGGTGACCAAAGCCAACAAGACTGGAAACTCCTCTCATTTCGTGAGCCAGCTCAAAAACATGTCCGTCCGCGCACCCACGTACGGCGTATGTGAGATTTATGGTGAAATTATCTCCTGGTTACAAGCTAAAACTGGCTATTGCAATGGAAGTTAGCTGAAAAAGTAAACCATTCCGGTTTGTTACCACACCGTCACAAGATGATGGGGTGAGTTCATGACAGGGATACCAACGAGACGCAATTATTAAATATTACTTATATGGATTTTTAAATAAGCTTTAATAGAGAAACTTCATTGCATGTAAGATCCTTCGCGGTTTTGATGATTCCTTAACTGTTTGGAAATATACAACAAACAGTATGTAAACAATAAACAATATGGAAGCAGTAATGTAAACTGACTTGTTTTTGTAATATGTAAAAGAAAAAATCGTTTAAACAACTATAACAATGGTTTTTAAGTTACTTTCTAACTATTTTAATAACTTTATAAAAAAGCTTTTGCTACATTTCCACACCATCTTTGAGGTGGTGTGGAAATTTACACCACAATGTAAAGTGAAATATGTTGGCATCTCTTACTGCTAAAAGGACGTGTGGTAGGTAAAAACAGCTGATTATATTTGCGAATCGAGCAAATTTTATGGAGTTTGACTTGGTTTTCTTCGCAAATTATATTATATAATGCAGCAACATGACTAGGAAAAGATTTCTTGTGCATTTCTAAAAGCATAAGTTAGTTTAAAGCCTATCTCCTTGTTTTCTTTACGTATTTTAAAAATTATGTTTCTAGGCTAGTGCGGTGAAGAAGAACAAGAGTTGCAATTCTCTCTCAAAAAATGTAAATCCTCTCTCAAAATTTTGTAAACAATTTTGTTCCAAGTTGTCAAAATTTGCCTCAAGTTGTCAAAATTGCATGCATATTTTTTGTGTAACTACACACTTCAGCCTGATTTCACTAACACAGTGAAAGCGAAAAAAGAGTTTCCAGTCTTGTTGTCTTTGCCGGTGACTTTGTCACTGGTATTTTAAAGTCACTGGTAACTGGAGCAACAGAATAATATTTTAACTGGTTACAATGTCTTTGATCAGCCCCTTCGTTCCACGATATTTATGACTTAAACACAATGACGGACGCAAGACGCAGATTCATTTTTTAACTGTCAAAATTACACGAGCTCTTATGGAGATCGAGAAAAAAAGTTTGTTTCCATTTTGCTTCCCTGTTTTGCTGCCGCACTTTGCATTCCGCATCCGAGCTAATTCTAATTTTGAGGGATGCAAAAGCGTTCTCGGTCTTCTTCGTTGTTTGTGTTTGTTGACATTTCATTCTTTTTGTATTTTTCTGTTGCTTTATTATTATTATTATTATTTATTTATTATTATTAAAAATAAAAAAATAATATTTAATGTTTTATTAAATTACTGTAAACAGCTAAGCTAAGAGAATTTAAAGACAGAATAAACTTCGAGAATTTGGTATTGTATTGAATTTTATTTATTGAATCTCTACTGTCAAATTTTTGACCTTTCATACTTCTGCTTCCCGAAAACGCTTCTCTGCTATTTGGTTTAAATCCGAGCAATTTCTTGCGTCCCTAACTTGAATCTGCGTCTTGCGTCCCTGATTGTGTTTAAGGCTTTATTCGTAGCTGTCACTGGTTTGTTCTTGACGCCGTGAATTCGCTACGATGTACGATATTTTTTTACATATTCTAGTAATAACCCAGGGTTGCCGGTTTTCTCATTTAATGTTCATTGCAGTTAAATCCTGCAATGAAAACACCCACTTAGTTTATATACTCCTTGGATTATAATATAATGAGATATTTTATATATTACCGCACATATTAATTATTATTACACTATTATGCATTATTTGAAACATAAGATATGAAAATATTAAAATAATTTTAATGGAATAAAATGAATAAAATGAATAATTTAATTGCAAATATGAATAACTAATACTTAATATGACATTTGAAATATATCTATTATATAACAATATATATTGTCGACATTAATTTTTTATATGCATATAATTTCTGAGTACCTTATACTATTTGCTTTTAATTTTCGGTTAAAAAATACAATATTACTCGCTATCGGCAGGGTTATAATTATTATACAATAAGGATTTTTACACAATATTTCAGCTAGTTTAGATTTTTATATATCAGTATGTGTTTAATTTTAGGGAGAACATGTTGATAAAATATTACTAATATTTTGTTTATAACTGAAGGGATTTTAAGGATTTTTCGCGATTTCTGTTCAAAAGCTGTTATCTTAGCTAACGGGGAACCATGACTATAAAATAGTGATTTAAAAAGTTTTGAAGTTATAAATTCTCTTCTATTTTCAACGGACATAATATTAGATCTCTTCTGTTTTCAACTGACATACTATTAAATTAAAATAACATATTTTTGATGGGAGTTATTCGATAAGCTCCGAAAGCCATTCTAATCGCTGAATTTAATAATGCGTGTAATTTATTAATTAATGATTTTGGTGAGTGGCCATAAGGGTATAGACCATAGTCAATTTTAGAAATTAATATGGAGTTGATCATAGAGATAAGAGTGTGAGTACTACAGTTAAATTTATAACTTGTGAGAAAATTTATAATATTAAGCCTGTTTGATAAAGAGTGAAGAATATACTCAATGTGGGAGTATCCATAAATGTAAGCGTTCCATCTAAATCTATTATTAAATATTAGTACCAGTATTTCTAAACTGTCTACATTATGAATGAGGATGTTTGAAAGTATGATACATTTGCAATTATGTTTCCGATAAATATGAAGATTTTGTTTACATTTAGAATGTGGAAGTTGCGCTCCAGAGAATTCGCACGAAGATGTCGTTAAACACATTAAAAAAGTCGTAGCTTATATATCTGTTTTTCCCTAATTTTTTATTAAATAAAAAAATTAACAGTTACTTTTAACTCTGTTCCTTTTAACTTAACTTTAATATTAAATAATTCAAATTAAGTAAATTTAGAAGTATTAGTTTTGGATTTGTTCTTAAATAACATTGTAATAAATACATATATAAAGTTGTTTAATAATAATCTAAATAACATCGTAATAAAATACGTGTTTGTTAATTACATTATTAGCAATTAAATACTAATTTATTGTTTATTTATTTTTATTTTATAGATATGGAAATATTATCTAAACTAAGCATTCGCTTTAAACTCTCTATAACCTCTGGTATTGTTTGCTCGTATCACTGTGATTGATTTAAAGTCACTGGCTAAAATCACGGTGACCCGAATGTCACTGTCACTGTTGTCAGTAAAGTGATTTCTTATCCCAGACAAGGCAGTCTTCAAAAGGCAGCTTATGCTTAACAGGAATGACCTAAGAATCCTCATACGAAGGGGCATTGCGGTCTAAGATATCACCAAAACAAAATATGTCGAATAGATACAGACACTTGCAGATTCTGTATCAGCGCAATTGAAACCGCTGGCATGTGCTCAATGAGTGCTCTACAATTAGTAGAAAAAGGCTACACTTAGGTGAACAGACAGTACCTCGCCTCAAAATCAGAGCCTTAAACCGAATAGATTCAAAAACAGAGCATTAAACCGAATAGAGTGCTCAACTTCATTAGAAGCCTAAATTTAAACTAAGACTTGCACTATGAATCTAAATAGGTTGCGGTGCTCCATAGACCAACAACAATAATAATAAATATCGAATTTATTTATTATATTGAATAAAATATTGCTGCAGGAATGCTTAGTAATGAAAAACAATTTAATAATAAATGCGCTAGAGTGTATTAATTTCTCACAAAAAGAAAATTCGGTCGATTTCCATAATTGCGAAATAGCAAGTTCATTCAACTTAATATAAAATTAAATATTGTTAATATATTTTTTAATATTTTTTTAATATTCAAAACATTTAATATTTTTTTAAAATATCGCGATAATCACTTCAGCTCTATTGTTCTTTTTGAAATATATGAAAAAAACTTTCCTCTTTGCGCATATGTACAGTTTATACGTCGTGAAAATTGCTTACGTGACGAAACTAGTCTTCAAACTTGAATTTTGCTTTTAATTTTAAACTAGCATAACTTCTTAACTATAAAAGATATTTGCCTAAACTCTAAAGGGCCCACTACACCACAAACCATAGTTTCCACAACACGTTCCAGTAAAGAGTTCTTGGCAAAATGGGTTCCACCACATGCTCAAGTTTGAAAACCAAAACAAACGCGTATTTCCGAAATTTTTGTAAATATCTCTCTAACCGTTTTACAGACTTGGTTAAGATATCGAAATTTTCCCAAAAACCTCGCACTTATGTCACTTCACTAATTTAGCCCTAAGTGCTAAGAAATCAACGTTCATTATATTTTTGATTTTCTTTAAATATCTTGACAATTATTATGAGATTGCCATTAATGGTGGTATCAAATTACTCATAGGAGTGCCAAAAACTGAATTTTGTATTTTATGTAAATCTATCTAAAACATTTTTGACGACACTCGAGATTTGTTCATGAAAAAAACTATTCTCTGTTGTAACCTTTCAAAACTGGAAGGTATTGTATTTTCTTGAATTTCAAACGATTTTCAAATATATCATATGCATTATATGTAGATTCTATATCGGGGCAGTGTATTGTGTATTAACACTTTGGTAATATTTACGCATATCTATTTTGGTGCAGTTTGTTTATTTATTAATCTACTTTACACACTATTTACAAGAAGTAAAGGTGTTGCTTTCGGTCATGCCGAAGTCTATATACCCTATACCCGAATAGCTAGAAAAATTATAATTTCTCCAGTTGACAACTTTTGTATTAGTAGGCTGACCGCGCCAATTTTTGGCAAACAATTTGCTAATGTCTCTAGGTACCCCGGAATAAAATAATGTATTAATATCTTGCACCGTTTATGAGATATTAACAACTTTTTTACGAGTGGGTGTGGCACGGCCATTTTTAGCAAGCAAATTGGTAATGCCTCCAGATACCTCGCGATAAAATTACGTCTTCATATCTTACACCGTTCATGAGATATTACCAACCTTTTTTGAGTGGTGGGACCACGCCCATTTTTGCAACAGTTTTAGTTATAGCGTTATACTCCCCTTGGGTGTATGGTATAAAAATTAAATTCACATTACTGATAAACGTAAATCGCTTCGTGAAGTATCGAATCCTTGGAATGCTCACATCCAAAGGCTCTAAGCAGACTGTAAACTCCTCTCATTTCGTGAAAGTGCTCAAAAAAATGTCTGTCCACCCAACATGTATAGCAAAGATTTTGCTTCAACACAATCATAGCGATAGATGCAACTGCGGTGATGACAGCGGTCAAACTCTAACAATAAACCAAATGATAGTCACTAGCCGCCAAAAATTGAATTGTCAAAAAAATTACACCAAAAAACAATTGTTAAAAGGTGTAGTAATAAAGTGTACGAGACAGTAAAAAATTAAGAAAAAATGGATGAAGAATACGCGTTAGAAATAATGTACAAATATTCTGCCGCGATTAAAATTAGAATCAAACCGACTGTAAGCGGCCAAACATAGCGGCGAAGGGGAAATTTAATTTTTTCTTTCGTTTCCCATAAGACGGCAAAGGACAATTTTATTCTTTTCTCGTTCCCATAAGTTTATTTGTAACCAAACACCAGCAAACTGAGCAAGTGTTAGAGGCTGTTTACAAATGTGGCACTTATCCCCCAAGGGATCCCCAAAGGGACAAAATTTGTTGTTGTTTCCCAGCTAAAATTAAAAATGAATTTGTCGCAAGGGCAGAATACAAAAACAAATAGAGGACAGATTTAGTCCTTTGAAGGACAAGTGTAGAATGTGTAAAAAGCATATAACGTAATGTAAAATTCCTTCCTTACCTTTGATCAACATGGACTTTTTGCATGGCACCGATAGTGTCTGAGAAACCCCTAAAAACTGTTCTTTCTTTGCAAGTATATAGTATCCAATTTCACCATCATCCATGAATCTTGCTAATTTTTGCTTTTCAAAAGAAAATCAGCAAGATCAGCCATAGTATCACAGAACCCATATATTATCTATTTATTCTTCTAAAAACTGAAAATTGTCGATTTTAATAAACAAAGTATACGTAGAATTTAATAAAAGGACAAAGCACAACTTTGTTGTGTATTTCAGGGATTAGTTTTTTAATGGTTTCTTTATTATTTTAGTGTTTTAATAATGCGAAGAGCCTTCAACAAAGATATTAACAATGTTTGACAGCATATAGATGTAGTTGTTAATAACCACCCGTGAAAAGAGATATACGTACTGAGGAAAATACTTCTGCGCTATTTTTGTAAGTTGCTCTTTTTCTTCCGATCGATTTTTTCGAAAAATTTGTAATCAATCAAAGATGATTGATGCTTATGTTCGCTTGATGTTTGCGAAGATTTTTTTATTTAATCAAAGCAAGGTTTATTATGCTCTTTTTAAAAAAACTTCCTCAACATATTGATATTTTTGTCTTAACAGTACAATCTTTCCAACAAAACTTGAAATTATTATTTATTTTTTATGAGACATAAGATTGGAAATTTCGACCTGAACTAGAAAATCTATAACCAAGATTTAGTTAAGTAGAAAGTAATGCTTCACTATCCGTTTTGTTGTTGGAGAACTAAACTTAGACAACAAATTTTCAATTGTTGACTTAAAATAAATTCCTGGTTTGTTCCAAAATTCCATGTAAATTCTGACAAGAAATTTTTGCTTTTTTTTTGTTTTATGGCAGATAGAACCAAACTGAGGAGATGCAAAAAAAAAATGGAGATATCCATGCAAAGCATTCGTTGGTTTAGAAGGGAAGAGGTTAGTGGGAAGGGTAAAAGTGGGAATAGTGTCGATTTACACCTCCTTTAAAAGCTTCGACGTTATAAGTGGGTGGGAAAACATGCGCAGGGAGACTATTCCACAACTTAACTGCGCGACCGAAAAACAAATTTTCGCCGTAATGAGTAGTGCGTTGGAACGGGAGCGGTGCACCGCTCTGGAAAGCCGAGTAAATCTGTTCAATACCAGAACAGAAGGAATCAGGCTGGCTACTTCAGAGGAACAATTACCATTAAAGTATCGGTAAAATAAGGATATACACCCCACATCCCGACGACATCCCAAGGTTTCAATAGAGCTGGATACCCTACTGTCCCTACAAGTTTTATCGCACGACCTTGTATACGGTCCAGAAGCTAAAGACATGTTTTCGAAGCTCCCGACCAAATATGCGAGTTGTACTCCATTTTCGGACGGATATAAGTGGTGTAGATTCGGACGGACATAAGTGGTATAGCACTTAGCTGCTTCTTTCGACACCTCAAAAATTAGATCGTTCCAACCAAGATCGCATTGTATTGACATGCCCAGAACATCAAGAGCCTCCGACTCATTAATATTAACACCACCCATATTTAAAGGTTGGAAGTTGTCGCCCGCCAGGCGCTTGTGGGTCAACAAACAGCATTGAGTCTTCCGCGCATTAAAATCGACCCGATTCGCTAGACCCCACTCCTGGTACAGTACAGAGTACAGCAGAGTCGTCTATCACAATCCGAATAGAACGGCCGCTGAGGAAACTCGATATCCATCGACTGCGTGTATTACCGACACCATAAGCAGCCAGTTTAGACACGAGTGCTTTATGACACACCCGGTCAAATGCCTTGGAGATATCCAAAGCAACAACCTTGCTCTCACCGAACTGATGAATACAACTGTTCCACCGCTCAGTGAGGAACGCTATCAAATCGCCTGTGGAGCCGTGAGCACGGAAACTGTACTGGCGATCACTGACCAATTGGTTGCTCTCCAGATACCTCATCAGGTTAAAATTTATAACGCTCTCCATAACTTTGAGAGATTGCTATGGCTCTATGAGAGCATTGAGCAGATTGCTATGGGCCGGTAATTGGCAGGATTCGTAGCCTCACTTTTTTTGGGAACTGGCTGCACATTGGCAATCTTCCAGGAAGTAGGAAAAACTCCTGAAGTAAACGATAGATTAAGGAGATTGCGCAATGGGCGAGCCAGTGTTGAGGCGCACATACTGATTACAATCACAAATGAAACCTTCTTAACCACAATTTAAGCACGTACACCGATCACAAAAATGATAGTAAAATTTCCTCCGAGCATACTCGATAGCGTAACCACGATCTTATACTACGTTTACATTCGCGTCAGATTTCGTGAATGAGAAGCCGAATGAGAATAGTTTCCATACGATTTGACAAATGAGAATCCATCTCATTCGTTTTGAATGAGAATCGAATGAGAACAAAATAAAGATTTTGAAGTACCCTATAGCTGGGATCAAAAAATTCCCAAAACAAAAACAGTGGAAATGGAACGCAAATAATTGCAATCAGCTTTTTTACAGGTTTAACAAGTGTGGGGACAACCCACATTAACATAAAGGAAACAGTATCTATAATGAATAGTGAATTCCAATTTAAATTTATACAAATGTATAAAATCGGCGTTACAAATTGTTGCACGACTTTCTGTTTGCACAGTTGAAATTAATAATGCTATTTTTGCTAATTCTTTCATTTTTTGCAATCAATAAATTATTTGACTATGATGACGAAATTATTTTCAATCGATTTTTCAGAACAGCTGATGGTTCTGTCAAAACGAATGAGAAAGGCGATGTAAACGGTTTGCGAATGACTGATTCAATATTCTCATTCGAGGTCTATGTAAACGTAGTATTAGCTGGTATTTAAGCCCTGGGGTTGCTGTATACCAAAATGCAAATGGATACACAGATCACATAAACTGCACATTTATCATTTATCGCTGAAAACAGGAACAAGGGTTTGAAATTGTCGATTGAGAGAATCGCTGAGAATGATCATAATAAATGCTTTGACGATTTTATTGGACAGATACTAACATGGGTGTCTTTTGTTTTCCTTGTTGTTGTCAAGTTCTACTCCTAGTGTGACGACCCAAATTTGCTGTGCACAAAAATATCAAGCAGTCGAGCAGACCTAGGAACTGCTCCCAAGTAGAATGGGAACAGTTCTCATCAGAAAGCACACACACGTTTACGCTACTACTAAAGGCAATCGTTTAGATCAGTGATGTTCAAGAGCAGCCATTTGGGCACTCAATGTTTGAGTGGCATAATATGTATACATTGAGTGTATTTGCCGAAATACGTTAGTACCCATCAAACCATCAATGAAGTAGGCCTGTATGCTGCGCTCATTTGATTATGCTACCACCCAAAAAATTATATTATTTAATAAAAAATAAAATTATTGATTTAAAGTACCAAATCGAATTTTTATGTATTTGCAATGATTTCAATGAAGCACAATGCCTGGTTTGCTTTTCTTTACTTATCAAAACAAATAGATATTCTTTGAAAAGACACTATTATAGTATGCGTTCTGACTATATTTTGTATTCCGGGAAAGAACGGGAAAAAATCTTTTCTGATTTATTTCTTGCAATAATCCAAAAATGTAGTGTGCAAACAAACATAAATCCAAAAAAAAAAATCCATGATTTGTGTTTCAGCGCATTTATTTTTCTCAGTGCTGAGTGACAAAAATTTCCAACACACGATCAATTGTGATAGTATGTATTTGGACACCGCCAGCTGAACGCCCGATCGATTCCGGATGCATACCCCATTCAAAGAATTCAAGATATTTTGGAGCGGCTGCGAGATGCAAAGTATATAAATAGCCTGGATTTAAAGAGCGGGTACCGGCAGGTTCCCATGGCAGAAGACAGTAATCAATACACGGCGTTTACTGTACCTGGAAGAGGTAATTTTTAGAGGAAGAGGACACTTTTCCAGTGGCGGGTGATGCCCTTCGGGCTACTTTCGGCTCCAGCCACTTTTCAGCGAGCTTTGGACCAGGTTATCGGTCCCGATTTGGAACCTAAAGATTTCGCCTACCTGGACGACATAATTGTCACAGGATCATCTGCGGAAGAGCATATCGCGAATCTTAGAGAGGTTTTCCGGCGTTTGAGACAGGCTAATCTCAAACTCAACGTGAACAAGTGTGAGTTCTTCAAGAAAGAATTGAAATACCTGGGGCATGTGGTAAGTGAGCAAGGTATCCAGACAGACCCTGATTTCCCCATTTCCTCCTGGTATCAAAAGTTCGTGCCAGATTTCGCAAAGCTGACCGATTGACCGATTGATTGGCTGACCGTCCAGCCAATGACCACGCTATTACGGAAAGGAAAACATTGGAAGTGAGGCGAGGCGCAACAAGAAGCGTTTGAAACCCTCAAGCAAAAACTCACGGAGGCACCAATACTGGCGTGCAAAGATTTCAACGAGAGATTCCAACTGCAAACGGACGCGAGCGACTTCGGACTTGGAGCCGTGCTCACACAACAACTGGAAGGTCAGGTGCGTGTTATCGCGTATGCCAGCCGACATCTCAACAAGGCTGAAAGGAATTACACGGCAACAGAAAAAGAATGCCTGGCCATAGTGTGGGATATTCGCAAGATGCGCGCTTACCTTGAGGGATACCCGTTCACCGTAATCACAGATCATCTGGCGCTAAAGTGGATAAATTCTATTGAGAGTCCATCCGGGAGAATAGCGAGATGGGCCTTGGAGCTCCAACAGTTTTCTTTTGACATCCAGTACCGAAAGGGAAAGCTGAATGTAATCGCGGATGCTCTGTCCCGACAGCCGCAAGAAACCGTCGCCAGAGTAGCAGCAGAGGAGACACGCGAAGAGCCCTGCAAGTGGTTATAAACAAAGGTTAGAGAAGTGGAACAAAATCCGGAGAAGTTCCCAGACTACACCTTGGAGAATGGAAATTTATACCGTCATATTCCAAATCGACTCGGAGACGAGGACTGCACGCCGTGGAAACTATGCGTGCCTAGGACAATGCGAGGCAGAGTACTCAAAGAGAATCACGACCATCCGTGCGCTGGCCACGAGGAGTCCGCAAAACCATATGCCGGCTAACAAACAAATATTACAGGCCCGGAATGTTTCACGATGCGAGAAGATACGTGCGGCAATGTGAATCGTGCCAACGTTACAAGCCGAATCAGCAAAAGGCAGCAGGGAAAATGCTCACTCAATTGGCAGAAGAACCTTGGGCGATACTCTGTGCGGATTTTGTGGGCCCACTACCGCGTTCTACACACGGAAACGCAACGCATCTCGTATTCTTTGATAAATTTTCTAAATGGACCGAAATGATACCCCTACGAAAAGCCTCAACAGAACACTTGCAGCGAGCATTCCGAGAACGCATTCTAGCCCGGTTCGGAGTACCCAAGATTCTAGTAACGGATAATGGGACTCAGTTTACGAGTCGCAGTTTTCGTCGTTTCCTCCAGGACATGGGTGGAAAGCAACAGTATACTGCTCCATACACACCACAGGAGAATCCCACGGAGAGAATCAACAGAATGATAAAAACGATTATAGCACAACTTTCGGACAACAAGCATCGGAACTGGGACGAACTGCTCCCAGAAATTACGCTAGCCCTTAATAGCGTATCCGAGACCACAGGATACAGCCCGGCATATCTCACTCAAGGATGAGAACCAGACTTCCGGGAACCTACTACGACGAGCAAACACCAGGCAGCGGTCAGGAACCCATATAACCCGCGGAGAAGGGGAAAAATCTAAAAGAAGTCTTCAAATTGGTGGTGAGAAATTTGGAAAAGGCAACGCAGGATCAGGCGAACCACTATAACTGATCCTGCGACAGTGGAAACCAGAAATTGGGCAGTCAGTACTTGTTCACCCGCTGTCAAAAGCCATCGACAGCTGCGGCGAAATTGTCTCCGAAGTTCGACGGCCCGTACCAGGTAATCGGATTCGTGTCACCAGTGATCGTCCGTTTACAGAAAGAAGGTGAGACTCGACCTAAAACGGTGCATGTGAGCGAGCTCAAGGCATAGCACCAGGCGACAGCGCAAAGTGACCATACTCCCGAGGGAGTTTCTGGCAACGTACGTCTGACTCAGGTGTTGTGGTTACCTCCTGGAAATGATGATCCTCCCAAAGAAAAGACCGGAATGCCCTCTAGTGTTCTTTATTTTTCCTCTCAACTATGCAGCGGCAGACTACGCGATGTGGGCTCACGAACAGAACTCTACTTTTAAACATTAAATCATTTTTACTTAAGCTCGCCGACGTAGCCGTCGGCGAAACTAAAGTGGACCGGTATGTCGCAATTCCACTATTTTGCAATATTAAATTCTTAATATTAATATTTGCCAATATTAACGTCGGCAGAATTAAATTGGGAACGATTTAATTCTTCCGCGTTTGCTCTTTGCTTTTTATTTTAGCTAATTTTATTTATTCGGAAAGCTTCTTGGCTTCAGCTCGAGAAAAGCTATTTGGTGGCAATTAGCTTCCACACTTGCTACCATGCAGACGGTGCTGGTTACTATCTTGGCTTTCCAGAGCTTTGCCCGGAGTTTATAATTAGCTTCCACACTTGCTACCATGCAGAGTGCTGGTTGGTAGCTTGGCTTTCGAGCTTCCCAAAACAAAATGCTTGGCTTGCACTAAAGGCTGAACTTGACCTTGACTCACTAACTGAGTTATTAACAAGTGCCAATGTTCTTGCCTTGATAGTGTGAATGCGACATACAACACAGGGTACAGGAAGCCCGCCAACCACAGACGCTGACGGTCAAATCAAACCAGGGGCAGAAACAAACAAACGCGGAGGCAGAAACTGTATCCAGAACCCGATTGCAGGAAGGGAAAACCAGCTTCAGCAAGAATAGCCATAGCCAGCGAAGAATTCAAAAGCAAACAAAAGGCAGAATCCGCAAACGCGGCGACAGAATTACAACAGGCCACAGGTGGACACCCGTGGCGCAGACATAAAAAAGAAGCAGAAGGCCATATATCCGGCGGACGGAAAACAAACGACTCCAGCATATTCGCAAGATCGCGAGCACTATATATTCAACGATTTCACACCGGAAGATAGGAAGGCATTATTTCACAACGAATTGCCTCCCAGCTGTCAGTTCGCGAATCAACACAAAAGCCGAACTACAAAGGAAAAACAACCCCAACAAGGTGTTGGGCCTCGAGAGCCAACAATCTACAACAAAGAGTTCCACGAGGGAACTGCAGGACACGATATAACGAGGCACGTTTGATGGACACGATACGATAACAAATACAACAACGCCCACAGCGAGGACGACACACATAAAATATATTTGCAGGAAAATGTGCAGAAAAATGAAAACCCGAAGAAAGGATGCGGGACTTATACCTGGAAATGTGGGAGATTTTACCTGGAAATATGCCCCAAAAACGTCGGGTTCCCACTTCCAGGGTAGTCGGCTTCGAAACATCAGCCCCAGTCACCCATCGCCGTACCACAAGCATGCAGGTCCAGCAGCAACAGGGAACGACCTGCTGCAGAGTAGAACCAGCTGGCAAGAAAAACGAAATTATGACATGACGGTCCAGAAATTACCTCGTATCTGAAGAAGGGGGCCAGGTCGTCGTCGGGGTCGCCGTGGTACTCCAGCGAAGCAACAAAATGTTGGTGAATTCGAGCCAAGTTAAAAAACGCGCACAAACGGTTCTACAACTTTTACATGTTTATGTTTACAATGAATAGCTGTGTCATGTTAGCTGAAGTGGGAACACTTCGGCCTGTAGTAGATGGTGTAAACCCAGCGAAGCGCCAGTGTGTGAGCTTCTGTAAGGGTTCACACACACGGGAAGAAAATCAAGGAGAGATCACGCATACTACGCAGTACGTACTGCCCCATTTAGATGTTGGTAAGCAAAAAAAAAAAAACAACAAATACTACGAAGGCACTAAAATGTGAGAGAGTATATAACCAAATATATAGGTCAAGGCAGAATGTAATCTGAAGCTCCTTGGCACTGACAATCAGAGTGAATCAAGCAACAGGTAACAGTGAAGCTATACCTTTTCGAAAAAGAAAAAAAAAGATGAAGGAAGGATTTCAAAAGAAAGAAATAAAAAAAGAGAGATAAAAGACGATGGTGTTTGGTTTTTTCCCCACGCTGAAGTAGAGGGAGAGTGTGACGACCCAAATTTGCTGTGCGAATTTATCAAGCAGTCGAACAGACATAGGAACTGCGTCCAAGTAGAATGGGAACAGTTCTCATCAGAAAGCACACACACGTTCACGCTACTACTAAAAACAATCGTTTAGAAACGCCCACATACACGGATGGGCAGGAGAAAGTATGCGGAGAAAAGTAAAAGTGAAGTGGTGTGCATGTTACCTGCAAATCAGTGATGTCCAAGAGCAGCCTTTTGGGCACTCAATGTTTGAGTGGCATAATATGTATACATTGAATGTATTTGCCAAAACACGTCAGTACCCATCAAACCATCAATGAAGTAGGACTGTATGCTGCGCTCATTTGATTATGCTACACCCAAAAAATTATATTATTTAATAAAAAATAAAATGATTGATTTAAAGTATCAAATCGAATTTTTATGTATTTGTAATGATTTCAATGAAGCACAATATGTGGGTTGCTTTACTTCACTTATCAAAACAAATAGATATTCTTTGAAATGACACTATTATAGTATGCGTTCTGACCATATTTTGTATTTCGGGAAAGAACGGGAAAAAATCTTTTCTGATTTATTTGCTGCAATAATCCAAAAATATAGTGTGTAAACAAACATAAATCAAAAAAAAAATCCATGATTTGTGTTTCAGCGCATCTATTTTTCTCAGTGCTGAGTGACAAAAATTTCCAACACACGATCAATTGTGATAGTATGTGTTTGGACACCACTGCTGCAAATGCAACTGAGCGGCTATATGCAAGTTATTCCAGCGAGAAGAGCAAGCAATCAAATTGCGCTGAGTACTAACAACCTGATTTGTACACTGCACAACCCGAGTCAGAGAGTACAGTGAATACATAGATCAGCTCTCAGCTGATTTAAAGAGACCCACTTTTGCAGCTTATATATTGCAAAAAAAAACAATGTATGTAAGAAGACGGCAGTGAAGTTCACTGACCATAGAACTCCTTAATCATGGGAAAGTAGTTATTTGAAACAAATACTTTTTTTGCACGAAAACTGCTTAACGGAGTACGAAATACCGCACTCCGTTAAAATCGAAGATTCTAGAAAAAGGCTCCAGCGAGTATAAAACTGACTGCAAAACAGAACTCGGAGTTCAGTCTGCCTTTCGTTTCAGTAAGTTCAGTCGGTATCTCGTTTCAGTAAACTCAGTACGGTTCAGCAAGTAAAATGTCAGTCAGTGCAAGTCAGTTGAGAAGTTAAATTCAGTTGGTTCAGAATAAAGTGATAAAGTGCAAAATTATTAGCTGAAATCGAGCAGAGTGTCAGTCATCCCAGAGAAGTACGGCAAACACAGCGGAAATAAACCACGTCTTTCAATCCTGTGCACAGCTCATATCGACGTTTGTGGAGCATATTTAAGTTATAAAATTCGAAAGTAGAACAACAGAAAACAGTCGGAGTGGCTCGAACGCCCTCCTGTTGTATGAGTTAAAGCTATAGTACCAGAAATACACAGTTGTAGTGGCTTGAACGCCCTCCTGTCCCCTGGCAACCAAGGGTAACACTAGAAATAGAGAAGTTTTAGTACAGTGGCTGGTGTAAGCAAACTCACCAGATATACCAGAGAACGGCCGCGGTGGCTTGTAGACCTTTCCGTCATAAACGCAGTGAGATATCAGCAACCCAGCAGAACATCAGTAATCTTATAAACGCAGTGAGATATCGACAATCCAGTAGAATACCAGTGATCTCACAAACGCGGTGAGATATCAACAGCCTGACAGAATACCAGTGATCTCACAAACGCGGTGAGAAATTAACAACCCAGCAGGATTTCAGTGACCTCGAAACGCATATGGGTACCAACGATATTATATTATTGTATTTCTAGTACAACTACCAATTGTATAAGCAAACTAAACACAAATATTGGAATAAGCTAGTTGTAAGGTGAATAAAGATATTGAACCTAAATAATCTTGTCTTGTAATCGAACCCTGGAATCCCGACGAGCTAATCCAAGCCTTAGAAGAAGACAAGAAGGTTCGTTAACCTAGGCTTCAAAAAAAAAACAGTTTTCACATTTGTATTTATTTTTATTCTTTTTAACAACTTGTTAGAAAAACACTTCACTTGTACACAGTCTTGCGACGTTGTGTGCTTGTAGCGTACCTCACTACCAGTTAAGCCCTGTTCTTCCGTATATTAATCAGTTATCTGTTTCGACCGCTTTGGAGAAGGGTTTTGAGAGATGTTTTATATCGATTTGGCCGCAAAATAAAACGTCATGAATTTTAGGAATGTATTTTAATTCTCACTAAATTTGCAATTTAAAATACAAATTGTGACTACTTTTTACTCATGACGAGTATACTCGTCATAACACAAAATTGCGCACTTTTTCTATGACGAGTATGCTCGTCGTAAACAGTTATGCCTTAAACACAATCACGGTCGCAAGACGCAGATTCAAGACGCAGACGCAAGAAATAGCTCGGATTTAAACCAAATGGCAGAGAAGCATTTTCGGGAAGCAGAAGTATGAAATGTCAAAAATTTGACAGTAGAGATTCAATAAATACAATTCAATACAATACCAAATTCTCGAAGTTTATTCTGTTTAAATTCTCTTAGTTTAGTCGTTTACAGTAATTTTTTCAATTTAATTTAAAACAATGGAGCGCAAGAGGGCAATTAAGGCTACCTAAGCACTTCTGCAATTAAGTGAATTGTGTTCCATGGCTTGCAGAGTATATTTGTATGCCATGAAAAAGATTCGTCGGAGGTGGTGGGTTCGCCCACTTAACCTATCGAGAGATGTCGCAGGCTTTTACGAAATTGGTACGAAACAGCTTATGTTAAGCGACGAAGAACATTTCTTCAAGGCAACTAGGCTGGATCGTGCCAATTTCGAATGCTTGCTAGTGCTTCTCAAAGAGAAGCTAGTTCGGAACTCGCAACGCAAAGCAATTTCACCCGAAATCAGGCTGTCGATAACTCTGCTGTATGCCGTCATAATCAACAACGGTCAATTTTTAATGTGTTCAAAATTTTCAGATACCTGGCGCAAGGGTGCAATGTTCAAGTCCTTGCCTGGACGCATAAACTGGGCATTTCAACGGTCCGTAGAATCATATACGAAACATGTGAAGCACTATGGAGTGAGTTGCACAGTGTTTATGTAGCGCCTCCAAATTTAAGCGATTGGGCGAAAAATGCAGAAGTGTTTTACATAAACACTGGATTGCCCAACTGCTTAGGAGCGATCGATGGAAAGCACGTCAGCATTAGATGTCCCAGAAGAAGCAGCTCGCTCTATTTTAACTATAAGCGGTTCTACAGCTTAGTTCTGATGGCAGCCTGTGATGCCAATTACTGCTTCACATTTGTTGACGTTGGGGCTTTGGGAAGCCAGAGCGATGGAGGCGTTTTCCTGCGCAGTGCATTTGGGAAAAAAATTTTAAATGCCACGCTACCAGTTCCACCGAATCGTCCGCTGCCAGGCACCTCGGAACCATTTCCGTTTTTCTTTGTGGCGGACAGCGCATTTCCGTTAAAAGAAAATATAATGCGGCCATACCCTGGAATTCGTTTGTCGGCGGACAAGCAACATTTTAACAAAATTATATCCCGTGCGCGTGTTCGTATAGAAAATACGTTTGGCATTCTTTCAAGCCGTTAGCTAGTTCTTCGGTCGCCCATACATGCCAATCCGGACAATGCCAATCGACAAAATTGTTTTAGCCACAATAGTGCTTCATAATTTTCTGATGCTGAAAAAAGACACTAATTATTTTAATGGAGAGGATCCAGAATGGTTTGTGGACGAATATCGTCTGAGTCCAGTTCGTTTGGCAACGTCAAACCGATCAACATCGAATGCTTTCCATATGCGAGACACGCTCAAAGATTACTTATATCAAAACAGAGACATAATATAACATAATAAACAACAAATAATAAGTATTTACAAGTGTTTTAATTTATCAATTAATTCATTTCAAACACATACATTAATTCATATTAATTATTTCATTAATTATAATTAATTTAAATCATAATTCAAAATTTAAATAGGATATTAAATAAATAGTTAATAATAATGAATAGTTAAATGATATTAATTGAATACTAAAAATTAAATATATTGAAATGTTGCAATTTTTTTTTAATTGCCAGTGATGTTGCGTTCGTTCCATTCATGCACCGCACGGAAAACTACAGTTTGGGCCTCATGGATAACGCGACGCTCCATACTCTCCGGCATATTCGCCGCAGTAATCGTTTTGGCCATCCCAGCGAACGCAATGTCAACGCGCGACTCGTCGACCTGCCCGAAACTCTGCGCAATTTGGAGCGCAGAGCTCGATATCTGCGCCATGGTAGCCCCAAAGTCATCGTCGTGCTCCTCTTCCTGGCTTCCTATGGTACTGCAAAGAAATTAACCAAAACATTAACTAATTTTAGTGAAATAAGATTAATAAGATTAATCCACTTACCGCCTGCTTGTCTGCGTTTCACCAAGAAAGCCCATGGCGGATAAATGCCGCCACTTCCTTCTTCGACCTGGCGGCGCAGCGCTGCCCGACTGCAAATCTGCCTGCTGGATACGTCGATATGTGCCACGAAGTACTTTCCATTTTTTGCGGCAAGTGTCACCTGAAATGGAATTAAATATTTTAAAATACAACATATTTATATGCTGATAACTTACCATTACAGTTCAGTTTTTTGGCTATTTCCTCCCACACTGCGTCTTTTTTTCCAATGATCTTATAATGTGGCGACGCCAGGTCGAAGAGGCAGCTGTGGCTTCTGACTTCTTCTATTAGTCGCTCCTCGAAGTCCATTCTTTCAATATATATTGTAATATATTTAAAATACATTTAAATAATATAATATATAATATATATATATAATCATAAATAAATAATAATAATAATTTAAAAAAAGCAACAGAAAAATACTCACATGACTTTACAGCAGCTGATTTAAAAAGAATGAATTGTCAAAAAACAAACAACGAATAACAACAAAAACGCTTTTGCATCCGTCAAAATTAGAATTAGCTCGGATGCGGGATGCAAAGTGCGGCTGCAAAACAGGGAAGCAAAATGGAAACAAACTTTTTTCTCGATCTCCATAAGAGCCCGTGTAATTTTGACAGTTCAAAAGTGCATCAATCACGGACGCAAGACGCAGAATCATTTTTTAACTGTCAAAATTACACGAGCTCTTATGGAGATCGAGAAAAAAGTTTGCTTTCCATTTTGCTTCCCTATTTTTCAGCCGCACTTTGCATCCCGCAACCGAGCTAATTCTAATTTTGAGGGATGCAAAAGCGTTCTCGTTCTTCTTCGTTGTTTGTGTTTGTTGAAATTTTATTCTTTTTGTATTTTTCTGTTGCTTTTTTATTATTATTATTATTTATTTATTATTATTAAAAATAAAAAAATAAAATAATGTTTAATATTTTATTAAATTACTGTAAACAGCTAAACTAAGAGAATTTAAAGACAGAATAAACTTCGAGAATTTGGTATTGTATTGAATTGTATTTATTGAATCTCTACTGTCAAATTTTTGACCTTTCATACTTCTGCTTCCCGAAAACGCTACTCTGCTATTTGGTTTAAATCCGAGCAATTTCTTGCGTCCCTAACTTGAATCTGCGTCTTGCGTCCCTGATTGTGTTTAAGGCTTTAATTGGTTAATACAACTGATTTCAAACTCATTTCAATATGGCAACATGTAGAGATCGAAAAGAGAGAATTCGACGAGAGAATAGATATGAGAAATTTTCTATTCTGGCTTTTGACGCTTTCGATTTTTGTGCAGATTATCTGCATGTGAGGTAATAATTTTCGGTATTGTTTCTGCACACATCGACAACGCCAAACCCTGGTTATGATTTCAGCAGAGAAAAAGAGATACGAAACTTTCAAATGACCGTCTAGTCTTTGTATGTTTTGTAAGTTGAACTCACACACAGTTTATGCGAATTAACCAAAATGAATTTCCCACCTGAATTCGAGCTTCCACTTGAAAGGAATGGAATTACTTTTGCTTCCAAATAGAGGATTTCGGCACTTCTAAGCAGAGATAACGAGACGCGAAAATCTGCTCTCACAGCTGATAAAAATCGCTCTGACGTCTATTTTCTATGCGCTGTTGAATTCACGTACACTGTACGTGAGATATTCCTCATGTTGTTTTTTCCTCTCGATCTCTGAATATAATTCAGGGAATGATCATGGTGAAAAAGTAAGGGTAAGCTCCCGCGACGTTAATTTTACCAACAAGAATCAAATTTGTTGTTTTCATATGTAAAAGAGAAATGAATAATTTGCCAAAATGCCAATATACCGCAATCACTTGGTCAAATTTTGATGCAGCCCTAGACCTGTCACACGATCAAGACTGAACCATGGTTGCATCATAAATATTGCTTTTTTTAAATATTGTAGTTTTGTAGTAAAATATACGTGCAAAGAAACTTTTCTGTGTACATCGTTTCATGCGTAAAATTGTTTTCCTGATAATTTGGCTTTCAACCTTTTTGTTTCCTATACATAGTGTACGGATGTATACACTTAGTACATTTCCGAAACAAAAGGTGAAAAGTGAAAAAGTGAAGTGAAGAAATCATTAAAGGAATTTCATTACTATAAATAAAAAAGATAAATGAAAAATATTTACGCAAACGTAACGATTTCTTTATATTTTCATATCCAAGAAGTTATGGCTCTTATTTGGTCAAAAGTCCAAAGAAAAAAAAGTAAGTTGTGGAAAAGTACCAAATTAGTAGTAGAAGATTTTGGTTTGACCAAGCTTAGTCAAACGAAAACGTGTAACAGCGCATCAGTCATTTTCACGAGAGGACGAAAAAAGATAGTAAAAGGTTTGACTTTAGTTGGTCAAATGAACTTCGTGTGAGCTTACCCTAACATTCAGTGAAAATTTTAGCTGAATATGTAAACAACAGTGGTGAAAACTTTACTGGCCTAGAACAAGAGGAGCAGATGGAAATGTATGCCTCGGTGTAAATAAAAAAATATAAATCTACTTTCGAATTTCAGCGGTATAAACTCCAACGACATTTCTTTAAGAAGTTAATTTATAAATTCCTAGCTTTGGAAATTTAATAAATAATTTCTTATAATTTTGTATTGTTTTTTTCAACGAGTTTCCGTTATCTCTCGTCAAATTTGGTTTGTAGACACACCAATTTCGGCTTTGTACCATCTTCATTGTCTATATCCGTTGTTAGTTTTTTATTTCTTATAATTATCATTACAATAATGTTTGATGCTTTGAATTAATGACCCTCCTAAATCCGAAATTGACTGCTACTATGCAAAAAAGCAAAGTACAGGATTCTGAGTATCGAGTACAGAATTCCGACTAATTTTTCTTGATTTCACTAACATTGCGGCCCTCGGTGGCTCGGTGGCGTAGTGCGTGGCATACTCGTCAGCGTTCTCCAGGGCAGAGATAACGAGATGCGAAACTCTCAACTACTACATGCACATTTCTTCAGATTTTTTTGATGATGTTAGTGAAATCAGGCAAAATTAGTCGGAATTCTGTACTCGATTCTCGGAATTCTGTACTTTTCTTTTGCGCATGGTAGCAGTCAATTTCGTATTTAGGAGGGTTTTTAATTCTAAATGTCAAACATATACATCCTACATTATTGTGATAATTAAAAAAATTAAAAACTAAGAACGGAAATAGACACTGAAGATGGCACAACGCCGAAATTGGTTTTTCTACAAACCAAATTTGTAGACAAACAAATTTCGGACAAATTTGTAGACGAGCAATTACAAGAAATTATTTATTAACTTTCCAAAAAAAGGAATTTATAAGTTAACTACTTAAAGAATTGTCGTTCAAGTTTACACCGCCGAAATGCCAAGGTAGATTTATATATTTTTTCTAAAATCATTTGAAAATGGTGTTTTTAGGTACACTGGGGGGGAATAAATTCTCTTCTGCACCACTTGTTTTAGACCAGAAAAGTTTTCACCACCTTTGTTTGCATGTGGTGAAATTTAAAAATTCATGTTGTGATCGCGATTTTTGTTACTCAGATTCGTTATGGAACAATTTATTAATAAAATTATATTTGCAGATAGAAAAATTAGGAGAAATTATGTAAGGAAATGCGTTGGAATTTTCAAATAAATCTGCTGATACGTTAAATAATATTTGCATTTATTTGCTATGGGATTGGTTTCACCTCAGGACATGATACTGAGGTGAAATATTGACTGAAGTTTAGGGCAACCTCACATGGCGGTCATTTGTCCAACGAAAATCAAACATCTTACACTTTTTTTCGCCCATCGTGAAAATGACTGAAACATTGTTGCGCTAAATTGTGTTCATTTTGCCTCTCGCAAATTGTTAATTTTTTTTATACATGTCAAAGTAACAAATTTGATTATTGATGGTCAAATGACCATCATATGAGGTTGCCCTTACTTTTTCACCATGTTTTTCACTTACAGTGTACGTGAATTCAACAGTGCATAAAAAATAGACGTCAGAGCGATTTTTATCAGCTGTGAAAGCAGAGTTTCGCATCTCGTTATCTCTGCTCCGGGGTTCGAGTATCGCCTGCGCATGGTTGTCAACTTCTAAAAATTTGTGTTGTTTAACTGTTGTTTTGCGCACTTAAGACCTCGCCTAGCGCAATTATTGTATAAGAACTAATTAAACTTTGACTCCGGCAGTGTTTGCAATATAAACAAGGGAAAAAGTGTTTCTAAAGCCTTGTATAGCAACACTTGCCGGAGTCGATTGGTATAAAAAATAATTCAGTTTCCTTTCCCTCGCTCTGTCAACCAACCAAACAGTAGCTCGTGCTAAATGCTAAGAAAAGAGCAGCTTCTCTTAAGTGAGCTACTTTAAAAATCTGTTATAATAAAAAAATTATCAAAGAAATCTGAAGAAATGTGCATGGAGTAGTGGAAAATTTCGCATCTCGTTATCTCTGCTTCTAGGCATCGATTAGTCCAAATACAACAAACATGCAAGAAACTCAACATATCTATATACATATTTCCAGCATTGCTAAACTCTTATTATAATTACGTTATATTTAGTACTTTTTAAGCAGCACGTTACAAATCATGTTTATAAATAATAATAATACTATCAATTGTATTTAGCATATAAATACATATTATGATTCCTTTTATATCGAGTTTTATCGAGAGTACTAAAAACACCATAGAGTGAAAAAAGTTGCTAAAGTTTTAGTTCCTATGCAGTTTCTACATTTTCTTACATACAATGGTACTCGTAATACTCGTATATACATTTAATCGCGTAAAATACAAAAACGTTCTATATATTTAAAAAAATTTTTCTGGCTTTAAATTAATTATATAAAAAGCAGTTTTATTTTGTGTAAAATTTATAGTTATATTTTTTATCACTGTAGGAATTGTATGATTTTTTAATTAATGCGGGATTTTGTCCAGGAGAAATTAATTGATACAGAATTTTTGATCCTATACGTGGGACTTTTTAATGTTTGTTGTGCGAAATTTTTTATTTGAAAAAGTGAAAAGAAAATTTCTACCCCCACCAACTTATTATAAATTGATTGAAGCGTTTTTAACGAAGCATTAAGTAACAATAAAATTAAAGTAGCAATAAAATTGTGAATGGGTTTCATCTTCAGTTGTTCATAATTTATTGTTCGTTTAAGGAAATCAATAAGTACGTGTACTTATCCGTTCGACTTTGCAAATAAAGTTTCATTTTCACTTAAAAAGCTAACATGATGTCATTTCGTATAGAATTCTAGCTCTGCTAAAAATAATTTTTTAGCGATTCTAACTATACTTCTAAACCATCGTCGAAGCGAGGCAATACTGAAAAGATCAAGGAAATATTTATATACCTAGGAAATATTAGAACCTATATTGAGGTTTCTGTTTATTTATTAAATTAATTTTAATGTATTAAATATAAATATTTAACGTATTAAATATAATCTCTTAAAGAATATAGATTTTGTATCAACGATTTCCCATTTTTCCTGTTCAGTTGATATAAAGCAGATATTTTTATTTAATATTTTCAAATTATTTATAATATTCGAAATTTCCATTCTAATTTAAGTGATCGTTTGTAATGTAAAGTGGTATTAATATTCAATTGCAGTCACGAAAACGTATTTTTAGTTATAATATCCGACACGAGCAAACGCTTTCCATAATTTGAAAAATAATTAAGTTCATGAGAAATTGTTATATAAAAAATATTCTAAAAAATTTTTTATTAGTTATTTTTTAAATTTATCATTAAAAACACACAATGATATACAAACGGCAATTCCACAAATTTTAATTGTTTTGCCAATTTGAAATTAGGCCTTTTTGATTTTTTAAAGTAATCTATATTTTTCCAGAGAAATTTTACTCCCCGTCCGCTACATCCATGGATTATCCAGACATACTCGTATTAGTGAAACAAAAACTAGCAAAAACTTGGCTGTCTTGGCTGGCCAGGTCAAAGTCTGAATACCCTACACCCGCAAATTTCAAAACTATCTTAGAAAGCACTTAAAAGCTTAAGTGAAAGCCTTTATAAACGTTTAAGTGGGAGAGCCACACCCATTTCTGCGAATACTGCAAATATCTCAATAAAATTTCGTCTTAATATACCGTATACAAAATGTACTCGTAGAAGAAAAAGAATAACATGTGAGTATTCTCTTCGAAATGTAGGGTGTATAAATATATGGAACCCGCATATCTTTATAAAAAGTGTTTCAATTTAAAACTATTCAAATCTTTGTTTTACTATATGAATACATTAAGCATTAAATATTCTATAATCTTTTATCAGTTGACAACTTTGAAATGCGTGGACGGACGTCCATTTTTGGCAATGTCGTTAGATACTCCAGAATAAAGTTAAGTCTTAATATTCTACACCATTTATGAGATATTGACGACTTTTTTTCAGTTGCCAGAACGCGCCCATTTTTGTTTGTTATTGTCGCTATATATTCTAGCGTCTCCTTTCGCCTTAATATCTCATACCGTTGATGAGATATTCATATTTTTAAAAAAGCGCCTTTACATTTGATATGAAAAGTGGGCGAGGTTATTAACCGATTTCGTCCATATCTCTTTTCGTTTTCTCGTAATCGTGTTTTCAACGGATAGACAGACAGAAAATGGACGGACAAGGGCTACTCAGGAGGTGACGCTGAGCAAGAATATATATACTTTTCTCTATCTATCTCGTCTCCTCTGCGTCACAAACGGAAGAACAAAGTGAATATACCTACTCCGTTCGGGTGTAGGGTATAATAAAAAAGCTTTTTATTTCTTGTTCAGTGCGACAATTGTTTTTGTGGCTTAATCAGTTACTCTTTGATAAAGCTGTTGTTAACAATCTGCGGGGCGATGCTTAGTCAGAATTCAGCAAGAATTTCTTCGATAGATAATGAACCCGATACAACAAATGCATTGTTGGAATATTTAAAGAAGTGGTTGCAGGAAAATCCCCATATAAATGCTTGGAATGATACAGCAAATCTCTTGTTATTTCTGCGTTGTTGCAAGTTCGATTTGGATCGAACAAAAAAGAAGATCAGATCGTAAGAAAAAATCACGCGTTGTATGGTATGTCCGCGTGTGCAAAGTTTACCGAGATGTTTTTTTTACTCAAGATTTTTTAACCGGTATTAAGCACGAACTTCTCCGATTCCGCACAGATAATTGCTGTCCTCAGCATGCGATTCTTTAATAGAAGTTGAAATAATACAACCAGTGATACAGAAAACTTATTTGGAATTTTTTACACGATAAAGCCAAAACCTATAGCACCATTTGTTGGTTTTTGTGGTCGCAATGATATTAAGTAAATGTTTTTTGAATGTCCATTGAATCCTCCAAAAAATCTCCACACAAAACTTCTTGCTTATATTACACGTATCTACTATCAGTGTACAGAGGCAGTTGCCTCGCCTTTTATTTTTTTAAGAAAGCATTTATTATACGCTACACCCGAAGGGAGTAGGGTGTATTCACTTTATTCTTCCGTTTGTAACACAGAGATGGAGACGAGATAAATATATTCGAGTTCGATTTGGATCGAACAAAAAAGAAGATCAGATCGTAAGAAAAAATCAAGTGTTGTATGGTATGTCCGCATGTGCAAAGTTTACCGAGATGTTTTATCTTTTTTACTCAAGTTTTTTTAACCGGTATTAAGCACGAACTTCTCCGATTCCGCACAGATAATTGCTGTCCTCAGCATGCGATTCTTTAATGGAAGTTCAAATAATAAAACCAGTGATACAGAAAACTTATTTGGAATTTTTTACACGATAAAGCCAAAAACCTATATCACTATTGTTGGTTTTTGTGGTCGCAATGATATTAAGTAAATGTTTTATGAATGTCCATTGAATCCTCCAAAAAATCTCCACACAAAACTTCTTGCTTGGCAAGAGAACTTCTTGCTTATATTACACGTATCTACTATCAGTGTACAGAGGCAGTTGCCTCGCCTTTTATTTTTTTAAGAAAGCATTCATTATCCGCTACACCCGAAGGGAGTAGGGTATATTCACTTTGTTCTTCCGTTTGTAACACAGAGATGGAGACGAGATATATATATAGTATATATATTATTGCTCAGCGTAAACTCCTGAGTGCGAGGTATTGAGGTATAATTTTATTCCGGAACATACAGCACCATTGCTAAAATTTCTGCATAAAATGGGCGCGGTCCGCCCACTCCTACAAAAGTTGGCAATATCTCATAACCGGTATAAGATATTAAGACGTAATTTATCACAAGGTATCTGAAGGCATTAGCTTCTGTTTGCCAAAAATGAGCGTGGCCCGCCCACTCATACAAAAGTTCTCAATATCTCAAACGGTGCAAAATATTAATAAATTTAGAAGCCATTGTTCATCGTGATGTTTTATGATAAACCGCTAATTTTCATTGATAAAAAATAAATTCCATTTCTTAAGCATTTTCCGCGACTTAACCATCGAATTTTTGCATAGAAAATTAAATCGATGTACCGAGATTCTAATTTACGAAGGTACTGGTGAAACTAGCGATGTTTGAGGGAATTATGTTTTATTGTGTTAATTGATGTAATAGCAATAGACATCACGTGGACATATCCAATATCTGTAGCCATAAATTTTCAAGGTGTAAAAGCTATTTTATTAGTATTTATTATTTTCTTAATAAACTATCTCAAAGTAATGCAAAAAGGGAACTACTAGTTGATTAATTAATCTGTGTCTGGTTGCACGCGGAACAAACTCGGCTAAGAATCTCAGGCATCTTACGACGAAATATATTTTACTGGTTACTCAGTTTATATGATCACAAGAGGAAAGAGAGGAATTAAGAATGTAGCCAAGATTTTTTACTTTCAGCAAGACCCTCGAAGCCACATTATCTATACAAATAATAGTATATCCAGAGGGACTCGTTTGCACACCGGAAGAACTTAACTTAGATGGATTAAGTTTAAGTCTGTTGCGCAAAGCCTATTGGCTATTTAAATTTAGGTCATCATTTACTCTACAACAGAGTTCATCAATTAAACACTTAAGACGGGACAAGTATAACCTAAGATTGTCCGCATAAGCATGCAGTGTTACATATCGACCTTAAAACGTCATTAATAAAACTTGAAAATAGCAGAGGTTCAAGAATCCAAGACCCATGAGGAACACCATATCTTATGAGTTTATAAATTGAGGATGATTGTCCAACTCTTACACACTGACTCCGATTACTTAAATAACTATCAACTAATATAATAGAACTGTCAGAGAAAGTGTAATACAATTTGATGATCATGCTTGCAGAGCATAGCATGATCAGTAGAGTCAAAAGCTTTTGAAAAGTCAAATAAACATAATAAATTCAGATTATCTTTATCATATGATATCTTAATGTCATCAAGAATCTTATTAAAGCAGTGGAGCAGCTATGCTCACGACGAAACCCAGATTGAAGAGGTGACAGAAAACTATTAGCATTAACATGCTAAGTTATTTGTTCCGCCGAAACGATGAAGATAATAAGCTTATAAGCCGAAAGTCAGAAGGCCCAAAGGTAGCAGCCTTTTTTGTAATCGGAACATTTATTATAGTTTTTCACCCTTTTGGAAACACAGAAGTACAAAGTAGCAATGAAGTGAATGAAAATTCAGGAAGATTAAAGCAGTCAGAGAGAACCAAAGGATTTAATATGTCAAGTTCTTTCTTACAAACTTGATTTGCACTTTTTCCAATGTCGATTTTATTTCCGATGGTTTAACGGTTCAAAATGAAACATGAAACTCAAAGAGTGAGCTAATAAGGGTATTAAAAAAGTTTAACTTTTCATCAATATCCCCCAGTAACCAAAAGTCATTCCAGGACACCAAGGCTGCATCACAAAATAATTGATCAATATTAATGGACTTAAAGTCATAATATGAAAACTAGTCAGGAACTGCTACGCGCTCAAAAACACCATTGAACTTACAAAATATTAAGTCGTGATCTAAAATAAAGGATATTTGTATATCTTTAGACATATCTAACAAAGACAAAAATCAAGCAAGCTAGGTCTAGCGTTATTACAAAACCGTGAAGATTCACTATAGAACTTCCGAACTCAATGAAATTATCTACCAGGTTGTTGGACACACTGTCATCAGACAACAAATTAATATTATAATCACCACGGATAACAAAGTAATCGTAATTGATTAAGATATCAGGCAAAGAACCATAAAATTTACAATCAGACAAAGAATAAAAAACCGGCATTCTAGCACGGCTAGAGTTGTATACACACGAAAGAACTTTTTTACTATTGTCAAAAACAAATACTTTGAAAAAATCGACACATACAAGACATATTTATTAGCTTGCAATTTAGAGACTATGTGCAATAAATTGCTTCACCTCCACCCCCACCTTCTTGCCTATCGTTCCTAAGTAACTTATAATTTGGCAGACAGTAAGAAGTGTCATTGAGACCTTCCTAAAACCAAGTTTTCGACACACAGATGACGTCGACTAAACAATATTGGAAATTATATATAATATAGTCCATTTTCACTACGTTCAGACTTCTTGCGCTAAAATTAACAATATTTAAACCACTATATCTCTTACAGAATACGTCAATCATACCTTTATGATCCTCATTAGCACCACTGCCAGGACTAAGCCAAGCAGCCATGATAATTATTAATAAGGGCACACACAAGCAATCTTTAAAGAGCATTATAAAATTGAAAACAGAAGACAGAAAGTAAAGAAAGCATAATAAGGCAGAAGGGAACACTTAACGAAACAAAAGACAAAATAGCAACATTAAGAATAAACTACTGAAGTATGTAAATTAAATTAACATTATTCACTAGTGTATAAATTACAATTCACTAGTGTATAAATTACAAAATAATACAAAATATAGCTAAATGTAATTACAATTGATGAAAGTACATGTAAAGATTTACGTGTCTGGTGACTGGACGCTAGCATCTCTGACAATTTTATCAAGCTCTTCATAATTATCAATAGAAATTGCATTCGAAGTTTTGCTTAACTTAACATAAACAGTGCCACGCATAGTGGACACTCAAAAATTTTCTGTTGACCTTCTGTAATCTCCAATCTGAAAGAATTTTATTATTGCCAAAGAGTTAGCGTTTTATATACTTGTTTTAATTCTAAAGATGTCTTTAATTAAAGGGGGCTGAAAATCTATTGAATGACAAATAAGATTAAAGACACTCTTTAAACTTTCTCCTGAAGAGTGTGGCAGACCAAAAAGAACAGCATCTGCAGAGAAGTCAACAAGTGCTTGATTTAGGAACGCTTCTTACACTCTGGTAGATTTCGCAAATTGGGGTTTAAGTTTTTCTAAATCATTAATACGTAGTGAGAACACTAATTTCATGCTCAAGAGAAAGAATTTTATTATCAAACTCCTTGAATTTTGACTTGAGCTCATTAATTTGTTTTTCCAATTCACCGAAAAATAGTGAACACGAAAGTTACGAGAGTAAACATCTTTGTTTTTAAAATGTTTTTAAAACTATGAAAATACTTGTAAAGTTTAAAATGAAAAACGTGGGGCCATGCAATAGACAATTGATGCACCCCACGTTTTTCGTTTTAAACTTTATAAGTATTTTATTTTTATTTAAATTTTTATTGTTTTTATAATATATTATTGTCCGAAGCAACAAAAACCATACAGCTTGCAAAATAATAATTGACAGACCTCCAGTCCAAAACACAACACTCACTTCAGTTCAAATTTATTGAAATTTAAAAACCAATCAAGGTGAATTTAAAATTCGCTCTAGTGACTGTAAAAACTTTGTATATGTATGTATTGTAATATGTATAGTACATACAAAAGCAAAGACGTCGCCTATAATTGCGGTTTTAAATTGCAGGTTTATATCCCAGAAAAATTTTTAATTTTGTTCCTTATCCTCAACGTGCTTACGAATCAATATAACAGTTCCGTTGTCTTTATCAATCATTGATGGTGCTTCATCATTTACGATACTAATTATATTGATTAAGTGAAGGTAATGATCTTGCACATACTTTAACGTTATTTCCACACTTCCACTCCTTCAAACTTACAAGATCGAGGAATTCTCCTGTCACATTAAATTGTCTGTCGACTCCCCTAATCAAAATAGAAAGTTTAGCGGTATCCTTAATATCTGCTGTTACATCCAGTGCTAGCGAAAAGCAGACAAATTTCTTTGTAACCTCAATAAGCTTTGAAGAGATGTCAGTTGATATGTTATTTATTCCCCGTGTCACAGTTAGATGAGACAGACCGATATGAATAAAGTCAGGCTAATTTTAAGTAATTATAGCTTAGCTTTTCGATCAGTAGTATTAAGTGAGTAAATGCCTTTCTATGTGATGTGATTTAAATATAATCGACTCACGACAAATTAAGCATACGGCATTATCTTTTTCGAACAAAAAAAGTACAAATCTTCCCATTCTCTTTGAAATTGTCTTTTCTCATTTTCAATTCTTCTTTTTCCCTGGGAGACTTTATAACAACAATATGTTTAAAAAACTAGAAGAACCAGATATAGATGTCATTGCCTTTGTAAGCATACAAACTTATTTGTGTCTTACAAACTAAGCAACAACAAATCAATGAAAGTTTCGGACCGAAAACGAGAAGTCATCAAACGCTTTTCAGTGCATTTGGGAGCGAGTGCAAATTATTAAATTTTTGCGCGAATTAAATTTTGAATATATATTATTAAGTATACTCGTATATGCAAAACGTGCATGTTGATGTCGCTCCGGCAATATTATTTGGAGCCAATATTACCCTTTCACGTAGCCTATTATGGCCCGAGAACACCATCTCCTTTAATTCCTTAATTGCTGAAACTTTGAATATCAGTTTTGCCTTGTTGATTACTATCCATTTGACGTAGTGACCAATGTCTCCATGAAAATGCGCTATCACGTTTCAAGACAAGTTTAATATTTTGAAGTGCTTCCACAAATGACTTAATGCATATTTTTATACCCTATACCCGAAGGGAGTGGGGTATATTCACTTTGTTCTTCCGTTTGTAACGCAGAGAAGGAGACGAGATAGATATAGAAAAGTATATATTGTATATTCTTGATCAGCGTCACCTCCTGAATCGATTTCACCCTGCCCGTCCGTCTATCTGTCTGTCTGTCTGTTGAAATCACATTTACGGGAGAACGAACAGAGATGTCGCGATGAAATTGGCCCAAATATTCTTTGTTATGTAGGGCAGTTTGGGATTGCAAATAGGCGAAGTCGGTTAACAACCATGCCTAATTTACATACGGAATGTAAAGGCACCTCGTTTTAAAAAATTTTATAAGGTTCATATTGCGGCATAATTCTATTCCGGAACATATAGCACCATTACTAAAATTTTTGCAAAAAATGGGTGCGGTCCACTCATAAAAAAGTTGGCAATATCTTATCAATGGTATAAGATATAAGACATAATTTTATCACGAGGTATCTAAAGGCATTATCAATCTGTCTGCTAAAAATGGGCGTGCCCCTCCTACTCATACAAAAGTTGCGATTATTAATTTTTTAGCTATTCCGGTGTATGGTATTTAGACTTCGTCCTGGCCGAAGAGAACGCTTTTACTTGTTTTACTTCATTACCTCTTGTTGCTCTCGGAATAACTGATAGTGCTTGCCTATATATCCATCCAAAAGCAAAGTGGTTTCTCACCCTCAGAACTTTTGAATCCGCATAACTGGTAATAGTCGGTTTGTGAAAACCAAATTCCAATATCGGACACTGTTGTAAATTTATAATTTTTGCGTCTACCATAAGGTGTTCAACGCCACCCAGAGGCACATTTTGGAAACGTAAGATATTATTGGGGTCTCCGAAAAATGTCTTGAATATAATGGTGGAAACCGCATCATAATTGTTCGCTACATAGCTGACAAATGCACGCTAAAGCTTCATTTTCTTCCTACAAGATGTTGCACAACGACCTCCGGCGGCAAATTTTTAAAGCGGAACAAAGCCTGTGTCACTTATACGGTTTAAACACCGAAAATCGCATCAAAATTGGTCACTCTTCTGCTGAGATATGCACAGAGCCCTCTCTCTCGGAAAATTTTTTAAAACATCTTAGCGCCTATTTTACTCTGTATAGAATGTACGATTTAATGCCGAAAACCACTTTAAAATTGGTCACTCAGTTGATGCATTCTTAAGAGTAAGACGCTTGACGGCGGAATTAATTCATAAGACGAGCGAACTGTGGTTTGTATCGCATAGTGTTGGTTAGTGGAGTTATTTTAGGTAATCTATATATACTATATAAAAATGAAATGACAAATGAAATGTATGTAACGCCATCACTTGAGAACGACTGGACTGATTTGACTGATTGTTATTCTGTTGTGTTCGTAATTGTCAGGACAAGGTTTGTATGAAAGAAAATTTTAAGAAAATTGATCGGAAAAGTGGTCAATTTGTATTTTTAATTTGTATGAAACTAACACTTCAGAAAAAAAAAATTAAGAATAAAGCCATTTTACATCAGTTGTTTTGTCACATCAAATTTTAGAAAAATAAAAATTAAAATGAAAAAAAATATATGAGATTAAAAAATGAAAATTTTTGATATGATATACAAATACTTATGATGGTAATCTATCTTTCTGGTATACATAGTATATTGAAAAAAGTTGATAATAATTATTATCAGTGATCAGTGCGTGATAATTTTGTGTTTTTGTTTACTGTGGTCATATAACTTCGTGATAATTTAATATTTTGATTTTTGGTTTGCGGTTTAAAATGCCACCAATTAGACGTCGAAATATCGGTCGACATACGCGTAACTCGAATAAGTAACCATCGTGTGAATGAGACAAATGAAGAACGCAGACACCGTTTGGAAGAAAAACGTGTAAGAATTTCACAAGTGCGATCGATTATGACTCCGGAACAACGTATTGAATCAAGTCCGACTCGCTCAGTACAAGCTAACGCTCGAAATAATTTTGAACGTCGACAAAACAGACGGCCAATCTTCACAGTCATTAACGAACGTTTGGCATTCAGGTACGATGCAACAGTCAATTACGCAGCGGATATGGCCAACTTCGGTATAATTAGCACTGTTTGTCAATATTGCAATGCTTTGAGGTTCCGACAGGAACCACCAGGAATATGTTGTGCGAGCGGAAAGGAAAAATTACCACAATTGACACCGCCACCAGAGCCATTGGCGTCATTGCTTCCTGGCGAAGATACTCGATCGAAGCATTTGAACAAACTCAAGAAATTTTGCTTGATTTTATAGATTCAAGGACAAATTCACCATCGTGCAGGAGCATTGTTGCCCGCCGTGAATGCTGATCACAAATTTCTTCAAATTTATTTCCTTGGAAATTCTGATGATGAAATTAATCGGCGTTGTGCCATCAATACTGCGGTAAAGCGAGACATTATTGCGCAGCTACAACAACTCTTACACGAACATAATCAATTGGTCAAATTGTTCAAGACTGCACTAGAAATAATGCCTGCAGATGATCACAAGATAGTGATCAGAGCAGACAAAAGACCAGCAGGCGAACATGAAAGGTGCTTCAATGCTCCGACATTGAATGAAGTTGCCATTATAGTTGTTGGCGAGAATTTGGTGTCTCGCGATATTGTGCTTCGACGTCGCAATGGTGAGAACCTTCAGCGTATTTGCGAAACACATCGTTCGTATGATGCGTTACAATACCCGTTGCTATTTCGTCGCGGAGAGGATTGATTCCTTTTTTGGATCAAGATGATTAATCCATTAACCAGTGCGTAACAACGATATTAAATGTATTTCAATTCAATACCTAACCAAATTTTATTATTAATATTTGTAGGTCAAGCAACAAACAAAAAGGCTAGCTCAATGAACTTTTATGCATATCGTTTGATGATTCGTCGAAACGAAGACAATCACATATTGAAATGCCGACGGTTGATATATATGTAAAAATAGAAACGGAACGTCTTATGTATATACGTTTCAATCAATAAATTACTTACGGAAGAATACATTCATCTGCGTGATGCTATGGATGTAGATGGAAATGCAAGCAATGTCGGCCGACTAACCATTTTGCTAGCGACGTACGTTGGAAGCCCGAGGCACATGCACGAATTTGTACACGATGCAATGACATACGTGCGCAAATACGGTCGACCAGACACATTCACTTGCAACCCGAAATGGATTGAAATCATTCAGCTGATACTACCCAGCCAATCATCAAGCGATCGCCACGACATTACTGCACGAGTATTCAAGCAGAAACTCAAGGCTCTCATGTATTTTATTTTAAAGCATAGAGTCTTCGGAGACGTACGATGTTGGATGTACTCTGTGAAGTGGCAGAAAAGAGGACTCCCACATGCGCATATTCTCCGGTGGATGGTTGCGAAAATCCGACGGGATGAAATTGACGCCATCATTTGCGGCGAATTCCAGATCCAGAGTTGTATGCAGTAGTAACGACGAATATGATTCATGGACCCTGTGGCGATCACAACAGAGAATCACCTTGCATGATCGAAAACAAATGCTCAAAACGTTATCCACGTGTTTTCCTAACTGACACAATGCCAGGCAACGACGGTTACCCCCTTTATCGTCGTCGCTCTGTGATGTTTAACGGCAGAACCATAACGTTGAAAGTAAAAAATAAGGATGTTACAGTCGACAATAGGTGGATTGTCCCGTATTCGCCACTGCTTTCAAAAACATTCAAAACGCAATAATAATAGTTATAGTTTTTATATTTTTTTTATAAAAGAGTTAAGAAACATGCAGAATAGTCATTTTTAGGGAGTAAAAAACTCTCTAAAATACGTAAAAAAATAATTAAAAGAGCTCTCAAACTGAAGAAATGTTTATTATATCAGCTGCGGAATAGGTTCAGCAGCGCTAAGAAACTGTAAAAATTGTAAAAGCTATTAGCTGTATGAAAAAGCTCATTGAGCACTGCAGGAGCATATATAAAGCTAAAATATACTTGGGCAATTACTATGTAGACGAATACGAAGGAATGGCTTGTGAACTGCATATACTCGTATTCGTTACCTGCAAACAGGCGAATGAAAAATTTTTTCAGACCAAATAGCTCACTCACCAACTACGTAGCATACGGATGGAACTACGGACTTGCGAACCATGATAGGACCAAAAATTAGTAAATTTTTATAGTCTTATTTGACAATCTAAAACTAGTTAAGCATTAATTGCCAGCAAAGTCCACACACGCACTCGGAAGTGTTCACACATTTTAGGTAATTAATCCAATTTGTGCTGCACCCATTTATTATGTTTCCATGCAATTAATTGTGTATCGATTAGTATGAATTCTGTTTTGTAGCCGAATGTGGTGAGACCGGTTGTTTGTGTTCTTAAGTCAAGTTTTCATTTCATGCGGATTTGCCATTGCAAACACGAATGCCAAGGCCGGAGAAGCACATGAGTTGGGTTGACTTAAGCGGAAGAGTTAAGAACGAACTGTGTAACCTGAAAGCATTGTTCAACAGTACAAATGAGTCATTAGAGAGAAAGCCGTCAAACTGGAGGAGATTAAGAAAATGAACAGTTGTTATATGTCATTCCCTTCAGCAAAGGTCAGTTCAATTGACAATGACCCCAAAAATACTAGTGTGAAGCTTAAGCAAGGAATGAAGTGGCTGGAAAAGAGTGCACAAATAAACTTTTACACTGATGTAACAAATTTACGGACTTTCTTACGTTGTTGCAGGTTTGGTGTGGATCAAAAGAAGAACAAAATTGAGCGGTAGGACGTAGAAACACGGATATGCAATGTAAATCGTTTACTCTCTCTACTGGATTAGAAACAAGCATTTGGGGTATCTGATGCTACTAATTTCAAATTGGAATTCCTATACAGGGTTTTTGATATACAGGGTGCTTTTCATATTCGATACCTCTATGTATCGAATATGTTTATATACTTCTGTATGATCAACTGCATAGGGAATTTACATATATAATTAATCTTAAGAGAAATAAATAAGAGAATGTTAAGAGAAACTCTATCAATCACTGTCATAATGTGCTAGCTCTCAAATTTGAAATCCCTCACTTTAGCAAAAACAAATCTTTTTGTTGTCTAACATTAAGAAATAATAGAAATTGTACTCTCATAAACAATTTATTTCTCAAAAACTGATCATTCGTACACAAAAAAAAAATTATTATACTTTTTTGAAACATTTATACTCGTACGTTCTGTTCTTGTATACAAATCATTTAGTCAATTTTTCCCTCTTCTATTATAAGGAAAAGTAATTATTATGTTATATGTAATGTTATTGGTGTCAAAATTCGCGGAACTGTATGTAGATTAAAGACATGTGAATAACATTGGATTTTTAGGACAACTATACAATAATATTAAAATATCCTAAGTTTTATTTAGTCTCATATCTTTTATAAGCCTAATTCCGTTAATTGTTATGACAACATATATAAGTATTAACTCAAGCAGCTTTTGCAACACGAATTCATCCATACAGGGCCAAGTACTGAAGCTTTTTATGTTTGCGTTGAAACTGTAGAAAAAAATATATTGAAATTTCCCGAAAAATTATCTTAAAATCAGATATCCGCACATCTTCAAAAAATTTAATTAAGGATTATCGCTATGTTGTTTTAATCTATTATCGCGTATTATCGTAAACTATTATCGCCTAATTGATACTAAAATGCATATAATACTAAATTACCTTTTTTCTACGAACAGTGTTTTTCTTTTTCGTGTAATCAAACACCGAAATCTTCGAATACCGGAAAATTTAGTCGCTATCCCGGTATTGGATATCCTACTAGTATTATTATTTTTCTATTTGTTGCTATATACCAATATATTGTATAATAATATCTCTAATAATTTAAGACTTAAGAAAAATAAAAACCTCCGGTTTAAATAGAATTTGCTTCAAATACATATGACTTTTGCGGCTTAAGAGATTATAAAAACCATATAATCTTATATTATTTTATACAAATTATAAAAAAGTGTCTACATTTGTCACGTAAAACTCCGTTAAAACCACAAGGAGGTAATTGGTTGCTGATTTTGTTCGAAAAGAGTTAGTCGGTGTCCGCCAGCGAATGAAATAGCATTCAGTTTTAAACGCTTGAAAGTAACATAAATTTCCAGAAGGAAATTTAATTTTAAAATCAGTTTTGCTGTCGATTGTATGACATTGAATTAAATTAATGTACTCTATTCTTCACCATTAACCGATTTCGCCCATTTTCCATACCAAACTGAACAAAGATTGACTATGTCCGTCCTCCCGTAATCGTGATTTCAACAGACAGACAGACATATGGACAGGCCTAAATCGGCTCCAGAGGAGGCGTTTAGCAAAAATATATATACTTTTCTATATCTACCTTGTCTCCTTCTCTGCATTTCAAACGGAAACACTAAGTTAATATACTCTCTCCCTTCGGGTGTATGATATAAATGAGCTCATTTCCTATACGATTTAATTATTCTTATTTACCGATTTTGCTATCTGTCTTAAGCGTCTTAGTCTTTTTTTTTAATTGCTAATTTAAATTTCAATTTAGCGAAGTAATTGATAAAAGAAAGTAAGAGAAAAATTTTTTCGAATACGATCAAAAGATTTTATTTATATTTTATTAATACTGGATTCAACTCCGTCATTATTCAAATGCGTTTGTAAAATATACATGCTTTGCTGTCCTAAAACTGGTCTTGAATTCATCCATTCTTTCTGACATGTAAGGCAAAATTTATTACATTTAGGATTTCACTGCGGAGCAAGTAATTGTTGTAATTAAAAACAAGATAAATTAAAAAACAAGTAAAAGTATTGTCTTCGGCCTGGCCGAAATCTCGGTTGTAGGGTATACCCGAGTAACTGAAAATATTATATTTTCGCCACTTAACAACTTTTGTTTAAGTAGGCGGACCACGCCCATTTCGGGAAAATGTTTTTGTAATGTCTCTAGATACTGCTAGATAGAACTACGTATTAATATTTTGAACCGTTTATGGAATATTGACAACTTTTATATAAGTGGGCGGACCATGCCCATTTTTTGTATACAAATTCGTAATAACTGTAGATACCTCGTGATAATTACGTGTTAATATCTTATATCGTTTAAAAGATATTGACAACTTTTGTATGAGTGGGCGTGTAACGCCCATTTTTGGCAAGATTATTGGTAATGCTTTCGGATACATCCTGGCAAAATTGCATCTCAATATCTTATACCGTTCATGAGATATTGCCAACTTTGATATTAGTGGGTGTAGCACGCCCATTTTTTATAAAATTTTAGAAAAGGCGCTATATGTTCCGGAACAAAATTATACCTTAATATCTCACACGGTTTATGAGATATTCAGATTATAACATTTTTTGAAGCGAGGTGCCTTTACTTTCCGTATGTAAAATATGCGTGGCTGTCTACCGATCTCGCCCATTTTCAATCCCAAACAGTCCTACATAACAAAGAATATTTGTGCCAAATTTCATCGCGATATCTCTTTTCGTTCTCCCGTAATCGTGATTTCAACAGACAGACAGACGGACGGACAGGGCTAAATCGATTCAGGAGGTGACGCTGAGCAAGAATATATATACTTTTCTATATCTATCTCGTCTCCTTCTCTGCGTTACAAACGGAAGAACAAAGTGAATATACCCTACTCCCTTCGGGTGTAGTGTATAATTAATACTTAATTAAAGCTTTCCGTGATAACTTCTTTTTTTAGCTTTTACCAAATGCGTGCGGAACGAGTCGAGTGGTTTACTAATCGTAATCCATTTTTGAGAGAAGTGCAGGAACTATTAGCATTGGGCGTATTTCTTCCCGTGGAAGGTGTTGATGCAGACAGGCGAAAAGTTTTGATTATAAGAACAGCGGTGCACGACCCCAAGTTACATACGCAAAATAATGTCTTCAAAGTATACCTAACAAAAAAGTTTACCACATATAATTGAAACTAACAAAATTCGACCTGTTTTTAGGTAAGTAAAATGGTACTGGATCTGCTTTTGAAATTCGAACCGGAAAATTGTGCCAACGGAATTGTTGCCATCTTCGACATGAATGGTGTTCAACGGGGTCACGCGCTTCAGTTCAGTCCACGCCTGATAAAATGTTCTGTCGATAGCTGGCAAGCTTATCCGTGTCAACCGAAGATTCTGGAATTTATAAACGCGCCCACCCATGTCAATCTTATATTAAATACGTTCAGGTTGGATTTTGCTTTCACTTTTATATATTAAATACAATAAATAAGCTCTTTAACAAAGATTATTCATGACGAGCAAAATGCGCTCGCGCGTTTTTGTACGAAAACATAGAAGCACGGTGCAGATTGCGAATTTACCCACTGATATCGGCGGTACTGGACCCAGCTACAAGGACTTAGCGGTTAAATGGAAGCAATTGGTAGAGCAGAATGCAGAGTTTTATGCAGAAAATGAGAAATATAAAACTATAATATTATAAATTAAACTATAATTTTTTAACATTTTTTCAAAATGTTGCTGAAAACGCTTTTGCAGCGCTCTGACCAAAGAATAAGAAATAACTATTTAATTATTCAATTTCTTTAGTTCTCACGGAGCAAGCGGGAACAAGCCAAACAGAACTCTCGTAACTTCCCGCGTACTCCTTGCCAACGATCGCGCAATTCTGAGTATCCACCTTTAACACCAAATTATAGTCTCTTTCTCTTTAATACCGAATTATAACTATACGATCTTTAGATTTAAAGATTAAAATTCGGAGTTTTGAACTTAAGAGCTGTGGATGATGATGGATAAAATATTTTATTTTCTCTTTTATTTATTTTATTTCTTATACCCTACACCCGAAGGGAGGGTATAAGAAATCTTCCCTAATCTGAGGGAAGGAGTAGGGTATATTCTTTGTCTTTGGGGAGTAGGGTATATTCACTTTGTTCTTCCGCTTGTAACGCAGAGAAGCAGACGAGATAGATATAAAAAAGTATATATATTCTTGCTCAGCGTTACCACTGGAATCGATTTAGCCCTGTCCGTCCGTCTGCCTATCTGTCTGTTGAAATCAAGATTACGGGAGAACGAAAAGGGACCACGCCATTTTGGCAAACATTTTGACTCTAGGTACCTCGGGATAAAAATCACGTATGAATATTTTGCACCGTTCTTGAGTGACCATTTATGAGTGGGCGTGCAGCGCCCACTTTTGGCAAACAGATAGGCAATAACTCCAGATACGCCGTAATAATATTACGTCTTAATATCTTATACCGTTTATGTGATATTGATAAATTTTTATGAGTGCGAGTTGCACGCCCATTTTGTGCAAAAATTTTTATAATGGCACTATGTGTCCCGGTATAGAAGTATATGTCAGTACATCGCACTGTTTATGAGATATCCACCTTATAACATTTCTTAAAACAAGGTGCGTGGTTTCTAACCGATCTCGCCCATTTTCAACCCGAAACTGCCCTACATAGCAAAGAATATTTGTGCCAAATTTCAATGCAGTACCTCTTTTCGTTCTCCCGTAATCGTGATTTCGACAGGACTAAATCGATTCAGGAGGTGACGCTCAGCAAGAATATATATACTCTCCTTATTCTACGATACCTCGGCTCTTTCTCTGCGTTACAAACGGAAGAACAAAGTGAATATACCCTATATAATATATAAATATAAAAATAAAATAAAGCCATTGTAACATGCATAAAACTAACACCTTACAAAAATATCAAAATATAGAAAAATTAACTACAAAACAAGTAGAAGTGTGGTCTTCGGTCTGGCCGAAATCTAAATACCCTACACCCGAGTAACTGAAAAAATTATACTTTCGCCACTTAACTTTTCTATAAGTAGGCGGACCACGCCCATTTCGGGCAAATGTTTTTGTAATGTCTCTAGGTAGTGCTAGATAGAATTACGAACGTACATATTAATATTTTGAACCGTTTATGTGATATTGACTTTTGTATAAGTGGGCGGACCACGCTCACTTTATACAAATTGGTGATACGTGTAGATACCTCGTGTTCAAATTTTGTGTTAATATCTTATACCGTTTACAAGATATTGTCAACTTTTGTATGAGTGGGCGTGGCACGCCCATTTTTGGCAAGCTTATTGGTAATGCTTCCCTATAAATCTTGATAAAATTACATCTCAATACTTTATACCGTTCATGAGATATTGTCAACTTTGTTATTAGTGCGCGTGGCACGCCCATTTTTTTCAACCGTGTTAGTATTGACGCTATATACCTTATAAAAATAAAATTATACCTTAATATCTCACACGGTTTATGAGATATACAGATTATAACATTTTTTGAAATGAGGTGCCTTTACATTCCGTATGTAAAGTAGGCGCGGCTGTTTACCGGTCTCGCCCATTTTCAATCCCAAACAGCCCTACATAACAAAGAATATTTCTGCCAAATTTCATCGCGATATCTCTTTTCGTTCTCCCGTAATCGTGATTTTATCAGACAGACTGACGGACGGACAGGGCTAAATCGATTCAGGAGGTGACGCTGAGAAAGAATATATATACTTTTCTATATCTATCTCGTATCCTTCTCTGCGTTACAAACGGAAGAATATACCCTACAACAATGGGCAGGCAAACGCTGGCGGCTGTAGCGTGTTGAGTTACTGGTTGGGTTCTACAACTCACCACAATACCAAATTGATTAAGGAGATTAACTGTGTGAGAATAATTATGTTCGTCCATTTTTTATAGCCCTTATACTCCTCTCTCAATGTATTTCCACCACGACAATGCTCTCTCTTAAGTAGCCTTAACCCTCGTATATATATATATTTTCGAAGCACTTTTTCCACTCCGATTGAGGTACCTCCAAAACATGTGATTTTGACGCATCACCCGCTGTTGACCTCGCAATTTATTTTTGATCTGCGGGAATAAGAAGAAATCATTGGGTGCCAAATCAGGACTGTACGGCGGATGATCCATCAATTTGAATGGTCAAAAACGTTTTGGTTTGAACTGATGTGTGACAGCTTGTATTGTCGTAGTGGAAAAGGATTTATCTTCTGCGATTGGTTTCCTTGATTTTTCCGAACACTTCTGGCAAACAAATGTTGGTGTACCATTCATGTTGCTTGACCGTTCTATGTTGCTCTAATGGAACGGTGGCGACATGTCCAGTTATTCCGAAAAAACAGGCGACCATTTGCTTCGAAGTGTTTCGTTCGCGAACAATTTTTGTTGGATTTGGCTAAGACGAGCCCATACAGTCGATTGTTGTTTAGTTTCGGGTTCATATGCGGGTTCGGGTTAGACTATCTGATTACAGACTCTTTATCATCAAAAAATCACATTTCCATAATATCCCTAGATTTTGCAAGCCTTCAATAAAATTTGAATTCATGTTGTTATTAAGAAACTCATTGAGTGGAACTAAGGACCTAACATTATCAATTATATTGCTAACTTTATGACAAATAGCAGAGTGAAAATTTGTGTTTATGGTTTACCTCTTTATGGTGGGATACCTCAAGGCTCTCCTTTGTTTGTACTTTATTTTTAATTTCTTAATTTAAATTGTGTAATATTATCTCGTGTTATAAACAGTTTCGATTTCTGTGCTTTTTACATTATGATTCTGTGCGACAGATGATTTTAACATTATTTTAAAATAAAAAAAAAAAATTTGAACTGTCATAAACAACCTCATCAATGATATTGTTTCTTGGGGAGACTTCTCCTGAGTTGAATTATCAAGAGCAAAATGCAAACACCTTCACATATGCCGTAAAAAAGTATGCAAATGAAAAATAAAGAAAAAACAAGTAAAAGTGTTGCCTTCGGCCTGGTCGAAATCTAAATATCCTGCACACGAGTCACTGAAAAAATTATAATTTCGCCATTTAGCAATTTTTGTATAAGTAGGCGGACCACGCCCATTTCGGGAAAATGTTTTTGTAATGTCTCTAGATACTGCTACACAGAATTACGTATTAATATTTTGAACCGTTTATGGGATATTGAAAGCTTTTATAAGGGGGTGGACCACGCCAAATTTTTGTACACAAATTGGTAATACCTGTACCAATTACCAATGAGCACCATTACCAATAAGTTTACCAAAAATGGCGTGCCCCGCCCACTCAGAAAAAGCTGTCAATATCTCGTAAACTGTATAAGATACTAACCCGTAATTTCATCACGAGGTATCTACGGGTATTACCAATTGGTATACCTAAAATGGACGTGGTCCGCCCACTTATACAAAAGTTGTCAATATCCCATAAACGGTTCAAAATATTAATACGTGATTCTATCCAGCATATCATAGACATTACAAAAATATTTTCCCGAAATGGGCGTGGTCCGCCTACTTATACAAAAGTTGTTAAGTGGCGAAATTATAATTTATTTAGTTACTCGGGTGTAGGGTATTTAGATTTCGGCCAGGCGGAAGACAACACTTTTTCCTGTTTTAATTTGTAATATCAAAACGTTTCGTTTTTATTGTAGGTCATTCAGACAGAAACATCCAACGAGTATACAACTATAACTATACGAGAATGTCGAGTTTAAAATGCTGTTTATTAAAAACTTTTAATATATTCTTTTCGGAGTTCTTCATATCTAGTTCATATCTAATTATTTAATATATCTTTCAAAGAAGATATATTAAATTGTTTTTGATTTTGGACCAATTTGAAATCTTAAAACATTTTTTATTATAAATCATGCAAACAGACATAGTATTTTATACCAGTTCGACACCTGGTGAAAAGGATGAAAGGAAATATGCACTATATTTAGAACTAGAAAAATATATGCGGATTTTTTCTTACTACTGGAAAATATTAGTGCGCCTTTTTTTTTTTTTTTTTTTTTTTTTTTTTTATGACAGATGAAACCAAGCTTAGGGGATGCCCCCTATCCATGCACAGCATTTGTTGGTTCCGAAGGGATGACAGGTTAGTGGGAAGGGGGAAAGAGGGAGTAGTGACGGTTTACACTTCGCTTAAATGTTTCGACGCTGTAAGTGGGCGGGAAGACATTCGCAGGGAGATTATTCCACAATCTAACGACGCGACCGAAAAACGAACTCTCACGGTAATGCGTGGTTCGTTGGAACGGAATCGTGACATAAAAGGGGTGCACCGCTCTGGAAAGCCGAGTAGTTCTGCTAAATACCTGAACCGGAGGAATCAGGCTGGCTACTTCAGAGGAACATTTACCGTGAAAGTAGCGGTAAAATAGTGCTACACACCCTACATCACGACGACGCTCCAAGGTTTCAATAGAGCTGGATACCCTACTGTCCCCTATAAGTTTTAACGCACGACATTGGACTCGGTCTAGGAGCTGAAGATATGTTCGCGAAGCTCCCGACCATATATGCGAATTGTACTCCATTTTCGGACGGATATAAGTGGTGTAGATACAACGAAGATCGGTTGGAGTGAAGTACTTTTTACACCGCTTAAGAAAGCCTAAGCACTTGGCTGCTTCTTTCGACACGTCAAAGATGTGATCGTTCCAGCGAAGATCGCATTGGATTGACATGCCCAGAACATCAAGAGCCTCCGACTCATTAATATCCACACCACCCATATTTAAAGGTGGAAAGTTGTCGCCCGCCAGACGCTTGTGGGTCAACAAACAGCATTGGGTCTTCCGCGCATTAAAATCGACCCGATTCGCTTGACCCCACTCCTGGATTTTGTTGAGGTCAGATTGGAGTGTGTCATTCATAATTCTGCGCCTTCTATTGATCTCCAGAATAGAAGGACGCCTGGAGAATGAATATGAATGACAAATGCTGCTGTCATCAGCAAACGAGTAGACGGGGTTTGATGTCAATGACAGAAGGTCATTGATGAAAATAAGAAAAAGTGTCGGAGACAGGACCGAACCCTGCGGAACTCCAGCATTAATGGAGTGCTCTTCGGAAGCAAAGCCGTCTATCACAACCCGAATAGAACGGCCGCTGAGGAAACTCGATATCCATCGAGTGAAAGTATTACCGACACCATAAGCAGCCAGTTTAGACACGAGTGCTTTATGCCACACCCGGTCAAATGCCTTGGAGATATCCAGAGCAACAACCTTGCTCTCACCGAACCGGTGAATGCAACTGCTCCACCGTTCCTTTTGTGTTCAATTAAGCACAGTACTTTTGCTTTGGCACCTCGAGGGATTACATCGAGGGCAGTCTGTCGCCACGACCCTCAAGACACCTCCGTTTAGTTATAATTTACGTATATTCTTTAACGATATTCTATAATGACATTTTTAACATATGAAAATAAAATTCTAAATTTGTTGAAATTTAAAAAAATTTTTACATTATTTATTTTCACTTTTATAATAAGTGCAAACTAGTTCCCAAAAGACAAATGAACTTAAAAGACCTTTGTGAGAAACTAGAGTGCAGAAGATTATTTGTCATGTACATATCGCCTATTAGGAAATATATATTGTATATAAAACTCCTCGCGAAAGATGGACATTAAGAGCCGGTTCCATACTGTGTTTACTTTGAAAGATATCTAGTTAAAAATCTGGAATTGTATGAAGCTAAATTCCTAGCGAACTTAACATGGATTTCAACATGTCAGTTACCACACCTCACCAGCTCTCGCCGAAAATAATTGGAATGTTTTCCAACTTTAGTGATTAGAAATTTAAATTTTTAAATAATAAGTCTGACATCGAGAGCAACTTTGTAGTTACACAAATTACGACATGTAGACACCCTGTATCAAAATCGCCATTTCACTACGAAGCGAATTATTCCAGCCACAACATTTTTCAAGTCTTTAGTGATTTATGAAATATGTACAGTTTTGGTTCTTTTTTTGGAAATGATAGCGCCAGTATACACTTCGGAGTAGATGTGAATCGATCGAAACTGGACTATTGGAAAGGAGAGGGATTTAAAAAAAATATAAGACAAAAATATAAATATTCACATCATTTCCCGATGAAAAAAATCACATTGTCTAATGCCCAGAAAGTGAGTGTGATAAAGCATTCACTCCGGAGCAGGAGTGTACGAATCGGACCTGGACTGATAGAAATGAAGTGGAGAGGTTTTCGTAAATATAAGATAAGGGCAGAAAATATATCCGGCTGGCTAGTGAACAAAAAAATATCTAACTTCTTATGAACTGTTTATCTAAACTAATGGTAATGAAAGAAAGCTAATTAAATTAAAAATGTGGAGATTTTATATTCACAATTTTATAAATAATTTAAGTTGTTAAATATGTATCTTTGTGATTTACCGGGGCTGTACACGTTAAAATAAAATTAATAACTTAATGCAGGTATAAATCATTTAAAAATGTACTCAGCATGTAAAGAGAAAATAAAAATAGGTATATTAACATATATGTAAATTTAATTTAATTGCAATTTAAATTACTGATATTCAATGAACGCATTAATTTATCAGATAATTAAATGTTGCGTCGTAATAATTTTTATTTTTTAAATTTATGTAGTCGTTCGTTGAAAGATTTGCTCTTTTTACATTTATTGCTTTCCAAGATATTTCAATATTTTCTTTATTTTATAGCTGCCTTTCATCCTTAGCTGTCAACTTATCAATTAATTCTTGCAAGGGTGCTAGTTCACGCCGCTCAATCAAATTAAATTCCTGCACGAAGAATATAAAATGTTTGAATGAGGTGTTTAAATGCGCCTCTTCGCCTAATGTCACAACTTCGGAGAAATGTTGGTGATATATATGCGCATACACGCGAAATAAACGTTTAAGTATCGTCTTAGCTATAGCGAGAAAGTTCTTTGGGAACGGAATACCGATTTTTGAGGGAAACAAGGTTTCGTCGTCCAGCTGATCCTGCACCCAAGTCATCAGGTAATCGATATACTTCGGAGCGCTGCATTTAATGGGTTTCTTTACTGTTAAGCCGTCTGCCCAGTGATACTCGTACTTCGGTCCGGCCGACATTATACCACAGCTCTCTTCTGTGCAGAATTCAGTTATTGTACCATATAACATGTTAATCTGGTTGAAAAAGTCGACAGCTGGAAATCAAGGAGAGAATTCAAATTGAATGAGATTTTTAGCAGGTACTACTTGGACGAAAACGCTAAACGACGTACTGTTCACAGCCACCCATTCATTGAGATCTTCACCATCCGGCAATGCCACGGCATTGCGTAAGTTTCCAGAACCGAGCGTAGCTGCAGCATGCTTCATAAGATCATACTGATGTGTTCCCTCGGGTATGTTCTTCTTAGGCTTAAAGGTCTTACTGGAGCGTGAGCCACTGCAAAATATTTAACAATATAACGTTAAACAGAAATCAAGTATAACTGAATGACGACTGAGTCGTCTTTTTATAGAATACGAGTACAAATTGTAGATTTGTATTTTATAACTTCTTAATTTTCTTGCTTATTTCATTTATAAAAGGTGACAACGCAAGAAAAAACAACCATATGCGGATTTGGAGTTGATAGCTATACCAACCTCCCCACCGAGGACATTAGAATTTCCGATTGAAGTGGCTATCTTAGTAATTACAACACCACCGGGAAACACCGCTTACATAAATATAACGAAAACCATTCAATTGTTGCAGATAAGATAGAAGAAAAACTTTTTATTACCTAAAACCTAATAATTACCTAATAATTAATTTTGCGCCTTCATCGGTATAACGCTGAAGTTATAATGTGTATTTTACGTGGCGGGAATTAAACCAGCATATTGAAAGAGTTCTTACTGTTCTTTTTCTACTGAACATTACCTACAATCAACCCATAAATTTTCATCTTACGAGTATAAGAGCTGTCTTACACTTATCAATTTACAAATATTAATACACCATCGTTGACTCGTCTTTTATTGTTAACTACAAACAGCTTACGTTACACCTTTTAAAACGGTGAAAGAGATACTTCATTCCAATAGATCTTAGTTATATCTACACCACCTACATCCGTTCGAAAATGGAGTACAATTTGCATATATGGTCAGGTCAGGAGCTTCACGAACATATTTTCTAGACTTCTGGATCGAACATATCCAAAGACGTCCGATAAAGCTTATAGGGGACAAAAAGGGATCCTGCTATCCTATAGCGTCGTCGTGACGTAAGGTGTGTATCTTGATTTCACCAGTACTTTAATGGTAAATGTTTCTCTGAAGTAGCTAACCTGATTCCTCCGGTTCAGTATTTAACCGATCTACTCGGCTTGCCCGAGCAGTAAACTCTTATGTCTCGATTCCACTCCAACGCACCACGCATTACTGTAATAATTTGCCTTTCGTTCACGCTATTAGAATGTGGAACAATCTCCCTGTGCATGTTTTCCCGCCAACTTATGATGTCAAAACTTTTCAAGGCCTTAGCTATATCATTCTGCTTGAAGCGGCTTCTTGAAGCTTGCATCTTGAAAAAAGCGTTACTGCACGTAGTTTCTTCTTTGATGTTAAAAGTCGTATACGTGTGAAGCCTCAATGTGTGTGAGTGAAATTTACGTTCGGCAAATACACACAAATACACACTAACTGCATATTTTTTATTCGGTATAAGTCCAATCTTGATATTCTTGGAATGGTCAGTGGCGCCTTCATCATCGTAGTCTCATACAGCAGTAATCATAACAGAGAAACGTGTTTACATACTTGTCTGCGGTTCGTGTCTATCACAAAGTATAAATAAATGAAATAAATAAAAGGAGGATCAAATAGTTCCTCCCTCATATATAAGAACGAATACAATAAAAAAACTGGAATGAAAATCTAGCTTTTCAAGCTTTTTTATTAAAATGAGGTGATTCAAGCTATTGGAAGCTTAAAGAAAATCTGTAGAAATGTCAGATTACAAGTGCCTTTTCACAGCTTCCAATCAATAATTAGAAAAAAGGTACTGCATGTGGTACACGTTGACCCACATGCAGTAAAACCATATTGCAGTATTGCAATGTATTCCCGCAACAGCAAAGCAAACTTTTTATTAACCATAATTTTCCTGAAAAGGTACACGCGTACTTTCTAGCACTAATATAGTGGGCTTAAACTAACGCTACGACCATGAGTCTCTAAGTATATTTAAGACTAAAAACTTACTAATTATTATCGTAATTAGTAATTTACCTTACCTTAACATATTTGTATCGATATTCAAACAGATGATATCAAGTTGCACAAGAGGCAAAAAGGTTCAAACAGTTTTATTTTATTCAGTTTAAAGTTTTATTTAATTCGCGAAAATGGGAATATAAATATAACAGCTTAATTGATTGTTTAGTCGCAGATTTCGTGAAGCAGTGTTGTTTAAAAGCAAAATGCTACCACACAGTTCCATACTAACTATGAATTGTCATTTTTACTCCAACTCAAGGCTCGACATCCTTGAAATAAATATTACAGCACCTTGTATACCTCAGGTATTGTATTACTTGTTTCTGGAATGTATTCATCCTCGTCAAAAACAAATGCTTCCTTATTTTCAGAGTCAATTAAATTTTAAATTGATTCTATATTATTTATATTAAGCCATTGAAATGCATACAAGACAAAATGCATACAAAAGATAAACTTTAATTTGCAATAAAAAATATATACTCATTTATATATTTTTTGCTGTTTTGGGAACAGTTTGCTAAATTTCAACTGCCATTTTATTAAAAGTCTTAATATGGTATTTCAATTTGTGCCTTCTAATTTGAATTCATTATTTAGTTTTCTGGTGAAGGTATAAATTATCTGTATTTGTTATTGCTTAAAATTATCAAAAGACTACATATTTCGATGCAAAAATGTATATTTTCGATGCAAAAAGGTACACGTGTACCTTTCCAGTATTGGAGGGGACCCAAAGCCATAAGGAGGGGGTTAACAATTAAATCAAAATCGCTTCATCTCTATCTCTAAAAGAAGCTGTTTCCAAGTTTTGAAATTTTCTATAACAATTAAGAAGTTGTGGGTATTATGCTAATGTCGCCAGATACTTTGAAATAAAACTTCGTCTTAATATATTATACTGTATGCAAAACATACTTTTCAAAAAATATAACAGTATATTTGGATATTTTTATATAAAAAGTAGGCGAAATATCAACGGTACTGCGTTTACTTTCGACAGCAAACCAAACAAACAAAAACAAAACCAATAATAAGCAAAGTTCGTCCGGATAGTGGTTTAATGCAGTGTAGTAGCTTTACCTGATTAACTAGATAAAAATAAATATTCCCAAATCTAATATAACTTATTTATTGTGCATTTTGAATTTCTCGAAAAGATTTGAGGATTACTCCCTCATATATTACGACATTCTGAACTTTGCCGCATATGTACTGGAGTACATCAACTTATTCGTTACTTCATAATCGTACATGCACCTTACTTTCTCATATAGCCTCTTGAAAATAATCTATTATAGGACACACAGTCCGTAGGATTTGTCGATTAGTCAATAGTTAGCATTGCCTAAACCCACTGGGTAGACATTGGGTGAGTGTTTGAACTGAGAGGAAACAGAGACAAAAAGCTAAATAAAAAATGTTGGCCTGGGGGAATCACTGCGCTACTCTTTAGTGACAGCACCGGCATAAAGCGTTTGAAAATTGGAAATTACTAAATCAATCGGAACGAATTATAAATATACTTACAATAGGAACTCCATTTGCGACTGGTTGAGAAACCTCAGCGTTCGTTTGCGTATATCTTGAACAGGACTATTTCGTGCTAAGTATTACAAAAACCTCTTCTTGAGACTTTTAGGCAGTCGCAATTAAACTTTATTGTTAGCAAATAGCAGCGGTTTTAAAAAAACAGATTTTTTAAACTCAGAGCAGAAGACTACCAAATTTTATAGAATATAAAAATGACATATGTGGGCAATGTTGCCAGTCAAATTCTCAAAAATGCGACTCAGGGGTTGCACGGTGTCTCTTACGCATTTGTCGCTCACCGTATTCTATTCTCATATCCAGTGCATTGCTTTGCAATGTAGCCTGATCACATTTTATAATTAATTCAACGAATTGTAATACTTAAACAAATTGTCATGCTTAAGAAAAAAATAGTTCCTTTGTACCGTTACAAACGTAACTGTGTAGAAGAGAGGTACGGAGATCCGTTACGTGGAAATTTAATTGCTTAAACACAATTGGAAGCAATAAACACAAAACTAACTGTCAAAATTACACAGTTATGTAATGGGAAACATAAAAATTTTTCTCTTATGGGAAACGAGAAAAAAAATCATTTATGTGATAACAGTGGTCTGAAGATAAAAAGACAAATGTCTTCGAGTTAGATCTATTTCTAATTTGACACACACAAATCGCTCTTCTTCTTCTTTTGCTATTCCTTTGTTTACGTTTCAACACAGGAGTTGACGGCAATGACAGATTTTGCATTATGTTCGTAGGGTGTGGTTATGTTTTGTCTGTAAGAAAATGAGATAACGATAACCGAGCACAAATGTATTTAGTGTTATGTGCTTCCAATTGTGTTTCAGACACTGTAGTGCTACAAAGGTGAGAAATCGATAATGTTAAAAAATAAGTTATCTCCTAAACCAAGTAAAACGGCGTGAATTGAATCCTAATTGAAATACCTTCCTTTTATGTAAAATACCTTTTTCCCGAAAACTGTAAAATTATGATGTTATTTTCCGTTTTGGGTGAAAAATACGTTTAAGTGTATTTAAAAAATTTTTTCTGTCTTATTATAAGGAGAGAATATACCACAATTAAGGTATATGATAAATACGTAATTTTGAGTGGTAATGTACCTTTCCAATAATTTTGTTTTTGTTGCCCTATTCAAGGATTATCCATTTGGTAAAGAAATTTTTACTGACATCACCGAAAAATTATCGTAAAATTACCAATTAAATTTAAGCATTAGAAATAATTTTTTTTTTAATTTTTCTCTTGCTGCGGTACTCAGCTTAAAAAATAAACAATTTTTATAAAAAACGGCGAGAGTTTTAACTAACAAGAAGAAATTCGCATGCCTATGTAGTTAACAAGAGTAAACCAACTATTTTAAATAATAACAAGTCAGCATGTGTATTTAGTTCACAAGAGTAAATCAAGAAAACACTGCAAAGTTGGTTAACAAAACACAACTTCAACACAAACAATAATTTTATATTTAATAAAATTATATTTGTTATATTTGTGTATCACAGAGTTAATATAATATAATAATTACAATATAATCTATAAAGAATATATTTTCTTAATTTAATCACAATTGGTTTTACTTACTTTTTCAAACGCAAAAATAACATATAAATAAGACATATTAGCGTATCATATTATATATTGAATAAAATAGAAAAAGTCAGGCTTTTTACGAATTAAAACAAATATATAAAATTGTCATATAAGAGAAAAAAAATTTTCACAATAAACTTAACCTAAATTTTTTAACAAAAAAATAAAATAATTTCATAATTTTCCAGCTTTCGGAGAAAAGGTACCCAGCATAAGAGAAAGGAATTTCAAACTACTATAAAACTCAGAACCTTTCACATATTGTGTTATACATCAGAAGAAAGGTAATTGAAATACCTTTCTATAGATATATAACACAAGGTGGAAGAGGGCTTTGAACTAATTTTAATTGTTGAAATCTCTTATTCAAGTAAGTGTAGTCTGTTTGAATTTATTTTCTAATTTTAATTGTTGAAATCTCTTATTCAATTAAATGTAGTCTGTTTGATTTTATTTTGAGTTTAGTCGGAGATTTCGAAAAAAAAATTCTTTAACGAGTATCTTGGATGTATCAACTAACGTTGTACCATCAGTAAAAAAGAAGATTAGCGAACACCCTCGTGTTCGAATGGATTGAAAGCAGTTAAAAGCGTTAGAGTTGAAAGGCTGGATGCCAATTCGATATGTAAACCCCTTGCGGGAAAATTGACAAATGAATACACTTTCTAATTATACACTCTCACCGTTAAATTTTTGATTTTCAAGGGTCCAACAAAATCAAAGAGTGTGTGTAAAAGGACGAATTAAGACTTCTTTCAGCTGGCAAGAAATTCATTAACTGAGGACCTTTTCTTTAAAGATAGTCAATATCCTGCAGTGTATTTGATCAGATTTCTTACTTTGGGTTTACAGAACTGTAAACGTATATCACAGTACTGATTTCCTCCATGTAAAAAATCTGATACGCGAAAAGGTCAAATCTGGAAAATTGGCAATAGGATGTTTTTCACCATATAACATTTCCAGTGAATGTACAAGTCTTTCACAAACCCGAAGGACCCCAACTTCATCTATAACCTCTTGGATGACACAATTTTCTTGCTGTTTCGGATTTAAATTGTACATTCTATTTGTGGTAACAAGCTCCATGACGTTTTAAAACTTTTACTCTGGAGGGCTCTATGCACCTTTATATCAACAAAATTAATCATTGGTATGGATATCTAAGTAACAGATCGGCCAATTTTGATAACATAAAGGCATAACACTTATCGTGTTTTGTCTAGTTTGAGGTTTATACTTAACCATCTGTCCAGCTAAATCTTATAGCTCTTTTCAGTGGGCGGCGATGACAAAATTACGCATAGATTCCAGTAATATCCGATGCTAAAGGGCGAGTTTTTGCGCATATTTCTAAGATTTTGATATCCTGATAAATCATACATACAAAATATAGCAAATAATCCATAATTGTGAATCACCGACAAACTTCAAATAATCGATGATTTTTCCGTTTAAAAAAATGATTTAACCGGTTTACTTAGGTTGGTTGACGTCCCGAAATTCCACCTTTGTTATTGCAACTTGGACTTGGACAAAAAATAAACAGTAGCTTTTAGCTTCATTTCTAAAAAATTATTTCAAAAAATTTAAAAAATTCTAAAATATTATATTAAATTCTAAAATATTATACTCATTTCTAAAATATTATACTAAAAGAAATAAAAAACTCTCCTATATTTTCAACTTTTTTCCCTTCAATTAATGTATGCCGTATGAATCTGTAAGTTAGTGAAAATACAAGGACATTTTAAAATGTGAAAACAGTCTTCGACTACCGCTCGTTGTGATCAGAAGTGCTTTTCCCGCCCGTTATCATATTTCGCGTTTCACAAATTACCGCTTTTTGGTGACTTCTACTCTTTTTTTTTTTTATGGCAGATAGAACCAAACTCAGGGGATGCCCCCTATCCATACAAAGCATTCGTTGGTTTAGAAGGGAAAAGGTTAGTGGGAAGGGGAAAAGTGGGAGTAGTGCCGATTTACACCTCTTTTGTAAGCTTCGACGTTATAAGTGGTTGGGAAGACATGCGCAGGGAGACTATTCCACAATTTAACTGCGCGACCGAAAAACGAATTCTCGCGGTAGTGGGTAGTGCGTTGGAACGGGATCGAGACGTAAAAGGGGTGCACCGCTCTGAAAAGCCGAGTAGATCTGTTGAATACCTGAACCGAAGGGATCAGGCTGGCTACTTCAGAGGAACAATTACCATTAAAGTATCGGTAGAATAAGGTTACACACCCCACATCGCGACGACATCCCAAGGTTTCAATAGAGCTGGATACCCTACTGTCCCCTATAAGTTTTATCGCACGACCTTGTATACGGTCCAGAAGCTGAAGATATGTTTTCGAAGTTCCAGACCAAATATGCGAGTTGTACTCCATTTTCGGACGGATATAAGTGGTGTAGATACAACGAAGGTCGGTTGGAGTGAAGTATTTCTTGCACCGCTTTAAAAAGCCTAAGCACTTGGCTGCTTCTCTCGACACATCAAAAATGTGATCGTTCCAACGAAGATCGCATTGTATTGACATGCCCAGAACATCAAGAGCCTCCGACTCATTAATATCCACACCACCCATATTTAACGGTGGGAAGTTGTCGCCCGCCAGACGCTTGAGGGTCAAAAAACAGCATTGGGTCTTCCGCGCATTAAAATCAACCCGATTCGCTTGACCCCACTCCTGGATTTTGTTGAGGTCAGATTGGAGTGTGTCATTCATAATACTGCGTTTTCTATTAATCTCCAGAATAGAGGGACGCCTGGAGAATGAATATGAATGACAAATGCTGCTGTCATCAGCAAACGAGTAGACGGAGTTTGATGTCAATGACAGAAGGTCATTGATAAAAATGAGAAAAAGTGTAGGAGACAGGACCGAACCCTGCGGAACTCCAGCATTAATGGAGTGCTCTTCGGAAGCAAAGCCGTCTATCACAACACGAATAGAACGGCCGCTGAGGAAACTCGATATCCATCGAGTGAATGTATTACCGACACCATAAGCAGCCAGTTTAGACACAAGTGCTTTATGCCACACTCGGTCAAATGCCTTGGAGATATCCAAAGCAACAACCTTGCTCTCACCGAATTGGTGTACACAACTGTTCCACCGCTCGGTGAGGAACGCCATCAAATCGCCTGTGGAGCGGTGAGCACGGAAACCGTACTGGCGATCGCTGACCAATTGGTTGCCCTCTAGATACCTCATCAAGTTAAAATTTATAACGCTCTCCATAACTTTGGAGAGCATTGAACAGATTGCTATGGGCCGGTAATTAGCAGGATTCGTAGCCTCACCTTTTTGGGAACTGGCTGCACATTGGCAATCTTCCAGGAATTAGGGAAAACTCCTGAAGTAAACGATAAATTAAGGAGATTGCGCAATGGGCGAGCCAGTGTTGAGGCGCAATTTCTCAACACGTGGGCTGAAATGCCATCCGGTCCCGAGGATTTATTGATGTTGAGGTTTACAAGCACTCTTTTAACAGCCCGCGTTCGAAAGTGCATCTCAGGCATAATATGAGACACACCATCGATCACGGGTAGTGGTTGGCTACTCTCAGGAAGAGAGCAGTTTTCAGCAAACATTTTGGCTAATAAGTTTGCCTCATCAACCGAGTGAGTGAAGATCTGATCATCCTTGAGGAGAGTTGGAATAGACGATCGCGTCTGATTCTTCACCCTCCCCACGAATGACCAAAAGTTCTTACTACCCTTATGGTATTGAAGAACTCTACGTCTAAGGCGCTGCTCGTAGAGAGCTTTTTCGCGCTTTAGAGTGGCATTGCACCTATTTCTGGCCTGATTGCGCAGCAGTTTAGTATCAGCAGTTTTGTTTAAACGCCAATTCCTAAATGCTTCCTCTTTGGACCTGACTGCTTGTCTGCAAGTCGCATTAAACCAGGAATGGTCTTTTGGTTTAATGGAAATTCTTTTATTGGCAATGAAAGACCTCATACCAAATAAAATTATATTTTCTACCAATTTTGCTGTAGCATTTATGTTTCTATCCCTGAAACACAATTGCCAATTGAAACGGCTGAAAAAGGAGTTCAGCGCATCCCAATTAGCCTTCTCATAAAGCCACACTGTCCGCTTCGTAGCTTGCTGTTGAGCGGATTGAAGACTAGAATATGGGAAGGTAGCAGAAATTGTAGCGTGGTCCGAATTACCAAGAGGTGCAAGAACATTCACATCATACTTGCTGTGATGTGAAGTTAGAAAAGGGTCCAGAATATTTTGGTTTTGCCCATCAACGCAGGGAAAGTGCGTTGGTTCCTTCACTAATTGAGTCAAATTATTAGACTCAGCAAATAACTCAACATACAAACCCTCGGGTGTTGTGTGACTCGAATGACGTAGCCAATTGAAATTATGAACATTGAAATCACCAGCAACAACAATTTCACTGTTCGGATACGATTCCAGGATTTTAGAAATCGAATCAGAGAGACTGTCCAGTTTATCAAAAGTTGGCAGCCTCTCTAGACCCGGGCTTCTATAAACGAAGCAGAAGTGCAGGATGTGCGACTGGATTTTGAACTTAACCGACATGGAGCTAAATTCGGCATCCGTCGTGCAAAGGTGTTGCTGACACTGGTACGCAACATCACTGCATATATATTAGGCGAGGCCTCTGTGTGATGAAAATAATGGCAACAAGTGGTACAAGTGAAATCCAGTGGATCTGCACCCTCAGATCTGTGGATCTGCACCCAGTGCCATGATTTAGTTTTAATTTGTGCATACCTCAAAGGTGGCGTGGAAATGCACGAAAGTTTGGTAATTTAGTGAGGTTTCTTCTAGCTCGCTAATAGTTAAAAAGTAATTTAAAAATCATTGTGTTACAATTCTTTAAAAGAAAAACAAAAATTACAAAAACACGTAAATTTACATTGCTCTTTATTATTTCCAAACAGTTAAGAAGTCATCAAAACCGGGAAGGCTCTTACTTGCAATGAAGTTTTTCTATTAATGCTTACTTAAAAATCCATACATTTAATATTAAATAATTGTGTCTCGTTGTTATCCCTGTCATGAACTCACCCCATCATCTTGTGACGGTGTGGTAACAAACCGAAATGGTTTACCTTTCCATCTAACTTCCTTTGCAATAGCGAGTTTTAGCTTGTAACAAGGAGACAATTTCACCATAAATCTCGCGTACGCTGTACGTGAGTGCGCGGACGGACATGTTTTTGAGCTCGCTCACGAAATGAGAGGAGTTTCCAGTCTTGTTGTCTTTGTTACTAACATTTTCTTCTCAATCCATACCCCCGTAATAGTAACAAGAGACTTTAATGGCTGGAACACGCAATGGGGTTCCGTCACCAACAATCATAGAGGCAACACTATTGAGAAAGCATTAATTCTATCTGATCTTTGCATCTTAAACGACGGTAGTCCGACTCATTTCTCCACTCATTGTACCTTCTCCAACATCGACATTTCTTGCTGCTCTCATTCCCTTCTTCCGGTTATTACATGGGAAATCTTGGATGACATCCATGACAATTCCGGCAACTAGATCCCCAAATTATCATGCACTCTAGGCTTTTCTGAAAGAAAACCATTGTTGTGTAATGTTTGACATAACACAGTGGAACATTAATGGATTGTATAATAATTATACAAATCTCCAAATCTTAATTAAGGATCATCATCCGGCTCTAATAGCGCTCCAAGAAACACATTTATCTACTAACTCTACAACAACTAACAACAACTACACCCACGCAATATTCGGGCTATTTTTCTAACCTCCCACAAAACACCTTAAGCAAGCAAGGTATCGGCATTCTTATTCGCAAAGACATTACACATACCTTTTTACCTGTACAGTCCGCCCATTTCCTTATCTCTAACAAAATTAATTCGGGAATTAATTTTACTATAGTATGTGTGTACATACCTAAAGAGGCCTAATATTTGAAGACATAATTTTGTCACATAATCTTTTTGTTTTAAACGATGGAAAACCGACCCATCTTTCGACTCATAGGACATTAACAAATGTAGACTTACCTTTGTGGTCAGCAGGCTTGGCTACAAAAGCCTCTTGCTCTACTTTTAATGTTATGTATGGGAGTGATCATTTTCCGATTCAAATTGTTTTGCATTTACCTGGTCAAAATTAAAAACATTTGCCTCTTCCAAAATTTATTATAGATAAGGCTAACTGGGACAAGTTCACTATAATAGCTGATCAAGTGTGTTCAAAATCAGCAGTTTCAAACAATTTAAATAAAGAAGCAGCTTTAATACAAAAAGCCATGCGTACAGCTGCACATTTTTCCATTCCGCAGACAGCTTATCACTAAAAAAAAACGTACTGTCCCTTGGTGGACGCAAGAGCTAGGTACCCTACGAAATGAGAAAACCCGCCTCTGGAGATTATTTATGAAACATTGTTCTGTTAACAATTTGATTAACTACAAAAAGTCTAATGCTTTGTTTAAGATAAAATGTAAAGAATCTAAACGTTCCTGTTTCGGAAAACTCACATCCTCTATCAATCCTAATTCATGTCCGAAAAAAATTTGGAACGACATTAAAAGGCTGGCCGGTTCCAGCAACTATAATTGTATCAAATTCATATCAACTCGTACCGGTCCAGTCTATGATTCACATGAAATCGCCAATGTGTTTTCTCTCTTTTGGTCAAATTATTCTCGCGATTGTAACTTCGATCCATTATTTATTTATTTATTCGATCCAACAAAAAATTTTCTATGGAATCGGAATATTTCATTCAACATCCATCCTCCGATGCGATGAAAATAGAATCCTTAATAACTAGCTTCGAATTCGATATTGCTGATATATAGACTTATCAACCTATATACAAACCTGATATATAGACTTATCAACCTATATAACATCTTCAATAGCGGGATTTACCCGCAAGCTTGGAAAATCGCGATCGTTGTTCCAATACTCAAACCAAACAAACCTTCTATTGATATTGCAAGCTATAGACCTATATCACTATTACCGTGCGCGGGTAAAATTTTGGAAAAAATTATAGCACAGAAAGTATTGTGGTTCATAACTAAAAATAACCTCATTAGTCAAGTTGCATTTAAACGCAACCATGGGACAACTGATGCTCTTCTCCATTTTGATCATTACGTAGCTCAGGCTCTCTCTTGTAAAAATCATATATCGGTTCTCAGTATCGATTTTGAAAAAGCCTTTGATCGCATAGAACTCCATGTTATTTTACGTCAACTTGCCTCGTGGAAGATTGGTCTACAGTTTTTCTACAGTAAGGTTCTACAGTCTTTAAATTCGTTAAGGGTTTTTTAAGGAATCGGATTTAGAATAAGAATAAGTTAAAAATAACTCTCGGAGAGCGAGAGTTAGAATAAATAACAGTTATTCAGACTTTCATGCTTGGTATAATGGTACACCGCAGGGGTCTCCTTTATCTGTTGTTCTTTTTATAATCGTCTTTAATGAGATTAGTACGATATTATCTTCAAACACGAAAGTGGAACACTTTATATATGCATATGATGTTGTAATCTTCTCAAAAATTGCCGATCTCAATATGATACAAACTATTTTTCAAAATATACTGAGAGGCCTAGACGAATGGTCAATCGATTCAGGTGCAAAGCTTTCTTATGGAAAGTGTAAATTCTTTCACATTTGTAAGAAAATCAGCTGCGCTGATACCAATATTATATGCAATAACGTTAATATTGACTCCGTACATACACTAAAAATACTTGGTGTAATATTTGATGAGTATTACCACTAACATAACATGTGGTTAGTATGTTATGTGGTTAGTGGTATTACTTTTAAGCAAGACTGTTTATATCTTAAGAGAAGCCTAGCTACCAGGCTTAATATTATTAAAAACCTCTTCTCTTCTAAGCATTCTTTAGTTCATAATAATACTTTGATAAATGTATCAAAGGCAATAGTGGTTTCAAAGATTTATTTACGGAAATTGTGCAAAAAGCACTCTGAAACTTATCGAAGCTAGTTATAACCTTGCTTTTCGTAGAAGTATCCGAGCCTTCCCAACTTCTCCCATAAAATTCGTCCTAGTTGAAGCTGGCATGCCTACGTTGAAAAACAGATTTCTGAAAAACACTTTGCATATCATTCCCAAACTTTTCCGCTGCAGTAACAAAATTTTATTCGCAGCCCTCAAAAAAGCAATTGCATATAAACGATTGCAAAAAAGTGAATCTGCTATCGGAACATGTATAAGACTTGCTAAAGATATCGGTTACAACTTACAACCCAGATTTTTATCTACATCTCGCCAACCCACCCGGAACATGGATATGAAAGAGCCTTGTATACTTTTAGAGCAAAAAAAAGAGCAACACAAGTCCAAACACCTATAGATTGCTTTTTCTAGGGATTTTAACACCGTACAAATCAAAAGGATGGCATTGTATATATACCGATGGCTCAAAGACTACAGCCAATACAAGTTTTTCTGTTATTCGTGACGACGGGACCACCATTTATGCGGGGCTTCTCGAAAACTTTTGCTCTGTCTATACATCGGAAGTTTCCGAGGGAAAATTTATCACCAAGGGAAAATTTATCATCTGTTCTGATTGTTACTGGGGTTTTCAGCTATACTTAACCCAATTCAATGCAATGACTTTAAAAATCTTTTGGATTCCTGGACACGTCGGAACTGCTGGTAATGAAGCTGCGGATGCAAGAGCTAAACTGGCGGCATCAGAACCACTGTTTTTATTCCCATATGCTTCCACAAGCGACTTAAGTCGGCTTATATCTGTTTACTTAAGCAATCTGAAACGAACCGAATGGAGCAGTATTCAACATCGATACAGTAGAATGAACTCCACCGGAATTAAGCCTATTTATCCTTCGACGCTTTCAAGAGAACTCGCCGTTTTTGTTAGGCTACGCCTTGGCCACTCTGATCTCACTCATTCATATTTATTAACAGGCTCTACCACACCAGAATGTCCTTACTGTCACCGTGTACACCTGTCAGTCGAACACCTCTTAGATATTTGTCCTTACTTCAATTATTTTAGAAAACAAATTTTTTACAATACACAACCCAGTGATCTTCTAAAATCCCCGTGTCAATATTAAAAAAATTTTCTTCTTTATCTGTAAATGTAAATTACGCAATGTGTTATGATTCCTTAATAGTAATAAATAGGAACACCCTCTTATTTAAAATAACCTACTGAAACATTTTTACCTTAAGTTACTATAAGGACTCTGTAAATACTATATTATCGTAGAGCCGAAGGCCCCGGTAGCTAGCGCTCGCTAAATGTAAGTAATATAATGATTTTATTATTGTATTTCTTTGATTAAATAAAAAAAAATGTGAAAATTATTCCCAAATGTAATGTTCATTGTTCTCCAATTTTAGGCCAAACTCGCCGGTAGATGCACTAGATTTAGAAAAAAGAACGTCTCATGAAAGATTTCAAGGTCTAACTGTGATTCATACATACTTTCCATTCTTCCTTTCTGAGTGCTTCTACAATGTAGTTCTCTAATTTATCAGTTTAAGTATTTGTCGGCTGAGCTTCTTTATTTTTGTTCTTCTTCTTTTTTCTTTTTGGTTCCATATTGCCGTTTTCTACTTCCTTAGTTTTGCCATCTTTCGGTTCAGTTTGTGTTTCGCTGATACCATTGGCTACTGATTCCACGTGCTCGCGTTTTTTCTTTTTATTTTTCTTTTTCAGCGATTGTGTATTCACATCTACATCTTTGGCACCCTCCAATACAACAGCTTCAATGGCCTCCTTCATTACCTCAATATTCTTACGTGGGATCTCGCCCGATTCGTAAAACTTTAAACGATCTTCCACTTGCTGTCTGAGTGTTTCACCAAACACGCTTGTCGGCTGTTCCAAGAAGCAATCAATACGCGATGCAATCGAACACTTATTAGCAAGAAAGCGTGATATACGTCCTTTGTTTTTGAGCCCGGCGCGTCCAATGAAAGAGGAATGATACAATAAACCATATTTTGGTGTATTTGAACGCGTCTTAAGAGCACGGAAAAGCGCCTTTTCGGCGCCTAAAATTTGTACCGTAGATGCAGGATACTTAGCCAAGTTCGTCAAACTGCCAGCATGCGATATTAGACGCGCACCTACCTGATCCCCAATTAAAGACTGCAGATTTGGTGCGACGCTATTCATTTTGTTGTGTAAATATGTTGATAACTTTCTCCGATATTCATAAAGCCGAACAACTCGCTCTGCGAACATTTCAATGTTTAACAGATCTACTATGGAAATGTCCATTCCCATAGACATTTTAGCAGCATCCATTATAGCTTGCGCCTTCGACGAATCCATAACAATTTCCTCGAGTTCCTCCAGTTTGTCTTGGGTAAGGGACTTTCGTTCCTTTATGAATTTAGCGGCCTTGGCAAACATGTAATTGTCCGGTACTATTTTAACCAGTTCTGGAAAATGATATGAATACCATTCACGTATACGCATCGAAAATGTATTAACATCCTTATCCAACTGGTCAAGAAGTGCAATCGACTGAATGATCATGTTGTCAGAACGATGTACGTTGAATTTAACCTTAGCACGCGAGTAGCTGTGGCCCAACCCAAGTTGCGCTATACCAGCGGATTTGTCGGTGAAACCTAAACACAAGAATTACGCCATAATTTATAATTTATTCTAAACTTTTTAGACTACCTTTGACCAACTTATGGAAGTGAAAACGAATGCCTCGCATTACCTCTGGAACGACACCAAAATGACTACACTGTACACCGATCGCCTCGGTTATAGCTGCACCCAGTTTAGCATCCGCAATTCCGAGTGTACACTTGTTCTTCTTTAGTTTTGCAAAAAAGTCATCCAGAAAAGTCATCAAGTCTTGAGGAACAATGCCTTCGGATATTGCATTAATATTTTCCAAGGCAGCAACGGCCGTCTTGAAAGGTGAAAACCCCACCAATTTCACAATAGAGTTGAATTTTGCAATATCCGTTACCGATGACTCCACTTGCGGCAGAAACATAGAAATTTCTTCGAACTCCTTGACGGAGAAGATAGAATATCCCGCAGCATGCTCATACAGGACATACAATTTCGACTGGAAACAGAAAAATTATCTGTGACTAAAGCAATTTGATTACTATTGAACGCAGATTTATGCATCGCTTAAGCTCATTAAAAACGCAAATATATACTTTTTCGATTTACCATATTTCTGAGCAGAGTATAACGTCGAAACCTGAAACTTCCGCAAGCACAAACTCCACGTGTTTCTGCCTTTTTAAAGAAACTAGCGCCGACATATTTAATTCAGGGTCCCTTAGAAGTAAAAATTGCAGCGTCTCAAAGTAAGCACCAACACTTCAAATATTTAAATGTCGGCGGCTGTCAACTTGAGTTAAAATAATCCGCTATACTTCTTACATAATCAAATATCAAATTGAACCTGTTAGGACTTAATAACCAAAAAAAAAAATTAATTTTGGCATTGCACTTAGCAATTAAAATTATGCTTGCAAAGTATTTATTTGCAACTATAAAAAAATAAGAAAAGAGGGAGAAAAAAAATTCAGCAAGCAAGAAAATTTGCTTATTAAAACGAAGTTAAAATGAGTAAAGGAAGAACAAAATTATAATTAAATTGAAAAATAATGTACTATGTTATGTATTAGAATATGGAATTTTTAAGTAGTAATTAATTATTAGTTACTTATATTTAATGAAATTACTAAAATTAAATAAATTGTATAGTATAAAATATATAAAAATGTAATTATAATTCAATATTATATACTCGTTAATATAGCATTATACAATAGAGTGCAAACAGTAAAAATGTACTGTTTGTATAGTATAGTAATTTATTTTCAATAAATATGATTAAGACAACAACAACAAAAACAACACGAAGAAAACAACAACAACAACTGCCGCGACAGAAGATGAAATATTAGAACAACACAAATAGTTATTAAAGCATAAGAACATCGCAGCAAGTTAAGTAATAAAAGCAGCAATAACAACATCACCAGTAATAAAAGCAGCAACAACAACGGCGACAAAAAACTCCAAAATTCGAATGCCGCTGATATGCTGCCGACTTAATCCAGAAATGTTATTCGCGTCTTTTGCAAAAACTCCAAAATTTGAATGCCGCTGCATACCAATTAATTTCCTGGATGTCGTCACGAATATGAAAGGCAATGAACAGACCACACATGCAGTTTATCTCGGGACAATAAGTCATCTCTTTTCTTTAACACCGAACCAGGCTGCAGTCTGCCACAGCTACGGATATTACACTACATCTCTACCGAGCTTGATTCAGCTCAATTGCAACTTTGCACACAAATTCCGTCCAAACAATCGTTGCAGAAGGCGGATTGATCGCACTTGACGAACTTCTAACGTCCGTTTGCGGAATCCAAGCTCCGCAAGCGAGGCATCAAAGTTTGAGTTGCGAAACTCCCACTTGCCCAACAGCCAGTAATTTCCAGCAGAATTCCAATTCTGCAAGAAAGGCATATTGCACAATGGGACAGAGTGCAGAGATTGACCTACTTAGCTGGCTCAATCGAGCTGGCTAGTAATTGGTTTTAATTTTAAGCATTGAGTCCGTTTTCGAAGTCAATAAACTACGGACGTCGTGTCCGTCGTGAAATTTTAAAAAATAGTGTTTCCTTTGACGCGGGTATCCTTCAGCGGAAGGATACCACAACATTATTTAAGTTTCATTTCTCTTGTCGTAGGAGCCCTTCAGCGGAAGGATACCACAACACCCCTGAGCCGCGGAAATAGTGATACCCCTGAGACGGCCCATCTAACCTCCTTCGATTTGTGAAAAGAACTACACGCAGATATACAGATTGACCGTTTGCCGTGCACCACAAGCATATCTCATCCAGAGATAAAAGCTCCGTACGAAATCTTTCTACAAACCCCTAGCAGCGTTTCTCCTATAGACAAAACAGCCACATCTTTAGCATACGCTTGTGCATATACTCCGGACAGATTCAAGTCGACGATAAGAGGATCGACGGTCATGCACCAGAGCAGAGGGGACAGGACTCCACCTTGACAACATCCCCTTTTTACCCCGGACATAATCCACCGACCACATTACGCATCGATTCGAATAGTCCTATTTACGAGCATAGCTTTGATCCATTACACTGTGATAGACGCTATGGCGCAAACACGCACTGTACATACACTCAAAATTTGTATTGGCAAAGACTCCCAAAGAATTTGCACAGAACAGCAAAGAACTTGCCTTGAAGGGAGTCTTCAATACGGCGCACCAGATTCTGAAGGGCTTCTAACAGAGGGCTTCTCACAAGTGCCTCTTTTCGAATGTACACGTCAACGAAAACACGTCAAATGCTCCACTTAGTCATTAAAGACATCATGCTTATAGGCCTGAAGCTCTTGGGATCAGAGTAGTCCTCCCGTCCGATCTTCGGAATGAAAGAGACGCTCACCTATCTTCAGGTAAGTAAAGGAATGTATGAATGTGCCAAACTAGCTCTGCAGATTGATTTCAAAGACGGTAACAGCTGTTCCATACCCTCCTCCAACATAACCGGATATATGCCATCGCAGCGGGGAACATCAAAAGATGCCACATTATATCTGATTACTTCCTACCTAACTATCGCCCTGACAACCCATACCAACCATATCTAGACTGGTCGACCTAAGGTACCGGATATTCGACCGGTTCATAGCTTTCAAAAACGGTCAATCTACCACTGGACCACCACGGTACAGGAACTCTGCTTAGGGGTCTGCGAAGTGGACAGGCGCTTACAAAACTAGCGCTGATGGCATCATAGACATTTTCTAGTGCCATCTCAACACCTCACTCTGGTGTTGAGATAACAGCAGCTGCGCAGCATATGAGAATCTAAGTTCTTACCACTAAGCTGCACCTTAAACTTATCCCAATTCGTAGATCTCTTCGAGGGTGTTCCAGATAGAAAGACGATTCGTGGTTTAATGCGATTTGCAGACGAGCATTAAGGTTTAAAGAGGAAGAATTTAGGAATTGGTGTTTGAATAAAACTGCTGAAACTGCTGGGCAACCAGGCCAAAAACAGGTGTAAAGAATCAGACGAGTTCGTAAATTCCAACTCTCCTCAAGGATGAGCAAATCTTCACTCACTCGGTTCATAAGGCAAACTTATTAGCCAAAATGTTTGCTGAAAACTGCTCTCTTTCTGAAAATATCCAACCACTGCCTGTGGTCGACGATGTATCTCAGGCTATGCTTGAGGTGCATTTTCGAACACGAGCTATTCAAAGAGTGCTTGAAAACCTCAATGTCAATAAATCCTCGGGATCGGATGCCCACGTATTGAGAAAGTGCGCCTCAACACTGGCTCGCCCATTGCGCAATCTTTTTAACTTATCTTATATTTCAGGAGATTTTCCTATTTCCTGGAAAATTGCCAATGTGCAGCCAGTTCCCAAAAAAAATGAGGCTACGAATCCTGCTAATTACCGGCCCATAGCAATCTGTTCAATGCTCACCAAAGTTATGGAGAACATTGTAAATTTTAACTTGATGAGGTATCTGGAGAGCAACCAATTGGTCAGCGACCGCCAGTACGACATCCGTGCTCACCGCTCCACAGGCGACTTGATGGCGTTATTCACTGAACGGTGGAACAGCTGTATTCACCAGTTCGGTGAGAGTAAAGTTGTTGCTTTGGATATCTCCAAGGCATTTGACAAGGTGTGGCATAAAGCACTCTTGTCTTAACTGGCTGCTTATGGCGTCGGTAGTACTTTTACTCTGTGGATATCGAGTTTCACCAGCCATTCTATTCGAGTCGTAATAGACGGCTTTGCATCTGAAGAGCGCTCCATTAATGCTGGAGTTCCGCATGGTACAGTCCTGTCTCCACCTCTTTTTCTTATGTTTATCAACGACCTTCTGTCGTTGACATCAAAGTCCGTCTATTCGTTTGCTGATGACAGCAGCATTTGTCATTCCTATTCATTCCCCAGGCGCCCTTCTTCTCTGGAGATCAATAGAAGACGCGGAATTATGAATGACACACTCCAATCTGACCTCAACAAAATTCAGGAGTGGAGTCGAGCGAATCGGGTCGATTTTAAATATGGGTGGTGTGAATATTAATGAGTCGGTAGCTCTTGATGTTTTGGGCATGTCAATCCAATGTGATCTGCGTTGGAACGACCACATTTTTGATGTGTCGAAAGAAGCAGCCAAGTGCTTAGGCTTTCTCAAGCGGTGCTTGCGCTTGTATGGATATGCGCATATATGGTCGGGAGCTTCGCGAACATATCTCCCGTTCCTAGACCGTATCCAAAGTCGTGCGTTAAAACTTATAGGGGACAGTAGGGTCTCCAACTCTATTGGAACCTTGGGTCGTCGTCGTGACGTAGGGTGTGTATCTTTATTTTACCGTTACTTTAACGGTAAATATTCATATGAAGTAGCTAGCCTGATCCCTCCGGTTCAGGTATTTAATAGATCTACTCGGCTCTTCAGAAGGGTTGCACCCCTTTTATTCGATTCTCTATTCCGTTCCAACGAACCACGCATTATCGTGAGAATTCGTTTTTCGGTCGCGTTGTTAAATTATGGAACAATCTCCCTGTGCATGTCTTCCTGCCCACTTATACCAACGAAAGTTTCAAACGAAGTGTAAACCGTCACTACTCCCTCTTTTCCCCTTCCTATTAACCTTTCATCCTTTCTGAACCAACAAATGCTTTGCATGGATAGGGGGCATCCCCTGAGTTTGGTTTCATCTGCCATAAATAAAAAATTGATCCAAAGTTAACGGTACGGGCTCAGGCATATTTAATGCATCTAATGGAATTGGACATACAATTAGCCTATGCACGGTGATTTCGGTGATTCAAGCTGAAGTAATTGCGGCTAACCGATATTGTCGACTGCTGTTAAAGTATGAACAGAGAAACATTTTTATATTGTCCGACAGTTAGGCTGCGCTTAAAGTTCTAAACTCATATACTATTATATTCAAACTAGTGATGAAGGCAGTTAATGTATTTTCTGAGTTGGCTCGGAGAAATAAGGTAGTTCTGCATTGGATACCGGCTCACGGGGGTGTGCGAGAAACGAAGAAGCGGATCGCTTAGCTAAAGAACTTCCCCTCGGTCGTTTACCTTGTGGGGGGTTTTAATAAGGGTCAATGAAACGCGGAACTGTATTAAGTTCCCTGGGAAGACAGCCGAAAACTAAAATTCAACCAGGAGTTGGGTCAAGGTTTAATCGCACCGTGATGATGGCCGACCAGGCTGAGGACCCTTAAATAGCTCAGTCGCTAACGGTGGATACCTGGCAACCTCCGCTCCAATTTAATAACAAAAACAATGAACAGGTTTTGTATTTTTCCGTAATTAAGGCTAGCTGAGCCTACCGCCACCGCTGAACGTTCTTCGGACGAAACCGCAAAACGTATAGCACGTTCTATGGATTTATCAAGTGATGAAGCAACCGTCTGATATCACCTTAGCTGAAGAAGACGTTGGAAGAAGCCTTGCTACTTCTAACGGTGAGACCGTTAAGTACATTGACATAGGCAACTTGAGCCACAAGAAACGGCGATTGAGAACACAGCGGAAACAACTTTGTTCTCTTATGGCGAGTGGGACGCCATACGCACATACGCAGCGGCTTTGGAGAAGGTCTTTGTGGAACAATCTCCAACAAGAGTCACCGCAGAAAGGAGAAGACGCTCAAACAGAGATAGTCCGGCCGAAAAAAGCAAAAGGACTCGAAAAAATGTCCCTTCCTCATTTGCTGAGATTGCTGGTGCCATAATAGTCGGAATCATGCCTGTGGGGTTTCCGGCCATCTGTCTGACGGGTGGGCAGCATAACTCTGTGGAGGAAGCCATCATCTTTGAGCTACATAAGGCCCCTTATGATGGACAGTTTCTTGGCTGCTCGTACAAATCGGGATGGATAGTTGTGAGGTGCGCAGACAGGATAACCCGAGATTGGCTATAAAATTTGATATTAGCGCTCAAGCCATGGAATGGGGCTGAGCTGCGTTTGATGGAGGGAGAAGATCCGCCGAAACCATGCGTAGCTACGGCTTTCTTTTCTGGAAAAGTGGCCAGTCAGGAGAGGGTTTTGCGTGCGTTTCACATGCAGAATCGTATGCTACTGACCAAAGAGTGGAAAATTCTGAGGAAGGTGGCAAATGACAGTGAACTTACCCTCACCATCTCAATGTATGACATATCGGAAAATGCGGTAAATTAATTGGACTGTCGGCCCAGTTCAAATTCAAAAAGAAGTTACTGCACCCATTTGAGTCTTAGAGCATCTAAAAAGGCAAGAAGGAGAAGATGAATGAACCAACTTCGAGTTCTGTGAGGGGGGAGACTCTGATACAGTATTTCGGGCATCAGAGAAATCTGGTTTCATGATTAAGCCAAGTACATCGGCCTCATCAAAACGTGTGAAAATCCCTTCAAATATGGTGAGACTGCAGAATCCGTCTCAGAAGCAGAAAGGGAAGGGTGGTAGAGGGCTCCATATGAGACATGAAGGCCCCCACCCCTAGACTAACCTTTGAACTTCTTTATCCAAGACGTCCTTCACTTGGAGCAGCGCATTGGCACACACAATGTCCAACTATCAAATACTATACTTGGCAATCATATAGTATTACTAGGATAGACCTAGAACTTGTATTATATTTAATAATAATCCTAAATTCTTTCCTTTAGCAGAATTCCACACGGGGGACCGTAGCTAGAGTCAGATTTGAAAACAGGGAGGTAATCGTAGCATCAGCATATTTTGCTGGTGATGGTCCGGATTGTACCCCTGAAGAAGTGGTAAGGTTTGCAGAGCATGGAAAAGAAACCAGAATGAACGTCGTTCTAGGATGTGATGCGAACGTCCACCACACCATATGGGGAAGCTCTGGAATAAATAAACGATGTGAGCTTCTTTTGCACTTTATAAACTGTCATTGTTTAAGCATATGTAACGAAGATGATAAGCACACCTTCATCACGATCAATAGAAGAAAAGTTATTGATTTAACCTTAACCTCTAATATGTACTCTAATATAAAAATTAATTGGCATGTCTCTGATGAACCGTATCATTCGGATAAACGACAAATTCCGTCTGAATTAGGAGTTGCTATGTCTGAAAAAGTAATACATTATCTGCAAAAAATAATGAATAATTGGATGTTATTTAACATTAGTTGGATCATTTATCGATAAAATACCATCGATAAAATATCCTTAAGAATTGATACAATAGACCGAGTAGAACATGAGGACGGATGTGTTGGACAAACTGTTATATCAACTTGTTATTCAACTAAGTAGAAAAGAAACTCCAGAAATCCTGCTTAATACTAATTTTCCTGATTCAATTATATTGAATCACGCCTCAATCTACAATATCTTAATAGAACGGTTGATAATACAACCTTCTAGGGAAGATTGGAGGATCGCGAAAGACATATGCAGTATTGATGTGATAAAATGGCGATATCCTGATTCAAGCCGTATAAGTCGCCTGGAGAGGATGGCATTTTCCCTGCACTACTGCAACTTGATCTATGAGATTGGATCCTATCTTGGCCAGATTGTACAGCTGTAGTCTAGCCTATGGATAGTCTGGAGAACAGTGATTGTTAGGTACTTACCTAAACCTGGCAGAAGTGATATTCACAATCCTAAATCTTTCCGTCCAATAAGTCTAACATCTTTTATCCTAAACTAATTGACAGATTCATAAGACATGAAATTCTGCACTACAAACCCCTGAGCTCTTGATCCTCTGGTGACGAAGACTGAGGGCTCACTTCCTTCCAAGGAGATCTGTTTAATCGCTTTCCTGGATATTGAGGGGGCATTCAACAATACGTAATTTGAATCGATTCAAGTAGCTCTCAATAATTTCGGGGTACCATCTACTGTGGTTAGGTGGACGATGAATATGTTGTGTGGTAGGGTGATAAGTCTGATATCGATGTCGAAACACCTGCTGCACTGATCACGATTGGATGTCCTCAAGGTGGGGTGCTATCCCCGTTGCTATGGTTTATGGTGGTGGATGACCTTCTCAGTACTTTAAAACTGATGGGTGTCTACACTGTAAGGTATGCTGACGATATTCCGGTTATCGTCGATATTGCGGGGTAAGTTTGAATCTACGGTTTCCGAAGTTCTGTAATTAGCACTAACAGAAGTACAGAGAAGGTGCTATAAAGTGAAACTCTCTGTAAATCCTAAAAAGGCGGTATCTTTTAACGTGGTCCTATAGAAAAGTGAACAATTATTGGAGTTGGGTGATATTAGCCATTAGCCAATGTAAATAATAATAATAGGTAAACAAGGCTAGACTGAAATCTTCATCGGTCCTGAGCCCTTTTGTGGTGTTAGTAAGAAATTGTACAGAACTTTTTTTTGATATACGAACTCAGGGGGTGCCCCCTATCTATGCAAAGCATTTATTGGTTCCAAAAGGATGGCAGGTTACTGGGAAGGGGGAAAGGGAGTAGTGAAGGTTTACACTTCGCTTGAAAGTTTCGACAAACTTTTTTTCAAACACTTGCTCTTAGAAAATTTCAAATATCGTATACTTGGGCCAGAGGGAGGATTTAAAATATTAAAAACTATTTCTGCAAGGATATTCGGCAGAAATAGCAGTGTTGTTACTCAGTATGGATATAAATAATGTCAGAGCCTTAATTGGAAATATGACCTGTCGCTGTAGATTGAATTAGCGTCTGCATAAGCTGACGTCTTAGCGTCTGCATAAGCTGATGTCTGCGGAAATCTGGAAGGTTCTGCAATGAAGCCGAGGAGACGTCTCTTCATGTGATTGTAGAATGTCCAGTCTTTCTGCATCTGAGAAAAGACATCCTTGGTAGGGAACTTCTAAAAAGGTAGAGTGTGGTGGAAATTAACCCCACACTGTACTCGTATACTAACTATTTAGTTTTCCTGAATTTTAGCAAGTTAAAAAATAGTTACAATACTTAATTGTTACTTAATGCAATACTTAATTGGAACATAAGGGTCGATCTAGTTATACCCTATCCCCCAAGGGAGTAGGGTATATCCAGTCTGTTGTAGGGTATATCTTCTGTTGTTATATTCAGTTTGCTGCGTTAATGCAGAGAAGGAGACGAGATAGGTATATACATTCTCGTTCAGCCTCACCTCCTGAATCGTCTTAGCCTTGTCCGCCCGTCTGTCTGTTGAAATCACGATTATGGGGAAAGAGGTATCACGATGAAATTTGGCACAAATATTCTTTGTTTTGTAGGGCAATTTAGGATTGGAAATGGGTGAGATCGTTCAACAACCACGCCTACATTACATGCGGAATTTAAAGGCACCTTGCTTTAAAAAATTTTATGTGAATATATCATAAACCCTGCGAGAATTGTACGGTATAAGATATTACGTGATTTCATCACGAAGTATCTGGAGGTATTGTCAATCTTTTTGCCAAAAGTGGACCTGGCCCTCTTACTCCTACAAAAGTTTTTTCAATATCTCATAAACGGTACAAAATATTAATACGTTATTTTATCCTGGAGTATCTAGGGACATTACCAAAATATTTCCAAAAATATTGAGGAATTGAGCTAAGACTAAACTAAGTAGGAATTGAGCTAAGACTAAACTAAGGAATTGAGCTAAGACTAAACTAAGTAAAACTAAGTTGAAGTAAATGAAGTGCAAATGGTTTTAGATTAAGCAAAATTTAGAATATAAATAAAAAGAAAAAAAAGGAAAGATTTATTTATGTAATTAATTTGGTTTGCACTTGCATCTAAGATGTATTGAAGGAATTAATAATCTTTTATTTTCTTGTTTTTTTATTGTTATTTTTTTAACATGCATTCCTAAACGCAGCGCTTTAGGCTGATGTGGTGGTGAACCTAAGGGGCGGAGCTGGTGCCCTAGGCCGTGGCGGACGGACAGTAATGACGGACGGATATTAACGAGACATTACGGAATAAGTGGTAGGGGATCACACTAACCAATGCTGGAGCCAGAGTGTAGTCCACGGTTGTGACGTTGTTGGTCACAAAGGATGTGGGTTGGCTCCCCACTGACAGATTGGACGGTAGGTGTTTTAATTTCCAGACGTTAGGATGTTTCCTACGTTTAAAGAGTAGCTCTTCTACCAGATACACTTTTATCGGACTTTTTTGTGTTGTCGGTTAGTAGATGGCACTTTTACCACCCAATAGGAGTGTGAATTAAGCCCGAAGCCCAATGAATCCAGCAAGAGCAACAGCAAAATGTAGCCAGCGAGCTGAGTCGCTGTCACCGTGCCATTACTACCAAAACACGACTCACAACATGTTTGGGATTGAAAATGGGCGAAATCGGTTAACAACCACGCCTACTTTACATGTGGAATGTAAAGACGCCTCGTTTTAAAGAATAATATAATGTCAATATCTCATAAACCGTGAGATATTGAGGCATAATTCTATTCCGTAACATAAAATTATTTTTTGATTTTTGCTAAAAAATGGGCGTGGTCCTCCCACTCATAAAAATTTTGGTAATATCTCAAGAACAGTATATATAATATATCGCAATTTTAGAACAAGTTATCTGGAGGCATTAACAAATGGCCAATCATATAAAAGTTGTCAATATATCATAAACGGTGCAAAATATTAATACGTGATTTTATGCTGGAGTATCTAGACATTACCAAAACGTTTACCAAAAATGGGCGTGTACTTATACAAAAGTTGTCAACTGATTGTTATGCACTTATGATTGAATGCACTTATTACGATTGTTTTTAGCAACTCGGATGTAGGGTATTTAGACTTCGGCCTGGCCGAAGGCAACACATTTACTTGTTTGTTTTGAAATACTTTCAATCTCCAGTTTGCGTATGTGGGAAGGATTTAAAATAATTGTGATGTACAGGAGGTATATAGTGTAAAAAATCCATTAAATCGATGAATTTTAGCATTGTGATTGGTTTCTTGGTCTTCCCCGACACGGTAGTAAATCCAGAGTTTTGGATAGTGCATCCTTATTCATTATTTTTTTTTTATGGCAGATAGAACCAAAATCAGGGGATGCCCCCTATCCATGCAAAGCATTTGTTGGTTTAGAATGGAAAAGGTTTAGTAGTGTCGATTTACACCCCTTTTAAAAGCATCGACGTTAAAAGTGGATGGGAAAACATGCGCAGGGAGACTATTACACAACTTAACTGCGCGACCGAAAAACGAATTTTCGCGGTCGTGGGAAGTGCGATGGAATGGGATCGAGACGTAAAAGGGGTTCACCGCTCTGGAAACCCGAGTAGATCTGTTGAATACCTGAATCAAAGGAATCAGGCTGGCTACTTCAGAGGAACAATTACCATTAAAGCATCGGTAAAATAAGGTTACACACCCAACATCCCGACGACATCCCAAGGTTACTGTTGTTTCGTGTATTCAATAAGTTTATTTGTTTCCCTTCAAATATTAAGTTTTAATTTACAATGGATAGACTACTGTATATGTATATGATCTAGAACCACATAGATCAAGCCAAAATGTGTATCTGGTTCACGTTGTAAAAACACGAGGTTAGCTAGCGTCAAAAACGAGTTGCCAGAAGGTTTTTATAGTTTCAGGATTGCCAGCAGCCGCAACATCCTGCGCCCGGATGGTATCACCAGGATACCATTAGTCCTGAAAGAAAGGTTAAGTGCAAATGACATTAGTGGGTCAGGTCGGGTTTGGATGTTCGAAAACTATCTTGGATAGGCAGTGGACAGATCTTTGTTATAGGACGTTTAAGTAATCCATTCTTCGTTCTAACTGTGACAACAGGTACTAGGTTGTCTGCGCCCGGATGCAATTCCATTATACGTGCCAAAGGCCATTGAAGACATGGAAGTCTTTCATACTTTATTAAAACAACATCGTGAATTTGCAGATTAGGTTGGCGTTTTAACCACTTAGGTCGGCTTTGAAGTCGAGACAAGTATTCGCTACTCCAACGACGCCAAAATTGTTGCGTTAGATATTGACAGTTTTTCCAACGATTTGGAAATGATTTGTGCAAGTCGAGCTCTGGACTCGGCGGTGAAAGTAATGAATCTCCAGTTATGAAATGTCCTGGTGTTAGGACCATGAAATCCGAAAGATCGTTTGTGAGTGGGCATAAAGGTCTAGAATTAAGGCATGCTTCGACCTGAACTAGGACAGTGCTCAGCTACTCGTATGTTAGGATGCGATCTCCCATGGTGCGTTTTAGATGGGTTTTCATCGATTTCACACCCGCCTCACATAATCCACCAAAGTGTGGAGCCGATGGTGGGATGAAGTGCCACTGTATTTGTTTTTCAATCAAGAAAGGCGCTATTTTAGAATTAATGAATGCCTTATATGACTTATAGTCTGCTTGTAACTTGCTGTTTGCATCGATGAAATTAGTACCACAATCGCTGTAAATGTCACTACACAAGCCTCTTCTTCCTATAAATCGGTTTAACGCTCCGATGGAGGCAACTGCTGACAAGTCTCCTGCTGCCTCCAAGTGTATAGCCTTGGTGGCTAAGCACACAAACAGAGCTACATATCCCTTTATTGTAGTACGACTTCGTCCCTTTGATGGTGAAATACTCAGCGGACCTGCATAATCGACTCCTACCGCTGTAAACGGCTTAGATCGGCAGACTCTTGGAGCCGGCAAGCTGCCCCTGAGCTGCTGCGCTGACTTAGGACTGCATTTGTAGCACCGTGAAGTGTTTTTAGATGACTATCGTTAATTACAAGTTTAGTAAAGTGATGGCTTGCGGGTAAGATGTAAGGATGTTTTTCTCTTTCAGGAAGCAATGAATCTCGAAGGCGTCCTCTTGGTCGAATGACGTTTTGACTGGCATCAAAAAACGGACTGAGAGACAATAATGCGCTTCTTTTAGGCCATGTTGTATTTGAATTAAGTGTTATCCATTCTTCCGGGAAGGCAGCGGTTTGTACATTCCGAATAATGGTAACGAGCCTGCGATTCCACTCATGGACGGACACGTAGTCCGTTAACCGCTGTTCTTGAATTCGACGCGCATTGGTTATGAACCGATGACAATAAGCGACAACGCGGACTAGTTTTGCAAATGATGAAATCTTTTCAATCAGCGCATTGATAGGATTTGGTTGCACGTGGACCATGTTGACTCTTATTTTTCTAATTTCTTCTGGTGTAATTAAACTTGGCGTCGTTTTAGAGAGACATGGAGAAGGCAAATTGGGAGAATTGGAGAGAGTTTGTAAATTTGAACTGTTGACGTTGATGGTATTATTTTTTTGTGTTACGGAATCGTTAGCGGAGCTAGCTGGAGAAGGAGGAGAGATGTACTGTGTTTGTTGAATGGGTAAAGGAGAGGATTTTTTGGGAGAGGTAGGCTCCGATGAGTTCGAGAAATGCTCTTTAGAGCTCTTTAGAGCAGCAGCAAATGATAATTTTGAATTATCAATTGAGGGGTAGACCTGTTTGTACAGACGGCGAGCTTCGCCAATGCTGCACCTGTTTTGTGTTTTTATTTTTAAAATTTCTTTTTGTTGTTGGAATTTCGGATATATGTTGGAATATGCTGGGTGGTCTTGAGCACAGTTTGCGCATAGCAACCGAGTACATTGTTCAGGAGAGTGAGGAGGAGGATTGCATGAAGCGCATGCGGTATTGTTTTTGCAGTATTTGGCTGTGTGACCAAGAATTTGGCAATTCTTACAACGCATTGGGTTTGGGAAATATTCCCTTACCTCAGCTTTGTACCAAGCAATATCAATTTCGCTAGGAATTCGGTAACGATCAAAACTGAGCAGAATTAAGCCCGTTGCTACTCTTGCACCATCTCTAATTTTAGTGAATTTATAGACGCTGGATACGCCTTGGGACTTTAGATCATTAAGAATCTCCTCCTCACTTGTCGGGATGAGATTTCGATCAAATATTGTGCCCTTGCAAATATTTAGAGAATCATGAAGGTATATATGTACAGGACATAGACCGCCAAAATTTTTTGTGGCTGTAAATTTGTCAGCTACCTTCGAATTTTTAGCTAAAATCAGAATACTGCCGTCCCGAAGTAAACTGACTGAGTCAATCTGAGTGCTAATGGAGTCAATAGCTTTTTTTTTGCAAAAACACTGAATGAGGAAAGAGGCTTCTTATCATCAGCGGTTTTAATGATTACGAATTTCGGGTTGGATTGGTCACACTTAGATGAAGATGGCAATGGGAATGCTTCTTTATCCATTGGCTGTTTGCTTGGTTTTTTTCGTTTGGATTTAGGGGAAGTAATATTGGCGAGCGATGCGAAACGATTCCCAGAATAGTCCCGTTATCCAACATTTTTTAAGAAATACCAGGCAGAAAAAATATTATGATAGCTACTGTAGGGGAAAAAAGGAAACACAACAGAAAAACTTCCTGAATAAGCAACGTAAGCCGAAAAGAAACAACCGACAACAAGAGAGTACTATGAAAAAACGCACTATGAAAAACGCACTCTGAGACGAACTGATCGTTGCGAACAAAGACAACAAGACTGGAAACTCATTTGTTGTCTTTGGTTGCGAGGGTTGAACGATGACTGTCAAATGTATTTAGTGTTTAGTGCTTCCAATTGGGTTTAGGGCATATTGTATTATCCAACCGCGGCAATGTTGCAGCTACTCCAACTAATAATAAGGAGGGGCGAAAAAGGAAAAGAGAAAAATTTCAGCGAATTTTACACCGCGTCAAATTGAGCATAAAGTGATATATTTCAATATTTTGTAAATAAAATCCTTACTTTTTGAGAATAATGTCTATAAAGCTATCAGAAACACAACAGGGAAGTTGATAAGCCTTCTTAAACAAAGGATGTCCAAGACAAGAGCTTTATTTAGTGGGTAAAGAAGGTTGCCTTTAACGAAATTTCTGTTGTAATAAGGAAGCATTTTTCTATAGCTTCTGTCCAGAAATATCGAGATGCGAAACTCTCCACTACTACATGCATATTTCTTCACATTTCTTTGATGATGTTAGTGAAATCAGGCAAAATTAGTCGGAATTCTGTACTCGATTCTCGGAATTCTGTACTTTTCTTTTGCGCATGGTAGCAGTCAATGTCGGATTTAGGAGGGTTCTTAATTCAAAACGTCACACATATACATCTTACATTATTGTAATGATAATTAAAAGAAATTAAAAAACTAAGAATGGAAATATACACTGAAGAGGGCACAACGCCGAAATTGGTTTGTCTACAAACCAAATTTGTAGACAAAAAAATTTCGGACAAATTTGTAGACGAACAATTACAAGAAATTATTTATTAAATTTCCAAAAAAAGGAATTTATAAATTAACTACTTAAAGAATTGTCGTTCAAGTGTATACCGCCGAAATGCGAAGGTAGATTTAAAAATTGTTTCTAAAATCATTTGAAACTTATGTTTTTAGGTACACCGGGGGGAATAAATTCTCTCCTGCACCTCTTGTTTTAGACCAGAAAAGTTTTCAACACCTTTGTTTACATGTGGTGAAATTTAAAAATTCATAATGTGATCGCCATTTTTGTTACTCAGATTGGTTCTTCAACAATTTATTAATGATATTATATTTGCAGATAGCAAAATGGTATATGGGTGCAAAAGGCCTACTGGGGAACCGAACACCCGAAAAAATCGGTAACGCGCTGCAATGCATACTTCTTGGGTGGCGTGGGAATGCAAAATAATACAATTATTTGTTAACAATGTTAATAATACAATTATTTATCTATCATCTTGAGTTTTTGTTTTAATTGGTTTAGAACGCAGAAATTATTTATTTTATATGCGTAGAGAATGCTCTCAATATTCACTAATTTTTAAATAAATCTGCTGAAATGTTAATTAATATTTGTATTTATTTGCTCTGGGAGTGGTTTCACTACCAGATATGAAACTGAGGTGAAATATTCACTGAAGTTTAGGGCAGTCTCACATGACGGTCATTTCACCAATGAAAATGAAACATTTTACTCTTTTTTTTGTCCATTGTGAAAATTACTGAAACATTGTTGCGGTAAATTGTGTTAATTTTGCGTATCGCAAATTGTTTATTTTTTGATGTATTTTGGAACGAATTTCCGTCATCCCTCGTCAAATTTGTTCTGTTGACAAACCGGTTTCGGCGTTGTGCCATCTTCAGTGTCTTTTTTCATGTCAAAGTTATTTTTTTTTTACATGTCAAGGTAACAAATTTGATTCTTGATGGTCAAATGACCGTGATGTGAGCTACTTTTTCACCATGATTATTTACGTACAGTGTACGTGAATTCAACAGTGCATAACAGTGCTTTGTACACGCCTCACTTACACGCTACACTTAAATTTGCAAGAAACTACGCCACACTCAAGACTGCTTAAATTAATCCAAAAAGTATCAAACGTAATACAAACGTACTAAAAGTGTTGAACTTTCCAAGCGTTAAACTAGAAAGTGTGATCCTTCGTGAAAAAATGAAAGGGCCGGATCAGCCGCGCGTTGAATCTTCATCGGTACAGTCCAGAGATAGAGATACGACACTTTCAAATGACCGTCTATTCTTTGTATGTGTTGTGAGCTGGTAAGTTTGTTGAACTCACGCGCAGTGTACGGAAAATCACCAAATTTAATTTCCCACCTGAACCTTCCTCTTCAAAGGAACCGACTTACTTCTACCTGCACGGAGGTAATCATACTTGCTACCTTAACACTTAGGAAATTCAGTACTTTTAGTAGCTTTTTTACAATCTTTAATAATTTTTGATCAGATTTAAGCAATCTTGAGTATGGCGCATTTTGTTGCAAATCTATGCCTGAAATACAATTGGAAGCACTAAACACTAAATACTTAGTGTTCGGTTATGTCTGTCTAATATTCTTACGGACAAAACATAATCACACACGGCGAACAAAAAATAAAATCTGCCTTTTTCGTTAATTCATGTGCTGAAATGTTAACAAAATAATAGTAAATGAAGAAGAGCCCTTTGTGCGTGTTATGTTTAAAACACAATTGGAAGCACTAAACAGTAAACACAAAATCAGCTGTTCAAATTACACAGGTTCTCATGAGAATAATTTATCTGAGGAAAAAAGATAATTTTTCTGAGAACAATTGTCCATAGATAAAAAGACAAATGTCTTCGGGATAGATCTATTTCTAATTTGACACACACAAAGTGCTCTTCTCTTTCTTTTGCTACTCCTTTGTTTACGTTTCAACACAGGATTTGACAGATTTTGTGTTTTGTCCGTGGTGTGTAATTATGTTTTGTTCGTAAGAAAATGAGATAAAGATAACCGAAGGCAAATGTATTAAGTGTTTAGTGCTTACAATTGTGTTTTAAGCATTAAATTAGAAATAGAGCCAACCAGAAGAAATTTGTCTTTTTATCTACGGACAATTGTTCTCAGATAAATGATTTTTTTCTCCTTTCCCATAAGAACATATGTAATTTTGACAGTTGATTTTGTGTTTAGTGCTTCCCATTTTGTTTAAGGCGCATGGCGTGTGAGGCGCTTACAAAACAAAACAAAATGTAAAACGGAGGATGTTGGTTTACATTTGTTCCTTTACATCTTTTTAACCGGAGCCTGAGAAAAATTCTTCCTTATTAAATCAGAAACTTCGTTAAAGGCAGCCTTCTTTACTAAGCCAACAACGCTGGTGACATCTTTGCCTTTATTGGCAAAGGTTTAACAACTTCTCTGCTGTTTTCTGTTTGACCACGTTATAGACATTATTCTCAAAAAGAATTTTTCTTAAAAAAATATAAAAATTTATCACATTTTATTCTCCCTTTTAGAATATTCCACAGCACCCAGCAAAAGCAAAAATACACAATGCGACAGTGTTTTAGCACAAACAAATAATTATAATATATATAATTATGGTGGTTTTAGCTTGCTATTATTTTACACATTTTGCATACCTATTTGCCTTCTTCACATGTTTTGTCTACGCTTTTATACTATATCCATTTATTTTTCTAATACGGAACACTTCCCCCGCAAATTTCTTGGTGATAATTTGTCGCTCCGGGGATCGTACATCAATTCATAAGTGTACATTTTCACGACTTTGCAAAAATATGAGTTTCCAAAGAGATGAAATGAACAGAGGTACACAGCGCCCTCCAACGGCAAATTTGTAAAACTTCATATAGCCTGTTTTGGATAAAGTATACGATATAATGCTGGAAACCGTATCCAAATTGGTCGCTTCGCTGCTGAGATATGCATTTTGATTTTTCATTTTGTTCCTATTAACAACTTAACTGTTACTAACGAGTATAGTCGTCTTAAAAGTGCAAAATTTTGTGTTACGACGAGTATACTTGTCATGAGTAAAAAGAAGTACCATTTAAATTTTAAATTGTAATTTTAGTGAGAACTTCGTAAACTTCAAGATGTTTTATTTTGAGGCCAAGTCGAAACAAGACATCTCTTAAAACTATCCTAAAGAGATCAAAACAGTTAACTGATTAAATAGTTAACAGTTAACTGATTAAAGCGCCCTGCAGCGATAACTTTTTAAAACTTCATTAGCCTGTCACTCTGGGCAGAACAAATGACATAATGTCAACTGTATGAAAACCGCATTTCAAATAATGTGAAAACCGCATTCAAATCAGTCCCGCAGTTCCGAAGTTTACTCATTATAAACGAACAAATCTTATTACATAGAGATTATGGTCATTTCACACGATTTTTATCCTGCATGTGTTTCAACACAGCTACAGATTAAATATTTATATGTATTGAGTTTATTTTCAAACAGACACCTACACAAAGCCACAAATAAGCAAAATAAATAAACAGCTGTATGGATGGTTTAGTTTCTAAAAAAAGTTCCCAAACTAAACAAATTTGCATTACATCACTGCTGGGCTCCAGTGCTTTTACTGGAGCCCAACGATGTATCAGCTGTATGAGCTCTTTGACCGTTGCAACAGCATATATAGAGCAAAAAATCTTACTTGGGTAATCTAGTTTAATGAACGTGGTTTAACTGTACCTTTGAAAATATTGCATTTATTTTCTTCTTACAAATAAAAATATAAAAATAAAATATGTATGTAAATTTGATTTCTGTACATTTGTTGTGGTATCCTTCCGCTGAAGGATACCCGCGACAAAGAAAACACTACCTTTAAAACTTAACTGCGGACACGACGTCCACTCTTTATTAACTCAAAATCAGACTCCATGCTTAAAGTTAAAACAAATTACTAGCTAGCTCGGTTGAGCCAGCTAAGTGGGTCAACCTCTGCACTTTGTCCCATTGTACAATATGCCTTTCTTGCAGAATTTGAATTCTGCTGGAAATTATTGGCTGTTGGGCAAGTGGGAGTTTCGCAACTCAAACTTTGATGCCTCGCTTGCGGAACTTGGATTCCGCAAGCGGACATGCTATTTTGCAAAAAATTGCTCTTGCGCAATTTAAGTTCTACTTTGAATTTATTGAACTGTGATCGAGAAGACCCCCACAGTTTGGCCTAAAAGTATGCCTTCCGAAAAAATAACTGCAAGCCTCCACGTTGGAAGTATGCAGTGTAAACTGTCAAAGTACTGTATTAACTAAAAGACTCGCACTGTTATCTAGTTTTAGCAGCGCAGTTTAGCAGTTTAGCAGGTTTTAGGGTGTGCAGATTGGCCCACAACATCCCTCCACCCTTAGGGAAAGAAAAAATTAATAGCGTGAAGCGATATTAATTTTTTCTGTACATAATGATACAGGAGTGCTTAATATCTGAGTAGTGTTCTAATCTACTTATATTATGTGAGGTGGCCGTCATGTTGATTCGCTGACTTCAAGTATTTCGTTCAAGAGCATGACTTCCTTCTGAGAACACTTTTGGGATGAAACTTCGGCTCGGTGCGGAAAGGTTTTCCTCGGGAACTTGTTCATAGAGGAATTTAAATGAGTTGTGAAACATGGTAGAGGAGAATTGTTGCTGATCGTACTCGGATTCAAAGCTTTGTAGGTGTGGTGTAGAATCTCGAAGAGTATTCCCAATGAGAACAATTTCAGGAGTTGTAAATCGAATTATTGGTCGCGATGTTGAAATTTTATAGTTGCTCCGAAATTTTATAGTTCTAAGTAACAAAGGGAAATTTTACACCTCCGCTGTAGTGTAGCATTGCCGAATCGACTTTTTGCGGATTGAAGTTTGGAATCTCACGGCGTAAGTGTGAGAAACAAATCACACAGAATTATATAGAGATGCTTATTATTTCGGGATGTAAGGTGGATAAGACCTTTGCTTACTGAAACCACGTAGCTAAAAAACTAGTGATTACTTTTAATTAGTTGTTAGTAAATTTTTCCTCTTTTTTTATTTTCTTCTTGTCTTTAGTTTTTTCTCTTTAACTTTTATTTTATATTCTTTTTATTCTATTCTAATTTTTTTCTCTTTCTGTATTTTTGATTTTTTTAATTACTTCTTTTATTTTATTTTAATATTAATTCTTATAACTTTGTTTTCTCGTTTTTTTTGTTTTTTTTTTTTTGCATATTTTCTTCCAACATTTAGGGTTAGTTTGTAAGTAAGATTTACGAATCGTTGGACATTGTTTTAGGTCATCTTTGCCAATGTCATATCCTTTGGAGTTATGAGGATTGCCTTCTTCTCGGACCAATTTTCATCGTATCAGTTGAAGTTCATTCTGACTATCCTAAATAAGCTAAGAGTCAACTAGGAAATATTTAAATATATATATAGAGTAAGATGAATGAAACAGTTTAAAATGGAACGGGATTACTTTTAGCTCGCATCCAATATGTCTCATATATTGGTTTGAGTCTTTAAGTAATGTGTTCTTTTAAAGATGTATTCACATATTAGCATGATCTATTTTTCCTATTTCCCCATTGTTTCGACTAAATTGATATAGCCTAAAAATGCGTTTAAACTTTTACTGACAAATTCTGATACTTAATTTACAATTTTTATTCATCAAGGTTTTTTGTTTTTTTTTATTTAAATTCTAGACTTCTACTAATTTTTCTTCTTCGATTTTTCAGATGTATATTAAAGACGTAAATCATATTAGCCTGTTTTGTTAATTGCGAAATCATGTCCGCTTGATTTTAATACGGGTACAAAAATTTTATAATTTTTCACATTAACTACTTTTCCCTGGTATATTACTGGTGGAATTCCCTTCTTGTGCACTACTGTTTGCATGTCACCTGTGTCTACGTTGAGAACTTCATTCAAAACATTATCTTTAAGTAAGCTATTATCAGCGTCTGTATCAACCAGCAGAATGAGTTTTTTATTTCTGGCCTCTTCGCAAGGCAACTCAATAAACACATCATTCATATTAGATTGCTCCCCGTTAGACATTTCAATCTATTTATTCTTATTATGTAAGTTATGAACATTAACACTTGGATTCACACCTCGATTTGGCAACTTAGGATAAGAAATTCTCCCTTTGGCTATTGTTTTTATTGTATTTTAGACCTTTCTAGCCTACTATAATTTTGCTGAAGTTGGCAACGTATCCACAATCTCTTCAGACGTTGGACTTACTGTTCCTACTTTATTTATTGAGGTTGGTAACGTATTCGCAATCTTTTTAGATGTTGGACTTACTGTTACTACTTCATTTATTGAGGTTGGTAACGTATCCACAATCTCTTCAGACGTTGGACTTACTGTTACTACCTCATTTATTGAGGTTGGTAACGTATCCACAATCGTTTCCGATGTCGGACTTACAGTCACTCTCTCATTTGTTGAAGTTGGTAACGTATCCATGATCGTTTTCGATGTCGGACTTACAGTTACTCTTTCATTTGTTGAAATTGGTAACGTATCCGCAATCTTTTTAGATGTTGGACTTACTGTTACTATTTCATTTATTGAGGTTGGTAACGTATCCGCAATCTTTTTAGATGTTGGAATTACTGTTTCTACCTCATTTGGCCTTAAGCTACTCTTTGTGTAGGGTTCCCAGACTATTGGCCTTGTCTGGGCCCTCTGAGGTTTCCCTGGAACCTGTCCCAATTCTTCATCGCCTCACAATGTCTTATTATATGTCCCGGTCTGTTACACCAGTGCCATGTTATTGGATCCTTTTGTTGAGGTTGTCTCTAGCGTTGTGTGAAGGGTTTTCCAACCTCCTTTGGGTGAAAGTGTTGCGTTGGGCCCCAGCGATAATTATTCTTATTTTCGCTAGCATTATTTGTTTGTTGCTGCTGCGTATATTCTTGCAGTCCCCACTGAGGTGGTCCCCGCGACGAGTTCTTACTCTGCATATTCTGTCTCTGCGGCTTCTCGCACCTCCAGTTTGGCTCATGACCGTATACCAAGCATTTCTCGCAATAAAGTATATTTTTCCTTATCAGACATTCATCCCTAGTATGGCCTTTTCTGTTGCAGAAACTACACACAATTTTAAGTTTGGGGTTGTCGTTGCTGTTGTCGAATGGTTGGGGTTGTCAAATTCACTTAAATTCGATTACTCGAACGGTATTCATTTCTCGCGTTTGGTTGTATTGGGGAATTATTTCTGGGCTGTACGTGAGTGGAATTTCCTAGCTCGCATACGGGATTCATACCCGCTATACGCTTTCCTTGTGTACCTGGCCAACCCACCCGGCTGAAGTGTGATCTGCTAACAACTTCATAAAAGTTTAATGCCAGATCTACCAACTTCTCCAAATTTGTTTCCGAAGAACCTACCAGTCTCATACTCAGGGTAGGGTCCTGCAATCCTAATGTAAAAGTCCTCGTTATCGAGGCAGCTACCCCTTCCCGTAGAGCCTGAACCCTTCTAATGGTCCGATATATAGTCCTCGGCCTTTGTTCGTAGATCGATTAACTTTTCGGCGAACTCCCTGATACCTTCTCTCGGAGATTGTACAGTCATCTGTATCTCCGCAATCAGTGTCCAGTGATTTCAATGGCAGGTACGCTTGTTTTATAGCAGGGTATAGAGCTTCTACTGTAGTTACTTGCTTCCACCTCAATAGGGTATACGCGCCACCGTAAAGCCTCTGTTTCACGCAAGCAATGAAATCTTGCATTTCTGCATTACTGACGCCCCTCTTAACTAATTCGCACCCCTCTAAGAACTTGTAGACCTCCCCTCTCAAGTCGGGTGATCTCGTCCCTGGAGACAGAGGTACTAGCCTACTAACAGTTTTAGAAATCGCCTCTATACCCATTTTCTCTTTTATTGGCAAAGGGGAAGGAAAGGAAATGGAATTGCTATGCTTTGGACTGCTAACTTGAACTACAGTTTCCTTATGGTGCAGCGTTTGGTCGTGGGCCAGGTCCAGCTGTTGTTTTAGAAGCCTGTTCTATTCTTTTAGTTCTTGGAGTCTCTGGCATGCCTGTTCCAACGACGAGAAATCCTCCTTACTTCGCTGTCTTGGCGCCCTATTCTCCGTTGACGTAGAAAGTCCTCTATTTTGTAGGCGCTCCCTAAGGCCGTCTGTTTCAGCATCCAATTTTGCTAACTGGCTCGCTTCTATTTCCCTTTCTGCCAGATGGTTGTCGTAACTGTTCTTTAAATATCCAAATTGCCGTTTCCAGTGCTTTATTTCGTCTATGTAGCTCTTATTTCTATTGTCGAAAAAGTTTAGCAACTCATCTAAAACTGCATCTGCCTGTTCTACCTTCGAGTTACTCACCACGCCATGTAAAAATGTTCCTACCATTCATTTGGTACTTCCATTAACCTAATTTAATTAGCTTGGCTGCAAATAAAACTGCAGTAGTTAGCAACTCTCTTCCTTGTCACTACTGACCTACTTCAATTAACAAACGTAAACAGCAATACGTGAAGAATTGTTTCAAGGCCAGCGTAACAAACTGCATTAAAACTGAGCGTCGAATTACTTTATTCGTCGATCGTTCACGGCTTGCTCACTATGCGGAAACAAAATTTAACCTTGAGACGATCATCGCATTTCAAGGTTTAAGATAATAAAACACTCGAACTCGTGTTCGAATTTTTCATAAGTAATTTACTTCCCCGTTAGAATTTAAAAAAAACTCATTTATTTAAAAATAAACTCATCAATTACCAATAAATTCCATTTGACTTACAATACGCTTATGAAATACACTTCACTTCCAACATCATTGTTCACACTCATCACTCTATATTAAATATATGTTATTCTCATTTGTTCCTTTTTTTCACACTTATGGTTCACTTCGATGTCGGCCAGCGGGACCAACGTAAAGAAAACAACCCGCACTTCGAATTCGGACGCAAAATTAGCGAACAACGCATTTGGGGAAGAGTTTACCCTTTATTTATCAAAAGATAAAAACTTAAAACCCACTAACCTCACTGTATTAGTAAAGAGGTGTAAAAAAAAAACCAACCCGGCATAATGTCACTGGGTCGGACTCTCCTGCAATTGGTACTGGCTTCAGCCAGGACCAATTCCATTCGAGCTTGTGTTGGTGTATCCCCCAAAGCCAGACTCAGCCTCAGGTTAAAGGAGTCTTGCCCAGGATTGAGTTGTCTTAGTACCAAAAAAAAATAATTGTTCCGTAGAATAGATCTTAATAAATTTATTATATTTTAATTTATAAATGAAAGCAACCATTTGCTATACTTACTTGTAATTAAATTCCGTCCTTTGTTCTTTTTTTTTTAAATAAAACAACTTTTCTACATTGAACTAAACATTTCAAACATATTTCACCATCTCTTAATTCACTATCTCTTAATTAATTTTGACAAAAAATAATTTCTCGCAAAATTACGACCAGATCCAAAATTTTAAGTTCCTCCAACATGTCTTAAACTTCTTAAAAATTTACAATGAATATAAAACAACTCACCGTAACAAAGCTCAAATTTCCTTAAAGCTTCCTATATCCGCTTCCCTGTTCTCCGCTGCTTTCTGGCAAAAATGTTGGACAATTTTTATACTGCACTCAAATTGTTATACTGCATAACATTTTTAATACTGCACTAATTTTACAAAATTTTCTTTTTTTAAAATATTTTTCCTTTTACTTTTATTATTTCTACTTTATTGTTTTATAATTTCATTTCTATTGTTCTGTTTTAACTTTCAATTCCATTTTAATTTAAGAATTTCAATTTAATTTCACTTCAACTTTATTTCCTTTTTAAGCTTTCTTATCTTCCGATTTTTTACTTTTCGAGCCGTTGCTTTATTTAAATTTCCACAAATTAATTACTTTTATTTTCAAAATCAGTTTTCCTTTCATTTTTTCACTTTTACTTCACTTCCAAACTTGCACCTTTTATTTTCTTATTTATTTTTCGTTAAACTTCCGCGATCTTCGGTTTGCGGACCGGCTGAGCCAATAACGTTGTGGTATCCTTCTGCTGAAGGATACCCGCGACAAAGAAAACACTACCTTTAAAATTTAACTGCGGACACGACGTCCACTCTTTATTAACTCAAAATCAGACTCCATGCTTAAAGTTAAAACAAATTACTAGCTAGCTCGGTTGAGCCAGCTAAGTGGGTCAATCTCTGCACTTTGTACCATTGTGCAATATGCCTTTCTTGCAGAATTTGAATTCTGCTGAAAAATATTGGCTGTTGGGCAAGTGGGAGTTTCGCAACTCAAACTTTGATGCCTCGCTTGCGGAACTTGGATTCCGCAAGCGGACATGCTATTTTGCAAAAAATTGCTCTTGCGCAATTTAAGTTCTACTTTGAATTTATTGAACTGTAATCGAGAAGCAACCACAGTTTGACCTAAAAGTATGCCTTCCGAAAAAATAGCTGCAAGCCTCCACGTTGGAAGTATGCAGCGTAAACTGACAAAGTACTGTATTAACTCAAATACTCGCAGTTATCTAGTTTTATCAGCGCTGGTTTTAGGGTGTGCAGATTGACCCACAACACATCACTTTAAAAGCCTAATAATGTAAATATACACAAGTTTTCGCTTAGGGTCAATAAACATCTAATGAAGCGTCAACCTTGTACATTTGTTCAACATATAGTACGATATTATAAACATCTTATTTTTCCAAATTCAATTACCATGTATTTTCGAAGCGCACATTTCTTAAAAGGTGGCATGCACTGTTAAATTCTCTATAAATTGTCTTTCCAAACCACTGAAACTAATCACTTTTAAGAATTAGTCTATTTAAAACCAAAGTAAAGCTATTAAGTCTATTTGTACCTCCTTTTATCTATAGCGGCCAGAGAAAAAAAAAAAATCCTGCCCCCTACCATTTATAATATGGACCCAAGGAATCACCAGCCGCCGGATCGTCTTATTATAGGATTCACCCTGTATATTAAAATCGATCATTTCACACAATTCAAAATCTTTTCATCAACGTCGGCACACTTTCAAATTTACCCTATCCTTCACGTCAACCTTTCAAACTGTTATAGCTCAAATGCATTCAAACATATTTTAACAACTCTTACGCTTTATTTGGTTGCGCTTACACCTGTTTATTGATGTTCATATATCAAATCGAACACCAAGTTTTGTAATTATTCCTACACATGTTACACTGTCTGTGCGCTGCATCGACAAAAGTTTACGACTTCCAGTCGTTTTTCACTCGATATTATTTTCTTCACTAGAATTCAATAATATTGCTATATATATATATTACCATATATTCTTAGAAAATCGCTTTATAGACGATGTAGAACGTTTTCATGGCTTCATGTTTTATTTTCAATTACTAAATTTATTTTAAAAAAATTCCTATCTTTTTATTTTTATAAAGATTTATATCTAACAAAAAAGAAGTCAAATTGGTTGTTTCAAAATCTATTGTGTTTTAGTTTTATTACTAAACCCCTCACCAATATTTATATACATTAATGGTCCTTGTGTACATTATTACCATGTCCTTTCTTACCCACTAAACAAACATGTATAACAGTTGTTTTTTTGTCTTCAATTTTTATACATAATATTTTATTTCATTAATTATCCTGATATTGCATTTTTGTCCTTCTTTCATTCCTTCTAAGTTTCTTTAATTTTCATGCTACCAGGCAAATTAAGTTATTTATATTTTGATCCTTAAATGTTCGGTTTGTTAGTGATGCTTTCTGACACGATCTTATACTCAATTCAATTCAGTATATTAATAACTATTCGCTCAGTATATTAACTATGGTCAAATATCAAAGCGAAATATTCTCAGGATAGCTAACTAAATAAAACAACTTTCCACTGTGTCCACACACGTTAGTTGGTCGACGCAAAAATCTGTAATTTGAGAGTCAGATAAGACCACTAACTCCTAACGACACGCTACCCCCATTATATAGTATATTTGCGCTTCTTATTCACTATTATTATATACACCACGTCAAGGTCTAAACAACCTACATTCGCAAAGGTAATAAATATACTCTAGAATGCACATAGTCCAAATCTCTAGAATGCACCTAATCCTAATCCAAATGCTTTATAACAGCTGAAGTCGGCGAAATACACAAATTTTTGAGGATATTACACCGTATGCAATATATAAATTTTTAAAAAGATATGTCCATGCATTTGGTTTAACAAGTTGCTGTGGCTGTGAACCGATTACGCAAATTTTTAATCACAACCTGCTCTAGTAAAAAATATTTGTGGCAATGATCAGCATATTTATTATATGCTGAAATTAAATTCTGTACTCGTCCTCCCGCAGTCTTCCTAGAAATTAAACTGCTTGGAAATGATCTATATGCATTAGGTATCTATTTTTTCTGCTGTACGGTTAAAAAGAATACGAGAATATACTTCTTTTCGGGTGATAAACAAATAGGTAGGACACGCCTAATTTTTACATACAGCGTTATAATGGATAACTGGTCGAATACATAATGTAATGTTCGTATCGTACATTAGGCATTAAATTTCCTATTAAAAATGAATTATTTGACAAGTACTGCGTAAATGGGCCTACCATATCCATTTTCTGTAATTGGTTTGATATTGGCGATATATACTTCGGGTATTAAAAATTCAATTCATCTTAACCTACTACTGTTTGAGAAATTAACTTTAAAATAGTTTTTAAAAAGAGATACCTGAACATTTGAAAGAAAAAGTAGTAGTGGTTATTAACATATTTTGTCCCTTTTAAATCTTAAACTTCTCTATTAAGAATATATTGTGCAAAATTTTATCACGATATTTCTTCGTTCTCCTGTAATCATTAATTTAAGAAGCATTCAGATGGAGGGCGACTCAGGTGACGCTGAGGAAGAATAAGTACATATACATATTTACCTCTATATATCTATCTTGTCTTCTTTGTCCTTCTATGCTTTACAAACAGAACCACAAAGTTAATATACCCTATTCTCTTTCTTCGGCTGTAGGGTATAATTTAGCAGGTATTTGCCAAGGTAAATTAGTAATATGTGTTAGTCAAGTGTAGCTATAGTATGCAGGGCGTAGTTACAATAAATTTTTGCACTACATTAGGTGTTTCGCCATGGTTGGGTTCCTTTCAAATATTAAAATTGTGCTATTTCACGTTACATATATTTGAACTACAAAAAAAAGCTATATTTTAAAACTAAATAAACTAAAAAAGTGGGCACTATGTATGGCTATATGTAACTTATGACATATAAATAAATTTTTGTAACGAACTTTTCGTTATCCCTCGTCAAGTTTAGTTTTGAGACAAACCGTATTCGGCGATATGTCTGTTAAGTGTTTAGTGTATTCGGACGAATGCAGACATGATTCACAGTTTAAATAATATAGGTGTCTTTTCCCAGGCCAAAGTCTAAATAAACTTCACCTGCAAAACTAAGAAAGATGTCGATATAATCGTCGAATCGGTCAAAACACGCCCTTTTTTTTCGAAAATTCTACCAGATACTAAGGAATACAATTATACTATGGAATACAATTTATTTAAAAATTAGGCGTGGATTTCAACCGATTGTGACAATTTTTATTCACCAACTGGTCTACTAAACAAACACCATTTGTGGCAAATTTGAGCGCAATATCTACTTAATATTCCCCCGTAATACTTATTTAATCAGACAAATAAACGTACGGAAATGACTCAAAAGTTGAGCAAGAATATATGTAAACACTTTTCTATATCTATGATGTCACCTTCTCCGCGTTAAAAAAACTTAAGAACAAAGAATATACCCTCTCTTCTAAAAACTGAAGAACAAAGAATATACCCTCTCTTATAAAACCTAAGAACAAAGAATATACCCAATCTTCACGAGGAATGACTAAAATTCGTTCCAAAAACATATTTTCATCCTTGCGGAAACAAAAACAAACCAAACAGAACCTTGCGGAAAGCACCCAAATTTGCTTCTTTTGTAATTGCAATCTTAAAATTAATGTGAAAATGTATATAGTTTTTTTACTACTATGTTGTTATCAACAAACACGGAACAATGATAACACCGTCGCTAGTCCCTGTCGAAAGGCTCTGCCCCATTAATATGTCAGTGCAAACAACAAGAAATTGGCAGAGTGCATAAAAATTTGCCTGGGATCCAACGCGTAGAAGATCTTGCGGACCAGTTTTTTACTGTTTGAGTGTTGTTCTGTAGTTAAGACCTTCAGTTTTATTAAACTCCTGGAATATTATTTTATTGTCTCGAGGATTTACGTAAAATTTCTCTTGATCACTTTAGTTAATGATTTACTTCATTTTTGAAATTATATTAAACATATATACAATATAAAAGAGATATATACATATGTATATAAAAGAGAAAATAAAATTTTCCTATCCTTCCAGCCTTCGAATCACTAAGAAGCCAAACTTGTCTGAAGTCCCAGGAAACACGAAATATTTCAAAAAAATTTAAACAAAAATGTACAGACAAACACAAAGAAACCCGAGTAGATGCAATATATACTGCGGGCCTTTTAGGAGTATAATAAAATATATTCTTAGACATTCTTAGATTTTAACTTTACGATTAAGTAATTTACAATGTACGCATTTGTTACTGTGTTTTTAGTTATGTTCTGAACACCGATAACTACTCACCGAGTGGTTCTGTAACCACTCAACAGGTTTTTACAGGAAACAAAAAACAATTAACGAAAAGTATTCAAGCTTGGTAGCATAAACGCGGCATTTGAGATTATACAGAAAATTTTTTTATGTTGTCTGGTAATTCAGCATGTTAGTGAAGCTAGTGAAGTTGTGTTGTTATTGTTTTTGCAAATGTTAAATCATATGTAAAATAATCATAACCATTCCATATTAATAGCCATCTCTCAAAAAAAAAAAAAATATAGGACAAGACTTTTTGGAAAAGAAAATTAAGAACAAAAAGAATTTAGAAAAGTTCATATGGTTAAGTATCATTGAAGTAAATCAAAAGACCTAGTTTCCAAATTATTGTTGTGACTGTTTTGTTGATGTTGTGTTACAGATGATGGCATTGCACGGGCGAAATTGGCGAACATAGGAGATTCCGACAACTGTTGCTGTTGTAATGATGGAATGCTCATTAATCCTGTAGTAGAAAATGCAGTATATGAGACATTAGTGGTGTGTGCAAGATTGTTTTCGGATGCAGGATGCGTTTTTTGCAAATCGCCTGGTGTCGGACTCTTTTTCGCCTTTAAATCATTCATCGATGGTGCCGCTGTAGTTTGTTTGTTGGTTTTACTCGTTAACAAATTATCTAGATCGATTTTCAAGTCCCCTGCATTTATATTACCGGACCAGGTTGAGCCGATGCTGGCAGTTATTGCTTTTGTAGTTCCGACTGTTTTCTTTTGAAGCTGATTATTATTGTTAGCGCTCACTGGTTGCAGAGGATTGGTGCCTACGACAGGCATTGTTGAAAAAATATTATCTGAAAATGTGAACATTTTCAATTAAAAATCTTATGCGGATGTAAATAGTAAGTGAAAGAGATACTGAAAAAACTGAAACGTTATGCAGGTGGATTTTTTAGTAATTTTTTATTTAAGGGCAGTTCTTTATATTAAAAATCATCCAGGTCTTTTTGAATGCTTAAAATGATACTGCCACATTTAAGATATTCCTTTTTTTTGTGCAACAATTTCTACAATAATCTACTGTTTTATACGAAAATTTAATTAACATAAATAATTTTAAACTTACAAAAAATTTGAAAATTTGAATAACTGAAAAAATGATAATTTCGCCACTTAACAAATTTTGTATAAGTAGGCGGACCACGCCCATTTCGGGCAAATGTTTTTATAATGTCTCTAGGTACTGCTAGATAGAATTACGAACGTATTAATATTTTGAACAGTTTATGGGATATTGACAACTTTAGTATAAGTGGGTCGACCACGCCCATTTTTTTTTATATAAATTGGTAATATGTGTAGATACCTCGTGATAAAATTCCGTGTTAATATCTTATATCGTTTACAAGATATTGACAAAGTTTGTATGAGTGAGCGTGGCACGCCCATTTTTGGCAAGCTTATTGGTAATGCCTCCATTTGTGACAAATTTCATCGCGATATCTCTTTTCGTTCTCTCGTCATCGTGATTTCAGCAGACAGACAGACGGACGGACGGGTCTAAATCGATTCAGGTGACGCTGAGCAAGAATATATATACTCCACCGACTTTCCACCGACACCAACATCCAGGGACGGGAAAAATCCCGCAAACAACAATGCTCCGAGTAAATTGTGAGAGGGAGACAGCTGGACGCCGTGTGGCGAAGCCACTCACACCGCCGCCGCTGGAAGTCCAGCGGGTGGCTATTTAAGAGTCCGACGCGGAGAAATCGGTCTCTATTCTCTAGCAGACAAAGGAGTGTACCAATTTTAATAGTGAGAAACGTTTCAGTGAATCAAGTGCTAACGTTCAGTGAATTAAGTGCTAACAACCGAAGGACACCGGTACAGAGGACACCACAACCGTGCCTTTACACTTCGAAGGACCTTTGCGACACAGTCTTGACGTCGAAAGGCCATCAGCAGAGTGAGTCTTCATTGCATACACATATATATTTGTAACCAGTAGGCTTGAAAATTTTATCACCCACCCTGTCTCCCCGTGCGATTTATTAACCGACGGGCTCCCATCCTTAATCCTCCACAATCCCGCATCCCGTGTGGTTTGTTAACCGACGGCTCCCATCCTTGATTCCCCACGTCCCATACGTCTTCCCCTTGATTCCGACTTACGACGGAACCGTGTGGTTTGCTAACTGGGGGTACGTCCGCTCCCCGTGAGGAACGCAGCTGGAATCGAGGTCGGCGGGATAGTTTATCTTAAGTTTAGATTAAGCAAAGTGAAACCTGCTTTTAAGTCAATAAAAGTTATTAACCAGAAAACCCTTGTGTTACATAATTAGAGGGGTCAGGGAGGGATTACGTCCAGGTAGCATCAGGGGAATTATTGTCGTCGTCGTTAGGTATTGTGACCCGAATCACTGGACGCGCGACAGCTACTCCACGCCAGCCAAAGAAAGGTTCGTCACATGGGTGTAGGGTATAATGAGAAAGTAATAACATTGAGGTAAAGAATAAGTAATAACATTGAGGGAGATAAAAATTTTCGCGCTTGTGTTGTGGACTATTGTTCTAACAACTGTCAATTTAGCTGAATTCCTATATAAATCAGCAGAAATTATTAAATTAAATAATTTATAAATTAAAGAAACGCAAACCTTGTTCAGCAAATCTGCAAAATATACGTACAACTTGTTGTCAAATTACAAAATGAAAGGCATTAATTAAAACCCCCCACGCGACTTAAAAATACCCACCTGAAATTAGTTTCAGTAAAAGTGGCAACATTAAAAGGCAAACATTTTCTCTTTCTTTTGTTTTCGGAGAAGATTTTGCATTGATCTCCCCGCAACCCGCAAAGTCAAGTCAATTCGCTTTATCAAGTCAAGTTAACATAATTGGCCCTTTACTTCGTTTACTCTACAACGGAGTTCATCAATTAAACACTTAGGACGAGACAAGTAAAACTGAAGATCGTCAGCTTAAGCATGCATTATCACATGTAGACAGACATTAAAAAAGTCATTAATAAACATTGCAAAAAGCATACGTCCAAGAATAGACTTCTGAGAAACACCATATCTTATCAATTTATAACTACAGCATGATTGTCCAACTCTTACACACTGACTCCGATTACTTAAATAACTCTCAACTAATCTAACAGAACTGTTAGAAAAATTATAACATAATCAATTTAAAACTACAGTATGGTTGTCCAACTCTTACACGCTGACTCCGATTACTTAAATAACTCTCAACTAATCTAACAGAACTGTTAGAAAAATTATAATATCATTTTAATTTCTTGCAAAGCATAGTATGATTAATAGTCATAAGGGAAACTGGCAAGAAATACGAACAATGGACAGCAAAATTATTTACTGACTAAAAATGTTACTAAGTGTTTTGTAACAGATTTATTGCAGCAGCTGTTACACTAGGTTTATTGCAGCGGGCGACTACAACGCCAAATATATGGGCTGGGGTTCAAGAATAACGAACACTAGGTAACAGCATCTCCATTCCCTCTGATACATTTTGCTAGGAATTATATGAAACAGTTTTTTCATGTAACAAACAATTTTCTCTTAATAATGCAACACTTTTATTTATGAATTGCAGTCCATTATCAGATCTAATGATTTTCAAATTATTTCTTGTTTCAGTTTTAAAGTCAAATATATACTTTTCCAAAAAGCCACATACTTCACTAGCGTACTCGAGCGGTTTCCAGTCTTGCTTCCAGCTGCTTGTCTGTTTTAGACGAACGGGCTTGATCAGTGCGTATTCGAATGATTTCTAGTCTTGCCTCTCGTTGCTCATCTGTTTCTAAAGCTCGTGATGCCTTTTTCTTTCATGCTTGAGGTGTAAATCGACCATTTTGTAGTTTCGATCCTTTCATCATCTTTTTCACTGAAGCCTGTTACCGCTGCAAAGCCGTGTCGGATTCATGTTTCGGGAAAGAATGATAGGCACGCCAATTTTCAATGTTAAACGGATGCCTGGCAAATCAATTTAATTCAAGAATTCAGTTGAATATAAAAATTCAAAAACCTTCGCGGCCGTGAGCATAATAACTCACCAAGGTTTCATCGTAATTGGACAAATGGTATAGAAATGCATACGGAACAAAGAAAGAAACAAACAAGTAAAAGCGTTGTCTTCAGCCAGGCCGGAGTTTAAATACCCCACACGCGAATAGCTAATAAAATAATAATTTCGCCAGTTAACTCTTGTATAAGTAGGCGGACCACGCCCGTTTTTGGCAAACATTTTGATAGTGCCTCTAGATCAGTGATGTCCAAGAGCAGCCATTTGGGCACTCAATTTTTGAGTTGCATAATATGTATACATTGAGTGTATTTGCCGAAATACATCAGTACCCATCAAACCATCAATGAAGTAGGACTGTATGCTGCGCTCATTTGATTATGCTACACCCAAAAAAATATATTATTTAATAAAAAATAAAATGATTGATATAAAATATCAAATCGAATTTTTAAGTATTTGTAATGCTTTCACTGAGCACAATGCCTGGTTTGCTTTACTTCACTTATCAAAACAAATAGATATTCTTTGAAAAGACACTATTATAGTATGCGTTCTGACTATATTTTGTATTCCGGGCAAGAACGGGAAAAAATCTTTTCTGATTTATTTGCTGCAATAATCCAAAAATATAGTGTGCAAACAAACATAAATCCAAAAAAAAAAATTATGATTTGTGTTTCAGCGCATCTATTTTTCTCAGTGCTGAGTGACAAAAATTTCCAACCCACGATCAATTGTGATAGTATGTGTTTGGACACCACTGCTCTAGATACTCCAGGATAAAATCACGTTTTAATAATTTGCACCCTTTATGAGATACGCCCATTTTTTGCGAACAGATTACAAACATTGGTAATGCCTCCAGATATCTCGTGATGAAATTACGAGGTGTTACTTGAATGAACAATTTGAAAAGTTGTTGAGTCCATACTTAAACTAAAAAAGTATTTATTTTGTTTTTTTTTAATCCCAACTTTGAAAATCAGGCAACATTTTTAAACCATTGTCTAATGCACTACTACTTGAGAAAATATTCAATCGAATATCAGGTACATAAACCAGTTAAATGGTTTTAACTCCATTCACTGCTGTTATTTATTTATTTATTCATCCAAGAGCTATGGACATTACCATACAAAGACTTTTTCAAAATTAAAATTGAATTCTGCAATATTCTGCGAACTCGCAATGATTGGAGGCTTATAAGCTTAAACCAACTTTCGTAAGATGACAGATTTAATGTATCCCATGCAAAACTTCGAAGGAAAAATAAGAGAACTGCTTCTGCACCGATTTAATACCTGCAATGGAAGCAATGATGTAACTAAATGTTTATTTACAACACTAAACATTTCGTTACATCATTGCTTCCATCAAAATTTATTCCCGTGCTTGCCGCTGCTGTACTTTGCGATATATTATTATAACAATTATACGTTTTTCTAAAAAAACGATTGCGATTCAGGGAAACTTTATGCTGTAAGGGGTTAAGATGCTTTCAATCAAGCATTTAGCATTTGAAAAACTGCACATTGTGTGGTGTTTCAAATCGACCACATATTCGAGAAGATGACCTTGGAAAGACTACGACAATTTGCTCAATTTTTATAGCGGTGAAGAACGGGAAAAATTAATTTATCAATAAAAATTTGACTCCATTCACTTCCATGTGCAATTTTACAAGCTTTGGATTGTTTAAAAACTATTTCCTTAGTCTCATTTATTTATTTCATAAATTATGTTTTTGGGTTAGCGCCACGAAGAAGAATAAGAATATATATATATATATATATATGTTAACCTACCAAATTCCCTTTAAAAGTACGTCAAATTTCTAGTAAAGCTAGAAAATACTAAAGCGTTAAAAAAGTTATAAACACTTGTGGTATAACTAAAATGCACTGAGAATTTGCCTGCTGATTCTCTATCGCAGTGCCAATTAAATGATATGTCAGAGCTGGAACTCCCAAAACAGAAGTGTTTGCGTCTCGCTTGAAGCAATACTTTCTTGGCTCAGACAGTGACATCATCGTTGTACCGCATCCGTCATGAGCCTACGCAAAGTATTTTTCGCTGAAAGACAATGCGTGCTTTTGCATATATATATATATATTGTATCGACTTTACAATCGAGATTTCGCGAAACTGGATGGTTTCCACCAAATGCTTTAATGGCAACATCTACATGTTGAAAGAGATAGATAGCTAGTTCAATCTATCTAAGAGAGAAAGAGATAGATCGCTAGTTCCACAAGCTTCCACAGCATTGCAAGACGACATCTAGCGAGATAGACCAAATGGAGAGATCGACAATTTGCTAGATAATTCCAGAACTTTCCACAGCATTTCAAGGCGACATCTAGCGCGAGATAGATCAAATGGAGTGATCGACAATTTGATAGATAGTTCCAGAACCTTCCGCAGCAGCAGCATCAGCTGGCATATAAATAGCCCGCAGGGCGTCTCAATTAATTAATTCGAGTTTGGTGCTTGAACGAAATACATGGACCATCTTGTGAGCAAAGTGTCAAGTCAGTATCAGAAAAGAATAAATTTGTGAAATAAAAAACAAAACCACTTTTGGGTTTTATTGGATTATTCATAAATCCAGAGATCCGACCTAAGAGAGTCGTAAATCTATATTTACGTAACAATTGGTGTCAGAAGTGGGGTTGCTGAATAATCCTAAATCATGGTAAAGTTTGTTGAAACGAGGATACCCCAGCTGAGGGGTATACTCCAGCTGAGCTGGATGATAGAGTTTTGCCTGTGACAGGGCATAAGGCAGATCTACAAGCACGGTCGCGTAAAGAGGAGAGTGAGATGGAGAGTGAGGGCATTGATGTTGAAGGACATGAGTTCTATCATAATGCTTCATCTAAAGTCGAGGAGCAGTTGGTAGAGCCGCAGCCAGCTCCAGCATTTGACATGAATGTGTTTTTAGCAGCAATGGCGCAGCAGTCCTCTCAATTGCAAGAGCAACTGTCCTCACGTATGGAGGAGTAGCTGGCACAAAACACTTCACAATTGCAGAAGCAGCTTACACAAAACACTTCACAACTGCAGGACCAACTATCGCGCATAGAAGGCACTTCTTTCATATTGCAGACGAGGCAGGATAAAATGAGGGTGAATTACACAAATTATAATCCTGATTAGAATCAGAAATACTGCGGCTGGATGGTCATGTGCGAGAAATACAGTCCAGTAGACCAGTTACAGGCGTTAGCGCAACGAAATTGCAAGCGTCAACGTTTGACGGAACTGTACCGTTTAAAATTTTTAAACTACAGTTCGAGACCACAGCACAAACCAATCACTGGAATACGGCGGACAAAGTGGCAGCTTTGGTAGTATCATTGAAAGGCTCCGCCGTTGAAATTTTGCAAACAGTTCCTGAAATTGAACGTGGTAATTATGACGCGTTAATGGCAGCGATTGAACGACGATATGGTAGCGACCATAGAAAACAAGTGTTCCAAATGTAGCTGATGAATCGCTACAAGAATATGCAACGGATATAGAACGGCTCGCACATTTGGCCAACGCAGATGCACCAGAGGAAGTAAGCGAATTACTTAAAATTCAGGCGTTTATGAGTTTAATACGAGATGCAGATACCAAACCTGCAGCCTATTCCATATCAAAGAAGACGTTTACCGAACGTGTCATTTGCTTTGACGCAGGAAACAGCATGCCTTTTAAGCAATTAAGCACATAAAGTTCATTTAAAGTTCAACATCGGCTGGAAGTTCACATAAAGTTGAACATCGGCTGGAGGTTGGGCCAAGTGAATCCCTAGAGGAAATCATAAGGGATATTATCCAGACTCTTTCTCAGAGGATGCCAATCTCACGCAAGGGCTCTGAATCAAAGTGTTACATCTGTGGAACAGCACGACACCTGGCACGGAATTGTAATGCGTCTGGAAGGAAAAACGAAAAAGCAAGGAAGAGAAGCCCCGAAGATGCAACTGGCGCTTCTGGAGAAAAACGATCGTTAAACTAAAACGGACCAGCACAAAGGGGCGTTAGCTGGTTCCTGCGACTGATTGCCCCACTGTATCCGTTTCACAAATACATCGTAAAAACAAGAATTTAACCGTAAACGGGACTGTAAGCGGACGATCACTGGTCTTAACTCTAGACGCGGGCGCAACACATTCCATCATTCTATCAGACCTGGCACGGGATAACATTGCAAACTACGGACAGCTACATGGGAGGATGCTGCGATTTCTGGAAAACTGTGCAAGGTTCAGATTGGAACGCTAGAAGTGATTCACACCTTCTTAGTGGCCGGAATAATGGACGAGGTAATAATCGGCGTGGATTTTATGCTAGCCCATGGTCATACTCTGAATCTGAAGAAAACAATGCTTACGTGCCAGAACATGGAGATACTCCTAATCACTAGGTATGAACGGCCTCAGATCAGGAATGTACTCGTAAGTGTAAGCCACCATCAGCAGAAACCACCAAAGTCCGAAGCAGTACTATGGGCATGTATAGAGGGAGATTGTGGAGCAAGCAAGCTGTGGGTAGTAGAGGCATCAGAAAGGACTGCGAATATAATGGTTGGACGAACCTTGGTACAAACGGGAAATAAAAAGCGGATCCCAATTCCAGTGATGAACGAGTTGAGGTCACCGATAACTTTGGAGAAAGGAGCGTTAGTAGCACAATGCCAAGCTGTGGAAGCCGTGGTTAATTATGACAAACCTCCCCAGGAATGCAAAAACCAGGTTCTCGAGGGCACGAAAACTCCTAACATCGTGGGTACCTGGTTGAATGAGGTGAGCAGGCCAGAAAGGATGAAAGCAAAACGGCTGCTAGAAAAGTATAGCTCCATATTTGACAACGATGGCAATAAATTTGAAAGAACTGCCATCGTGCAACATCGGATAGACACTGACGATGCAAGACCGATTCGGCAATCTCCACGCAGAGCCCCACAGGCAAAAGAAGAGAAGGAGCGGGACAGATAATAAACGAAAGGCAAAAGGTGGATGTTATAAGCGCATAATTGAGTACTTCCAACAATAGACACATTTCTAGTTTTTGTGTATGAACACACATCTCTACTCTTATTTCTACTTCTTACATAGAAAGTTCAACTTGTATAATTTCAATTCTTTTTGATGTAATTACAAAAAAAAGTAAAGATAAGTGAATAAATAGCCACAACAAATTGGCAACGAGGTGAAAGAAGAGGAAAAGGGAATCGAGTGGATGCAAAAAAGTAATGCATTGCAACTTCATCAAGTTCAATATATCGAATTACATACAATATCTTCAAAATGGATGCACAACAGTTCAAGCAGTTCATGGAGTTGATGGCACAGGCGCTGCAAGGGGGAGCAGCACAGTCGCAAAGTACAGCAGCGGCAAGCACGGGAAGGAATTTTGCAATGCTGACAAATTTCGACTCGAAAAAAGAATCTTTTCGAAATTATAAGCAGCGGTTTGAAAATTATTTACATATGAAAAACATTTCTTCTAACAAACCATACTGTTCTAAATTATTGCTAAATTCCATAGGCGCAAGCAACTTCAATTTAATTACAGCTTCGGCAGCACCAAAAATTCCAAGTGATTTAGAGTACAACGAGCTAATAACATTACTCGAAAACCATTTGGTCCCCAAAAAGAATGTGCTATTGTCGCAACATCAATTCAAAACGAAAAATCAGAATTCTGAACAATCAATTGCCGATTTCGTAGCTACATTGCGAACTAACGTATTAGATTGCGAATTCGTTTCGCCGTGTGACTGTAAGGTGTCAGTTGCCCATATGTTTCTTCGAGCACAATTTATAAGAGGAATTCAAGACAACAACATTCGAGAGCATCGCCTTCAATTGGAAATACTAAACTTCAACGAGATAGTGTCAAAGGCAATTGCGCTGGAAGCAGCAAAGAGCTATGCTAAAGAACTATCACAAAAAACACCACCGTTATCATCTAACATTGAAATCAACAGAGTCGTTCAAAATTAATACAGCAATTATCAACAAAACAAAGGTAATTATGTACAACGTTCAACAAAAAATCAAAATAGATTGCAAACATATGTTAACTTTAAACAACTGGGAATAGATGGATTATGTCTTCGTTGTGGCAAAAGTAATCATATTGCTAAAGAATGCAGAATAAATCAATCAAAACTTAAATGTTCAGGGTGTCATAAAAATGGCTATGTTAGTCGAGTCTGCATCAAATCGCTTATTAAAAATAAAGCGAAAATGATTCAAAATAATTGTGCTGAAAATGAAACAGTAAAAGTACCTAAAAGTGTCGCGCAAGATAGTCGATATTTGTCAGAATAGTGAATCTACAACTATTCAGCGTTTTCATGTAACTGTCTTCATTGAAGGACAACCAGTAGTTTTTGAAGTCGACTCCGTTTCTGGATATACACTCTTACCGAGAGATCAATTTGCAAAAATGAATCTTAACATTAAATTGCAATCAGAAATAAGGAATACAGAAATAAGGTTTCGATCATATTCCTAAGAATTGTTTATACCGGATGGGAAAATACGGGTTAACATTGAGTATAACGGAAGCCATATGGAAGACGAAATTTACATAGTGCCTGAGGGATACGCAGCATTATTGGGTCGAGCTTGGATCCAAAAATTCAAAATTAATTTGAATGATATCGACAAGAATACCACTAGCTTGGTAACATGTTGTGTAAGAAGCGTTAGTGAAATCAATGAAATAGCTAAACACAATGCTGATTGTCACGAGCACCGATCAATTCAAAACCTGTATACGACAGTGTTACGAATGAAGAAGTACATCAAGTTTGTTAAGCATCAGTATATGGGATTGGAAACCATAAATTAAATTTTAACATATTACGAGAGGAAACAATCAAAGATGAGACACTTTCAAAAATACTAAACGATCTTCACACTGATAACAAAACTGAAAATGAATTCATAATCAATGAGAACATTGTTCATCTGTAAACCGCAAAATTAGACAATTATGCACGAGGGAGAGAGTACAAACACGTTATTACGCCAACAATAAGTTACAATGGAGGCTTAGTACTGTGAACAAAAATTTTGATAAATTGCACTACATAATTCGACTGGATAATGGATGTGTTTAAGCAGCACATTAACCAGTTATGCTCAACTGATGTCTCAAGAAAGCAGGAAACGCCTATACTATACTAGAAGAATGTATCGAACAGACTCCTGAATCGAGTACGGGATTTAGAAATATGGGAGCATTTATGGACGATTTAGTACAAGTACCAATTGAAGATGTGCAAGAACCAATGAGACCAGAGCAGCTATTAGTCCCACAAGTGCGCAGAACGGGCAGACAACGTCAAATTCCAGCATATTTAAATGACTACGATGTGTCAATTAATAGTGTGACTATTATACTACGACTATAATAGAGAACTATTATAACCGCATAATTGGGTAGTTCCAACAATAGACACATCTCTAGTTTTTGTGTATGAACACACATCTCTACTCTTCCTTCTACTTCTTACACAGAAAGTTCAACTTGTATAATTTCAATTCTTTTTGATGTAATTACTAATTATAACTATGATAAGTGAATAAATAGCTACAGCAGTGGAGTTATTGAACCATCAACTAGGCCATGGAGTTCATCGTTGGAGTGTTGGTTAAAAGGATAGATGGAAGCACTAAGTTTTGCGTTGACTATCGGAAGCTGAACGATGTTACCTAAAAGGACAGCTACCCACTGCCACGAATAGACGACACCTTTGACGCATTATCCGGTGCGAAATGGTTTTCAACGCTCGATTTGCAAAGTGGTTATTGGCAATCGATCGAGAAATCCGATCGCGGAATAACTGCTTTTAGCATCGGGCATGGATTGTGGCAATTCTCCGTGATGCCATTTGGATTATGCAACGCTCCTAACGGTTCTGATGACCACCTCAAAAATTTTGAAGATATCTTCCGACGAATTGCTTCTGCTGGATTACGGTTGGAGTTCACACTGATGAAGAGAAAATAAAATCGGTAAGATATTGGCCTCGACCACCGAATGTCCATGAAGTGCGACGCTTCCTTGGACTCTCTACATATTATCGACGCTTTATATCCGGATTTGCCAATGTTGCAAGAAGTTTGCATAATTTGACAAAGAAAAACTGCAAATTTGTGTGGAAAGACGAGGAAGAGAATGCCTTTCAGCAGTTTGAGGAATTGCTTTGTACAGCTCCAATGTTAGCATATCCAGTTCCTGGCGGAAAGTTCGTTCTAGACACAGATGCTAGTGCACACGGAATAGGAGGTGTGCTCTCACATATTATCTATGGTCCGAAAAAAGTAATTGGCTACTATAGCAGAGTTCTTAGAAAACCGGAAAGGTGAGAAAGGTTACAAGGCGGGAACTTTTGGCAGTGGTCGGATGTGTGAAACATTTTCACAAATACCTGTATGGACAGCATTTCCATCTAAGAACAGATCATGCAGACCATCAGATGGTCACTCCAGTGTAAAAATCCGGAAGGACAGATTGCGCGACGGATAGAAAGGTTGCAAAATTATGACTGTGAAATTCAGCATCGGAAAGGTGGGCAACGTGGAAACACCGATGAACTATCTCGTCGCCCATGTGAATTGGAGTGTAAGCATTGCTCCAAGGCTGAAAGAAGCGAAGGTATAGTCGACATCCGATTAACAAATCTGCAATCTGATGATGAATGGGAATCCAGCGATGTAAGGAAGACATGGCATCAGAAAGTCCGTTGGCCAAGGCGTATTGTGCGCAATGGAATAGCTTGAAGTTGATAAACGGAGTTCTGCATCGTTCATGGGAAAGTGAAGATGGTAAATACACTCGCGATTTGGTTGTCCTACCTAAGTCTAGAATAGCAGCTGTATTAGAAGAGTCCCGCAATGGACCAAGTGGAGGGAATTTCGGTGTCACGAAAACTATGGAAAAGATTAAACAACAGATTTACTGGGTGAATTGTCAAAAATCAGTTGCTGAATGTATGAAAAACTGCACGCAATGCATTGCAGGCTCCCTTCGGGTGTAGGGTATAACAAAGGAAAAGCACAGGCTAGCGAGGCTGCTGAGATGTTGCTGTGACCACTAAAAGTAGTAGCTGTTCAGCGGTCTGCGGATAGCCTTGTCATAATTATTCACATAATTAAAATGATCAAGGCGACTAGACAGAACCACAAAGTGAATAGATTAGGATTAAAATTTGAATCGCATGATAAAATTCATGCGATTAATTAAGACACGGCAACCGCAACGTGGTGACTTGCATCGACGAAAGGAAAACGCAAACTGTACATTATACAAGGACACCAATAAACGAAACTTATTTAACAAATTCCTGGAAATATAAATGTCTATAACTGAACCCTAGACAGCTTGCGAGCTTATCCCAGCTATAAACCCGGACGAACGGGGAAACTTCGTTACAACATAAAAAAGTAAAAATGGCAACTGCTTTTTTGCAACAGAAATTTTTTTTTTCATTTTGTAAACTAGTGAAAGGGGTGGAGGGATATTGTGAGTCACTAGTACCGTATGCATATTTTTAGACGTTACTTAGGTCGTGGTATCGCACTGAGCACTTAATTTCGCGTTGTGCTTGTTAATTCCGCAATGCTGTTTCAAGGGCAAATTGTCGATTGAGGTCGCGGTTTTTGTTTACGTTGAACATTGTTGGCCGTGAAACTAGTGACCGACCTTTTGCTGCAGTTTGCAAATGTTTGTTTCCGTGTTTAAGCTTCCGAGAATAGGTGCTAATTTATGCACCTATACTAGAGAAGAGTCGGTTCTTGTAGCCTGTTCGGAGTTCTGTTCTGTGAGTTCAGTTGGTTAAGCGGGCGAAACAAGCCAGAAAAGTGTTAAAGTAAAGAAAAAGAAATACTGAATAAAGTGATTAGAGGAATTGAAGTGTTTTGATTTGATTAAGGGTTTGACTGTTGGAAAAGGAGAGACTTTAAAGAAGCCCTCGGGAGAATCGTAGCACCAAGGTAAAAACACAACACTGTTTTTACTATTTAAATTCATTGCATTTTGCAAAAAAAGTTTTTAATAAGAGAACATGCAAAGTTTCTAAAAAGAAATAAGAATACAATACTTTTTATTATTATAAGACTACAGAAATTTTTATGTGTATTAAAGTATGTTTATATATCTTTATTATCTCATATATATTTGAAAACGTAAAATATTGTTAAGTGATAATAAGGATATGGAACACTAATTAATGGGATTCCTGCTGTGGTGAGTACAGCTTGTAGCATGTTTCTAAAATTTGAGACGCTAGTTTTCGACACTCATCAGATGTTTCGCCGCCAAGTAAAGGGGACTTATTAAAATCCTCAAGCCAGCTCCGAAGTTCAATTAACTTTTCTGAAAAGAGCTCGGTGAGAATTATGGCCGGCGTGGTGACAAGAGTAACACCTATGAGTTCCAACGCAGCTAGTCTTACTTTAGATTCGGGGCTGAAGCGAACAAATGCACACACATCGAAAATCTCGCGAGCCATCGTAGGAAGGAGAGGACAATTTTGTGCACACAACAGGAAGATGGAAAGTGTATGTAAGAAATTTACCAGCAACAAGTTGTCGATGTCGTGGGCAATGCGGTTATATTTAACGTAAAGCATCTGCTTTGTGCGATCACCGCTTACGAGACCAAAGAAAAATGTGCCAACGACGGCATGGAAGCGATTCACCTGACCGGTCTTTTGATGCGCTTTGGACTTGCTGGAAAAACGTCTGGTTTTCTCCTTAAGCCGCTGTTGTATGAGACGCCTAGCAGCAGCGATACGTTTTTGATGTATGTCTTCAAAACTAAACTTACGTAGTTGGTGATTTCGATTGGTGGAATTGTCAGGCTTCGGTTCTTTGGTATCATAACTCACTGTGTCTGACAGTTCCTTCGCTGCGCCTGCTAAAATATGCAACATCAAAATGCGAGTGTCCGCATTATAACGACAGTCTTCTGTATGGAATTGGCCGCAAAGGTACTCAGCGCAATGGCCAGGGTGTGCAACACAAATCGCCTGGCAGCATCTATATTTGATTTCTTCGAAATTTTCACAGTAGAACTGCATTTCCAAGGACACAAAGAGTTGCATAAGATCCACGGCCAAACGTACGTCGTTCTGTGCTAATTGAGTGCGTATGAGCCCTTCGGCTGCAATCATGGCGCTCTCAAAAACTTCATGATTTTCTGTGCGCGAACTGAGAGTGTGCAGCAAGTCGAGAAGGAACCTAGGGCGCTTCTCCTGTAATACTAAAGTATCATTACACATGTCATAGGGCATAAGGTCCTCGTCATCATCTGAATCCAATTCCATCGCAGACGGTTGTTCAAGCCCAGATTCACAAAAGGATTTGCGGATTTCATCGTCCGCGACAGTTTGGAGTGGCGATTTTGACACATTGTCCAAAACTCTTTCACTGGCTTTGTCAGTCATAAACTTTTTATACAGCACCACCAATCTGTTCTTATCAAGCGTATTCGCGCCTGTATAACGTTTGGGATCCCAATCTGCAACCAATATTTCTAATTCTTGAATCAAGTATCCTCGTGGTAATGCGGCAACATCTTCATAATCGAACATCAATCTTGCATCTTCTTGATCCGGAGTTTTCTTAGCCTTCTCCATAAAATTTATAATCATTTCTACCGACTTCATCCCAATCTGGCGAAGTATAATGTCACTCGATTCCAGGTGATGTCGAAGGCCCTCGTGTAGCAGCAACTTTAATTCATTCAGGAGACCGTTGCTATGTTCCTCATTTGGATTCAAGGACCATAAAGCTTTCGCAGCTAACACGAGCAGCTTTGATATCCCCAAATGTTCTTGACTAGTCAACTTTAGCAATGCACTGCGTTTTGACCAAACGTTCAACAGGTTTCTAAACAGTTCCAACACCAAGTCATTTGAGACTAAGCTGAAGTACGCAACAAGGCCAGCTAAGACTCGATTCGATGCAGGCACTCGCTGCATGGTAACTTTGTGCATGAGGCAGAATTTCCACTCCGACGAGTGGCGCACAGCATCACCAAGCAACAGGTAAAGGCTTATATCGTTAGTGAGAATGTGCCCGGAGAGCTTGTATGCTGCAGATCCGTCCAAATGCATAAGGATTTTATAAACTACCAAACGCGCTGGTTGGGCTTTGCAACAGTTTTGCAGTATTTGCAGAAAATCAATCAGAGCAACAGAGTCTGCAGACGTAAGTGTGCTATAAAAATTATTCACAATTCTACTCAAGGTCAGACTAAGAAAATGTAGATCAAAAATTTCGTCGGGCTGCTCACAATAAAACAGAAAACCCAAGGCACGCATGTAGTGCCTAATCAAAACATGTCCAAATTCACGAGGACTAAAGGCATCAGGAGTATGTTCTTTTAGGTTATTAGCCACAGAGCTGGGTAAGGCTATCAACATTTGCAGGTAGTCACTGGTTATCGCACTGAATTCTTCTATCGCTTGTACAGGCATAATTTTTGCCATTCTACCATGCTGGTTTATGAGCTGTACCTTGCGTTTGCATATATGAAGAAAACTTAGCGGAATGACCTGAGTATCATGTAATAAATCTGTCAAAATATTTGTGATTCTAGCTGGCTGCCTATGGAGTTGTCGAGAGAGGGCAGAGAAAGCCTCATAAATAAATTCAAAACTAATATCCAACTTAAAGAAGTTCAATACTTCCACATCCTGGCCTGCTTTAGGCCATGCCTCGTTAAAACGACGCAGCAACTGTTGCAACAAGTCTGCATATTCGCATGAAGCCAAATTCTGCCAACTGACTTGATCCACATCCAAGCCGATAATTTTTTCAGGTGTTGTGTAGCCAGGGAGTGCATTACTTTGTCGTAATGTACAAAGTATATGCTCAATTTTCTTAGTGTCGGCCGAGCACGTAATCTCGTCTGGAAGGTCCATTAGCGCGCTGATAGCATTCCGGAACATCTCTCGTATACGGTTCAGTAATACTTCAGAAGCATCAGTCGTTATTTTAGCTGAAAGGGAAAAATGTTTGCACCCAATTGGAATGTGTTACCGTCATATTTTAATGAGTTTTAGTTTTCTACAAAAGCTGCTTTCCAGGCTACTTAAAAAAGAAATTTCTTCAATTCTACAAATATGCATAAAGCCGTCTGAATGTTAGACCAATATAAAATTCAAAGTTGGAAGCTAATACTCTATGCTATAACTTCAAGTTGAATAAATAACAAATTCTGTATAAAGAAAAAAAGTTACAAAGTTTTCTAAATCTCAAGCTGCGTTTTAATTACGTCAAAGTCACGGGCAAAATAAGTTAATGAAAATAATTGTGATTTGAATTTTAATAAATTATTTCTTAGTGAAAGACGAAAAGACTGCTAAGTTAGATCACTTTTTGTTGTCATAATTTTGAACTTATAAGAAATCTTTATTAAAAACTTAATTATAACAAATTTCAATTTTCCAATTGAACCAGAGAGTAGAAAAAGAAAAACATTCCAAACATGCGAAATTTAACTATTAATGCAAAAATGATACTAATTCTAAAATGAAAAATCTTGCAACACAAACTAAATTTTAAAATTGTCCAATAGCCCTTTTCTACTGTTTCTAAAATGATGAATTTCTAGAAGACAAAATAATTTTTTCCGTACAAATACTCGTATTCAAAATGACGTCTCAAAACTCTTTCGTAATGAATGGCCAAATCATTACCAATAGTCTTTTTTCGCCACTTAACAACTTTTGTATATGTAGGCGGACCACGCCCATTTTCGGCAAATATTTTTGTAATGCCTCTAAATACTGCTGGATAGAATCACGTATTAATATTTTGAACCGTTTATGGGATATTGACAACTTTGGGCGGACCACGGCCATTTTTGGTATACAAATTGGTAATATCTGTAGATACATCGTGATAAAAACTGTTATCTTATACCATTTACGAGATATTGACAACTTTTGTATGAATGGGCGAGGCATGCCCATTTTTGGCAAGCTTATTGGTAATGCTTCCGGATACATCGTGATAAAATTACATCTCAATGTCTTATACCGTTCATGAGACAATGTCAACTTTGTTATCAGTAGGCGTAGCACGCCCATTTTTTGGAAGCTTATTGGTAATGCTCTCGGATACACCGTGTTAAAATAAAGTCTTAATATCTTATACCTTTACATTCCGTATGTAAAGTAGGCGTGGTTGTTAACCGATCTCGTCCATTCAATTCCAAACAGTACTACAGAACAAAGAATATTTGTGCCTAATGTCATCGCGATATCTTTTTTCGTTCTCTCGTAATCGTAATTTCAACAGACAGACGGACGGACAGGGCTAAATCTATTCAGGAGGTGACGCTGAGCAAGAATATATATACTTTTCTATATCTATCTCGTCTTTTCTGCTTTATAAACGGAAGAACAAAGTGAATACATATACTCTACTCCCTTCGGGTGTAGGGTAGAAATAATACTTATAGTCGGAAATGGCTTTATTGTTTTTCAAAATATACTCCATGAAGAGTAATACACTTTTGCATGCGTTTGAACCAATTTGCGAAGCACTTTTTCCACTGCGATTGAGGTACCTCCAAGACATGTGATTTAAACGTATCAACCGCTTCTTCAGGCGTCGAAAAACGCTGACCTTGCAATTTATTTTTGATCTGCGGGAATAAGAAGAAATCATTCGGTGCCAAATCAGGACGTACGGCGGATGACCCATCAATTCGATGTTTTGAATGCTCAAAAACTTTTTTGTTTGAGCTGTGTGAGAGAGCTTGCATTGTCGTGGTGTCGAATGATTCGTCTTCTGCGATTGGTTTCCCTGATTTTTCCGGACACTTCTGGCAAATAAATCTTGGTGATCCATTGACCGTTTTACGTTGTTCTAATCGAACGGTGGCGACATGGCCAGTTATTCCGAATAAACAGACGACCATTTGCTTCGATGTGCTTCGTGCGTGAACAAGTTTTGTTGGATTTGGCTCGTCTTGAAAGACTCATACAGTCGATTGTTGTTTAGTTTCGGTGTCATATGAATAGATCCATGATTCGTCGCCTGTCACGATCTTATATACGTCTTTTGAAGAACCGCGATTGAATTTTTGTAGCATTTCTTTCGACCAATCGATGCAAGCCTTTTTTTGAGCGATCGGGAAATCAGCGAAACACGGTGGCTCTAAATGGTGCTTCATCACCAAATGTCGAAGCGAGTTGATCGGCACACTGCTGTTGGTTTAATACGCGTCGAAAGTCATAGGAAATTATCGTAAGAAAATGTTCAGGATTTAATTCCATTTAATAAACAAGATGAATGTTTCGAATAACTGTAAACAACACAAATACGATAGCACTCGTATGACAACACGTTCTGAGTTCGTTCACAATTAAAAATGTTAAACTTTACAATGACAATGTCAAATTTGACATATTCACATTAGTGTTGCCATATCTCAAAACTCAAGCAGCAACCTCCGTATTTATCTTTCGTTTTTTTAAAATATATTTTGGACATTTCTTTATTTAATTTTCCTATTTTAAAAAAAACATCCTGGCTCGAAGTCTTTTAAATGTGTTCACTACATTGAATATGTTCGGCTGACATATCGTCAGTGCCGAACGAAAAAAGAAAACAGACCTGTATAGTACAAGGCATAATGTTGTTTTCTATCATTCTTGATGCCAAAAAAAACTTCATGCCATAGACATCAACAGCCGTATGAACACAGGAATCTCAAGGCATCAACACAATATCGCTACGAAAATTTCTACACTATGAACATCCGAGGTACAAATCTTTTAAACGATCGCATCAAACCAGCATATCTAGAAATGCCTCTGAAATTAAGCTTACGAAAACATGCATGACGCCGTTCTTCTGCCACAACCTGCGGTGAATCAGTCTCTTCAATCCCGTATCCGTAAAGCAGATCAAAGCTTTCTGAGAACCCATGTAGCGGTAACCGAACATTGCCGTAACATACGGTGAGTTGCCCTGATGTACACACCTTTTCAAGCAGCCATCGATTAACATTATTTTTCCTGATCTCTAATTCTGAAGTTGTATTAATCCTAACTTTTATTTTTCACTTCCTACGCTACGCGGGTAATTTTTGTTCCCGACCTTTTTTCCTATTGTAAAAACTAGAGTATAACGCCTTTTAATTTCCAAATTTATATAAATATATGCAGCCACGCATAACATAATATGAAACCTTATCTACACAAATTATTTTAAGAAAACCAAATTAAAGTTTTTACGAGTATACCCTACACCCGAAGGGTGAATATTTTCACTTCGTTCTTCCGTTTATAATGCAGAGGAGACGAGAGAGATAAGATATAGAAAAGTATATACTTTTGCTTAACGTCACCTAAATAGATTTAGCCCTGTCCATCCGTTTGTCTGTCTGTCCGTTGAAATCTCGATTATGGGAGAACGAAAGGAGATATAGCGATGAAATCTGGCACAAATATTCTTTGTTATGTAGGGCAGTTTGAGATTAAAAATGGGCGAAATCGGTTACCAGCCACGTATACTTTACATACAGAATGTAAAGGTAACTTGTTTTAAAAATGTTTTAAAGTAAATATCTCGTAAACTGTGTGAGATATAGAGGCATAATTTTATTTCAGAACATAGGGCTATCACTAAAATTTTTGCAAAGAATGGGCGTGGACCCATTCATACATGAGTTGTCAAAATCTCATAAATTATGCATACTAATACGTGATTTTATCCTCGAGTATTGAGACATTACCAACATGTTTGCCTAAAATGGGCGTGGTCCGTCTACTTATACGAACTCACTCTCGGTTGTTTACTTTGTCGTGAGGGCTTAAGTAGGGTAAAAAAAAACACAGAACTGTAGTAAGTGGGGAGATTTCCGAAATCCAAAATTCATCCAGAGGTTGGGTCAAAATGCCAACCGTCCCGTGCTGAGGATCGACCAAGCCGGGGACACCAAAATAGCTCTGTCTCTAACTGCGGACTGCGGATACCTGACGACCTCCGTTTTAAATTAGCGTTGTTCACGCAACGGGGCCTATTCGTGGATCGACATCCTTTTTTTACTCGTTGGAACAAAATTGATACCAAAAACAAAAATACTTTAATTGAAGGAATCATGGCTTTATCTCTCTCCCTACCTCAGCCTATGGCTGAAATTACTACTCTCGCTGAACGGATAGTAAGTTCAATGGAGGTAGATACCGCAGAACAAATAAGACGTGCAGACACGGTAGTCTGGGATTGGCCAACTAATATTATCAGGGTTATCAAACTATGGGAGGGGGCTGAGTTGCGTGTGGTGAAAGATGATCTCCCGAAACCATACAGCTTTCTTTCCCGGAAGGCTAGCCAACTCGGATGGGATCCTGCGTGTGCTTCACATGCAGAATCATGTGTAATCTACCAAAGAATGGAGTACTTAGGAAGGTAGCAATCAATGGAGGCCTGGTCTATGGATCAAGTACTAGCAAAGGCCGTATATGAACTGGACTGTCTTTTCGACTACAATCTGGAGAGAGTTCAATTCACTTTCAAGAGGAAGCTGTTGAAACCGTAAAAGGGAAGAAAAGGATTAATTCTTCTTAATGTTCGTTGAGTTTTCCGACAGGGTTGGATGATGATGTGTTTTGGAACGAATATCCGTCATCCATTGTCAATTTTGGTTTGGAGACAAACCGGTTTCGGCGTTGTGTCATCTTCAGTGTCGTTTTTAGTTCTCAAATCCTATTCTGGGGTCTGTGCTTGTACAGCAGTTTGCTACGACGAGGAGACGTAGCGGTGACGCTGAAAAGCGGTTACATCCGCCTCTTTCCGTACGTTTGATGTCCACCCGTCTAAGACAGTGAGATTGGATAAACCGTCTCAAACGTTATCTTGAAAGGAAGGGCGACGTCCCTCCAGAAACGAAACTGCACATACCTCTGAATCCCTCGATCCAGAGACGTTTGGAGCAGGGAAAAAGAGGTGAGAAAAAGGAGAGCTCCTCATGGTGATAAATCATGAAGGGTATACAAAGCAACCTTCCGTTCTGGCCTAATCCATTTCCAACATCCAGTTGGATGAGGCACTGGTTCAGGAACAGTGGACCGACAATGTTGGCAAAATGCAGGATCCAGAATCGTCGGGTAAAATTTTATCTTCACCCGTGAGTAGACCTAGAACATGAGTTAGATTTAATAAATTGAATTCCTTTCCCCTAGCAGAAGACCAGACGAAGGATATCTGACTACGGACAGTTGGATCTTGGGAGATTGTCGTGGCGTCAGCGTATCTGGCGAGCGACAATCCTGATTATCCCTAACGAAGTAGTGAGAAGTCACAGACAACACTTAACACTATACAACTCAAAAAGCTGTCGTTTTTTATTAAAATTACTAACATACTTGATGTTCAGCAAAAACCACTGTACGTCGAAAGCATCATTAAAAAAATGCCATAGCTATCACAAAAATGCCATCACAGTATTTACAATCGTATAAAAGCAACGATGAGATAAGTATAGCAATTCAAAACAAGTAAAAGTTTTGTCTTCGGCCTAGCCGAAATCTAAATACCCTACACCCGAGTAACTAAAAAAGTTATAATTTCGCCACTTAACAACTTTTGTATAAGTAGACGGATGACGCCCATATTAAGGTAAATATTTTTATAAAGTCTCTAGACACTGCTGGATAGAATCACGTATTAATATTTTGAACCGTTTATGGGACATTCCGTCTGGCGAGACTAAGGCTTCTTTCTTCTTTCTTCAAAAGTTTGTTGGAAAGATGTGAGGAGAGAAAAGTCTCCACACATTCTTCAAGTGGAGAGTTTTTTTTAAAGCCCAAATTCTGTTGGATTCTCGGTTCTTCTTACGCACACAATTAAACAGTTGTTACCCGAACGAGTTCCGAAGAGGTTTTCCGAAGATTTGTTTACATTTTTATACTGCGCTTTGAAAGTGAAAATAAAGTGTTAAATAAAGTGAAAATTCAAAAATATGATTTAAAAACAATAAATAAAATAAAATAAATATATTTAAAATCATAGTGTTGATATAAAATAAAAACAAGTATGTATAATATACTGAAGCTGAAACTGAAAAACAAAAGAACATCAAACGAAGTGTCCGCCATCATGAAATTGTGTGATTGCCATACCGAAGTTTTTTGTAAAAATTGTCTTTTTTTAGAAATTTAATTAACTTATCTTATTTTGGCCACGAATACGGTCGTATTTTGCAACTATGCGATTCATTTAAATTTAAAAGAATTTATACACACATCGAAATTCTTTTTTTTTTTACGTGTTAATCGTCATGCAATTTAATTATTGCAACTCTGGCGAACATTCGGAAATTCAGCAAATTTCACTCACACACATTTAGAAATCACACGTATATGAATTTTAACATAAAAGAAGAAAGTAAGTGTCGCCACGCGTTCTTCTCGAAGCCGGCTTCAAGAAGCCGCTTCAAGAAGACAGATCTCGCCATCGCCATTGACAGCCTTTGTATAAGTGGGCGAAACAGGCCCATTTTTGGTATACAAATAGTTAATACCTCGTGATAAAATTACGTGTCATATCTGTTATATGACATATACTGTTTAAGATATTGATAACTTTTGTATGAGTGGGCGTGGCACGCTAATTTTTGGCAATCTAATTGTTAATGCTTCCGGATGACATCGCATCTAAATCTTATCCCGTTCATGAGATACAACTGTTCATACATTCATAACCAACTTTGTTGTGAATGGGCGTGGCACGCCCATTTTTTGCAAAAATTTAATTCATGGCACTAAATCTTCCACATTAAAATTATATCTTAATATCTCACACGGTTTATAAGATATTCACATTATAAAAAAGGTGCCTTTACATTCCGTATGTAAAGTAGGCGTGGTTGTTAACCGATTTCGCCCATTTTCAATCTCTTTGCCTTACATAACAAAGAATATTTGTGCCAAATTTTAATGCTATATCTCTTTTCGACCTCCCGTAATCGTGATTTCAACAGGCAAACAGACTCTAAATCGATTCAGAAGGTGACGCTGAGCAACTATATATAAATACTTTTATATATCTAATTATCGATATACTTCTATATCTCGTATCTCGCGTTACAAACGGAAGAACAAAGTGTAGTTATACCCTACACCCGAAGGGAGCAGGGTATAAAAAAGAGAAAGAGAGAGGAGAGAGAAAATAACAAAGGAGAGAAAAGTGAGAGAAGGGGAGAAAAGGAAAAAAATAGAGGTCAAAGGGAAAGAGGCAAAGAGAGAAAAGAGAGTAAGAACGAGGGGAGGTATGAGAGAAAAAAATAAAGGAAAAACGAGAAAAAGAACGATAGATAGAACGAGGTAGAGAGGCAGAAAGAGAGAGAGAGAACAAGAGAAGGAAAGAGAACGAAAAGGGGAAAGAGAAAGATAGAAAGGGAGAGAGAGAGAGAGAGAGAAAGAGTGAGAGAGAGAAAACGAACCATAGAGAGAGAGAGAGAGAGAGAGAAAAAGAACAAGTCTCTCTCTCTTGTGGAAAAAGATTTTCTCTCTCTTGAAAGAAAAAGAACGAGAGAGAGAGAGAAAGAAAAAACACCAGAGAGAGAGAGAGAGAGAGAGAGAGAGATAGAGAGAGAAAGAGAGCGAGAGAAATAACCAGAGACAGAGAGAGAGAGAGAGAGAAAAATAATCAGAGAGAGAGAGAGAGAGAAGAAAAAAGAGAGAGAAAGATAGAGAGAGAGAGAGAGAAATAGAGAGAAAGGGAAAGAGAGAAAGACAGAGAGAGAGATAGAGAGAGAAAGAAAAAGCCAGAGAAAGAGAACCAGGGAGAAAAAAGTAACCAGAGAGAGAGAAAGAACCATAGAGATAGAGAGAGAGAACCAGAGAGAGAGAGAGAGAAAGAACCAGACAGAAAGAGAACCAGACAGAGAGAGAAAGAACCAGAGAGAGAGAGAGAGAGAGAGAGAGAGAGAGATAGAGAGAAAGAACCAGAGTGAGAAAGAACCAAAGAACATTTAATTCCGCGTTGTGCTGGTTAATTCCATTTCCGTTGATTTTCAAGATTAATCTTTTCAAGAGCAATTCGTCGAATAAGCTCCAGCCGCTTAGGCCGCGGGCTTGTTTTCATTGAGTATAGCTGGCCGTGAAGCTAGTCACCCACTTTTCTGCGCTCAGGTATTGAGGTGGGCTTTTTACTGCAGTTGGCAGTTTTTTGTTTCCGAGTTTAAGAGTATAAATAAGACTAGAGTATAGACTAGAGTATTAAGCTGATTATTGTAACAGGGTCTAGTCTGTGAGCTGCAGTGTAGCTAGTGGGCGAGATAAACCTTTAATTAAAATAAAGTTAGAAAAGATATTCAAGTGAACACTGTGCAATAAAGAGCAAATCAATTAATAAAGTGAAAGCGCAAAAGCAAGTAGCGTATTTCATTTAACAAACGGAGAAGGATCCTCCAGCCAAAAGGATCTGGCATAGGACGTTAACAGGACAACGGGTCGACAGGAGTACACAACAAACTAGAGAGAGAGAGAGAGAGAGAGAGAGAGAGAGAAAGAGACAGAGAGAGAGAGAAAGAGACAGAGAGAGAGAGAGAGAGAGAAAGAAAGAAAGAGAAAGAAAAAGAGAGAGAAAGAGATAGAGAAAAATGGGTAAGAGGGGGAAGAGAGATGGGCAGAGAGGAGGAGAGAGAGAGTGAGGGGCGAGAGAGGGAAAGAGGAGAGAGAGAGTGAGGGGCGAGAGAGGGAGAGAGGAGAGAGAGAGAGCTGCTGTCATCAGCAAATGAATAGAGGGGTTTTGATGTCAACGACAGGTTATTAAGAAACATGAGAAAAAGTATTGGAGACAGGACCGAACCCTGCGGTAATCCAGCATTAATGCAGTGCTTTTCGGAAGCAAAGCCGTCTATCAACACCCGGATAGAACGGCCGCTGAGGAAACTCGATATCCATCGAGTGAAAGAATTACCAACACCATAAGCAGATAGCTTAGACACGAGTGCTTTATGCCACACCCGGTCAAATGCCTTGGAGATATCCAGAGCAGCAACCTTACTCTCACCGAACTGGTGAATACAGCTGTTCCACCGTTCAGTGAGTAACGCCATCAAATCACCTGTGGATCAATGAGCACGGAAACCGCACTGGCGATCACTGACCAACTGGTTGCTGTCCAGATACCTCATCAAGTTAAAGTTTACAATACTCTCCATTGAGCAGAGCATTGAGCAGATTACTATGGGCCGATAATTTGTAGGGTTCGTAGCCTCACCTTTTTTGGACTCTGGCTGCAAGTTGGTAATCTTTCAGGAAATGGTAAAAACTACTGAAATGATAAGCTGAAGAGATTGTGCAATGGGCTAGACAGTGTTGAGGCGCACTTTCTCAACACGTGGGCTGAAATACCATCCGGCCCCGAGGATTTCTTGACATTAAGGTTTGCAAGCACTCTTTTAATAGCTCGTGTTCGAAACTGCTTTTCAGGCATAGCATGAGATACATCATCGACCACGGGCAGCGGTTGGCTACTCTCGGGAAGAGAGCAGTTTTCAGCAAACATTTTGGCTAATAAGTTTGCCTTATCAACCGAGTGAGTGAAGATCTGAACATCCTTAAGGAGAGTTGTAATAGACGATCGCGTCTGATTCTTCACTTGCCCACGAACGACCAAAGATCTTACTACTTTTATGGTATTGAAGAACTCTACGTCTAAGGCGCTGTTCGTAGAGAACTGTTTCGCGCTTTAGAGTGGCATTGCACCTATTTCTGGCCTGATTGCGCAGCAGTTTTATTCAAACACCAATTTCTAAATGCCTCCTCTTTAGACCTGACTGCTTGTCTGCAAGTCGCATTAAATTAGGAATGGTCTTTTAGTTTAATAGAAATCTTTTTAATGGATATGAAAGACCTCATACCAAATATAATTATATCTTCTACCAATTTTACCGTGGAATTCATGTTTCCATCCCTAAAACATAATTGCCAATTGAAACGGCTGAAACGGAGTTCAGCGCGTCTCAATTAGCCTTCTCATAAAGCCGCATCGGAGCCATATGGTGAGCAGATTGAAGACTAGAATATGGGAAGGTAGCAGAAATTGTAGCGTGGTCCGAATTACCAAGAGGTGCAAGAACATTCACATCATACTTGCTGTGATATGAAGTTAGAAAAAGGTCCAGGAAGAGCGTTAGTTCCTTCACTATTTGTGTCAAATTATTTAAATCAACAAATAACTCCACATGCAAACCCTCGGGTGTTGTGTGACTCAAATGACGTAGCCAATTGGAATTATGAACACTGAAATCACCAGCATCAATTTCAGTGTTCGGATACGATTCCAAAATTTTAGAAATCGAATCAGAGAGACTGTGAAGTTTATCAAAAGTATGCCAGCCTCTCTAGACCCGGGCTTCAATAAATGAAGCAGAAGTGCAGGACTATATTTTGAACTTAACCCACATGGAGCTAAATTCGGCATCCGTCGTGCAAAGTTGTTGCTGGCACTGGTACGCAACATCATTGCGGATGGATAAGGGCGCTGTGCGGTGAGAACAATGGCAGTAAATGGTACCCACGCAAGTGAAAATCCAGTGGATCTGCACCTGACACCTGGGTCCTGCCTAGTGCGATTATATGCGGTTGGTGAGTACAAATATGCGCATACACCGCGAAAAAATTCTCCCGCAAGCGACGTATATTAGTGGAATTTATGCGAAATTTTACTATTACCGCCCACTGTAAGCTAGTGTAGGAGGTATGCCTTAAACACAATCACGGACGCAAGACGCAGATTCAAGTTAGGGACGCAAGAAATTGCTCGGATTTAAACCAAATAGCAGAGAAGCGTTTTCGGGAAGCAGAAGTATGAAAGGTCAAAAATTTGACAGTAGAGATTCAATAAATACAATTCAATACAATACCAAATTCTCGAAGTTTATTCTGTCTTTAAATTCTCTTAGTTTAGCTGTTTACAGTAATTTAATAAAATATTAAATATTATTTTATTTTTTTATTTTTAATAATAATAAATAAATAATAATAATAATAAAAAAAGCAACAGAAAAATACAAAAAGAATAAAATTTCAACAAACACAAACAACGAAGAAGACCGAAAACGCTTTTGCATCCCTCAAAATTAGAATTAGCTCGGATGCGGGATGCAAAGTGCGGCTGCAAAACAGGGAAGCAAAATGGAAACAAACTTTTTTCTCGATCTCCATAAGAGCCCGTGTAATTTTGACAGTTCAAAAATGAATCTGCGTCTTGCGTCCGTGATTGTGTTTAAGGCAATAGGTGTACAGGCGGCCAAGCAAAACAAAACACAGAGTGGATTCACAGCCGCCTGCACACCTAACGGGACCGGGAAGAATTAGGAAAAGGTGAAAACAAACGCAATGCCAAGCTTACTGCTGAGAGCATTAAAAAGCCCTCGCATGGGTCTCTGCGTACCGTTTGAATGTCTATTTATTTTTTGTAATGTTATTGAAAATCTACTGATTTGTTATTTAGTTGGTTGTTTTCGGCTTATTGAGTTCCACTGTTGTAAAATTGCTTCGCTTTATTGTTTTATTTTTATTTCCGCGAACACTACATAAACTAAAATATTGGCGGGCGCACCGCACCATCCGCCTCCTTCCGCGGTCACGCGTCATTGCTGACCTTATCGGTATATAATCGATTAAATGCCAACATTTCTTTATTTCAATTTTAGATTTTCAAACAGCTCGATTATTTCCGACTATTAGAAAGGTCATTTTTGAAATTTTTTTCCTTTTTCTACTTTCTTTCGTCAACTGTACTTAAGAAATTTTGAAATTCACGTTTTAGTTTTAGAATTTTATTCGTAGGTTTTAAAATTTTATATCCGTATTTAAGAATTTTTGTTTGTAGATTAGAATTTCTTATTTGATCTCCGAAACAACGATAGCTCTCGCGGTATAACGCAACACGCAATATTAAATAACAAGCGCTCACCGACACGATACAGTACCGTTTGCAGCACCGGTAGAGTCGCGGTAACCTAAGTGAATCCAGTTTGTTGCAATTTATCATGCACGCCGTGAAGCTTCGGATGTGCTAAATTGGAAAATATTACTGAAAACGTGAAAGAATATCTTATGCTATACAATTTAGAGTTTCTCAAGGATTCTTGCTTCAAGTTTATTATATACACCTATTTTTTTAAAAGCTTATTGTATATATATTAGAAATGTTTTATTTTACTGCAGTGTAGTTGTACAAGTGATCAATTTACGTACCTATTTTCATTTAAGGCAAAAAGATACTGCGCTTCCTCTAACTTATTTGAGCAGTTTTCACCTTACCGTAAGGGAAGCCAACTAAAAACTTGAAACAAGTTGCGATCAAACTGGACGCATCACGTTTGTTATTTCATAACATAATTATTACTTGTAAATATTTGCCACGGCGTTTGGTTCTCACAAAATTTGTCAGAATTGCATTTATTCATTGCTGCATTCCAGCATATTTTCATTTAAATATCATTTACTGCATTCCGGCCAAAAGTGTGAGAACCATCCGCAATGCAAATCAAGGTGTCACGTAACACTTTTGTTTGCGCTGGCCAAGGAACGCAGTCAAAATTTGTCTACGCAGCGTCGCTTGGCCAGCGCTACAGTTTCCCACGCTGCACTTATATGTGAATGTCTGTGTGTTGTAAATTTTATCTATAAATTGAAAACCCTTCGAAATAAACAGTCAGTCAGAATTCAAAGCTTTGTGTTATTGTCTTGCTTTTGACTCTCGTTTTAACCAACAATTTATCCTGGTCCAAGTGCCAGCGTTGAATTTAAATAAATTAATTAAATAAATAACAAACAATTCGTCCTGGTTAAAGTGCCAGAGTTGAACTCATCCCTTCCACACTCATCTACATCGGTTCAAGTGCCGAGGTAGATAACTACAACGTGTGGAATTAAACATTGGAGGCCCCGGCGAGATTCTTCTCACTTCATCAACGCTAGAGATTCTTGTCGCTTCATCAACACAAGATTCTTCTCACTTCATCAACGCTAGAGATTCTTGTCGCTTCATCAACACAAGAGATTCTTCTCACTTCATCAACACTAGAAATTGTTTCAGCTTGAGGTCCCACAACAACAACCAAGATGAGCAATTTGGAAGGACTCGTCCAGATGCAGGATGAAAATATCATCGCCCTCCAGAAAACAATCAGCAATTTTAAGAAGACGGCGAAGGATCGCAGGACCTTGGATTACGTGGAGAGGAAGTTGGTAGAGCTCAACGAGTTATGGCAGAAAATCGACGAGAAGAACGACCAAATACTGAAGGTTCAAGAGCTGACTTCCGAGCATCCATACATTAAGAAGGGCATATATAGCATTGTGTCGGAGAAATACAACGAGGCACGAAAATATATGCAAGCTCTGAGTCAAGCCATGAAGTTCGAGGCTGCCCAAGATCCGAGAACCATAACGCCAGCTGCCAACGAACAATCTACAGCTCGACAGGATGGCCCAATACACCAAAGAGTGGCTATCCTTATTCGCAAACAGCAGATGCTGATTGCAATCGTGCAGGAGATGCTGCAAACTGCTTTAAGTGACCCACCACGGTCTCAGCAGTACTACACCACGAAGGCAAAAATCATTGCACACCACTGGCAAGCAGTCCAAGATCTCCATGACAAAATTTGGGAGCATATCGATGACAGCACTACCACCGATTACGATTTCAACAATTACCTTCAAATCGAGGCTGATGTGCATGATCAGCTCATGGAACTCCAAAACAAAGGCAAAATTTCAGTCGACGTTTCACCAATGCATGTTCCAGTCGACTATCTGCCTAAGATTACTCTGCCGAAATTTGAAGGAGATTACCTCAAGTGGCGGCAATTCCATGACTTGTTTAACCAGCTCATCCATTCGAAACCACTTCCTGGCATCCAAAAGATGTGGTACCTCAAGCGCAATTTGGTGGGTGAAGCCGAAAAATTCATCAGACATCTTCCGCTCACGGAAGAAAATTATCAAACCGCCTGGGAAATGCTGCAACATCGGTACAACAACAAACGCCTAATCACTTCGGCCTTAATGGACAAATTATTCAACCATCCCAGACAAATGGCAGATCACACATCTGTAACTGCCATCAAAAATCTGCACGACACAACTGCGGAGACATTGCTCGCCTTAGGAAACATGGGCATCGAAACGACGTCATGGGATCCCATACTGATACATCTGGTGATAAAAAAAATGGATAGGGGGACTCACATGGCATATGAGCAATCGCTAAAGGATCCCCGAGAAGTGCCTTCCATTAAGGATCTTCTAAGGTTTCTGGAAGGTCGTTTCCAATCATTGAAAGCTGTGGGACACAAAGAGAAATCATCAGTGATTAAACCGCTAACCTCAATGACCACTACTCAAAATGTGCAAAAATGTAAAGCATGCAATGACAAATTCCATCCATTATTCGCGTGCCCAAAGTTTTTGCAACTTTCGGTCACCAACCGTTTTGACTTGGCGAAAGAACAAAATTTATGCATTAATTGTTTGAAATCTGGGCACGTTACTAAAAACTGCGCGTCCAGAAATTGTACAAAATGCAACAAAAAGCATAACACTCTGCTACATTTCGAATCTACCAAGAAAAATCCAGAGTCCGTAAAAAAGGTAGCAGAATTGACTAATCAGTCTCAACGTATTACTAATCAAAGTAGTGCCACGGCGACCTCAATCAACCTTAGTGCCACAGCAACCTCCAGACAATCAATGCCCAATGGATACGGGCTTCTCAGCACTGCAGTTATCAACCTGATCGACAGCAATGGAAGAACGATAAAATGCCGAGCACTCTTGGACTCTGGATCACAGGTGAACCTCACTACCAACAAACTCGCCCACCAATTGGGATTGTCTACACAACCAACCGTTGCACAATTAGAAGGCATTGGCAGCAAAAGGAATGCCGTCCGATATCAAGTAGTGATCAATCTACAATCGCGATACAATCAATATTTTAATCAGGTCAAGGCATTCGTACTTCCAACAATTGTCTCACAGCAGCCCACACATCAGCTGGACCCTTCAACATTGAACCTGCCCAAAGACATCCAGTACGCAGATCCGCACTTTTTCCTGCCTGGAACCATCAACGTATTGTTAGGAGCAGAACTCTACCACGATTTATTGTCAACAGAAAAAATCACATTAAAGCGAGGAGGACCCACTCTATACAAAACAGTGTTTGGATGGATACTCACCGGAAAGATTGCTGATAGTACCCCAGGACAGCCGTCTTGCTACATCTATACCGACGACGAGGTAAACCATCAACTAGAGAGGTTCTGGGAATTAGAAGAAGTCACACAAGGTATTAGGATCCTATCACCGGCAGAAAAATTATGTGAGTCTCATTTCACCCAGAATACGGTAAGACACAATGATGGACGGTTTATGTTCAGGCTTCCATTCACCGAAAAAACATCAGTGTTGGGCGACTCAAAGCAAGTAGCCATTTCCAGATTTCACGGGCTAGAAAGACGTTTCTCCAGGGATGCTGACATAAAACAACAATATGTCCAGTTCATGGCGGAGTACGAAGCGTTAGGACACATGTCCAAAATTGACATAAAAACCATCGCACCTCCCACATACTTCATTCCCCACCATTGCATCCTGAGGCCTGAAAGCAGCACGACAAAGTTACGGATAGTCTTCAATGCATCATCAAGGTCATCAACTGGAATAGCCCTCAACGGCATTATGCACATCGGACCAACAACTCAAAGTGAATTGTTTTCAATTCTCCTACGTTTTCGCTTGCCAAGATACGTTTTCACATGCGATATACAACAAATGTATCGACAAATTTGGATCCATCCAAGCGATCGTAAATATCTGCTCATTGCTTGGAGAGCCGATAACAATCAAGCTCTCAACTATTACCAGTTAAACTCCGTCACATATGGAACAAGATCTGCGCCCTATCTCGCAACAAGGTGCTTGCAGGAACTGGGTACAAAAAACTCCTTAACGCATCCTCTTGGTGCCGCAGCCCTCCTGAATGACTTCTACGTCAATGACTGCCTAACGGGCGCTGACAATCTCCAGGTTGATAAGGATATTCAAAAACAGCTTAACGCAATCTTGAACACAGCTGGATTCAAGCTAAGGAAATGGTGTGCCAACCATCCTGCCCTCCTTCAGAATGTAGCCAAAGAGGATCAAGAAGTTAACTTAGATTTCAGCAATGACGTCGGCGATATGGTAAAAACCTTGGGGCTAACATGGCTACCCAAGACCGACCAATTTTCCATAAAGGTGCAAAATTTAACACCAACACGTCCAACAAAGCGAACAATATTATCGGATGTAGCCAGCATCGATCCTTTAGGAATTCTCGTACCAGTGGTAATCACCGCGAAAATTCTAATTCAAGAACTGTGGCAGGCGAAATTATCATAGGATGAAGAAATACCACAGAACCTACACCTCAGATGGACAAGGTACCGCAACGAGCTACAGGAGCTTAACAAATTGCAAATTGGTCGATACTCACTTTCTCAAGGTACCCGGAACTCTCTGCAACTACACATCTTCTGCGGCGCATCAGAAAAGGCGTATGGAGCAGTCGCATACACCAGATCAACCAGCAAGGAAGGGATCATTATCGTGCGAATTCTGTGTGCGAAATCTCGAGTGGCTCCACTTAAAAGGCAAACACTACCACGCTTGGAACTATGTGCTGCAGTACTTGGCGCCCAGCTGGCAGACAGAGTCAAACACGACCTAAAGTCAGGAGAAATTCCAACATATTTCTGGTCCGACTCAGAAATCGTTCTGGCTTGGATAAACTCTCAAACCACATCCTTCCACACTTTTGTTGCCAATCGAATTTCCAAGATTCAAGGGTTGTCAGATGCGATCCAATGGCGGCATGTGAAGTCAACAGCAAATCTAGCGGATTTACTGTCACGAGGAGTACCACCACGACAGTTCGGATCTAAGCACTTATGGTTTTACGGTCCGTTGTTTTTGCATGGTAAAAATAACACCTGGCTGAAACCATATTGTGGTAACTCGCTCAGTACTGTGGACATGGAAAGGAAAGAGTCAACGTCCACGTCGACAGTTGCAGCGCATGGACAAGTGGAAGACATCATTTATAAAATTAATCATCGAGCTTCCTTCAAGTCACTTATCCACATTGTGGCCTACGTCCTACGATTCACGAAGCACTGCAGGAACCAAAAGAAAGCAAGGGAATCCTCAATACATCTCACACCAGCAGAACATCAGAAGGCACTTAACTTCATAGTTCACGACATACAACAATCGGATTTTAAAGAAGAGATCACGGCGTTGACCAAAAAGATTAGCGTAAACAAATCCAGCGCAATCAGCGAACTTTTTTTTTTTTTTTTTTTTTTATGACATGAAACCAAGCTCAGGGGATGCCCCCTATCCATGCACAGCATTTGTTGGTTCCGAAGGGATGACAGGTTAGTGGGAAGGGGGAAAGAGGGAGTAGTGACGGTTTACACTTCGCTTGAATGTTTCGACGCTGTAAGTGGGCGGGAAGACATTCGCAGGGAGATTATTCCACAATCTAACGACGCGACCGAAAAACGAACTCTCACGGTAATGCGAGGTTCGTTGAAACGGAATCACGACATAAAAGGGGTGCACCGCTCTGGAAAGCCGAGTAGTTCTGCTAAATACCTGAATCGGAGGAATCAGGCTGGCTACTTCAGAAGAACATTTACCGTGAAAGTAGCGGTAAAATAGTGATACACACCCCACATCACGACGACGCTCCAAGGTTTCAATAGAGCTGGATACCCTACTGTCCCCTATAAGTTTTAACGCACGACATTGGACACGGTCGAGAAGCTGAAGATATGCCCGCGAAGCTCCCGACCATATATGCGAATTGTACTCCATTTTCGGACGGATATAAGTGGTGTAGATACAACGAAGATCGGTTGGAGTGAAGTACTTCTTACACCGCTTAAGAAAGCCTAAGCACTTGGCTGCTTCTTTCGACACGTCAAAGATGTGATCGTTCCAGCGAAGATCGCATTGGATTGACATGCCCAGAACATCAAGAGCCTCAGACTCATTAATATCCACACCACCCATATTTAAAGGTGGAAAGTTGTCGCCCGCCAGACGCTTGTGGGTCAACAAACAGCATTGGGTCTTCCGCGCATTAAAATCGACCCGATTCGCTTGACCCCACACCTGGATTTTGTTGAGGTCAGATTGGAGTGTGTCATTCATAATTCTGCGCCTTCTATTGATCTCCAGAATAGAAGGACGCCTGGAGAATGAATATGAATGACAAATGCTGATGTCATCAGCAAACGAGTAGACGGGGTTTGATGTCAATGACAGAAGGTCATTGATGAAAATAAGAAAAAGTGTCGGAGACAGGACCGAACCCTGCGGAACTCCAGCATTAATGGAGTGCTCTTCGGAAGCAAAGCCGTCTATCACAACCCGAATAGAACGGCCGCTGAGGAAACTCGATATCCATCGAGTGAAAGTATTACCGACACCATAAGCAGCCAGTTTAGACACGAGTGCTTTATGCCACACCCGGTCAAATGCCTTGGAGATATCCAGAGCAACAACCTTGCTCTCACCGAACCGGTGAATGCAACTGCTCCACCGTTCAGTGAGAAACGCCATCAGGTCGCCGGTGGAACGGTGAGCACGGAAGCCGTACTGGCGATCGCTGATCAACTCGTTGCTCTCTAGATACCTCATCAATTTAAAATTTACAATGCTCTCCATGACTTTAGAGAGCACTGAGCAGATTGCTATGGGCCGGTAATTTGCAGGATTCGTAGCCTCACCTTTTTTGGGAACTGGCTGCACATTGGCAATCTTCCAGGAAGCGGGAAAGACTCCTGAAGTAAAAGATAAATTAAAGAGATTGCGCAATGGGCGAGCCAGTGTTGAGGCGCACTTTCTCAACACATGGGCTGAAATGCCATCCGGTCCCGAGGACTTATTGACATTGAGGTCTGCAAGCACTCTTTTAACAGCTCGCGTTCGAAAATGCATCTGAGGCATAGCATGAGATACATCATCGACCACGGGCAGTGGTTGACTACTCTCAGGAAGAGAGCAGTTTTCAGCAAACATTTTGGCTAATAAGTTTGCCTTATCAACCGAATGAGTGAAGATCTGATCGTCCTTGAGGAGAGTTGGAATAGACGATCTCGTCTGATTTTTCACCCTCCCCACGAACGACCAAAAGTTCTTGCTACACTTATGGTATTCAAGAACTCTGCGTCTAAGGCGCTGTTCGTAGAGAACTTTTTCGCGCTTTAGAGTGGCATTGCACCTATTTTTGGCCTGATTGCGCAGCAGTTTAGTATCAGCAGTTTTATTTAAACGCCAATTCCTAAATGCTTCCTCTTTAGACCTGACTGCTTGTCTGCAAGTCGCATTAAACCAGGAATGGTCTTTTGGTTTAATGGAAATTCTTTTATTGGGTATGAAAGACCTCATACCAAATAAAATTATATTTTCTACTAATTTTGCTGCAGCATTTATGTTTCTATCTCTGAAACACAATTGCCAATTGAAACGGCTGAAAAAGCAGTTCAGCGCATCCTAATTAGCCTTCTCATAAAGCCACACTTTCCGCTTCGGAGCTGTCTGGTGAGCGGATTGAAGACTAGAATATGGGAAGGTAGCAGAAATTATAGCGTGGTCCGAATTACCAAGAGGTGCAAGAACATTCACATCATACTTGCTGTGATGTGAAGTTAGAAAGAGGTCCAGAATATTTTGGTTTTGCCCATCAACGCAGGGAAAGTGCGTTGATTCCTTCACTAATTGAGTCAAATTATTAGACTCAGCAAACAACTCAACATACAAACCCTCAGGTGTTGTGTGACTCGAATGACGTAGCCAATTGGAATTATGAACATTGAAATCACCAGCAACAACAATTTCACTGTTCGGATACGATTCCAGAATTTTAGAAATCGAATCAGAGAGACTGTCCAATTTATCGAAAGTTGGCAGCCTCCCCAGACCCGGGCTTCTATAAATGAAGCAGAAGTGCAGGATGTGCGACTGGATTTTGAATTTAACCCACATGGTGCTAAATTCGGCATCCGACGTGCAAAGGTGTTGCTGACACTGGTACGCAACATCACTGCGAATGTATAAGGCGAGGCCTCTGTGTGGTAAAAACAATGGCAGTAAATGGTACCCCGGCATGTGAAAGTCCAGTGGATCTGCACCCTCAGACACCTGGGTCTCACCTAGTGCCATTATATGCGGTTGGTTAGTACAAATATGCGCATAGACCGCGAAGAAATTCGCCCTCAAGCCACGTACATTAGTGGAGTCTATGCGGAATTTTGTCATCGCCGCCCACTGTAGCGAAGTGTAAGGACAGCCGTACAAGCAGCCACGCGTACGTCGCAAGCAAAGCAAAACGCGACAAGACAAGTGTTATGCCTTTATCTTGCCGCGCTTCAGCCCACGGTGCACTCACAGCCGCCTGCACACCTAACGGGACCAGGAAGAAGGAGAAAGAGTGAAAACCAACGAAATGCTGAGCTTTACTGCGGAGAGCATAAACAAGCCCCTCGCATGTTTCTCTGCATTGCGTTAGATTGTCTATTTATTTGTTATAATTTCATCAGGTTTTATTTATTTGTTATCAAGTATTAAGTTATTAAGTAGTGCACTATTTTGTTTATTAAAAAGTATTGTTTGGTGAAGCGTTATTGTTGTATTTTCGCGGCGTGGGTTTTCACTATTGTTTTGGATTTTATTTTCGCGAACACTGTTTATAAAATGAATTGGCGGGCGCACCGTCCGCCTCCGTCCGCGGTCACATCACAACTGATGTGAACAACTGAACTTAACCCATTCCTGGATGATGAAAGCTTAATTCGAGTAGGAGGTCGTCTCGATGCATCCGCCATCTCATATGAAGCCAAACATCCATTAGTTTTGCCATACAACGACCCCTTGTTGAAGCTTCTCTTAAAATGGTTCCACGAAGAACACTACCATTGTGGACCGCAGACGTTGTTAGCCCAATTTCGACAACGTTTTTGGCCTGTGAAGGGAAAACAAATGTGTCGATTGGTGGTACAAAACTGCGTTCGTTGCACCAAGGCGAAGCCCAAATTGTTTCACCAGATGGGAGATCTACCAGCTTCAAGAGTCCAACCGGCACGGCCTTTCCTTAACTCAGGAGTAGACTTCTGCGGCCCCTTTTGGATTCACCACAAAACGCGCGGAAAGAGACCAACGAAGGCATATGTCGCAATCTTCTGCTGCAATTCTTCTGGCAATTTAACCACTGACGCATTCATCAGATGTCTGAAACGCTTCATTGGAAGAAGAGGACACTGTCAAAATTTATATTGCGACAATGCAACAAATTTCGTTGGTGCGAAAAATCAATTAGCAGACTTAAAAGAAGCGATTCATGACGAAGCTGCTCAGACTCATATCAGCAGGACATGCAGCGATAAAGGCATCCACTTCCACTTTATTCCTCCAAGGGCCCCACACTTTGGAGGACTGTGGGAAGCAGCGGTTAAATCCGCAAAATATCTCTTCGTTCGAGGGGCATCAGGCGCAGTATTAACTTACGAAGAGTTGGAAACAGTAATGGTTGACATCGAGGCTATCCTGAACTCCAGACCATTGACACCAATGTCATCTAATCCAAATGATATGTCCGCTTTAACACCCGGCCACTTTCTAATTGGAGAGCCACGAACATCATCAATTGACGACTTGGCAGCACCAAGTAAACTGTCTTTATTGACACGATGGAAATTAGTTTCCCATTTAAAGCATGACTTTTGGAGAAGGTGGTCCAAGGAATACCTAAGTGCGCTACAATTCCGACATAAGTGGAAGGAATCAAGTGCAAACGTGGAACCTGGAATGATGGTTCTTCTGAAGGAGGATAACCTGGCCCCACTCCAGTGGCCCTTGGGAAGAATTATTAAGACTTACCAAGGACAGGACCATCTAGTTCGAGTTGCCGAAGTTCAAACAGCAAAGGGAGTATTAAAAAGGGCCATTCATAACTTAGCCCCCTTCCTCAACTAAAAGACTCATCACTAGAAGATTCAAATCAACCAAGCACGAGCAGCAGCAAGACTAGAAGCAATGATGAAAAACACACATCCAGCAGGCCGCCAAAGAGACAAAAAATCAGAGCAATATCACTATATGTTCACTACGAACAGATAGGAAAAGGCCACGTAGTATCAAGTGAATGGAATCTCATTATATATTACGATTTGGCGCCAATGCAACTGGAAATGCAAGCTTTCGCAAACGGTACAAGGACTCTTAAGCACCTATGCGGACTAATGCAACAGCAACCTTTCTGCGTAGACTTGATCTCTCAACTCCAACATACAGAAAACGAGTTGCGATTAAGTAACAGCCTACTAGCCACCCGAAGACAAAAAAGAGGGGCTTTCAACATAGTAGGAAACATCGCAAATTCCCTGTTTGGGATCCTAGATAACAATTACGCCACCGAGATGTCCGAGAAATTTGCAAAGGCCCAAATTAATGAAGAATACTTGCTTCAGTGCCTAAAAAATCACACATCTATCATTGACTCAACACTCAACATTATGAAGCTTAATCAAGAAGACGCTGCAAAAACTTTCGCACGGTTTGAAAGTAAGCTCAGCAACATTACCACCCGACTTCAAACGAACGAGCTCCAATTGCAAGAAAGCCAAACTTTACAACTATTAACATCTATAGGCTTGGAACTAACACTAGCATCCGCAAATCTCCAACGAACACAAGCGGCCTTAATTGATGTCCTCATCAATGCTCATCATGGACAAATCAGTCCACTGTTATTATCCGTACAACAGATGGAGTCCGAAGTTCGAAGGATCCGAGGCCATTTGCCGTCAAACACAGAAATATCAGAGGACCAAAACAACTTACTCTCGATGTACAAATTAATGAAGGTACAAGGCAGAGTTACAGAAAATCATGTGATCTTTCGAGTCATACTTCCCCTACGAGGAGCGGACTCGTTCAACTTCTATCGCCTAATCCCGATTCCAGTCTTTATGAACGACAGTGTGGTAACCATAAGCCTATCTACACCAATTCTAGCGATCGCCTTCTCCGAAATAGCTACTTTCCCACTGATCCAGAGAAGCTAGGTCAATGTCAGCTACTCGCCGAACAAATATATCTATGCCCAAATACACAACCTATTTACCAAAAGGGGTCAGAGATATGTGCATGTGAAGTAAGCCTATTCTACAATCAAACTAAGCGATTATGCGAGTTAAAAAAGGCAGAACGAGAGGTCTGGGTCAAAACAAGTACTACCAACCAATGGATGTTCGCGGTTAAGGAAATCAAATTACAACTATCTGTGGCACAGAAATCGCACAACAATTTCTGGAAGGATCAGGACTACTAATCCTCAGTTCCAATTGCATCCTAAAAACTGAATTTGCTACCCTCCTGGGAAGCCGCACCATATCCACCGAAGCTCTGGGCTCATTCACGAATTTTGGGACCATCTCCGACGTTGCAAAACCCAATCAGTCCATCTTCCAAGACAACCAGGAAGATAGATACGTCACCAGACTCAACCAAATCGAAACCTTGCAAAAGGCACTCAACACACCAGAGTTAACAGATCTACCAAGACGACTTCAAGAAACGAGCTACCATCATTTTTCAGTTGGGTATTTGGCCTTAACATTAAGCATTGTCATCAGTATCATCGGATGTCTTCTGCATAGAAAGCTCATTAAACGACTTCCAAACCCCCGCCAATACCTCATCAACGAAACATCCCAGGACAGCGAGAAGGCGAAGGCGAATTTGTAACCACCTTTCCATAATTGACCATCGGTCAATGCCGGGGAGGATGTTATTTCATAACATAATTATTACTTGTAAATATTTGCCACGGCGTTTGGTTCTCACAAAATTTGTCAGAATTGCATTTATTCATTGCTGCATTCCAGCATATCTTCACTTAAATATCATTTACTGCATTCCGGCCAAAAGTGTGAGAACCATCCGCAATGCAAATCAAGGTGTCACGTAACACTTTTGTTTGCGCTGGCCAAGGAACGCAGTCAAAATTTGTCTACGCAGCGTCGCTTGGCCAGCGCTACAGTTTCCCACGCTGCACTTATATGTGAGCGTCTGTGTGTTGTAAATTTTATCTATAAATTGAAAACCCTTCGAAATAAACAGTCGGTCAGAATTCAAAGCTTTGTGTTATTGTCTTACTTTTGACTCTCGTTTTAACCAACAATTCATCCTGGTTAAAGTGCCAGAGTTGAACTCATTCCTTCCACACTCATCTACATCGGTTCAAGTGCCGAGGTAGATAACTACAACGTGTGGAATTAAACAACGTTTAGAATCGACCCAGTGACCGCGGTAACGGTACCACAGCCGTTACCGTATCGCTTTAGCCTTCGCGAGCCTTAAAATCTCACGAATGATAGAATACAAGATTACGTCGTGCGCAGGTCCGCTATTCGGCGTGGGCAAGTTTGACAATTATCTGTTTGTTGTGTGACGTCACAATAGCCATAACTTCTGGGTGCACCGAAAGGACCATTTTTCGTTTTGTGAATAAAAAAGTATTTAAATACACAATGATATGCAGTGTTAGAGGCTGTAAAAATTGAAATGGCGATGCAGCTTCTTGATGCAGTTTTTTCCATTTTCCTTCCGATAAGAATTTGTTAAAAAAATAGATTAATTTTACCGACAAAGAAATAAGTTCAATGTTAAAATTTCATGTGTTTAATATAATGTAAGTAAAAGTGTATAATTGTAAACTTTTCTTAAGATATATTTCCTGTAATATAATACGTGCACTAATAAATATTGCAAAGCAAAAAAAAAAAAAAAGAAGTGTACCTCTATATTTCAAGTTAAAAGTTTAAATCAATAGCTAGATGATCTAGCGACTCGATGCGAACACTTTTGAAATTGAAGCAGCAGCAGTTCGTGTCTCAAATGCAATTTACCGGCGCAGATCCTCAGTTCCATAGTAGGTTAGACTTAAAATGAAGTGCGAGATGGATGCCTGCGTTTGGCGTGAAGATCGAATTACCTCTTTGTTTCACTGGTGCTGCTGCACTTTGAAGCCTTCACGCATCTGTTCCGCACTGATGAACTGTTTCCAGTCTTCGGAGAGGAAACGCAAGCCCTTCGAGTTGGCTTCACCAAATATACGCAGCATCTTGAGGCGCTTCAACGCCAGCTCCGAATTCGTATTTCATGTAATCAGCTGACATACGACAAATTATCAAATATTCTTTAAATATTGTACAAAGCGCATATTACGCAAATCTATTTACCTTGAACAATTTTTTACAATGATTTTTCGCTATAACCGAGTAATTATTGTAATATCTAAAATTTCATAGCTATGTTTACACTTTTACATGCGAAATGTATACGAGTTTGACAGTTCGGCCATATTGAATGATTATTGTGACGTAGATGCGCAGAACGAGGCAATTTTGAGACCTGATCGGGGCAACCTTGTATTCTATCATTCTTGTTAAAAAATCTATTTCTGTAATATGCAAAAAAAGGCAATGCCAAATATTGTAATATTAAGCTATTCGTGCATTGTTCTATCGTAGGCGCTAGGGCTGCTGCTACCACACCGCGTTGGTCTGCGCGGGGCTTAAAAACTGAATTTCCGTAATATAATTTTATAATACGGCTGAAAACTTATGCAAAACAATACTAAACTAGTAAAGTCTTGGCCTATCGATTTTTAAAAGTATGGCGCTTATAACTGTGGAAATAAGTTTTGGGAACAATTATTTTATTTCCCCTCCCTACTTTGAGTTCATTAAATTATAAGAAATCCGCTAGTTAGCATTTTATACTTTTTTTAAAATAAATATCGATTATCCCATATGCATATTGCATAAGCCACCTTTTAAAGTACGGCTTTAAATCTGATATATTCAAACTGGCATCTCATAATTTTAAAAGTACAACTACCTACGTTCTGAAAAGTTTTACGAAATTAACGAACTTTATAACTTCCTTATAAAGGATGGGAAGCACAATTACCTAACTTTAACGTACCCATTTCAATACTTTGATGTATCGACAGATCTCCTAAGCCAGTTAAAAGACCCTTAGATGTTGTTGCAGCAGCAGTTAAATCAGCATTTTTAGACGGTGGGTCTTCAAACAAATCAAAAGATTCATTTCCTGGTGTCGAAAGTGACATAAGATTTCCTTCACTCGTATGGGACTTTGTGCCGGACGGAACCACTGAGTTTACTTGGAATGCAGTGAAATCAGCAAATTCATCTGTTTGTGCAGGTAATGAATCCAAACTGGGCCCGTCACAAACAGCTGTAGCAAAATCCCCGAAATCTTTAATTTCGTCGGCGCGAGGATTGAAATCGTCAACGTCATTAACTTTTCCTTGACATTCTTTGGGTATGGGACATGTTTTAAAAATATCTTCAAGATTATTGTTATGGGTACTGTTGCTATGCCGGGTAACACTTATATCGCTATTGAGCTCTGCTAATGTCGGTTCTTTGTTGGCAGGCGTATCACGATGTGTAGGTGAATGTATGCTGGCCTCGTCAACGGTTTGTGCCTTGCCAAAATTGGCTGCAGCACCCATGTCAATTTTTTTTGCACCTCCAATAGGCCTCGTTAGTTGTTTTGCAGTCATACCGCCAGTCACAGCCTTTAGGCTTGGCCCAGTGCTCGTAACCGTTACTGACTTAGTGTGTACGTTCATATTAATGGTGGATTTATCAGCGACAATTTCTGCTGGACTCGAACTATCATTGTATCGATAATTTCTGCATTAAAAATATGTTAATCAGTATTACATAAAACATATACATGAGCCATTTATTTTGAAAGTGATCTACATCAATTGATTTTAAAATGGAAGTATTTAAAGGTTTGCCTTTAATAGATTTAAAAATATTGTTAATTACAACATGGCAGTATAATATTTTTATGTTTCTAATGTTTGCTTCTAATTTTCCAGCACAATTAGCATAATAAATATCGTTAAAAATATATTAAGTTTTTAATAGACTGTCAAAAAAATGCTGTCAAAAATAAAAAATAACTTTTATATTTTGTAAATCTATTTCTAAAGTTCTTGAAAAGGTCCATGGAAGAAAAAGAAGTACTCCATAACCATTTGAAACTCAGAACAGGACGTAAGCCACTATTAAAACAAGAATTTTAATGATGAAAAACTAACCAGCTTATTTTTTCACATTTTTGTGATTTTAAATATATTAGTTACAATTTGTTATAAACGATTATGTAACGTAAATATTAAAATAGCTAGACTGGTTTTTATTTTTTTGAAAAATGGAATTAGGCCACTTACAAAATAAACGGTTACAAGTATGTCAAAATTAATTTGTGTACCTCGGGCTGGGTGAGTCACTGTCGGAAAACTCTTTTTCACCTTCATAAGCGTCCTCATCTTCATATCGATCACTACCACCGTGAGAGTCCGAATCTGAAGAAAGCCAACTGCTTATTTATCCAATTTCTATTTATTATTGTGTACAACGTACAAGTTTCTATACATGGTGAATCGTCTAGAGAGGTCAACCCTGTGACTGCTGATTGCGTGGGTCAGCACAAGAAAAACATTGTGTAGTACGAGGAGAGGGATTTTCACTTCCTCGCCAGTCGGCCAGAAGATAAGAAATTAGATATCTGATGACATCTTTCGTTATTTGAAATACTTGGGAGATAATTTTCTTTTAAACAAATTTTCATAACGCATTTAACTGTGTTCCGCTCCACTGAAGGCACATTTTTTAATTAAATCTTGAGTTTAGTTTAATGCGATTTTTCTCTTGTATTGACCCAAGCAATGGTGATCCGCCGGACTGAATTCTCTAAAGGACTCAATCGAAATCAGGTAAAAACAATTAAAGCTAACGAGATAGATTTGATAGACTACCGAACAGTTGAATTAGAAAATGCTAGAAATTGTGTGAAAACTTCTAGTTTTAAACTTTGCTTAACTTTAAGTTTATTTTCAATCCTATTTTAACCATCTCATTCAATAATTCAAGTACTTCAATCCAGTTGGAATGAAACCACGCCCAAATCTCAAAAAATTAATTGTGGCCTCCATGATAAAATAACGTATTACTATCTTATACCGAATTTTTGTAAAGGCGCGAAACTTTCCGGAATTGATTTATTCCTCAATATCTCATACTGTTTATAAGATATTCAACTTATAAAATTTTTTTTGAAACGAGGTGGCTTTACATTCCTTCTGTAAAGTAGGCGTGGCTGTTAACCGATCTCGCCCATTTTTAATCCCAAACAGCCCTACATAACAAAGAATATTTGTGCCAAATTTCATCGCGATACCTCTTTTCGTTCTACCGTGATCGTGATTTCAACGAACAGACAGACAGAAAGACAGACGGACGGACAGGGCGAAATCGATTCATGAGGTGACGCTGAGCAAGAATATATATTATTTTCTATATCTATCTCGTCTCCTTCTCTGCGTTACAAACGGAAGAACAAAGTGAATATACCCTACTCCCTTGGGGTGTAAGGTATAAAAAAGTAACAGTTGTCTCTGGCCGGGCCAACGTCTAAATACCCTAAAACAGAGTAGCCAAAATACAAATTTCCCAGTTTACAGCTTTTGTATAAATAGGCGAGCCACGCCCATTTTTGGAGAACATTATGGTAATGTCTAGATACTCCAGGATAAAATCGCGTATTAATATTTTGAACCGTTTATGAGATATTGACAACTTTTGCACCAATGGGAGGGCCACGCCCATTTTTAACGAACAGGAAAAACTACGGCTTAATATCTTATACAGTTTATGAGATAATACCAACTTTTGTATGAGTTGGCGGACCACGCCCATTTTTTGCAAAATTTTAGTAGTAGCGCTATATGTTCCGGAATAGAAGTGTGTATCTCAATATCTCACATTTATAAAATGTTTATGAAATATTTACCTGATTACTTTTTTTAAAACGATGTGCCTCTACATGTGCCTTTACATTTCTGTATGTAAAATAAGCACTGTTGTTAACCGAACCAATCCCGAACTGTTTTGCATAACAAAAAATACTTTTCCTTCTTCCGTAATCGTGATTTCGGCAGACAGACGGACGGACTCATCTCCTTCTCTTTGTTACAAACGGAAGAACAAAGTGAATATACCTTCGTGTGTAGGGTATAATAACCGTCCGGTGTAGTCGTTTGTCAGCAACACTTTTTATTGCAGACAAAATTTCTTTCTATTAAGTATAACATCCTTGTTCTAGTCGCCGTGTGTTAGTGGAATCGTCTGAATTAAATAGTATAGGAATCGTCTATATAATGAACTTAGCACATGAGCTTACATAATCACATAATTTGTTGAATCCCTGAAATGTCATGTGAGCGCACAAAGCTTCCAACAGATTGTTGAGTCCTGTAGCACTATGTTAATTCATTAAAATACTCTTTCTTATATTATCTAAATCTGCTTATATTACTATTTACAATATTTACAAAATTATGAAAACGGACTATAGGAGGGAAAAATGTTGAATTTACCGTGAGTTCATTGTCACCATGACCATGAATTTGATAGCAAAAAATATGAGCAGAATACGCCGACGACGGTGAGGAGTTCATTGGCTCGCCTACTGCATCCGCATATGTCAATATTCCTTAAAGCGATTCATATTTCTGAACTGAACATTCTCCTCTCGTTAAATTAAGTTTTCTTCGTTCAAGTAAAAAAAGAAAATTGTATTAATTATATAATTCTTGATTATATGTGAATACTAAATTGATCGCTGTTGACGCTGGTTGAGGTCCGGAAGTGATTTCTATAGTTTGAATTTTCCTCTTCTTATGGTGCGTGATGACTGTAGCAATACCGAGTGAGATGATCAGAACCAAACATGCATATCATGAGGGCGTGTATTAGATAGATTAAGTCGAACATGGAAAATCTCTGTTATAATCGCTTCTACTTCATTACAGACAGGATTGAATATTTTAGTCGGCTTTGGATAACGATGCAGGAATGTTTCCGTTTGAGTTACTATTTTGCTCACTTTTATTGATGGCGGATATGATGTGGTTTTTAGTTTGCAATTTTCGATGTACTTGAATTGTTGAATAGGGTAGTTTGGTTGCGCAGTTTTGTGTTATTTTTAGAACTCCTGAATTTTTAACATTATATGAGTCAAAGTTGATCTGCAGACTGCATTCAGAAAAATTTCGTGATCGAAGGCAAATAGCCATGTGTTTGTGTCATACAATTGAAACCAATGTGGTCCTGGAACTGCATCGGTGGCAAAGCATGACGATGAATCGTCCTTATGATTTAGTAAATTCATTTCACATACACCGATGTTCGATCCTTCATTACATAATGGGTGGTTTTGATGGCATAAGTGATTTTGTAGTTCAATCTTGATTCAAGTTCTTAATTCTAGTAAATTTACTATCATAAAAGGTGACATCACTTTTATTATTTTGACTTTTATTATTTTCAACTGTTGTTGAACTTACAAGGAACTGCAGTGATTTTGAGCATTTAAAATTCTTCAATGGAGGTTAGTGGTATATTTATTTTAAAAATTATATCTTTGGAAGTGATTCTACCCTCTATAGATATAAAGGAGAACAGTTTTAATTAATAAGTTAAAGATAAATTAATAGATTAAAGATAAATTAATAGGTTAAAGACACTGGTAGTCTGAGTGTTGCAGGAAGAGTGAGTTTTATTCTAAGTAGTTAGATTTTTAGTTGTTCGGGTGAGATAAGCATCGGGTTTATGGTTCCGTAGAGGGTATTAGTTAGTATATCAATGAGAGAATCTTGAGTGTTCTTGAGATTCAAATCAAATTGCGCTTCGCTCTCTTGTTGGTTTCTTTTCAATAACTAGAGTGCTGTCTAGAAAAGATGGTTGGTTTTTGATCTGAGACAGTGTATAGTTTATATATTTTTTCAGTATAGTTTATATACTATTATTATTATTATATTCAGTGTATAGTTTATATATTAATTCAGTAACTTCACTAGTCACTAGATTCCATTCGCTGGTGATGATTTTAACAGATCTCATATTTTCAAAATATATTCCAGGATTTGATTAAAAAAACTTAATTACTACTGATGCAGAATGAATGATTGGTATGAATAAGCAAGCTAAAAGAAGTACTGTTAATCTTGAAATTTTTGGCCTCTTGAAGTGGAATTGATATTAATATCAATAGGCGGTGGTGCATTCTTGACGAAGAAGCCAGTTCCTTGTTGGAGCCATGCGCTTCTCGCTGGGAAATACTGCTGTCTATTGGTGAGTTAATTGATGACGATAAATTTCTTTGTAGTGGAAGTGGTGCCAGTTGGTTAATAGGTCGTTTAAAGATTCCATTTTTAGTTTTGACGTCTGCTACACAGCATTATCTGGTCCAGTATGGATTTTGACAATTTTTCCTAGATACCATGACAGATATGGCGAACCATCTTCCTTGATTATGACCATTGTTCCAGGCGTGACGTTCTGCTCCGTTCCTTCCATTTGTTCCCGCATTGTAATTCATTCAAGTACTTTTATGACCAAAGTCGCCAAAACTCATGCTTGATATGAGTCACTAGTTTCCATCTTCTGATCTTCTGAGTAACAGTAGTTAATCGTTGTGAATTGAGTATAGCTTCGATCATTACCGTTTCCAATTCTTCATAGGTCAAAGATCCAGCTGAGGTGCTTCTGATGAACAAATTTTAGACACTCTTAACCACTGCTTCCCACAGTCCACCAATTTTGGGATCTGGGAGGTATAAAGATTCCCTTGTTGACGTATGTTGTTTTTATTAGTGTCAATTTATTTTGTGCACCCACAAAAGTGGTTGCATTGTCGCAATATAGGTTGCTGTAATGACCTCGTCGACCAATGAATCTTTTTAGACATCCGAAATATGCATCGGTGGTCAAATCATTAGCTATTTCTAGATGTACCTTGTGTTGAAGCAGCAAAAAATGCCTTCTGTGGTCTTTTTCTTCGGATTTTAAAATGGATCCAGAATGGTCCAGTGAAATCCACATCTGAATTTATGAAAGGTCGTGCTGGAAGTGTTCTTGCACTAGATAAACTCCCCATTACTGAAAGAATTTAAAGGTGTTGCTCGAGTGCAACGAGCACAATGTTGGGCACAACATAAAACGAGTAGGTACCTCGTTTAGATTTAAATTGTCTCGATGTATTAATTGAGCACATAGTACGGCCGCGTACTAGAGTACGCGAGCCTTGCCTTGACAAGGTTTGCGGTTTGAGAGGAGCAACACGTGATTTAGAGCAGAGAAGTCTAACCATAGTTACTCCATCTGTGTTAATAAATTTTACGTATATCACTGCTCCATAAGCCTTAACTGAGGCGTCAGTAGAGCCGTGGAATTGGAATAATGTCCCTTTGGTATTTTGTAAAATATTGTATGTTCATGTTGTTGAGATCTTCCAAACTGCTTCGAAAAGTCTTCAAATTATTTAATAAGTTCAGCGGTAGCTCCTCATCTCGTGAGAGCTTAAGATGCCACAGCCTTTGAATTATGATTTTAGCATTCACCAGCACGTGTTAAGGATCCCAATGGAACAAAGATTTTTTGCAGCCATTTGAGCCCTAAAGTTTTATTGCTATCTCCACCGCTCAAGCAGTCATGAACATAGAAGCTTTCCTGAATTGTTTCGGCACCTAATGGGTATACGGTTTAATATCTGACGACTAGTTGCAACATAAATTTTAGCGCCAAATAAGGAGCAGCCCTTGTACCGTAAGTGATCTAAATCTTCTGAATGTCTGCTATGAACACAAATTTTGGCAGGCGAAAGCGTATCAATATTGTGAATAATTCGCTTTGGAAACTTGGACCAGTGTGCATTATGTCATTTGAAACAATACCTGTTAATAATGGGGCAGAGGTACAAAAAATTACTCTGAATTTTGCTGTATTGTCTTTAGTTTGTTGAATGCAATGGTGTGGAATGAAATAATATTGTGATGATGCAATGATGATGGACAAGTGCTTCGTATTCTTGCATAAATTGCGTGTATTTTCCTTTGAGGCCTTTATCCTTATAAAGACATCTCTCCAATGCTAAAAATCTGTTTGTTGCCAGGTGCTTGGATTCTCCAAAAGTTTAAGGTGCTTCATTAAATGGCAATTTCACCATGAAACGGCCATTGGTGCTGCGTGTGGTATTTATCATGATATGATTTTCACATAGTCGTTCTGTTGTGGTGAGGGAAGAGTTGTCTCGTTTACCTACTTCTAACCAAAATCTTTCAATCTGACGATCCACGTCCTCTGTTGTATATATTGCGCACCGGAAATGGTCCACCTAAATACGTGGTTTTGTCAGGTTGGGAGTCAATCTCCAAGCACAATTGTTGCTTCAGTAAAAATCATGGTGTAATATTTGACTCTAAGTAAAATATCAATGTTTCCTGGAAGATGGAAACTTAGGTCGGTCAAGATTATATGTTTTGGTAAAGGTCAAGATGAAACGTACGAACGAACTTCTATGATTTTCGATTTTAAACTTATGTTTGCACGCCTGCGGATAGCTTTTACCTTGTTGCCTATTCCTTCAATCACAACTGATGTCGATGTTTGCCGTAGTTGAAGTTGGTTAGTCAATTTTTCGGTGATAACATTGACCTAAGAATCTGAATCCAATAATAACCGGCACTCTGCCGTTTTTCCGTTGTTTGCTTTGTCGATGATCCATGCAGTATTTAATAGGACATATCCTTGTTTTGGCTTCGTTGATGTGACCACGAAAACAATTCCTGGTGCCTTTGAATTTTTGCCAGTTGTGTTGCTTGTCGGTACATACAATAGGATGTTATGTTTTTTATTGCATTTTGTCTTCTGTTTCTTCCAGAGACAGCAATCGTAGTTCTAGAAAGATCAAGAATTGCGTAAGTGATGGCAACTCTCGTGGATTTTGTAGTGACTGCTAAAACATCAGATGGGTGGATCGGTAAATTTTCTTGATGAGGATGTGAAGTAGTAATGGTTCCTATGAAGTGGTATCGATGCCAATGTTGTGAAGTGCAGCTATGGATTCCTTGGTTGTGTCTTGTAAAGATTTAATTGCTGCAATTACAAACTCTGCATGTTTGGGTTGCCTCACTATTTTTTTCCAGTAATGCTGAAGATAATAGGCGCATATTATTGTACCTATTTCTTAGCATATCCCAAGCTGTCTGGTCATTTTCCTTTGTGAGGGTTAGATGCCTAATAAGTTTTTCTGCATCTCCCGTCACATTTGTTTTCAAGCATGAGAACTTCTAAATTGCTGGTAGTGGCTTCGCATGTATAATTTCACTGAAAATGGTGTGAAATTAACGCCATTGGAGATAATCACCGTCAAATTTTGAACCAAACAATTGAATCGTTGTGCATTTTGGACATTCGCTTATTTCTGGAATTTCCATTGCGTGAGGATAAAAGACCATGTGCCTCTAGAACTTTTTCTTCCAACTGTATTTAAGTCTCCATATTATATACTATAGCTTGTGGATTTCCGTACAGTTTCCAGAGAGAAAAATTCGCTTTCTATATGTTATCCCATAACCTGTCCATGTCAATAAGGTATGGTTAACGCTTTAAAGCATGGTTAATTAAACGGGTTTTTAAACCTTTTCCACCACTTAGTTTCTAAGCAGTTCTGGTAATAAGAGGAAATGCAACAGCCAACCCTAAGCTCTTGAAATGACCAATACTGCGAGGATTTATACGATACAATAAAACTACGATAAGAAACTTAGATGGGCGATACGTGCTCCCGTTCTAACACAGTTCTGCAGAAGTTTTACCTCTAGGTGACTTCCGTACCATATCACACCAACGACTTCTCAGTAGAGAAACACTCTTTTGAAGAAAAGCGATCTCAAAACCATATATAAATATGTTCTCGAGGCTCTCACACTCCATCACATGGAACATACGAGCTCTCAAAAAGTTCTCTACAACGGCGATGTACGTTTTCTACGTACATGGGGACTTCTGGAAACGTGCAAAGAAACATATCACCTTTTGATTTCATTATTTTATATCAGAATGTCAGAATCACTACAAAATTGAAGGATCTTCTACTAAAGATCATTTAACTTATGGCTCTTACGTTGGCTCTCATCTTTGTTGATGATAATGATAATTATGAGATATTTCAATCTGCGCCTCTGGTGCCACCTGATGATAAGCATCACCGCCGTTGAACATCAAAATTATGTAAGATTGTCTTCATACAACTTTCTCCAGTTTGTTGTGTTTCGAATTACAAGGAAAGATTGCTTTAAAAAAACACATTATGACATTTTGAAGAATAATATTTGTGCGCTAGGTTGGAACTCCATTTTATTTTTATATGAATTTCCTTCTTCCTTCCCTCGATTCCGAGCGAAAGCGGTTCTTCCCCCACGGTTTGATACTCGGTGAGTTCTGCCTCCGCTTTCTCTCGCTCTCTGAGTGAAAGCGGGTCTTCTGCATCTCGGTAGAAGAGCAAGCAGCTCATCGTTAGTATCAGGAAGTGGCATCGGCCATTCCATTTTGATCAGTGGATCAACCAACACGCCAGCCAAAAATTCAAGTGTAGTGAAAATTCAAGTCTATTGAAAATTCAGATTCAGTGAAATCCCAACAAGCACCCACTTTTGCGGGTTTTCCCATCTCGTGAATGGTTAACTATTCAGATCATCAACATCATCCCCGACGGCGCCGTCCATTAGAGGAAAACCACTCACTCCGGACCACCTTTTTCGGAACTCCACCTAAAAACTCAATAATCTAAAGAAAGCCGGTAAGTTCTCGCCATTACATAGTATTACGCATCCCCGCGTGAACATTTATTTGGTCCTTCGAACCGAATCCCTCCCGAGCTCGGAGACCACCCCAAACAAATATAAAAGGTATTGCAAGATGCGCACACTTGCAAATTTTATAATTATACATCTACAACATATACATATGTATCATCATAATGTAAAAATTCTTACGATAATTACATAGCAAAGGTGAAATATTGTATAATCTGCGCTCTAACCGTCATTTTGGATCTTTATAAATACGGAAAGAAAATGTGCCGTATATCCTTCTTTTACAAAATTGGAACAAAATAGCTTCAGTAACAACGAAACTATATGCAATCTCTTTGCTGATTTTTTGAAATCGACATATTCGAGTACAGTTTACAGTTCAGCCAAACCCATTCCAGGTATGCAGTGGATTTATTCCACAAACTATAATAGACTAGCAGATAATTTTAGATGCCCTGATGTCTATTTACTCTTACAAGCTTGGTGGTAAAAGTACCAAAGTTTTTTAATCTTCTTCGGCACAGTGGTATTCAAATTGTACCATCAAAAACTTATCACTCCAACAAAAACCTACCAATGTTGGCTCGTCAAGAATTTTATATTCCACGTCTGAAGCCACAAATTAAGAAATGTATAATCCTAGGCAAAACCTTGATTTACAAGCAAAAGTTGCGACCGCAAATTATGACCGCTCTGAAACCAGGGCGATGCAACCAGTCCATCACTTTTTCTGTTGACGCTGGTTGAGGTCCGGAAGTGATTTCTATAGTTTGAATTTTCCTCTTCTTATGGTGCGTGATGACTGTAGCAATACCGAGTGAGATGATCAGAACCAAACATGCATATCATGAGGGCGTGTATTAGATAGATTAAGTCGAACATGGAAAATCTCTGTTATAATCGCTTCTACTTCATTACAGACAGGATTGAATATTTTAGTCGGCTTTGGATAACGATGCAGGAATGTTTCCGTTTGAGTTACTATTTTGCTCACTTTTATTGATGGCGGATATGATGTGGTTTTTAGTTTGCAATTTTCGATGTACTTGAATTGTTGAATAGGGTAGTTTGGTTGCGCAGTTTTGTGTTATTTTTAGAACTCCTGAATTTTTAACATTATATGAGTCAAAGTTGATCTGCAGACTGCATTCAGAAAAATTTCGTGATCGAAGGCAAATAGCCATGTGTTTGTGTCATACAATTGAAACCAATGTGGTCCTGGAACTGCATCGGTGGCAAAGCATGACGATGAATCGTCCTTATGATTTAGTAAATTCATTTCACATACACCGATGTTCGATCCTTCATTACATAATGGGTGGTTTTGATGGCATAAGTGATTTTGTAGTTCAATCTTGATTCAAGTTCTTAATTCTAGTAAATTTACTATCATAAAAGGTGACATCACTTTTATTATTTTGACTTTTATTATTTTCAACTGTTGTTGAACTTACAAGGAACTGCAGTGATTTTGAGCATTTAAAATTCTTCAATGGAGGTTAGTGGTATATTTATTTTAAAAATTATATCTTTGGAAGTGATTCTACCCTCTATAGATATAAAGGAGAACAGTTTTAATTAATAAGTTAAAGATAAATTAATAGATTAAAGATAAATTAATAGGTTAAAGACACTGGTAGTCTGAGTGTTGCAGGAAGAGTGAGTTTTATTCTAAGTAGTTAGATTTTTAGTTGTTCGGGTGAGATAAGCATCGGGTTTATGGTTCCGTAGAGGGTATTAGTTAGTATATCAATGAGAGAATCTTGAGTGTTCTTGAGATTCAAATCAAATTGCGCTTCGCTCTCTTGTTGGTTTCTTTTCAATAACTAGAGTGCTGTCTAGAAAAGATGGTTGGTTTTTGATCTGAGACAGTGTATAGTTTATATATTTTTTCAGTATAGTTTATATACTATTATTATTATTATATTCAGTGTATAGTTTATATATTAATTCAGTAACTTCACTAGTCACTAGATTCCATTCGCTGGTGATGATTTTAACAGATCTCATATTTTCAAAATATATTCCAGGATTTGATTAAAAAAACTTAATTACTACTGATGCAGAATGAATGATTGGTATGAATAAGCAAGCTAAAAGAAGTACTGTTAATCTTGAAATTTTTGGCCTCTTGAAGTGGAATTGATATTAATATCAATAGGCGGTGGTGCATTCTTGACGAAGAAGCCAGTTCCTTGTTGGAGCCATGCGCTTCTCGCTGGGAAATACTGCTGTCTATTGGTGAGTTAATTGATGACGATAAATTTCTTTGTAGTGGAAGTGGTGCCAGTTGGTTAATAGGTCGTTTAAAGATTCCATTTTTAGTTTTGACGTCTGCTACACAGCATTATCTGGTCCAGTATGGATTTTGACAATTTTTCCTAGATACCATGACAGATATGGCGAACCATCTTCCTTGATTATGACCATTGTTCCAGGCGTGACGTTCTGCTCCGTTCCTTCCATTTGTTCCCGCATTGTAATTCATTCAAGTACTTTTATGACCAAAGTCGCCAAAACTCATGCTTGATATGAGTCACTAGTTTCCATCTTCTGATCTTCTGAGTAACAGTAGTTAATCGTTGTGAATTGAGTATAGCTTCGATCATTACCGTTTCCAATTCTTCATAGGTCAAAGATCCAGCTGAGGTGCTTCTGATGAACAAATTTTAGACACTCTTAACCACTGCTTCCCACAGTCCACCAATTTTGGGATCTGGGAGGTATAAAGATTCCCTTGTTGACGTATGTTGTTTTTATTAGTGTCAATTTATTTTGTGCACCCACAAAAGTGGTTGCATTGTCGCAATATAGGTTGCTGTAATGACCTCGTCGACCAATGAATCTTTTTAGACATCCGAAATATGCATCGGTGGTCAAATCATTAGCTATTTCTAGATGTACCTTGTGTTGAAGCAGCAAAAAATGCCTTCTGTGGTCTTTTTCTTCGGATTTTAAAATGGATCCAGAATGGTCCAGTGAAATCCACATCTGAATTTATGAAAGGTCGTGCTGGAAGTGTTCTTGCACTAGATAAACTCCCCATTACTGAAAGAATTTAAAGGTGTTGCTCGAGTGCAACGAGCACAATGTTGGGCACAACATAAAACGAGTAGGTACCTCGTTTAGATTTAAATTGTCTCGATGTATTAATTGAGCACATAGTACGGCCGCGTACTAGAGTACGCGAGCCTTGCCTTGACAAGGTTTGCGGTTTGAGAGGAGCAACACGTGATTTAGAGCAGAGAAGTCTAACCATAGTTACTCCATCTGTGTTAATAAATTTTACGTATATCACTGCTCCATAAGCCTTAACTGAGGCGTCAGTAGAGCCGTGGAATTGGAATAATGTCCCTTTGGTATTTTGTAAAATATTGTATGTTCATGTTGTTGAGATCTTCCAAACTGCTTCGAAAAGTCTTCAAATTATTTAATAAGTTCAGCGGTAGCTCCTCATCTCGTGAGAGCTTAAGATGCCACAGCCTTTGAATTATGATTTTAGCATTCACCAGCACGTGTTAAGGATCCCAATGGAACAAAGATTTTTTGCAGCCATTTGAGCCCTAAAGTTTTATTGCTATCTCCACCGCTCAAGCAGTCATGAACATAGAAGCTTTCCTGAATTGTTTCGGCACCTAATGGGTATACGGTTTAATATCTGACGACTAGTTGCAACATAAATTTTAGCGCCAAATAAGGAGCAGCCCTTGTACCGTAAGTGATCTAAATCTTCTGAATGTCTGCTATGAACACAAATTTTGGCAGGCGAAAGCGTATCAATATTGTGAATAATTCGCTTTGGAAACTTGGACCAGTGTGCATTATGTCATTTGAAACAATACCTGTTAATAATGGGGCAGAGGTACAAAAAATTACTCTGAATTTTGCTGTATTGTCTTTAGTTTGTTGAATGCAATGGTGTGGAATGAAATAATATTGTGATGATGCAATGATGATGGACAAGTGCTTCGTATTCTTGCATAAATTGCGTGTATTTTCCTTTGAGGCCTTTATCCTTATAAAGACATCTCTCCAATGCTAAAAATCTGTTTGTTGCCAGGTGCTTGGATTCTCCAAAAGTTTAAGGTGCTTCATTAAATGGCAATTTCACCATGAAACGGCCATTGGTGCTGCGTGTGGTATTTATCATGATATGATTTTCACATAGTCGTTCTGTTGTGGTGAGGGAAGAGTTGTCTCGTTTACCTACTTCTAACCAAAATCTTTCAATCTGACGATCCACGTCCTCTGTTGTATATATTGCGCACCGGAAATGGTCCACCTAAATACGTGGTTTTGTCAGGTTGGGAGTCAATCTCCAAGCACAATTGTTGCTTCAGTAAAAATCATGGTGTAATATTTGACTCTAAGTAAAATATCAATGTTTCCTGGAAGATGGAAACTTAGGTCGGTCAAGATTATATGTTTTGGTAAAGGTCAAGATGAAACGTACGAACGAACTTCTATGATTTTCGATTTTAAACTTATGTTTGCACGCCTGCGGATAGCTTTTACCTTGTTGCCTATTCCTTCAATCACAACTGATGTCGATGTTTGCCGTAGTTGAAGTTGGTTAGTCAATTTTTCGGTGATAACATTGACCTAAGAATCTGAATCCAATAATAACCGGCACTCTGCCGTTTTTCCGTTGTTTGCTTTGTCGATGATCCATGCAGTATTTAATAGGACATATCCTTGTTTTGGCTTCGTTGATGTGACCACGAAAACAATTCCTGGTGCCTTTGAATTTTTGCCAGTTGTGTTGCTTGTCGGTACATACAATAGGATGTTATGTTTTTTATTGCATTTTGTCTTCTGTTTCTTCCAGAGACAGCAATCGTAGTTCTAGAAAGATCAAGAATTGCGTAAGTGATGGCAACTCTCGTGGATTTTGTAGTGACTGCTAAAACATCAGATGGGTGGATCGGTAAATTTTCTTGATGAGGATGTGAAGTAGTAATGGTTCCTATGAAGTGGTATCGATGCCAATGTTGTGAAGTGCAGCTATGGATTCCTTGGTTGTGTCTTGTAAAGATTTAATTGCTGCAATTACAAACTCTGCATGTTTGGGTTGCCTCACTATTTTTTTCCAGTAATGCTGAAGATAATAGGCGCATATTATTGTACCTATTTCTTAGCATATCCCAAGCTGTCTGGTCATTTTCCTTTGTGAGGGTTAGATGCCTAATAAGTTTTTCTGCATCTCCCGTCACATTTGTTTTCAAGCATGAGAACTTCTAAATTGCTGGTAGTGGCTTCGCATGTATAATTTCACTGAAAATGGTGTGAAATTAACGCCATTGGAGATAATCACCGTCAAATTTTGAACCAAACAATTGAATCGTTGTGCATTTTGGACATTCGCTTATTTCTGGAATTTCCATTGCGTGAGGATAAAAGACCATGTGCCTCTAGAACTTTTTCTTCCAACTGTATTTAAGTCTCCATATTATATACTATAGCTTGTGGATTTCCGTACAGTTTCCAGAGAGAAAAATTCGCTTTCTATATGTTATCCCATAACCTGTCCATGTCAATAAGGTATGGTTAACGCTTTAAAGCATGGTTAATTAAACGGGTTTTTAAACCTTTTCCACCACTTAGTTTCTAAGCAGTTCTGGTAATAAGAGGAAATGCAACAGCCAACCCTAAGCTCTTGAAATGACCAATACTGCGAGGATTTATACGATACAATAAAACTACGATAAGAAACTTAGATGGGCGATACGTGCTCCCGTTCTAACACAGTTCTGCAGAAGTTTTACCTCTAGGTGACTTCCGTACCATATCACACCAACGACTTCTCAGTAGAGAAACACTCTTTTGAAGAAAAGCGATCTCAAAACCATATATAAATATGTTCTCGAGGCTCTCACACTCCATCACATGGAACATACGAGCTCTCAAAAAGTTCTCTACAACGGCGATGTACGTTTTCTACGTACATGGGGACTTCTGGAAACGTGCAAAGAAACATATCACCTTTTGATTTCATTATTTTATATCAGAATGTCAGAATCACTACAAAATTGAAGGATCTTCTACTAAAGATCATTTAACTTATGGCTCTTACGTTGGCTCTCATCTTTGTTGATGATAATGATAATTATGAGATATTTCAATCTGCGCCTCTGGTGCCACCTGATGATAAGCATCACCGCCGTTGAACATCAAAATTATGTAAGATTGTCTTCATACAACTTTCTCCAGTTTGTTGTGTTTCGAATTACAAGGAAAGATTGCTTTAAAAAAACACATTATGACATTTTGAAGAATAATATTTGTGCGCTAGGTTGGAACTCCATTTTATTTTTATATGAATTTCCTTCTTCCTTCCCTCGATTCCGAGCGAAAGCGGTTCTTCCCCCACGGTTTGATACTCGGTGAGTTCTGCCTCCGCTTTCTCTCGCTCTCTGAGTGAAAGCGGGTCTTCTGCATCTCGGTAGAAGAGCAAGCAGCTCATCGTTAGTATCAGGAAGTGGCATCGGCCATTCCATTTTGATCAGTGGATCAACCAACACGCCAGCCAAAAATTCAAGTGTAGTGAAAATTCAAGTCTATTGAAAATTCAGATTCAGTGAAATCCCAACAAGCACCCACTTTTGCGGGTTTTCCCATCTCGTGAATGGTTAACTATTCAGATCATCAACATCATCCCCGACGGCGCCGTCCATTAGAGGAAAACCACTCACTCCGGACCACCTTTTTCGGAACTCCACCTAAAAACTCAATAATCTAAAGAAAGCCGGTAAGTTCTCGCCATTACATAGTATTACGCATCCCCGCGTGAACATTTATTTGGTCCTTCGAACCGAATCCCTCCCGAGCTCGGAGACCACCCCAAACAAATATAAAAGGTATTGCAAGATGCGCACACTTGCAAATTTTATAATTATACATCTACAACATATACATATGTATCATCATAATGTAAAAATTCTTACGATAATTACATAGCAAAGGTGAAATATTGTATAATCTGCGCTCTAACCGTCATTTTGGATCTTTATAAATACGGAAAGAAAATGTGCCGTATATCCTTCTTTTACAAAATTGGAACAAAATAGCTTCAGTAACAACGAAACTATATGCAATCTCTTTGCTGATTTTTTGAAATCGACATATTCGAGTACAGTTTACAGTTCAGCCAAACCCATTCCAGGTATGCAGTGGATTTATTCCACAAACTATAATAGACTAGCAGATAATTTTAGATGCCCTGATGTCTATTTACTCTTACAAGCTTGGTGGTAAAAGTACCAAAGTTTTTTAATCTTCTTCGGCACAGTGGTATTCAAATTGTACCATCAAAAACTTATCACTCCAACAAAAACCTACCAATGTTGGCTCGTCAAGAATTTTATATTCCACGTCTGAAGCCACAAATTAAGAAATGTATAATCCTAGGCAAAACCTTGATTTACAAGCAAAAGTTGCGACCGCAAATTATGACCGCTCTGAAACCAGGGCGATGCAACCAGTCCATCACTTTTTCTGTTGACGCTGGTTGAGGTCCGGAAGTGATTTCTATAGTTTGAATTTTCCTCTTCTTATGGTGCGTGATGACTGTAGCAATACCGAGTGAGATGATCAGAACCAAACATGCATATCATGAGGGCGTGTATTAGATAGATTAAGTCGAACATGGAAAATCTCTGTTATAATCGCTTCTACTTCATTACAGACAGGATTGAATATTTTAGTCGGCTTTGGATAACGATGCAGGAATGTTTCCGTTTGAGTTACTATTTTGCTCACTTTTATTGATGGCGGATATGATGTGGTTTTTAGTTTGCAATTTTCGATGTACTTGAATTGTTGAATAGGGTAGTTTGGTTGCGCAGTTTTGTGTTATTTTTAGAACTCCTGAATTTTTAACATTATATGAGTCAAAGTTGATCTGCAGACTGCATTCAGAAAAATTTCGTGATCGAAGGCAAATAGCCATGTGTTTGTGTCATACAATTGAAACCAATGTGGTCCTGGAACTGCATCGGTGGCAAAGCATGACGATGAATCGTCCTTATGATTTAGTAAATTCATTTCACATACACCGATGTTCGATCCTTCATTACATAATGGGTGGTTTTGATGGCATAAGTGATTTTGTAGTTCAATCTTGATTCAAGTTCTTAATTCTAGTAAATTTACTATCATAAAAGGTGACATCACTTTTATTATTTTGACTTTTATTATTTTCAACTGTTGTTGAACTTACAAGGAACTGCAGTGATTTTGAGCATTTAAAATTCTTCAATGGAGGTTAGTGGTATATTTATTTTAAAAATTATATCTTTGGAAGTGATTCTACCCTCTATAGATATAAAGGAGAACAGTTTTAATTAATAAGTTAAAGATAAATTAATAGATTAAAGATAAATTAATAGGTTAAAGACACTGGTAGTCTGAGTGTTGCAGGAAGAGTGAGTTTTATTCTAAGTAGTTAGATTTTTAGTTGTTCGGGTGAGATAAGCATCGGGTTTATGGTTCCGTAGAGGGTATTAGTTAGTATATCAATGAGAGAATCTTGAGTGTTCTTGAGATTCAAATCAAATTGCGCTTCGCTCTCTTGTTGGTTTCTTTTCAATAACTAGAGTGCTGTCTAGAAAAGATGGTTGGTTTTTGATCTGAGACAGTGTATAGTTTATATATTTTTTCAGTATAGTTTATATACTATTATTATTATTATATTCAGTGTATAGTTTATATATTAATTCAGTAACTTCACTAGTCACTAGATTCCATTCGCTGGTGATGATTTTAACAGATCTCATATTTTCAAAATATATTCCAGGATTTGATTAAAAAAACTTAATTACTACTGATGCAGAATGAATGATTGGTATGAATAAGCAAGCTAAAAGAAGTACTGTTAATCTTGAAATTTTTGGCCTCTTGAAGTGGAATTGATATTAATATCAATAGGCGGTGGTGCATTCTTGACGAAGAAGCCAGTTCCTTGTTGGAGCCATGCGCTTCTCGCTGGGAAATACTGCTGTCTATTGGTGAGTTAATTGATGACGATAAATTTCTTTGTAGTGGAAGTGGTGCCAGTTGGTTAATAGGTCGTTTAAAGATTCCATTTTTAGTTTTGACGTCTGCTACACAGCATTATCTGGTCCAGTATGGATTTTGACAATTTTTCCTAGATACCATGACAGATATGGCGAACCATCTTCCTTGATTATGACCATTGTTCCAGGCGTGACGTTCTGCTCCGTTCCTTCCATTTGTTCCCGCATTGTAATTCATTCAAGTACTTTTATGACCAAAGTCGCCAAAACTCATGCTTGATATGAGTCACTAGTTTCCATCTTCTGATCTTCTGAGTAACAGTAGTTAATCGTTGTGAATTGAGTATAGCTTCGATCATTACCGTTTCCAATTCTTCATAGGTCAAAGATCCAGCTGAGGTGCTTCTGATGAACAAATTTTAGACACTCTTAACCACTGCTTCCCACAGTCCACCAATTTTGGGATCTGGGAGGTATAAAGATTCCCTTGTTGACGTATGTTGTTTTTATTAGTGTCAATTTATTTTGTGCACCCACAAAAGTGGTTGCATTGTCGCAATATAGGTTGCTGTAATGACCTCGTCGACCAATGAATCTTTTTAGACATCCGAAATATGCATCGGTGGTCAAATCATTAGCTATTTCTAGATGTACCTTGTGTTGAAGCAGCAAAAAATGCCTTCTGTGGTCTTTTTCTTCGGATTTTAAAATGGATCCAGAATGGTCCAGTGAAATCCACATCTGAATTTATGAAAGGTCGTGCTGGAAGTGTTCTTGCACTAGATAAACTCCCCATTACTGAAAGAATTTAAAGGTGTTGCTCGAGTGCAACGAGCACAATGTTGGGCACAACATAAAACGAGTAGGTACCTCGTTTAGATTTAAATTGTCTCGATGTATTAATTGAGCACATAGTACGGCCGCGTACTAGAGTACGCGAGCCTTGCCTTGACAAGGTTTGCGGTTTGAGAGGAGCAACACGTGATTTAGAGCAGAGAAGTCTAACCATAGTTACTCCATCTGTGTTAATAAATTTTACGTATATCACTGCTCCATAAGCCTTAACTGAGGCGTCAGTAGAGCCGTGGAATTGGAATAATGTCCCTTTGGTATTTTGTAAAATATTGTATGTTCATGTTGTTGAGATCTTCCAAACTGCTTCGAAAAGTCTTCAAATTATTTAATAAGTTCAGCGGTAGCTCCTCATCTCGTGAGAGCTTAAGATGCCACAGCCTTTGAATTATGATTTTAGCATTCACCAGCACGTGTTAAGGATCCCAATGGAACAAAGATTTTTTGCAGCCATTTGAGTTTTATTGCTATCTCCACCGCTCAAGCAGTCATGAACATAGAAGCTTTCCTGAATTGTTTCGGCACCTAATGGGTATACGGTTTAATATCTGACGGCTAGTTGCAACATAAATTTTAGCGCCAAATAAGGAGCAGCCCTTGTACCGTAAGTGATCTAAATCTTCTGAATGTCTGCTATGAACACAAATTTTGGCAGGCGAAAGCGTATCAATATTGTGAATAATTCGCTTTGGAAACTTGGACCAGTGTGCATTATGTCATTTGAAACAATACCTGTTAATAATGGGGCAGAGGTACAAAAAATTACTCTGAATTTTGCTGTATTGTCTTTAGTTTGTTGAATGCAATGGTGTGGAATGAAATAATATTGTGATGATGCAATGATGATGGACAAGTGCTTCGTATTCTTGCATAAATTGCGTGTATTTTCCTTTGAGGCCTTTATCCTTATAAAGACATCTCTCCAATGCTAAAAATCTGTTTGTTGCCAGGTGCTTGGATTCTCCAAAAGTTTAAGGTGCTTCATTAAATGGCAATTTCACCATGAAACGGCCATTGGTGCTGCGTGTGGTATTTATCATGATATGATTTTCACATAGTCGTTCTGTTGTGGTGAGGGAAGAGTTGTCTCGTTTACCTACTTCTAACCAAAATCTTTCAATCTGACGATCCACGTCCTCTGTTGTATATATTGCGCACCGGAAATGGTCCACCTAAATACGTGGTTTTGTCAGGTTGGGAGTCAATCTCCAAGCACAATTGTTGCTTCAGTAAAAATCATGGTGTAATATTTGACTCTAAGTAAAATATCAATGTTTCCTGGAAGATGGAAACTTAGGTCGGTCAAGATTATATGTTTTGGTAAAGGTCAAGATGAAACGTACGAACGAACTTCTATGATTTTCGATTTTAAACTTATGTTTGCACGCCTGCGGATAGCTTTTACCTTGTTGCCTATTCCTTCAATCACAACTGATGTCGATGTTTGCCGTAGTTGAAGTTGGTTAGTCAATTTTTCGGTGATAACATTGACCTAAGAATCTGAATCCAATAATAACCGGCACTCTGCCTTTTTTCCGTTGTTTGCTTTGTCGATGATCCATGCAGTATTTAATAGGACATATCCTTGTTTTGGCTTCGTTGATGTGACCACGAAAACAATTCCTGGTGCCTTTGAATTTTTGCCAGTTGTGTTGCTTGTCGGTACATACAATAGGATGTTATGTTTTTTATTGCATTTTGTCTTCTGTTTCTTCCAGAGACAGCAATCGTAGTTCTAGAAAGATCAAGAATTGCGTAAGTGATGGCAACTCTCGTGGATTTTGTAGTGACTGCTAAAACATCAGATGGGTGGATCGGTAAATTTTCTTGATGAGGATGTGAAGTAGTAATGGTTCCTATGAAGTGGTATCGATGCCAATGTTGTGAAGTGCAGCTATGGATTCCTTGGTTGTGTCTTGTAAAGATTTAATTGCTGCAATTACAAACTCTGCATGTTTGGGTTGCCTCACTATTTTTTTCCAGTAATGCTGAAGATAATAGGCGCATATTATTGTACCTATTTCTTAGCATATCCCAAGCTGTCTGGTCATTTTCCTTTGTGAGGGTTAGATGCCTAATAAGTTTTTCTGCATCTCCCGTCACATTTGTTTTCAAGCATGAGAACTTCTAAATTGCTGGTAGTGGCTTCGCATGTATAATTTCACTGAAAATGGTGTGAAATTAACGCCATTGGAGATAATCACCGTCAAATTTTGAACCAAACAATTGAATCGTTGTGCATTTTGGACATTCGCTTATTTCTGGAATTTCCATTGCGTGAGGATAAAAGACCATGTGCCTCTAGAACTTTTTCTTCCAACTGTATTTAAGTCTCCATATTATATACTATAGCTTGTGGATTTCCGTACAGTTTCCAGAGAGAAAAATTCGCTTTCTATATGTTATCCCATAACCTGTCCATGTCAATAAGGTATGGTTAACGCTTTAAAGCATGGTTAATTAAACGGGTTTTTAAACCTTTTCCACCACTTAGTTTCTAAGCAGTTCTGGTAATAAGAGGAAATGCAACAGCCAACCCTAAGCTCTTGAAATGACCAATACTGCGAGGATTTATACGATACAATAAAACTACGATAAGAAACTTAGATGGGCGATACGTGCTCCCGTTCTAACACAGTTCTGCAGAAGTTTTACCTCTAGGTGACTTCCGTACCATATCACACCAACGACTTCTCAGTAGAGAAACACTCTTTTGAAGAAAAGCGATCTCAAAACCATATATAAATATGTTCTCGAGGCTCTCACACTCCATCACATGGAACATACGAGCTCTCAAAAAGTTCTCTACAACGGCGATGTACGTTTTCTACGTACATGGGGACTTCTGGAAACGTGCAAAGAAACATATCACCTTTTGATTTCATTATTTTATATCAGAATGTCAGAATCACTACAAAATTGAAGGATCTTCTACTAAAGATCATTTAACTTATGGCTCTTACGTTGGCTCTCATCTTTGTTGATGATAATGATAATTATGAGATATTTCAATCTGCGCCTCTGGTGCCACCTGATGATAAGCATCACCGCCGTTGAACATCAAAATTATGTAAGATTGTCTTCATACAACTTTCTCCAGTTTGTTGTGTTTCGAATTACAAGGAAAGATTGCTTTAAAAAAACACATTATGACATTTTGAAGAATAATATTTGTGCGCTAGGTTGGAACTCCATTTTATTTTTATATGAATTTCCTTCTTCCTTCCCTCGATTCCGAGCGAAAGCGGTTCTTCCCCCACGGTTTGATACTCGGTGAGTTCTGCCTCCGCTTTCTCTCGCTCTCTGAGTGAAAGCGGGTCTTCTGCATCTCGGTAGAAGAGCAAGCAGCTCATCGTTAGTATCAGGAAGTGGCATCGGCCATTCCATTTTGATCAGTGGATCAACCAACACGCCAGCCAAAAATTCAAGTGTAGTGAAAATTCAAGTCTATTGAAAATTCAGATTCAGTGAAATCCCAACAAGCACCCACTTTTGCGGGTTTTCCCATCTCGTGAATGGTTAACTATTCAGATCATCAACATCATCCCCGACGGCGCCGTCCATTAGAGGAAAACCACTCACTCCGGACCACCTTTTTCGGAACTCCACCTAAAAACTCAATAATCTAAAGAAAGCCGGTAAGTTCTCGCCATTACATAGTATTACGCATCCCCGCGTGAACATTTATTTGGTCCTTCGAACCGAATCCCTCCCGAGCTCGGAGACCACCCCAAACAAATATAAAAGGTATTGCAAGATGCGCACACTTGCAAATTTTATAATTATACATCTACAACATATACATATGTATCATCATAATGTAAAAATTCTTACGATAATTACATAGCAAAGGTGAAATATTGTATAATCTGCGCTCTAACCGTCATTTTGGATCTTTATAAATACGGAAAGAAAATGTGCCGTATATCCTTCTTTTACAAAATTGGAACAAAATAGCTTCAGTAACAACGAAACTATATGCAATCTCTTTGCTGATTTTTTGAAATCGACATATTCGAGTACAGTTTACAGTTCAGCCAAACCCATTCCAGGTATGCAGTGGATTTATTCCACAAACTATAATAGACTAGCAGATAATTTTAGATGCCCTGATGTCTATTTACTCTTACAAGCTTGGTGGTAAAAGTACCAAAGTTTTTTAATCTTCTTCGGCACAGTGGTATTCAAATTGTACCATCAAAAACTTATCACTCCAACAAAAACCTACCAATGTTGGCTCGTCAAGAATTTTATATTCCACGTCTGAAGCCACAAATTAAGAAATGTATAATCCTAGGCAAAACCTTGATTTACAAGCAAAAGTTGCGACCGCAAATTATGACCGCTCTGAAACCAGGGCGATGCAACCAGTCCATCACTTTTTCCTTGTGAATGCTTTGGTGCGCAATATTTCTCAAAAGCCGTCTTTGTATGCTTTGCCACTAAAGCCGTCAAAGCCGTGCCACTAAAGCCGTGCTCTGATCTCACGACCGCAGCATATAAAGCGGTAATTTACCAAATTTACCCAGGAAATCTCAAAAAACATTTTGGCCAATGACGCTTCCTAAGGCGTTTGCTGGGTTTTTGTTCCACCCAGTGCTCCACATATCAGCTAATTGTGGGAATCCGCCATCTAGAGCTTCAAAACTCATCTCAAAAAGGCTGCTGCAACCCACAAATTCCATTTCGGGGAATTTTCCACACTGCTCACTCGAATTAAGGCAGTTTTAAATTCTAAATTACTACCTGCTCTTTTCCAAGATCCTAATGATTTGCTACCGCTTATGGTAATTATGTGTTCTACCTATCGCGTAAAACACACCTGCCTATAAAAAAATACTTGTTTTGACGCTAAGAGCACGCGTTCTAAACTTTAATTTTCATCCTACTAAAAGCGGCCTTCTCTCTGTTTCTGACAGTACCAATATCGGTACCACGCATTTCGATTTTGTTATGGCTTGAAAGTCTTGAATCCTAACTCTATGTCGTGTCGACTCCTGGATACTACCACAACTGCCTGGCGCGCTCTCATGTGTCAGTGGCATGCGACTCTTCTGATAGCTACAAAGAGTGAGGTCGATCACATCACACAACTCTTCGCCGGAGCCAAGCTGAAACGCAGACCAACGAAAAGGGTATCTCGGTGGAAAAGCGGCAACCCGCGCCAGGAAGTGACAACCAGTCACCACCAAAGCGTCAACTGAGAAAGGATTCACCCTAGAATGGGCATGGAAGGAAATGCAACTCCAGAGATAGCCATATGCTCCGTATGGAAAACGGTCTGGTGACTCAGCAATTCAAGACCACACGTGCGAGGTATCTGCTGCAGACGGCCATCGGCTCTCTGACCCCCAACTAGCTGTGATGAATATCTGTGTTACCGATCTGCGCTTTACTGTTGATCGGCATCCCTGCCAACGTAATAAGCCAGCTGGCTGGGTTGTCGACCAACCGGCGAATTGGTCGTATGGGCATTAACGTTTGCGCCGTCGACGAATTAAAATCGGGTTTCAGTATATTCCTTTCTTAAAAATAATTGTGAACTGAACGAAACAGATTTAAATATACATAATTTCGTAGTACTATTAGCAGAATTATTGTTTGAGGTATAAACTTACACCAATGGTCGCTGTGATCTAGGCGTGTTGTTTTCCAACTTCCATTATTGTAACTATAACCGGTTCCACTGTTCATGCTCCGTATGCCCAAGGCATCACTGCTCATACCGATGTATTTGTCCTTGTTTTTCTTCGCCTTCTTGCGTTCCTCACGCAACCGATCGTCGTCTTGTATAAAGTCTATTAATTCCCTAACCTGACAAATCTAAGTTTATAACATTTCTTACTACTTTATTAGACTTGTGTTTCCCTACCTTGTGCCTAACATTAATACCCTGATCCTTGCCTCCCTCATCTGTGAATGTGTAGTTCTCAAGTGAACGTAAGTCGTAAATATGTTCTCTTGATGAGGTAACTACCCGCTCGGAACCATTGCGTACCAAATAGTTTAAGAGAAGTAAGCTCTTGAAAGACATGAGTTTTCACAGAATTAAGGCAAAAGATTTCGTTAACCGCAGTACCTTATAAGTTCTTCGCCAATTAGTTTTGTTGTCCTGTAACATCCGTTTCCAAAGCATTGACATAACCTCAGGAAAACTTTCATACGAGAATGTTGCGTGCGCCAATTCTTGCATTAGAGGACCTGTGGGTCCCCATGGGTCATCGTTGGTTGCCTCACGCACTTTACCTTCAATTTCTGTGTAGTTCATTACTACATTGGTGCTGTTGAGGAAGCAATAAAATAAAATATAATTTTTCAATTCAAAATTATGTAGGGAAAATTAATTCTACTGAAAGTTTCTTTTTTCTATACAATATTACTTTAAATTGACTCAAATTTCAAATAAGAACATGTGTGATACACATCTGTGCAATCTCTTTCAATATTATGCCCACAAAGCTTTTAGTTACCACTTTATAATCCCACATGGTATAAATTTTTCTCATACAATATATGGAAAATGTATACCTATACACTATGCACAAATTATTTCAGAAATTAATTTTAAGATTTTAGGTGTTTATAAGGATGGAATGAAAAATTTTTATGGACCACTTGAACGTTTACTGTGGTGAAAACGGCGAAAAGAAGTGGTGGTTAGTAATGGTTTATAGGAAATAAAATTAGGCTACAATTAGGCAAGTTTTTCAATTCCTAGTATCCACGAATTTTTTTATCAGTTAGGTAATAGTAGAAAATTTTCAAATTTAATGTCAGTTTTTGCAATGCGAGGTCGTGTCTTTAGGCATTAAGTGCTAAAAATACGGGAAAACGGTGGACTACCAGACCTACAGAAGGTAGAATACGTTGAAGAACATATTGCCACCTAGGAGTAAGAAGGAAGTACAAGCATTTTTATGTTTAGTAAACTATTATAGAAAGTTTATAGAAAATACGGCAAAGATAGCTCTACCAATTAATAAGCTATTGTGAAAAACCTAATTTTTAGATTGTTCAAAGACTGTTCAAAAGCCTTCGAAGTAGAAAACAGGCGATCATTTCACCACCGCTATTCACATATCCGCATTTTAGTAAAGAACTTTTACTGACCACGAACGCTAGCGGGGAAGCGTTAGGGGCCCTTTTGACACAAGAGGAGATTGGTGGGGATAGGCCGATAGCTTTCGCTAGTCGAAAGGGGAAGCGTTAGGGGCCCTTTTGACACAAGAGGAGATTGGTGGGGATAGGCCGATAGCTTTCGCTAGTCGAGAATTGAGTGACACCGGAAAGAGGTACTCAACCATAGAAAGGGATTCCTTAGCAATTTTCTGGGCTACAAGGAATTTCAGAACGTATCTTTTAGGAAGGCATTTTAAAATAGTTACAGATCAGCAGCCGCGTTTGATCGGCTGAATGAAATGTTGTAAACTAGTTACAGTAGTTTTTACAAGACAAGATTCCATCATGGTTAAAGAAAGCAAAGATGGTAATATTATGGTTATATTATTTTTGTTAATTTTTTTTTGTTATGGTAGATAGAACCAAGCTCAGGGGATGTCCCTATCCATGCAAAGCATTCGTTGCTTTAGAAGGGAAGAAAGGTTAGTGGGAAGGGGAAAAGTGGGAATAGTGTGGATTTACACCTCTTTTAAAAGCTTCGACGTTATAAGTGGGTGGGAAAACATGCGCAGGGAGATTGTTCCACAATTTAACAGCGCGACCGAAAAACGAATTCTCGCGGAAGTGCGTTGGAACGGGATCGAGACGTGAAAGGGATGCACCACTCTGGAAAGCCGAGTAAATCTGTTGAATACCTGAACCGAAGGAGGCTGGCTACTTCAGAGGAACATTTATCATTCAAGTATCGGTAAAATAAGGATACACACCCCACGTCCCGACGACATCCCAAGGTTTCAATAGAGCTGGATACCATACTGTACCCTATAAGTTTTATCGCACGACCTTGTATACGGTCCAGAAGTTGAGGATATGTTTTCGAAGCTCTCGACCATATATGCGAGTTGTACTCCATTTTCGGACGGATATATGTGGTGTATGTACAACGAAGATCGGTCGGAGTGAAGAATTTCTTGCACCACTGTAAAAAGCCTAAGCACTTGGCTGCTTCTTTCGACACATCATAAATGTGATTGTTTATATCTCAATTTAGTAATTCCTACAAGCACTTGAACTTGTGTGACTTTGTTAGAGAATTTGTTTTTGGTACAACAAGCACTTGAACTCGTTGTATCCCTTTGAAATTCAACAGGTGGTGCTGAACGAGTTGATAATATTTTATGGAGCTTCTTCAAGCACTTAAACTTGAAACAGGATTTCAATAAATCCGTTGGAGTTAGAGTTGTTAGGCTAACTGAACTTTTATTAAGTAAACTTCTTCCTTATATACTAATTTTACATGCATACATTCATCAAATAGAAATGGAAATATCGAATACAATGAAAATTACTATAAAAATAACAAAAATTATAAAATGTGAAAATAATGCAGCGTGGTCAGCGGTTCTCATGGCGACGTTGCTTGCAAGCAGACACCGGCGCAGAGCACGTCGGCGGAGTGGTGCCGTTCCCACGACGACATCTGACTCTAGTGGAATTAGTGCGTCTGCTGATGGTAGCGGAGGAAACTTTTTTTTTTTTTTTTTTTTTATGGCAGATAGAACCAAGCTCAGGGGATGCCCCCTATCCATGCAAAGCATTCGTTGGTTTAGAAGGGTAAAGGTTAGTGGGAAGGAGAAGAGTGGGAGTAGTGTCGATTTACACCTCTTTTAAAAGCATCGACGTTATAAGTGGGTGGGAAAACATGCGCAGGGCGACTATTCCACAACTTAACTGCGCGACCGAAAAACGAATTATCGCGGTAGTGGGTAGTGCGATGGAACGGGATCGAAACGTAAAAGGGGTGCACCGCTCTGGAAAGCCGAGTAGATCTGTTGAATACCTGAACCGAAGGGATCAGGCTGGCTACTTCAGAGGAACAGTTACCCTTAAAGTAACGGTAAAATAAGGTTACACACCCCACATCCCGACGACATCCCAAGGTTTCAATAGAGCTGGATACCCTACTGTCCCCTATAAGTTTTATCGCACGACCTTGTATACGGTCCAGAAGCTGAAGATATGTTTTCGAAGCTCCAGACCAAATATGCGAGTTGTACTCCATTTTCGGACGGATATAAGTGGTGTAGATACAACGAAGGTCGGTTGAAATGAAGTATTTCTTGCACCGCTTTAAAAAGCCTAAGCACTTGGCTGCTTCTTTCGACACGTCAAAGATGTGATCGTTCCAGCGAAGATCACATTGGATTGACATGCCCAGAACATCAAGAGCCTCCGACTCATTAATATCCACACCACCCATATTTAAAGGTGGAAAGTTGTCGCCCGCCAGACGCTTGTGGGTCAACAAACAGCATTGGGTCTTCCGCGCATTAAAATCGACCCGATTCGCTTGACCCCACTCCTGGATTTTGTTGAGGTCAGATTGGAGTGTGTCATTCATAATTCTGCGTTTTCTATTGATCTCCAGAAGAGAAGGACGCCTGGAGAATGAATATGAATGACAAATGCTGCTGTCATCAGCAAACGAGTAGACGGGGTTTGATGTCAATGACAGAAGGTCATTGATAAAAATGAGAAAAAGTGTTGGAGACAGGACCGAACCCTGCGGAACTCCAGCATTTATGGAGTGCTCTTCGGAAGCAAAGCCGTCTATCACAACCCGAATAGAACGGCCGCTGAGGAAACTCGATATCCATTGAGTGAATGTATCACCGACACTATAAGTAGCCAGTTTAGACACAAGTGCTTTATGCCACACTCGGTCAAATGCCTTGGAGATATCCAAAGCAACAACCTTACTCTCACCGAATTGGTGAACACAACTGTTCCACCGCTCAGTGAGGAACGCCATCAAATCGCCTGTGGAGCGGTGAGCACGGAAACCGTACTGACGATCGCTGACCAATTGGTTGCTCTCTAGACCTCATCAGGTAACTTTGTTTTGTATTCATTTGGTTCAGGTGTATGTTCTTGAACATTCTCCCCCCCCCCCTTTATTATTATAAATTTATTCAACTATACCTGTTCTGCTTTCCCTTACTTGTTTGAATAACTATGACCTTGCTCGAGTGCATCTAACACAATGCTGCACAATTGATCGAGCCATTGTTTTTGCTTTGATTGGCCAAAATCATTTGCCGAACTTGAGCTACCAGCGTCTGGGATCCGCAGTGGGAGTGTTCTTCGTGGAACCACTTCATTAGAAGTTTTGTCAAGGGATTGGATGTCTGGCATCGTACGGAAGTGTTGATGACTCAATGCGATCACCCGCAGCGCCTGCCTTAGCTCTTGAGGGGTCGCAATGAGGTCGTTGGCTCGTTGAATATTTGGGGTTCTGGCATCGCGAATAAACCGCTGAACATAAGTGATGATATGGATCAAGTTGTTGAACGAATTCCGATGGTTAATCCTGTACAGCGGGTACTCTGCAGCGTTGGATGTGATATTTAGGACAGCAACCCTTTGTTTTCTTTCGTTGTCTGTCTCCAGCGTTATGCTGATGGGCTGTTCGGATAACCATGTATTCGTTTTGTTATGGAGGAAGATCGGGCCAAAGAACCACATATTGCATGATTTACAGCCATATTTTGTATCTACGAACGGTACCGCTTCTCAACGTTACTCTTTGTTATATTCGTAAAACAGCTGATCAAAATGTTGCACAGAATACACACCGCTTGCGCCACTGTTCCGCTTCAGTTGAGAAGCGGTACCGCTGGGTTTACAACAACAATTGCATACTGCTTATATGCTTGTGTTAGAAAATGGTATTTTGTAACAACAGAAGCACAAACGGTGGCCCCGTTGAGAAGCGGGAGCTAAAATGCTGCCGTTCGCACAATTTGTGCGCAGAACTTGACGAATGCGGGAGTTATATTCGGTGAATTTTTTATTTGTTTTTATTTTTTAATTTTTCTTTTTCATTTAATTTTTATTTCATATATTTTTTTAACGTAAATTATAATAATTTAAATAATTATTATAAAATAATATAATGGACATTTCGAACGGTAAGTGAAATTTGCTTTGAAGTGATATCTAAAATGCATGCACTGCTTCTCAACGCTGGGTTGCGTACCCTCGCTAAAATGTTTATGCAGTCATTTTCCTCGTCTACTGCAGTCATTTTCCTCGAGCTACTCATTAATAACTCCAAGAACATATTTATTTCCACTTTATAAAAATACAGCACAAAATAAAAATTTTGTATTATTATTCAAAAATGCTCTAAGCACCAATTTGCGATTTGTTTCCCGTTTTTAAACGCACTGCCAACCGGCTGGCTTTGATAAATAAAAGTTGATCAAGGCAAAAGAAAACAGGTATAAGAGCAAATTCATTGCATGCATATAATCATAAGAAAGAAAGAGAAGTGTGAATGTCGACTTTGTATACACCAAATACACAACTTTTCCATAGCAGCTGACTAGTACGGAAAAGACGTAAAGCCCAGTGCGTTCAACGGGGCTCATCGTAAGAGTTACAAAATACTGTTTTAATAGCAACGTGAACAGAAGCGGGAGCGTAGCCACCGCTTCCGTTCCGCAGATACAAAATAAGGCTGTTAAACTGCCTCGATGCTATCCCTCACGATATCAAATCAGCCGCATTGTCTTCTGATTTGACGTGTCGTCATTGTTCAACCAGTGTTAATCGTTGAATTGTGGCGACTCGGTTTGCAACGAAAAAGTTTGGAATGATGATGACGCTGATTTGATCCATGACAAGACGATTTCAGAGTCCGTTCACAACAAGATGGGTACGTCAACTCAACTCGCCTACTATCCCAACTTCAACTCGCCTACAATCCGATGCATCAATTTCGCACATAAGACGACCGCGCATAGTTCGAGCCCTGGTAGGGTTTGTTGTTTAACCGGAGCTACTCGCGATTTGGAGCATAGTAGTCGTACTGCAATAGTTTTATCTGCGTTAACGAATCGGACATATATTGCTATGCCATATGCCTTTTCTGACGCGTCAGCAAAACCATGAAGTTGAAAAGACGTTGTGGTGTTATTGTTAAATACGTGCCTGCCGATTGTAGTGTTGTTGAGCATTGGCAGGCTGTCCTAAATGCGATCCACTTGCTAAGTAGTGCCGCAGATAACTCCTCGTCGCAGGAAAGTTTGATTTGCCATAACTCCTGAATCAATTCTTTAACACTTACTATGATAGGGGATAGGAAGCCCAATGGATCAAAAATTCGTGCCACATCGGACACTATAGTTCGCTTAGTTGTTCGAGGATGCTAACTGAGATGTACCTTGATGCAGAAGTTGTCATCTTTCGGGAGCCATGTAAGTCCTAAAGTTTTTACTGCAATGTCGACATCATCCGTGAAATCAAGTTTGGATTCTTTATCTTCTGCTGGAATGTCTGACAGTAATTTCGGGTGGTTGTCACACCATTTCCGTAGCTTACAACCTGTTGTGTTTGGTTGCTAATGTCAAAAGACATTTGATTGCCAAATATGGTGCAGCTCTTGTGCCGTACGTGGCCGTATTCAGCTGGTAATGCTGGAGCTCATGGGATTTATTTTTCCTCCACACAATGAGCTCATATCGGCGGTCGTCAGGATGTACCCGACGATTTGGCGGAACATTTTTTCGATATTAGCTGTAAATACGAATCGTGGGAGTTGGAAGCGGAGCAACACGGTGAATAAGCCGCTTTGCAGAACTGGTCCAGTGTGCATGATGTCATTTAATGCTACGCCTCTGGATGTTCTGGCGGAAGCATCAAAAACTACTCTCAACTTTGTGAAACTGATTTCGGGTCGATGTATGCAGTGGTGCGGAATAAAATAGATTGGTGATACTAAATTCTTTACTTTAGTCATATAAACCAACGCTTCATAATGTCGCTTTAGTCATATAAACCAACGCTCATGAATTTCGTGTAATTTTCCTTGAGATCTTTGTCTTTATCCAGACGTCTTTCTAGCGACAGAAAACGATTTGTTGCCATGTGTTGAGAGTCTCCTTATCTAGAGACTGGGTCGATGAAAGGCAATTTCACGATGAATCGTCACTATCACAGATTATTGCAAGTGCAAAATGATTTTCACAAAGCCGTTCTGTGGTTGTGAGTGTTGACTTGTCTCCCTTTCTGCTTCTTCTAATGCCCAGAACCTTTCAATCTGATTGACTAGTTCCTCTTCCGTGTAGATTGCACATGTCGTGTGCGTCTTCTTTCTTTTTGGAAATGGTCCAGCCGAAGACGCTGTTTTGCAACGTTGGGAATCCGTCTCCGAGTGAGTTTTTCGTCCATGAAAAACGCATGATAATACTCTGCCCTAAGTAGTACATCGATATTTCCTGGAAGGTAAAAGCGGGTGTCGGCCAAATTAATGGTAGGAGGGATAGACCACGCTGAGACATCTATTTCCTCGGATGGCTGGTTCGAAATGATCTTTGGTAAAATTAACACTTCACATTGCATGTTGAACACCGAATTCTTGGATTATATACTTATGTAGGCGGGCTCTTTGTATTGCTTTTCTTTTGTTGCCGACTCCTTCGATCGTCGCCGATGTCCCTGTTTTGTGTATTTGAAGCTGGTTGGTCAACCTTTCAGTGATCAGATTGACCTGTGAACCGGAATCCAGCAACGCTCGACATTCCAACATTTTACCATTTCTTGCCTTAATTTTAACGCAGGATGTGTTAAGTAGCTCGAAGAGTAGAAGCTTTTCTCGGACCAACTTTTTGATGAGAAGGAGAACCAGCAGTGGACTCCAAGAATCAGTACCGATGCCAATGTTGGTTAAGGCAGCTAACGATTCCTTGGTGGTGTCATGAAATGCCTTTATTGCGGCAACTGACGGCTCCGTATGCTTGGGTTGCCCCACAGCTTGTGGAGTAAGCTAGTGGTGAGGAGACGCACGTTGTTGTATCGGTCTTTCAATGTGTCCCAGGCCGTTTTTTGTAGTTTTCCTCAGTCAATGTCAAATGTGTCACAAGTTTTTCTGCGCACCAGTCAAATTAATCTTCAGATACCACAGCCTTTGGATGTTTGGAAGCGGCTGAATATGGATAATTTCATTAAAGAGATCATGAAATTGACGCCATTTCAGATAATTCCCATTAAATTTCAGGATCTCAATTTTTGGTAATTGGAGTGCCGATATTTTGACGGGATTTGTTGGGTTGTTTACTGGCATGATGACAGAGGGCTTTAATACTCTACGTTGTTCAATCACCCTCTCTTCTAGTTGGATGTAGGCTGCCATATCGTATCCTTCTGATTGAGGGTCGCTATGGAGTTTCCACAGAGTAAAATTGTCTGCCTCGATGTTGTCCCATAGTTTTTCTATTGCTGTGAGGCATTGTGTCAATGAATTCTCTCGTGCACTTCCATTGATCAACCTTTCAAGTGAGGCTATTATTGCCCTTTGTTAGCGGATGATAGGCATGATAGAGGCACGTTTAGTTGTTGTGGTGTTCATGCTAGCTGAGCTGTCTGATGAATTCGGCAGCCTTTTCTCAATTGATGGGTTGAGATTGCTGCAAAGTATCTAGTTCTTGTTGAAACAGCTCAATGCACTGGTCCACTACTGTCTTTTTGTTGTTGTAGTATTCCTTGGTGAAGTATTCGTGGGTCAAATCCAGATCCTGTCGGGAACGGATCTCGTAGTCCTTTTGATAGAATTTTTCCCATGCTTCCTTTAATTTTCAGTTTTCCTGTCCGCAGAGTCCTTTTTGTAATTGCGGATGATTCGTTGAATCTCATTTCCAATGTCCTGTTGAGATACTATATTTTTTTGTTTTTTTGCATTGCCTTTTCTTTTTCGAACAGTTACCATTAAGATCCATGTGGTACCATCATTTTCATCAACTTAAATGGCATTATTTGACGTTGGAGCTGCATTCCTTACAGCTGAATTTGGAGTAGAAGCAGTAGAAATAGAGTTCGCAGTAGAAACAGAGTTCGTTGAAACAGCAATGACACTCGCAGCGTCCCTCAAATGCGTTCCACACTCCTGTCCATGCGAATGTAGGAATTGGGGAAAATGAAGCAAGAGAGCGCCGATCAGCGGTAGAAATCGACGGACCAGCAACAACGTCAAATGAGTTAGAGACAATAGGATCACCGTTAGTCTCAGCAGGAGAAATGTACTTAAGAGAGGAAGGCACTTTGCCTGCTTCAAATCTACCAACAAATTGAGCAAAAGTACGGTTTAAATTTTTTATTGCTTCCGATAAAATTGATACTTTCGATATTAAATCAACCGAAACTGCTAGACATGAATCACAATTAAAAACTATATTAGGATGACTATCCAGCAATTTAAACAAGTCACAATCAATATTTAAACAGATTTTGTGAAAATATCTGCTGCAGAATTTGCAGACGACCGCAAAGTTTTTCACTGCAGAATTAAACATACTTTGCGCAACGTATGTTCGACATACTTCGTTGAGAGCCAATTCGCGACTCAGTTTGTTTATTGATTTTTATTCTTGTTAAAATTACATGTTTCTTCACATTTAATAGCTTTATCACCGAATTTATAATGATAACGACATATACAATTTGAATTATTCTGTGCACTATTTCTAGATCTTGAATTACTAAAACGTCGATTTGGATAATGATCGCGCGACCGTGATCTATATTGTCTTTCATTTAACTCTTGTCTAACAGAATTAATTTCGATTGCCATCTTTTGAAAATTTTCACACATGATATTTGTAGTTTTAATCAAATTCGATAGTATGATATTTTCATGTTTTTCACTTGAAGATTTATTAATTCCGGAAACTTAATTTACGTTCATCACTTCCCATATATTATCAGCTAATTTTGCTAATTCTGTCATATCATTGGTACTGGAACTGGCTAAAATTGCATTTAAATTATTAGGTAATTTTCTCAACCATAATTTTTTGATATTTTCATTAAAATTGGAACTAGGGAGTAGCACTAATGACCGATAGAATTCAGAGGGTTTACGATCACCCATCTCTGAATCATTAAGAGTCTTATCTACCTTAGAATTTTCACTCAAAGAATGTCTCTCGATAAGTACTTTCTGCAACTCTCCGAACTTATTTTGCAAAACAAGATGTAAAAGTCAATTCGCTTCAAACTGGCGTGATTTGAAACTGCATCATCAATCGCGACATCTTTACAAAGTTGCAAATAATAAGGGTGTTCCCACTTTGGAAACAGCGCGAAAGCTCAAATCTGAAGACAATTATATTCTGATAGATTTATAGATGTTGTAAAGATGAGAAGAGATGTTAAGTACAAAGGCTTTATACAGCTTGATTGTTCACATCACCGATGTAAAGAAGAAGAATGCTGGTATTTTATTTCCCGTTGCTGAGGCTTTTCTGTGCAGCCTTTTTTGTAAGAATATAGAGAGGTTTTAATTAACTTTGAAAGTGTTCTGTTTGACAAACAATATTGTATGGCCAATAGCTAAAAGAGTAGTCGTAGAATGGAGTTTCGCCAGTATTACTGCATGCATTCGTGTTTTTAATGCTAAATTAAAAATCTCTTTTGTAAGAAGCTATCTAACTTCGTGCTATGAATTCTGCACTGCCTCTAGAAATAATAAAGAGCGAAATTTTAAATTCTTTATAGTGCAAATTTGCTGTAATCAGTTTTTAAAAATTGTATTTAAAGGCGTCGATGAATATTTTAATGAGGACAACTTAAAATATTATTTAAAAAGATGGAATGATTGGAATAGCAGTAAATATATGTTTTATTGATGAATTCTTTTCTTGGTACGAAGCAATTACTACCATACTATTATATTAACACCCATAAAAACAAAAAAATTCCTAAAATCCCTTAAATATTTGCAAAGCTTAAAGCAGGAATTTCCAAAGCAATTGCAAAAAGCAAAATAAATAACAAAACAGACGCATATAAGAATGAATATTTTATCAACATTTACAAAAGCAAACTTTTTGTGTAAAATAATTACAGATATATTTAAAAGTTAAGACAAACATTCAGACTGGAGAAAGTGATAATTGTTTTTACAATAATAAATTGGCAGAAGTAATTTTGAAAAAATATTGTCCCTGTGCACCAATGTGGACAAATATGATGGGATACCAGGTCGAAACTACAAAATAACTCGAATCTCATATTGGCCTGTAGAGGGATATTTTGGTAAAGAAAAAGTTTATTTGTTAAATGGTAAAAAGAATATTAGACCCTCCGAGTATGTCCGAATTACAGCCAACTATATTCAATCCAAGACGAACGAAATAGAAAATATTTACTTCGATTGTTCAGAATCTACTACAAAGAATAATGAAAGCAACGTACAAAATTCACAATTAGTTGAAGATGTCTGGGAACGAGTTCCGAAAAAATCGAAGAACATAATAAGTGACCTAGCCCGAACTGAAAAATGATTCAGGAATTTTTCTATGAAGAAATGTTTGTCGATAGAAAATTATTATTCATTAAAGAAGTTACCACGCACATTTAGAAAAGTACGCTTTCTTCTGAATGATTACAGCAATATTTATAGCTGCTTGTATAAGGACTCAATTATGCGCAGCGGCACTTTAGACCTAGAGAAGCTCGATTCCCTTGATGGTACTTCAGAAATATTTAATAATATTTTAGAAATATACGGGCATCTAGTACTATATCAGTTACAGATCAAAACTGTGTTTATGTGCATTTGTTTACAAGGACACGAACTTTTTTACAGGAATAATTTAAAGAGTACTGACATAGATGCATTTTTAAAATTAGAAGGCAAAGATATGATTTTTATACCAATTTTAAACCGAAGCCACTTCACTTTGGTGTATGTACATATTTATAACAAAACATTTTATCGTTCCACAGAACACAGAAGGAAGACAGAAATTAAAACAAAGAGTACGTTCGAACGATTTTTAAATTTTCTACCAAAATTAAAAATAGATTTAAACAACTAGAACATTAAAAGTTGTCATACACCACAGTTGTATGAGTCCTTCAGTTGGACTCATACAACTGTGGTGTGCATATTTGCCAACTTATTGATACCATACTGAAGAAAGAATTAAATAAATAAAGCTTAATAAATTTAGAGAAACCATCCACATATCCGAATAAAATTAAATAAATATTAGTAAAATTAAATTAAATATTAATAATTGAGGTTATGTTTTTCGTTGAATAAAAAGTTTGTCGAAATGTGTGAAGTGCAACAGGAGATACACTGGGTGAGAGCAACGTTGGAGTGGCCACTGACGCCACATTCCTGGCTGTGCACGGCTGAGATAACTAGAGTAGGTAGCTGCAATTGTGGCTTTTCGTGCGACATACAAAACTTTTCCAGATCATGTGTTTTACTAAACGAATAAGTAGCTCTAAGTAACGCCTTATATTGGCACTTTTTTTTTTGTTTTATGGCAGATGAAACCAAGCTCAGGGGATGCCTCCTATCCATAAAAAGCATTTGTTGGTTCTGAAGGGATGACAGGTTAGTGGGAAGGGCGAAAGAGGGAGTATTGACGGTTTACACCTCACTTAAAGGTTTCGACACTGTAAGTGGGCGGGAAGACATTCGAAGGAGATTGTTCCGAAAACCGAATTCTCACGATAATGCGTGGTTCGTTGGAACGAAATCGCGGCATAAAAGGGGTGCACCACCCTGGAAAGCCGAGTAGTTCTGCTGAATACCTGAACGGGAGGAATCAGGCTGGCTACTTCACAAGAACATTTATCATGAAAGTAACGGTAAAATAATGATACACACCCTACATAACGACAACGCCTCAAGGTTTCAATAGAGCTGGATACCCTACTGTCCCCTATAAGTTTTAACACACGACATTGGAAACAGTCTAGAAGCTGAAGATATGTTTGCGAAGATCCCGACCATATATGCGAATTGTACTCCATTTTCGGACGAATATAAATGGTGAAGATACAACGAAGATCGGTTGGAGTGAAGTATTTTTAAATCGCTTAAGAAAGCCTAAGCACTTGGCTGCTTCTTTCGACAAGTCGAATATGTGATCGTTCCAGCGAAGATCGCATTGGATTGACATGCCCAGAACATCAAGAGCCTCCGACTCATTAATATCCACACCACCCATATTTAGAGGTGAGAAGTTGTCACCTCCAGACGTTTGTGGGTCAACAAACAGCATTGGGTTTTCCGCGCATTAAGATCGACCCGATTCGCTCGACCCCACTCCTGGATGAGTGTCAGATTAGAGGTCAGATTTTGTTGAGATTGGAGTGTGTCACTCATAATTCTGCGCTTTCTATTGATCTCCAGAATAGAAGGACGCCTGGAGAATGAATATGAATGACAAATGCTGCTGTCATCAGCAAATGAATAGACGGGGTTTGATGTCAATGACAGAAGGTCATTGATAAAAATGAGAAAGAGTTGTAGACAGGAGCGATCCCTGCGGAACTCCAGCATTAATGGAAAGCTTTTCGGAATCAAAGCCGTCTATCACAATCCGAATAGAACGGCCGCTGAGGAAACTCGGTATCCATCGAGTGAATGTATTCCCGACACCATAAGCAGCCAGTTTAGACACGAGTGCTTTATGACACACCCGGTCAAATGCCTTGGAGATATCCAAAGCAACAACCTTGCTCTCACCGAACTGATGAATACAACTGTTCCACCGCTCAGTGAGAAACGCCATCAGATCACCGGTGAAGCGGTGAGCACGGAAGCCGTACTGGCAATCGCAGATCGACTCGTGGCTCTCGAGATACCTCATCAAGTTAAAATTTACAATGCTCTCCATGACTTTGGAGAGCAGTGAGCAGATTGCTATGGGTAATTTGCAGGGTTCGTTTTTGGGAACTGGCTGCACATTGGCAATCTTCCAGGAAGGGGGAACACTCCTGAAGTAAATTAGTGATTGCGCAATGGGCGAGCCAGTGTTGAGGCGCACTTTCTCAACACGTGGGTTGAAATGCCATCCGGTCCCGAGGATTTGTTGACATTAAGGTTTGCAAGCACTCTTTTAACAGCTCGTGTTCGAAACTGCATTTCAGGCATAGCATGAGACATACCATCGATCACGGGTAGTGCTTGGCTACTCTCAGAAAGAGAACAGTTTTCAGCAAACATTTTGGCTAATAAGTTTGCCTTATCAACCGAGTGAGTGAAGATCTGATCATCCTTGAGGAGAGTTGGAATAGACGATCGCGTCTGATTCTTCACTCTCCCCACGAACTACCAAAAGTTCTACTACCCTTATGGTATTCAAGAATTGTACGTCTAAGGCGCTGTTCGTAGAGAACTTTTTCGAGCTTTAAAGTGGCATTGCACCTATTTCTGGCCTGATTGCGCAGCAGTTTTATTCAAACGCCAATTCCTAAATGTTTCCTCTTTAGACCTGACTGGTTGTCTGCAAGCCGCATTAAACCAGGAATGGTATTTTGGTTTAATGGAAATTCTTTTATTGTGTATGAAAGACCTCATACCAAATAAAATTATATTTTCTACCAATTTTGCGGCAGCATTTATGTTTCCATCCCTGAAACACAATTGCCAATTAAAATGGCTGGAAAAACATTTCAGTGCATCCCAATTAGCCTTCTCATAAAGCCGCACTTTCCGCTTCGGAGCTAGATGGTGAGCGGATTAAGAACTACAATAGGGGAAGGTAGCAGAAATTGTAGAGTGGTCCGAATTACCAAGAGCTGCAAGAACATTCACATCTTACTTGCTGTGATGTGAAGTTAAAAAAGGTCCTTCTTCGTAAGCACGAATTTAAATTCGTATTTTTGGTTTGTGTCTTTGCTAAATTCGCGTCGTATTTACGAATTTAACTTCACGCACTGAGTACAAAGCACTATTTTCAATTGTACTACTATACTGTTTTTTGATAATACGAGTATATTACAATATGGCGGCTCTAATCTAGCACAAATAAAATTCATTTTAGAAGTGAAAAATTTTTATGAAAAATCGCGCGAGTACCTATACCAAACAAATATGTGCTATAGTTTAGGAGCTGTAGGCGGTTAAATTTAAAATTTCAAAGAGCTGTAAAAACGGAATCGGAAGAGTGCGACCCTTTTTGTTATTTTGTTGCACTCAGCGCCAAAAACAACAACAAAATTGGGGAGTTTTTGCAACCACCGATTTGTTCCGAAGTTCTTTTGTTCACGTTTATAAAGAAATTTATAAAGTATTTTGTTGTAGTTTTTTTGTATCTTATCTTATCTCTCCAAAGGGGCAAAGAAATTTCAATTTAAAAAAAAGACGGCGCACATAGAAGCGGAACAGACTTCAACTTCAACCGTGCAACCTCCAACCGTGTAGATGAGCACGGACCTTCAATTTCAATGGAATGCTCTACGTGGCTTTTCCCAGAGTTGTGTGAGAAAAACTTAAAGATTCTCTTACCAGAGTATGCATGGAAAGAGACATTAAGTTAAAAGTTCGAAGACCGAGCAAATATAAAAATTTACAGTCCGAGCAACTGCTCGCGATTCCGGTTACTTTACATTGTTGTTAATGAATAGCAGTAACCTTTCAGATTTTGTAATAAAAATCGATGTGTATATTTTCTTTTCGTAATATTGACAAATGGAAAGACTTTGTTAGTGTTACTCACTTTATAGAGTATACTTTTCTATATCTATCACGCCGCCCTTAATGCGTTACAAGTGGAAGAACAAAGTGAATAATTCCTTATCCTTTCGGGTGAAAGGTATAAAAACGGAAGGTTACTTGTAGCGACAACAACATTTTTTCGGTATTTAGTTACAAAGGGAAACTTTTTGAAATATTTACAAAATAAGGCCAAAATGAAGAAATTCTGAATGCAGCTTAATTTAACCGTGGGAAAAGTATACTTTCTGGTACATTCAAGCTGGTAGATATATCGCAGCCAACTCAGCAGTAACTGATTGAGATAGGTCGGCATGGGGATCTGGGACTGACTATATTAGTATTTAATAGGAACAATTTTATGGTATTAAGGATTGCTAATTAAGCACTTCGTACGCTCATTCACGCACTTTGTTTCGTTTTAACAATTACTTACACTTTGTCCGCCAGTTCACGCACTTTCCACATACTTATAAATTTATCAACCATTATGCTTTTCCTGGAATATTATTAAACGTGCTGACCGTAACGCTCGTAACACTTATTTCGCGTTGTAAATGAAATAAGTACAAAAAAAGCGTAAGGTAAAAACAAAATTCACAAAACTTACACTCACAAAAGGCTAACTCAAAACCTAGAATTGGTGATTTGGACACAAACTCAATACTAGTGACGGTAAATATAATCTATTATCGTCGTATAAATGAAGATATATAAAAATCCCTTTTCACATTGAAGCCTTCATTTCAGTTTAGAAATCACTACTGATCGATTAAAGATAGTTTTGTTATCGTAGTATTTCTTGATCTGCAGATTTCCAAACATCACGGAGAACAACATGACAAACTATTTAAGGGAAATATCTGTACAGAATAGAAGAAAACTAAAAAATTAGAAGAAAACAAAAAAAATTTAATACTCTTAAAGCAGATGTTAAAATTGGCATAACAGTTATAAAAATATTTTTAATTCTTGTCAACTATTTGTGGTAAAAATTGTGAAAAATAATATTATTTATAAGTATTTTTTCCATAACAAAATCCCAATGTAGGAATTCTCAGTGTGAATTCTAATCCTAAAATTTCATTTTATTGCCGAAAATATAAGGTATCTGTAAGACGAAGGGTTCAACAAAACTTAATAAATAATAGATACATTAAATAGCTTACCAATCCTACCAAAATATAAATGTCTTCTAAACTTATTAGTTATTGAAGAATTTAACTCTAAAAACAAAAATTTTATTGCAACTGTTGACCTAAAATAAATTATTGAATTCCTTAAAAATCGCATGTGATTTCCAAAAAACAATTATAGAAGCTCAAAAGGGTTGACAACCCAGATGTCATCGGAGTAGTGTGCGCCAAAACATCTAATCTCAGCATATATTTGGCTTCGTGTTGGTTTCGAACATTATTTCGCTAAACGTATACACGCATTCCCCGTAAGGTAGATTGATTTTGACACTTTCGAACCATTCTCGAACAACAAAGCGCGTATTATGCAATTCTGTTTACTTTGAGTAATTTTTTTTAATAATATAACTATAACTATAACTATAACAATGTATGTAAAAGTGTAACATAGCAATGTTAGACTTTTACATGCGAAATGCATGCGAGTTTGACAGTTCGGCCATATTGACTGGCTATTGTGACGTCGATTTGCATAACGGAGAAATTTTAATATCTGATCGGCGCAACCCTGTATTCTTTCATTCTTAGAGAATACATATTATCTTCGAAATTGCCAAAATGTTTAGAAAATGAACTGCAAATTGTGTGGTGTTGCACTCGGGCAAGTGCAAGCTTTTTAAAATGTCATCGAAGGCGAAGGTGCTTGCGGCTATTGCTATTATGAAAAAAGAAAAAAATTACATTACAATGAATTATCGCTCATTTGTGAAAGTCCTAGCGACCCTGCGAGTAATTTTTGAAAGTCCTGATTATTATAATCAGCACCAACATTTTAAAAAAAAGTGAAGACTGCATACAATAGCAATATTCCCGCGTTATTTTTAAATGAAACTATATTTTCAGTTAAATTATTTTAGAGTTCTACTCTACTATTTAGTGTTATACTCTACATATATCTTTTACATCAGTAATATGCAAAACAATACAACGTCTGTTTCCTAAAATGCGGCAAATGACGCTTTCTGTAATATAAGATATGCTTAAAAAATCCAACCCTGTTAGTATTTACAAAAAGGCAACAACAAAATGTACTGTTCACTCCGTTTTTGAAATTTCATTTGCATCTTGTGTCAACAACTTACTGGCAATCAAATTTCGTTGCCAGTAGTCTTGCAAGTTGCCAAAGGCTGAGTAAAAACTGTGAATGTGTTGGGGTAACGCAGAGAAGGAGACGAGATAGATATAGAAAAGTATATATTCTTGCGCAGCGTTACCTCCTGAATCTATTTAGCCCGTCCGTTTGTCTGTCTGCCTGTCTGCCTCTCTTTCTATCTGTCTGTCAGTCTATCTGTTGAAATCACGATTACGGGAGAACGAAAAGAGATATACAAATATTCTTTGTTATATAGGGCAGTTTGTGGTTAAAAATGGGCGAGATCGGTTAACAACTATGCCTACTTTACATACGGAATGTAAAGGCACCTCGTTTTAAGAATTGCTATAATGTGAATATCTCGTAAACCATGCGAGATATTGAGGTATACTTGTATTCCGAAACATATAGCGTCATTACTAGAATTTTTGCAAAAAATGGGCGTGCCACGCTCACTCATAACAAAGTTGGCAATGTCTCATGAACGCTATAGGATATTGAGACGTAATTTTATCACGAGGTATGCGGTAGAATTACCACTAAGTTAGCCAAAAATAGATGTGACACGCCCACTAATACTAGAGTTGTCAATATCTTGTAAACAGTATAAGATATTAACACGTAATTTTATCACGAGGTATACAGGTATTACCAATTTGTATACAAAAATTGGGTGCGGCCCGCCTACTTATACAAAAGTTGTCAATATCCCATAAACGGTTCAAAATATTAATACGTAATACTATTCCAGCAGTATATAGACATTACAAAAATGTTTGCCGAAAATGGGCGTGGTCCGCCCAACACCTTTTCACGACGGATGCCGGATTTAACTCCATGTGGGTTAAGTTCAAAATCCAGTCGCACATCCTGCACTTCTGCTTCATTTATGAAGCCCGGGTCTGGAGAGGCTGCCAACTTTTGATAAACTTGACAGTCTCTCTGATTCAATCTCTAAAATTCTGGAATCGTATCCGAACAGTGAAATTGTTGTTGCTGGTGATTTCAATGTTCATAATTCCAATTGGCTACGTCATTCGAGTCACACGACACCCGAGGGTTTGTATGTTGAGTTATTTGCTGAGTCTAATAATTTGACTCAATTAGTGAAGGAACCAACGCACTTTCCCTGCGTTGATGGGCAAAACCAAAATATTCTGGACCTTTTTCTAACTTCACATCACAGTAAGTATGATGTGAATGTTCTTGCACCTCTTGGTAATTCGGACCACGCTACAATTTCTGCTACCTTCCCATATTCTAGTCTTCAATCCGCTCACCAGACAGCTCCGAAGCGGAAAGTGTGGCTTTATGAGAAGGCTAATTGAGATGCGCTGAACTGCTTTTTCAGCCGTTTCAATTGGCAATTGTGTTTCAGAGATAGAAACATAAATGCTGCAGCAAAATTGGTAGAAAATATAATTTTATTTGGTATGAGGTCTTTCATACCCAGTAAAAGAATTTCCATTAAACCAAAAGACCATTCCTGGTTTAATGCGACTTGCAGACAAGCAGTCAGATCTAAAGAGGAAGCATTTAGGAATTGGCGTTTAGATAAAACTGCTGATACTAAACTTCTGCGCAATCAGGCCAGAAATAGGTGCAATGCCACTCTAAAGCGCGAAAAATTTTCTACGAACAGCGCCTTAGACGCAGAGTTCTTGAATACCATAAGGGTAGCAAGAACTTTTGGTCGTTCGTGGGGAGGGTGAAGAATCAGACGCGATCGTCTATTCCAACTCTCCTCAAGGACGATCAGATCTTCACTCACTCGGTTGATAAGGCAAACTTATTAGCCAAAATGTTTGCTGAAAACTGCTCTCCTTCTGAGAGCAGCCAACCACTACCCGTGATCGATGGTGTGTCTCATATTATGCCTGAGATGCACTTTCGAACGCGGGCTGTTAAAAGAATGCTTGTAAACCTCAACGTAAATAAATCCTCGGGAACGGATGGCATTTCAGCCCACGTGTTGAGAAAGTGCGTCTCAACACTGGCTCGCCCATTGCGTAATCTCTTTAATTTATCGTTACTTCTGGAGCTTTTCCTACTTCCTGGAAGATTGCCAATATTCAGCCAGTTCCCAAAAAAGGTGAGGCTACGAATCCTGCCAATTACCGGCCCATAGCAATCTGTTCAATGCTTTCCACAGTTATGGAGAGCATTATAAATTTTAACTTGATGAGGTATCTGGAGAGCAACCAATTGGTCAGTGATCGCCAGTACGGTTTCCGTGCTCACCGCTCCACAGGCGATTTGATGGCGTTCCTCACTGAGCGGTGGAACAGCTGTATTCACCAGTTCGGTGAGAGTAAAGTTGTTGCTTTGGATATCTCCAAGGCATTTGAAAAGGTGTGGCATAAAGCACTCGTGTCTTAACTGGCTGCTTATGGCGTCGGTAGTACTTTTACTCAGTGGATATCGAGTTTCCTCAGCCATTCTCTTCGAGTCGTAATAGACGGCTTTGCATCTGAAGAGCGCTCCATTAATGCTGGAGTTCCGCACGGTACAGTCCTGTCTCCACCTCTTTTTCTTATGTTTATCAACGACCTTCTGTCGTTGACATCAAACTCCGTCTATTCATTTGCTGATGACAGCAGCATTTGTCATTCATATTCATTCTCCAGGCGTCCTTCTATTCTGGAGATCAATAGAAAGCGCAGAATTATGAGTGACACACTCCAATCTCAACAAAATCTGACCTCTAATCTGACACTCATCTAGGAGTGGGGTCGAGCGAATCGGGTCGATTTTAATGCGCGGAAAACCCAATGCTGTTTGTTGACCCACAAACGTCTGTCGGATGACAACTTCTCACCTCTAAATATGGGTGGTGTGGATATTAATGAGTCGGAGGCTCTTGATGTTCTGGGCATGTCAATCCAATGCGATCTTCGCTGGAACGATCACATATTCGACTTGTCGAAAGAAGCAGTCAAGTGCTTAGGCTTTCTTAAGCGGTTTAAAAATACTTCACTCCAACCGATCTTCGTTGTATCTTCACCATTTATATTCGTCCGAAAATGGAGTACAATTCGCATATATGGTCGGGATCTTCGCAAACATATCTTCAGCTTCTAGACTGTTTCCAATGTCGTGTGTTAAAACTTATAGGGGACAGTAGGGTATCCAGCTCTATTGAAACCTTGAGGCGTTGTCGTTATGTAGGGTGTGTATCATTATTTTACCATTACTTTCATGGTAAATGTTCTTCTGAAGTAGCCAGCCTGATTCCTCCCGTTCAGGTATTCAGCAGAACTACTCGGCTTTCCAGGGTTGTGCACCCCTTTTATGCCGCGATTCCGTTCCAACGAACCACGCATTATCGTGAGAATTCGGTTTTCGGAACAATCTCCTTCGAATGTCCTCCCATTCCATTGACTCTAGAAATAATGGATTCAGAAAAGTAATATGGAAAAAGAATCGGACTATTAGATTTTCTATAAGTAATACTAAAGCATTTGTTAATGTTCAAAGCTAATCTTTTTTTTTGAAACCATAAATAAACATTGTTCAAATCTTTTTGCAGGTTAAAACAGTCCACTTGATTTCTAATTTTTTAAAAATTTTTAAATCATCAGCAAATAATAGGAATTGAGCTGAACTGAAGCAACAAGCAATGTTATTCCTATAAATGATAAATAAAAGTGGACCAAGAACGCTACCTTGTGGTACACCAGATGTCCCAACATAAGGATTCGATTAATATTAGATTTCGGCCAGGATAAAAAAGAAGAGTAAAAAATATCTCTCTTGTTTGAATATAATAATCATGTTAGCATTATCACGTACTAAATGCTTAGGGATTCGTGTATATGTTTGACATAAATAAAAACAATCGATGCATTTGTGTCGACCAATGCAAAAGTATTCGCGAATGTTGTTTTGCTTCTCACAAGCACCATCATCGAATATCATAATGGAGTTGGTTTTTGCTTCATCTGGTTTGAGGACTTGTTCGTTCTCCAAAAATGTAAATAATCCAATATTTTGAATTGGATTTATTAATTGTTTTAAAGATCCATATTTTGGCTGATACAATGACTTTGAGTATAAATATGTATATTTGCGAATTTTAGTCCATTCGGACTTTCTATTAAACTTAACATAACGTTGGTCTTTCCACAATTCGAAGGTCCGACAATAAGACATCTTATTGAATTTGGTAACAGGAAACTGTGTCTTGATTTGGAAACATTATTAGTTACTATATCCATATTCTTTATTATTATATTTCTGTCATGTTTAATGAAACGCATTTTAACAATTAATATAAATATATAATAACCACACATTTATATACATTTTCATTCAGTACGAGTAGATGAAAAGATATAAAATGGGTATAATTTATAAGAAACATATCAGTTCTAAACAATCAGTAACCGGAAGAGGTTTATTAAATAGTGTTATAAATTCTCTGCCAATTGATCTTCATTTACCGAATTATCAATTTTGTGGTCCAGGAACTAAACTAACAGAACGCTTGGCAAGAGGCGATAAGGGAATCAATCCACTGGATGCTGCATACAGAGAGCACGATATTGCTTATGATAAAACTCGAGACTTGAATAAGCGTCACGAAGCATATAAAATATTAGCTGAAAGGGCGTGGCAGAGAGTAAAATCAAAAGACAGCAAATTCAGTCAGCGAATAAACGCATACTTAGTTACAAACCCGAAGAAAGCTAAAGTAAAATTCGGCATGTGAAGCACGATGAATAAAACTCTTAAGAAAGTTAAGAGAAAAGTTAAAAAGAAATGTAGCAAGAAAATATTTACTCAAGCGGTTAAAAAAGCATTGAAAATCATTAAACAACGAAAACCAGAAAATATTCCTAATGCTATAAAAATCGCACAAAAGGTTGTAAAAAACTCTTTCGGACAGAAGAAGTCGATGGTTAACATTCCACGCGTTATACCCGTTCCTAAAGTAGGAGAGTTTCTACCATTAGTACCCATTTTAACTGCTCTGGGAGCTGTTGGAGGCTTAGCATCTGGAGGAGCTTCAATCGCAAAAGCAATTAATGATACAAAAGCCACTCGACAACAATTGGAGAAAGCGAATCGACATAATAAGACCATGGAAGCCATCGCCATGGGAAAAGGCTTATACTTGAAACCATACAGAAAAGGATTGGGTTTATATTATAGTCCACAACCAAAAAACTTTTAAAGAATCTACCCAAAAGAGCCCTCACAGACGTCGACTTGATGAAACATGCAAAGAATCTACCAAATTTCAGAGGTATTTTTATGCGAGACAGTCTCCCGAAACGACCTCGTCAACAAGAATGTGGAATCGTTAATCTGGATACATTTAAGGGCCCCGGTACTCATTGGGTAGCATATTATAAAGACAAGAACTGCAAAGAATAATTTGATAGCTTTGGAAACTTGCAACCACCACATGAAATAATAAATTATATGGGAGAAGGAGTACGTTACAACTACACTCAACATGAAGACTATAATTCATAGAACTGTGGTCATCTATGCCTAAAATTTCTTTATATGTTAAATAATAAATAAATAATAAATATATATACTGTTTAATTCGAAAATGATAAATGTTAAATTCACGAACGTTCACAATGTTTATTCACTTAGTTCACAATTTAAGATTAATAATTTAAAATAATTCCTTAAGTTCAATAATAGTATATGTTCCTTAGTTATCCGCTAATGGCACTCGCTGCCTTTGCCTCTGAACGCGTTCGTGGTTTTTAAGCAAGAGACTGTGTGGGTCCAGCGACGATCGCTGGAAGCCGGTCAAACCGCGCCAGTTGCCGCGGAGAGAGCCCGCAGCCGGGCTTACGCTCACGGGAGAGGCGCCCCTCACGACCGGCAGGCTGACAGGAGAGAGACTGGAGTGCTCACTCCTGACACCCTACCGATCGATGAGGGAGCACCTGTGGCGAGCGGCAGTTGGCGTTAACATACCGCCCGCCTTGCAGGACTGCAAATCCCCAAACCCCGACAACTGGCGCCGTGCCTCGTCTCCGGTCTAGTGGAGGAGCGTGTGGTGCGCCTCCCCGCACTTGCGGCAGCGCATGGGGCTCCTGCACCCAGCCAATCTGTGCGATCGTGCCAAACAGTTGTGGCACATGTGCCGCGCGTGTGCCGTCAAGTTCCGCTGCGCTGGTGTCTGTTGCAGAAACAGCCGACAACGGCTCAGCACATGCCGCCCCGTACACAGGGGACAGCACAGCTCGCGCTCGCGGCCCTCCGTAGGAAGCCGCTGGGCTGGCGGGCACCAGGCGTGCCGCCTGGCCGGCATCACTGGCGCGCGTCGTGGGGCCGGACGGCCTGGAGGCGCATGTCTTGGGGCCGATGGTGCTGATGGAGCCGGCGGTGCTGGTGGTGCACGTCGCGGCGCCGGTTCTGGTGGAGCAGGCCGCAGACGTCTCGTGGCCGGTGTGGGTGGTGAGAGCGCACGTCTCGGGGCCAGCTCTGGTAGTGGACGTTGCTCGTGGTGCGGCGGCGGATACCGCACCGACATCGTGCGAACTCGCAGACTTCCGCGATCTCGGAGGTCTTCGTGATAGATGGGCATCTGTTCTGGGGCCGGACCGAAGGAGGCTTCCTCAGGCCGGACGAGAGAACTCCGGAAAGCTCGGGGTGGCGGTGTGGGCGAGCGTCGTGTCGTGGCAAGCGCTTGTGCCTCGTCGGCCGAGACGTCGAGCACCAGGGCGTCAGCCGTTGGGGACAGCTCTCGAGGACGGTGGGCAGCAATAGGCGGCGCGGCGGCGCAGATGGGCACCGCCCCGAGTGGTGCCAGCAGACGCCCTCTTCGGGTCCGCGCATATTGCCAGCGGATTAAATACATGTGGGCTCTGTAATGAGAAAATGTGTTAATAATGGGCTGTCATGTACAGGGTTCGTTGCTTGTTCCGATGTAGGATGCAAGGCTTGCAGGTATGAGTCGTCGTTTTGCTAAGGTTGTAACCTTGGGGATCCAGAATTGGGTACGGACCAGACGAAGAACTAATTTTCGTGTATAAAATGAATGAGCAATCGCGAGAATTGGCAGCCGTATGGCAGAATAATCGGGTGCTGTTCGTCGAAAGGCAAATTGGGACACGAGGACAACCGCCCGCCAACGCGCATCGTGTTATCCGTGTGGAGAAAAAGGGGTTCAACGAAAGTAAGCTGCTTTTAGATCGCAGCATCGTGTAGTTTTCGAGCGATGCTCGTCCGCAAAATGAATCTTCTGGCAGGAGATGGCGAGGCAGCGTTTAGTTTCCTTTATTTCTCCCGGTGGGAGATGCAGGTTGGGGTGCGAGTGCAGGTGACGCTGAGCTGGATGAGTGTTGTGGAGAAGATATACGTATGAGTGTACACGTAGGGCTCGTGGCAGCGACGAAAATCGTTCGAGAGGATCCTCATCGGTAGCGCAATGGGTGAGCAGCGTTTTGACAGCTTTCTGCTCGTTTGGTGACATATTCGTCGTAGGCGCGGAATTCGGGCCAGCGATTCTTGTCGTGGGCGAGCCAAGCAGGTCCATTCCACCAGAGGGTGCTCTCAGCGAGATCTTGGGGTGTGGCACCGCGACTGGCTAAATCCGCGGGGCCGTCCTGGGAATCCACATGAAACCCTTGCGACTGTGGTACCTTCTCGAATCATCATTGGCAACTCGATTTGCCACGAACGTCGCCCAAACGCAGGGGGATTTCTTCAGCCAGGCCAAAACAATGGTGGAGTCGCTCCAACAGTAGATCGTGTAATGGGGCAGCTGCAGCGTGGGCACGAGAGTGTCGATCATCTCAGCTACTAAAGTGGCTCCGCACAATTCTAACCTGGTGAGAGACAAAGTTTTAATTGGGGCTACACAAAAATGGAAGTACAAAAGGAAAACTTGGACTTCCTGAGCGACCGTGATGCGGGCATAGATGACTCGTGCGTAGGCCTTTTCTGAGGCATTGCAAAAGGCAAAAGGCATGGAGTTCGGCTTTCTGGGGCGTAACTCACCCATCGCGGGATGCAGATGGCGCGGATGTGCTGGTGATTCTGGAGAAAACTTAACCAGTTAGCGTGAGTTACCTGAGGCAGAGTGTCATCCCAGTCGATTTTGTCCAACCAGACTTGCTGAATCAGAATCTTTGCTGCAACGATGATCGGAGCCAGCCAACCGGCTGGGTCGAACAGCTTGGCGACCAGAGACAACATATCTCGTTTCGTGTACGCAGCTTTGATGGCGATGGCTTGGACATCGAAGTAGAACTCATCATGGGTCGCGTTCCAGCAAATTCCAAGCATTTTGGCGGTGCTGGAATCTTCTAGCGTCAGAAAATCGGAATGGAGCAGATGGGATGCCGGTAAGTCTGCCAGAATGCCTTTATGGTTGGCAGTCCACTTGCGAAGTGAAAAACCTGCTGAGTCGAGAGCCGCTATGAGTTGGTCACGGGTCTGGGTAGCTGTCACCAGGTCATGCGTGCCTGCTAACACATCATCCACGTACATGGAATGCTGTAGAATGTGTGCTGCAAGCGGGAACTGGGGCTTCACGTTGTCTGCCAATTGAAGAACGGTGCGTATTGCCAGGCACGGGGCGCAATTAACTCCAAACGTTACGGTTTGAAGCTCGAAGTCGATAAGTTCTGACTTGTACGGGTCTCGGAAGAGAATGCGCTGATATGGTGTGTGCTTTGGGTCGACCAATATTTGGCGATACATTTTGAATGTCTCGAAGCCCCTGAGCGGAGCGTGTCTGGAAAGCCGACTTTAAAGGCAATGGCGCGATGTAGCGGCCGTCATCCCGTCTTCGCGTATTTTTCTTCGCAAAACTTTTCGGAGTGGGATAGCAATCTAGTTTTGGGAAGTTCCTCCACCTCCCAAAAACGTTTGAACTGTTGTTCGAATGTGACTTCGTTGTGTAAGCCACTTTTAGGGGTGCCGTGGCAGATTGTGTGTTGGGAACCGGGCCGGTTAGGATCCAACCGAACACGGTTTGCTGAGCCATGAGGGTGCCCAGCACTTGGCGGCGGATGCCGTCCAGCAGGATTGCTGGGTATAAATCGGCTCCGATGAGGACGTCGACCTGCTCGCTTTTGGAGAAGTTGACATCGGCGAGCTCGATGTCTTGAGGGAGGCCACTGAGAAGTGACCTGTCTAACGAGTGGGAGGGCAACCGCCCTGTGATTTGTGGGAGCACGAGCGCCGTCACGTTAACTTGAAAGTTGGGATCAAGTGGCAAATTCAGCAGAAAATCGCTCGACCTTGATATTTTTGCAGCAACAGTCTCGTTGAGACCTGAAACTACAGCTGTAGTTGGCTGCACGGGGAGCTTTAAGAGCTTTTGTATGCGTTCAGAGATGAACGACACTTCGGACCCAGGATCAATCAAGGCGCGCGCGATGTAACATGTACCGTGATGGCGTATTGTTACCATAGCAGTCCCTAACAGTACCTGTTTTGGTGCTTTCGCGAAGCACACCTGATGCGTGTCCTGTGGATTTCGCTGTTGCGCGGGGGGAGAAGTGGACTGTATATGCGTGGGAGGTCGCATCGAAGGATGCGGCCTTTCTTGCTGAGAGGCATGATGAGTCGATCCGGGAATAAAATTCGAATAGGCAGGAACTTGAGTACGCGGAGCGTTATCATACCGTTGCTCTTGATTTCGTTGCTGTGTAGGGGGATGAGTGGACTGTATATGCGTGGGAGGTTGCATCGAAGAATGCGGCCTTTCTTGCTGAAAAGCATGATGAGTCGAACCGGGAATAAAATTCGAATAGGCAGGGGCTTGAGCACGCGGAGCGTTTTCAAACCGCCGCTCTTGATGTGAGGCACGTGGGGTCGAATCTGGTACAGCATTCGATGAGGATGGAGCGTTCTCACGATGCAAGAGGGTGTGATGCCTGCCATTACATTTGACGCAATTAAATCTGCTTGGACAGTTTTTCACGGAATGAGATCTGGCCAAGCAGTTGCTGCACAAGCGGTTTTTCTGAACGGTATTCAGCCGCTGTGGAACGGGCAAGCTGAGAAACTGAGCGCAGGATCTCAGCCTGTGCTGCTTCTGGCAAAGAGGGAAGCTATCTTGGGACACCTTCAACTGGAAGGTGTTGACGCGTTTAGAGGCTGGAGCTGAGTGAGTCGGAGCTGGGAGCTGTGTTGACTTCGATGCGGGTGTGCACTTAATATCTTGCACCGTTTCAAGGGTCTGGAAGCGATGCGTGAGAAACGCATCGAGATCTGTCCATTTTGGGATCTCCGTTTTGTTCGTGAGAGATTGTTCCCAAAGGGAAAGCGTTGCTTCTGGGAGCTTGCTGGAGCACAAAAAGACGATTATTGCGTCCCAATGCGAGGTATCGACACCTTGTAGCGCGAGTGCGGCGAGAATATTATTGATTTCGCGTTGCAAGTCTTTAATAGCGCCACCGGTTTCCTTCGTGATGGGGGACAGGCTGAAGAGCTTCCTCAAATGGGCGTTGGTGAGGACGCGCCCGTTCTCGTACCTGTCGGACAGATTTTTCCACGCTTGGGCAAAACCTTCATTCGTGAGAGGGGATTTCTGCACGATTTCTTTAGCTTCGCCGGTAGTTTTTTGGTTCAGGTGGAAAAGCTTCTCAACCGGCGCAATTCTGATGTTCTTGATATAAAGGGCCGTGAACATATCCCTAAAAGAGGGCCACGAGAGGTAATCGCCGTGGAAGGCTTGGGTGTCGCAAGGGGGTAAGCTGATGTTGTAGCCAGATGCTGGCATTTCAGCTGCTGCTGTATTGAGTGCGGAAGAAGTGAGACGAGTTTTTCGGCATGCGCCGATTTTCGTGGCGCAGCGAATATAAGTTCGGTAGCAGTTGCGTTGCTTCGTCTTAATCACTTCTACGTCAGCGGGTGCGGATTCTTCGGAGGCCATCAACTGGTCTAGGCACGTGTAGTAGACTTCCTTGGTCGCCCTCCACATCGTCTTGAGCTCTTCCAGATGAGCATCTAATGAAAAGTCCGAGTGCTCCTGCTCAGGGATGGTCACGAAGTCGGCCTCGAATTCGACGATCGCGTCGGAGGTGCGTATAAATTTGTCGAGTGACGCCATTATATTTTTAGGGTTCGCTTAGGGGCGGCGAAGAAAGTCGAAAACCCAAAAGAAAACGCACCGAAAAACTATTTCGGAAAAAATTGTATTTTATTTTAGAGGAAAAAAGTCAGCGAATATTTGCGCGTCGCTAGCTGGGGCTCGAGGAGCTTGCTTCTAAAAATCAACCACGCGTTGTCTCTAAAGTTGGCAACTAGTTACAAAGAGACTAGTTGCTGCGAACACTTCTGCCTACTGGGTATGCAGCTTTGCTTATTCACTGCAGGGTCACTGTTGAATTCCCAAACACACGCTGCTTTTACACTTCTGAGAGTGCAAAACGACACGAAAACTGGTTTTTTGTTGTGTGTGCACTCTGTATGCACCGTCTCTGTATGCACCGTTTTGTTGTGTGTGCACTCTGTATGACCGTCAACAAAAAAACCTCAAGCCTTGGTGCTGCCGTTATTCTTGGGGACCGTTACCCACGAATCGACGATTCTCGAAGGTTTGACGGTCAAATGAAGGGTATATATATATATAAGGAGGACAGTTCCTTTGATATATATATATATATATATATAAAATGTATATGGCCGGAAGGGCTCTACGGGGCTAGAGTGACGGGTACGGAATCAAAGTGCACCGTGCTCACTAGCTAGTGCACGAGACACACTTTTAAACTCGCAAGTAGACTTGCGTACAAATTCGCACAAAAGCGGTGGCCAAATTAAATACAACACGGTGAACTTACCGTTTCATTCGGCTAGGTGATTGGGGCGTCGGTGACGATTGTTCCTGGGCGTCGTTGACGATGGTTCCTGGGCGGCGGCAATCCGGCTCGTCTGGACCAAAATGTTTATTTGAGTACGGTTGGGTGGTCTCCGAGCACTATCCGGCTCGAAGGACCAAAATGTTTAGTTCGAAAATGTTCACAATGTTAAATTCACGAATGTTCACAATGTTTATTCACTTAGTTCACAATTTAAGATTAATAATTTAAAATAATTCCTTAAGTTCAATAATAGTATATGTTCCTTAGTTATCCGCTAATGGCACTCGCTGCCTTTGCCTCTGAACGCGTTCGTGGTTTTTAAGCAAGAGACTGTGTGGGTCCAGCGACGATCGCTGGAAGCCGGTCAAACCGCGCCAGTTGCCGCGGAGAGAGCCCGCAGCCGGGCTTACGCTCACGGGAGAGGCGCCCCTCACGACCGGCAGGCTGACAGGAGAGAGACTGGAGTGCTCACTCCTGACACCCTACCGATCGATGAGGGAGCACCTCTGGCGAGCGGCAGTTGGCGTTAACATACCGCCCGCCTTGCAGGACTGCAAATCCCCAAACCCCGACAACTGGCGCCGTGCCTCGTCTCCGGTCTAGTGGAGGAGCGTGTGGTGCGCCTCCCCGCACTTGCGGCAGCGCATGGGGCTCCTGCACCCAGCCAATCTGTGCGATCGTGCCAAACAGTTGTGGCACATGTGCCGCGCGTGTGCCGTCAAGTTCCGCTGCGCTGGTGTCTGTTGCAGAAACAGCCGACAACGGCTCAGCACATGCCGCCCCGTACACAGGGGACAGCACAGCTCGCGCTCGCGGCCCTCCGTAGGAAGCCGCTGGGCTGGCGGGCACCAGGCGTGCCGCCTGGCCGGCATCACTGGCGCGCGTCGTGGGGCCGGACGGCCTGGAGGCGCATGTCTTGGGGCCGATGGTGCTGATGGAGCCGGCGGTGCTGGTGGTGCACGTCGCGGCGCCGGTTCTGGTGGAGCAGGCCGCAGACGTCTCGTGGCCGGTGTGGGTGGTGAGAGCGCACGTCTCGGGGCCAGCTCTGGTAGTGGACGTTGCTCGTGGTGCGGCGGCGGATACCGCACCGACATCGTGCGAACTCGCAGACTTCCGCGATCTCGGAGGTCTTCGTGATAGATGGGCATCTGTTCTGGGGCCGGACCGAAGGAGGCTTCCTCAGGCCGGACGAGAGAACTCCGGAAAGCTCGGGGTGGCGGTGTGGGCGAGCGTCGTGTCGTGGCAAGCGCTTGTGCCTCGTCGGCCGAGACGTCGAGCACCAGGGCGTCAGCCGTTGGGGACAGCTCCCGAGGACGGTGGGCAGCAATAGGCGGCGCGGCGGCGCAGATGGGCACCGCCCCGAGTGGTGCCAGCAGACGCCCTCTTCGGGTCCGCGCATATTGCCAGCGGATTAAATACATGTGGGCTCTGTAATGAGAAAATGTGTTAATAATGGGCTGTCATGTACAGGGTTCGTTGCTTGTTCCGATGTAGGATGCAAGGCTTGCAGGTATGAGTCGTCGTTTTGCTAAGGTTGTAACCTTGGGGATCCAGAATTGGGTACGGACCAGACGAAGAACTAATTTTCGTGTATAAAATGAATGAGCAATCGCGAGAATTGGCAGCCGTATGGCAGAATAATCGGGTGCTGTTCGTCGAAAGGCAAATTGGGACACGAGGACAACCGCCCGCCAACGCGCATCGTGTTATCCGTGTGGAGAAAAAGGGGTTCAACGAAAGTAAGCTGCTTTTAGATCGCAGCATCGTGTAGTTTTCGAGCGATGCTCGTCCGCAAAATGAATCTTCTGGCAGGAGATGGCGAGGCAGCGTTTAGTTTCCTTTATTTCTCCCGGTGGGAGATGCAGGTTGGGGTGCGAGTGCAGGTGACGCTGAGCTGGATGAGTGTTGTGGAGAAGATATACGTATGAGTGTACACGTAGGGCTCGTGGCAGCGACGAAAATCGTTCGAGAGGATCCTCATCGGTAGCGCAATGGGTGAGCAGCGTTTTGACAGCTTTCTGCTCGTTTGGTGACATATTCGTCGTAGGCGCGGAATTCGGGCCAGCGATTCTTGTCGTGGGCGAGCCAAGCAGGTCCATTCCACCAGAGGGTGCTCTCAGCGAGATCTTGGGGCGTGGCACCGCGACTGGCTAAATCCGCGGGGCCGTCCTGGGAATCCACATGAAACCCTTGCGACTGTGGTACCTTCTCGAATCATCATTGGCAACTCGATTTGCCACGAACGTCGCCCAAACGCAGGGGGATTTCTTCAGCCAGGCCAAAACAATGGTGGAGTCGCTCCAACAGTAGATCGTGTAATGGGGCAGCTGCAGCGTGGGCACGAGAGTGTCGATCATCTCAGCTACTAAAGTGGCTCCGCACAATTCTAACCTGGTGAGAGACAAAGTTTTAATTGGGGCTACACAAAAATGGAAGTACAAAAGGAAAACTTGGACTTCCTGAGCGACCGTGATGCGGGCATAGATGACTCGTGCGTAGGCCTTTTCTGAGGCATTGCAAAAGGCAAAAGGCATGGAGTTCGGCTTTCTGGGGCGTAACTCACCCATCGCGGGATGCAGATGGCGCGGATGTGCTGGTGATTCTGGAGAAAACTTAACCAGTTAGCGTGAGTTACCTGAGGCAGAGTGTCATCCCAGTCGATTTTGTCCAACCAGACTTGCTGAATCAGAATCTTTGCTGCAACGATGATCGGAGCCAGCCAACCGGCTGGGTCGAACAGCTTTTTTTTTTTTTTTTTTTTTTTTTTTTTTTTTTTTTATGGCAGATAGAACCAAGCTCAGGGGATGCCCCCTATCCATGCAAAGCATTCGTTGGTTTAGAAGGGTAAAGGTTAGTGGGAAGGGGAAAAGTGGGAGTAGTGTCGATTTACACCTCTTTTGAAAGCATCGACGTTATAAGTGGGTGGGAAAACACGCGCAGGGAGACTATTCCACAATTTAACTGCGCGACCGAAAAACGAATTCTCGCGGTAGTGGGTAGTGCGATGGAACGGGATCGAGACGTAAAAGGGGTGCACCGCTCTGGAAAGCCGAGTGGATCTGTTGAATACCTGAACCAAGGGGATCAGGCTGGCTACTTCAGAGGAACAGTTACCATTAAAGTAACGGTAAAATAAGGTTACACACCCCACATCCCGACGACATCCCAAGGCTTCAATAGAGCTGGATACCCTACTGTCCCCTATAAGTTTTATCGCACGACCTTGTATACGGTCCAGAAGCTGAAGATATGCTTTCGAAGCTCCAGACCAAATATGCGAGTTGTACTCCATTTTCGGACGGATATAAGTGGTGTAGATACAACGAAGGTCGGTTGGAGTGAAGTATTTCTTGCACCGCTTTAAAAAGCCTAAGCACTTGGCTGCTTCTTTCGACACATCAAAAATGTGATCGTTCCAACGAAGATCGCATTGTATTGACATGCCCAGAACATCAAGAGCCTCCGACTCATTAATATCCACACCACCCATATTTAGAGGTGGGAAGTTGTCACCCGCCAAACGCTTGTGGGTTAACAAACAGCATTGGGTCTTCCGCGCATTAAAATCGACCCGATTCGCTTGACCCCACTCCTGGATTTTGTTGAGGTCATATTGGAGTGTGTCATTCATAATTCTGCGTTTTCTATTGATCTCCAGAATAGAAGGACGCCTGGAGAATGAATATGAATGACAAATGCTGCTGTCATCAGCAAACGAGTAGACGGGGTTTGATGTCAATGACAGAAGGTCATTGATAAAAATGAGAAAAAGTGTTGGAGACAGGACCGAACCCTGCGGAACTCCAGCATTTATGGAGTGCTCTTCGGAAGCAAAGCCGTCAATCACAACCCGAATAGAACGGCCGCTGAGGAAACTCGATATCCATCGAGTGAATGTATCACCGACACCATAAGCAGCCAGTTTAGACACAAGTGCTTTATGCCACACTCGGTCAAATGCCTTGGAGATATCCAAAGCAACAACCTTACTCTCACCGAATTGGTGAACACAACTGTTCCACCGCTCAGTGAGGAACGCCATCAAATCGCCTGTGGAGCGGTGAGCACGGAAACCGTACTGGCGATCGCTGACCAATTGGTTGCTCTCTAGATACCTCATCAGGCTAAAATTTATAACGCTCTCCATAACTTTGGAGAGCATTGAACAGATTGCTATGGGCCGGTAATTGGCAGGATTCGTAGCCTCACCTTTTTTGGGAACTGGCTGCACATTGGCAATCTTCCAGGAACTAGGAAAAACTCCTGAAGTAAACGATAAGTTAAACAGATTGCGCAATGGGCGAGCCAATGTTGAGGCGCACTTTCTCAACACGTGGGCTGAAATGCCATCCGGTCCCGAGGATTTATTGACGTTGAGGTTTACAAGCACTCTTTTAACAGCCCGCGTTCGAAAGTGCATCTCAGGCATAATATGAGACACACCGTCGATCACGGGTAGTGGTTGGCTACTCTCAGAAAGAGAGCAGTTTTCAGCAAACATTTTGGCTAATAAGTTTGCCTTGTCAACCGAGTGAGTGAAGATCAGATCGTCCTTCAGGAGAGTTGGAATAGACGATCGCGTCTGATTCTTCACCCTCCCCACGAACGACCAAAAGTTCTTGCTACCCTTATGGTATTCAAGAACTCTGCGTCTAAGGCGCTGTTCGTAGAGAACTTTTTCGCGCTTTAGAGTGGCATTGCACGTATTTCTGGCCTGATTGCGCAGCAGTTTAGTATCAGCAGTTTTATTTAAACGCCAATTCCTAAATGCTTCCTCTTTAGACCTGACTGCTTGTCTGCAAGTCGCATTAAACCAGGAATGGTCTTTTGGTTTAATGGAAATTCTTTTATTAGGTATGAAAGACCTCATACCAAATAAAATTATATTTTCTACCAATTTTGCTGCAGCATTTATGTTTCTATCCCTGAAACACAATTGCCAATTGAAACGGCTGAAAAAGGAGTTCAGCGCATCCCAATTAGCCTTCTCATAAAGCCACACTGTCCGCTTCGGAGCTGGCTGATGAGCGGATTGAAGACTAGAATATGGGAAGGTAGCAGAAATTGTAGCGTGGTCCGAATTACCAAGAGGTGCAAGCACATTCACATCATACTTGCTGTGATGCGAAGTTAAAAAAAGGTCCAGAATATTTTGGTTTTGCCCATCAACGCAAGGAAAGTGCGTTGGTTCCTTCACTAATTGAGTCAAATTATTAGACTCAGCAAATAACTCAACATACAAACCCTCAGGTGTTGTGTGACTCGAATGACGTAGCCAATTGGAATTATGAACATTGAAATCACCAGCAACAACAATTTCACTGTTCGGATACGATTCCAGGATTTTAGAAATCGAATCAGAGAGACTGTCAAGTTTATCAAAAGTTGGCAGCCTCTCTAGACCCGGGCTTCTATAAATGAAGCAGAAGTGCAGGATGTGCGACTGGATTTTGAACTTAACCCACATGGAGCTAAATTCGGCATCCGTCGTGCAAAGGTGTTGCTGACACTGGTACGCAACATCACTGCGAATATATAAGGCGAGGCCTCTGTGTGATGAAAGGCCTCTGTGAGCTTGGCGACCAGAGACAACATATCTCGTTTCGTGTACGCAGCTTTGATGGCGATGGCTTGGACATCGAAGTAGAACTCATCATGGGTCGCGTTCCAGCAAATTCCAAGCATTTTGGCGGTGCTGGAATCTTCTAGCGTCAGAAAATCGGAATGGAGCAGATGGGATGCCGGTAAGTCTGCCAGAATGCCTTTATGGTTGGCAGTCCACTTGCGAAGTGAAAAACCTGCTGAGTCGAGAGCCGCTATGAGTTGGTCACGGGTCTGGGTAGCTGTCACCAGGTCATGCGTGCCTGCTAACACATCATCCACGTACATGGAATGCTGTAGAATGTGTGCTGCAAGCGGGAACTGGGGCTTCACGTTGTCTGCCAATTGAAGAACGGTGCGTATTGCCAGGCACGGGGCGCAATTAACTCCAAACGTTACGGTTTGAAGCTCGAAGTCGATAAGTTCTGACTTGTACGGGTCTCGGAAGAGAATGCGCTGATATGGTGTGTGCTTTGGGTTGACCAATATTTGGCGATACATTTTGAATGTCTCGAAGCCCCTGAGCGGAGCGTGTCTGGAAAGCCGACTTTAAAGGCAATGGCGCGATGTAGCGGCCGTCATCCCGTCTTCGCGTATTTTTCTTCGCAAAACTTTTCGGAGTGGGATAGCAATCTAGTTTTGGGAAGTTCCTCCACCTCCCAAAAACGTTTGAACTGTTGTTCGAATGTGACTTCGTTGTGTAAGCCACTTTTAGGGGTGCCGTGGCAGATTGTGTGTTGGGAACCGGGCCGGTTAGGATCCAACCGAACACGGTTTGCTGAGCCATGAGGGTGCCCAGCACTTGGCGGCGGATGCCGTCCAGCAGGATTGCTGGGTATAAATCGGCTCCGATGAGGACGTCGACCTGCTCGCTTTTGGAGAAGTTGACATCGGCGAGCTCGATGTCTTGAGGGAGGCCACTGAGAAGTGACCTGTCTAACGAGTGGGAGGGCAACCGCCCTGTGATTTGTGGGAGCACGAGCGCCGTCACGTTAACTTGAAAGTTGGGATCAAGTGGCAAATTCAGCAGAAAATCGCTCGACCTTGATATTTTTGCAGCAACAGTCTCGTTGAGACCTGAAACTACAGCTGTAGTTGGCTGCACGGGGAGCTTTAAGAGCTTTTGTATGCGTTCAGAGATGAACGACACTTCGGACCCAGGATCAATCAAGGCGCGCGCGATGTAACATGTACCGTGATGGCGTATTGTTACCATAGCAGTCCCTAACAGTACCTGTTTTGGTGCTTTCGCGAAGCACACCTGATGCGTGTCCTGTGGATTTCGCTGTTGCGCGGGGGGAGAAGTGGACTGTATATGCGTGGGAGGTCGCATCGAAGGATGCGGCCTTTCTTGCTGAGAGGCATGATGAGTCGATCCGGGAATAAAATTCGAATAGGCAGGAACTTGAGTACGCGGAGCGTTATCATACCGTTGCTCTTGATTTCGTTGCTGTGTAGGGGGATGAGTGGACTGTATATGCGTGGGAGGTTGCATCGAAGAATGCGGCCTTTCTTGCTGAAAAGCATGATGAGTCGAACCGGGAATAAAATTCGAATAGGCAGGGGCTTGAGCACGCGGAGCGTTTTCAAACCGCCGCTCTTGATGTGAGGCACGTGGGGTCGAATCTGGTACAGCATTCGATGAGGATGGAGCGTTCTCACGATGCAAGAGGGTGTGATGCCTGCCATTACATTTGACGCAATTAAATCTGCTTGGACAGTTTTTCACGGAATGAGATCTGGCCAAGCAGTTGCTGCACAAGCGGTTTTTCTGAACGGTATTCAGCCGCTGTGGAACGGGCAAGCTGAGAAACTGAGCGCAGGATCTCAGCCTGTGCTGCTTCTGGCAAAGAGGGAAGCTATCTTGGGACACCTTCAACTGGAAGGTGTTGACGCGTTTAGAGGCTGGAGCTGAGTGAGTCGGAGCTGGGAGCTGTGTTGACTTCGATGCGGGTGTGCACTTAATATCTTGCACCGTTTCAAGGGTCTGGAAGCGATGCGTGAGAAACGCATCCAGATCTGTCCATTTTGGGATCTCCGTTTTGTTCGTGAGAGATTGTTCCCAAAGGGAAAGCGTTGCTTCTGGGAGCTTGCTGGAGCACAAAAAGACGATTATTGCGTCCCAATGCGAGGTATCGACACCTTGTAGCGCGAGTGCGGCGAGAATATTATTGATTTCGCGTTGCAAGTCTTTAATAGCGCCACCGGTTTCCTTCGTGATGGGGGACAGGCTGAAGAGCTTCCTCAAATGGGCGTTGGTGAGGACGCGCCCGTTCTCGTACCTGTCGGACAGATTTTTCCACGCTTGGGCAAAACCTTCATTCGTGAGAGGGGATTTCTGCACGATTTCTTTAGCTTCGCCGGTAGTTTTTTGGTTCAGGTGGAAAAGCTTCTCAACCGGCGCAATTCTGATGTTCTTGATATAAAGGGCCGTGAACATATCCCTAAAAGAGGGCCACGAGAGGTAATCGCCGTGGAAGGCTTGGGTGTCGCAAGGGGGTAAGCTGATGTTGTAGCCAGATGCTGGCATTTCAGCTGCTGCTGTATTGAGTGCGGAAGAAGTGAGACGAGTTTTTCGGCATGCGCCGATTTTCGTGGCGCAGCGAATATAAGTTCGGTAGCAGTTGCGTTGCTTCGTCTTAATCACTTCTACGTCAGCGGGTGCGGATTCTTCGGAGGCCATCAACTGGTCTAGGCACGTGTAGTAGACTTCCTTGGTCGCCCTCCACATCGTCTTGAGCTCTTCCAGATGAGCATCTAATGAAAAGTCCGAGTGCTCCTGCTCAGGGATGGTCACGAAGTCGGCCTCGAATTCGACGATCGCGTCGGAGGTGCGTATAAATTTGTCGAGTGACGCCATTATATTTTTAGGGTTCGCTTAGGGGCGGCGAAGAAAGTCGAAAACCCAAAAGAAAACGCACCGAAAAACTATTTCGGAAAAAATTGTATTTTATTTTAGAGGAAAAAAGTCAGCGAATATTTGCGCGTCGCTAGCTGGGGCTCGAGGAGCTTGCTTCTAAAAATCAACCACGCGTTGTCTCTAAAGTTGGCAACTAGTTACAAAGAGACTAGTTGCTGCGAACACTTCTGCCTACTGGGTATGCAGCTTTGCTTATTCACTGCAGGGTCACTGTTGAATTCCCAAACACACGCTGCTTTTACACTTCTGAGAGTGCAAAACGACACGAAAACTGGTTTTTTGTTGTGTGTGCACTCTGTATGCACCGTCTCTGTATGCACCGTTTTGTTGTGTGTGCACTCTGTATGACCGTCAACAAAAAAACCTCAAGCCTTGGTGCTGCCGTTATTCTTGGGGACCGTTACCCACGAATCGACGATTCTCGAAGGTTTGACGGTCAAATGAAGGGTATATATATATATAAGGAGGACAGTTCCTTTGATATATATATATATATATATAAAATGTATATGGCCGGAAGGGCTCTACGGGGCTAGAGTGACGGGTACGGAATCAAAGTGCACCGTGCTCACTAGCTAGTGCACGAGACACACTTTTAAACTCGCAAGTAGACTTGCGTACAAATTCGCACAAAAGCGGTGGCCAAATTAAATACAACACGGTGAACTTACCGTTTCATTCGGCTAGGTGATTGGGGCGTCGGTGACGATTGTTCCTGGGCGTCGTTGACGATGGTTCCTGGGCGGCGGCAATCCGGCTCGTCTGGACCAAAATGTTTATTTGAGTACAGTTGGGTGGTCTCCGAGCACTATCCGGCTCGAAGGACCAAAATGTTTAGTTCGAAAATGTTCACAATGTTAAATTCACGAATGTTCACAATGTTTATTCACTTAGTTCACAATTTAAGATTAATAATTTAAAATAATTCCTTAAGTTCAATAATAGTATATGTTCCTTAGTTATCCGCTAATGGCACTCGCTGCCTTTGCCTCTGAACGCGTTCGTGGTTTTTAAGCAAGAGACTGTGTGGGTCCAGCGACGATCGCTGGAAGCCGGTCAAACCGCGCCAGTTGCCGCGGAGAGAGCCCGCAGCCGGGCTTACGCTCACGGGAGAGGCGCCCCTCACGACCGGCAGGCTGACAGGAGAGAGACTGGAGTGCTCACTCCTGACACCCTACCGATCGATGAGGGAGCACCTCTGGCGAGCGGCAGTTGGCGTTAACATATACTATATACTTTTATCATATATACTTTTTATTAAATCTTTTAATAGGAACAAACAAGTATTTATATGGTGTGTTGAATGTGGACGATATTGAAAATGTTGATGGTGGTGAAGATAAATTTCTCAAGTATTTTTTTATATACTTTTAAGAGTACTGTACTTATGTAAACAACATATTCCACGCTGCTTATGTAGTCGTTATATAAATACTACATTTTAGTTCCAGATATTCAGTCTTTGTATAACTTTGGTCAGGTGCAGTCAACGTTAAAAAAATTTGTTAAAATAATTTGTTACAAAAGTTAATAAAATAATATTAGTAAAATGAATCAGCTCCAACAAACTGACTTTTCTCTCTCGTACGCTGCTGTGAAGACCTTCAATCAAAAGAACTCCAACCAGAAAAATATCCTCCATGTCAAGGACATGGAACCCAGCAGATTCTACACCATAAAAAATGTTCGCAGAACAACAACAAAGTTTAGGGATCGCATACAAATGGAGCTGGAAGATTGCGTTGTTTTCCTACCACAAAAATTCAACGATATATGTGATGCGAGCATAGCAGAATTCAGCAATTACAACTATTATATAATAAAACTGTTGGAAGAAGATGGAGAATATTTTCGCTTGGAGGTTCAGGTCGACTTTCCTTAATCGCAACCACTACTCGAAATATATTTTACAAATTGTCAAAAAGATTTTATTATTCTTTATTATTCTTTATTAACAATTAAATCAGAATGTACAATAAGAGTCAAGCTCTTTAATAGTAGAATAAAAAAAAAAAAAGATATGACATTAAATGTATACATTATAATGAATGAATTTATAAACTAAACTATAATAATTAATTTAAATTATATTAATTAACTAGTATTATAGGTTGCGAAAGATAAGAGATAAGGAAAAAAATAAAGTGAAAAAGGTTAAGTTTGATGATAGAGAGAGAGGAGGTAAGCGTTCACGACTGCAGATATTGTGGTTGTGTTACATGCCGGTCTTTAAGTTTTAAAATATTGGCTAATTAGTCTCCTGAAAGTTCCCGTATTTAAACTACTTTTTATTACCCGTGGCAAATTATTCCACAGGCGAACTGTGTTTACGAAAAACAGTCTCCGAGTGTTCAAATAATTATATTTGGGAGTTATGAGGTTGTGGGTGCGGATTGATTGGCAGAACTGGAGCTTATCATACAGATACCTAGGCTGTCTGGTGTGAATGAGTCCATATATGAATAAGCAGTTACGGATATTAATATAATTTTGATAACTGCAGCCAAGTAAGAGGTTTCTATGCTGAGATAGATGGTCGAAACGCCTTAGCCCGACTACATATCTTTTTAAATTGTTTATCAAAACGTCAACTTTATGGCTCGAGGAAGAGTCAAGGTTACAGTAGATTAAATTGGAATAAGCTAAGATAGGTATAATTAACTGCGTAACTAGTTTTCTTCTAATTTCAGCGGGAACGAATTCAGCAGTATAGCGTAAGTTACTGCACTGCATATGATTTGCTTACCATTTTATTAACATGGTCGGTTAATACAAATACCCACGTGTAATTTTAGTTACAAACTGCAGTGCAATATTATCAAGACACGGAATACGGGAGTGGTCAATATGATTCTTATATATGGGCAATACAAATGCCTTAGAAGCATTCAGATGATTAACCTTGGACCAGCGTACAATGCTATCCAAGTCCTCGTTCAGTCTGAGACACAAATCATCAACAAGTCCGATGCGGTTCGACAAATACAGCTGCAGGTCGTCTGCGTAAGCATGAATAAACCCATTGCGTACTTCAGAAAAGATGTCATTAAAAAATAAGGAGAACAATAGCGGTCCAAGGACAGATCCTTGCGGGACTCCTGAACATACGTGCTTAAAGTCAGAGTAGACATCAGAAGTTTTAACCCTTTGGTAGCGATCAGACAGATAGGACCTTACTAGAGCGGTAGCCATATTGGAAAAATTATATAAGGTCCGCAGCTTGCTACATGATTCACGCTGTCGAAGGCTTTAGAAAAGTCTAACAGACACAACAGGGTTATATATTCATTATCATAAGCTAGCCGTATGTCATCAGTTACTTTAAGCATAGCTGTGGCGCATCTGTGCTTTTGACCATAACCAGATTGCAGTGGATTAAGAAGATTATGATGGGAGATGTATTGATTTATTTGCTCTGCTATAATTGCCTCACAGATTTTAGATAACACTGACAAAATACTAATGGGACCACAATCAGCAGGAACTTTTTGGGACTAATTCTTGGGTATTGGAATTACTGTAGCTAATTTCCAACTCATGGGGAAAGATGAAGACGTAAAAACGTGGTTAATAATACCGGTTATAGGAGAGAGTATGAATGGCAATATTATTTTAATAAATTTTATAGAGGTACCATCCTCTCCAACAGCTGTAGACTTTATAAGTCTTGTATGTCTTATTATGTCAGATGCAGTGACGCCACTAAAACTAAAGAGACCGCAGTCGTCAGAGGTGTCACATATGTCATGAAAGTTATCAGGCAATGATCTATTGAGGAAGTATTCATTTATGATATTCGGTGAGAGAGTACATGAGGGCTTATTTTTTGACCCAATACCGATACTTTTTAATCGTTGCCAAATTGTCCTGGGAGGTAATTTAAGATTTAGCTTGTATGAGTATTAGTCTTGCTTAGATTTTTTTATAAGGCAGGTTGCTAAATTACGAGCTCTTCTATATTTTTCCGAATTATCAGAAGTACTATTCTTTTTCCATTTGGAGAGTAGGATATTCCTAGTGCGTAAAGAATTTCTTACTCTTGTGGTAAACCATGGGCATGATTGATTTATGATACTAATTCTACGTTGCGGAACAAAAGTATTAAACAAACAACTGATTACACTATTAAGGAACAATAATTTATCGTCAACATGTGGGACTCCCCAGAAAGGTGATCAGTCTATAAGTGCAGCAGCATTATACAGAGATGTAAAGTCTATGGCATTGTAATTCCTGAATGTGAAAGAAGTAGACTTCGCTCGCGTAATTAATTGAATTATTAATTTAATTGAAATTAATTTAATTGAAAGTCAAGAGAGCAAAATAAAAGATCATGATCAGAAACAAAATCTATCTGTGAGAACAGTAATACCAAATCAGAACTTGACACAAAAACATAATGTAATAAACTGGGTCGAACATTATGGCAGTAGCGAGTCGGCTAGCAGTCATTGACAAATGATAGGCCAGATGCATATACTAACTCCGAGAGTTTTGACACAACAGAGTCCATCAACAGTAGATCAACATTAAAGTCACCACAAACAATTGTAAAGTCATGCTTCAAAGAGCTACTTGAGATATAGTCAAAGACATTTTCTAATTCATTACTTTTATGCGGGTTGTAAATGCAGCAGATAAGAAGCTTTGCCCTGTTGTCAGAAACCATCACACAAATGTACTCAACCACGGAGTTTTTGGAGGAGTATATTAGGTTAGAATTGTATGAATCTTTTACATAAATTGCAACGCCACCACCGCGCTTATTTATTCTATCCGCACGATAAAGTTATAAGCCATGAATATCGACACTAGCATGGGAGAGACTAGGTTGATACCAGGTCTCAGATATACATACAGCGTCAATTGCTGAGTTCTGGAAAACATTTTTTATATAGTCATATTTAATATGATTTAAACTTCTAGCATTGAAGTGGGCAACATTGAAACCAGAGTGTTGTTTACAGAGGATGTCCAACAACATCTTATGATTTCCGTTAACACAGCTAGGCTGTTCTGTAACAGCGCTCATAGCAGAGATAGAATAACAGGAACATCAGGAAACCAATTGTGTGAAGTAAAAAATATTAGTTTTTGTTTGTTGTACAAAATTTACACAGCACAACAAAATGTACACAGCACAACCCTTCCGCAGCAGCCATGAACACTATAAACAAAGAGAAAGGCAGAGTTATCAGAGGATTGAAAAGGGGATAGTAGACAAAGAGAGTAAGTTTAACATTAGACATAATGATAGAGAATACTTATATGTGTATAGGAATTTGAAGTATTAGTTGGCGGCCAGGCAATCAACGCTTTCAACATCATCAGAGTGCAACTTCTTTTGCCGCTTCAAGAGCAGAGCATGCCTTAAGATAGTCCGTCTTTGCTTGGTAAGGCTCTCATGAATGTGAACTTTGCCAATTCCTTTGATCTCTAACTCACTCAGGGTGAGAGCTCTACGATTTTTACGACAAAACGCAGAGATCGCGCGCATAAAAAGAGATCGATCACGACTTGTTGGCAACTTCAGAACAAGTGGACCACTGTTGTTATTTTTGATGCGAAATGCATCTAGCAAAGTGGAGCAGGCTTGCAAGCAGCAACATTGCATATTTTGGTGTACAATGCTTTGATGTCTTCTCCATGGGAGTGAGGAATGCCTGTCACAATTAAGTCGGCAGCTACGGAGTCAATCTCAAGCTTGCCAAGCCTTTTGTTGACATCTTTCAATTCGCTTCTTAGAGAGTTTTCACATTTCGTAATTTCACCACGCTCCGGCACTACTAGTACTGAATGCATTGTTATTGTTGTTGTTACTGCGAATCACACGTTTAGCCGAGCCACTTAGCGAGCTGCTCTTTTCTACACGCGAATTATTTTCCCCGTTACTTTCCATGACGCGTCAATCAATTTTATTTAATTTTATTTTTTTTTTTTTTTTTTTTTTTTATGGCAGATAGAACCAAGCTCAGGGGATGCCCCCTATCCATGCAAAGCATTCGTTGGTTTAGAAGGGTAAAGGTTAGTGGGAAGGAGAAGAGTGGGAGTAGTGTCGATTTAAAAGCATCGACGTTATAAGTGGGTGGGAAAACATGCGCAGGGAGACTATTCCACAATTTAACTGCGCGACCGAAAAACGAATTATCGCGGTAGTGGGTAGTGCGATGGAACGGGATCGAAACGTAAAAGGGGTGCACCGCTCTGGAGAGCCGAGTAGATCTGTTGAATACCTGAACCGAAGGGATCAGGCTGGCTACTTCAGAGGAACAGTTATCATTAAAGTAACGGTAAAATAAGGTTACACACCCCACATCCCGACGACATCCCAAGGTTTCAATAGAGCTGGATACCCTACTGTCCCCTATAAGTTTCATCGCACGACCTTGTATACGGTCCAGAAGCTGAAGATATGTTTTCGAAGCTCCAGACCAAATATGCGAGTTGTACTCCATTTTCGGACGGATATAAGTGGTGTAGATACAACGAAGGTCGGTTGAAGTGAAGTATTTCTTGCACCGCTTTAAAAAGCCTAAGCACTTGGCTGCTTCTTTCGACACGTCAAAGATGTGATCGTTCCAGCGAAGATCACATTGGATTGACATGCCCAGAACATCAAGAGCCTCCGACTCATTAATATCCACACCACCCATATTTAAAGGTGGAAAGTTGTCGCCCGCCAGACGCTTGTGGGTCAACAAACAGCATTGGGTCTTCCGCGCATTAAAATCGACCCGATTCGCTTGACCCCACTCCTGGATTTTGTTGAGGTCAGATTGGAGTGTGTCATTCATAATTCTGCGTTTTCTATTGATCTCCAGAAGAGAAGGACGCCTGGAGAATGAATATGAATGACAAATGCTGCTGTCATCAGCAAACGAGTAGACGGGGTTTGATGTCAATGACAGAAGGTCATTGATAAAAATGAGAAAAAGTGTTGGAGACAGGACCGAACCCTGCGGAACTCCAGCATTTATGGAGTGCTCTTCGGAAGCAAAGCCGTCTATCACAACCCGAATAGAACGGCCGCTGAGGAAACTCGATATCCATCGAGTGAATGTATCACCGACACCATAACCAGCCAGTTTAGACACAAGTGCTTTATGCCACACTCGGTCAAATGCCTTGGAGATATCCAAAGCAACAACCTTACTCTCACCGAATTGGTGAACACAACTGTTCCACCGCTCAGTGAGGAACGCCATCAAATCGCCTGTGGAGCGGTGAGCACGGAAACCGTACTGGCGATCGCTGACCAATTGGTTGCTCTCTAGATACCTCATCAGGTTAAAATTTATGACGCTCTCCATAACTTTGGAGAGCATTGAACAGATTGCTATGGGCCGGTAATTGGCAGGATTCGTAGACTCACCTTTTTTGGGAACTGGCTGCACATTGGCAATCTTCCAGGAACTAGGAAAAACTCCTAAAGTGAACGATAAGTTAAACAGATTGCGCAATGGGCGAGCCAATGTTGAGGCGCACTTTCTCAACACGTGGGCTGAAATGCCATCCGGTCCCGAGGATTTATTGACGTTGAGGTTTACAAGCACTCTTTTAACAGCCCGCGTTCGAAAGTGCATCTCAGGCATAATATGAGACACACCGTCGATCACGGGTAGTGGTTGGCTACTCTCAGGAAGAGAGCAGTTTTCAGCAAACATTTTGGCTAATAAGTTTGCCTTATCAACCGAGTGAGTGAAGATCTGATCGTCCTTGAGGAGAGTTGGAATAGACGATCGCGTCTGATTCTTCACCCTCCCCACGAACGACCAAAAGTTCTTGCTACCCTTATGGTATTCAAGAACTCTGCGTCTAAGGCGCTGTTCGTAGAGAACTTTTTCGCGCTTTAGAGTGGCATTGCACATATTTCTGGCCTGATTGCGCAGCAGTTTAGTATCAGCAGTTTTATTTAAACGCCAATTCCTAAATGCTTCCTCTTTAGACCTGACTGCATGTCTGCAAGTCGCATTAAACCAGGAACGGTCTTTTGGTTTAATGGAAATTCTTTTATTAGGTATGAAAGACCTCATACCAAATAAAATTATATTTTCTACCAATTTTGCTGCAGCATTTATGTTTCTATCCCTGAAACACAATTGCCAATTGAAACGGCTGAAAAAGGAGTTCAGCGCATCCCAATTAGCCTTCTCATAAAGCCACACTGTCCGCTTCGGAGCTGGCTGATGAGCGGATTGAAGACTAGAATATGGGAAGGTAGCAGAAATTGTAGCGTGGTCCGAATTACCAAGAGGTGCAAGCACATTCACATCATACTTGCTGTGATGCGAAGTTAAAAAAAGGTCCAGAATATTTTGGTTTTGCCCATCAACGCAAGGAAAGTGCGTTGGTTCCTTCACTAATTGAGTCAAATTATTAGACTCAGCAAATAACTCAACATACAAACCCTCAGGTGTTGTGTGACTCGAATGACGTAGCCAATTGGAATTATGAACATTGAAATCACCAGCAACAACAATTTCACTGTTCGGATACGATTCCAGGATTTTAGAAATCGAATCAGAGAGACTGTCAAGTTTATCAAAAGTTGGCAGCCTCTCTAGACCCGGGCTTCTATAAATGAAGCAGAAGTGCAGGATGTGCGACTGGATTTTGAACTTAACCCACATGGAGCTAAATTCGGCATCCGTCGTGCAAAGGTGTTGCTGACACTGGTACGCAACATCACTGCGAATATATAAGGCGAGGCCTCTGTGTGATGAAAATAATGGCAGTAAGCGGTACCCAGGCAAGTGAAAATCCAGTGGATCTGCACCCTCAGACACCTGGGTCTCACCTAGTGCCATTATATGCGGTTGGTGAGTACAGACATACGCATAGACCGCGAAGAAATTCGCCCTCAAGCCACGCACATTTGTGGAGTCTATACGAAATTTTGTCATCGCCACCCACTGTAAAGAGGTATAAAGTCAGCTGCACAAGCGACCAAGCCTACACCGCAGGCAAAACGAAACGCGACAAGACAAGTGTTATGCCTTTATCTTGCCACGCTTCAGCCCACGGTGCACTCACAGCCTCATGCACAACTAACGGGACCAGGAAGAAGGAGGAGGAGTGAAAATCAACGAAATGCTGAGCTTAACTGCGGAGAGCATAAACAAGCCCCTCGCATGGTTCGCTGCATTCCGTTAAGTTGACTATTGAATTATGAAATTTTGTTATTAGTGCACATTATTGATTTTTTTTGTTTGTTTATTGACTTTTTTGTTTATTAAGGTTTCACTGCATTTCTTTGTTTTATTATGATGATTTAGGATGGGGTAGGGTTTGTTTTCACTATATTTCCGCGCGAGCACTCGTCACGAACACTAAATTGTGGGAGGTGACGTCCTCCTTCGTCCGCGGCCACGACGCAACTGTTTAATTTAAATTAACAAAATGCAGCAGTAATAATGAGTCACGAATAGCTCTCACAGGCAAGCACACCTAGCACAAGCTAGACAACACGTCCACAAGCTCGAGCTCGCCAAATATAATGGAAAAATAAAGCAGAAACTTGTCCACCAACTCCAATACGTCTACTCGCGGTGACAAATAAATGAGAAATTTTAATAAAAAAATAATTAAATAAAATAATTTTATAAATATGTCGCCTTTTATTTATAGATTCTTGCATAAAATTATACAATATCAATTTATTTATTCTGGTTCGTAATCGTCCAATTGTGTGACAGACTGCGCTGTTCCTTCATGACCTTCGCGCACATGGACTTCAACACATCCCACGCCACTGGCGATTTTAACATGCATTCGCTGAATTATTCTTTTTATTGTGGTTCGCTTTCAAAGAACACGGTCGCTTGATATATCTGATTCGAATAAAAACAGTATTGAAAGGTTTCCACTCGCGATCGAAACTACAAGTGGTCTTTGATCGGAGTGCGAAAGTGCGGTTACGCTTGTGAACTCGTCGTATGCAAATCGCCTTGGACACAAGAGCTCAATTTCAAATTGAAAATCCAGTGAAATTTACTTATTGAAATTGGAAATCTTGGGAGGTTGTGTAGGAAAATTTTGCTAAACCGACAGTAATAAAGAATTAGTGAGTAACCACACCCTGTACTGACTACCAAAGCTTTTAGTTGGTGTCAACACCCACGCAATCAGCAGCTATAGCATACTTTTCTGCAGGATAATATATATAACGCATAATACAGTGGTGGCTAAGTATATTGTTCCAAAAGTGTATATCAGCTTCGTCGCGGCTGAACTAAGCAAAGCAATATACTAGCAATGAACAAGTGAAAAGTTACAACATGTAAACAATAATAAACTCAATTACTGCAACAAAACAATAATAATCCAGTTTATTATTTGGTCGCGCCTTGTAATATACATACATTCACACTTACAAGAGGAAACTAGCGAAAGATAAAAAACAGTGAAAACTCTAATGAGTTATTCAATTACTAATAAATTTTTAGACAGGAGAAATGCGTATATGACAGTGGTGGCTGCAGACTATAGCTGCAACAATAAAAACAAGAAAATTGAGGAAAGCTCAAACGTAACAACAGAACCTATTAATCGCGCTCGATCATGTTCTCCTGCTCTAATGATAACCAGTGATGCTACAACAGTAATTGCGCCCGTAAGCACGTTACCCAGCTCAGCTTCGCAAACAAACAAAACAACAACAAGCGCTAAATCAAAAACTCAAGTGGGAATGGATAGATATATAACCGTGCTAAAAAGAGGACGGAGCCCTAAATCTTCGAAATTCAGTCGCAAGCAAAAGTTTCCAAAGAAGGAAGTGCTGATACACAAAGTCGCTTTGCAATTCTACAAGATGAAGCGGACGAAGCCACTGCTTCGACTAGGTCGAGTAAACCACCCCCAATTTTTTTGAGGGAGAAAAATTCAAATGAGCTAACAACGAGCTTAATATCTATCATTGGGGAAAACCCGTTCTACGTAACTCCAATGAAACGGGGTTATATTAATGAAACAAAAATCCAGGTAAACCATGGAAATGATTACCGAAAGACAGTTACAGAATTTGAAAAACACAACAAGAGTTTTTACACTTATCAACTAAAAGCGCCAAAGGTATTCAAATCGTTATAAAAGGTATTGACTCCAATGTGGATCCTGAAGATGTAAAGCGAGGTTTGCAAAACAATGGTTTCAAAGTTAAAAATGTTACTAACATAAGAAACCAGGAGAGAATCCCACAACCACTTTTTCGAGTCGAATTGGAACCAGGTGATATGAAATTAAAAAAGAATGAAACGCACCCAATTTATAATTTAAGATATCTGTTGTACCGAAAAGTCACAGTAGAGGAACCGCACAAACGAGCGGGACCTGTCCAATGCCTAAATTGTCAAGAATATGGCCATACAAAATCTTATTGTAAGTTACCCACCGTATGCGTTGTGTGTGGCGACCTACATGGTAGCTCCAAATGCGATAAACGAAAAGATGACTCAAAAGCTAAGAAATGCAGCAACTGCGGTGGAAACCACACTGCCAACTACAGGGGCTTCCTTGTTTATGAGACACTGAAGCGTTCCTTGAAAAACGAAATACTAATTCCGCTCAGCCTTTGTATTCGCCTAACATCAACTTTCCTCAACTAGACCAACCAGATACCAACCAGTTCTCGTATGCAAATGTTCTAAAAACTAACCAAACTATAGGCAAAAAAGTGCTAGAAGCCAACGAAACTACTGGATTTAACCTTAGTCGCCTCGAAGCCACAATAGAGACTCTAGTACAGTCAGTAAATAGCTTTACGACCAATATGAATAGCATGATGCAGGAAATGTTGAAAATGCAGTCTGCACTGCTACAAGCAGTTTTTAACAAACCATGAACTTAAAAATCTGTTTCTGGAATGCAAACGGTATCCGCCAACATAAAAATGAGCTTGAATATTTCCTCATGGGCAATGGAATTGATGTAATGTTGATCTCTGAAACTCATTTGACGACTAGAAGTTTTTTTAAAATCAAAGGATATACTCTTTATGATGGTGTGAGCATCTACCAGCTATCAAAACGAACCGGCTCAGTGAGGCAAGTCTGTACGGCATTATTCATTTCTCATAGATGACATTAGCTTTACAGAGTTAAAATAGCATTATTATTATATCGTATTTTCGTATTTAGGCTTTGTCATTTTATATCGTTACCCTAATTGAAATGCAATTAAGTTATTTCAGTAGATTAATTACCTGAAGTTTAGGTTTGATTTCAATTCAAATGGCATTAATATTCTTAATTTAATATATCATTTAATATATTTGGTTTTAGAATTTAAATTTAACCGTAGTTTACCTTTTTTCTGTTCATATCTTAATAAAATAAATGCTTTGAAATATGCATAGCTTGAAAATTTATTATTTGAACAAACCAACCTCCAATAAATGACAAATTTATTTTTTTAATTTTAGTTTTTATAGCCTGAACACAAGTATAGCATCACGAGGTAGGGATGTCCATAAGTTGTCTAAATTGGGCTTTTTGGAAAAGGAAAAAAAATATTCGCTCATATAATGATATCGCTGCTCTCCTTCTCCTTCTTTTGTTGGTATACAGAAATTTGCTAAGCAAATGACAGCGTCCGTCGCTCTTCGGAAATGTGTTTATTCGTTTGCGTATGACAACTCCAGACGCTCTTTGCTATCGTTGGTCGCTGTGATTGTATTCAGGCAATTACTGACATACTTTTGATTTTGTATACAAGAATGTAGTCTACATTGAGCTTAATCCCGCTGTGCGAGAATGGCTCGATATTCACATCAATGTAAATGTCCCATCTCTGTTTTATGCAGCGTCAGCCGTCAGTGAATCAAAGATAAATTTATCTCTCCAGTAAATGATATGGTTCTTCTGGATAATTCTTCGGTATACGAATTTCTAAATTTACTGAATAAAATTGACATTATTTACGTCTATTGACAGTTTATCTTATGCTTGGAGAAGCTCTCGTGTAGTGCGAGGCAGGATTCTTGCTTTTCTGTAACATTCAAGCGGTGTATGTACCTGAATTGGAATTCGTTGCTTTTCTAAATTATTTAAGTTTTTGCAGTTAGTGGGCACAATAAACCTTGTCCAAGAGATGGGAACCTTCCGCTACCCGAACCAGAAGAATACCTGTGCTTAATGCGAGCAAAGAGCAAATCTAAGAAGGTAATATACGCACGCCGACTACAGTCAATTACCAGTTCCATATCACACGAACTGGTAATTGAAATTTGCTACAACCAAAGCAAATCTTTGAATTTGTTACAACCGTAGCGAACGGTTAATTTTAAGCAGACAACCCCATACTTTTGAATTTTTTCTGAAAACGATGTTTTTAGCGAAGTATTTGCATGGAAAAAAAAAACGTCGTACGTGCCGCCAGTTTAGAAGTTATAATGGTTGTTGTGTCCTGATTTTCCAGCAATTCGACTTCGGCTTACTGTCGAAGATGGTAGTTGACTTCCAAAGCACTTACGAAAACATTACTCTAATTTTTTGATTTGACTAAAGGCGTGTGAAAATGTTACAATTTTGTCTGCGTCAGTTGGTCCAACAATTACACTTTTCGGCATGGCTGTTTACCGATCTCGCCCATTTTCAATCCCAAACAGCCCTACATAACAAAGAATATTTGTAAAATTTCATCGCGATTTCAACAGACAGACAGGCAGACGGACGTACAGGGCTAAATCGATTCAGGAGGTGACGCTGAGCAAGAATATATATACTTTTCTATATCTATCTCGTCTCCTTCTCTGCGTTACTAACGGAAGAAGAAAGTGAATATACCCTACTTCCTTCGGGTGTAGGGTATACAAACTTCGTTTCTTCGCAAGCAGAGGATAGAAAATCTTCAACTTTCGGAAAATAACGAACGCGGCGGATCAAAAAAAAGGCTGCGCAGGCAAACAATCGATTTTTGAAGATGAAAATAATTTTTAGGCAGTGATCGAAAAAGATGAACGTTGGTTTTTGTATGGCTGTTCGTTTTATGTGTTGCATCGTGGCTGGTGTCGCTTTGTTTGAACCGTGGAGGATCAAATTTTTAGCAAAACTTTATATTATGCTATGAAAATGCTATGAAGCATGTTTTTAGGCGCAAATTTTCATTTCAAAATTTACTGCCTCAAAGTGAGCGTCGGTTTAAAGTTTCAGGATCTCTAGCTCATCGGGAAGTTAGTTTAAAATCAATTACAAAATTTTGACTGGAAAGCGACCGACAAGACAAGAAAGCGACCTAATAAAAACGTTTTAAAATACTAGATTTAATTCGTGTTTTAGATTTCCTTTGAATTTGTCGTGTGTGTTCAGTACAAAGATCCTTCCCGCAAATCTTGCAACGATAAACGTGTCGTCTAAAATGCTTCAAGTTTAACTTTGCTTGTTATCTTCTTAACTAAGAAAAGTATTTTTCTCTGAACTAAAGCAATTAGGAGTGCCAAGAAGAGTGGTCATTAAATTTAATTAGGCTACTCAAATCAAAATTAATGGTTTTCGATTCCTTTTGAATTAACTAAGTAAGAAAAGCTTTTGAAATTTTAACTATTAATGGTTTTAACTTCCAATAAACAATTCTCTTCGATTTCACATAGCTGAAGCCATTCGAATTGAAATCAATTCGTAATCGCTAAAATTGAATTATGAGCACTCACTTGATTTTAACTTCGAAAAATAAATGAAGTTAAAATAAATGAAGAAATGAGATAAACCGGGGAGGTGAAATGCGAAATACCAAGATTCAAATTGGATTTGGTTTTCAATTTCGAGTAAAAGTAAAATATAGCTGAAACTTGGTTTCTCGAAAATAGACATCTTGTATTTATATAGACAGTTATTACTTCTTTGTAATACGTATCTACCCACTGTGATTAATTTTGCAGATTTCCACTGCGGTTCGCCAAGAAGATGTGCCGACAATGCTGAGCATGTATGCTCAATTTATGAAGAGCAAAATGGATGGTCTTAAGCGAATCAAAAAAGTCAAAAGCAAGGCCAAGGCTGCAAAGGGATAAAAGCTCATCATTGTATCATACACATAAAAAAGAATTGATATGTCAGTTTCTTGAATATTTTTTATATATCGGAGCTTGTACAATAAAAAAATGTCACATTTATAATATAAGCGCATTTATTTATAATATTATCATTATATTATTAAGAGAGCTTGCTTAGTAATATAATGTAAGGGAGATTGCCGAATTTGGCCAGGTCAAAGTCTATATATCCTACACCCGTTTTCAGACTAAACAGTCATACGTCAAGAATGATAGAATATAAGATTGCGCCAATCAAGTTTCAAAATTGCCTTGTTCTGCGTATCTACGTCACAATAGCCATTCAATATGGCCGAACTGACACGCGTACATATTTCGTATGTAAAAGTGTAGACATTGCTCGGATATTTTAGATATTACAATAATTACTTGGTTATAGGGAAAAATAATTGTAAAACATTGCAAATAATTGTTTATTAATTGTGCCTATTATTCCCCGTCTGCGGAGCCATTCCTTCCTATTGTAAAAAAAAATTTTTAATAATGAAAGTGAAATGAATTTTGCAAATTCATATTTACATACGGGAAGAAATCGTAACACTGCGAATAAAAATACGAAATGCATTCTGTCCTACAAAAGTTCCTATTTCCAAAGGCGAAATATGCAAAGTCTTTTGTGCAAACTGGGCAGAATCCATTTTTTAGGCAGAATTACCATCAAAAGTAAAATATATTGGCATCTCTTACTGCTAGAAGTACGTGTGGTAGGTAAAAACAGCTGACTGTATTTGTGATCGAGCAAATTTTATGGAAATTGACTTGGTTTCCTTTGCAAAATATTTAATATAATGCAACTACATGACTTTCGAAAGGTTCCATGTACATTTCTAGAAGCATGAGTTGCTTTAAAGCTTATCTTGGTCTTTTTACGTATTTTAAAATTTATGTTTCTGGTTTAGCGCTCTGAAGAAGAACAAGAGTTGAAATCCTCTCTCAAAAAAGTCTTCTAATTTTGTAAACAAACGTTTCAAGTTGTCAAAAATGCAATCCAAGTTGTCAAAATTGTATGCATTTTGTTTCTGTAACCTACACACAAGGCTGATTTCACTTACACATTCAAAGCGAAAAAAGAGTTTCCAGTCTTGTTGTCTTTGCACGCAAGACTATCTGCTCATTATACCCTACACCCGAAGGGAGAAGGGTATATTCACTTTGTTCTTTCGTTTGTAACGCACAGAAGGAGACGAGATAGATATAGAAAAGTGTATATATTCTTGCTCAGCGTCACCTCCTGAATCGATTTAGCCCTGTACGTCCGTCTGCCTGTCTGTCTGTTGAAATCGCGATGAAATTTTACAAATATTCTTTGTTATGTAGGGCTGTTTGGGATTGAAAATGGGTGAGATCGGTAAACAGCCATGCCTACTTTATATACGGAATGTAAAGGCACCTCGTTTCAAAAAATGTTAAAATCTGAATATTTCATAAATCGTGTGAGATATGAAGGTATAATTTTATTCCGGAACATATAGCGTCATTACTAAAATGTTTGAAAAAAAATGAGCGTGCCACGCCCACTGATAACAAAGTTGGCAATATCTAATGAACAGTATTAGATATTGATATGTAATTTTATCACGATATATAGAGAAGCATTACCAATAAGCTTGCCAAAAATGGGCGTTCCACGCCCACTCATACAAAAGTTGTTAATATCTTGTAAACGATATAAGATATTATTACGAAATTTTATCACGAGGTATCTACACGTATTACTAATTTCTATACAAAAACGGGCGCGGTCCGCCTACTTATACAAAAGTTGTCAATACACCATAAACGGTTCAAAATATTAATACCTTCGTAATTCTATCTAGCAGTACCTAGAGACATTACAAAAACATTTACCCGAAATGGGCGTGTTCAACCTACTTATACAAAAGTTGTTAAGTGGCGAAATTATAATTTTTTCAGTTATTTGGGTGTAGGGTATTTAGATTTCGGCCAGGCCGAAGACAACACTCTTACTTGTTTTATTTTTCTTGTGGACTTTGTTGCAGCAAGTTTCCCTTTCAAAGCACTCCGTTTTTTTGTCCTTTCACATCCATCTTTATACGAAATCTTTGGCCGTCCTGTACCTCTGCTAGTATTTGGCTCCTCAATGTAGAAAGAGTCAAATTCAAAGTTAATTACAAAACTAGTATCCCATACCATTTAAGAGATAATAACAGCTATAACTCTTGATTCTCTCGTAATCGGACAGGACTAAATTGACTCAGGAAGTGACCCTGAGCAAGAATATATATATTTTGGGTTAGGTTAACGTGGCAGCCGGTCAAGACCAGTTCCCAGGCATAAAAAAGACCCATTGTGTTGCCACAGGGCCCGTGAGTCCCCACAGACCGACTGTCCCTACTCCGCGGTTGCTACACTGAACTACTTCGAGCTTTCCAAAAACCTGCGGATACGTGAGACTCTTTAACATCCTTTATCTACGTCAGACTCCTGAAAAATCAGGACCCCAGAGGTTGATCCCTTTAACGTGCCAGTGCCGGACATTTACATAAGAAGTGTCTAATACTCTTTTCCTCGTTCTCGTCCTAGCCGCTTCTGCACAAATCATGAGTTTGGATACCCAGTCGTTTCGCATGTTTGCCCACAAGGCAATATCAACTGATTACTCCTACGACCGCATCAATCCACAATTTCGGTAGGTTAATTAGTTCCTTTGATCGCTTCAGATTTACAGAGGGCCATATCGCCCTTGTAATTTCAAATAGATCGGTTCAATGACGTTATCGCCGCCTAACTATTAGTGTAGATGTTGTTGCTCGTAGTGGTAAGGATATTATGACTCAGTTACCCCACAACTTTCGATATTGTTGAGATATCCGCCCGAAATATACCGGTCTGGAGTATATGTCGCAACCGACTCCGGATGGCTTAAAGCCATCCGTGTATCGTAGAAACTACCAGAACTTGTCTGCCTGTACCACCATTTTTCCAGGCTTCCCTGGATGGAATGATTGTAAAATTGGCGAAGAGGCCACCGGTATTATGTAATCCCAAGCCACAATGATTTCCGTGCAATAGCTGGATCCTACCATAATTGTGCTCTGTTCATAGCTTTGTTGAGACCACAGCGTTGATTTGCTTAGTCTAGTGGCAGCAGACGCCGCAATTAGCTTGTCATATATGTCAGTAAGCAGCAAATAAAAAATCTCATCCAACGCATCCGATGCCGTGGTTCTTAGGCACCCGCTAATGGCGATGGCTGCAGTCCTTTGCACTTTCTTTAACAATGCAGTGTTACTCATCCTATACAGAGCTGGCCACCACACAAGAATTCCATATGTTAGAACAGGACGAACCACCGCCGCATAGAGCCAATAGGTCGTGTGAGGTCTTAAGCTTTTCCAAGGCTTCTTCTTTCGCTCCTCTATATTGCGCTTAAAATCTAATTTCCTATCAAGGAAAAGACCTAGGTATCCTCCGTGATCCTTTAGAACATTTTGGTCGCCATTAAGTACCAATGGTTTAATCCTCAGTACCTTGTACCTCCTGCTGAAAGGCGCAGTGTCAGTCTTGCTTGAATTGATATCAATCCCGCTGCCTTGAGCCCAATTGGTTAGCTTGTAGATAGCCAGCTGAAGGATGTCGCTTAGGACCGATGGAAACATGCCTGTAGCTGCAGTTACAACATCGTCCGCATGTGCCACCTTACAGCCTCCACCAGAGTGTCTCTGCTCACTCCTCTGATGACCTTGCCGGCTCCCAATTGGGATGAGATCATACTCTGCATTTGGAGACTTCGGATGAAGTCTATGATTATCGGGTAGATGTTAATTCACTCCAGAACACCCAAAATCGTCACCGCTCTGATGTTACAAAAGGCTCCTTCAATATCGAGAAAGGCAATTACAGTGTAGCCTTTTTATGAGAATTACTTTTCAACGATTCCTACAAGAGTATGAAGAGCCGTCTCAGTGAATCCGCATCTAATATGCATGTCCAAAAGTCGTTTCAATATTTTAAGAAGGAAATATCTTAGACTGATAGGCATGAATCTTTAGGCGTTTTCCCGTTTTCGGAATTAATACTACATTTTGATTCCTTCCACCTGGCTGGAATATAAGTCAGCTGCAGACAGCTTCTGAATATGACTACTAGCCATGGCCCCACCATATCCAGTGCAGACTGTAGCTCTATAGGAGTAATACCATCAGGACCACGTGACTTTAGATCCTGATGACAATTAAAATTCTCCTAATTGCAACAGTAATTCTAGTAACTCTTTACTAGAAGTAGTAGCACACTGCTTTAGTGAGGTCTGAAATTGTACGTCAAGTTATCCACACACCTATCTAGATTTCAGCGGAAAGGCGCAAGTTTCGCTCAGACTAAAACTTATGTATCTATAATCAGAAAAGGAGTGTGCGCCCACCAGCTTCTAGTCACAGATTTTGTCAGATAGGGAGCTTGATATCACTGTAATGTCTAAAACCTCCCGCCTATTTGCAGTGATGAAAGTAGGTTCATCCCCCTTATTATAAACAACGAAGTTAGCGTTATGTATAAAATCTAGAAGTGCTCACATCTTTCATTAACATCTTTGCTACCCCACACCGAGCGGTGAGCTTTGACATCGCCTCGTAATTAGAGAGAATGAAACAGTTAAGATCTTGTCTCGCTACCATCCATACTCTAAGGTTACCTACATAAATCCAGGGTTTATGGAGGCAGGGTTTTTTAAAGACCATCGGCGTGACGGTTCCATGAAGTAAACTAATGTAAACGAAATATAAATACGGACGTCTGTTTTCCAAACCAGTTCTACTTTCCATTGAATTCAAATTTTAACTTGAAATATAGAGATACACTTATATTTTGTTTGCTTTGCATTATTTATTTGTACACGTCTTATATTACATGAAATATATTTTAAAAAAGTATACAATTATACATTTTTATATGTATTATGTTAAACAAATGGAATTTTAACATTGAACTTATTTCTTTGCCGGCAAAAAATCATCCATTTCTATAACAATTCACTGTCGGAATTCATTATGTATTCAAATACTTTTATTCACAAACTAAAAAAATCAACTATTCCCTTCAACGCGCGCAAAAGGTATGGCTTTTGTGACGTCACGCTACAAACAGCTTGGTGTCAAGCATGCCTTCGCCGAATACACCTGCGTACTCTTAAAACAAATTCCATAACTGAAATTTGTAAATCGCTGGGTTTCGCGAATTTGGCCTTGAAATTAAGAAATACAAATAACGTATTTGTATTATATCGGATTTCAAGTAATATTTAATATATTAAGGTTCGTTAAAAGGATAATTTCTTAATGTATGAGTCATAATTGAATAAATTAATAAAATGAACTGAAATTCCCTACTGTTTTTCCACTTGTGTAGCAGAAAATCAGCAAATAATTTAACTTTTTTTTTGCGTGGACCCTGAGCTTTGTTTCTGAAAATCGAAAAATTATTTGACTTCCAATTTAGTTGCACCAACAACAGCTCACCCATTTTTTTATGCTACAGTCGCACCGCAATAGAAGTAGCTGTTGAACCGAAATTATTAAAGAGAGTGCGTCTTTCGAGTTCCACTTGCAAGGAACGTACTAGGCCGGTCACATTAACCGCTTGCTAAACTACTTATTAACACGTTGCCGCACACTTTCAATTTGACGATCGTGCTCAGAAACACATTTTTGTTTCAATTGTTTATGACTGTCGGATGAAATCGAGTGTAAGTTATTGATTAAAATGTGCACGACGGCTATAGCGGTCGTTTGCCTACATATCGCCATAGATCGGACGGCTATAGCCGTCATTTGCGGCAACGTGTTACAGTATGCGAAATTTTACTTACATATGCGATACTAAGCCTTACATATAGTTATATTATACAAAGGTAAATATTTGTTGAAAATAGACTGGTAGAATCCGCGGAAAATGAAGTCTGTTCTCTCCACACGTTTTTGCTCTGACGTTCCTAATCAGCTGTCTTAGATTCGTTTACAGTGTTGTCACAAAATTGTATATCAGCGCCATGTTTGAGTCAAGTATCATCGGATTATAATTTCTACGTTAATACAAATCTAAGTAGTATTAGAAATTTGTTATCCGAGTACCCTAGAATCGAGCAAAAATTTGCTTCGGAAGTTTTGCGCCGTTTATTTCGGCCTAGTACTCTGAAACTTAATTTTTGAGAGTACCGAGTTATCGTTAATTTTATTGGGAGAATTTTTAATTTCATAAATTCAAAGTATGACATTAAAGGGTTTGGTGCAAGAATAATTGCGAAGAAGAATGTTGTTTGTGCTCATATCTTCGTCACAGTTTTTTACGTGGTCTTATTCATATTAGATATTGAATATTTTAGTAAGAAGAAAGGTTATGTAAACATTATTTACAACTTCCAGGACAGAAGGCCTTTTGGAAGAGCATGTTGGGGCTTCAGCGATTTGTGGGTAACTTCGCGACACAGCTTTTGCGCCGCAGTGGTTACAGCACAAAAATGCGATCAGCTACGCCGACGACTCTTCAGGGCTCCGAAACCTTAGAAGCGGATACGTTTGAGGAAGCAGCCTCTAAAAAGCCAAAGAGTAACAGTTATGATCAAAACAATTCTGTTGAAGTAAGTTACATTAATTTTTTTCTAGATCGCATTGTGGCGGCTGCTTTTGAGTCTCTTAAGAATGATTCACAGAAATCTGGTAGTACTGAGATGCATATATTGGAAGCATCAGCTCTTAGGAAAAACAACAGTGGCAACTTATATGAACGCATTGTCAGAGCTACAACTGTAAATGGTTTACTCTCAGTCTTGGACAGCGATGTCCCTATATCTCGTGATTATGCGTTGAAAATAGTTGCGATTCTCGCTGAATGGAGCACAATGAATCGAGCTAAGTTGTCAGATTTCGAAAATGATCCACGTTTTATGCGTGTGTGTCGTATACTCGTGCACACTGGGTCAGTTAAGAACTCGGTGACCACACAGTCCTCCCTTCGCAGCAATCGGACAGACAACGGCTTACGTACAGATGATCTTAACACTGTGCTTGGCGTTGCGGGGGATGATGAAGCAGCTAAATTGATTGCCACCATCAGTTTGCCGCAAATGGTGAGAGTAATTAGTGCATTGGCACTGCGAAAGCGGCGTAGTACGCCGCTGTTACGGTCGCTGGCTTTTAACATTAGTAGCTCTACAGAGAAATTAGACCTCAAACAATGTGCCGATGTGCTCTTTGCTATGGCTACATTAAACTTCAAGGATTCCGTCCTAGCAGCGAAGGTATGTTCCGACATACAGTCAGGACTGTGTAAGAATGTGGGAAAGTCGGCTGTAGTTGGCTCAATTCTGACAAGCTTAGGGATTTTAAAATACCGCGACTTGGGTTTGCTTTGATCTGAGAACTATTCAGTAGCCTTTATTACCAACTTTTTATTTCAGAAATACTCGAATCACTTACGGAGTGGATTATTAAGCACAGTGATACCTGCAGACCACAGGACTTGAGTGCGGTTTTTCTCACCTCCGCTATGTTAAATTTTAAAAGTATCCGGATTGATGAAGTTCGCAAAAACCTAGTTCCAAGTATCGTAAAAGAGGATTTTCACAAGCCTGTTCATTGGGTGAACCATGTGCTGGCACTGGCAATGCTACGTTTAGCCGATAACACGCATCTGGAAAGCGTGCTGAGGTAAAAGTATCTTTAATTTTAGATAAGAAAATAAAGGAAATCATTCAATTATTCTAATATATGCCGAACAACGTGGGTTTACAAGCAGAAGAAATTAAGTAGAAAACAAGTAAGGGTGTCTTCGGCCTGGCCGAAATCTAAATACCCTACACCCGAGTAACTGAACAAATTATAATTTCGCCACTTAACAACTTTTGTATTAGTAGGCTGACCACGCCCATTTCGGGAAAATGTTTTTGTAATGTCTAGGTACTGCTATATATAATTACGAAGGTATTAATATTTTGAACCGTTTATAGGATATTGACAACTTGTATAAGTGGGTGGACCACGCCCATTTTTTGTATACAAGTTGGTAATACGTGTAGATACCTCATAATAAAATATTAATATCGTATTGATATCTTATACCGTTTACAAGATATTGACAACTTTTGAATGAGTGCAAGCTTATTGGTAATGCTTCCTTATATATCCTGATAAAAATACATATCAATATCTTATACCGTTCATTAGATATTGCCAACTTTGTTATCAGTGGGCGTGGTAAGCCCATTTTTTCCAACATTTTAGTAATGACGCTATAAGTTTCGGAATAAAATTATACCTTATTATCTCACACGGTTTATGAGATATTTAGATTTTAACATTCTTTGAAACGAGATGCCTTTACATTCCGTATGTAAAGTAGGCGTGGCTGTTTACCGTGGCTGTTTTCTCGCCCAAACATTTTCAATCCCAAACAGTCCTACATAACAAAGAATATTTGTGCAAAATTTCATCGCGATATCTCTTTTCGTTCTCTCGTAATCGTGATTTCAACAGACAGACAGACGGACGGACGGCTAAATCGATTCAGGAGGTGACGCTGAGCAAGAATATATATACTTTTCTATTTCTATCTCGTCTCCTTCTGTGCGTTACAAACGGAAGAACAAAGTGAATATACCCTACTTCCTTCGGGTGTAGGGTATAACTAGTTAGAGCAGAAGAAATTAAGTAGAAAACGGGAAAATTGAAATTAAAACTAGTTAGAAGGCTGTCTTAGGCCAGGCCAAAGTCTGAATACCGTACACCCGCGAAGTTTAAGACTATCATAGAAAGCACTTGGAGGCTCGAAAGTCTTTATAATCATTTAAGTGGGAGGGTTGCACCAAATTTTTTGGAATTGACGCTAATATCGGCATAAGGTTTCGTGCTAATATTACCGTATACATAATGTACTTGAAGAGAAAGAAGAAAGACGTACACTGAGTATTCTCTTCCAAATTTATGGTACATAAATGGGCGGAATAGCCCTATTTTTATACATAGCGTCACAACTTATAACCGCTCAGATATAAAATATTTTGCTTTACTGTACGAGTAAATCCCAAATTTGGAATAGAAATTTACCAACTGACAAATTTTCGAATGGGTGGACGGACGCCAATTTTTGGCAGATATTTTAACAATGTCACTAAATACTTCAGAAAAAGTACTTCAGAAAAAGTATCTCATGCCGTTTATGCGATATTGGTAACTTTAATGTGAATTGGCGGACCACGCCCATTTTTTGCAAATATTTTGTTAAGGATGTATATGTTTCGGATTGAAATGTCTTAATATTTCATACCGTTAAGAAGATACTAATTATACTCTACACCGAAGGTAGTTGAGATATCGCGATGAAATTTGGCACAAATATTCTTTGTTATGTAAGCTGAATGCGAAATGGGCGAGATCGGTAAACAGCTACGCCTACTTTACATACGGAATGTAAAGGCACCTCGTTTAAAAAAATTTTATAATCTGAATATCTCAAGCCGTGCCAGATATTAAGGTATAATTTTATTCCGGAACGTATAGCGCCATTATTAAAATTTTTCCAAAAAATGGACGTGCCACGCCCACTCATAACACAGTAGGCAATATCTCATGAACGGTATAAGATATTGTGATGCAATTTTGCCACAGCCCAAAAATGGGCTTGCCACGCCGACTCATACAAAAGTTGTCAATATCCCATAAACGGTTCAAAATATTAATACGTAATTCTATCTAGCAGTATCTATCAGACATTACAAAAACATTTTCCCGAAATGGGCGTGGTTCGCCTACTTATACAAAAGTTGTTAAGTGGCGAAATTATAATTTTTTCAATTACTCGGGTGTAGGGTATTTAGATTTCGGCCAGGCCGAAGACAACACTTTTATTTGTTTTTAATAACTATTTAAATATAAATTTTTAAATACCACGTTTTTAAATTATTTTACACTTTTCCTAGATTTAAAACGAAAAACGTGGGTGGCATGCAATTTTTATTTCTCAAACAAATTATTCCCAAATTCTTCTTAGTTATCAAATTTAATCTCACTTATGCTGCTAGAGGTCTTAGTTGTTGCATTCTTTCCATCTCCTTTGTTGCATTTTCATTGCACGGTGTCTTGCCAGTGAGTTTTGAGCAATCGAGGAGATATTCTTAATCAATCCAGTGATATGACACGATCTAATGCGACATATCTCTGTCCTTTAGCAAATGGTGCAAATCCGAAGCCAAAGTCGATACGAACGGATAGAATGTCGGTGTCGTACATCTGATCAAGCCGGAATAAAGGCCAAACAATTTCAGTGATAGTGCCCATTGCACGATTCTCAAGTCCCCGCTCTGTGTTAATATTTAAGCAAAGTATCACTCGCTCCGTTGAAAATTTTCAACTACTTTTGTAATCCTCCAGTCTTATTGATATCGCCTGACACAGTGTTGTCCATTTTTACATTGCCCGCATTTCTTGTCGCATTCACTAGCATATCCTGAGCCCGAATTCTGAAAATTTATTCTCCTTAGGCTCGATATTGTTCAAGGACGGCTGTGCTGTGTGCATCAACTTGTACACGAGTTGGATATATGCGAATTGCTCTATCCAATTCAAAATCGCCAGAATGCCTCTGTCGACACTTTTCAACATTAATAGATAAAAATTGTGGCCTTCAACTCACCGACGCGTAGTATATTCAAAAGATCGGCAAATGTTGTCGCCTTATTGACGCATGTGTTCCGCCAACTACACAAGTGTAAGGAGTCCCCACAAATGAGTCGCTGGAATAAATTTTCCAGGTAGATGGAATCCCTGAGCTCTTCGTATAGGTGGCTACTGAAACAAATCTCCATAAACCATAGTGTTGATGTCATCGAATGTTTAATTTCCCTTCTTCAGTTGTCGCAATCTAGAATCGATCATGCACATAATTTTGTACGGAACTAATTTCGCAAGACCTTCAAATAGTTACCATTTTCCATCTTTCTTAACACGTTCATGGACAGTAAAAATTTCAGTATGCTGCAAAAATAGACGGGCAATTTTTTTTTTGAAACTAGTACTAACCGAAATCTGACGACATCAAAATTTTCAACTAGGATGACGTGAATGCTATAGCATTCATCCATAGAATCTTTATTCATCTGCATATAAAACATTAATAAATTAAATCCATAATTTCATAGTATGTATATATGAAAACAAAACTAAATATGTCAGTCCATCATTATGATTGAATGTTTTTAGGACTCCATATCCGAATTGGAGTTATTGTGATCTTCAAGAGGTAAGTGCCATTGTTGGAATCACTGGACAGTGGACACAGTGGAGGTTTATTTACACAGTTCTGACATCGGTATGATGTGAATTTTATAATTTTTTGCCTGTAACAATATTTGCACTTCGTTTGTAATTTAAAGGTGCCGGAATTTTTTCCTGATAATGTGCACCTTGCAAATTTTTTGTCGGAGTGTGTCTAACAAGCCTTTGTGAGTTGCCATTATCAAGCACAAAGTCAGGATCATTTGAATTCTGTGGTATTTTTAAAAGCGTATTTATTAGATTGTCTATAAAATTAAGGAAACCAATATTTAAATAATTTATCTTATAAATGTAATAAGTATTATTTCTTCCGTAATACACTTACCTATATCTTGATCTGAATGAGAATCATCAAATAATCTCAAAATTCGCATTCACGTTAAATATTAGACTTCTAGTTTACTCAATATGTCGGCTTAAGGAAATTTGTCAATACACGGAGAAATGATAAAATATTATGAAAGTATCTAATGAATCAGTTGGTCATTACTTTAAAATGTATATTAATTACAAAAACTTAAAATTGTATAAAATTAAATTAATAAAAATTGGCTTTACAATTTGAATGCTATAGCATTCATGTCATTTTGCATCACTATGAAAATGAATGCTATAGCATTCACGTCCGTGAACGTGTTAATAGGTAATTTAAATAATGTGTGCAGCGTTGTTCCACCAACAAGTCGTGCAACTACACCGGTCAATGCGCCAACTTTAACTGCTTTCTCACCATAGCATCGATTGACGTGTTCTTTTAGTACATTGAATATGAATGTTTTGTCAACTCCAGCAACTCCGGTAACAAACATTCTGATGAGACTCGGACTTCTATTAATTTGAACCTGGATATTTCGAGTAATGCCGTTGAATAATTCTCGCTGACGTAAATTCATTGCAACACACACATTCTGGAACTGCTCAATCAAACGTGGCACTTCATGAAGATTTAATTAGCAATGATCTTCATCGGGTCTGCCCAAAGTAATAAATCAACTTGGAGGACCAAGGAAACGAGTAAATGCAATCAATTCGTTGTGAAGTGTTCGCCAATATGATGCCGATCTTTTGAGATTCTTTAAATTAAGGTCATTGACAACACTTTGTCCTCGTATAGCTTTGCCACATGCATTGATCGTCGATGGCATTCCAAGATATTCAAACATCTATAGTGCATAAAACAAACAAAGTTCTTTAAAAACGAGTATCCAAGCCTAGAATTCGTTGCTGGAAATGTTCCAATGGCGTAATTTTTAGCGGGCGCTCTTCGTTCAAGCCATTTTGCCATATGGAAAGAGATGAAACCACGGGAATATCTCTTGCTTTCAAACTTCCTTTTAGATTAACAATATTGTCCTTTTACAATCTTAATGACTACGCTACTGGTTACAGTTGGTCTATCAGTTTATATGCACAAGGATGGGGGAGCCTAGTGCTCCGCGGCAGAGGGCCGCCTACAATGAGGGTGAAAGCTCCGAAGAACTGATTCCGACCGAAACCTTGAAATTTCCGAAGGAATGATTCCAACAGAAGCCTTGAAATTCCGGAAGGAATAATTCCGGCTAATTCTAAATAATGCTTCTAAAATACGTTTCAAAATTCTAGATAATACTTCTAAGATACGTTTCAAAATTCTAGATAATACTTCTAAGATACGTTTCAAAATTAATCACTTATGCGGAAGCTGGTGCTGTTGAACCAGAGGGTCAACGGCTCCAATCAATAGGAACTTTCTGTGATAGCAAGCAAGAATAAAGTCTTTGCTCACGGGCAGAAGGCTTACTAAATTTGCACAAACCTTTCGTTAAATGCATTGCTGCTGTGAACACAGTAAGAATCATATGCAGCGTGTGCACGACGGAAACTATTTTAGAACAGCGGCAGCGAAAGTGCAAAGAGAAAGAGAAAACGAAAATAAGCAGGTCGCACAATACTATTTTTATGCCCAAAATACATGTGCAGAATTTCTGCATGCAGCACTGCACGCAGTGCTGCGTTTTAATAGTCTCTTTTTTTCGCCATCTAAGCTCGTACTTTTTGTATTTGGCTATAAATAGTATGATTAAATTATGGACGAAGTAGGCTGCACACATTTTAGATGTAAAAAATCAGAATTGACGTTGCAGCATTTTCGCTACGCAGTGAAATTCCATTTTGTGACAACCTGCAGCGCTGCTCTACATGCAGCATTTGCATGTAACTTGCGTCATAAGAACTAATGCAATGAAAATTCGCTGCGTGCAGAATTCTGCACATGTATTTCAGGCATTAGAATTGTTACAAAAATGGCCTCTCGCTTGATCGTCAAATGCCTTAGTATACTTTCTGGGTTGAAGCCACCTGCGCCGCTGTTATTCACCGGTTGCCGTTGATATCCGTTATTCGAGTTACCATGCCGCTGCATTTGCATTTGTATCCGTCCACTTTGTAAAGAACTGCCCAGCGAAAATTAATTGGGAGACATTTCCCCGCCCGAGAGGAGGGATACAACAAATCAAAGGGAATAGCGAAAAATTCGAAACCGGAACTGAAGAAGGAGGGAAACATGAAAATACGAGTACAGTAAGTTCGACGGCCGTTGTGTCAGTGGATACTTGCAATAGAAGAAAAAGCAATGAAGGAAAAAGAGAAAATCAAATCAACTCTGGGTACAGCAAGCTTGCAAGCTTATTGAATGCTCGGATTTAGATACAATAAATGACGTGTTCATTGGTATGAATCACCGTTGTTTAACGCTACACATAGTGTCACCTGAACAGGGGGTACCAGCAGATGGTATAACGGGTAGAGATAACCTATGGAATATATCCATAATAAGTTCTGTAAGGAAGGAAATTACACTTTTAGACGAAAATAAGTATGTTTATGGCTAGGCTACCACTAGTCAAAATTAGGGACAGGGTTCAGTCGAGACCTCCAACCCAGCGGCTAATAAAAGCTAGAGCAATTAGTATAGTATCATTATAGCTAAACACCAAAATTCCATTGGTAGTGGTAAAGATGAATGTAAAAAACGGAAAAGTGTTAGTGCCAATTTTAAACTTAACAGAGGAGGATTATGTGATTAGTGAATAGTTCGTACCCAACTATTCAAGTTGTGATGATGAAGCTAAAATGCCGCAGGTCCTAAAAACTGCAATTATACATCCTATATATAAAAATGGCACAAAGTAAGATTATGCTAACTACAGACCAATTTCCATACTCCCATCTGGTTTAAAAGCCATCTGGATTTACGAACCTATAGAGTTAAAATAGATAATACTATTGGCGATGATTCTCAAATAAAGAATGGTGTTCCACAAGGTTCGAAGCTGGGACCACTCTTATATATAATCTAATGATTTATTTAAACGAATGAAAAATTCCTGTACGTTTGTTTACGCTGATGATACCGCTGTCATAGTAACACTCAAAAATATTGAGCACAGTATATGCAAAACGAAATTGAAACCATACAAAAGTGGAGTTATAAATAATATCTTAAAATGAAGAATCAAATATTAAAAATTAAAAATCGCAATGTAATCACATAAAAAACTACCAAATAACTTTTATAATTAAAAAACTTCAAAAATTCGTTAAAAACTTCCAACAATTTCCCTATCTAACTTGCTTACAATTCCCTACCTACTTACAAACTAAACTATCCCTATGGCCATAGTCGTCACTGTCACGTCCGTTAGAGGTTATTTGCAAACCTTGCTGAGGAACACCGAAAGCCTCGGATTGAGTGGTTTCGGGCCGACCGCACTGGATTGCGCCTCGTCACTATCAGTCAGTCCGTATAAGTCTCAGTAGTTCGTTGAAAATTGTAATGGATTTTGTGTTTGCCTATCTAACAATTTACGTTACGTTAATTTATATTAGTTTTATTTTATTCTAAAGTTTCGAAGTTTGAAAGTGGTCGCTTAGTTTCGGTTGGACCGTTCGCATGCTTCCTTGTAGGGCACATATTTGACTTGTGACCCATTGCACCGCATTTAAAACATTTTTATCACTGCTTGTTTGTTAGCCTTCGCAAAACAAGCACCTGCTTCGTAACCTAAAGCTCCACATTTACAACATTTCAACGACGGTCGTTTGTTTACGACTTTCAGATGCCAGTGATAATACCGCCCCAACCGATGCGCATTTACAAGCTTCGCTCTCGACTATATAACTGCATACATAACGCTCGAAAACTATATAACAGCATTATGGTTAATAAATCCCCATTCAAATCAACCTTCATGTTTTCCAACTTATTGATGGTGTCGAAGAACTTCACGATGTCTTCCTGGACGTCATAGCCATCATACAATCTTTACATCATTAACTGCTTCAGCAATGCAGCCTTTCTCGTCCGATTCTTCGACGCGTAAACTGGAATCGGTTTCAGTCAAATCTGCCTTAGCCTTTCGATAGTTGGCCGAGCATTTCGTTGCACCCTCGCCCTCGGGTTTCACTGTACCGCTAGTGACGAACACCCACAAGTCATTTTTAACCAGGAGTGCTTCGACTTGGATGCTCCATCAACTGTCTAAGGTCGTAGTTGCTTTTCGACAGTAACTCGAAGCGAACCGTATACAATGCAGCCATCTTTCTGCCGACCAGCTTCTTACCGTGGTTTATGGTATGGTTTATTATTATAGTCTAACCTCTCAGCGAAGAAAATCAGCAAAACTTAACAATTATTTGCAGAAGCTCCACTTTATGGTCTGGGCCCATAACCTGATAAATGTTTCTTGACTTGTAGTTTAATGAATTCAAAAGTGCAAAAATTACAGTATTATTATTAAGTGAAATTAATAATGCAGCACAAATTCAACGTGTTCGCTCATAAAGAGACACAAAGAAAAGATAGAGAGGAAAAATTATATATAATACATAAGTGTTGTCACCACGAAGTTTTTTTTTTAACGTGTAAACACAACGTTTAATGGCCGAATCGTTTCCTCTACTTTGCAGTTCACACGCTAAAATTGCGTACGTCTGTGGGAATCAGTCTTGTGTGCAGCTGGAATTTAAAACAAAAGAAAAATATATAGTGTAAAATACAATATATTCCCTGACTTGTCAGCTATCACCATTTTCAAAGTCACATCGTTCCGAGCGAGTCGCACGTTTTATGTTGTGCTCGTCCGCGATTCCACAGTGGGATACGATGCACTTCACTGGCAGGAATCAGTACGTAGACGCTAACACCTTGCTGAGAGCGAGAACTGCTTAGCAGAGCTGGTAGCTAACACACCGCTTGATTTCCAAAAGGGCTTCACGGTCCGATCACGGTGAGATCAGCAGCAGATTAACTAACCGCTCGGTCTCCAAAGAGACCACATGGTCCATCGATCCATCTGTCTACGCACCTGTCCTACCGGAAGTATACCTTCAGCTGAGGCTAACCGCTTGGCTTCCTCAGATAATCCATCTCAACCGATGTCACCTTCTTCCTGTGTTTTGAATTATTTAAAAAGTCAGTGTTGGTCCCACGAGTTGCGCGAGAAAGTCAGTCCATGTGCAGAGCTTCACATTATACATTTAAGGTTCTCTAGTCCTCCAATATTTGGGGCTCTTATTTATTCGAACTGTTCTACTAACCGGTTAGCCGGCGTTGCGTATCCTCCCACTGAAGAATACCCGTACGCGACAAATAACTACACTTTTCTTATTTCATTTAAATCCCGGACACGACGTCCGCACTTTTTGCATTCAAAAACTAACTACTCTTACTTTTAAAACAAACTTACTTGCTGGCTCAGTTGAGCCAGCTTCGGGGGTCAATTCCTGCACTTTGTCCCATTGTGTAATGTGCCTCTCTTGCATAATTGCAATTCCGCAAGAAAACCATATTAGCTGTTGGGCAAGTGGAAATTTTGCAATATTAATTTTAATATCTTCTCATTGCAATATGCATTGGTTGCGAAACTTGGATTCCGCAAGCGAACTTGCGTAGTCTTCACAAAATTGTTCTTACGCAATTTTAGTTCTAATTTAATTTCATTGAAATGAATCGAGAAACGATCATTTTGGTCTCAAAATATGCTTTACGAAAATAGCTGCAAGACCCTCGTTGGAGTTATGCAGCGTAAGTTGACAGATTACTGTCATAACTAAAATTCGCTGTTATTTAAGTTTAACAGCTCTGATTTTAGTGTGCAAATTGACCCATAACACCGGTTACTAACCGCACTTTCGAATAATAATCGGTTATCAAGTATTTGAACTGACATAATGATTTAATCCAACCGAATAGTTTCAAATAAAAGAATAAATTCAAGCTATTCGAATAGTTAAAAATAAATTAATCGCATAGTTTCAAGAATTTTAGTCTGTGTCGATATTAACCGATATTTTGATATGTGTATTCTTTTGGAATGTGGTAAAGTTTACATAATATGTAAATTTTACTTATAAATAAATGTACTTATAAACATTCGTATTTTGGTAATTTTTTTAATTATATAATCGACAGAGAAGACTTTGTTAAAGCAATCGAAGAAGATAAGGACAATCTATCGCCAACGCTAAAAATGAAGCTCCTAAATTTGAATAGCTTCGCGCGACTTTTGGCAACGAATTACAAAGGCCCGATCATACCCAGCGATAGTCCAGTTTTTCATGTGTCAATCGCACATGGAAAGTCGAAGCAAATTCTAATCAACGGTATGATCGATGCTTTGAAGAGCCTTCTTCCAACAAGCAACCATATAAAGTCACTAGTCGACAGTAAGATGGGGTTTCTTATTGGTATGTCTGAAAAATAAATCTACATATAGCACATAATTAATGTTATTTAATTTCTATCTCCTTTTGCTAGATGCGCTTGTTATATTCGATGCCAATCGGAATCCATTGCCTCTGGATAAAGAACACTCAGCTGCTAGTAGGTATGGAGTTTCCCTTTTCGTTTTAGCGTTCAGTTACTCTGGATCGAAATTTCCGTTTTACGGTGTCCTCGAAATTTGTTTTTAAGAATTTTGTGGTAGGCTTACATTGCGGAATGTGAGCTTACCCTCGAACAGAGGGTCTAACTCGGTACAACATAATGTCACATATGCATGTGTGCCGAATTGCAGTTTATTTTTTGCTGCATAAGTTTTGTTGAATAAAGGGCTAATTATAATAACTTTGACTTAATAAAGCGAATTGACTTGACTTTGCGGGTTGCGGGGAGATCAAATGCAAAATCCTCTCCGAAAACAAAAGAAAGAGAAAATGTTTGCCTTTTAATGTTGCCACTTTTACTGAAACTAATTTCATTTGGGTATTTTTAAGTCGTGTGGGGGTTTTTAATAAATGCTTTTAATTTTGTAATTTTACGACAAGTTGTACGTATATTTTGCAGATTTGCTGAACAAGGTGTGCGTTTCTTTAATTTACAAATTATTTAATTTAATAATTTCTGCTGATTTATATAGGAATTCAGCTAAATTGACAGTTGTTAAAATAATAGTCCACAACACAAGGGCGAAAATTTTTATATGGCAAAATTGTGGCAGCTTATAGGAAATCTTTCTTATTTCATAGTTTTGCCTTTTGAAACACTAAGCAATGGATGAAGATTTAGATCTCGAGTTTTTAAATATATTAAGATTGTGCGCTCAATGGATCCGCTCCCGGCGCGAAAGACGCTGGAGTGTTCGTCCAGTGAATAGGAACCGGATAACTCATGGATATTTTAGGACTGACTGTGAGAAATATTGATTGTTTTTGTGTTGTTCCTAATTAAATTAATAAACGTGATGTTTTTTTGTTTAATGAAAATTAATTCTTGCATTGCTCAAAAATTCCATGCAATTTCCCGCATACATTTCAAACACAAAATAATTGAGTGGAAAATTGAGGTGGCAACGTTTGCTCTCTCTCACTTTGGCTCGACTTGGTAAAATATTAAAATGGATCTGATATTTTTGCCAAGTCAATTCGCCGTCTCGCCACTATGATCGCATACACACGATTCCATAAGGTGAAAGTCGAATTTCTCACTCAAGTCAATTCGCTTTATCAAGTCAAGTTATTATAATTAGCCCTTAACTTTTCGCATATGGTGGTCGCGTGCTCAAAAAATTTGTGACTTAGCTAGTGCCGCTTGAGTAGTTTATCTGGACTAATGCTTCTATACACAAAATACTACCGAAGAAAGGTAATAATTCTAAAATTATTGTTAAATAGTGGCATAGGCTACTTCTGAGATTCATTAATGAAAATTTAGCATTTTATTGTAAGACGTGAGTTTAATTTGGGTTTAAACATAGACTCTATGGTTTAAACCAGTGGTGTCCAAACACATACTATCACAATTGATCGTGTATTGGAAATTTTTGTTTCTCAGCACTGAGAAAAATAGATGCCCTGAAACAGAAACCATGGATTTTTTTTTGATTTATGTTTGTTTGCACACTACATTTTTGGATTATTACAGCACTAAAATCAGAAAAGATTTTTTTCCGTTCTTTCCCGGAATACAAAATATAGTCAGAACGCATACAATAATAGTGTATTTTCAAAGAATATCTATTTGTTTTGATAAGTGAAGTAAAGCAAACCAGGCATTGTGGTTCATTGAAAGCATTACAAATACATAAAATTTCGATTTGATATTTTAAATCAATCGTTTTATTTTTTATTAAATAACATAATTTTTTTGGTGTATCAAAATCAAAGAAGATTTCGGCAAATACACTCAATGTACACATATTATGCCACTCAAAAATTGAGTACCCAAATGGCTGCTCTTGAAAATCATTGGTTTAAACTATTACAAAAACCATTTATCATTTATCATCGTTTAAAGTCACAAATAAAAGAAAAAACCAAAAACTTTTTTAGCAAAAATTTTGCCGCGGAAAAAGGGAAAATTGAATACTTTCATCTCTATGTTCTACATTTGACAAATTTTTTTTCAAAAAAAATCTTACAACAGAAAGAAATAAGAAAAGAAATAACCTTCATAGGCTAATTGTGGACAATTTTGTCAATTATTGGAGAAAAACTTGACATTTAACACAAAATATACCAAACGTACGTTGTTGATAAAGATAAACTAGGTAAACCAAACCTAAATTTTTGTTTTATATACTTTTTATCAAATAACAACCGTGACAGTTATACTGATGAGCCATGAAATATCGTACAAGTATTAACTTGAAAGGTATTGAGTTGTGTTTCGATAGAAAGTAAAGTAAGAAGCACAGAGAAAGTTGCATTGGTTGTGTTGCCCATTTTGACAAAAATTTATTTCAGTCTTAATCTATTTCATTTAATTTTATTCATATAAATTAACTCCGTACATATAAGTAAAATTAGATTACTTCTAAATTATACACAGACTAATACTATATAAGAAACTGAATTAATAAACACTATTGTATAGATTTAGCAAAAGAATAATAAATATTACGGGAAGAGGTAAAAGGAAGGAAGCTGAAGAAAGGAAGTAGAAAAAGGAAGGCATGGATTGCATTTATCAAAAAGAAAAATTAAGCACCATTATCACCTGAAGAAAAAACTGCCTCTCCGTGCAAAGAAATTTAAATACACCAAGAGCAAGTGTAAAGTTTCTAACAAAGGCAGTAAAAGAAAGCTTTACAAGGGCAATATAGATTTCACACCCAAGCTTAATAATGGGGACCACAAGTGCCTTAACAAGTAATACCCTTACTTGAGGAAATAAGAAGCTGCAACTCAAGGGACATGTTACGCAAAGTAGCATAAACTCTACCCACAATGACGTTAACATGATCAGATCAGTTAAGTTTACTATTCATAATAATGCCTAGATTGCGAATAACATCCTTGTACTCAAGCAAACTATCACCCACTTTAATTTTCGGGACAAGAGATAATGGAATTTTGTTTTTGCAAATTATGATAGCTTCAGATTTGGACGCATTAATCTGCATTAAACTTATTTATTAGCCCAGCTGATTATGCGATTGACATCATTATTGATAGAGTCAACAGCAAGAGTAAAATTATGAATCTGGTCAGATAGATAAACATGCAAATCATCTGCATATAGATGAAACTCACAACAAAGTTAATTCCCTTTTCCTTCCGCTCCCTCTGTCAACCATTCCAACAGTAGCCAATCATGGAAAAAAGAGATTGACCTCTTAAGGGCTACTGCTAGATTCTGATATAAAAAAAAAAAAAAAATAAAATTTAAAAAAAAATATGCAATGAGAAATGTCATTAATATATATGGAATAAACCAGTGGGCTAAATTGATTCCTGTGGGACACCAGAGGATATAGTGAAAAAGTTAGACGAGTAAAAGTGTTGTCTTCGGCTAGGCCTAAGTCTAAATACCATACACCCGAGTAACTAAAAAAATTATAATTTCGCCACTTAACAACTTTTGCATTAGCCGGACCACGACCATTTTTGACAACTATTTTTGTAATGTCTCGATACTGCTGTATAGAATCAGTTATTAATATTTTGAACCGTTTATAGGATATTGAAACCTTTTGTATACGTGGGTGGACTACGACCATGTTTGGTATAAAAATTTTTAATACCTGTGAATGCCTCGTGATAAAATTGAGTGTTAATATCTTATACCGTTTAAAAGATATTGACAACTTTTTTATGAGTGCGCGTAGCACGCGTATTGGTAATGGCAAGCGTATTGGTAATACTTCCGGATTCATCGTGATAAAATTACGTCTCAATATTTTATACCGTTCATGAGATATTGCCAACTTTGTTATGAGTGGGCGTGGCACGCCAATTTTTTCAAAAATTTTAGTAATGACGCTATAAATACCGGAATAAAATTATACCTAAATATCTCGTACGGTTTGAGATATTTACATTGTAAAATTTTTTGAAACGAGGTGCCTTTACATTCCGTATCTAAAGTAGGCGTGGTTGTCAACCGATCTCGCCCATTTTCAATCCCAAACTGCCCTACATAACAAAGAACATTTGTGCCAAATTGCATTGCGATATCTCGTAACGATATCACGTACGTTTTCCCGTAATCGTGATTTCAACAGACAGAGACAGACTAGTTGATCAGTTACTATGTCGTTTACGGAAATCATATCGTAGAGGTGTTAACATATTCTCTTCAATATGGCCTACAATCTGCTGGTACAGAACTTTCCTAAAGACCTTAGATAAAAAACGGTGAAATTGAAATATACTCTCAGTTAGGGTATGTCGGGTTTTTTGTGACAGGTATTATTTGGTCGATTTCCAAGCAGTGGGAAATACTGAAGTTAGTATAGCCGAATTAAATATATGCACTATTGGAGGTAGCAATACTGGAAGAATTAACTTAATCAGTCGAGGGTGAATACCCTCGTCATCAAGGTTGTCACCATTCAAGGAAAAGGAACTTATCTCAGTAATTTTCATTCATCATATACTAGTACAACCAAATTAGCTGACATCGCAACTTCAAAAACACACATCTCTAAAACCACATCGTCGATATATGATTTAAAAAAATTCAAAATTCATTGCAACCATTTAGGTTCTGGATGGAATTATCAACAAAACTTCAAAGTAGTAACACAGCTTTAGTATCATCTGCAATCCTTGCAATTTAACTTACACGGAGAACAGTACTGAAGCGTTATAATGAACGAACACCACTGCGTCCTGCACCACGCATCAGTCGGGCAACAGAATTTGCCGTCACAGTTTCTTGAGCTTCTTTTAACCCGGACAGAATGTGCATATGCACAAAAAAGACATAATTGCCTGCGCTGCTAATGAAATATGAAACTGTGCGGTCGGTTGGTATTGCTACAAATGCATTTTTTGCTGATAAGTGTTTAACTCAGTACGCTTTATGCGCTGAAAATATTTACCTCAATGGAGTATTCTTGTTATTATTGTTAAGTATTCTTGTTATGGTCCAATGATTTCGTCACTCCAAAAACCACACCTAACCGTCAATTTCTGTATATTGATGGGCTTCACATAGCTGTTCACATAACTAACAAAATGAAAATGAGCTTCGTCAGAAAAGATGGTTTTAACTATAACGTTACAGGTGACCATATCGCTCGAATTCCTGAGTACGTTGGACCTTGTAAGGGAATATTCCGTGGTCTTTATGCAGAATTCTCTTCAGGGTATGGAAAATAATATTCAGTTGCTGAGATATTTGTCGAGTTGAGGTTCTCGGGTTCAAAGGCATCAATATTTCCGGTTGACGAATACAAGGATAACTTTTAAAGTGTACTGGCAACGAGCATGCCAGTACAACGAACTTTCTTTACTAATTCCTCACACTAGCCGCATGATTCTGGCTAGCAAAAGAATTTTGCTTTTGTCTTTATCTTTTCTGTGGAAACTAGCACATGATGATTTCTTTGTTGGATGAACCATGTCAAGAGAGCTTCTTCCACATCTGGGTTCTCAGCAGACTTCATTACTCCTCTCATTACTCTTATCACTCCTGGCAGAACATTTTATTTTATTGTATGTAAATTACAAACATATTAATTCCCTTCTTACCTGGTCCTGTTAAACTCATCATGACGATTTTTCTGCTTGCTTTAATATCATAAATAGTTGACTCAGATAATTTAAAAATTTTAGCCACGAGCCTGGTTGATTTCTGTTTTTCAAGCCTGTCCAAAACTAAATTTTTCGGTAAGAGTTAAAGAGCCATGATACGTACGCACACGCCTATACAGTTCAACTTCACTTAATGTAATGACGAAAATAACAAACAAAAACCAGCCATGTCAACAACATTGATTAACTGTTAAAGTTCCGTTAGAATTGCTGTCCAGACTGCAGAGGTAAAAAAATTGAACTCTCCGAACTGTAATTCGAGTTGCAGAATAGTCCGAAGTAGCGCATATCCGCACTAGGGAGCACGTTACTTGTAATTAAAATCTAAATCGTTCCTTTTCGTACCACGCAGATACGACAATGAATTTCTGCCAATTTTTCAAGCGTGTTCGTGTTAACGATATCAAAATAACAGATAGTTTAAAAAGAAATTAACTGATGACCCACACTTTATACACGGATAAAAGCTAAAATAATTTTTAGAACAAAAAAATAGAAAAAAAAGTCGTAAAAAAAGTTATTATATAGTATATATAATAAAGCTTTTTCGTTTCCCAAAAAAGTTGTAAACTTAAATGCTTAAGTTTTATAATTTTCTAATGAAATGTAAAAGCTTACCGGGAGAGTCGAACGCAAAAACTCAAATTTTTTAGTTTTAGAAACTTGTTGATATCACTCCGGTTTTTAATTTTTCAGAAACAAAAATCTTATATTTACAATGTCTTGCCGTTCAAATCGGAAGAAACACTGAAAGCTGTTGGTATATACGAATTTAATAATTCAAAAATATAGAAACGAAAATGAATTTGCAAATCAAGATTTATTTTGAGAAAATAAATACAAAACTATATATGTTGAAAGTTTTGCGAATACTCCATTTTAATACAATACAGTAAATTGAGTAATTATATTTAATTCAATAAAAGCCATAAGTTGTACTTAAAATAAATACATTTATAATGCCATATTTTAGGTGTAATATGGTGGTAGAATTACTATGATGGGACCTTGTTGGTTAATTTCAACGATTTTAGCGCCTATAGAGAATTACTTCACTACTTTAAAGAAGCTTAAGTGAACTTTGGTTCACTGTAAAAACGAAATCGTGCTTTGTGACTTAACTAAAATGCCCAAAACTAATAAAAATATTTTCTACGGCATTTTTAAGAATCGATTTCTTTTAGTTGCATCATTATTATTCCGAGCAACACATATTAGCGTTTTGCCTCGATCGGTTGACTAGCGTTCAATGTAAATTTCGATTCAGTAACCCTCTCTCTTAAAATTCACCTTACCTTGTATTTTATTTTGGACGCATTTGCAGAGTTGCCTTAATGGTCGTTGATTTCCACGATGTCTGCCAAGGTGCTCAACGAGCTGCTTGTGGCTTAACGAATCTTTCCTTCGATTTACTGGAGGAAGAAGGTTACAAGGTGCTTCCTGTTCCTTACAATGAGTTTAATACCAGCGACAAACTGCTAAAACGAGTGCAGTATTTGGGAGGAAAGTTCAAATTAATTCTTCATAACAAATAAAACGTCGAAGAATCATCACGGAGGATGGAATCATATGTGCACGATTAAATCACATGCAAATTAATTTTACAAAAAGAAGAATTATTGTTTATTTTGTTGTAATCTGATTTGTTTGGACAACTTTATTTAACTAATTATATTGAAGTAGTTGTTATTAATTTAGATCAAAAGCTCCCTTTATAATGTAAATAAATATAATGTTAATAAATATTAAGAGAAAGAATTTGCGGTCGAAAAAGTAAGTAGTTTTTATTTAAATCGATGGATTACAGGGAATATTTAAAGTCAAGTGAAATTTATACCGATATGGCCAAAAAACACTCATACATGTTAAAAGATTGACTATTGCAAAGTCTACGCGGTGGTGGAAGCTTCAATATCACCTATAAATTTGATCTCCCTTTGTTTATTCATGCCTACTCTCCACCACTGCCCAACTTCAACGAACGTAGTGGCGACTGCAGTAAGTTTATGGAACGCCGCACGCGCTAGCTTGTGATGGTTATCGATTTCAAGTATTAACTTATGATCATAAACGGTTTTCAACTCTTCTATTTTGTAGTGATCGCGGGCTTCTGATTCTGTAAGACAAACGCAATTCCATGGCGACCAATCTTCGCTTTTGATCCAGCGAGGCAGTCTATAGATAGAAAATCTTATCTTAGTTGGAACTAAAAAATTGAAAAGCTTAAATCTAGGCCCTATTGTACCAACGCTGGAGATGCTATTTGAGTGAATATTAATGGATTCATATGAATTTAGGAACTAGCAGCTTTTTTGAAATAAAATTTTCTAATTACCGGCAGGGTTCCGGAAAAATTCCTTAAAGTATGGGATATCTTTTGCAATTAATTTATATTCGTAAATTCGTCATAAGTGATTTATGTTTTTTTGCCCAAAAGGGGTTTTTATTTTTTCGCTCACAATTAAAATTATTTTCATTTTTTAAAATAGTATTTCTATTACCCATGATCTGTTGTCTGCTCTGAATGTGAAAAAGTTTTTAGCTACCAAATCAGCAGATAATTTAAAAAATTTTAAGTTGGTGATGAAAATATTTTCTTACGTTGATGGAAACATGATAGGTGAGAACAAGCCTCTATTAATAAAGATAGTTAAAATTTTAGATTTTAATGCCAATATGAAGTGGTGACGGTAAACAACGTAGCTTCTTTCATAACCACTACCTTGTGGCCGAATTTTCTTTGTAATATTAAAATTATCATTTATTAATGATCTTCTGTTATTGACATGAAACCTCGTCTACTCGTTTGCTGATGACAGCAGCATTTGTCATTCTTATTCATTCTTCAGGCGTCCTTTTATACTGGAGATCAATAGAAGGCGCGGAATTCTGAACGGCACACTATTCTGACCTCAACAAAATCCAGGAATGGAGTCGAGTGAATCGGGTCGATTTTAATGCGTGGAAGACCCAATGCTGCTTGTTGACCGAAAAACGTCTGGCGGGTGACAACTTTCCACCTCTAAATATGGGTGGTGTAGATATGAATGAGTCGGAGGCTCTTGAAGTTCTGGGCATGTCAATCCAATGCGATCTGTTTGGAACGATCACATTTTTCACATGTCGAAAGAAACAGCCAAGTGCTTAGGCTTTTTAAAGCGTTGCAAGAAATACTTCACTCCAACCGATCTTCGCTGTATCTACACCACCTATGTCCGTTCGATAATGGAGTACAACTCGCATATATGGTCGGGAGCTTCGAAAACATATCTTCGGCTTCTGGACCGTATACAAGGTCGCGCGTTAAAACTTATAGGCGACAGTAGGGTATCCAGCTCTATTGAAACCTTGGAATGTAGTCGGAATGTGGGGTGTGTATCCTTATTTTACCGATTCTTTAATGGTAAATGTTCCTCTGCAGTAGCACGCCTGATTCCTTCGGTTTAGGTATTCAATAGATCTACTCGGCTTTCCCGAGTGGTGCACCCCTTTCACGTCTTGATCCCGTTCCAACGTACTACCCATTACCGCGAGAATTATTAACTTATCATTAGTTATTTATAATTAATATAATAATAATTATATTAATTATAATTAATGATTAAAACTCTAAAAACCAGCTTGTAATAATACGTACATTTCTCCACAGTTCTAGGGCAGCCCTTCATCAAAGAATGACTTGAAACGACTTTTATTAAAACGATAGATATCCTAAATAACTCTTAAGAAATAACTTTTTCAAATAAAAGTCTCAAAATAACTCTTTCAAATGACTTACAAAAATATTTATTTTAACTCTTATGAAAGTATTTTAAAAATAAAAGTCCTTTTATCGATGACTTTTAAAAATAAAAGTCTCAAATTACTTTTATTTTTAACTTTTATTTTTAAAAGTCTTTCATAAGAGTTATTTTGAGTCTTTTATTTTTAAAAGTCATCGATAACTCTTATTCCACTGACTTTTTTTTATAAAAGCCCTTTGTACTGCCAAACATATCCTTGACGTTGATACTTTTTCTCACGATTTATGTTTTTGTAACTTCATGTGAAAGAAGTTTCTCAAAACTGAAATTAAATAAGGCTTATTTGCGGGGCAGTATCCGACCTTGCTATTTTAAATATACAATAGAAAATGAAATCAGAGGTAGTATAGATTTTGACGCAATGATTGCTAAAGTTGCAGCTTTAAAAGGAACAACATAAAAATGATTTAAAAAATGATCGTGGACCGCCCATTTATCTCAATATTAAGGATATCTCCCACACGGTATGAGGTATTAAGGTATAAATTCATTCCAGAGTAGGAATATAATATAAATATGCATATGGGAGATATTTATATTATAAATATGCAGAAGGGAGCTTTGGTCTGGTCAAAGACAGCCTTCTAATTCTTTATAAGTTCTTAATTAATTTTATGCTTAATGTGTCTCACAGATGTCTTGGAGCTCACCTTAAGCTGGACAAGTCCTCGTTTTTACTCAAAATGGAGTGGCTGTGCCAGATGCGTTCCACTATGTATTGAATATCGTCCACTTGAAGAATGAAAGCATATGAGCCGTTGCACCGCTTCTTGCGTTCCTCGCGTTGAATGCAGCGCAGAATTGCAGTGTAGATTGTATTCTCGGTAAAGGTGATCTAACGAAAAGTGTAATGTCGCTTAATCGGGACACAATGTGAGCAGCCGAATACCTTTAAATTATCACATTTTTTGCAGACATCAACACTGTTTTGCCTGGTTCGAAGGGCGAACAATTCAACGGGCTTCAGTACGTGACAGACCGAGCATAAGCGCTTGGCAATTTCTTTGTTTTAGAAAGAAGTTAAAATTTCAATTATGCAATTATATTCTACATCGTCATACCGTATTACACTACGACCGTTAGTGTGAAGAACGTGGCAAGCAACTTTCATTAAAAATTAAATGTGAAAATTGTAAATGTAAAATAATTGTCAATTTAAATATCTTTCTTCTATTTAGCTGCAGTTTATAACTGTTAAAGAGGGCGCACCACACCCATTAATACTATATATGTATACTATACTATTCTGCCTGATCAGAAGTGGTTTCTTTTGAAGCTGTATCCTTGAGATTGTTGGAAAGGGAGGAGCTGACGAAAGGGAGAAGTCTCCATTCCAGCATCAAGTGAGGAAAAATTTAAAGACGAAATAATGAAAATGAAAGAGAACGGAAGCGGATGCAACAAGCGGATGATGAATTTTTGTGATTTTATAAATAGGATGGTTTTCATTAGAAAATATAAATAAAGTACGTAAAATAATTTCTTTATTTCCTCTAACTTAGAATTTCACTCACACATGCATAGCTTACGCATATTTTGAGCCTTATGTCAAGAATGACTTGTGACCCCTAAATTTCGTCTTAAAATATCCCGTATACAAAATATAGACTCTTCAAAATGTTTGAAACACAAACATTTGGTTTAAAAAGTAGGCGTGATTGTCAACTGATAACTACCTTTTTAGTCTTAGACTAGTTTGGTAAATAAAGAATATTTGTGGCACATTTCAGAGCAATATCTCTACTCAGAGAGACAGACAGACGGATAGACATCTACTCAGAAGGTGGCGCTGAACAATAACGTACATGCATTTATGTATATGACTTGTTTCAGGTGCGTTTACAGATAAAAATAATACGAGGATATTTATACCCTACACACGAAGGGAATAGGGTGTATTCGCTTAATTCTTCCGTTTGTAACGCAGAGAAGGAGATGAGGTAGATACAGAAGAGTATATATATTATTGATCAGCGTATCTCCTGAATCGATTTAGCCCTATTCGTCCGTCTGTCTGTCTGTTGAATTCACGATTACGAAGAACAAAAAGAGTTATCGCGATGAAATTTGGCACAAATATTCTTTGTTACGTAGGGAAGTTTAGGATTGAAATGGGCGATTTCGGTTCACAACCGAACAACAATATTATTAGCTGAATCTCATAAACCGTGCGAGATATTGAGGTATAATTCTATTCCGGAACATATAGCCATTACTAAAATTTCTGCAAAAATTGGCGTGGCCCACTTATACAAAAGTTGGCTCATGAACGTTAGTTAAAAAAGTAAACATTTTTCGAACGCCTGAGCCTATTTTTTAATTCACAATAATGCTAAATCTTTTAATTTAATTATTTAATTTGCGAGCTTTGTAGTTCTGATAGCATATTTATGTATTCAATCGGTATTTAAATCGACAGATCAGTAATACACTACACTGTAGGAATCCGCAGAAGGCTAAAATGTCCCAATCACCCAGTTAGTTCCAAACACGCACTGGGAAGACGGCTAATGAGATCCGTCACAACGATTGGGAAATGGAACGGAATTTAATTTATTATATGCAAAATTTTATTATTGTGAATTATTCATCATGAATAACGTGAATCACGTGAATTAGCTCACCACGCTCTCCATAAATGCTGTGCGACTTCACTTCCAAACTATACCGCTGAAGAGTTACTGATTGGGATCATAAACCAAGTAATCAGCAAGTACATATTGCCATGAGAGCGGTCGGTATTGATTGGAAGTGAGGCAACTAGGCAACTGTCTCCATTACTTGCAGACGTATTTTCCTTATTGAATTTAATGAACTCCATAAAAAGACGTAAGATTCGCTGGCGCAACACGTTGACATCGCAGTGCTTTGTGTAGATCAACAAGTTCCTTTCACGTTCGATAAGATCAAAAATCTACATACATTTTTTATAATTTTTGGAGAGGGTAAACATGTTTACTTGGTTCGGATAGCCAAACATTTTTAGTTGTTAAAATGATCGGGGTTGGAAAATCTTTTCAAGCAAACAAAAAAAGTTTGATCGCTTACGATCCAAGTGTGTTCTCACTGTAACAAATTTACCTTTTGGAAATCTGGGAACTCTTTTTCCTCAACAATGATCTCTTTGACTTTTCTCAAAAGATTCACTCTCCCTTCTTTTGGAATCGGCTCCTTAAGATTCTTGTAGATATCGTAAAGATAGCGTACACGTTGCGTGCGAATGAGGTCCAAATGGATAACACGATCTTATATAAAAAAAATGGTTATACAAGTACATACACTCTGGAGCATAATTATAATTATAATTATAATTATAAAAGTTTTGCAATTCACTGTGTGAAGTATGTTTTGTTTTTTATTGAATATGAGAGAAAAGAGAGAAAAAATAGTAATAACAAAAAATTAGAAAAATCTTATCCCTGTACTCGTATGTACCGTTATCTTTAATTCGCGAAAATTTACCCGGAGCATAAGTATAGACGCACTCAAATAATTTTAGTAAAGCTATTGAAATCGAGTAAAATTTGTTCAAAAATTACTTTGACTACTTTTGTTATTTTTTTTAGTATAATAATAAAATGCCGCGCGGATAGTACTTACACAATTATAAATGGGCATAATTCTTGCATTTCTTCAAGAAGGCTTGAGCAGGCGTGTAAATCTTCACTCACTCGGTTGATAAGGCAAACTTATCAGCCAAAATGTTTGCTGAAAACTGCTCTCTTCCTGAGAGTGGCCAGCTACTGCCCTTGGTCGATCATGTATCTCATTCTATGCCTGAGATGCATTTTCGAACGCGGGCTGTTAAAAGGGTGCTTGCAAACCTCAATGTCAATAAATCCTCGGGACCGGAAGGCCTTTCAGTCCACGTGTTGAGAAAGTGCGCCTCAATACTGGCTCGCCAATTGCGCAATCTTTTTAACTTATCTTATATTTCAGGATATTTTCCTATTTCCTGGAAAATTTCCAATGTGCAGCCAGTTCCCAAAAAGGTGAGGCTACGAATCCTGCAAATTACCGGCCCATAGCAATTTGTTCAATGCTTTCCAAAGTTATGGAGAACATTATAAATTTGAACTTTATGAGGTATCTGGAGAGCAACCAATTGGTCAGTGATCGCCAGTACAGTTTTCGTGCTCACCGCTCCACAGGCGGTTTGATGGCGTTACTCAGTGAACGGCGGAATAGCTGTATTCACCAGTTTGGTGAGAGTAAGGTTTAGACAGCTTTGCATCTGAAGAGCACCATTAATGCTGTAGTTCCGCAGGGTTCGGTCCTGTCTCCAACTCTTCTTCTCATGTTTATCAATGACCTTCTGTCGTTGACATCACACCCCGTCTATTCGTTTGCTGATGACAGTAACATTTATCATTCATATTCATTCTTCAGGCGCCCTTCTATACTGGAGATCAATAGAAGGCGCAGAATTATGACACACTCCAATCTGACCTCAACAAAATTTAAGAAAGAGGTCGAGCGAATCGGGTCAATTTTAATGCGTGGAAGACCCAATGCTGCTTGTTGACACACAAGCGTTTAGCGGGTGACAATTTTCCACCTCTAAATATGCGTGGTGTGGATATTAATGAGTCGGTAACTCTTGATGTTCTGGGCATGTCAAACCAATGTGATCTGCGTTGGAACGATCACATTTTTGACGTGTCGAAAGAAGCAGCGAAGAGAAAGCCTAATCTCAAGCAATGCAAGAAATACTTCACTCCAACCGATTTCGTTTTATATACACCACCTATATCCGTCCGAAAATGGAATACAATGCACATATATGGTCCGGAGTTTCACGAGCATATCTTCAGCTTCTAGACCGTATCCAAAGTCGTGCGTTAAAACTTATAGCGGAAAAAAACTGGATATAGTAAAACTGGATATAGTAGGGTATTCAGCTCAATTGAAACCTTGGGGCGTCGTCGTAACGTAGGGTGTGATAAACCATCGCGTGGAAATAATGTCATGGACCACGTGCTTCCCAGACCTAAACCGAATAGAAAACATTTAGAGACTTCTAGCAAGAGAAGTTTACAAAGAAAACAGGCAGTACGACAATATTGGGCAATTAAAAATGGATGTAAGCTATGCTTGGGAAAACATTGACCAAACAACAATCTTAAATTTAATAAAAAGTATGCCAAACAGATTGTTTGAGGTAATAAAACATAAAGGTGGTCTAACCACATATTGAAACTAACCTTTTTTGTGCTACTTCAATTCCCCTTTATAAAATTATTTGATTGCGTATATAGTTATGCTCCTCGTAAATTTACTCGAATTAAAGATGACGGTACTTACAGCGATAAGATTTTGCAAATTTTTTGCTATGACCTCGATTAACCGGGTTGCTCGGGACCGGGCTCATTACGGAAAATCGAAAATCCCGGTAATAAGAGTGTTTTGGAATACAAGGTGAGAGTGAAAATGCATTCCTATCTCTAATTTGCCTACTCTTATCTTCCTTATTTTTCACACACCTATGTATGATTACGTGTGTGTCAGAACTCACCTTTGTAGCCAATCCATTTGATCGGCTCACCCATTTCCACTAGTAGTTTCTCATGTCGAGAATCTTGTAATTTTTGCAATACTTCCTGGCGCTGTTTGTCTATGCCATTCAGTAACTGGGTTTCTTTGTCAAGCAGAAGATTCACCTCAGTAACGCGTGCCGCTCCCTCATACAAACCGGCAATGCGCTTCAATTCAGCAGCCTTCCACTTCTGTACCTCACTGTAGAGCAAATCGAAGTCGTTCCTAGTGCGCGGAAACTGTTTGGATCGCTTCGCGCGATCCACACGCTCCAAGGAGCTCTGCTTGAAGGCCTCTTCTTCGGCGATTCGGTTTGCAACTAGACCTCTGTAAAATGTTCATTCGGACACATATTAACAGCACCTTTGGTGAGGCACCCGTAAGCTAGGGTGCCTCACAAAAAAGGTTATTGTTATATTAAAACTGAACTTTGATTTATTTTATGAGACTGCTAAATATTTCGACTATACAGACAACCGGTCTTGAGCCGGACATTTCTGTAAAAAACTCTGAAAGGTAGTAGTATGCATAAATATGTTCTGTGCAAATGAGATCCTCCTATGTGCTAGAGTGAGATAGGTGATTCGAGTGATGGAGTTAGTATGTTCAGTTCATAAGCTTTTAATAATTAATGAAGTAATAACATTATAAATGAGAAGCATTGGCGAGTAGACGTGTTTTTTTGTGTCAGCACTCAAACGCAATAATTCCGTGTTTTCCATTGGCAATTATCAATAAGTGTTGGTCTGCGCTGTATACTGGTGTTACTGTTGTGACGTCGTTAGTTTTGTTGGCGATTGTGATTGCATAATAATTGAATTGCAAAATCTAATCCATGATGTCCATTCCAGCCAAAAATACCAGAAAAGCGGCTGTTCGCAAACCTACCATCCCGTCTACACCTCTCGGTACATTATGTAGTGATAAGTTATCGTCAGTGTCAACTCCTATGCTCTTGGATGAGAATCTAAACTCGAGGCTGAATTGTATTAAAGAGAGCATTATCGTGCAGCTGCCTGAAGCTCTTGCTGAATCTGAGGGGAGAGTGTTGGAGAGAACTGGTGAATTATCGGCGGAGTTACTGAACATTAAGTCAGCCGTAAAGAGTGTGATTGAGAGAGTTTCGGTGGCTGAAGTGGCATGTGTTGAAATGCACTTGCTTAAGGATGTAGTAGTGAAATTAAAGAGAAAGCTGGGTACTCACACAAGTAATACTGGTGGAGAACCCCTCTTTTGTCACCGCTGAATGGTGAAATTGTCGCGCTTAAGTCTCAGGTAGAGAAGTATGAGAATGATAGAATCACTGCTGATATCATTAATAATGGAATTCCATACGCTCCTGACGAGAACCTCACTGGTATTTTTCAAAAAATGTTTTCAACTATTAAATATGATGTTCCAGTGATGCGTTATATATTAAGAGTGAAATCGAAGAGCATTAACAAAAATTCTTCTATCATAGTCAAGCTAACATCAGCACATGAGAGAAATAGCCTGTTCAATTTGTGGCTGTTTTTTGCAAAATTAATCTCGGTGAAATTCTTCAAATCTTACACTCGGTGACATTGACTGTTATGAGGGAGAAAAGTTTTTTCTGCATGAAAGCCTAACCAAAACGAACTTTGAGATTATGAAATGCGAATACTAAAAAGCGTGATAGCTGGCTAGCGGCTGTGTTCTCGTTGCGGGGGCGAGTTTTTGTCACGGTAACTCGTGCTATTGAAGCAAATTTAGTTAACGACAAAAATATCGTTCATTGCTCGCTGGAACTGAGCATCGTAATATTTTATGATGTTTTCCTGCAAATATATTTTTAGTCAATATTTCGTATTCTCTTTTTTTAATTATTTTTATCTTTGTAACATTCACCTTATCTGTTTTAACACACTTGCTTATACTCTTTTCTTGTCTTGACCCTTTTTCTCTTCTATTTCTTATTTCTTTAAGGTTTGAAGCTGACAGTAAACTGTTGGATTTTATCCTGTTCTGATGTAATATCTAGTAGTGCTATTTATTGTTATAAAGCCTTAATTAATGTCCTTTGTGAGCAAGCTAATGGATTAAATGTTATTAATTTTAAGTCTTAGAGAGTTCATTTGTTGACGTTGGCTGTGTGTCAAAAACATGGTTTAAGTGATATTCCTGATTCCTTGTACAGTATATAGCCTATATATATAGGCTTATAAAGGATATAAGGCTATAAATGATAGAAGTGGTTGTAGGGGTGGAGGCGTAGCTGTTTACCGTAAGAACAATCTTAATATAAAAGTTGTTAACAAAAGTTTTGGTCCTTGTGAATTTGTAAACGTTCCAATTTTTTACTCAACTACTAAAGTTTTAATCTCGTGTGTCTATAATCCACACCGTTGTCTAAATCTTGAGCCATTTTTCATTGACTTTACTGACAAACTCTTTGGTTGTCTTTTGATGATTTCTTTGTTGTATGTGGTGATTTCAAAGTTAATTTGCTATGTAGCGACTATGTTACTAATAATTTCTCTCATTACGCCTCAATGTGTGGGTTAAGTTTAACGAATTCTGTCATGCCTACACGTTTTGCTCCTGGTTGTGACCCTAGTCTGCCTGATGTGTGTCTTATTTCTGATAGTTCTTTACTTCTAAGAAATGATTAAATAACTTTCTTGTCTGATCATGACTTAATTTTTTGTAGTTTTAATGACTTAATTTTTTGTAGTTTTAATGTTAATCTAGGAAGAACGTTGGCTGAAATATCTCCTTTTCACGACTTCAAATCAATTGATGTAAGTGCTTTATTTGGTGCACTATCTGGGCTGTTGTGGAATGTGTTTTAGTCAACATCTTCCTCTCCGTACAGAACAAGTTTCTAGTTGAGACTGCAATTGGTTCACTCATCAAGTTTTACTAGTAATCAAGAAAGGAAACAATCTTCATTCGAAATGAAAACATAACCCTTCTGTGCAAAGCTGGTAAGCATAAAGGAGAGCTCGAAATAATGCTACTCGGGTTTTGAGGGATGAAAAGAGGAAAGGACTTGTTGTTATCAGAATCTTTCAAAACTTCTCTGCCTTGTTGACTTCTCAAAAGCTTTTCATTCTGTTGATCATATCTTGCTGTGCAACAAGCTAAAATATTATTTCAACTTTAGTCCTAGTGCGGTAAGTTATTGTCTAATTACCTAGAGGGAAGAATGCAACGGGTTAAGGACATAGAGTCGTTTCTTTCAGAACGGGAAACTCAGGAGTATCAAAAGGCTAGGTCCCTAGGTCCCTTTTTATTTTCAATATTTATTAATGATGCCATGTCAATTTATTAGTGATGCAATGTCAATTTGCAAATATGCTACGGTGCATGCTTATGCTGATGCTATTCAGCCTTATCTGTCTGGTCCTGTCGGACCAATAAATTGATACGCATCATCGCCGTTAAGTCAAAGGTTTCTTCCTATTGCGAGGAATTTAGCTAGCTGTGATAATATTCCACCTCTGTTTATTTGATTCACTCAACTCGATTTTGTGAATAAAGTAAACAACTTTGGATTTGTTCTAAGTTCTACATTTACATGTAATGATCATATAAACTACACTATTAGAAAGATTTACGGGATCCTGCGTTGTCTACGAACATCTGCGAATTTCACTCCAACTAAAATTGGACGCAGACTTGTGGTGCAGTTTCTGACGTTGTTTATTGCCAGCTCGATTCTCGTTCACAGCACAAAATTTTAGTGGCTTTCAACTCTGCTGCCAGATATGTTTATGCAGTGCATCGTTTCGACCATATTTCTGAGATAAGTAAAGGTGTTTTTGGCTGAAGGTTGGTGGAGTATCTACAGATCCGCAATATTATTTTTTTTTACATAAACAGATTATACCCTAACTTCAAGGTATATTTTCGATAAGTTCCATTTTTTCAGTCTACCAGATCTATCAACTTTATTGTTCCTAGGCAAAATTATCTTAATAGCTGTAGATTCTTCTTTATTAGCACCATTAGATCTCTATACTTGGCAGCTTTAAACGTGCTATTTTCAACTACTTCTCTAATTCTAGTTAATTTTAATAATTTTAATTTCTTTGACTCCTACACTTCTTCCTTTCCCTTTAAAATAAATTTATATATCGTACATATTTAATTTGTTAATAAGCATTTTTTTTCACTTGTATTCAATAAATTTAATGCTTACTTGTTATAACTAAATCATAATAGTCATAATTACTAAGTCATAATAGTCGTAATTAAAATCTTTGTCTAAAAGTATTATTGCTTTGATAAAATGTTGTTACTTTTTTAATATTATTGTATATTTATAATTTCATGTTTACAAAGAGGAGGTACTATAAAATATTTTGTCTTATTGTACATTATCATGTATTGTATTAAATGAAATAAATAAAATGAAAAATGAAATAATCAGCTGAAATTTTTTCAAGGAGAATTTTGACGAAGTGTGAACAGGATGCTTAAATCCAAGTCTGTATTACGGAACGCCTTTGCAATTGATTTGAAACATGTATACGATTACACAACATTTTGCTGGTCTTTAAACGAATCTGCGGAAGTACCAGACATTTGCGTTTGCTGTAATCTCACATGAACTATTAGCAGAATAGTTTATATTTTAGATTAAACAAAATGTAAACGGGAACTGCTGAAGAGATAAAAGATACTCATTTTGAAATTTTTTCATTTCTTTATTTTCTTATTAAGCTTGTCTTGACAATTTGAAAATATCATCAGTAAATATCAAAAATAATCAGTTACAAATCAGGTGCAACAGCTGTCAGTTAAATCAGTATTATCAGCACGTATTAATATTTTGCACCGTTTATGGGATATTGACAACGTTTGTATGAGTGGGCGTGCCACGCCGACTTTTGGCAAAAAGATAGGTAATGCCTCCAGATACATCGTGATAAAATTACGTCTTCATATATTATACAGTTCATGAGATATTGTCAACTTTTATGTGGGTGAGCGGACCACGCCCATTTCTTGCAAAAATGTTTATAATGGCACTATGTGCTCCGGTATAGATAATGTTGCCAGATCACAACACTGATTTGTTACCAAAAATTCTATACGGTAAGAATCTTAGATAACGCAACGTGGATAGATCGACAGACTGTCCGACGTAAGGCTGTAGTAGCCGAAAAAGACACGAACATATAAAAAATTTTAAAATTCAACTCATAAATTCCTGAAAAAGTTCTATGACTAATACTAATTCCGATAATTCTCTAAGGTACATTCATACACCCAAGGTACACTCATACACCCAAACACATGTACACACACACACCCTAGCAAACATGTCTATCAATAATTGGATCATTTACTGCCGTGGAGGACTTTAACCAGCAAAACACCAATTAGAAAATTATTCTGCATATTAAGCATATGGAATAAGACAGATTCTCCACTATATAAAATGTTTGTAGAACAAATACCAAATATGGGGATCGCAACTCGCGCGAAGATTGCGTAATTTTTACTGCAGAAATTCAACATAATTTGCCAGCAGTATTCAGCAGCGGAAATTATAATATAATAAAACTGCTAGGACTCGGTTGATTTTCCTGAACTTGAAACATATTTTTCAAATGATAAAAACAATCTTATTAAGTAAACAAAGGAATAAAAATAATTTATAAATTAGTGTTATATTTACAAAATGTAAACAGAAGGTGATGGCAGTTTCTATTTACATTTTATTTAATGTAGAATATAATGCCGTCAATATATATATTCCGCTAATAATTGATGTGAGAATACATCAAACGCAAGTGTCCGGTAGATCGTAAATCAATAGATTCGTTTAAAGGCCAACAGCAAGTAATGTAATACGAGTAGTATCCATGTTGTGACTTAATTGCAAAGGCGTGCTCATACCGGCTTAGGTAGCGTGCTTATACAAGCAAAAGTAGCCTGTTAGCACTTCATCGAAATCTTCGTCAAACAAATTTTCTTTCGCAGTTGATAAAAACTCATGAATTTGGCTTAACAGTCAATTGCGTACTGCCTGCCGAAAACACACATAAACAATCATTACCGCATCAATAAATCTTGCAATTTTATAAATAAATTTTGTAATCTTCAAAGCATTATTTATGAGGCGATGAAAAACAAAGCCATTCAATGCCTTGCATCCCTAAAATTATTGCGAGGCTTTAAATTTCCTAAAATATCTTCATGCAACAATTCCATGCGTGCCAAGCCACAGATCGCACAACCGTTCACTTACTTGATTTGCTCACTTGAACTTACCATTAACAACACGAATAACTCTGCCATTACCATTAACAAGACTAATAACTAACGCAGTCTCTATCCGCACACTCCTTCTCACAGTCATGAAGCCCCTGGTACCCACACTCACATTTTAACACCAACAGACTTCATAATTCATTAAATATATCGCGCCAATCCCAGTCATCACAAGCAACAGTTCTCTTGACTAATAAATAAGACAAACTAAGCAAAAACAAATCACACTCACACTTTATATCCATATCCAGCTTTATATCCAGTTGCACTGCAAAGTTACACACAGCTTCCTTAACTGCACTAAGCACTAAAACCTTGTTGACCTACCTGTTGTAGGCCACGATGACCTACAATAACAACAACAATTCCCGCGACAATCATGTTACCCTCGCATGAACTCACACAGAGCCATCACATCTTATCTCTCCCCCTACCCATGGCATCCGATTCGGAATCGACCGACACCACTCGGATCAGCTATCTCACTCTAAAAGTGATCTTCTTAACTTCTTAATGTAACACATAGGAGGATTCCATTGGCCCAGAAATCCCATATATGTAGATAATACTACCGTTTTCTGTAGACAAGATTTTCGTTAAGCTACTTTTAGCCAAATAAAAGGCAAAAAATTATAAATATCGAAAAAAAATTGATAATGACAAAAGTTTTGAAGGTTTTCCAAAAAGGTCAAGCTTACGAACGGTTATTACCAAAGCGGAAATACTTTAAAACCATTCTAAAATATACCAAAGTTAACTTTCAGGGGAACAGTAAAAACTTTTTTCGTGTAGGGTTGGAGGCTCTTTGTTGTGTTATAGCGATACCAACCGATATTCCTTGGCAGCATTTTTCATATAGCGCACAGCCAAGTAGCGCCGCCAGTTGCGCTGTATCAGCTTGATCTTGTCCAGCTTCCTCTCGAATCGTTCTTTCTGTGCATGGGTTTGGTATTTCTTAGGCACAAGGGTGTAATTGGAGTAATCGGAGACAAAGACGGCGTTATTGTCGTCCAAAAAGCACTGGGAAATCTGATCGTGCATAGTGTCCTACCATACATAAAAGAAATACGAAAAGGAAGTAGCGTACGGGCGAATATAATTTTAGAAGTACGTAATGTACTTACAACCAGCTTCTGTTTATGTTCGACAGTTTGTGTATCTCTGCTAAAATGACGACGGTACTTCCATTTATCGAAATATGGTCCTGTCTGGGTAAATGCATCCAGATACTCAATACCTGAGGAATCGGAAACATCTATACATGTACTCGGCAACCAAAAAGTGTTTCAAAGGAGTACTTCAGTACTCATATTTTTACTAAATTCTTTTTATGTAGTCAAAAAAAGAGTTAAAAACTACTTATAAAACACTTTCTCTACCACTTTACATAAAAAATTACGTTCTTATTGTATTGACATTTTACAAAAGCAATCTCAAAAGTTTACAAAATTGGTATTTTCAAGCCCTTAAAATTTACCGCCCTTAAAATGCTTAAACATAGTACTGCATGCAATATTCATACCTGTAGCTTTGTCCCTATAACCGCAAAGAAACGGTTTCAGTATGGCTTTATTTTGTATTTCCACGGCAATGTCCTTAGGATTGCCGTCTGTCGTATCCTCGCCTGGTATATGTACCGTAATAAAATCCGGCAAACGACATTTACTACAAATAATTATAAATAATTATAAGAACCCCTTTCTCGGTTTCCCTTTCATGTTGGTTACTCGTAGTAAACATTAAAATCCAACTTAGCAAATTTGTGGTCCTCATCGCATACTGTTTCTGGACACTTCAAAGCTAGTGCGAACTCACGTATGCCAAACTCATCACTATCGGTTTCCTGCAGTAAGCATGTGTCACACAACGGCCGTCCACCCTGCTCTAGGCTAAGCATCCCCTCCGTCACCGCAAACCTCCGGGCGATATCTTGTTTCACCTCCGCAATAGACATTTGGCTCGGGTAAACCCGGACAATAACTTGGGTTTGGGTATCCGTAATGCGAAATTTTACCATAACATTTTTAATAAGCACAACCTCCTTGGTGGCCACTTCGGCAACATTTTGCGGAAGGTCTTCTTGTTGGGACAACGAATTCTTACTCGGTGTACCGCCTTCATGCAGGTGCACTTGGTGCGCGTAAGGAGAAATGTTTTCCGACATGAATGACAGGTTTCAAATCTTTTGTTTTTTAAAGTCAAACGGGCCGGAGAATATTCAGAATCAGAATCAAATTTGCGTAGTAGTTTTTTAGGAAAGGTAACAAGTGAGAAATTACCGCTGATTTAATTGCTTCCTTCTTCACAAATGGCTGAAAGTTACATTCTATCTTCGTTTCTTATTAAGTGGTCATTGTATTTGCATGCGTGCAACCTAGCATGCGTTGTAGCAACGAAGCATTTGTTTCCATGCTCCAAATCATATCATTAATTGCTAAGAGAGTACTCGTCATTACCTGTCTTTTATTTTTTAAGAGTAATTTGTGTTCTTATTAATTTTTAAAAGAAAAGTGAAAATAAGCATTTGTAATTAAATATCTATATAATAAAGTTGAATTTTTTAAACCATGTAACATTCCAGGTTATGTTCGTTCCGAAATTAAAAGGTGAAAACCTCAAAGGAATTGGTTCCCTGAAAAAATTCACATCTCTATCCCATGTGGCTCTTTACATGCTTTCTTTTTTATTTTCAAGTCAGTTGTTATATATATTTTTGTGTTATTTATTAAGGCCATTCAGTTATTCATTTATTAGTGCCATTCAGCGGCGAATTTTCGCTACCCATACCCTATTTCGCTATAAAAATTTCTTAACTCTTACAAGCTTGGTGGTACAAGTAAAGTACCACATTTTTGTATCTTCTGCGGCACAGTGGTATTCGAATTCTGACATCAAAGCCATATTACTTTAATGTTTTGAAACGCGCACCACTTTATTTTGAATGTAACTGACAATGTTTACAAGTTTATGCGTGATTGATCAGTCGCATTTATGGCGTTGGGACGTAGATATACTATTTACACCACTATGCAAGTTGAAATAGAAATTCAGTGAATTTAATATTGCATCATTGACTACAAAAGAAATCATGAATACTAAAGAAATTTAAGATGTAATTAATTTGTTAGACATAAAGTATAATATGGAAAATAAAATTATTCTATCTGATGGAGAATCAGTGATTGAGGAAGAGGATAACGACTATAATTCGGAACATAACGGAAATGATGATGAATTTATTAAAGAGGAATATGATTCCGGAGACGATATTCCGCTAAGTCAATTTTGTACAAAGGATGTTGTGCAAGAAACTGGAACTGGAAAAAGAATGGGTTGATAAATCTGTAGATTTGGTTGTTGAGGATTTTAAAGAAATAGTTGGAGTTAAGGAAATACATCGTTAAGGAAATTGTAAACCCAACACCATTCAAGCTATTCAATTTACTTGTAACAAATACAATGGTCGAAGACATTGTTTCGTATATCCTTAAACCAATAAAAAAATATGAAAATATTTCAAGTTTAATTTCGCAGTTTGAGCTAAAAAATTGTGAAATTTATGATTTTTGCCCCTATCATAAGGTGTAGAGCAGCATTCAGTACCAGCTTTTGGTAACCCGAAGCAATATAGGTGTCTTTGGGAAATGTATTCAATATAATGGCGGAAACTTTATTTTGCCCGTATACAAAATTGCACAGCGAACTCCAGGTGCAAATTTTGAAGACTTCATAAAGCGTATATTACCACGGATATGCATCATAATCTATGGTCACTATGGATAGAATAAGCGACATTATTGCCAAAACAAAACCACTGCAGCTGTGCAGCTCAGCAGCTCGTTTGTACATGAGCTTATGGAGCTGTATAGCTGCGCAGCTAAAATAGAATATATTAAATTTTTCTTACAGCTGCAGTGCTTACGCACCTGAGAGGAAAAATATTACCTACCTAATCGCAAATCCCGTAGAATTCATGAAGTGCTGCTAAATTTGTATAGAAAAAGTAACCAAAGGTGTAATAAATGTCAAGAATGATAAAATCAAGGTTATGCCGATCAGGTTTAAAATTGCCTCGTTCTGCGCATATACGTTACAATAGCCATTCAATATGGCCGAACTGTCCAACTCGTATATATTTCGCATGTAAAAGTGTAAACATAGCTGTGAAATTTTAGATATTACAATAATTACTCGGTTATAGGAATTTACAATTATTGTAAAAAATTGTTCCAAGTAAACATATTTGTGTAATACGTATAAGCGTTTTTTTTTCAGAATAATTGATAACTTGACGTGTCAACCGAATACGAATTCGGAGCTGAGTTGGTTTGCCTCAAGGTGCTGCGTAAATTTGGTGAGGCCAACTCGAAGTGATTTCGTTTCCTCTCCGAAAAGAGTTCATCAGTGCAGAACTGATGTACCCAAGGTGCAGCAGCACCAGTGGAGCAAAGAAGTAATTTAATATTCACGCCAAACGCAGACACCATATCTCGCACTTTATTTTAAAGTCAACCTTGTAAATTGCAGTATTGGAGACACACGAATAGCTTCTGCTTCAATTTTAAAAGCTTTCTATCGAGTCGCTTGAATAGCGATCGAAGAAGTCCTACCCGTTGCGCATGCGTGTCTGCCACGAACAACTGCGCGTTGTAAATCACACTTTGGTCGCATGCAGTACGGTCTCGTTTTGAAGAACATCGGCGTTACGGTTGCATGAAGTAAATTAATTTAACCCAAATATAAATACTGACGCCTATTTCCCCAAACTAATTCTATTTTCCAAACCAGAATACTTGTCATTGCTTTCAAATATTAACTTGAAATGTAGAGATACACCTATATTTTGTTTGCTTTGCATAATATGTACATGTAATATATAACAGGAAATATATTTTAAAAAGTTTGCAATTATAGATTTTTACTTTTATTATCCTTTACTAATCTAAAGAACGTACACCAAAACTACGTTAAATTATTACATAGCTTCCGTTTTCTTTTGTTTCCATTCTCTTCAATGTCTTTATTCAGTTCCCTGATCTTTACAAACATCCTTGCCCGGAAGAACAATCTTTTTACCTCTGGCAATTAATTTCGGAAGCTTGCGCAATATTTTCACTTTGTTGTTCCGCTTGTAACGCAGAGAAGGAGACGAGATAGATATAGAAAAGTATAAAAGTATAGATTCTTGCTCAGCGTCACCTCATGAATCGATTTAGACCTGTCCGTCCGTCTATCTGTCTGTCTGTCTGTTGAAATCACGATTACCGGAGAACGAAAAGAGATATCGCAATGAAATCTGGCACAAATATTCTTTGTTATGCAGGGCAGTTTGAGAGTGAGTGAGAGCGGTCACCTCTCTGTGATTAAACTGGCCCTCTCTACCTAGGTCGTTAGAATAGTTTGAAAACATTATATCTTATGATTTATCTCACTACAGGGATAACACAACATAAATTCAGAAAATCTTAGTGTAATGTAAATTTTAATATGAAACAAATGAAGAAATTCTCATTAATGCCAATATCAACTCTTATTGGCTTGAATGAGGATTTCTTCATTTATTTCATATTGAAATTTACATTACACTAAGATTTTCTGAACTTATATAACTTTATCCTTGAGATCAATTATAAGATAGAACTTTTTTAAACTATGCTATCGACCTAGTTAGAGAGTGTTTCGTTTTAACAAATCCTTCCCGATCCGCGACATTCGCAATATGTTCAAATACGCTCAAACTTTAAAACATGTTTACTCGAAATAGTAATTTCAGACTTAAGCTGTTACTACAAGTCTACGTAAATTAATTTTAAGCATTTGTTAGTTGTCAAACTGAGAAAATATCTTAAATAAAACCATAGAACTTTTGTTGAAATTTAGCAAGAGATTCTTAATATACGACGTGCGAAGTTATATGAGGATAGCCGAGTCTTTATGGTTGAAGCAAAATAGTTATAAATAACCATTTTTCGGATATTCGGTAGTGACAGCAAAGATGTCATACTAATACTATTTTAGGTTAATACTGAAAGCAACAACAAATTTAAACAAGTCATAGTTTGTGAGGAATCATAAGTTATGGTAACTCATATAACAGTTATAAATCCACTAAATGAATATACATGTGTATAACTCATTTGGGAGAGATTAGACTAAAAAATAGCATTATTATTGATTTATTTAGCATTCAACAAACGCTAATTTTGATTTTTCTAATTTGGAAGTCTATTTCTATAAAACATTAAAAACGAGTTTTTCAACTTCTGAATGGGTTGCATTGTATGTATGCAATTAATTTGAAAGTTGGAGAACTGGTTTGTTAACATGGCGCAAAGCAGCCAGCTTTTCTGCCTTAGGTTATTCTCGCTGGTGGATTGAAGTAAATACCAACAGTTCAGTGTGATTAAAAACGTGGAAGACGGAGATATGTGAATTGCGTTACGACGATCGACGGATTACGACGGATTGATAAAATTCAGTTCATTAGCTCATTAATTATTTTAGATTCCACATGGAACCCGTTACTTGCATCTTTATTTTGCTGCCTATGTATGCAGTGGCTTCAGGTGTAAATAGAAATGTTCTCTTGCTTTTAGCTGATGACGCTGGCTTGGAGATGGGGGCTTATTTGAACAAATATTGCCAAACTCCCAACCTGGATGCGCTGGCGAAGCGTGGTCTACTCTTCAACAACGCATTTACGTCAGTCAGTAGTAGTTCTCCAAGTCGTGCTCAGCTGCTGACGGGCTTACCTAGTCACGCTAGTGGCATGTACGGCTTGCATCAGGGCGTGTATAACTTTAACGTTCTGCCTACTGTAAACTCTCTGCCAAACGTGCTGCGAGAGAAGTCCCATGGACGCATCTTAAGTGGAATAATCGGTAAAAAGAATATTGGTGGTGCCAACAACTTTCGCTTTGACTTCGAGCAAACCGAGGAACAACACCCTATCAATCAAATCGGTCGCAACATCAGCAATATAAAGTTTTTCACCCGAGAATTTTTGACACAAGCCAAACACAAAAAGCAGCCGTTCTTCCTGCTAATCGCTTTTCATGACGCGCATCGCTGCATAACCCCGAAGTATGGGGAGTTCTGTGAGCGCTGGGGCTCCGGAGAAGAGGGAATGGGCTGGATACCAGATTGGAAGCCCATTTATTATGATTGGCGAAACCTCCAGGTACCGGCGTACCTACCAGACACAGATATAGTCAAACAAGAGCTGGCAGCACAGTATATGGCAATTTCTAGGCTAGATCAGGGTGTTGGTCTTGTATTACGTGAGCTCGAGAGGCAGGGTTTCGACAGAGAAACACTCGTTTTGTATACTTCTGACAATGGGCCTCCGTTTCCAAGTGCTCGCACCAATTTGTATGAACATGGCATACGCGAACCACTCATTATAGCTTCACCAGAACCACAGGTTCGTCGCCATGAAACCACCTCTGCAATTGTCAGCCTTCTAGATGTATACTCAACCGTTTTGGATGCTTTCAACTTTTATGAACGCAATGGTTCTTCTGGCATATCTTTGCTGCCTTTAATGGTTGTCGAACCACAGCCCACCAAACACGACCATGTTTTCGGCAGTCAAAACTTTCATGAAATCACTATGAATTATCCTATGCGAATGATACGCACTCGCCGTTATAAACTAATCCATAATCTTAATTTCTGGTCGCCGTTTCCTATCGATCAGAATTTCTATAGTTCGCCAACCTTTCAAGAAATATTAAATGCAACCAAAACGGGAACACCTATACCCTGGTATAAATCGTTGCTGAGTTATTATCACCGTCCCGAATGGGAGCTATACGATATTAAATTTGATCCTCTGGAGAGTAAAAACCTGATTGAGGGTGCCAAATACAAGACGTTGGTCAAGAATTTGAGTCGACTTCTTTATAAGTGGCAGGAGAAAACCAAAGATCCTTGGCTTTGCGCGCCGCATGCAATTCTACAAACGCAAGGAGTGTTTGAAAAGGATTCTGTTTGCTTAAGTCTTGCACATGACCTTCTTGAGCAGCACCAACCTGCACATCAGGAACTATTTCTTACAGTTTAACAACATTATTGAGCAAAAGTAGATTCGGCGCGCGAGAACTCGGCACGAAACCGGCCGGTATGTGTCACAATCATAACATAGCTGTGCCTACACCGGCCATTACTCGCTGCTCATTCATGTGCTCTGCTCATTCATTTATGTACTAAAAACACAAAAAATGTATGTCATTGAATAAAGCAGGTTAAATAGGGTAGACAAATTTTTGTTTTAATTACTAAATGATTTCCAGTAAACAATGTTCAGTACTTAAAGAAAAATACCTTATCATCATCGTAAGCAAAAGAGAGAAATTTAATTTAAAAAGAAGAAATTTAATTTATATTGTGGGGTTTATTTTTAAGCAAAAAATAAATCGACCTCAGTTATTACAGAAAAAATATTATTCCGCCAGTCTTATTTATAACATACTGAATTGTATAACAAAACAACTCAATTTGTAAATAAACACACGTACACTAATCCAGTGTTTATTATTTTAAGTAAAGGTTCTATAACAGTACTTTTAATTGAGGAATTTGTGGATTGAATGAGAAACACATAAGACTGACTGTGACCCTAATGAACTAACTGAGTTTTGCAACTGACCGCTAAAAATTTTATGTTGAGAAATTGTGGCATCGACAGTGCAATGCCAGCAGACATATACAGCGTGAGATTCCTAAACACTGATTAAATATTAAATTTTTTATTCAAATAAATTAAAATTGTTAGACTTTACTTCTTCCATAAAAAGTTTGTGAAGAAAATACATTACAAATCTTAAGACAACTCAATAAATACTTTAAAATGACCTTTTAAAACATTTGTATACCTTTATGAAACAATTCAAAACATCTAATTTATAAATAGCTTGCAATTTCTAAACCAGCTGTTAACCGCGACTTCCTTCGCATGGTCTTCAATTTAAGGCGATAATATATTTAGTACCAGTATGCACTGATATACACGCATAATTTATCAATTTTTCCATAACTAGGATCGTAATGGAACGCACCAAGATTTTAATCAGCGTACAGTGTTCACCTGAATCGAACAGTGCATACTCAAACGGATTCCAGTCTTGCTTCCTGTGGCTCGAATGTTTCAGACTAACGGGCTTGAGCAGTACGTACTCGAATGGCTTCCTGTATACATATATATATATATATATATATATATTATATCTGAAACATTCGATATATATATATATATATCCACCACCTCGTTTTAAAAAAAGGCATAAGTTGAATATCTTATAAACCGTATGAGATATTGAGGCATAATTCTATTCCGGAACGTATAGCGCCATTACAAAATTCTTGCAAAAAATGGGCGTGGTCCGGCCACTCATAAGAAAGTTGGCAATATCTCATGAACGTTATAGAATACGAAGACCTTATTTTATCCCGAAGTATCTGGAGGCATTGCCTATCCGTTTGCCAAAAATGGGCGTGTCACGCCCACTAATACAATAAATGTCAATATCTCATAAACGGTGCAATATATTAATACGTTATTTTATCCCGAGGTACCTAGAAACATTAGCAAATTGTTTTCCATAAATGGGCGTGGTCTACCTACTTATACAAAAGTTGTCAACTGGAGAAATTATTGTTGCTTGGTGTTCTATCGTTTTTCCGACAGGGTAGGAAGATGATATATTTTTCAACGAATTTCCGTCATCCCTCGTCAATTTTGATCTGTAGACAACCCGGTTTCGGCGTTGTGCCATCTTCAGTGTCGTTTTTCATTCTCAATTTATTTTTAAGAAATAATTTATTACTTTTTTACTCGGGTGTAGGGTACTTAGACTTCGGCCTGACCGAAGACAACACGTTTACTTGTTTTTAAGGTATCATATTTGTCACATAGAGCTTTCGCTTCTCTTTTGAGACCAAATGTGACTTCCGATTCCTCGTCGATCTTCTCCCACGCTCTCCTCTTCTGATCCAAAAAAATGGCATCTATTTGTTTTCAATTATGTGGGTTTCTGCTCCACCAATTTATCTAAAACATGCTCCTCACTTGCCGAAAAAATTGGCGCCCATGCGCCAGAGCACATGTTCAGCGGTTCAATTGCACTGATACAGAATCTACAAGTGTCTGTATCTATTACATATTTTATTTTGGTGATATCTGAGACGCAATGCCACGTCATAACCCGTGAGGATTCTTAGGTAATTCTTCTTAAGCATAAGCATCCTTTTGGAGACTGCCTTGTCTTGGATAAGAAATCGCTTTGTTTGTGTTTGGCCCACGCTTTTGGCCCAATATTTGGCAAGTTCGCATTCTTCCAAAATCCAGATTATTTTTTTTATTTCTTTTTTTTGATTTTTTTTCTTTTTTTTTTTTTGTTTTTTTTTTGATAGGCCGCAGAAGTTTTTCGGACCATTGAATAGCATCCGGTTTCTTCCGAATGAAAGATACCCGCGACGAAATAAAAACACCTCTTCAACTGCTTTTTCTTATCCTTGTAATCAGCCCATGCCTCAGCTTTCTTATGCCTCACGCACCGATTCCAGGCCGTCCTCGTACCCCTCTTCATGGACTCCAGCTCCCCATTCCACCATGGAACAGAGCCTTCCTCATCCCCTTTAGTCCGAGGTACGCTCTTTCGAAAGCAAAGGTCATGGCCACTTTTAATCTCCTTACCTCAATCTCTACTTCCGCTATATTTCTAGCATTATAAAAGGTCTGGAAAGTGATTCTTTTAAAGCTTTTCGATACGATTGTCGGTCCGTGTTGCGTGGAACCCTTACTAACTTGCACCGCGCCGTGTCTTGTCACGACATCAAAGTAGATAGCCCAATGATCGTACATAGTCAATTTATCGTGGACCCTCCAGTTTGAAACTCTTCCCAGCATGCCAAGACTGGCCAGGGTGATGGCGATAACCTCGCTATCCTCTCCTCTGCGGTTGTCGTTGGAGCTACCCCACACTATATTGTGAGCGTTAGCGTTGGAACCTATGATCATCTGTATATCGTTCTCCAAACCATCTCACCACCTCCTCAGGTGGCGGTGATTCCGGCGCATCATATGGCATATAGGCAGATGCGATAAGGAAGGAGCCATTGGCTCTTCCAATTTTCACAATTGGAGAATTAAATTTAGACGTCTGGTCAATGCCATATTGTTAATGGTTGTTCCAAAACATTATAGTTCCTAATCGGATGCAGGAAGACCTTCACTCTAGTTGTATTGATGGTCTGTTGTTTCATGTAGCGGTAAGGCTCAACACACTTTCGATTTCCGCTTCAGATAGTTTCAGAATATCCAATGTGGTCTGCACCACGTTGCTGATGGTGGCTCAAAAATCTTGTGGTACAAAAGGGACGTATATAGATTTGGCTACAAGGTTTTCGTCAAAATTTTCTTGGCGTCATGGTTGTTGCTGTTTTCTTGATATTGTTGTTGCTACTGCTTGCTTAGTGTTGTTATGGTTGTTGCTGCCTTAATACTATTTATTGAATATAAATTACTATTATTGTACATTTTCTTAACTGTTTACACTCTACGGTATAATGCTACGAATTAGCAAGTATATAATATTGAATTATATTTACATTTTTGATTTATTTTCACTATACAATTTATTTGATAATAATTTTATTAAATATAAGCTTCTAATAATAATTCTCCCTAAAAATTCCATATTTTAATTTATATCATAATTCATTATTTTTCAATTTAACTATAATTTTGTTTTTCTTGTTCTCATTTTACTTCGTTTTAATAAGCAAATTTTTCTTGATTGCTGAAACGTTTTTTTGTCTTTTTCTCGTCTTTTCAAGTTTTACTTTTTACGTTTTTAAACCGTCGCAAGTAAATGCGCTGCAACCATAATTTTACTTGCGGATTGCAATGCTCTAAACGCGGCTTGGAAGAATTACTCCTCAGGTTTTTGCTGACTTCTAATTTCTACAGTTTTCAAAAATATGGGACGTTGCTGTTTTGGAGCTATGAGGTAGTTTGTACCCGCCATAACAAAAGTTGTCAACTGCAGAAATTATTATTTTTTTAGCTTCTCGGGTGTAGGGTACCTTGACTTCTGCCTGGCCGAAGACAACACCTTTACTTGTTCTTTTTATTTAAATTCTAGTCTTCTATTAATTTTTCATATGTGTCTTAAAGACGTTATTCACATTAGCTGGGTTTTTTAACACCAGCTAATAATGTTTGTTAACACCAGCTGTAATGTTTACACCAAAATTTATTTGGTGTTATTATTATACATTGTACATTTACATTATATATTATACATTTAAGAATAGGCGTTTGAGAAAAACTGCTGAAACTAAACTGCTGCGCAACCAGACCAGAAACAGGTGTAATGCTACTTTAAAACGCGAAAAAGTTCTCTACGAACAGCGCGTTAGACGTAGAATTCTTCAATATCATAAGGGTAGTAAAAACTTTTGGTCGTTCGTGGGGAGAGTGAAGAATCAGGCGGGATCGTCTATTCCAGCTCTCCTTAAGGATGATCAGATCTTCACTCACTCGGTTGATAAGGCAAACTTATTAGCCAAAATGTTTGCTGAAAACTGCTCTCTTCCTGAGAGTAGTCAACCACTGCCCGCGGTCGATGATGTATCTCATGCTATGCCTCAGATGCATTTTCGAACGCGAGCTGTTAAAAGAGTGCTTGCAGACCTCAATGTCAACAAATGTCGGGACCGGATGGCATTTCAGCCCATGTGTTGAGAAAGTCCGCCTTAACACTTACTCGCCCATTGCGCAATCTCTTTAACTTATCGTACACTTCAGGAGTTTTCCTATTTCCTGGAAGATTGCCAATGTGCAGATAGTTCCAAAAAAAAAAAAAAAAGGCGAGGCAAGGACCCCTGCTAATTCCCATAGAAGTCTTTTCAATGCTCTCATAAATTATGTATTGTAAATTTTAACTCTATGAGGTATCTGGAGTGCAACCAGTTGGAAGGTGATCGCCAGTACCGTTTCCGTACTCCGTACCAGCGTTCTGACGGCTTTACTCACTGAGCGGTGGAACAGGTGCATTCAGAACCCCGTCTACTCGTTTGCTGATGACATCAGCATTTGTCATTCATATTCATTCTTCAAGCGTCCTTCTATACTGGAGATCAATAGAAAACGCAGAATTATGAATGACACACTCCAATGTGACTCAACAAAATCCAGGAGTGGGGTTGAGCGAATCGGGTCGATTTTAATGCGCGCAAAATCCAATGCTGCTGTTGACCTACAAACGTTTAGCGGGTGACAATTTTCCTCCTCTAAATATGGGTGGTGTGGATATTAATGAGTCGGTAACTCTTGATGTTCTCGGCATGTCAATCCAATGTGATCTGATATTCGTTGTGTCTACACCACCTATATCCTTCCTAAAATGCAGTAAAATGCGGATATATGGTCGGGAGCCTCGAAAACATATCTCCGGCTTCTGGACCGTATTCAGGGTCAGGGATAAAACTTATAGAGGACAGTAGGGTATCCAGCTTAATTGAAACCTTGGGGCGTCGACGGGATGTAGGGTGTGTATCCTTATTTTATCAGCACTTTAACGGTAAATATTCTTCTGAAGTAGCCAGCCTGATTCCTTCGGTTTAGGTATTCATCTAATCGGTTTTCCAGAATGGTTCACCCCTTTTACTTCTAGTTCCCGTTCGAACGCGCTACCCATTACCGCGAGAATTGGTTTTTCGGTCTCGCTGTTTGATTGCGGAATAATCTCCCTGCGCGTGTTTTCCCGCCCACTTATAACGTCGAAGCTTTCAAAGCTTCCCCTTCCCACTAACCTATTTCCTTCCAAACCAAGGAATGTTTAGCATAGATAGGGGGCATCCCCTGAGCTTGGTTATATCTGTCATAAAAAAATACGAGCACAAAAATTTTATATTTTTCACATTAACAAAGCTTTCTTCCTGGTATTCTCCTGAAGGAATTCCCTTTTTGTGAACTACTATTTGCATGTTCTCTCTGCCACTTGCATCTCAGTTGAAAACTTCATTCAAAACATTCTCTTTAACTAAGCTTGTGTCGGCGCCTGTATTAGCATAGTAAGTTTTTCGTTTTTTGATTTCTTGCGAGGAATATTGTTTGTACACCAAACAAAATAGATTAGCTTGAGAAATGCACTCTTCTGCCCACAGTGCAAAATAAAGTCCAATTTTTAACTACTGCAAAAAAAGGCAAATTTTTAACTACTGCAGCATTGTTGTTGCGGTTGCTCCCTGTTGTGCGTTTTTTATGACAGCATTTTTAGACTACGAGCAGATGAGCGGTTCTTTTAGAAGATTATTTTTTTACATTGTTTTTTTTTGTTGTATAATTTATTCCATTTTTGTGAAAAATTACCGTTGTATGGTCCAACCAAAAGAAATATGTAACTTCAAATTTCAGTGTGAATAAATAAGTGGAAGTGTGAGCACGCGTTTTTGCACTCAAGGAATTTTATTTTATAATAGAATTTAAATCAAGTATTCATTGCACTCCGTGCACAAACAAATATCAACGAACGAACGTCACTCGCTAAGTTAATATCAGAGCACTCCTCTGCTATCCCGTATTGCTTGAATGTTAGAATCTAATTTAATTCGTATTTATCATTTTCCTTCTTCGCATTTGAAAATGACATGCTATTCATAGCTTCCGATGCGCTCACTGACGCTACTGGTTTACTTAAAAAATGCATTTTTTTGTTGTTAGACACAACAACCATTTTGTGTCTAACAACCATTTGTTAAAAACCTCTTAATTTTTCGTAACAATAGGGGTGCTTGTTTCAGTTTTAACCACTTTCTCCGTGGTTCTCGAATTAAATTCTATACCTCTCACAAAGATTTTGCTCGGATTCACTTTTACCGAACTGATCATACTTCGCAACGGTAAGTACTTCCTTCCCAAAACGAGTCGAGCTGTGGGCTGCGCATGTATCAACAATCCCTTCTGACGTTTGATTTACTATACCCAACAATACCGGTCTCAAAACCTCGTTTGACCTGAGGTTTACCTGAAACCTTTCCCAATTTTTTTTCGTGTCGCAATCCCTTACAACATTTCTTAGTCTATTGCACCAGTGGCACCGTATTTGTGGTCTCTGCTGTGGTGAATTGTTCCTACCGCTCTTTGGAGGGTTTTCGAACCTTCTTTGGCCACTCTGTTGTGTTGGGCCCCAACGGTTATTATTTCCGTTTTCTTTCGTCTCTTTTGTCGGGTGTTGGTGGATATTGACCTTCTGTCCCCACTGCGAAGGTTCTCCTGAATTCTCGTGACTAGGTGGTTGTTTATTTCAGAACGGTTGGGTGGTCTCCGAGCACAAATCCGGCTCGAAGGACCAATATGTTTTTGAGGAACTCGTAGACTTCAATGTAAATTTGAGAGAGAGAGACTGCAGTGCTCACTCCTGACACCCTACCGATCGATGAGGGAGCACCTCTGGCGAGCGGCAGTTGGCGTTAACATACCGCCCGCCTTGCAGGACTGCAAACCCTCAACCCCGACAACTGGCGCCATGCCTCGTCTCCGGCCTAGTGGAGGAGCGTGAGGTGCGCCTCCTCGTACCATGGGGCAGCGCATGGGGCTCCGGCACGCAGCCAACCGGTGTGACCGCGCCAGACAGTTGCGGCACATGTACCGCGCGTGTGCCTTCAAGTTTCGCTGCGCTGGTGTCTGTTGCAGAAACAGCGGACAACGGCTCAGCACATGCCGCCCCCCACACAGGGGACAGCACAGCTCGCGCTCGAGGCCCTCCGTAGGAAGCCGCGGGGCTGGCGGGCACCAGGCGTGCCGCCTGGCCGGCATCACTGGCGCGCGTCGTCGGGCCGAACGACCTGGAGGCGCGTGTCTTGGGGCCGATGGTGCTGGTGGGGCCGGCGTTGCTTGTGAGGCCGGCGTTGCTAGTGGTACACGTCGCGGCGCCGGTTCTGGTGGGGCGGGCCGCAGACGTCTCCGGGCCGGTGTGGGTGGTGAGAGCGCACGTCTCGGGGCCAGCTCTGGTAGTGGACGTGGCGCGGCGGATACCGCACCGCGGACGAAGAAGCTCCGGAAAGCTTGGGTCGGCGGGGTGGGCGAGCGTCGCGCCGTGGCGATCGCTTGTGCCTCCTCGGCCGAGACGTCGAGCACCAGGACGTCAGCCATTGGTGACGGCTCCCGGTGGGCTGCAATGGGCGGCGCGGCGGTGGAGGCGGCGCAGATGGGCACAGCCCCGGGTGGTGCCAGCAGACGCCCTCTTCAGGTCCGCGCATATTGCCGGCGGATCAGATACATGGTGGGGCTGTAATGAGAAAAGAAGGGGTTACTAATAGGCTGTCATGCACATGGTAAGGGCACTAATTTCGTAATGGGACGCGTGACGTGACCCCTTTCGGTTAAGAGGTCAGCCACGCGTACGCGGTTGTCTTGTCCGCGGTAGACAGCTGTAGCCCGGCCTAAGCGCCACGCGTTAGACGGCAAGTTGTCGTCGCGAATGACAACGAGATCGTCGAGTTGGAAATCGCGCTGTGGAGTCTTCCATTTTGTACGGCGGGAAAGTTCGCGCAGGTATTCTGTCTTCCATCTCAGACAGAGATGCTGAGCGAGAGCTTGCACGCGTCGCCATCGATTGAGAATGGAGAGCGGGTTGTTATGCCGCTCGAGTTCGGCTGGAGCGAGTAAGGGCCCGCCAATTAGAAAATGGCCAGGGGTGATGGCTTCCATCACGGTTGGGTCTTCGTAGGAAGCAGTGAGGGGGCGTGAATTAAGGCACGGTTCGATCTTGCTCAGAAGAGTGGAGAATTCTTCGAAGGTGAATTTTATGACTGGGGCCACTTTTCGGAGATGGGTTTTGAGGCTCTTGACCACCGCTTCCCAGAGGCCACCCATGTGCGGGGCTCCTGGCGGCAAAAAATGCCAGGAGACGTCTTGGTGTGAATACCGGGATTCTATCAACTCCTTTCTACGAGACATGAAGCCCTGGAAGTCGCGCCGGAGCTCTTTGGAGGCGCCTACAAAATTGGTGCCGTTATCCGAGTAGATGTTGGCAGGGCAGCCTCTGCGGGCGGCGAACCGGGAAAAGGCGGCAAGGAAGGTAGCGGTTGAGAGGTCGCTAGTGGGTTCCAAATGAATGGCCTTCGTTGCAAAACAGACAAAGACACAAACATAGCCTTTGGTAATTAAGCACGCGCGTCCCGTGTAATTTTTAATATCGAACGGTCCGGCGAAATCGACTCCGGTATTGGCAAATGGGCGGGAGAACGTGATGCGTTCTGCTGGCAATGCTGCCATGAGCTGGGTTCGTTGCTTCTTCCGATGTAGGATGCACGGCTTGCAAGTATGGGTCGTCGTTTTGATGAGGTTTTTCACCTTGGGGATCCAGAATTGGGTACGGACCAGACGAAGAACTAATTGGTTGCCCCCCCGTAGCGATATTTCGTGTATAAAACGAATGCAAATTGGGACACGAGGACAACTGCCCGCCAACGCGCATCGTGTTTTCCGCGTGGAGAAACGGGTTCAACGAGAGTAGGCTGCTTTTAGATCGCAGCATCGCGTGGTTTTCTAGCGCGGTGTACTCGTCCGCAAAGTGAATCTTCTGGCAGGATATCGCGAGGCAGCGTTTCGTTTCCTTTATTTCTCCCGGTGGGAGGTGCAGGCTGGAGTGCGAGTGCAGGTGACGCTTAGCTGGATGAGCGTTGTGGAGAAATCGATATACGTATGAGTATACACGTAAGGCGCGTGGCAGCGACGAAAATCGTTCGAGCGGATCCTCCTTGGGATCCCAATGGGTGTGCAGCGTTTTGACCGTCTTCTGTTTCAGTGTGGTGACATATTCGTCTGCGGCGCGGAATTCGGGCCAGCGATCCTTGTCGTGGACGAGCCAAGCAGGTCCATCCCACCATAGGAGGCTCTCAGCGAGATCTTGGGGCGTGGCACCGCGACTGGCTAAATCCGCGGGGTTTTCCTGGGAATCCACATGGAACCATTGCGACTGTGGTACCTTCTCGATGATTTTGGCAACCTGGTTCGCCACGAACGTCGCCCCAAACGCAGGGGGATTTCTTCAGCCAGGCCAAAACAATGGTGGAGTCGCTCCAACAATAGATCGTGAACCGGGGGAGAGACAAAGTTTTAATTGGGGCTACACGAGTTTTGGAGTACAAAAGGAAAACTTGGACTTCCTGAGCGACCTTGATGCGGGCATAGATGACTCCTGCGTAGGCTTTCTGTGAGGCATCGCAAAAGGCATGGAGTTCGACTTGGCTTTCGGGGGTGTAACTCACCCATCGCGGGATGCGGATGGCGCGGATGTGCTGGTAATTCTGGAGAAAACTTAACCAGTTAGCGTGAGTTACCTGAGGTAGAGTGTCATCCCAGTCGATTTTGTCCAACCAGACTTGCTGGATGAGAATCTTCGCTGCAACGATGATCGGAGCCAGCCAACCGGCTGGATCGAACAGCTTGGCGACCAGAGACAACATTTCTCGTTTCGTGTACGCCGCTTTGATGACGATAGCTTGGACATCGAAGTAGAAGTCATCATGGGTCGAGTTCCAGCGAATTCCAAGCATTTTGGCAGTGCTGGAATCTTCTAGCGTCAGGAAATCGGAATGGAGCGGATGGGATGCCGGCAAGTCTGCCAGAATGCCTTTATGGTTGGCAGTCCATTTGCGAAGGGCAATCCCTGCTGAGTCGAGAGCCGCTATGAGTTGGTCGCGGGTCTGGGTAGCTGTAACCAGGTCGTGAGTGCCTGCTAACACATCATCCACGTACATGGAATGCTGTAAAATGTGTGATGCAAGCAGAAACTGGTGCTTCACGTCGTCTGCCAATTGAAGAAGGGTGCATAGCAAGGAAAGGGGCGCAATTAACTCTAAACGTTACCGTTTGAAGCTCGAAGTCGGTAAGCTCAGACTTGTACGGGTATCGGAAGAGAATGCGCTGATAAGGGGTGTGCTTTGGGTCAACCAATATTTGGCGATACATTTTTTGAATGTCTACGTTGAAGACATAGCGGAAGAAACGCCATCGTAAAATTAAAAAGTCAAATCTGACTGTAGCACGGGGCCTGTGTGAATTACATCATTGAGGCTTAGTCCGCTTGTTGTTGGACTGGACGCGTTGAAGACGACTCTGACTTTCGTAGAGGTGCTTTCGGGTTTGATGACGGCATGGTGGGGCAAATAGTAGTGATTTCTAGGCGCTTGAGGCTCGGGGGGTTTGACTATTTTCATGTGGCCTAAATCGACATACTCATTTAACACCATGTCGTACTGGTGCTTGGTGCTAAGCGGAGCGTGTCTGTGAAGCCGATTTTAAAGGGCAGTGATACGATGTAGCGGCCGTCATCGCGTCTTCGCGTTGTTTTCACGAAATTTTCTTCGCAAAACTTTTCGGAGGGGGATAGCCATTTAGTTTTGGGAAGTTCCTTCACCTCCAAAAAACGTTCGAACTGTTGTTCGAAGGAGACTTCATTGAAGTAAGCCACTTTTATGGGTGCAGTGGCAGATTGCGTGATGGGAACCGGCCGGGTTAGGATCCAACCGAACACGGTTTGCTGAGCCATGACTTGGCGGCGGATGCCGGCCCAGTACTTGGCGGCGGATGCCGTCCAGCAGGATTGCTGGGTATAAATCGGCTCCGATGAGGACGTCGACCTGCTCGCTTCTGGAGAAGTTGACATCTGCGAGCTCGATGTATTGAGGGAGGCCACTGAGAAGTGACCTGTCTAACGCGTGAGAAGGCAAACGCCCTGTAATTTGTGAGAGCTCAAGCGCCGTCACGTTAACTTGAAATTTGGGATCAAGTGGCGAATTCATGAGAAAATGGTACGATCTTGATATTTTTGCGGACAAGGTCTCGTTGAGACCTATGAGAAACTACGGCTGTAGTTGGCCTCGCTGGGAGCTTTAAGAGCTTTTGTATGCGTTCAGAGATGAACGACACTTCGGACCCAGGATCAATCAAGGCGCGCGCGATGTAACATGTACCGTAATGGCGTATTGTTACCATGGCAGTCCCTAACAGTACCTGTTTTGGTGTTTTCGCGAAGCACACCTGATGCGTGTCCTGGGGATTTCGCTGTTGCGCGTGGGATAAGTGGACTGTATGTTGGAGGGAGGTCGCATTGAAGAATGCGGCCTTTCTTGCTGAGAAGCGTGATGTGTCCAACAGGGAATAAAATTCGAATAGACAGGGGCTTGAGCACGCGGAGCGTTGTCAAACCGCCGCTCTTGGTGTGAGGCACGTGGGGTCGAATCTGATGCAGCATTCGATGAGGATGGAGCGTGCTCACGATGCAAGAGGGTGTGATGCCTGCCATTGAATCTGCTTGGACAGTTTTTCACGGAATGAGATCTGGCCAAGCAATTGTTGCACAAGCGGTTTTTCTGAACGGTATTCAGCCGCTGTGGAACGGGCAAGCTGAGAAACTGAGAACAGGATCTCAACTTGTGCTGCTTCTGGCAAAGAGGGCAGCTATCTTGGGACACCTTCAATTGAAAGGTGTTGACGCGTTTAGAGACTGTAGTCGAGTGAGTTGGAGTTGGGGGCTGTGTTGACTTCTATGCGGGTGTGCATTTGATATCTTGCACCGTTTCAAGGGTCTGGAAGCGATGAGTCAGAAACGCATCCAGGTCTGTCCATTTTGGGATCTCTGTTTTGTTGGTGAGAGATTGCTCCCAGAGGAAAAGCGTTGCTTCCGGGAGCTTGCTGGAACACAAAAATACGATTATCGCGTCCCAATGGGAGGTATCAACACCTTGTAGCGCGACCGCGGCGAGAATATTATTGATTTCGCGCTGCAGGTCTTTAATAGCGCCACCGGTTTCCTTCGTGATGGGGGACAGGCCGAAGATCTTCTTTAAATGGGACTTGGTGAGGGCAAATTTTTCCACACTTGGGCAAAACCCTCGTTCGTGAGAGGGGATTTTTGCACGATTTCTTTTGCTTCGCCCGTAGTTTTCTGGTTCAGGTGGAAAAGCTTCTCCACCGGCGCAATTCGGGTATTCTGAATATACAGGGCGGTGAACATATCCCTAAAAGAGGGTAACGAAAGATAATCGCCATGGAAGGCTTGGGTGTCGCAGGGGGGCAGGCTGATATTGTAGTCAAACGGGGGCATCTCAGCTGGCACCGGCGAAGGGGTCGCTGCAACTGGAGGGGACGCTGCGGCTTCGGTCAGTTGATCAGTTTTTCCTTCTTTAAGCTTCTCCTTTACGCCTTCGAATTCTTGGCCTTTGTCCTTCGTCGAGTCCAGCTCCGCAAGCACCCTTTCATAGGCGCTTTTAATCAGCCGCCACTGTGATCGGATTTCTTCCCGCTGAATTACAAGGGTGTAAACGGTGTGGTCAGTGGTGGGTGTCTGGTCGAAGTTCACCTCGAAATCGATCAGCGCATCAGCTATACGAATAAATGACGAGCGCAGCCATTATATGTCTCGGTTTAGGTTAGGGGCGGCGAAGGAAGACGCAAAATCGAAATAAAACGCACCGAAAACTTATTTCGGGAATAAAAAGCTTTTTATATGATTGACAAAATCGCAAAAACAAAGGTTTCGGGTCGCTATGCGGTGGCGTTGGGGCTCGAAAAGCTTGCTGCAGACGGTTGGTCTCTAAAGTGCTTGCGACTAGTTAACAAGAGACTAGTTGCCGGGAACACTTCTGCCTACTGGGTATGCAGCTTTGCGTATTCACTGCAGGGTCACTGTTGAATTCCCAAACCCACGCTGCTTTCACACTTCTGAGAGTGCAAACCGACACGAAAACTGGTTCTTCGTTGTGTGTGCACACCACAGCGCGTGTGTATGGGCACCCAAGCAGCGAAAAAGTCAAGCCGGCTGCGTCGGACTCGATGCACAAGCAGAAGAGCGGGAGCGAAGAAAAAAGTACCCGCAAAAACCAACCAGCAAAAGGTGGTGGTTTTTCGACTTGCGCTGAGCGCACAAGTAACTCGCTCTTATAGCAAAGAGCATATATATACTGACAAGAGATTTCATCCGAAGCTACTCGCTCAAAAAGAACTTAGGATGGTATCGGGACTTAAGGTGGCAATAAAACTCGACGCTGGCTGCGGACGCTACTGCGGCAATCTAGTTTGGGCGCAGATCGGAGTCAAAACCTTTGGTTTTCTTTTGAATCTGTTCCCTGCTGAATCTGTTTCCTACCTCCGCACACCCCTCACCTAAAAGCTCATTACTTGAGATCTAAATTGAATTCAAATGAAGAAACACTTTTTGGTTTGGCTGGTGCTGAGTTGCTCTGCGTTCTTACTTTGGGTTGCTTCGAAGTGAAAGCGATTTACGAGTCGATCGTAGCGCTCTTATGCACAATTTATATGGGAAAGAAGAAATTATTATCGGCATATCCGGCACGAAGCTTCTGTATTTTATTTAAGTACTTCTTTTTATATCACGAATAATTTTATTAAATAAATTAAGAGGTTTATACATATGCATTTTTCTAGATACAAATTTGAATTTTCGTCTTAAAAATAGATAAAAATAATCTTAATATATATAGAATTTATATATATCGCCGAAGTCCACAAATCCGACCACCTGGTCTGTCGACGAATTGTATTCTAACTCCTCGCGCAGAATGATTTCGTCCATTAGGAGAATACAGTTTTTTGATTTCTTGCTCATTGTATCAACTAATTTCATAAAATTATTCGACACAGTGTCGTGACATCTTGGGAGTAAAATCTTAACCGGGCGCCATCTCCAAAGCGAGACTTGACTTGGCATATTGAAATTTAGTTCCCTTCTAAGGAAATTATATGCCCGGCTAGATTGAAAATTTATTATTTGAAATAAATTTCTCTGGTGGTCGGAGTATTTGCGACGTGCTTTTCCACTTGTAATTATTTCAGCGAAGTCTTTAGCTGCACTTATAGGTGCTTGCTGATTATCACCACTTAATGTCTTTTTTTGTAATTCGGCGATCTCGTTTTGAAGATCTTCTATTTGTTTATTTAAATCAGACGACTCCTTTAAAAAAGCTGCTTCGGCTTCTCGCAGTTTTCTCCTATATAAACCTGCCGCTTCACAAAAAGAATGACATCTCTCACATGCGTTTCCTATAGGACTTATTTCCTCAAAATTGTCAATATCCTCGATATTTTGACTGAGGTTAAATTTAGAAAAAGCTCGTTTTTTCAGTTTCTTCTTTCCTATCGAAGAGTCACTGAAATGGTTACCACATATAAAGAGTTGTTGTGAAGGGTGGTCTTGCAAACCACACGCTTCAAGCTACGCCATCCTGCTTTCCTTCGACTTGGGAAATGAGTATATGGAGCAAAATGCAGAATTACTTCTGCATCCAACCATTGAGCATTTTCGAATTTTGTCATTGGATCATAGAACCGTCAAGAAAATGTCTTCATCGTCATGACCTAAATTTGCAATAGCTGAAAACAACTATGCAAGAAAGCAAAGCAGTAAACATACCTAGATGAATTGTCGGGATTGCTCCCCCTTTGAGACGTCTGGATCTGCACCCTCAGACATCTAGTGCCATTATATGCACTATTGGTGTATTGGTGAGTACAAACATACGCATAAACCGCGAAAAATATACGAAATTTTGTCGTCGCCACCCACTGTAAAGAGGTATAAAGTCACCTGCACAAGCGGCCAAGGCTACATCGCCAGGCCTACTTTCCACAATGTTTGCATTTATTGCTGGGCTACCATATCTGATGTGGTCTTGTGATTCAGACAAAGAAAACATCATTTATTGTTAAAAGCAAATATACGTTCGGTTGCCCACGCTTAACCCCAGAAATTTTCGGAAGACGGATGTTTCATGACCGGGTATATTGCAGTGGAGGCATATTTTTTGTGATAATGAACACATATTTTGTTTATTATTTTTGTATCCAGTACCAATGTTATTTTTAACACAGTTTATTGCCTGGTAATGTGACTCTAAAAATGATAACAGATCTTCAAGTGTCTGAATTTCCTTCGTTTTTCGAATATTTTGTTCGTATAGACGTAATCCGTCTTTGTCTAGCTTACGGATGATAATACGAGCTATGATTGAATCGGTATCATCTATGTTTATTTGCATTGCTCTGCGTGTATGCATTCGCTTGTTGCATAAAGCAATTTTTGAATGCTGACTCTCTGTTCACTGTTGGTAGGTCTAGCAATTTATCTACTAATGCGGTATATAGAAGTTGGCGATTCTCGTATCTTTGTCTTCAGATATCTAAAACCTAATCTAATTTTTTTATCAGAAATTTTTTTTATTAGAAATTTTTATTTCTTCCAATTTTAATGTAGTTGGTTTTGTTTCGGGCGTATCTATTTGCCGTGCTACTGTTTTTATCGTTGAAAAGTAGAGTTGAAAAATATTTTCAAACTCTGCGTCTTTTTCATCTACCATTTTTTAATAGGTAGTTTCAATCGCTGCGAATATTTTTATACCCTACACCCGAAGGGAGTAGGGTATATTCACTTTGTTCTTCCGTTTGTAACGCAGAGAAGGAGACGAGATAGATATAGAAAAGTATATATATTCTTGCTCAGTGTCACATCCTGAATCGATTTAGCCCTGTCCGTCCGTCTGTCTGTCTGCCTGTCTATCTATCAGTCTGTTGAAATCACGATTACGGGAGAACGAAAAGAGATATCGCAATAAAATTTGGCACAAATATTCTTTGTTATGTAGGGCAGTTTGGGATTGAAAATGGGCGAGATCGGTTAACAACCACGCCTACTTTACATACGGAATGTAAAGGCACCTCGTTTAAAAAAAAATTTTATAATGTGAATATCTCATAAACCGTGCGAGATATAGAGGTATAATTAAAACATATAGAGGTATAATTAAAACATTATTAAAATATTTACAAAAAATGGGCATGCCACGCCCACTCATACAAAAGTTGTCAATATCTTGTAAACGGTGTAAGATATTAACACGCAGTTTTATCACGAGGTATCCACAGGTATTACCAATTTGTATACCAAAAATGCGTGTAGTTCGCCCACTTATACAAAAGTTGTCAATATCCCGTGGACGATTCAAAATATTGAGTCATATAAAAAGTCTCCGCAAGACCAAATCCGGCACGCAAGCCGTCAGGAAATAGCGGAGGCACTAAACATCAACCACATAAAAGTTTGGAATTATTTGAAAAGAGCAAGCTACAAAAAGCTCGATGTTTCGATCAAGGTCAAAGGCTGGTGACCCTCCACAAACGATTTCAAAGCATGGCTTGTCGGCAAACAAGGTTATGTTGAGTGTTTGGTGGGATTGGAAGGGAATTGTCCATTATGAGCTGCTGCAACCTGGCGAAACCATCAATTCTCGGTACTGTACTGTGCACAACTCGTACGTTTCAACGAAGCAATCCAGAAAGAGCGACCAGAATTGGCCAACAGAAAGGAAGTTGTGTTCCATCATGACAATGCACGGGCACACACATCTTTGATGGCTCGGAACAAATTGACGGAACTTGGTTAGGAAGTTTTAATTTATCCACCGTATAGGCCGGACCTTGCACCGTCTGAAAACCATTTGTTTCGGTCTCTGCAAAACTCTCCTGATGGTAAAAAATTAGCCGACAGAAACCCCGCTTAAAATCACTTGGCCAAGTTTTGCGACGATAAAGTGGTCCGCCTACTTATACAAAAGTTGTTAAGTGGCGAAATTCTAATTTTTCAGTTACTCGGGTGTAGGGTATTTAGATTTCGTCCAGGCCGAAGACAACACTTTTACTTGTTTATCTTCTGGTGTTAAGCCGCAGAAATTCTTTTTGCTGCACAATATGTTTGGTTACTTTTTGGTTTTGGTTAGAATTTTGGTGGGGGAAAATTCTGAGCGTTGCTTCGAAAGACCAAATGTTGGAATAAGCATACACTTCTTGAATTTCGTTTCGAAAATGATCTTTATTTTCTATCATTCTGCCTTTTATAGTGAACAATCCATACTAAATTTTTTTATTTTTATTTTATTGTATTTCATTAAATTTGTATATACAAATTAAATTAAATTTCGTTACAAATTAAACTTATATAAGAATAAACTTAAAATAGTCGGCTCAAAAGAGGGGCCTAACAGTAAAATGTTGATATGTGTGTTGTGTAATTGGTTACTGTGCAACCAATATAAGTGCTTTTAAAGCAATCCATACTCTAGCGTGGGAAATAGTTTTCCATTTCTTATCTTGAAATGTAATAAATCTGCTCTTATCTTCTAGTTACAATTTATCCTTTCTTGTCTTCTATTTGTGGACTGTATTCTTAATGTACTTCTTATCATTTATGTACTTGTACGTAGTTGCTTATTTCTACAATCGTGTTCATTTTTGAACACTGTCTTCTTTTTCTTCAATTTCATATCCTCGAAAGTATACCTACATTCTCCTCGGAACCTTCATAAATCCACCAATGTTTCTTCTATTCTAAAAAATCGTTAGTTCATAAGATATTTATACCGTTTTTTTAATAAAAAAACAAACTATCGACTTAAATTCAAATTATAAATTAAAATTGTTAACTATTTTTCTCATGAATTATACCATTATTATAAGTTTTTCAAGCTTGTGGCATAATGTGTTATATTATATAATAAATATAAATGAATAAAATTGCACTAATTTAACCTATTCTAATTTTAATTCTACACTTCACTACACATATTCATTTTGTATATATTTATTTTCACACTTTCATTATTTGAATTCCCTAGTTGTCAGCCAAGGGGGCCAACGAAAAAAAGGCCAAGAGCGAAAAAACCAATTGAAAAACGCGTATATGCAAAACAAAGTTCATTACGTTAAACTTTGTTAACATACGCGCGGTACGTGGGTAAAACATTTTAGAACCAATTTCCACTGAAACCAATTTTACACACGAAAACTACTTCAAAATAAACCCGCTAAAAATAAAAAATGTTCACCGAAAAAAAACGAACAATGAGAGGAGTAGCCCTCTCTCTCTCTCTCTCTATTAGTCTGAGGTATAAAAAAACAACACGGCATAAAATGCCACTGGTTCGGACTCTCCTTTAAATTGTACTGGCTTCAACCAGGACTTATTCCATTCGAGCTTGTGTCGGTGTATCCCCCAAAATCCAGAAATACATAAATATTATAATAAAATGGACAATATTGAGATACAATATATAATACAGGTGAACCTCGACTATACGGGTTGCACGGGACCGGGCTTATTACGGAAAATCGAAAATCCCGGTTGTAAGAGGTTATATATAAACATTTATAAATTTATCTATTTTTATATTAAAAACATTATTGTTTTGAGAGGGGTACAACAAATTGCCAATTGAGGATCGAGGAGTCGCTTGGCTAGTAAATAGCAGACAAACAGTCAGTCTCACTCACAGTCAGGACTCGAAGGAGACTATAGGTACAGCTCCAACGAAGTATTATATGAAATTTTATTTTGGTATTAAACCTAAAACTTGCAAATGAGAAAGAACTGAAACTTGTTAATTGAAACGTAAAAATGAAAATATACTTAGAAAAATAAAATCTTGCAAATGTGAAAGAACTTGAAATGGTTAATTGCGCCGTGAAGAAAAGAAAGAACTAAAAGTTGTACATAAAATTAAACGTAACCGGGAGAACGTGAAAAATTACCGAACTGAAAACTTCAATTGAAACCTTTGGGTATTTTAAGTTCTTTGTGGCGATTTTTTATATTCGTTAAACTTATATACACAACCACTTTTGTTACGCAATTTATTTATTAGTTGCTTTCTTACATTATTCATTATTATTTAAATTATTATTTTTTTTGTTGTAAAGAATTTTTAATACCAACTTACTGCTATAAAGCATTTCAATGTTAAACAAGTAAGTGTTGTCTTCGGACATGCCGAAGTCTAAGTACCCTACACTCGAGTAGCTAAAAAAATTATTTTTTCGTCAGTTGAACACTTTTGTATAAGTAGGCGAACCGCGCCCATTTTTTGGAAACATTTTGCAAACGTTTAAAAGAAACTGCTGATACTAAACTGCTCCGCAATAAGTTCAGAAATAGGTGCAATGCCACTCTAAAGCGCGAAAAAGTTCTCTACGAACAGCGCCTTAGACGTAAGAGTTCTTGAATATCATAAGGGTAGTAAGAACTTTTAGTCGTTCGTGGGGAGAATGATGAATCAGACGCGATCGTCTATTCCAACTCTCCTCAAGGATGATCAAATCTTCACTTACTCGGTTGATAAGGCAAACTTATTAGCCAAAATGTTTGCTGAAAACTGCCCACTTCCTGAGAGTAGCCAACCACTACCCGTGATCGATGGCGTGTCTCATATTATGCCTGAGATGCACTTTCGTACGCGGGCTGTTAAAAGAGTGCTTGCAAACCTCAACGTCAATAAATCCGCGGGACCGGATGGCATTTCAGCCCACGTGTTAAGAAAGTGCGCCTCAACATCTATGCGCATATTTGTACCCACCAACCGCATATAATGGGGCTAAGTGAGACCCAGGTGTCTGAAGGTGCAGATCCACTGGATTTTAACATGCCAGGGTACCATTTTTTGCCATTGCTTTTACCACACAGAAGCCTCGCCTTATACATTCGCTGTGATGTTGCGTACCAGTGTCAGCAACACCTTTGCACGACGGATGCCGAATTTAGCTCCATGTGGTTTAAGTTCAAAATCCAGTCGCACATCCTGCACTTCTGCTTCATTTATGAAGCCCGGTTCTGGAGACGCTGAAAACTTTTGATAAACTGGACAGTCTCTGATTCAATCTCTAAAATTCTGAAATCGTATCCTAACAGTGAAATTGTTGTTGCTGGTGATTTCAATGTTCATAATTCCAATTGGCTACGTCATTCGAGTCACAGGATACCCAAGGGTTTGTATGTTGAGTTATTTGCTGAGTCTAATAATTTCACTCAGTTAGTAAAGGAACCAACGCACTTTTCTTTTATGGCAGATGAAACCAAGCTCAGGGGATGCAACCTATCAATGCACAGCATTTGTTGGTTCCGAAGGGATGACAGGTTAGTGGGAAGGGGCAAAGAGGGAGTAGTGACGGTTTATAGTACGTTTACATCGAATATTGAATGAGAATATTGAATCAGTCATTCGCAAACCGTTTACATCGCCTTTTTCATTCGTTTTGGCAAAACTATCAGCTGTTCTGAAAAATCGATTTAAAATAATTTACAACATAGTCAAATAATTTATTGATTGCGAAAAATGGAAGAATTATCAAAAACAGCATTATTAATTTCATGTATGCAAACAGAAAGTCTTGCAACAATTTGTAACGCCGATTTTATACATTTGTATACATCTAAATTGGAATTCACTATTTATTATAGATAACGTTTCCTTTATGTTAATGTGGGTTGTCCCCACACTTGTAAAACGTGTAAAACAGCTGATTGCAATTATTTGCGTTCAATTTCCACTGTTTTTGTTTTGGGATTTTTTTGATCCCAGCTATAGGGTGTTTCAAAATCTTTATTTTGTTATCATTCGATTCTCATTCAAAACGAATGACGACAGGCTTATTCTGTAAACTCACATCCTGCGTTCAGTTCGATTTTATTCTCTATTCTCTTTTGTTATTTTCTTAAAACATATGTTCTCTTGTCAGAAAAAAAATAAAACTGAACGCATCACATCCCATGTCTTTGCGACGTATGTTGTTGGTAGTTTTACATGCTTTTCAAAGCTGTTTACGAAAACATACGAATTTTGTAACATTCGACTGCATGCGTTCATCTGGCTCGCAAAAGAAAACCAGTCATTTCTACTCTGTCGGTGTTTGTGGTCATTTTGTCAGTGAAATTTTTTTGCGTTAACATTTAATATTGAATTTATTTGCCTTATTCTAATTATTTTCCTAGTTAAAATTTCAATATTTTCACAATAAAACTTCAATATTTTCACACAATGCACCTTCTCTACTTATTGATGATTTTCCATGACGCTAACCATTGTTGCCAGGTTACGCCACATTAAATTTACATAAGAAATTGCGAAATTTACAAACAAAATTACTTAATTTTAATTGAGATTATGTTGAAAATTTTCAACATTTAAAATCATGTTCAACATTTAAAATCATGACACAATTTAGCAAATAAATAAATTCTTCATGTATAAAAATGTGGAAGATCTCATTTAAGCACTTGCTCTCATACTTAGCATTCATTATACATGGTAACACTATGCCGATTGAAATAAAATTCAAAGACATGAAGAATGTCAGATAAAAGCAAAACCCGGTCAATTCTTACGAGTTCCCATCCCATGTTTCTGTAAGCTTACAGAATACCTCGTTTTTGATCATGTGATAATTTGAACGCAGGAACTGAACGCAGGATGTGAGTTTACAGAATAAGCCTGTGAGATTGATTCTCATTTGTCAAATCGTATAGAAATTATTCTCATTCGGTTTCTCATTCGCGAAATCTGACGCGAATGAGTCATTCGAGGTCGATGTAAATGTACTATTACACTTCGCTTGAAGGTTTCGACGCTGTAAGTGGGCGGGAAGACATGCGCAGGGAGACTATTCCACAATCTAATCACGCGACCGAAAAACGAATTCTCACGGTAATGCGTGGTTCGTTGGAACGGAATCGTGACATAAAGGGCGTGCACCCTTCTGGAAAGCCGAGTAGTTCTGCTAAATACCTGAACCGGAGGAATCAGGCTGGCTACTTCAGAGGAACCTTTACCATGAAAGTAACGGTAAAATAATGATACACCCCACTCATGGATTTTCTTAAGGTCGGATTTCCCTGCGTTGATGGGCAAAACCAAAATATTCTGGACCTTTTTCTAACTTCACATCACAGCAAGTATGACGTGAATGTTCTTGCACCTCTTGGTAATTCGGACCACGCTACAATTTCTGCTATCTTCCCATATTCTAGTCTTCAACCCGCCCCCCAGCCAGCTCCGAAGCGGAAAGTGTGGCTTTATGAGAAGGCTAATTGGGATGCGCTGAACTGCTTTTTCAACCGTTTCAATTAGTAATTGTGTTTCAGAGATAGAAACATAAATGCTGCAGCAAAATTGGTAGAAAATATAATTTTATTTGGTATGAGGTCTTTCATACCCAATAGAGAATTTCCATTAAGCCAAAATACCATTCCTGGTTTAATGCGACTTACAGACAAGCAGTCAGGTCTAAAGAGGAAACATTTAGGAATTGGCGTTTAAACAAAACTGCTGATACTAAACTGCTGGGCAATCAGGCCAGAAATAGGTGCAATGCCACTCTAAAGCGCGAAAAAGTTATCAACGAACAGCGCCTTAGACGTAGAGTTCTTGAATACCATAAGGGTAGCAAGAACTTTTGGTCGTTCGTGGGGAGAGTGAAAAATCAGACGCGATCGTCTATTCCAATGCCTCAAGGATGATCAGATCTTCACTCACTCGGTTGATAAAGCAAACTTGTTAGCCAAAATGTTTGCTGAAAACTGCCCTCTTCCTGAGAGTAGCCAACGCGTGCTGTTAAAAGAGTGCTTGCAGACCTCAATGTCAACAAATCCTCGAGACCGGATGGCATTTCAGCCCATGTGTTGAGAAAGTGCGCCTCAACACTGGCTCGCCCTTTGTGCAATCTCTTTAATTTATCGTTTACTTCAGGAGTTTTTCCCACTTCCTGGAAGATTGCCAATGTGCAGCCAGTTCCCAAAAAAGGTGAGGCTATGAATCCTGCAAATTAGCGTCCCATAGCAATCTGCTCAGTGCTCTCCAAAGTGATGGAGGGCATTGTAAATTTTTACCTGATGAGGTATCTAGAGAGCAACGAGTTGATCAGCGATGGCCAGTACGGTTTCCGTGCTCACAGTTCCACCGGCGATCTGATGGCGTTTCTCACTGAACGGTGGAACAGTTGTATTTACCAGTTCGGTGAGAACAAGGTTGTTGCTCTGAATATCTCCAAGGCATTTGACCGGGTGTGGCATAAAGCAGTCGTGTCTAAATTGACTGCTTATGGTGCCGGTAATACTTTCACTCGATGGATATCGAGTTTCCTCAGCGGCCGTTCTATTCGGGTTCGAAGAGCACTCCATTAATGCTGGAGTTCCGCAGGGTTCGGTCCTGTCTCGAACTCTTTTTCTCATTTTTATCAATGGCCTTCTGTCATTCACATCAAACCCCGTCTACTCGTTTGCTTATGACAGCAGTATTTGTCATTAATATTCATTCTCCAGGCGTCCTTCTATTCAGCAGATCAATAGAACACGCAGAATTATGAATGACACATTCCAAACTGACCTCAACAAAATCCAGGAGTGGGTTCAAGCGAATCGGGTCATAAACAAGTAAAAGTGTTGTCTTCGGGCTGTCCAAAATTTAAATACCCTACACGCGAGTAATTGAAAAAAATTTTAATTTCGCCACTTAACTTTTGTATAAGTAGGCGGACCACCCCCACTTTTTGAAAATATTTTTGTAATGTCTCTAGATACTGCTAGATAGAATTTCGAAATATTAATGGAATTAATATTTTGAACCGTTTTTGGGATATTGACAGCTTTTGTATAAGTGGGCGGACAACTCCCATTTTTGGTATACAAATTATTAATATTTATAGATACTTCGTGATAAAATTACGTGCTAAAATCTTATACCGTTTGCAAGATATTGACAACTTTTGTATGAGTGGGCGTGGCACGCCCATTTCTGACAAGCTTATTGGTAATGCTTCCGTATACATCGTGATAAAATTACATCTTAATACCTTATACAGTTAATGAGATATTGCCAACATTGTTATGAATGGCCATGTCCGATTTTAGTAATGGCGCTATATGTTCCGCTATTCCGGTATAAAGTTATACCTTAATATCTCACACGGTTTATGAGATATTCATATTATAAAATTTTTTTAAACGAGGTGCCTTTACATTGCGTATGTAAAGTAGGCGTGGTTGTTAACCGATCTCGCCCATTTTCCAAACTGCCCTACATAACAAGGAATATTTGTGCCAAATTTCATCGCGATATCTCTTTTCGTTCTCCCGTAATCGTGATTTCAACAGACAGACAGACGGTCGGACAGGGCTGAATCGATTCAAGTGACGCTGTGCAAGAATATATATACTTTTCTATATCTATCTCGTCTCCTTCTCTGCGTTACAAAGGGAAGAACAAAGTGAATACACCCTACTCCCTTCGAGTGTAGGCTATAAAAATAATTTTTTGGTAGCTAGCAATGGTAATTGGGCAATATTATAGAGACAGTTGGGCGACAAATATCGAAATTTGTCCGGTCAACTAGACAGATTTGTAGAGAAAGCTTGGGCTAATTTAATCAACATTGTCAGTCATAAAGAAAACATTGTCCTAATAAGGGATAAAATTTGCGCGGTTGGGCATATTTCTGAGATAGAACTTGCATCGGCCCTTATGGTGGAGATTTTGGTTCTTGGAACAAAGAGTTCTCTATTTTATGATACAAAAAATTAGTTTCTAAAGATCAACGTGTAGTTAATTTAAAAAACCTGTGGGGTTCAATGTCTGACCCGCAGATGATAGATTCGCCATCACTGATATAGAATATAAACAAAAAGCAGATCAGAGAGCAGAGCGTTCCGGGAAATGTAGCGCTCAGTTACAGTTGACACTTGGCGCACCGCATATACACAAATTTTTTCCCGTCAATAAAGCAAGTGTAAACACTTTGGGGTGGAACACAAATTGTATAAATGTGAACAGGCTCATAATCAACACACTCTCCAATGTATCCGGTGTATATGTATTTTAGATTACAGAAAGCTGGGCCACTTAAAAGTTCTTACGTCATCGAACGGTCTGAATTTCACAATCTCGGCTGCTATGTCGTTTTCAGGTGACTTGTTAATTAATTTTTAAGCGTGAATTAAATTAAGGACCGCTTCCCTTTAGTGCTACACAGTGTAGTTGATACAAACTTTTACAAGGAACTAAGAAAACAGTATTGGTAAAAACAAAACTTACCTACAATATATAGACTAGAAACAGAAGTGATTATCAGAAAGGTTGCGTCCAATAATACTTGTCATAAAAGGAGAAGTTCCATAGCTGGACGTGCACGAAGTGTCTAAGGTGGTGGGATTACCAACTGTGTTAGAAACAAAGAATTTGACGTCCACTACATCGTTTCAGAAAAAACTAGTTCAACGAAAAAGAAAACAATTCTATGTAAGCTTGATATACTGCAATTATATAGAGATAGGTCTTTTAAAAGAAAATGGTATAATGATAAAAAAACGTTTACAATGCTTAGTTTAGGAGTTCTAGCGACATAAGTAAAGCCAAAGAACATACAATATATATATATATATATATATATATATATATATATATATATATATATATATATATATATATATATATATATATATATATATATGCTCTCCGAAGTGTAGTCATACTATAAAATATCAGCGGTAGCGTTTAGGGAACAAGTAAAGCATAGGTAATTTGGCCCGATTTTCGCCATTTTTTTTAACTTTACTTTAAAGCCTGAAATGAAAAATTTTTTTGCAGACGGCAGCCATGAATTTACGAGGGTTTAAAGGTCTAATAATTGTATTAATTAATAGTGGATATCTCTTTTAAAAGCTTTTTTAAGAAAACTTTTTTTAAGGAATTATTTCGACTTTTGCACAAATATAGCAATTTGATCTTAAAACAAAAATTCTTTCCTTTCATGCATATTAAAAAATTTTTTTTTAAAAGCTTATTTTTTAACTTTAAAATGGTGTACAAAATTATATAGGTAATACCAGTAACCATGTAACAGGTAGACCGATAAAAAGCCCCTTTTTTCTGGTCCGCAGAGCTTTCTGTAGCATGGGTCCCACAAAATTTCTTACTCTCGTTTTCTCTTTACACTAGCAATTGTTTTTGCTTAATGGTTCGTCATTGCTTACTCATATTTTGTGTATTTGTTTATTTCGGTAAGCTGAACATTTCTGTTTGCATTTTTCTTTCGCAGCTCATTCCTGTTTGTACTGCGAACTTAACCGTTGTACCGCATTTGATAAAGTCTTTCAGGAATATTTTAATAAAAAATTATATCCTTACTCCCAATGGAAAAGTATCTTGGAATATAATACACAAAATATGAGTATGCAATGACGAACGCAAATAACGAGCACGATCTAGATCTCAGTAGCTGTGGAAATGAGTAGGAACACGTTTTAAACCTGTGAGAGAACGAGAAAACCGACGATCCCTAGCAGCCATTAAGCAAAAACAATTGCTCGTGTAAAGAGAAAAGGAGAGTAAGAAATTTTGTGGGACCCAGGGTACAGAAAGCTCTGCGGACCAGAAAAAAGGGGCTTTTAGCGGTCTATCTGTTATATGGTTAGTGGTAATACTTCACCATATTGAGTAAATAATTTTGCTTATTTCAGAAAGGTATATAATAAAAATTAGGGCCAGATTCTGAAAACTCACGGTGAGTGAGACGAAACTTTTGTTTCAAGTTACTACGTCATAGTCACGACATTCTGAAAGACGAACATTTCGTCTAGCCAGGGCTTTACGTCAGTGTTGGTAAATGTATTTTTTTACAATGCAACTGTCGTGAATTAAGAATATATAAGTGGAACTTTTTATCACTCAATAAAATTTTTTTTGTGCAAATATCTGACGTAGGAACAAAGCTAAACTGAAAAATTATCGAAACAAAAATTTCAAGATATAAATATACCCGTTATCGTATTTTATTTCGCTCAGGTTGAATTATCTGCATTTTTATATTCTACCTACTCCAACACTGTGAAAACATCAATAACAGCTGTTTTTGCTGCCTACGGTTTCGTTGAAACAAAAGAGTTTGGTTAAAATAGTGTTTACAGCTTCTGCTGCTACCTGGTCTATTGAAGCCAGTCGCTTCTCATCAAAGACAAAACAAGTTGTCTTTGCTTCTCATTGCCGATCAATATGCGTTCTAGGGCTAACACTGATCTCTCCATAGCTGCCGCAATTCGTTCTTTTCAACTGCACTTCGTTCCTTTCAACTGCACTTCGTTCTTGTGCAACTGCACTTCGTTCTTGTGCAACTGCACTTCGTTCTTGTGCAACTGCACTTCGTTCTTGTGCAACTGCACTTCGTTCTTGTGTAACTGCTTTTCTATTTGCCGAAGCAGCCGAGGTTTCCAAAGCTTCAGAAGATTTCCTCTGATTTGGAACTTGAGTTTGGAGAAGGAGTTTCCTCTTGGAAACGGCTTCTCACCCGATGGCTCTGCTACAACTTCATCAATTGCTTACTCCAACACTTCCGACTGCAGAACTGCTGAACTTGACGGTTTCGCTGCTTTTGTCACTTCTAGCCTTCTAATTGCTTTACCTCCTAAACCGAAGGAGGGAGCACTTGGTGAAGCTGATGTTTGTAAAACCAATATATTCGCAACCGATTACTCCAAAGTGGTGAGCGCATTTTGTTTGTAAATAGCCCGCTGCCGAGCTAGATTTTCCGATATTTTTTTTTCGTCCTGGCTTTTATATCGAACCATATCTATTGATGTGACATTATTAATATTAGCTGTTACGTTTAAAGCAATGTAAAATATCTTACCTTCTTCCATTCTGCCGTCGATCTAATTGGAGGACCGTAAGAATTGAGTTTTTCTCGAATTCTTTCCCACTCGTCCTCCTATTGGATTCGGTTGGTACCAAAGTTTTTCCATTTCCTCCACCAATATGGAAAATTGTGTCGGCATTGTTAATTTTAAGCTGTAAAGCAATATATTAGCAAACTAAAATATAATAGTTTAATTTTCCATAATACTTCTTTTCCTGGGGAAGCTTCATCTTTTTATCACAATTTTTTTTAAAAAAAAAGATATTTTTCACTGCTCACGAAAACCTTCATTGCACACAGGTGAAATGAAAGTGGTAAGGCGAAATAATGCATGGCGACACAATGGCCCTTCTTCTAATTACATATCCATATGAAGACGGATCCCTGCATGTTTTCCTTACCTGCACCCTACAGGTAAGAAACAAGAACGATTCAAGAGAGTGAACATGAACAGAAAATACCGCTAGCACTTGGTAAAATTTTGAGCAAGCTCGAGAACTGCGATACACATTCCACACATGAATTTAATTTCAGCTACCACACATGAATTTCGTTTCACTTACCGCACATTCAAAATAAAAAACCTCCTGACGGCAGCCTTTTCTTTACCGTCTCATTTATCAGCTGGGAACGCCAGCTTTCGTCTTTCGGAATACACATTTCTTACGGCAAAATGAGCAAAACGACGTAAGCTCTTTGCAGAGACGTTAGGCTCGTCTTTCAGAATACCAAAAGACGAAATACAGCTGATTTTAGGACGAAAGTAGACGAAATCAGGCGAAAGTGTCTACAGAATCTGGCCCTCAATCTTACCCAATGGCAAATATTCCTTGTTTTGTTGAATTATAATATTATACGTAGAAGGATGAAAAAGCGAAAAATGTTGACAGAGGGTGACAGAGGGGAAATGAAAACCTTAAATAGGCGGAAAAAGATTTAGAGGGTGACAAGGGGAAATGAAAACCTTAAATAGGTGGAGGTGTGGTTGACGCGATTTTGTAATTTGTTTTTTTAATGTTTATTTCTAATACTGTGTGTAAATCTTACACAGACAATAAATTCTTATGAGATTATTACAATATTCTCGTACTTAATAGAGTGTGGCAGTCAGCACCATGTCATTTATTACTATATATAATATCATTTTGTGTGAACGCACTAAAGTAATGTATCTTTTGATTTTTGTTGTGCAACCCTGATGTATTTTGTTTTTTGGCGAATAAATATTATTACTTAGCGTTCTGAATTTCGAGAAATTTGCGTGCCGATTTATTTCAGTTTGGAAAGCTAAACTTCCACACGTAGATCAGCAGCATCTAGATTGGTGACCCCGACTTGATCGCAACACAAAATGGCGACAAATGCAGCATCAGCGATGGCAACCACTGGTGCCAAGCGGACAGGAAGAAGAAAAGTATTCTGCGTAGGAGTGAAGCCACCTGCATTTTGTAAAGAACAGCCGGACCTGTACTTCCTACAAATGGAGTCGCAATTTGCAGTGGCAAGCATCACGGTGAACGAAACAAAGTACCACCATATAATCTCTTCTTTAGACGCGAAATATTTAGTCCAGATCGCGGAAATCATATGCGAACCTCCGCTCAAGGAAGGTACGAAACAATAAAAAGAGCTTTAATCACTGAATACGCAGGCTCAGACCAAAGTAAGCTGCGACGATTAATAAAGGAAATTGAACTTAGCGACCTCAAGCCAACACAACTTTTAAAGCGCATGAAGGACCTTGCTGGCAACAAAATGGTCGATGGTGCCGTAAAATCTCTGTGGCTGGAGCGTCTTCCAGACAAGTACGTTCCCTCATTTCCATTGTTGATGGTGATTCATACAAAATGGCAAAGCAGGCCGATAAGGAAGTACAACAGTTCTCAAAAATTTGTTCAGTACAAAGTGCAGATTCGCAAAAAGCTGAAATTGAAGAGCTCAGAAAACAAATAAAGGACTTAAAGCCACGGGCTCAGATCGATCCATATGGGGAGGATGGGGAGAAGCGCAGCCGTAATAGATCACAAGTCCGCTCCCATTTTGGCGTTACCATTATCGTCTTGGCGATAAAGCAAAGAAGTGCACGGAGCCGTGCCGGTACAAAAAACTTAAATCGGAAAACTACAAGTTTCAAAATGTGTCTTCGGAAAGACCGTAATTAATTTTTTGGGTCATCGCAACACGAAAGAAGGTATAGCTCCTACTCAAGTAGTTGAGGCAATATTAAAAATCAATAAACCTAAAATTGCTCACGAGTTTAGGCGTTTCTTAGCAATGCTGAATTTCTATCGACGATTTATCCCCAATGCTGCCTACACCCAAGGTAAGCTGCAAAAGCTTAGAAAAGGTAATAAAAAGAAACATAATACTCCGGTGGTCTGTGATAAAGAGACTGAAGAGGCATTTCAAATATGCAAAGGCGAATTAGCGAACGCTACCCTTTTAGCTCATCCGCCACCAAACGCGAGACTGGTACTCCAGTAATTTCTGCGTAGGTGCGGCGATGCACGAATACGTTGATGGTTCTTTAAAACCAGTCGGTTTTTTCTCAAAGAGGCTATCCGAGTCTCAAAAAAAGCTTAGCACATACGATCCATATACCAGGGAGTCAAAAATTTTTTGTTTCTGATCGACGGCCGAAGATGCACAATACTAACTGATCATAAGCCCCTAACTTACGCATTTTAGAAAAATCCAGACAAGTTGACGCCGAGGCTAAAACGCCAGCTTAGTTTTATCCGCGAATTTACCACGTACATTCAACACGTGGCCGGAAAGAAAAACATTGTAGCTGATATTTTGTCGCGCATTAAAGCCGTATGTAATACCAGATTGAGTTTGAAAAACTTGCAGCAAGCCAGAGAAGTGATACAGAATCAGAAGATTTGAAAACAAACACAACGCTTCAGCTCAAACTCATCGATCTTCCGAACTCGCACACTTCACTCTTACGCGACGTTTCAACGAAAAGGGTTCGACCATTCGTCATAGCCGAGTTCCGAAGACAAGTTTTTAATTCCATCCACAATTTGTACCACACTGAAAAGCGCTAACAATCAAATTAATCACCGATCGCTTTGTCTGGATCGATATGAAGAGAATTTGTTTTTTTTTTTTAATGGCAGATGAAACCATGCTCAGGGGACGCCCTCTATCCATGCACAACATTTGTTGGTTTCGAAGGGATGACAGGTTAGTGGAAAGGGGGAAAGAGGGAGTAGTGACGGTTTACACTTCACTTAATGGTTACAACGTGGGCGGGAAGACATGCGCAGGGAGACTATTCCACAATCTAATGACGCGACTGAAAAACGAATTCTCACGGTAATGCGTGGTTTGGAACGGAATCGTGACATAAAAGGGGTGCACCCCTCTGGAAAGCCGAGTAGATCTGTTAAATACCTGAACCGAAGAAATTAGGCTGGCTACTTCAGATGAACATTTACTATTAAAATAACGGTAAAATTAATGATACACATCCTACGTCACGACGACGCTCCAAGGTTTCAATGGAGCTGGATACCCTGCTGTGACCCATAAGTTTTAACGCACGACATTGGATACGGTCGAGAAGCTGAAGATATGTTCTCGAAGCTCCCGACCATATATGCGAATTGTACTCCATTTTCGGATGGATATAGGTGGTGTAGATACAACGAAGATCGGTTGGAGTGAAGTATTTCTTACACCGCTTAATAAAGCCTAAGCACTTGGCTGCTTCTTTCGACACGTCAAAAATGTGATCGTTCCAACGAAGATCGCATTGAATTGACATGCCCAGAATATCAAGAGCCTCCGACTCATTAATATCAACACCACCCATATTTAAAGGTGGGAAGTTGTCGCCCGCCAGACTCTTGTGGCGACACAGTTTAACAAACAGCATTGGGTCTTCCGCGCATTAAAATCGACCCGATTCGCTCGACCCCACTCCTGGATTTTGTTGAGGTCAGATTGGAGTATGTCATTCATAATTCTGCGTTTTATGTTGATCTCCAGGATAGAAGGGCGCATGTAGAATGAATATGAATGACAAATGCTGCTGTCATCAGCAAACGAGTAGACGGGGTTTGATATCAATTACAGAAGGTCATTGATGAAAATAAGAAAAAGTGTCGGAGACAGGACCGAACCCTGCGGAACTGCAGCATTAATGGAGTGCTCTTCGGAAGCAAAGCCATCTATCACAACCCGAATAGAACGGCCGCTGAGGAAACGATATCCATCGAGTAAAAGTATTACCGACATCATAAGCAGAGTGCTTTATGCCACACCCGGTCAAATGCCTTGGAGATATCCAGAGCAACAACCTTGTTCTCACCGAACTGGTGAATACAGCTGTTCTACCGCTCAGTGAGAAACGCCATCAGATCGCCGGTGGAACGGTGAGTACGGAAGCCGTACTGGCCATCGCTGATCACTCGTTGCTCTGTAGATACCTCATTAGGTTAAAGTTTACAATGCTCTCCATAACTTTGGAGAGAACTAAGCAGATTGCTATGGGCCGGTAATTTGCAGGATTCGTAGCCTCACCTTTTTTAGGAACTGGCTCCACATTGGCACTGGAAGATTGCCAGGAAATATAATAAAGTAAAAAATTTAAAAGCGTGCAGAAGGCTCATCTTTAGACAGATTCTTTAATTGATAGAAGAGATATGTTATTGTTAACAACCGCGACAAACAATACAGTTTGTAAAAGTAACAAACAACCAATAAAGTTTGTCATATAGGTTATATAACTTAAACAATGATCAAAAAACAGCGAACAATAAAGCCAAACTCGACAATATATTCTTAGGTTTCTAATTGGTTTCTCAAGTTGCAAACTATGGTTTTCAGTATTTAAGAAAAGTTATACCCTCCTAAGCTATTGTATTAATTCAAAATGTATAAATGAAAGTTATTAAATTTTAGATTGCATATAATTTTTATTTATGAGTACATTTGGTATTTGTATATTAAGTAGTATTATATATATAAATTAAGCATTATTGTATGTATTATATATATCGATGTCGAACTATTTGAGGTGCTAAGGATTCTGTATCCTTTTCCTTCTCCTTACAGCTTTATTTGAAGTTCTAATAATTCTGTGTCTTTCTCCTTACAGCTTAAAATAAAACGACGTCTACAACCGGTTTAGTGCTTGATTAGAGGTTCCTTAACAATTCCATTCTTCATATCTAACAGTGAAATAAAAGTAAGTTAATGAAAATTACCAAATTAATCAATTAGTTTACCAAATTAATCAATTATTTTAAAGAATACCAAATTAATCAATTATCTTAGTAAAAGTAAGTTAGTATTAAAGTTGTTGACCTTGTATGTTTCTTCGATTAAAATAAATGCTTTCAGATTTTGAAAATATTCCATTCCAATTACAACTTACTTAGGTGTGTTAAGTTTCTAGAGAGAGTTAAGTTTTGACCCCCATTCATGGGTTTTTCACGATTTTATTCCGCATAATAAAAGGTGTAAATAAATACTCGAGAGTTAGTGAAGAGAACGGATGTTATTACCCTACGTGACATTAGCTTCGGCAGCCGGGACATGGATATTGGGGCTCCAACTAACGCTCTTAGCAATATCGCTCTGTGTGAGATAGACATAAGTACACCATTAATCACATTAGACTTGAGGCTATAAGTAGTTGTCCTCAAGTCTAATGTGATTGGTGTCAGCGATGAACGGGCAAAGTGTGTTTCCATGCAAAGAAAGACAACAGAACATACCCTCTATTTTCTTCTTCCTGAGAAGATTATTTATTTATTTAATTCAGACTATAATAAAATTCAAATTCCATACTACATTAATGAAGTTTACGTATAAACCTAAATTATTGCAAAGAGTTTACGAGCATTAAAAAATTTAAGATTTTGTGTTCAGCCATATGAGCTGGGTCACATGAGTTAATAACCGGGGAAACAATGTTGAAATCTACGCAAGTGCTCCTAAGAGGTTAATTCTGAAGGTAAGTTGATCTGCAAAAACTTAAGTGAGGTTCGTACCTTCTCGATGTACGTCGTGGAAGTTTTAGTTGGATACAGGTTAACAAATATGCAGAATCGGTGACGCCTTGAAGCAGGTTTAAAATAAAAATAGCATTAATCATTCTCCTTCGATCATCGATCGAGTTGTGATGTGACCGCGGGCGACCAAAACCGACAATATATATATATAAGTTTAGAGAGATATATATATATATATACGCAAATAGTTATTCAAACGTTTTATTAAATAGAAACTTAACATAAACAAGTATTTAAACTTGGATAGGCCGATAGCTTTCGTTAGTCAAGCGTTGAGTGACATATATATATATACGTTACAATGATATTTTAATGACAGAAAAGCAAACACGCCTACCCGCACGCACGCGCCACCAGAGACTGACTCCTCTCTTTCTCTTTATGGCGACAGTTCGACCTTTCCTGACAGGTTCGGCTTTCTTCTTTGTTATGCTAATCCAAGTCTTCTTCTAATAATGGACGCCACCATAGCTTTAGACGGTCGCTAGACAAAACTCCAGTGTAACGATGTACAGAACTTTCGTTATGACGAATGGACCGCGGAAAAGAGGTTCCAGCTTATGTGACTGTCCTGTTGGTCTTGGAACGTGCTCTATAACGACGAGATCTCCTTCGGCATACTTGGCCGGCTGCTGGTGTTTTAAGTCGAATCTCTCCTTCCATTTAACCTTCTGTTTTCGGATGCTCTCCGCCGCTTCATCTTGCCGATATTGTTCACATGAACCTTCATTATTTAAATCTTCAGTCAAAGCTTGAATAAGTCGATTGTCACTAACGTCTCGCAAATTAAAGTTGAATACTAACTCATTTGGACTGAATCATTATAGTGTCATTTCGTTGTGAGTTAATAACCCACTGCAAGTTTGGAAGAGCTATGTCCCAATTCTTGGTATTTCTCACGGTACACTTAAGGGATGATAAAATCGTTTTATTTACACGCTCTGCGTGACCATTTGCTCTAGGAGTTCTAACCGCAATTTTAACGTGCTGAATGCCCTCTTCTTTTAAAAATGCCTCAAATTCTTTGGAGGTGAACGCTGTGCCTCTATCAGTAACAAATCGACTTTCAACATCTGTACACTGTCGAGTATAATAAAAAAACTGGCCGCAAGTCCTCATTTTCGTTTTGGAAAAGAATTCCAGATATTCCCACCACGCATGCATCTGTATGGACTTCGTGTGGCTTCTTTGCGTCAGAGAGTGAAGATTTGCTTGCTGGTAATAGCCGCTTTCAATTCTTGGAAGGCTTTTTCTTGGTCGGTGGTCCACTGAAACACAGCATTTTTCTTCAGCAGCTTCGTGAGTGAACTAGATATATAACTATACTTATCTCTAAACTTCCTAAAGAATCCAGTGACCCCAAGAATTGACGGACTGCTGTAGTGTTTGTAGGTACTAGGAACTCCTTAATACTTTGAGTTTTCAGCTCACCTGGGCGGACGCCGTCGACACTGATAGTATGGCCCAGGAATTCAACGGTATTTACCAAAAGGTTACACTTAGACGGCCTCAGCGTTAGACCTTCCTGCTGAATGGCTTCCAGTAATTCTCGCAGAGCTTCTACCCCACTAGTTGATGTTGGTGTAGCGATAATGACTTCATCTACGTAACTTACACTGCCGACCATAAGTTTCCGGACAAACCATTTTACTCCACAATTGTGTCATTTTCTGCCTGTAGAGAACTCAGATGGACACAATCCTTTTAAAATTTATTAGTAATATATTACCCCTTCTTTTATCAGAACACATTTAACAGGATTTTAGGTAAAATACCGAAATGTACCTATTCACCGGTGCAGGTAGTAATAACGAAAGTTCTCTCATTTGGTTGACCCATCATAAAACTCATAAAAAAGAAGAATGCTCCCGTGTTTTAAGAGGAAAATGTTTACAACTTCCATGTAAACAATTAGTAAAGTCTAATGCCTTTAAATTTTGTAAAAAATTCCACTATAAAAGCATTGGTCATGTGGTTTTTGGATCAATTGTTCTCAACGTCTACAATCGTGAAGTTGCGCTGAAAAAGCTAAAAAAATTTATAAAAATGGGCAGAAACAAGGAAAATTCGGAGCCAAAACGCTTTGGAATAATTACTTTACACAAGGAAGGATATATTGTGCGCGACATTTCAGAAAAGTTGAAAATACCGAAGTCCACAATCCACGACACTATAAAGAGACACTTCAGAGAGACCTCCAGTATTGTCGGCAGGCCAAGAAGCGGAAGACCAAAAATTACTTCAGTGCAGGAGGATCATACCATCAAAATGATTAGTAAGAGGAATCGACGGCTTACAGCTACAGAAATTTGCGCAGAATTCAACAGTTCGCATTCAAACAAGATATCGGTTTCAACGACGAAGAGACGTTTAGCTGCCGCAGACCTGCATGGTAGAACAGCAGTACGAAAACCGTTGCTACGACCACAAAATAAAATCAAGCGATTAGAATGGGGAAGAGAGCATAAGGAATGGTCAAAAAGCCAATGGTCTAAGGTCTTATGGACGGATGAATCCAAATTTGAAATTTTTTAACAAAAGAGGAGAATCTTCGTTCGACGGTCAGCTGCAGAAAAGATGAATCCTGGCTGTGTGGTTCCAACAGTGAAGCATGGCTGTGGTTCTATTTTTTTTGACGAAAAAGACATTTGAAAAGAAAAGTATGTATTAGTTTTTAAATTATACTGTTGAGTTAAGTTAATATGATAAATTATTTAAGTAAATATATTGTTAACAAAACAAAATAAATGTTATTTTAATTTCTAAAATGAAAAAATGTGGAGATTTTCATCTGTTGTTGTGGAAAAATGGTTTGTCCGGAAGCTTATGGTCGGCAGTGTATGATCTGGTCCCGATGTTTAAGCGGCTTAATGATGTTGACAATCATCTCTTGGAACCACATTGGCGCGTTTATAAGTCCAAATGGCATATAAAAATGCCGTATAAGGCTTGCTGTGCTCCCTCAGCGGAATTTGGTAGTAACCGGAAGTCATATCTAGCGTGGTAAAATATCTGTTACCTGAAAGTCTAGATAACTGTTCCTCCAACACTGGCATTGGGTACTGCTTCTTAATGATAACTGCATTCAGCGCTCTATAATCCACACACATTCTATTTTCACTATTTGCCTTCTTCACCAAAAGTACCGAGGATGCGTGCGGGGAAGTGCTTGGCTCAATGATATTGTGTTGCTGCAAGTCGCGAAGTATATTTGTCAACTTGTCACGTTCGCTAAATGGAACCCTGTACCGCTTTCCCATAATTGGTTTGTCGGTCGTCACCTCGATTCGCATCTGCATTGTCGTACATCTGCCTAAGCTCTTGAGGTCTTCTGCAAAGCAAGTCTGGTACTCCTCAACCAATGCGTTGATCATAATCCTCTGTTTTTCGTCTAAATTCTTTCCCACTGTAACATGGTTCAAGGCTTGCATCCTTAGCTCCCCTGATTCTATCACCATGCGCTGCGATCCATCACGGAGTACATCCCGTCCTTGCAGCGCCTCCGTTGATAGTGATTTATCCGGCACAATCAGAAAATTGACATCGATTTGTTGTAGTAATCCATGGGGATTGTTGTAGTAACCATTTCGTTACACTCGACGATTGAGTCCCCAAAACCTTTTAAACGTCTTGCACAAGGCTGTCTTTTTTCTTTTGTATCGATTGACTCACAAAGCAATGAGCAATCGCTGCCTGTGTCTATGAATGCTGTTACCTCTTTGTCTCTCAAAGTGATTTTCTTTGTAACTGGTGGCGGCGTCTCGCTGGAGGTTTCTTTGGTTATCTGAACAACGTTTGCCATTGACCGACACTCCTTTGCTTCGTGGCCTATTCTATTGCACTTGGTGCACCGTGGCTTCCTTTGTAGACGTGGACATTTCGCTGAAATATGACCCCGTTCGTTGCAATTAAAGCATTTCGGCCCTCATGCCCCTCTCGTTTCCGATATATCACTTCGTGTGGACGTTGTGGGAATAGCTCGCGGCGGGTACGATGGCTGCACTGTCGGCATGGTCTCTAAATTTTCTATTGATCTAAGTAGAGCAGCGTATGATAGAAAATTCATCGCTAGCAATGTTCGCGTCATGTTCGCATCGTTTAAACCATTTATTATAGAAAAATTTATAGATTCATCGTCCATTGCACCTCGCCTTCGCATGGTCAACCTGACGTAATATTCTACCAAGCTTTCAGTTTTTTGACGTTTACGGCCTGCCATCTCTTGATGCATTTCGACTGCCGTGCAACTTGTTGGGAAGTTACAAAGTCATTCCAAGTGTGGAAAACCGGCTGAGCATCCATCCAGTGCTTTGCTACACCCACCAACTTATGGTGCATCGCGTATACGATCATGTCTTCAGCCCAACCATATGCGTGTCTGAGCTGCTCCACTCGCTAGACGAATTTTTGTGATGTCATGGTCTTCTTTAGTGGATCGAATTCTGGCAGGATACCATTTATGTCACGTGGCTGGTGCATGCTTTGAACTGAGAGCGTTTCAGTTCTTTGATGCTCTTCTCTAGTTTCTAGCCTTACCGGCATGGATGCTCTTTGGCGAGTCGTCGTGACCTCCCCCCTTCTAGTGCTAAATTTTCAATGGTTCTTCTTAAGTCGTTAATTTGCTGGCGAGTGTTCTTCTCCCTCGCTCCGGCAGAACGCAATTCCTCTTCCGAAACCTCATCTGTTCCTAATATCTCTGTAAGCGTTGCTACTTTGAGCGTTTTGGTGCCTGACACAATTGTTTCGTGCATCATCAATAATGCATTTAACTGCGGTACTTTCAAATTATTCAGCTTAAACATGTTCACTTTGCGTTTTTGTGCCCCACTGTTCGTTATTCCTAGAACTTTTTCCCTGTCTACGTTAGCCGTTTTGTCGTTGTCCCGTTACTTTGCGACCGTTTTGAATGTATTCTTCGTTCACTCTTTTTCCCATTGATCAACAACAACAACCGTTATATCGTGGCCCGTCTGCCTGCACGATTGTGTTGAGCGTTGAGTGATTTTCGTTTGGGTTTTTTCCCACTATAGGCGACGTGAATCCCACTTACTGAATTGTTAAGTCTAAACACTTACTTATGTTAAGTTTCTATTTAATAAAACGTTTTGCACTTACAAGACGCGACGTCTTAAGTAAGTATATATATATATATATATATATATATATATATATATATATATATATATATATATATATATATATATATATATATATATATATATATATATATATATATATATATATATATATATATATATATATATATATATATATATATATATATATATATATATATATATATATATATATATATATATATATATATATATATATATATATATATATATCTATATATATATATATATATATATATATATATATATAAATCTAATAATATTATATATATATAAACCTTCCTCGAAACAATATATATATATATATATTGTTATATATATATATATATATATATATATATATATATATATATATATATATATATATATATATATATATATATATATATATATTGTTTCGAGGAAGGTTTATATATATATAATATTATTAGATTTTCTATATAGTCTATACACCTTATTAACATTATTAATATTGACTAGTCTTCTATTATACCATTTAGATTTACTAAACAAATGCATTGAGGGTTTGGGTGTACACAATTCTATTACTTTACTGAGGCCTTCAATAAAAATATTATAATTAAGCACAGCCTTCCATATAATGAGAAATGTTTTTCATATAATGAGAAAAGTCTAATTTTGCGAAATTATAAATGTTGGTTCCTTGTTGGTTTTTTAAGAGTATAAAGTTTACTACATAAACATAAAGTCAAATAATGATCAATATTCAATAAATATGGTGAGTTAAGGCTTTCGTGCCGATTATAATTTCCGTTCAGCTATTGTGCCGATTATAATTTCCATTAATTTGAATTAAACCGAGTCCAGCTAAATTATTAACAACCTCACTCTCAATTACATTTGATACTCTGATAGGTATCCAGTAATGCAATTCACAATCAATTTCCCAAATTAAGGCCGGAAGATTAAAATCAGATGAGTTAAAATATAACGATAATTATCAATGTGATATGTGAAGGTCTGAAAATATCCATCCACGGCTGCAATAGCTTCGTCATTTGATGTAAAACGCTTTCCAGCCAAGAATTTTGTAGTTTTGGAAACAGATAATAGTAAGAGGGAGCCAAATATAGTGAATAGGGAGGATGTTCAAGCCATTCGTACTATAATTCGTTGAATTTTGCCTTGCCACACCTGTTTTGAAAAATTATTATTTTCTTCTTTAAAGCTGGTCTTTTCTCACGAATTTTTGCATACAACTGATCCAAAAGGTTACAATAATATAAAGAGTTCATTGTTTTACCTTTTTGAAGATAATCGAGCAACAAAACACCTTTATAATCTAAAAAACTGTTGCATAACCTTTCCTGCTGATGGAACCTTCTTTGGTGCACTTCTACCGTCTTCAATCCATTCTTTCGACTGTTCTTTTCGCTCTGGTGTATAATAATTGATTCATGTTTCATCAACAGTTATGAAACGAAGCTTGAAATCCATTTTATTTTGCTTAAAATGATCCAAAGGAACTGCGTAAAGGTAAATACGTATTTAAGTTGAGAAGATAAATACGTATTTAGTTTAGCAAAGACACGAACGGCAAGCCACCACAGGATCCACAAAATGATCCACATATATTGTCATGATGAAGTGGCCAATGTCCACTCCATGGTCCGAGTGCGTTGATGAAACTTACCATTCTGGAAAGCTAATGGCAGTACCTTTTCACCGATATATGCCACTTGGTCAGAATATTTTTCTAAAGTTACGAAAAAAGGCACTGAAAACGCGCATTTTTAGTTATCCTAAACTGGAATGATGAAGTGGCCACTGCCCACTCCATGGTCCGAGTGCGTTGATGAAACCTATCATTTTGGAAAGCTAGTGGCAATACCTTTCCACCGATTTTAAAATAGTGTTCATAATTACCAATAGGCCAACACCTAATTTCTTTGTTTACTAGTACGAGCTATTTCTTTTATTAAATTTTGCATGAGTAATTTAATAAGGCAATAATATAATTACCATTATAATTAATTATACAATATATTAACAAACTTTCGTATTCACATGCCAAGATTATAGGTATTTAATGATTCACCTTTAATATATAAGTTAGATCAATGGTTATTTTATATGTACTTTACTACATACATTTCCTTATTTTAATACAAATCATTTTTTATATAATTGCTGTTGTAACCGTTAAAGTCAAAATACAATTTTCGGTTCTTTATAACACATTTAAATAAAGTTTGTTGTAATTCAAAGAACGGAATTCGGACCCCATATACTCAACTTAGTCAATTCTGAATATACTTTCTTTTCTACTATTCTTAGCGCTCGTCTTATGTTTAGAAAACGCTTGTTATTCTATAAACGATCACTTGCAGAAAAATTTAAGTTCACAGAAATTAAATTCACCTTGCTAAAAATAATACGAATCAGTTTTTATCCATAATTTTTTATTCCATTTAAGCCAAAACAAGATTTGATAACATTACAAATACACTGAAGAATTAAGTTGTTAGTCGATGCAGTAACTAATTAAAACAATTCCCTATTTCTCTCGGTGAACGAAACAGTGGCATATTGGCTCATTGATCATGCTTTGAAAAAAAGTAAAAAATGCTAGATTTCCATTTGCGCTTGCTTTAATTACGCATTAGAATTAACCTTTGGTTGGGGTATTATTATATTAATAGTATTGATATTGTACCAAGTTGGGTTAAACATTCGGGTGAAACATTCGTGAAAAATGCTGCTAATTTTGAATCGCGATTTTTATAATCTATATAATCATATACTGAATATGTATGATTATGAGTGGACGGCGAATTATGCTAATTACTATGTATATGCAAACCGTGCAAACCTTAGATGCCAAAAACCATGCCACTTATCATATCCTGAATAATTTTTCTTTTTATCTTTCTTCCATATTTTTATGCGATTGCTCCACTCATACATAATAATTCTCAAATCAACACAAACAAACATTGAAAAAATTGAAAATTTACTGCTGTTGGGAAATTTGTAGTCACTTTCAAAATGGCCTTCATCGTTAAAATTGAATCTTGCCAATCACGGCCACGGAGCAACAACAGCAGCAGCAATCAAAGCAAACTCGATTCTAATACCAGTAACAGCACCTCTTATGGAAAATCTCGGCAGTTTAGTACTGATTATCCAGGAGCCATCAACTCCTCAAGTTCAAGTGCAACAAGAACAGAACAGCAGTTGCGTAGTCAAAACACACGTTGCTTATCCAGCACCGCTGCAAATAAATCCGCATTTAAGTTCCCAAACAATTCTGTCAGTAGATTGTCCGGTCATCGAAGCAAAAACAACTGTAATACAAACAACGCCAAGCCTTTTAGGGGTGCCCTTTTTAGCAAGCTCCAAACCGATTTTGGCTTCAGTGAAACAGAGTTGGCAGGCAGAAAGCGACACAGTAAAGAAATCACACCCGAACAATCCCCAGAGAAAGTTAGATCCAGCTATCCCAAGCATTACTACCGATACGTTTTACAACTGCTACTGCAAGAAGCCCATTTCGATGGACGTACACTCTTGCCCGGGCCCGCAAGCAGATCATTCTCTTGTGAGCCGACCAGAACAGGTGCAGATAAAAGAAGGTATAAGGCTTCCTATGACCTTGACTGCGATGGCTGGGAATCAGTTGACACAACTCGACGAGTCTCATCTGGAAATGAGTGGAGCAACGCCGCCTATTGCTACAGTTGAAGCTATTAAAGTTCCGGTATTCATAGATGGTGAGTACTGTGTAGATGTGTGTGTAAGCATAGGAATAATGTATGAGTATCGTTAATATTGTAAAATTACTGCCATGGTAGCTCACGGCAGCGCTGTGTGTGTTAATCCAACATTATTCCAACATGCGCTCCGTCAATTTAAGTCGGGGTGGAATCGATACATCTACATGGCTGCTAATGCGCAGCGTCACAGTGCAATGAGCCATTATATTTGAAGACTTTGGAACAAAAACCATAATACTAATAATACAGACAATTTCGATTACGAGTGGGTTCCTTATGAATCGGGAGAATTTTCTAAGCGGTTTGTTAAGAAATTAGTTAAAGTCTTCAAAATAACTTCTTTGAACATAATCTTAAAAAAATTTCTTGAATAATATTTTAAGTGCAGTCCTAAGTTTCGATTATTTCATTTAATTTATTTCATATATCAGGTTTGTTACCCTTACTTATTACACTACATTAGCTTAAGACTATGTACACTCCCATATTACATTTAATCCAATATATGTATACATTACAAATTTCATACTATTCAACAATTTCCGAAATAATATCCTCAGAAGTTTTTTGAATAAATTTCTGTAATAATAATTGATTCTATGGAGAGGAATGTAAAATAGTTAAGTAGCCCTAAAGAAACGAGCTGGAACGTGAGAGCGAATTAGGGCCAATAGTTCCGGGGAATCAATTTTACCTTCAACTATATCTTTAATAACCGTTATGTTTCTCAGCATTCGTCTATGTAAAAGACTATGAGCATCCAAAATCCGACAGCGCAACGAATAAGAAAGCATGTTTTTCCACATGTACAGACGGCGCAAAGCAAACCTAGTTTAACGTTTTTGTACATTTTTGATTCGGTTTACTTCGTAGAAAGGTGAATTTTCGTAGAAAGGATCCCAGACTATTGTATTCTAAAAGAGATCTTACGGGTTAAGGGGTCTAAGAGGGCTTACCGGAGGGAATAATCTCATGAACAATTTTTAAGGCAATCGCGTACAAGAGGCAATAAGAAAACTTCAAGATACTAGAGACGGACGATATGGAAAGAAGACGCACAATTTCTTAAAAATAACGGCGGAATCCAATCAAATTCAGCGCCTGTAACACTACAGTCCAAACTTAAAGTTTGATAAACCTCTTTATCAGGCATTTTCAAAACGCCAAAACTTGCGAGTTCAGAAATGTTGAATAATTCCTCAGCCTGAATTAGTGGGCTTTCATCTTTAAATACTGACCCAAAAGATCCGCAAATAGCTTGCAAATATCTCTAATGCATTGCAATAACTCTGTTGAGTGCTCTGCAATCAGGAAGCCCCTCTGATTTCCTTTTTGAGTTTATATAAAGCCAAAAAGACTTCGAATTCGAGTTAATACCAATTTTAATGGAAGCAATGCATTTTTTTATAAAGAAAATTAGAAAGAAATTCAAATTCGCGCCTACACAATTCAAAAGTTGTCTTATCAGCTGGCAAGCCTGTTTTCTAAAATTTTGCATGAGCCTTATTTCGCAGATTCTTCTGGTTAGCAAAGGTTGAAGTTACGATTGAAAGGAACGTAGAGAACAATTTGCTTGATTTGCCTTCGTTAACAATTTGCTTGAAAGCGGCGTAAATATTAAAAACATCATCTGAACCAAAAAGGATATTCGAATCAATCAAGTCGAGGTAATCCATCAGAATTGCATATACCGTATTTTTAAAATCTTACTTAGTACTTAATAGAGCACTTCCTAGTACTTAGTACTTAATAAAGGACTTCTCAATTATGAACTCAATTTCAAAATCGTAGAATTTTAAATTCAGGACAAGTGCCTTGTAGTGGACAGACTCAAATCATATTTAAAATCGTCATTAATGAAAACTAGGTCTGAATTCTATGTATATCATTCCTAACGTTATTGATTTGAAACAAATTTAAAGAATGCAACGAGTCACACGCAGTGGACCCAGTGATACTCTTAGATTTGAAAGGCATTAAAATCTTTTCCTTGGAAGGTTGAAATCGCCAAGAACACACGGAGTTTGATTAGGCCTTCAATTATTAGTAATATAAGAAATATGATAAATGTGGTCGATGTACAAATTCGAGCTACTTGCTGGGGGAATATAACTCAGAACAACAAACACTTAATTTTGTTGTTGACACTACAAATACAACGCATATTTGCTCTATATAACTATTTTCTCGTGGAAGTCGGATCGATCTGCTGATAAGATTCGATGGTTGAGAGAAAATGAGACAACATTGTCAAGAGCCGGAGCAGGTAGAGATGACGATGAAGGAAAACCTGTTTTCTCATGCTCACATAGCGGCGGAGTACACGATTCTCTCACATCCTAAGGGTGATGAAAACCCGGCACATCATCCAAAAATCATGTTTCCTTTGCATGAAAACGGCGGTTTGGGAGAGTTGGGCAACGGCAAAGCAGATGGTGGATCGTCTCTTACTCTTCCACATCCCCGAAAAATCTGCAGTGATCATTTGTGGCCATCAACACCCATTTAGCTAACATATAGGCGATGGGGCAGCGCCCTGCGATCAGTCCAACAGCAATTCTCAGCTCTTCGACAGGGACAGGAGTAGCTTTGAATGGCTCTCATTTAATTCCCTCCATATTGAACAAAAGACATTGCAGTCAGATCTGTTCCTCCAGTTTTGATTGGCTCTCTCTCTCACTATTTGTTCAATCAGAGCTCTAATATGGGACATCGATGATCATCGCCTCCGCAAGATCCAGTGAGGAGCCCTCCGCCTTCTCAATTGCATACACTTCCGCTGGAAACACATTGCAGTCATCGGGCAATTTATTATCGCTGTATTTGCAGTGAGTCAGAATAAAAGCCCGCTCTAATTCCCTGTCTTCGTTAGACAGCCACTCCTCTCTACTGGAAAGAAAAAACTTGGATTCTATCCTAGTCATAGTTAGGCGGTATGTAGTCCGTTGGCCTGGATAAACCTGTAGTCCCTAGATGAGAAGTGAATCGTCCTCCCCTCTTTCGGAATAAACACCTTCACTTCCCTCCAATCTAGGCGGATGCATCGCTTTTCTCCTCAATATCTCAATCAACGTAGTCCTAATTGTGTTCAGATTCTGTTGCAGCATGACCGGTATGATCCAATCCGGTCTCGCAGATTTGAAGGGTTGGAATGAGCACGCCGCCTACGCAACTTTTCCCCCCCTTCACAAGGTCCGTAACATTCCCTTAATTAATGCGTTCGGATCCATACAGGGTGGCTAGATGCATTCTCACATCAGAACCAGTGCATCCCGGAAAGTGTGTCTCAAGAAGAAGCTCCAAGGTCTTAAGACAGCCCGGAAAGATGCGTTTCCTTGCTAGTATCTTGCGCAGTCTGGCCGCCTCGTTTATCTCGCAGATGGACTCATAATAAGTTATCTATGAGTATCTCTTGACTGCTATGATTCTGCTCCTATAAGCGCTAAGACCATCCCTTTAGAAGCTCCAGTCTATCCCTTTTCTTGTTATTCTCATTAATATTGTTTCTTATCAGTATACAGGTTCTTACTTTCTTATGAATTGGTTCATAGAGTTTTTAGAGATGTGATTTCAGTCCCGCTATCTCCCAGCAAGCAGAGTTATTGGATCAAGACACGTCTATACCGTCCCGCGCCATCACGAACGGGAGGCCTTCGGTTGCTAGCTTACAGTGCAAATTATCTTCCACCACTTGCATGTTGGTGCTCACCTTTCCCTTTCTCGTTGCTCACACTAACCAACAGACGGACCTTAGAGGATCCCAGACCGATATGAATGGTGCCTCCTAACCTCTTAAATATCTCAAGAGATTGTCGGTTCACAGCAAACCAGTAATTCCTTCCCACTCCGTTCTTCGGCACAGTGGACGAGATTATTTCCCATCCTTGTGCCTCTAACGATCTATTCTGCTTTCCTATTAGCATCAGGATGGAAGCCCCCGATTCCGGTACCGAAGAAGTAATCAACACTAAAACAGTTGGTTACAGGGGAAGGGAGGAACGGGGCAGGATTTCTAACTTCGCCTCCGGCCAAAGTTCACCAATGCCGCCAATAGCGGCTGTCAGGAAGTCTTCCTATTACCGCATATGACGACTTTGACTCCCCTCTGTCAGTCAGCTCCGTCAAAGTCTTCCTCCTCCTCCATTCTCTCATCGTTAGTCTCCGTCAGCAGCCTTGCCTCCACAAGCAGTCAGTTCGCTGAGGTGATCTTACCATCCGGGTCTAATATACTCGTATATCAACGATGGCTACTTGCAGCTGCTCCTCTGATTTGAAGCGCGCCGACGGCTTCATTTTCGGGGCGTTCCTTTTGACGGGGCTTTCCATTGACGTTTCGGGGCTTTCCATTGACGTTTCCGTTTAGCTGCTCTACTAGTAGAGGGCCTCAAGTCCGGAATGGTTGTGGGCATAATCGCTTTGGACGCCAAGTTCGGACGTTTCACCTGTGCCCCTATTGAATTGCATGCGGTTTTGCCTACCGGTCAACGTTAAGGGATCTAACTTGTCTAGCTTCCGAGGGAAGCTTTTGACCCTTTTATACGCCCGCCTTGTCTTCTCCTCCTTTGACCAAGCTCCAGCTTGTTTATCCTTCGCTGTGCTGCTGAGAGAGACATCCTCCAATCTTTGTTTAAATTTAGGTTTTTCAATGAAAAGTCCAGTTTTGGTTCCACGAGTATCGGACAAAGGGTCTACCCGTACAGAGATCCGTGTGTGCATGTAAAGCTGTTTAGCAGGTCGACTGTTATTCAGTACGCTTCGTTAACGAATTTGGCTATTTTTAAGTTTGGGTCCCCAGCTCGGCTGATCCTCGGCACGGGCCGCATGACACATTTATTCGACCCAGAAAGAATATAGGAGAAGAGATATAGAAGTTCAAGAAGGTGGAGGAAGTTTATAGCGGAAGAGACGAAGTTGACGGGAATATACCACCCCTTCAGTCGGTAGCCAGACCCTCGCCTTTGAGAGCACGGGCAAGGAATTTCAGCATTAAGTTTTGCCTCAGCTTTCTGTCTGAGTCGAGCTCAAAAGTCGAGCTCAGTGGGACTATATAACATCAATCCCATTTTCATCAAAGCCCTCTACCGAAATTGCTGTCTTATATTGTCTTACATATAATTTTAATACAATTTGAACCACTTCTGTTTTCCTTCCATTTGGAAATAAACAATATTTATACTGTTACCTAAAACGGGAAATCAATTTCGGCCTATAGCTATACTGGCGTATATTTCTAAAGCCCTGGGAATAATTATTAATAAGCAGATACGTGACCATTGTAATCGCAACTCCTTAATAACTATGAAGCAATCTGAATTCAGACCTAAACGCAGCTGCATCACTGCTCCAGCTGAAGTGGTTGAAGATATTCGTTTCTGACTGGTTGTGTTTAGTTCGTGATGTTTTTCAAGGTTCGGTAATTGGGCCGTTGTTATTTTCGTTATGTATAAATGCCCTTCCTAATGTGCTTAACGGCTGCAACTTACATATTTACGCTACAATATACAAGTCTACTTATCCTGCAGTTATAATCACAGCTACATGTGTGGAGAAAATTAATAATGACTTAAATTGCTTTAGCAAATGGGCTGAGTCTAAATGCAAAAAAATCGTAATGTCTAGTAATCCGTAACAAAGTTATTGACACATGCACTTTTTTATCTCCGATATGTGTTTCAGGGTCAGTGATAGAGTATGTCAAAAATAGTGCGTTTACACCGACCCCAAATGACGCATTTCGGCATGAAGCCCCAAATGCGAAGCCATATGTCATTTCCCATACAAATTGAAAATCACGCATTATCGATATCATCTCATCATGAGCTATTAACTGACTGCTCAATATTAACTACCTAAAGTTTCTGCACGGGTGAGCCGACAATTATACTATAATTCCTTTTAATCATTCGCGATTAGTATCTGAACGTCAATTCTTTATATATTATATTAGACTCGGGAACTCTTTCTCAATCAGCATAAGAAAATTCAGCAACAACACGCAATTTAAAAATACCCTATTTAAATACCTATGTGTTTGAACTATATCTGTTTCACACCGATTGTTATCTTTTTCGTTACTATACTGTGTTTTTGCTATTCTTCCCCTAATCCTTAAATTATAAGTTTCCAAAATCATGTATTTTGTTTTTTATACATTCTTTCATCTATTCACAAATTGTAATTAATTATAGGTAAATCTTAATTCCATTTTAATATAATATGTAATGTAATACCTTTGCTGTAATAATAAGATGTGTGTCTTGTTGCAAACGGTCCATACTATAAAGTAATAAATAAATAAATAAATAAAAAAATAAGATTACCCAAAATCTTTCCCTGCTAGCAGCTCAAAACCTCCACGCTAATTCAATATCCATCCATTAACTAGTTTACATAACTGCAAAAATGAAACCTCTGTAGCTGACCGAATATCGTACAAAATGTTAGAACATATTTTCATATTCAGGTTATAATGTTGTATAATAATGTAAAAGGCTGTGCAAACGCATTGATTAACATTGATTTCTAGATCTCTGAAGCACCTTCGTCTCGTAATCATTCTCCTATTCTATCTGTTGATTTCGAGAAAGCTTTCGATGGTACGTTATATAGGACTGCATGAAATCTTGGAAAATCAGTCCAAAATATTTTTACTATATTAAGTCTTTCTAAGTAGTCGTAAATTCAAAGTTAGAATAAATCATTATTTTTCTATAGTGGTTCCTCTGGCTGTCGGCAATCCTCTTGGTTCGAGGAAATAAAAATTTTAATTTAAAAATTAATTTCTTGACCACGTATTGAATAAGTTAAAACTCCTAGGAACCTTGGTATAATATTTTCACATAGATTTATCGTATTAAAAAGATCACTTTCAAAATCCAAGGAAAATATAGCTGCTAGCAGAGTAAATTATCTATCTTAAGGAAGAGTTTTGTTCATATTACCCGTCTAACTTATTTAACCAGTCTTAATTTTAAGTAAAATTTACTATGGCTCTTTCCTTGTGATTCACCTGCCTTGTGAAGTCCACCTTCACTTGATCACTTTATCGCCAGGCTGTTTGAGCAAGTATGTACACTTTCCATACAACTCCGGTATAAAATTTACTGTCTGAAACAGGCTTTCGATCTACAGAAGACAGAGATTTTGCTGTGACAGCTAAAATCCTGCCTAAACTTCTGTTTTCAAAAAGCTCGGTCATTGACAGTGATGTGAAGTGAGCACTGTTTTCTTGCGATTTACTACGCATCAAATCAAGCATGCATAATGCTTTTGCTACAGCGAAAGAGCCTACCATCGATTTTCCCATCTTCAAAGAAGATTTTCAAGGAACAAATTTATGACCTCAAGGAAGTGCCTGACAATGATAACTGCCAATTCTTTTACAGAGATGGATCCAGAAATGATAATACATCTACATCTTATTTAGTGATGAATAACGGCCACTGTCTTCTTATTATATAACAATTATAGGAATTTCTTAAATTTTTGTCGCTGAAGCTGTCGGCATATACCAAGCCTGTCTTCTCGCTCAATTTACTGGCAAAAATTCTGCTATTTTCACAAACAGTTTAAAAGCTTTGCTAACGATACTAAGTTCACACTTATAAATGGGATATTATTTTTAAACTCATCTTTAAAAATATTATAATATTAAACTTAAACTCTTCTGGATTCTTGGCTATTAAGGTATTTCAGGAAACTCCCTCGCTAACGAGACGCCTAAATTCGCTTGTCACAACCTTCGCCAACACATCTTTTACTTATTAGATTCGAAAAGAAAAAACTTATAGTTAAATTTTAACCACCTACACTACAGCAATATCAATGGCGGATTACAATATGCTGTTTATTCTATTGATGCTGACAAACACAAGATAGAAATCTTTTCAATACTATTCTTGGGTCACTCGTCAGCTACACAGTATGTGGCTAATAAAAGGAATATTATTCATGGAAATTTTGACCACGGTTTATAATGAAGCGTTATGGTTTTATAGAAATACATATACATATGCATACATATACGTACGACTAAATCGCCAACAGGACTTTTAAAGGTGATAAGAACATGGCCAAACGATGAGTACAAAATTTTACACATATTTCGAGTCCTAAACCAGATTTGAAATATTTTAGTTGGAAAAAATTTAAAGAAAGTTTTAGTATAAACATATTTTTGAAAAATTGCAAAAAAACATTTGGTTGTTTCGGAAATCCCAAGAGTTTTTGTAGCTTTGAAAGTACATTCGACGCATTTTAATATAAAATTGAGGTATTCTAACTCGATCTGTACTGTTCTGAGTGCAATAGAAAATTCTAATGTATAATTGTAATCTTATAAAATTTAAATGTCGACCTGAAGCGACAGGTCGACATTTCTAAATGAGATTGATGAATAATCAGTGTAATTAGCAGAATGCTGTTTCTGAAGACAGTCTTATTGTAGCTGCTCCTTTTACTTCGATATTAATATAATTGCTGTCGATATGTCCACTTCTGCATCAGTACCTGCGCAGATATCCGCCACCTCTGGAGCCGCCATGATGGCAACCGCTGGTATTGATATTATCTCTGCTTCTGGTGTAACGAAGTTTCTTGCCGGAGTATACTCAGTCTCGCCAGAGTCCCGTACCGAACACTTAAATAAAAAGCTTTCGGTTTTCTTTTCACAGTTTTTCGACTATTTATTTACCGTAATTCAAAGTTTTATTTTTCGTTATTTTATTGCTAACAGTATTTCTTAAAACTAGTTCCTTTAATTCTAATGTCCGCTGAATAGCACTCAGTCCGTAAAAATACAAAATCTATATACACACAGAGTTCTAGAATACGAGGTTTTATGATTGTCGGCGTCAGCCACTACGAGGTACTAGAATTTACTTTGATTCAGGATTGGCGTCCGCTTGAAAGCACTCAGCCACGACGAGGTACTAAAATTTACTTGGATTCGGGATTGGCGTCCGCTTAAAAGCACTCGGCCACGACGAGGTACTAGTGAAATTTACTTGGAATCGGGATTGGCGTCCGCTTAAAAGCACTCAGCCAGGACGAGGTACTAAAACTTACTTGGAATTGAGATTGGCGTCCGCTTAAGAGCACTCAGCCAGGACGAGGTACTAAAATTTACTTGGAATTGGGATTGGCGTCCGCTTAAGAGCACTCAGCCAGGACGAGGTACTAAAATTTACTTGGAATTGGGATTGGCGTCCGCTTAAGAGCACTCAGCCAGGACGAGGTACTAAAATTTACTTGGAATTGGGATTGGCGTCCGCTTAAGAGCACTCAGCCAAGACGAGGTACTAAAATTTACTTGGAATTGGGATTGGCGTCCGCTTAAGAGCACTCAGCCAGGACGAGGTACTAAAATTTACTTGGAATTGGGATTGGCGTCCGCTTAAGAGCACTCAGCCAGGACGAGGTACTAAAATTTACTTGGAATTGGGATTGGCGTCCGCTTAAGAGCACTCAGCCAGGACGAGGTACTAAAATTTACTTGGAATTGGGATTGGCGTCCGCTTAAGAGCACTCAGCCAAGACGAGGTACTAAAATTTACTTGGAATTGGGATTGGCGTCCGCTTAAGAGCACTCAGCCAGGACGAGGTACTAAAATTTACTTGGAATTGGTATTGGCGTCCGCTTAAGAGCACTCAGCCAGGACGAGGTACTAAAATTTACCTTGAATTGGGATTGGCGTCCGCTTACGAGCACTCAGCCAGGACGAGGTACTAAAATTTACTTAGAATTGGGATTGGCGTCCGCTTAAGAGCACTCAGCCAGGACAAGGTACTAACATTTACTTGGAATCGGGATTGGCGTCCGCTTAAGAGCACTCAGCCACTACGAGGTACTAGAGGTTCAAGGTTCGACGACTTACCACTTGGAGCACGAGATTCCAAAAGAGATCGAATTCAGCGCGGTGGGCCCTTTTATACACCGATCAAAACAACTCCGCTGCAGTCGTTGTTCTTGTGGACATTCTGGAATTTTCTAATGTGCATTGCGGCACAATGCAATGTACTTGTTGTTGATAGAATTTATTCCACCTGAAGTTGGGTCCGCACAACCCAGGTCACCGCGTTTTCAGTTTACGTTTACTAAAAACGGGCTCGGTTGGGATGCAGGCCAGGTTCTACACCCGGAGTTGTAAGGAAAAAATATTTTTTTCTTACACTGGCTCTAATTGTTCAGGACCAGGACCCGGAGGAAATATTGACTGCTCTGGAAGGAATACTGACACCATTCCAAAATCTATTCAGTTAAGTTAAGAAAGTTCTAATTTTTAGGGTGGAAAATATTTTTATTTTAAATAAATCCATTTTTATTTTAAATAAACTGTTGGCAATGCATACGTATGTATGCATATGGTGTTAATTGCACTGCGTTGGTTGCAGTATGGTTGCAATCTCCATCTGTAATGACCTTGCAGATGTTTGCGTTTAAACAATTCTTCATCTTCTCAATTGAGTTCTGTTTCCTAACCTGCCTGCTCTCAAGAACCCATCTAACGTAACTTTAGCAAGAACTTTCCAGATTAGTATTGCAAAGGTTAGTAGTATTAGTAGAAAAAGAATAGTATTGCAAAGTCCGCGCACATGCAATTGCCCTAATCCCGTCAATAGTCTTATCACAAGAAAACACAGTAGAGAGGACAAAATCTTCCTTGTGTTCGTGCCTGTTGTAGGAGTGTTACTAGGTAGTTGGTCACATCTTAGAATATATGATCCTTCCATTCAATATTTCAGCAATTCAGTATTTCAGCAATTCAGTCAGTAAGGAAGAAGGAGAGTACGTAAAAGTCCAAGAGAGCTTCCTTAAACCATCCCCCTCTCACAATGCTAACCTTCTATATCAAGAAAGTCACCTGACGTGTACTCGTAATGTTACATTATTTTATCTATTGCAGTAACTACATTACTTTGTGCAGAGCGTTTTAAATAGATTTCCCCTATGTATGCATACAATTGATTGCGTCCACGAACCGTCCGCTCTTTTGGGGGGGTGTGATTCCTGAGTATTCTTCCAATGTCAGTTGGTTAAGACCATCAGTGTACTGTAGAAAATTTAATCCTTAATGTAAACATACATTCTTTGTTCGACCGCATTCAACGCGCTCAATCGAGAATGTTAATGCCAAAACGTGCGTGAAAGTCCGAGAGCCGGAGCGACGTTGTATTTACTGACGATGCTTATACATTTGATTGCGTCTTTGTGGTTATGTGAGCAGTCAAAAATGGAGAATTTAGGGTTTAGGTAATCCACACGTAATTGTGAAGTGACAGCATTATTGACAGCATTATTGGTAAATTTTTCTTCGAACATTAAGCTGCAGCCACGCTACGGTAAACGGTGTATGTTTCAGAAGCATAATCGATCTTTTGCACTTTGTAATCAGGTGTTTTCGGAGATATGCCATGGCCACCGCGCAGCCGTGATTTTGCGCCATTGTTTCATTTTTTAAAGAATAAATCATCGAAAATATCCGAAATTAGAAAAGTTGGGTTGGCAGGATGGGCTGCCAAACCAGCCGTGGAGCCATTTAAGTGGAAAACAGCGTCGAAACCTTTAAGCGAAGTGTAAACCGTCACTACTCCCTCTTTCCCCATTCCCATTAACCTGTTATCCCTTCGGAACCAACAAATGCTGTGCATGCTTAGGGGCATCCCCTGAGCTTGGTTTCATCTGCCATAAAAAAATTGTTTTTTGTAAACAAGTAAAAGTGTTGTCTTCGGCCTGACCGAAATCTAAATGCCCTACACCCGAGTAATTAATAAAATGATAATTTCGCCACTTAACAACTTTTGTATAAGCAGGCGGACCCTCCCAATTTTGGCAGGATAGTGATTCAGCATAATATAGTGATCCAGCAGTATAGAATCATGTATTAATATTTTGAACCGTTTATGGGATATTGACAACTTTTCTATAAGTGGGCGGATCCTATTTTTGGTATGCAAATTGTTAATACCTGTAGATACCTCGTGATAAAATTACGTGTTAATATCTTATACCGTTTACGAGATATTGACAACTTTTGTATGAGTGGGCGTGGGACGCCTACTCGCCAAAAATTTGGCAAGCTTATTGGTATGGCTTCTGGATACAGCGTGAAATTATATCTCAATACCTTATACCGTTCATGAGATATTGCCAAATTTGTTATGAGTGGGCGTAGCACGCCCCTTTTTTGCAAAACTTTTAGTAATGGCGCTATATGTTTTGGAATAAAATTATACCTTAATATCTCGCACGGTTTATAGATATTCACAGTATAAAATTTGTAAAACGAGGTGCCTTTACATTCCGTATGTAAAGTAGGCATGGTTGTTAACCGATCTCGCAAGCAAGTCGTAGGAGGAAGCGCCTATGAAGGGCGACTCATCAGTTAATTGTTAATTACAATAACTAAAAACTTTCAGTATATTTCTAAGTATTTTACTTTACTGAGAAGAATGCATATTCCGATTATTATACCGTAACCAAATATTATTCCGATCTCATAAACCGTATGAGGTACTGATAATTCTATTCCGGAACATATAGCGTCATTATAAAAATTTTTGCACAAAATGGGCGTCGTCCGCCCACTCAGAAAAGTTGGCAATATCTCATGAATAGTATGAGATATGAAGACGTAATTTTATCGCGAGGTAACTGAAGGCATTACTACTAATCTGCTTGCCAAAAATGAGCGTGCCACGCCCACTCATAAAAAGTTTTCAGTATCTAAAAACGGTATAAGATACTAAGAAGTAGTTTTACTACGACGAATCTGGAGGCATTATCTATCTTTTTGCCAAAAATGGGTATGGCATGCCCACTCATACATAACCTGTCAATATCCCATAAACGGTGCAAGGTATTAATAGGTTATTTTACCCCGGGGTACCTACAGACATTAGCAAATTGTTTGCCAAAAATGGGCATGGTCCGCCCATACAAAAGTCAACTGGAGAAATTATTATATTTTTATGTATGTAGGGTACTTTGACTTCGGCCTGGCCGAAGACAACGCCTTTACTTGTTTTTGTTTGATTCTGTTTCATAAAAATGTATTCATTTTTTCTAACAACGTGTAAAATTTTATTAACATTGTTTCCTTATTCACAATTGTACAGAATATTTGCAGTCAGCAGCGAAGACATCAACAAAAGAACCGATATTCAATAGCACCTTCGATAATAACTTCAAGAGACCAACTTGCCACCAAACGGAGGGTTTTGTATTTTTAGACTTTGATATTGAAAATAATGCGGAGCAGAAAAAATTGATTGGAACAGAAATGGAACCAAACAGCAGAAGCGACTTCATACTTTTCCACAGTAATAGCAATACCATTGAGAAAAACAGCAGTGCTTGTAATAATAACAATGCTGCAAAAGCGCTTGTAACAGAGGAACCGAACGAGGATTCGATTTATTTAATTTCGCCTGGAACCATCCATTACAATCTTAGCGAGGACACATCTCTAGGTTTCGACTCTCCTGATATGGTGTTCACTGAAGAAGCCATTGACATCAGTACTATGAACAATGAAAATTACTCGCTTTCTGATGTATTTTGTTCCTCGCAAAACGATCCTATGCTGACAGAGAGCCTTAACAATTTTTCCCTGAAGCTTCACCGCGTTGAACCAGTTATACCGAACATCGACTATGATGCAGAGTATGCGATGTGTATTAAGCAACACCATGAACAACAGGACAACGTAGATATTAAGTTTGACTTGGGACATGTGACCCACACGTTTCACGAGGCGCCGAACACACTGATGGCGACCTCTTCGGATTCGAAGAGAATTCTTCCTGTGAAATGCAGTCGCGGCACGTCTCAAAGCATGCTGAAGAAGCGGCGCAAATTACAATTAAATACGTCCACAAGGCCAACCACAACCTCACCTTCTCCTTTAAATACTCCGGATGTCGTTAACTTAATTGCCGATTGGGGGAAAAGTCAGGTAAAAATATAATGCATTTATTTCATTTTAAGTTACTAGCTTTTACGTAAATTTAGAAATGAAAATATTCTCTTAACTGAATAAAACCTTTAAAGCCAAATGAACTTATATATCATCCCATTGCAGGAATCGAAAGTGTCGTTCAGTGACTCAACAACCCCTGATGATATCATTAAAAAACTGTTGGATATGTCCGATTCCTTCACGGAATCGCCGAAATCGAAAGAAGACACAATATGCTGGACAACATTACTCGAAAATAACACTAGCAGCGTCGCCGTTACTTTAAATCACAACAGCAGTGATTCGTTCGCCTTTAAATCTGTCTCAGCTGGTACAACGCACAATGCGTCAAGCATTCAGGCATCTACATCCAGCTGCTCCCTGGTTTACGCCGACGAAGACCCACCGTGTACGCCTCGCAGCTTCTTGTCCACCAGCACTACTACTAAAACTGGTGACTTAAACTCTTCACCCAACTCCCCGGCAATAGCAACGATTACAGCCCGTCGGACCAAAAAGCGTGGTCGGCCCAGTAAAGAGCACAGTGATAAACCCGATCTTGCACGATTGGAACACCTCTCTGAGGCGGACCGTAAGCGTGCCCAGAATCGCGCTAGAAACAATGAGGCCAGTCGGCTGTCTCGTTTAAAGAACAAGTTGAAGGAAGAGGCTGAAATTAGGGAGTCCGAAATTTTGAACGATCGTAATATTGCGATGAAAGCCGAATTGGTTCGGCTGAAGTTAGTTACGGCAAAGCTTAAACGTGCACTACAGCGACGTCACTTCAGAGTGTAGTGTATAGAAAATATGAGCAGGTGTAACAGCAAGACCAACACAGGTCCAGATACGCTTTGTATTGTCTGAAGAAAAGCTACTCCCAGCTGCTGGTACCAGACCTCTATCAATATTAAGACTCCAGGCCTAAGTTTATCAAGACTTGTTTAAAAATACAGCACACAGGGTTTTATGATCACATTCAGAATCTTAACACTTCTATGTGGTATCGACAGAGGAGAACAAAGTGCGATGCTTTTGTCAGTGTGTTGGAATTTCTTTTCCTTAATATTTTTGTTTGGTTTCAACAACTATATCCACGTATAAAATTATACAAAATGTGAATTTCACAAAGTGCTCAATAATATAGATATTTGTTTTGTAAGCTTTATGTGTTTGGTATTTATTATAAAACGCTGCAACGATTTCTTATACTAATTATTCTTAAATTTTAGTTTCACATTTATATTGTAACAAATCCGAAATTTGTAACATGCATACAAGTAATATACAACAGAAACGTAATCAAATTACGTCTAGCGATGCCAAGAGCATAAAAAGTTTATATTCTGTTTAATTTCGGTGTGTACAAATGGAGAGGAGCAGTGAAAGTACATGGTCAGAGTTTCTTTCACTTGTAGGATCAGTCATAAAACAAGCTTTTAGGAACCTAAAACAGCAAAGTATTTCTGTTTACCCTTAAAAATCTGCTTACACCCGTGATACAATGAATTGTGCGATACGATATTAATAATCACTAAAACTGGCGGCCGTATGCTACGTTGAAACATCTGACAGCTCCCGCAACCAAAGTCAAAGACAACAAAACTGGAAACTCCTCTCATTTCTTGAGCAAGCTAAAAAACATGTCTGTCCACGTACTCACGTACAACGTATGAGAATTTTATGGAGAAACATGGTTGCAACTTGCAAGCTACAACGGGCTATTACAAAGGAAGGTAACTGGAAAAGTAAACCATTTCGGTTTGTTACCACACCGTCACAAGATGTTGGGGTGAGCTCATGACTGGGATACCAACGAGACACAATTATTAAATATTACTTGTATGGATTTTTAAGTAAGCATTAATAGAAAAACTTATTGCATTTAAGAGCTGTCGTGGTTTTGATGATTTCTTAACTGTTTGGAAATATTAAAGAGTAATGGGAACTTGTTTTCGTAATTTTTTGTTTTTCCTTTAAATAATTGTAACACTACAACTTTTAAGTTATTTTTTAACTATTCAATTAATTTATCCAAAGCTGGAAAAAACTCTCTACATTACCAAGCTTTTGGTGCATTTCCACACATATTAAATTCATCTGCATCATATTAAATATTTTGCAAAGGAAATGTCAATTTTCATAAAATTTGCTTCATTCACAAATATAGTAAGCTGTTTTTACCTACCACACATACTTTCACCCGTAAGAGATATCAAAATACATATTTTACTTTTGATAGTAATTATAGGGATGTCTCTTGACGAATTTGAATGAAGTTTTATATTTACAAAATGTAAATTTTTTTAAAACAAAAAATTGCAGAAACAAGTTTACATTTATAAAATGTTTATTTTTAAAAAAAAGTACAAAAACAAGTAAGCGTACAATAATATATATATAATTTTAAGCTTACTCTTTAATATTTCCAAACAGTTGAGAAATTTTCAAAACCGCGACTGCTTTTTGCAATGAAGTTTTTCTATAAATGCTTACAAATTATAATTATAAATCTATTAAAGTAATATTTAATAATTGTGTCTCGTTGGTATCCATGTTATGTACTCATCCCATTATTGTGGTTGTGGTCATCCCAACAAAAATAAAACGCTTATTTCCATATTTGTCAATCTCGGACACGACGTCCGTACTTTATTTCAGTAAAACACCAACTGATTCTACTCATTCCAACAATTTTTCTAGCCAGCTCAGTAGTCAGCTGTTGTGGGTATTTCTGGAAATGCGGATCCTTCCAATGAAAGTTCTATTCTATTGTTTTTATTCTCAATTAGGTGCAGCGGCGCTCTGCGCCCTATGGGCTTACAATCAGAACTCTACTCTAAAACATTTTCTCGTTTCCACTTAAGCTCGGTCGACGTAGCCGTCGGCGAAACTAAAGTGGACCGGTATGTTGCAATTCCACTTATCATTTCTTAATATTAATATTTGCCAATATTAACGTCGGCAGAATTAAAATGGGAACGATTTAATTCTTCCGCGCTTGCGCTTTACTTTTTTGTTTTGGCTAATTTCGTTTACTCTGAAAACTGTTTGGTTTGAGCTCGAGAAAAGCTAGCAATTGACCTCCACACTTACAACCATGCAGACTGCGATGGTTGCTAACTTGGCTTTCGAGAGCTTTGTCCGGAGCTTATGATTATCTAGCAATTAACTCCCCCCCAGAGTGCGATGGTTGCTTGCTTGCACTAAAAGGCTGAACTTGACCTTGACTCACTAACTGAATTATTAATAAGTGCAATGTTCTTGCCTTGACGGTTCCGGTTACCCGGACCTTAAAGTATGAATGCGATATACAACACAGCTAAGTGGGTCAATTTCCGCATTTTGTCCCATTGTGTAATATGCCTTTCTTGCCGAATTGGAATTTGGAATTGGAACTGGGATTCCGCAAACGGACTTGCGGTCTTCAAGAAATTGCTCTTACGCAATTTGTGCTGTTAGTTAAATTTACTGAACTGTATCGAGAAGCGATTGCAATTTGGCCTAAAAGTATGCCTTATGGAAAATACCTGCAAACCTCCTCATTGTACGCCTTGTCCATGTAGGTCTTCAACATCGAACTATCCCAGTTGTAGATTGAAATTCTGACCAATGAGCCGCTGGTAATGGTTGGTCTTAATCCCGTAGTTCCAAAGAACTCTGTACACCTGTTGCGAGTAAGAGGCAACAGGTGTAATGACTATCTCCGGATTGGAGTCTAGAGTCTCACTCGGCGGCAGTGAGGAATTAATCACACGGGATTATCCGGGATACCTCAGTTCTATGACGGGTAGTTTTTGCTTCGTTGAAACCGTGCATGTGTCCCTACAGTTTCCTCTAGTTGGTCATCTTGAGTATTGTGGTTTAGTTTTGCTGTTAATTGTTTTTGTTGTGACTGGCTGTACCAAGTATTCTAGTCTTCCCATATTCTAGTCTTTAATTCGCTCACCAGCCAGCTCCTAAGCGGACAGTGTGGGTTTATGAGGAGGCTAATTGGAATGCGCTGAACTGCTTTTTCAGCCGTTTCAAATGGCAATTGTGTTTCAGGGATATGCTGCAGCAAAATTGGTAGAAAATATAATTTTGTTTGGTATGAGGTCTTTCATACCCAATAAAAGAATTTCCATTAAACCAAAAGACTATTCCTGGTTTAATGCGACTTGCAGACAAGCAGTCAGGTCTAAAGAGGAAGCATTTAGGAATTGGCGTTTAAACAAAACTGCTAATACTAAACTGCTACGCAATCAGGACAAAAATAGGTGCAATGCCACCTATGCTTGTAAACCTCAACTTCAATAAATCCTCGGGACCGGAGTGCATTTCAGCCCACGTGTTGAAAAAGTGTGCCTCAACACTGGCTCGCCCATTGCGCAATATCTTTAGGTTATCATATATTTCAGGAGTTTTTCTTATTTCCTGGAAGATTGCCAATATGCAGCCAGTTTCCAAAAAAGGTGAGGCTACGAATCCTGCCAATTACCGGCCCATAGCAATCTGTTCACTGCTCTCCAAAGTTATGGAGAGCATTACCAATTCGGTGAGACTAAGGTTGTTGCTTTGGATATCTCAAAGGCATTTGATCGGGTGTGGCATAAAGCATTCGCGTCTAAACTGGCTGCTTATGGTGTCGGTAATACATTTACTCGACGGATGTCGTTTCCTGAGCGGCCGTTCTATTCGGATTGTGATACACGGCTTAGCATCTGAGGAGCACTCCATTAATGCTGGGGTTCCACAGGGTTCGGTCCTGTCTCCGACACGTTTTCTTATTTTCATCAATGACCTTCTGTCATTGACATCAAACCCCGTCTATTTGTTTGCTGATGACAGCAGCATTTGTCATTCATATGCACTTTCCAGGCGTCCTTCTATTCTGGAGATCATTGAAATACGCAGAATGATGAATGGCATACACAATCTGACCTCAATCAAATCCAAGAGTGGGATCGAGCGAATCGGGTCGATTTTATTGCGCGCAAAACCCAATGTTGCCTGTTGACACACAAACGTTTAGCGGGTGACAATTTTCCACCTCTAAATATGGGTGGTGTGGATATTAATGAGTCGGAGGCTGTTCCAGAACATACACAAATAAATGCAAAGCAAAGTTGCTTCCGCTGCCAGCAGCAAACGCGCTAAATTTCGCTGGATTCAGATGTCGTCGTGGGAACAGCACGAACCCGCCGACGTGCTGCGCCGGTGTCTGTTTGCAAGCAACGTCGCCGTGAGAACCGCTGACCACGCTGCATTATTTTCACATTTTATAATTTTGTTATTTGTATAGTAATTTTCATTGTTTTTTTTTTATGACAGATGAAACCAAGCTCAGGGGATGCCCCCTATTTCCAAGTCTATGTATGCATGTAAAATTAGTATATAAGGAAGAAGTGTACTTAATAAAAGTGCTGTTAGCCTGACAACCTCAAATCCAGCGGTTTGCTTTCTACAAGTTCAAGTAGTTGTAGGAATTAACAACGTGAGAACTATTCATTGACGCTCAACGCGCACCTGCTGAAATTTAAAGGGATACAACAAGTTCAAGTGCTTGTTGTATCATACTAAATTCTCTAACAAATTCCTACAAGTTCAAGTGCTTGTAGGAATTACCAAATTGAGAACTAAACATTGGTGACGTTCACAGCGCTTGTAGTATCTCAACAGGACATTGGAAATGAGATCCAACGAATTATCCGCAACTACAAAAAAGACTCTGCGGACAGGAAAACATCGGTGAAATACTTTGAAGAGCTTGTGAACCTATTGAAGGAAGCTTGAGCAAAATTCGATCAAAAGGACTACGAGATCCGTGCGCGACAGGACCTGGATTTGACCCACGAATACTTCACGAAGGACTACTACAACAACATAAAGACAGTAGTAGACCAATACATTGAGCTGTTTCAACAAGAACTGGATACTTTGCAGCAATCTCAACCCATCAATCGAGAAAAGGCTGCCGAAGCATATCCCAATTCATCAGACATCTCAGCTAGCATGAACACCACAACAACCAAAGGTGCCTCTATAATGCCTATCATCCGCAACCAAAGGGCAATGATGGCCTCGCTTGAAAGGTTGCTCAATGGAAGTGCGCGAGATAATTCACCGACACAATGTCTCACAGCAATGGAAAAACTATGGGACAACATCGAGGCAGCCAACTTTACTCTGTGGGAACTCCATGACGACCCTCAATCAGAAGGATACGATATGGCAGCCTAAATCCAACTAGAAAAGAGGGTGATTGAACAACTAGGAGCACTAAAATCCTCTGTCATCATGCCAGTAAGCAGCCCAACAAATTCCGTCAAAATATCGGCACTACCAAAAATTTAGATCCCGAAATTGGATGGGAATTATCTGAAATGGCGTCAGTTTCATGACCTATTTAATGAAATCATCCATACACAGCCGATTCCAAACATACAAAAACTATGGTATCTGAAAACTAATTTGACTGGCGACGCAGGAAAACTTGTCAGGCATTTGACATTGACGGAGGAAAAGTACCAAACGGCCTGGGACACATTGAAAGACCGATACAACAACGTGCGTCTCCTAACCACTAGCTTACTCGATAAGCTGTTGGGGCAACCCAAGCATATGGAGCCGTCAGTTGCCGCAATAAAGGCATTTCATGACACCACCAAGGAATCATTAGCTGCCTCAACCAACATTGGCATCGCTACTGATTCTTGGGGTCCACTGATGGTTCACCTTCTCTTCAAAAAGTTGGACCGAGCAACGCATCTACTCTTCGAGCAATCCCTGCAAAAGACACGAGAACTTCCTTCGATACAGCAGCTGTTAACGTCACTGGAACTCCGATCCCAGTCCTTGGAAGCGGTTGGCCAGAAAGAAAGAGGCAAAACGTTGACGGCAATGACCACCTCCACCAGTCAGCCAACCAAAAAATGCATCGTGTGTAAGGACATGGTGCACCCACTGTTTGCTTGCCCACAACTTAAACGATTGCCCGTCAGTGAGCGAGTGAAAGTCGTCAAAACAAACAACATGTGCTTTAATTGCCTAAAACAAAACCACACTGCAAATCAATGCGCATCAAGGACTTGCACAAAATGCAATAAGAAGCACAACTCATTGTTGCATATACCAACAGATAGCAGCAGAAGCTTAACATCCACAAATACCTGTAATCAAGAAGCAAAAAAGACCATTACGACGATGTCATCAAATCCAAAAAGGGGATATGTGCTACTCAACACAGCCTGCGTTACAATCAAGGCAAGAAATGGTAGAAAGGTGGAATGCCGAGCCTTGCTGGATTCCGGTTCACAGGTCAATCTGATCACTGAAAGGTTGGCTAATCAGCTTCAAATACACCAAACAGGGACATCGGAAACGATCGAAGGAGTCGGCAACAAAAGAAAAACAATACAAAGACGCGCCTGCATAAGTCTAGAATCCAAGAATTCGGTATTCAATATGCAATGTGAAGTGTTCATCTTACCAAAGATCATTTCGAACCAGCCATCCCAGGAGATAGACATCTCAGCGTGGTCTATCCCTCCAACCATCAATTTGACCGACTCCCGCTTCTACCTTCCAGAAAATATCGATGTACTACTTGGAGCAGAGTATTATCATGCATTTTTTATGGACGAAAAACTTTCACTCGGAGACGGATTCCCAACGTTGCAAAACAGCGTCTTCGGTTGGACCATTTCAGGAAAGATCGCTGCAGAAGACGGAGACTCCACTACATGTGCAATCTACACGGTAGAGGAACTGGCCAATCAGATTGAAAGGTATGGAGGTAAAGGTAGGATTATGGGCATTGGAAGAAGCAGAAGGAGACAAGTCAACACTCACAACCACAGAACGGCTTTGTGAAAATCATTTTGCACTCCACACAATCTGTGATAATGACGAACGATTTGTGGTGAAATTACCTTTCATCGACCCAGTCTCTAGATTAGGAGACTCTCAACACATGGCAACAAATCGTTTCCTGGCACTAGAAAGACGTCTAGATAAAGACAACGAACTCAAGGAAAATTACACAAAATTCATGAGGGAATATGAAGCGTTGGTCATATGACCAAGGTAAACAATTTAGTGTCACCACGCTATTTTATTCCGCACCACTGCATACATCGACCCGAAAGCAGTTCCACAAAGTTGAGGGTAGTTTTTGATGCTTCCGCCAGAACATCCACAGGCGTAGCATTAAATTACATCATGTACACTGGGCCAGTTCTGCAAAGCGACTTATTCACCGTGTTGCTCCGCTTCCGACTCCCACGATTCGTATTTACAGCCGATATCGAAAACCTGTACCGCTAAATTTGGGTACATCCTGACGATCGCCGATATCAACTCATTGTGTGGAGGAAAAATAAGTCCGATGAGCTACAGCATTACCAGCTGAATACGGTAACGTACGGCACAAGAGCTGCACCATATTTGGCAATCAAATGTTTGTTGACATTAGCAACCAAACACAAGGTCATCTATCCAAGCGGTGCCACAGCAATCCAGGAGAACTTTTATGTCGATGATTGCTTGAGTGGTGCGAACAGCCTCGTGGTCGCACAAGAAACCAAGAGACAATTAATAGAGATTTTGCAAACTGCAGGCTGTAATCTACGGAAATGGTGTGCCAACCACCCGAAATTACTGTCAGACATTCCAGCAGAAAATAAAGAATCTCAACTTGATTTCACGGACGATGTCGACAGTGCAGTAAAAACTTTAGGACTTACATGGCTCCCGAAGGACAATTGATGTACCTGCATCAAGGTACATCTCAGTCAGCATCCTCGAACAACCAAGCGAACTATAGTGTCCCTTGTGGCATGAATTTTAGATCCATTGGGCTTCCTATCCCCTATCGTAGTAAGTGCCAAAAAATTAATTCAGGAGTTGTGGCAAATCAAACTTTCCTGGGACGAGCGGCACTACTTAGCAAGTGGATCGCATTTAGGGACAGCCTGCCAAAGCTCAACGACACTACAATCGGCAGGCACGTATTCAACAATAACACCACAACGTCTTTTCAACTTCATGGTTTTGCTGACGCGTCAGAAAAGGCATATGGCACAGCAATATATGTCCGATTCGTCAACGCAGACAAAACAATTGCCGTACGACTGCTATGCTCGAAATCGCGAGTAGCTCCGGTTAAACAACAAACCCTACCAAGGCTGGAACTCTGCGCAGCCGTCTTATGTGCGCAATTGATGCATCGGATAGTAAGCGAGTTGAAGTTGGGAGACGTACCCACCTTCTTGTGGACGGACTCTGAAATCGTCTTGTCATGGATCAAATCAGCGTCATCATCATTCCACACTTTCGTTGCAAACCGAATCGCCACAATTCAACGATTAACACTGGCTGAACAATGGCGACACGTCAATTCAGAAGACAATCCGGCTGATTTGATATCGCGAGGGATAGCACCGAGGCAGTTTAAATCATGCAATATGTGGTTCTTTGGCCCGATCTTCCTCCATACGAGAACGAACACGTGGTTATCCGAACAGCCCATCACCATTACGCTTGAGACAGACAACTAAAGAAAACAAAGGGTTGCTGTCCTAAATATCACATCCAACGCTGCAGAGTACCTTCTGTACAGGATTAACCATCGGAATTCGTTTAACAACTTGATCCATATCATCACTTATGTTCAGCGGTTTCTTCGCCATACCAGAACCCCAAATATTCAACGAGCCAGCGACCTCATTGCGACCCCTCAAGAGTTAAGGCAGGCACTGTCAACGATTGTGCGCATCATGCAACATTCAGAATTTGAAGAGGAATTCCAAGCACTAAATAAACGCACTCCAGTAAACAAAACAAGGGACACCGGGACATTTTCTCATTGGAGAAGCGTTAACAGCGCAACCAGATGCTACTGCCTCATCCACAAAGATTTCGCTAGTGACAAGATGGAAATTAGTATCCCATGTGAAACAAAAATTTTGGCGACGGTGGTCACAGGAATATCTCACCGAACTTCAAAGCAGAAACAAATGGAAGGAACTCTGTCAAAATGTTGCATCTGGAACCATCGTAATCATCAAGGAAGATGGGATGCCCCCTCTAACATGGCCATTAGGAAGAATTGTGAAGGTCTATCCGGGTCCCGATAATATTGTTCGCGTCGCGGACGTGAAAACAAAAAATTGCATCTTGAAAAGAGCTATTCATCGATTGGCACCGCTCCTTGCGGAGGATAACATACCCGCAAGCACAAATGGAACAAATTTCCTCACTTCACCGCGCGGAGAAGTCGCCAGCACAAGCAAAAGGAACACGAATTCACAATATTCACAGGATGACCGAGAGATCGACGAACTACCATCCACATCTAAAAGGGTCAAACGGGCTAAAGGCGCAACTCTCCTGACAATCCTATTATGTCTCTTTTTCCCCGTCGCGTATGCCTCTTCAATAACCATTCAACCTATTGATACGACTCCGGGTGCATATTTCGAGAACATTGGACCTGCTGGAATTATCACCAGTGAATGGAACTTAATCACATATTTCAAGATGCAAACATATTGGAAAGAAGTAAAAATCATCGACTCATACAAACCGGCATTAACAAAAATGTGTCAGTGGATTCATCATGCACCAACATGTTTAGTGTTGTTAGCACAGTTCGAACAGCTATCGCGAGGTATGCAGTCTACAAATGAACTATTAAAATTCAACCCTTCAGCAAGAGCTAAGCGAGGTGCGATGAATGTAATCGGAAACATTTCTCGATCGTTATTTGGTGTTCTCGATAACGAATATGCCGAACAAGCAGCAAGGACGATTGACAAACTCGAACAAAATTATGAATCACTACACAAAATGATGAATTGAAAATCAGACATCATTCTTAGATAGTACCCTCAACATCATGAAGAGAAATCAACAAGAGAACGAACGTGAACTTGCAAGAGTGAAAGTCGCGATAAATGAAACTAACAGTCAGTTAAAAAACCTCAATCAACAGCTCATTTCCGAGAAAATAGGGCAAACATTCCTAGAATTGACCCTTCAATCGATTCTAGCATTGACCAATGTCAAACGGATTCAATATTCTCTAATCGATATTGTAATCGACACCCATCACGGAACCGTCAATCCAATACTTATCTCACCAGAGCAGCTTAGAATGGAACTTCTGCAAATCAAAATTAATCTCCCTGCGACCCTCAAGCTCCCAGTGCCACTCAATAATTTATTAAAACTGTACGCTCTCATGACCATAGAAGGAAGAATCACGGAGAAATATTTTATTTTTAAAATTAATCTACCTCTAATCTCGACAGAAGTTTTTGAGATGCTTAAACTCACCCCCATTCCGTGGAGGTTAGCTACAACTTTCAACATCATGGCAGTAGCATTTGATTTTTTGATAATCAACTTGAATCGGGATCAATACATTCCAATAACAACAGATGAACAACGCACTTGCATCAAATATGACCAACAAAGGTACTGTTGTCATCAAATTCGTCCAGTGTACCAGAAAGGTTCAAATATAGGCGCTTGCGAAACAAGTTTGCTCACCTCCAAGACAAAATCAACATCATGTACTGTCCGCGATGCTGGACCTGGACCACATTGGATACAGCTACATGATCCGAATCAATGGATATTTGCCCTCGATCAAGAGTTTGTGTTAAATGCAGTCTGCAAAGAAAACCATACCCAATTTACTCTGCAAAATATTGGGATTCTCAGTGTAAGCGAAGACTGCACCATTCGATTGCCTTATTTAACCATTCAAGGACACCGCCAACTGAAAACAGAAAAGCATGTCTCCTACATATCAGAAATCAACACAACTGACCTTAATCCGGAATCAGACGATCCAATCACTTCAATACCCCTCCACTACACCAAAAGGTATGTCTCCAAAGATCTGGACTTAGAATCAATTCGGCAGAATCTGGCAAACATCAAACACAATCTCTATACAGATGTACGCCCCCACGACATTCACCACTACACATTGGGATACGCATGTCTAATTATTATCATTCTCTTCATAATAATCGTCACCATAAAAAGGCATCGGAAAACCAAGAAAGCCACCGAAACGAGTCGTGTTGTACCGCAACCGGCACCAAGACAGCTTGACCAATTCAGTATACATGTATAGTTGAATAAAAATTATATTATTCAACGATGGGGAGAATGTTCCAGAACATACACAAATAAATGCAAAGCAAGTTGCTTCCGCTGCCAGCAGCAAAAGCGCTAAATTCCGCTGGAATCAGATGTCGTCGTGGGAACAGCACCAACCCGCCGACGTGCTGCGCCGGTGTCTGTTTGCAAGCAACGTCGCCATGAGAACCGCTGACCGCTGCATTATTTTCACATTTTATAATTTTGTTATTTTTATAGTAATTTTCATTGTATTTGATATTTCCAAGTCTATGTATGCATGTAAAATTAGTATATAAGGAAGAAGTGTACTTAATAAAAGTGCTGTTAGTCTGACAACCTCAAATCCAGCGGTTTGCTGGAATTAACAACGTGAGAACTATTCATTGACGCTCAACGCGCACCTGCTCAAATTTAAAGCAATACAACAAGTTCAAGTGCTTGTTGTTTCAAACTAAATTCTCTAACAAATTCCTACAAGTTCAAGTGCTTGTAGGAATTACCAAATTCAGAACTAAACAGAGGCTCTTGATGTTCTGTGCATGTCAATCCAATGTTATCTTCGTTGAAACGATCACATTTTTGACGTGTCGAAAGGAGCAGCAAAGTGCTTAGACTTTCTTAAGCATTGTAAGAAATACTTCACTCCAACCGATCTTTGTTGTATCTACACTAACTATATACGTCCGAAAATGGAGTACAATTCCTATATATGGTCGGGAGCTTCGCGAACATATCTTCAGCTTCTAGGCCATGTCCAATGTCGTGCGTTAAAACTTATAGGAGACAGTAGGGTATCCTGCTCTATTGAAACCTTGGAGCGTTGTCGTGATGTAGGGTGTGTATCATTATTTTACCGTTACTTTAATGGTAAATGTTCATCTGAAGTAGGCAGCCTGATTCCTCCGGTTCAGGTATTTGGCAAAACTAATCGGCTTTCCAGAATGGTGCACCCCTTTTAAGTTCCGTTCCAACGAACCGCGCATTATCGTGAGAATTCGTTTTTCGGTCACGTCATTAGATTGTGGAATAATCTCCCTGCGAATGTCTTCCCGCCCACTTACAGCGTCGAAACCGTTAAGCGAAGTGTAAACCGTCACTACTCCCTCTTTCCCCCTTTCCCATAACTTGTCAGCCCTTCGGAACCAACAAATGCTTTGCATGGATAGGGGCATCCGCTGAGCTAGGTTTTATCTGCCATAAAAAAAAGTAATATGCTGATTAAATTAAAAATTATTATATACTTAAAATGATATATAAATTAGTTTTTATATACTTTTTTCTCTATCGTTCCTTTTGTATTTTTCTTTTTTTGTGATACATATATATATATTGTAACGAAATCTTTTTGTGCTGGGATGAAGCTGTTGGTCTTACAGCGTTCGTCACACCAAGTTGTGAGTGAGTACGCTCTTTTAGTTTCTTTTAACTTTTATTTTATTATTAATCAATTTCATTTTACGTTACAGTTAATTAAAACTGTAATTTAGAATAGCTTATATTTACTTATAGCTTATTTATTGTTTTGTCGACGAGTGTCACTGTATATCCAATTTAATGTCGAAACAATCACGAGATGCTCCAACTTGAAAATTTACCACGAGTGCTTAGTTGTCAGCTTAAAGAAGCACTCGGACTTAGCACAATATTAAATTCTGCAATTATTTAACTCGCGGGCGTATAGTCGTCATCCTAAAGAAGCACTCGGACTTAGACCAATATTAAACCAGAACCGTTTCTTTATTATCAACAAGTAAAAGTATTGTCTTCGGCCTGGCCGAAATCTAAATACCCTACACCCGAGTACTGAAAAAAATATAAATTCGCCACTTAACACTTTTTGTATAAGTAGGCGGACCACGCCCATTTCGGCAAAATGTTTTTGTAATGTCTCTAGATACTGGTAAATATAATTACGTATCAATAATATATTTTGAACCGTTCATGGGATATTGACAACTTTTGTATAAGTGGGCGGACTACGCCCATTTTTTGTATATAGATTGATACGTGTAGATACCTCGTGATAACATTTCGTATTAATATCTTATACCGTTTACAAGATATTGACAACTTTTGCACGAGTGGGCGTGGCACGCCCATGGTAAGCTTATTGGTAATGCTTCCCTATCTATCCTGATGAAATTACATGTCCATCTCTTATACCGTTCATTAGATATTGCCAACTTTGTTATCAGTGGGCGTGGCACGCCCATTTTTTCAAACATTTTAGTAATGACGCTACATGTTCCGGAATAAAATTATACCTTAATATCTCACACGGTTTATGAAATATTCAGATTTTAACATTTTTTGAAACGAGGTGCCTTTACATTCCGTACGTAAAGTAGGCGCGGCTGTTTACCGATCTCGCCCATTTTCAATCCCAAACAGCCCTACATAACAAAGAATATTTGTGCCGAATTTCATCAAGACATCTCTTTTCGTTCTCTCGTAATCGTGATTTCAACAGACAGACAGACAGACGGACGGACAGGGCTAAATCGATTCAGGAGGAGGTATAGAATATATATACTTTTCTATATCTATCTCGTCTCCTTCTCTGCGTTACAAACGGAAGAACAAAGTGAATATACCCTACTCCCTTCGGGTGTAGGGTATAAAAAAGTTTCTATTAATAATACCCTATATATATATATATATATATAAATATAAATACTTCTATATATATATATATATATATATATATATAAAAGAATAAAGGTCTTCCTACCAAGTATTAGTTCTGTCAATATATAAATATAAATATATATATTGACAGAACTAATACTTGGTAGGAAGACTTGACTAATACTTGGTCAGCTTAAAGATCATTCCATTTCGACCAAAAAGGACTTAGAAGATGCATTGAGGATAGAGTGAGATAAAATTTCATCTTCTTTTTGCGAAAAGCCAAAGGTACAGTCTATGCCAAATAGATTAAATGCAGTAAAAAAAGAATAAAGGTCTTCCTACCAAGTATTAGTTCTGTCAATATATAAATATAAATATATATATATATATATAAATATAAATATAAATATATATATATAAATATAAATATATATATTGACAGAACTAATACTTGGTAGGAAGACCTTTATTCTTTTTTTACTGCATTTAATCTATTTGGCATAGACTGTACCTTTGGCTTTTCGCAAAAAGAAGATGAAATTTTATCTCACTCTATCCTCAATGCATCTTCTAAGTCCTTTTTGGTCGAAATGGAATGATCTTTAAGCTGATTTTTCAAATAGCTCCACACATGTTCAATCACATTTGAGTCTGGTGATTGAGAAGGTGTTTCCGAAATATGTGGACAGTTATATACTATAGAAGCCACAGCCGGGTATTAAACGCTTTGTGCTTGGGTAAACGCTTTGTTCGTTGTCCTGGTAAAAGAAATATCTGTATTTCGGCACTCTAACATCATCAATCTGTATGTCGGCACTCTAACATCAGAAATATGAATAGATTGGAGTAAAATAGTTGCTATTTCACCTATATAATAGTTGCTATATATATATATATATATATATATATATATATATATATATATATATATATATATATATATATATATATATATATATATATATATATTAGTTTTTTGCTGGATAAATAGTGAAAAAAGTTATCACGTAGAAACGAAAGTCTTAGATACATATATTTCATTATGCATTTAAAAACATTTACTGCGTGAAGACGATTTGCTGCGATTAGTGTTAACACAATCCATGCCCCCAAAACTGTGTTCATATTCGTTATGGTCAAGTACGGTCTCATCAGCACTCATATCGTCATCGGGAATTTCTTCGTCGCTGTCGGGCCTAGCAGTGTCCAAAGAGGCTGACTAAAATAAAAATCTTATAAGTGAAATCACTTCTTTATGTGCTTCAAGCTTTCAGTGAACCTGTGATAGCAGTTCATCACCGTGTAGATCTTTATTCTTCAAGTTTCCCATCCAGAAAACAGACGCACATTTGTTGGCGGTCAAAAGTGCTTTCACACGAAATACTAAAGTCTCGACGGTCTGGCGCAAATAAGGTATCTGACTTACAATGGTGGTATTTTTAATAGCCTAAAAAATCCAAACGAATTATCGAATATGCAGTTCTATGTTATAATTCCTTTATTGATCACAACCTTTGAATGGCAGCATAGATTATGCAGGAAGCGCGTAGTCACTTGCAAACTCCTTAGCAGCTCACTGACACGTTCTGTGTTCTGTCGCAAAAAGTGCTCACAGATAGGTAACCCATGTTGAAGTACGAGTTTTAGATACATATGAGAATACTGAAAAAATTTATAAATAGATGCAAAATCAGATACCAGAATAGAAAATAATTGTAACTGAAGATTTAATAAAAGAAGTAATTGTAATTAAGGGGCTAGAGTTATTTCCTAGTTTTCAGAGTCTTATATTTAATAACCGTGTTTTTTTAGATCTTTTTATTTAGAACTTTACGAGAAAACTGTTTTTTGCTTTATTCAAGTAATTTTCTATATTGAAAAGAATGAATAATACGATTACGTATGAAAACCTTTTTTTTTTTTTTTTTATGACAGATGAAACCAAGCTCAGGGGATGCCCCCTATCCATGCACAGTATTTGTTGGTTCCGAAGGGATGACAGGTTAGTGGGAAGGAGGAAAGAGGGAGTAGTGACGGTTTACACTTCGCTTAAATGTTTCGACGCTGTAAGTGGGTGGGAAGACATTCGCAGGGAGATTATTCCACAATCTAACGACGCGACCGAAAAACGAACTCTCACGGTAATGCGTGGTTCGTTGGAACGGAATCGCGACATAAAAGGGGTGCACCGCTCTGGAAAGCCGAGTAGTTCTGCTAAATACCTGAACCGGAGGAATCAGGCTGGCTACTTCAGAGAAACATTTACCGTGAAAGTAGCGGTAAAATAGTGCTACACACCCTACATCACGACGACGCTCCAAGGTTTCAATAGAGCTGGATACCCTACTGTCCCCTATAAGTTTTAACGCACGACATTGGACACGGTCGAGAAGCTGAAGATATGCCCGCGAAGCTCCCGACCATATATGCGAATTGTACTCCATTTTCGGACGGATATAAGTGGTGTAGTTACAACGAAGATCGGTTGGAGTGAAGTACTTCTTACACCGCTTAAGAAAGCCTAAGCACTTGGCTGCTTCTTTCGACACGTCAAAGATGTGATCGTTCCAGCGAAGATCGCATTGGATTGACATGCCCAGAACATCAAGAGCCTCCGACTCATTAATATCCACACCACCCATATTTAGAGGTGGGAAGTTGTCACCCGCCAAACGCTTGTGGGTTAACAAACAGCATTGGGTCTTCCGCGCATTAAAATCGACCCGATTCGCACGACCCCACTCCTGGATTTTATTGAGGTCGGATTGGAGTGTGTCATTCATAATTCTGCGTCTTCCAGTGATCTCCAGAATGGAAGGACGCCTGGAAAATGAATATGAATGACAAATGCTGCTGTCATCAGCAAACGAGTAGACGGGGTTTGATGTCAATGACAGAAGGTCATTGATGAAAATAAGAAAAAGTGTCGGAGACAGGACCGAACCCTGCGGAACTCCAGCATTAATGGAGTGCTCTTCGGAAGCAAAGCAGTCTATCACAACTCGAATAGAACGGCCGCTGAGGAAACTCGATATCCATCGAGTGAAAGTATTACCGACACCATAAGCAGCCAGTTTAGACACGAGTGCTTTATGCCACACCCGGTCAAATGCCTTGGAGATATCCAGAGCAACAACCTTGCTCTCACCGAACCGGTGAATACAACTGCTCCACCGTTCAGTGAGAAACGCCATCAGGTCGCCGGTGGAACGGTGAGCACGGAAGCCGTACTGGCGATCGCTGATCAACTCGTTGCTCTCTAGATACCTCATCAATTTAAAATTTACAATGCTCTCCATGACTTTAGAGAGCACTGAGCAGATTGCTATGGGCCGGTAATTTGCAGGATTCGTAGCCTCACCTTTTTTGGGAACTGGCTGCACATTGGCAATCTTCCAGGAAGCGGGAAAAACTCCTGAGGTAAAAGATAAATTAAAGAGATTGCGCAATGGGCGAGCCAGTGTTGAGGCGCACTTTCTCAACACATGGGCTGAAATGCCATCCGGTCCCGAGGACTTATTGACATTGAGGTCTGCAAGCACTCTTTTAACAGCTCGCGTTCGAAAATGCATCTGTGGCATAGCATGAGATACATCATCGACCGCGGGCAGTGGTTGACTACTCTCAGGAAGAGAGCAGTTTTCAGCAAACATTTTGGCTAATAAGTTTGCCTTATCAACCGAGTGAGTGAAGATCTGATCGTCATTAAGGAGAGTTGGAATAGACGATTTCGTCTGATTTTTCACCCTCCCCACGAACGACCAAAAGTTCTTACTACCCTTATGGTATTCAAGAACTCTGCGTCTAAGGCGCTGTTCGTAGAGAACTTTTTCGCGCTTTAGAGTGGCATTGCACCTATTTCTGGCCTGATTGCGCAGCAATTTAATATCAGTAGTTTTGTTTAAACGCCAATTCATAAATGCTTCCTCTTTAGACCTGACTGCTTGTCCGCAAGTCGCATTAAGCCAGGAATGGTCTTTTGGTTTAATGGAAATTCTTTTATTGGGTATGAAAGACCTCATACCATATAAAATTATATTTTATACCAATTTTGCTGCAGCATTTATGTTTCTATCCCTAAAACACAATTGCCAATTGAAACGGCTGAAAAAGGAGTTCAGCGTATCCCAATTAGCCTTCTCATAAAGCCACACTGTCCGCTTCGGAGCTGGCTGGTGACCGGATTGAAGACTAGAATATGGGAAGGTAGCAGAAATTGTAGCGTGGTCCGAATTACCAAGAGGTGCAAGCACATTCACATCATACTTGCTGTGATGTGAAGTTAGAAAAAGGTCCAGAATATTTGGTTTTGCCCATCAACGCAGGGAAAGTGCGTTGGTTCCTTCACTAATTGAGTCAAATTATTGGACTCAGCAAATAACTCAACAGACAAACCCTCAGGTGTTGTGTGACTCGAAGACGTAGCCAATTGGATTTATTGACCAGCATTGGGTCTTCCGCGCATTAAAATCGACCCGATTCGCACGACCCCACTCCTGGATTTTATTGAGGTCGGATTGGAGTGTGTCATTCATAATTCTGCGTCTTCCAGTGATCTCCAGAATGGAAGGACGCCTGGAAAATGAATATGAATGACAAATGCTGCTGTCATCAGCAAACGAGTAGACGGGGTTTGATGTCAATGACAGAAGGTCATTGATGAAAATAAGAAAAAGTGTCGGAGACAGGACCGAACCCTGCGGAACTCCAGCATTAATGGAGTGCTCTTCGGAAGCAAAGCAGTCTATCACAACTCGAATAGAACGGCCGCTGAGGAAACTCGATATCCATCGAGTGAAAGTATTACCGACACCATAAGCAGCCAGTTTAGACACGAGTGCTTTATGCCACACCCGGTCAAATGCCTTGGAGATATCCAGAGCAACAACCTTGCTCTCACCGAACCGGTGAATACAACTGCTCCACCGTTCAGTGAGAAACGCCATCAGGTCGCCGGTGGAACGGTGAGCACGGAAGCCGTACTGGCGATCGCTGATCAACTCGTTGCTCTCTAGATACCTCATCAATTTAAAATTTACAATGCTCTCCATGACTTTAGAGAGCACTGAGCAGATTGCTATGGGCCGGTAATTTGCAGGATTCGTAGCCTCACCTTTTTTGGGAACTGGCTGCACATTGGCAATCTTCCAGGAAGCGGGAAAAACTCCTGAGGTAAAAGATAAATTAAAGAGATTGCGCAATGGGCGAGCCAGTGTTGAGGCGCACTTTCTCAACACATGGGCTGAAATGCCATCCGGTCCCGAGGACTTATTGACATTGAGGTCTGCAAGCACTCTTTTAACAGCTCGCGTTCGAAAATGCATCTGTGGCATAGCATGAGATACATCATCGACCGCGGGCAGTGGTTGACTACTCTCAGGAAGAGAGCAGTTTTCAGCAAACATTTTGGCTAATAAGTTTGCCTTATCAACCGAGTGAGTGAAGATCTGATCGTCATTAAGGAGAGTTGGAATAGACGATTTCGTCTGATTTTTCACCCTCCCCACGAACGACCAAAAGTTCTTACTACCCTTATGGTATTCAAGAACTCTGCGTCTAAGGCGCTGTTCGTAGAGAACTTTTTCGCGCTTTAGAGTGGCATTGCACCTATTTCTGGCCTGATTGCGCAGCAATTTAATATCAGTAGTTTTGTTTAAACGCCAATTCATAAATGCTTCCTCTTTAGACCTGACTGCTTGTCCGCAAGTCGCATTAAGCCAGGAATGGTCTTTTGGTTTAATGGAAATTCTTTTATTGGGTATGAAAGACCTCATACCATATAAAATTATATTTTATACCAATTTTGCTGCAGCATTTATGTTTCTATCCCTAAAACACAATTGCCAATTGAAACGGCTGAAAAAGGAGTTCAGCGTATCCCAATTAGCCTTCTCATAAAGCCACACTGTCCGCTTCGGAGCTGGCTGGTGACCGGATTGAAGACTAGAATATGGGAAGGTAGCAGAAATTGTAGCGTGGTCCGAATTACCAAGAGGTGCAAGCACATTCACATCATACTTGCTGTGATGTGAAGTTAGAAAAAGGTCCAGAATATTTGGTTTTGCCCATCAACGCAGGGAAAGTGCGTTGGTTCCTTCACTAATTGAGTCAAATTATTGGACTCAGCAAATAACTCAACAGACAAACCCTCAGGTGTTGTGTGACTCGAAGACGTAGCCAATTGGATTTATGAACATTGAAATCACCAGCGACAACAACTTCACTGTTCGGATACGATTCCAGAATTTTAGAAATCGAATCAAAGAGACTGTCTAGTTTATTAAAAGTTGGCAGCCTCCCTAGACCCGGGCTTCTATAAATGAAGCAGAAGTGCAGGATGTGCGACTGGATTTTGAACTTAACCCACATGGAGTTAAATTCGGCATCTGTCGTGCAAAGCTATTGCTGACACTGGTACGCAACATCACTGCGAATGTATAAGGCAAGGCCTCTGTGTGGTGAAAACAATGGCAGTAAATGGTACCCAGGCATGTGAAAATCCAGTGGATCTGCACTGGATTGGATGAATCCATGCCTAATTTACGCATTAGGCAAGAATACAGGTGGCCAGGCATGCAAAAACAGATAAAAGAATATATTAGAGCAGGTGAACAAAAGTTCGAAACTAACGAAAATGACCCTAGTATTAACGGACACGCTAGTGCGGCCCTTCGATAAGGTTTATATCGACATTGTAGGTATTTTACCGGAGACTGTATCCGGTAATAAGTACATTCTTACATTTCAGGACGACTTTTCAAAATTTATGGCATGCACAGCTATTCCTGACGAAGAAGCAAGCACTGTAGCCAGAGCCTTCTACGACGAAGTGATAACGCGATACGGAATTCCACGAATTCTAGTAACTGATAACGGTGCAAACTTCACTTCAAAATTATTCGCCGATACACGTAAATTGTTAGAATTAAACAGTTATACACAACACCGTACCACCCACATGCCAATGGTGCCTCGGAACGAAGCCATAGACCATTGGCAGAGTATTTGCGCAGTTTTGCAAAAGGGGACGGATCCAATTGGGACCAGTGGTTATCAGCTCCGCATACAACCACCAAACAAACTCCTTTCCGCACATTGTATGGATTCAACGTGCAGATGCCAACGAATTTGAGGAAAAAATGTGGCCCACTCTATAACCCGGGCGATTCCATCCAGGTCCAGAAATTCCAAATACGAAGGGCCCATGAGATGGTTAGGCAAAATCAGGATCGTGCAAAAGCGGCCAAAAGGCAGTACGATGATAGGCTAAACCCAGTAATTTTTAAAGCTAGAGATAGAGTAATGCTGAAAAATCAAACTAGAAAAAACAAATTTCCACCGACATGGTTAGGCCCATATGAGGTGATAGGTATTAGAAGCCCAGTCACGACAGTTATAAAAATTAAGAACATGCATAAGCCATTCCATAACAATTTGCTTAAACAGTACAACAATTCAAGTAAAATAGAAACAGTCACGGACGCAGTAAATAGGAACCGGAAAACCACGCTCAACACACACAATAAGTCAGTAAATAATTCAGATTTTAGTAAATAGGAAAAATAACGAACGTAAATAACATATATTTTTTATATTTCAAGGCGGTCGTAGGTGGTGCACAGGGAAATTCCGTATTTGCCAGGACGACGGAAAAGAGAGGGCTGGATCCCATTAACTGCGACGCCGCAAATTAATAAGTAAGTACGCCCAAAGTTGCTCATCCATATAAAACCGTTTTGGCTAGTATATTTTTAAGGGGAATTTTCCGTAGCTAACCGGACACTTACTAACTTTGTTACTAACAAAATGTATTAATTAATTATCGAATTTGTTTAAACCATAAACCTTGGTTAAGGCAATATATTAAGTTTATGTTGTTTACATTGTTTCCAAATGCACCCCTTTTATGTCGCGATTCCGTTCCAACGAACCACGCATTACCGTGAGAGTTCGTTTTTCGGTCGCGTCGTTAGATTGTGGAATAATCTCCCTGCGAATGTCTTCCCGCCCACTTACAGCGTCGAAACATTTAAGCGAAGTGTAAACCGTCACTACTCCCTCTTTCCCACTAACCTGTCATCCCTTCGGAACCAACAAATGCTGTGCATGGATAGGGGGCATCCCCTGAGCTTGGTTTCATCTGTCATAAAAAAATAAAAAAATAAAAAAATGCATGCATATGGGTGAAACAATATTAACTTAGTTTTAATTCAATTCTTACTTTAACATCATCCTATTTATCAGAAGTCCAAGTTGAAATAATTTAATAATAATTTGTTCACATTGTTTCCAAATGCATGCATATGGTTGAAACAATATAAACTTAGTTTTAATTCAATTCTTACTTTAACCTAATCCTATTTATCAGAAGTCCAAGTTGAAATAATTTTGGGGTAGGTAATTCGTAGACGGTTTTGTCACATGGTGTCAGGGCGCCATGACATTATGTGGCATCGCAAATCAGTCTACCGTTACGTGTAATGAATACGTTAAATGCACAAGTGTGTAGTATCACATTTGAAAAAAAAGGGAGCAAGTAAAATAGAATTTAAAGGTTACTTTTCACTTCAGTTTGCTAAAGAATTAAATTAAATTAAGGTAATTAAATAATTGTTAAATTTAATTAATTAATAACTTTAATTGTAACATACAAATCATAAACTAATTTAAAAAGAGGTGTTAGTTATGGATGGCAATAGGAGTAAAATAGTTAAAGTTATTGTCATAGGAGAAAAGAAAAACTGGGAAAAAACTCTTGGGTAAAAGAAAAAAGAAGGAAGAGAAAATTGGGGAAAAACATACTGAAAAAAACAATTTGAACAATATATAAAAATAAAGAACAACACTTTTAAAAGCAAATAAGGGAAAATGGAAATGAAAATGGAAAATTTATTGAAAAGAAGAGGGGAAGGGGAAAAAAGATAGGAAAAACTAGATGAAAGCCACTTGGAAAAATATTTTTAAGACATAATTATGATACTCTACAATAACGAAAAGTGTCAAAAATTTCTCCTAAAATTTAATGGTTTCACTTGATAATTATATTGATTTTAGTTTGATAGTCGAATACGCACGCAAATTGTACATAGAAATAAGTATGTATATACTCGCATTTACTGCAGCGTAAATATTAAAGAACAAACATAAGATAATTAAAATATTACTCATGAAATAACAAATTTCATTGAATTAAGTCATAGTATAAGTATCAGAAAATAAATAGGATAAGCCACCAACGGCGTCAATACCTATGGAAGCATATAATATACAGTTTAATCATGGACTCCAAGATACGAGCGGTACATTGAAGTTGCTTTTCCGAACCGTCACGTTGTACGGCACCATCACAGAAATAAGGGACATCATTGTTCGACAAAGACGGCCATGGCGATGTTTTCTCGCTAACATTAGTCAACAAGGTGGACGTGCTTAAACGTTTTTATTTTGGGCCACTCCCCACTAATTAACATCTGACTACAGATCATAGTCGCAAATTGGAGCTAACTTCCCGAAGTGAGACAAGGGAATCTTGAAGCCACAGTCGAGATATGAGCTTCTTCGATCAATTAGCGTCAAGCAAGATGGGAGGTCCACGAAAAAGTCAAGAACGTAGCACACAACCCCAGCATTACGAGAAAACGAGAAAAACCACCAAAGGCCACATCACTCCGCTCAAAGTAGACCAGAGCTACGATGAGCATGTCCAATCGCTACAGTCATACATATACGCACCATTTCTTCAGAATGTGGGTGCCCTGCAACGCGTCATACGAGGAAACATCACCGGAAGACGAGATAACAATTCGAAGCAGCAAAAGTATAATTCGGTAGAACCATAATCATCTTCATCTCTAAACAGCATGTCCGAGGGAGGCCAGACGAAAACGATTATGGTATTCACTTAAGAAATTTGTAGTAGCATTAAGACTAATAGTATAACAGTTAACAATAAACTGTTAACAATAACAGTTGACCAACATCGCTTCACGATATTAATTTTTCCTTTCCCTATGGGTGGAGGGATGTAGTGAGTCACTGCTTCCGCGGAATACATTTTCAGTCAACCATAATGATATCGTACTAAGCGTTTAAATTCCATCGCACTAAGTGTTTAATTCCGCATTGCAACTTGTTTCAAGGCCAATTCAACTCAATTCTCCAATTCTTCACCTCCATACAGAACCCGTTGTTTGCTGTTAAACATGTGTCCTCTTGAATTACGAAGAGTTCATAATGCTGTAATGTTTATTTATGATTTAAATAATAGATTTACAGATTGTAACTATTTACTCGTGTCCATTGATTAAAATATTAATAATCATCTCCATAAAGTTAGAGCAGACAATTCAAATATTTTTTTATGTGATAATTTCGAATTTTTGGCTTTGCTTTTTACTTTAACTGGTGAAGTAAGTGACCTGTTTTCAACAATTATTATTAAATTAAATAAATACTGCAACTCTTCGGACAAATGATGTTGTAGCCGTTTCGTTTGATAAAAAATTTTTGAATAGCACGGTTTAGTAAACGAGGTTCTGAAAATCAAGATTTAAAAAAACAATATTCTGAAAAACAATGTTTCTGTGCAAACAACTCTAAGAAAATCAAAATTTTTCAACTCCTAAAAAACTTGCCTTTAGAAACAACTGAAAATTGCGCGGCAAGTCCAACACTTGTAAAATTTCCAAAAGCATGTTCAGCAATTCGCAACTCTTCTCCCAAACTCGTAACTTATCATTTGGACCATCGACATTTGAACAAAGAATTTCATTTAAAGAAATTATCATAATTTCACACATCCCGCGAAATAATAAAGGAAAATTAGCTCTGAAAGTAAATAATGGATTTTAAAGTATTAGAACAGGAGCGGTAATTATTTTTTTTTTCCGATAACGTACTTTCTGAAATTCGGGAAAGATTTGAGTGCATTGTCTTTGCGGCTCAACTGTTTCACTTCATCCAACAAAACTCGTAAAATTTCACGCTGTCTGCGGAGATCTGACTTTTTTAAAAATCCCTTAACCAGTTCATCCAGTAACATATTACAAGTGGCTCCGCTTTCCATGCAGCCATCACAGTTATACCATTTACGCATCAAAAATTTTTTGCAAAGATTGCCTGTTGCAGAATAATGGCTTTTTAATTATGTATATTGTAACTATTGAAAAAACTCACGTATTTCGTTTGCCTGTTTCTCTCTGATACCTTCATCCGACGCTTCCATGCCATGTGAAAGTTTTTGTAAGGAAATTAAAAATTTGTACAAATAGACGGCTGTTTTGAGGTCCACAATATATAAATCGTAATTTTGGTATTTACTGAAAACTTCTCTCGCTATGTTGTAATTAGATTCACCTATGAATTGCTGTGATAAAGTTTGATCCAAGAGTGACAGGAGAGATTCTAGAAATAAACCAATGAAGAGCATTAATCGAAAACAAATTAATTTGAAATGTTAAAATTTATTTTATATTAAAGGTAATAAAATTCACATTAAATACCTATTAGAGACATTAAATAAACTGATGCACATATCTTTCAGAGAAAGCATGTGCTTTAAAAATATCAATTTATCTTCAACTTCGGTTATTTTGAGTTACCTTTTAGGAAATCAGAATTTTTTCTCGCATTCAGAAATTCCGGCCACGAAAAGAACACGGCCAAAATGCGGAAACTCAAACAAAAATTAGTTTTAAGAAGACTAAATTCATCAGAGAATAAATCAGTATGTCCATAAACGTGTTTAACATTCTGCAGTTCTTCACAAATGGCGGTGGCTAGCTATAAAAAAGTGGAGTGAAGGATACGTTAATAGCAAATAACTATGAAAAACTAGAAAGAATACTATAAAAAATTAAACTTTGTGAAATATCTAAAATATCTGTCTATTCTTGCGTTAGACATACCAGTTCCATATTCCGGCTTATAGCGCCAAGAAATTTAGATAAATCCATCAAGAAGAATAATGGTTTTGTGATGTATTGCAAGATTTGTGAGTTGCTACACTTTGAAACTCCGCAAAATGTTTCTAATTTGTTCACTAAATCATTTAGCACAAAGCGGTATTCTAGCAAGCCGATAGCTTTTCCAATTTCTTCTTCAGGCAAAGGATAACGAATTATCAACTTCTCCCTCAAAATCAGCATAATATTTGAGTCCATTTGTCTGCAAATAAGGAAAAATAAATTGTAAAAACAGTCATCGTTCAACCTTTGCAACGATCAGTTCGTCTCAGAGTGCGTTTTTCATAGTGAGTTTTTTCATAGTACTCTCTTGTTTTCGGTTGTTTCTTTTCGGCTTACGTTGCTTATTCAGAAAGTTTTTCTGTTGTGTTTTCTTTTTTCCCCTACAGTAGCTATCATAATATTTTTTCTGCCTGGTATTTCGTAAAAAATGTTGGATAACGGGACGATTCCCTCTGGGAATCGTTTCGCATCGCTCGCCAATATTACTTCCCCTAAATCCAAACGTAAAAAACCAAGCAAACAGCCAATGGATAAAGAAGCATTCCCATTGCCATCTTCATCTAAGTGTGACCAATCCAACCCGAAATTCGTAATCATCAAAACCGCTGATGATAAGAAGCCTCTTTCCTCATTAAGTGTTTTTGCAAAAAAAAAGCTATTGACTCCATTAGCACTCAGATTGACTCAGTCAGTTTACTTCGGGACGGCAGTATTCTGATTTTAGCTAAAAATTCGAAGGTAGCTGAAAAATTTACAGCCACAAAAAATTTTGGCGGTCTATGTCCTGTACATATATACCTTCATGATTCTCTAAATATTTGCAAGGGCACAATATTTGATCGAAATCTCATCCCGACAAGTGAGGAGGAGATTCTTAATGATCTAAAGTCCCAAGGCGTATCCCAAGGCGTAAATTCACTAAAATTAGAGATGGTGCAAGAGTAGCAACGGGCTTAATTCTGCTCAGTTTTGATCGTTACCGAATTCCCAGCGAAATCGATATTGCTTGGTACAAAGCTGAGGTAAGGGAATATTTCCCAAACCCAATGCGTTGTTAGAATTGCCAAATTTTTGGCCACACAGCCAAATACTGCAAAAACAATACCACATGCGCTTCATGTAATCTTCCTCCTCACTCTCCTGAACAATGTACTCGGTTGCTATGCGCAAACTGTGCTCAAGATCACCCAGCATATTCTAACATATGTCCGAAATTCCAACAACAAAAAGAAATTTTAAAAATAAAAACACAAAACAGGTGCAGCATTGGCGAAGCTCGCCGTCTGTACAAACAGGTCTACCCCTCAATTGATAATTCAAAATTATCATTTGCTGCTGCTCTAAAGAGCATTTATCGAACTCATCGGAGCCTACCTCTCCCAAAAAATCCTCTCCTTTACCCATTCAACAAACACAGTACATCTTTCCTCCTTCTCCAGCTAGCTCCGCTAACGATTCCGTAACACAAAAAAATAATACCATCAACGTCAACAGTTCAAATTTACAAACTCTCTCCAATTCCCCCAATTTGCCTTCTCCATGTCTCTCTAAAACGACGCCAAGTTCAATTACACCACATAAATACACAGACTTAATTACTGTTTCAACTTCTCTCTCTTCGTCAAAAGGAAAAACTGTATATTCTAACTCATTACAGAACTTAACTCCAATTAATTCTTATAATTCCGACAAACCTACTCCTAACTTCCTCTCATCCACTCTCTGCTCTACTTCGAATCTCAATAATAAGCAAAACCCCTCTAACACTTCTTCCTACCTCTCTGACAATTCAGACAATTCCGGCAACTAGTTCCTCAAATTATCATGCACTCAAGGCTTTTCTGAAATAAAACCATTGTTGTGTAATGTTTGACATAATACAGTGGAACATTAATGGATTGTATAATAATTATACAAATCTCCAAATGTTAATTAAGGATCATCATCCGGCTCTAATAGCACTCCAAGAAACACATTTACCTACTAACTCTACAGCAACTACACCCACGCAATATTCCAACTATTTTTCTAACCTCCCACAAAACACCTCAAGCAAGCAAGGTATCGGCATTCTTATTCGCAAAGACATTACACATACCTTTTTACCTACAGTCCCCCATTTCCTTAATCGCTATCAAAATTAATTCGGGAATTAATTTTACTATATTATGTGTGTACATACCACCGGACCAGTGTTTTTCTTATGCTGATATTTCGAGCATAATAAACTCTTTACCATCCTCTGCACCATTTATATTAGTCGGCGATGTCAATTCCTGGAGCCCTTTATGGGGCTCTGTACATACGAACAAAAGAGGCCTAATATTTGAAGACATAATTTTGTCACATAATCTTTTTGTTTTAAACGACGGAAAACCGACCCATCTTTCGACTCATATGACATTAACAAATGTAGACTTATCTTTGTGTTCAGCAGGCTTGGCTACAAAAGCCTCTTGCTCTACTTTTAATGATTTGTATGGTAGTGATCATTTTCCGATGAAAACTGTTTTGCATTTACCTGGTCAAAATGAAAAACATTCGCCTCTTCCAAAATTTATTATAGATAAGGCTAACTGGGACAAGTTCACTTTAATAGCTGATCAAGTGTGTTCAAAATCAGCAGTTTCAAACAATTTAAATAAAGAAGCAGCTTTAATACAAATAGCCATGCGTACAGCTGCACATTTTTCCATTCCGCAGACAGCTTATCACTCAAAAAAATGTACTGTCCCTTGGTGGACGCAAGAGCTAGGTACCCTACGAAATGAGAAAACCCGCCTCTGGAGATTATTTAAGAAACATTGTCCTGTTAACAACTTGATTAACTACAAAAAGTCTAATGCTTTGTTTTAGATAAAATGTAAAGAATCTAAACGTTCCTGTTTCGAAAAACTCACATCCTCTATCAATCCTAATTCATGTCCAAAAAAAATTTGGAACGACATTAAAAGGCTGGCCGGTTCCAGCAACTACAATTGTATCAAATTCATTTCAACTCGTACCGGTCCAATCTATGATTCACATGAAATCGCCAATGTTTTTTCTCTCTGTTGGTCAAATTATTCTCGCGATTGCAACTTCGATCCATTATTTATTGCCAACAAAAAATTTTATATGGAATCGGAATATTTCATTCAACATCCATCCTCCGATGCGATGAAAATAGAATCCTTAATAACTAGCTTCGAATTCAAAATTGCTCTATCCGCTACCAAAGGTAAATCTCCTGGATTTGACAGAATTTCCTACCCAATGTTGAAACACTTGTCTCCAAACCTAAAATATAGACTTATCAACCTATATAACAACATCTTCCATAGCGGGATTTACCCGCAAGCTTGGAAAATCGCGATCGTTGTTTCAATACTCAAACCAAACAAACCTTCTATCGATATTGCAAGCTATAGACCTATATCACTATTACCGTGCGCGGGAAAAATTTTCGAAAAACTTATAGCACAGAGATTATTGTTGCATATAATTGCATTTAAACGCAACCATGGGACAAATGATGCTCTTCTCCATTTTGATCATTACGTTTCTCAGGCTCTCTCCTGTAAAAATCATATATCGGTCCTCAGTATCGATTTTGAAAAAGCCTTTGATCGCATAGGACTCCATGTTATTTTACGTCAACTTGCCGAGTGGAAGATTGGTTCTAAAGTCTTTAACTTCATTAAGGGTTTTTTAACGAATCGGAGAGCGAGAGTTAGAATAAATAACAGATAATCAGACTTTCATGCTTGGTATAACGGTACACCGCAGGGGTCTCCTTTATCTGTTGTTCTTTTTATAATCGCCTTTAATGAGATTAGTGCGATATTATCTTCAAACACGAAAGTGGAACACTTTATATATGCAGATGATGTTGTAATCTTCTCAAAAATTGCCGATCTCAATATGATACAAACTATTTTTCAAAATATACTGAGGGGCCTTGACGAATGGTCAAGAGATTCAGGTGCAAAGCTTTCTTATGGAAAGTGTAAATTCTTTCACATTTGTAAGAAAATCAGCTGCGCTGGTACCAATATTATATACAATAATGTTAATATTGACTCCGTAAATACACTAAAAATACTTGGAGTAATATTTGATAAGAGGATTACTTTTAAGCAACACTGTTTATATCTTAAGAGAAGTCTAGCTACCAGGTTTAATATTATTAAATACCTCTCTTCTAAGCATTCTTTAGTTCATATTAATACTTTGATAAATGTATCAAAGGCAATAGTGGTTTCAAAGATTGATTACGGATCTCCTATTTACGGAAACTGTGCAAAAAGCACTCTGAAAAACATCGAACCTAGTTATAACCTTGCTTTTCGTAGAAGTATCCGAGCCTTCCCAACTTCTCCCATAAAATTCGTTCTAGCTGAAGCTGGCATGCCTACGTTGAAAAACAGATTACTGAAAAACACTTTGCATATCATTCCCAAACTTTTCCGCTGCCGTAACAAAATTTTATTCGCAACCCTCAAAAAAGCAATTGCATATAAACGATTGCAAAAACGTGAATCTGCTATCGGAACATGTATCAGACTTGCTAAAGATATCGGTTACAACTTACAACCCAGATTTTTATCTACATCTCGCCAACCCACCCGGAACATGGATATGAAGGAGTCTTGTATACTGAATCTTTTAGAGCAAAAAAAGAGCAACACAAGTTCAAACACCTATAGATTGCTTTTTCTAGAGATTTTAACACCGTACAAATCAAAAGGATGGCAGTGTATATATACCGATGGCTCAAAAACTACAGACAATACAAGTTTTTCTGTTATTCGTGACGACGGGACCACCATTTATGCCGGCCTTCTCGAAAACTTTTGCTCTGTCTATACATCGGAAACTGTTGCAGTCCTTTTGGCAGCTGATTATGCTTCAAAAACCAAGGGAAAATTTATCATTTGTTCTGATTGTTACTCGGTTTTTTCAGCTATACTTAACCCAATTAGCAATAACGACTTAATTTCGGAAATACGGAACAAATTAATTCAATGCAATAAAACTTTAAAAATCTTTTGGATTCCTGGACACGTCGGAATTGCTGGTAATGAAGCTGCGGATGCAAGAGCTAAACTGGCGGCATCAGAACCACTGTTTTTATTCCCATATTCTTCCACAAGCGACATTAGTCGGCTTATATCTGTGTACTTAAGCAATCTGAAACGAACCGAATGGAACAGTATTCAACATCGATACACTAGGATCAACTCCACCGGAATTAAGCCTATTTATCCTTCGACGCTTTCAAGAGAACTCGCCGTTTTTGTCAGGCTACGCCTTGGCCACACTGATCTGACTCATTCATATTTATTAACAGGCTCTACCTCACCAGAATGTCCTTACTGTCACTGTGTACACCTGTCAGTCGAACACCTGTTAGATATTTGTCCTTACTTTAATTATTTTAGAAAACAAATTTTTTATAATACACAACCCAGTGATCTTCTAAAATCCGCTAGTGTTGTCAATATTAAAAAAATTTTCTTATTTATCTGTAAATGTAAATAATAGGTGAGTTATATGTATACAAGGGCGGTTGGAAAAATTTTTTAGAAATATGAGGATGGCTAATGCAAATTTGTCAGTGTGCTTTATTTTTAGCAAATTTTAGCGGGGTGCTTTACTTGCCAAAATTCAAGAAACATACCACTAATATTCTTTCAGAGGCAAAATAAAGGTCTCAATATAGACGCGTGGAAAATCCTCCGAAGAGCTAAGAATAGCACATCTGATGCTATTGTTAGCATCAGGCGATTCTGCTGGTTGGTTGTATACCGACTTTCACACTTATCATTTTAATCTAGTGTTCAAAAAGCATCCATTAATTTATGGTGCGGAATACAAAGACCTTTATCTCCAAGCTCTCCTGTTACCCACGGAATGTCATCTTGTGGTCAGTCCTAAAAAGTAGAGCTTCAAAAGAATGGACTTTCGCATTCGAATGGCTTCTTAAATTCAATTTTAGCGATTTTCTTGATTAGCGATTTTCAGCCGAGCTCGGTCCAAATTGGTTTCGAAGGAAAGAGTCAATTACAGGAAATTCAGCTGTAAAAGTTGCGTGAAGAGGTAATTTTAATGTGGGGATTTTGAAATTCACGCGGCAAATGGGATTTTTTATTCTTCTTGCATGGATATATTTATATTAATTAATTCAATTACAATACATATTTACTAAAATTTTCTAAAATTCGTGGAACGTGAATCACCCTGTGCGCACGCGAGTTTTGGAGCTCTTATTTTGTGAAAATTTATTATTCTACAGAATTTGATGGCTTTAAGTTAACTACAGATCTACAAAGTCAGTTTGTGAACCGTGCTCGGGTGTTGGTTTTTACCTAAAATAATTAAACTGTGCTGAAATTAAACATTAATCGAGAATTGACATCGTTAAAACATTGTTGTTGTTGTTCCGTTATGCTTTAAGCACAATTGGAAGCACTAAAGACTAAATACTTTTGCCTTCGGTTATCTTTATCTCATTTTCTTACAGACAAGCGTTTGGCGGGTACCAACGACGTGTCGAAAGAAGCAGCCAAGTGCTTAGGCTTTCGTAAGCGGTGTAAGAAATACTTCACTCCAACCGATCTTCGTTGTATCTACACCACTTATATCCGTCCGAAAATGGAGTACAATTCGCATATATGGTCGGGAGCTTCGCGGGCACATCTTCAGCTTCTCGACCGTGTCCAATGTCGTGCGTTAAAACTTATAGGGGACAGTAGGGTATCCAGCTCTATTGAAACCTTGGAGCGTCGTTGTGATGTAGGGTGTGTATCATTATTTTACCGTTACTTTCATGGTAAATGTTCATCTGAAGTAGGCAGCCTGATTCCTCCGGTTCAGGTATTTAGCAAAACTAATCGGCTTTCCAGAGGGGTGCACCCCTTTTATGTCACGATTCCATTCCAACGAACCACGCATTACCGTGAGAGTTCATTTTTCGGTCGCGTCATTAGATTGTGGAATAGTCTCCCTGCGCATGTCTTCCCTCCCACTTACAGCGTCGAAACCTTTAAGCGAGGTGTAAACCGTCACTACTCCTTCTTTCCCCCTTCCCACTAATCTGTCGACCCTTCGGAACCATCAAATGCTTTGCATGGAAAGGGGCATCCCCTGAGCTTGGTTTCATCTGCCATTAAAAAAAAACAAGACAAAACATAATTACATCCCACGGACAAAACACAAAATCTGCCAATTCCTGTGTTAAAACGTAAACGAAGGAAGAGCAAAAGAAGAAGAAGAGCACTTTGTGTGTGTCAAATTAGAACTAGGCCTAACCCAAATACAAATGTCTTTTTATCTATGGACAATTGTTCTCAGAAAATTTATTGTTTTGTTTCCCATAAGAGCCTGTGTAATTTTAGCAGTTGATTTTGTGTTTAGTACTTCCAATTGTGTTTAAGGCATTAAATTTTTTCATCCTAATTAAATTAATTACTGATTGTATATATTTTCAAAACTGTTTCAATAATGTCTTGCAAACTCCGTGATTGCAAATTAAACAGCGAAACGGAACGGCTAGTGTTTTGCTCTCGTTGTAATGATGATTATCATATAAAATGTGTCGCATTAACAGGGAGAAATGGGGACAAGACCGGTATCGAGGTTGATTTACGCTGGTCATGCGTAAAGTGTAGATCAACTGACGCCGATGAAACTATATTATGAACGCTTCTTTATGAAGTTTAAGATCTTGGAGGAAGCATCGGAGCGTAAACGAACACAACAAAACTCTAGTACTCCACACAGTAAATTTAATGTATATACTTCTCAGCTGTACGGGGATACACCCTCTCATAAATTTACTGAGTTCTAATGGAAGTGACATAGAGTCTGATAGAAACTCACTTCTAACTGTCCGAGATAATTCAACAGTTAATACGAATATGATTACTAACGCGCCTAACTCACTAAGTGATGCAACCATAGCTACTGGAATTACTGCGAAAAGCACTGGTACTATCCCTAAAAGACCTGTAACTGCTTTTCCAGGTCCGCCTTCGCTGAAAAACTTGTAGTACAGCCGAAAAAAACCATCCTCATTTCTCGTTTTGTTCCTGATACAACTACCGATGACATTCGTGAATACATTTGTTCCCAGTTGGGTTTAAGCGATTCTAGTATCCCTATTACTAAATACAAATTTAAATCCCAGAGATTTTATTCATCGTTTAATATAAATTTACCCGCCCATTTCGTGGATCGTATCCTGAATCCAGTATTTTGGCCAGATAATGCTATTATTCACGAATATGTAAAAAGAGCACTACATTTAAATAGCATAGGTACCACATAATTAGAACAAATACGAGTGACTTATGTAAGAACACAGCAGAACGAACTGTGACATCAACGAGGCCGTTTTGTCTACAAACCAAATTCGACGAGAGGTCGAAATTCATTCCATATAACATCACCGCCAATTACCTCTATGTGGATGATTTCATAGAATGCGAGAACAATAATGACGAGGCTTTCCAATTGGCAATGCTAGTTTAACATATACTGAATATTTAACTGAAATCTGTTCTTAATGCATGAGCACCTGGAAAGGCTTTTGGCTTGTATTGTCATCCGCAAAAATATGTGCTTGAGTATATCTCCAGGTTCGCAAGATTGCGTCACATTTTTATTAGTTCGATTCTATCATCAGAATTTACACCATACATTAAACATAGTTGTGTAGTAGTGGAAGTAATATGGACTACTATCGGGTGTATAACTTAAAATCCGGAAGCGGTAAAAAATTTAAGAGTTTATTAAAGAAAATCTTGTACAATACTGTTATTCAAAGTATTGACCATCGGAAGTTATGAGTACATTTCCTCATCTTTCTGGCGATTTGCGGATGCCATCCCAAAATTACCGTTCATCTTTTGAAGCAAAGAACGAATCGAGCCAATTTTTGATGTCTTGGACTGAAGTCAGTCGTATTCCGGAAAGTGCATTCTGCATCGACCAAAAAAAATGGTAGTCAGAAGCCGCCTAGTCTAGACTATATGGCGTGTGGGGCAGAACTTCCCATCCGCTATTTTCCAAATAGTTTTTAACGGATTGAGTAACATCTGGCCGAGCATTGTCATGTTGGAAAATCAATGCCTCGTGCCTGGTCTTCCATTCTGAACGTTTTTTCTTCATTGCTCCCTGTAAACGAATCAGTTTTCTGTACAGCTTTCCAGTAATGATTTCACGCGGTTTTAGAAGCTCATAATACACAACTACCTTCAGGTCTCACTAAATACAAAATCTTGGAAACGTGAATTTTCTTCTTCGGAGACGAATTGGCTGGTTGGTCGGGCTTCACATAGGATTTGTTGCGCTATGGTTTGTCGTAATAAATTCATTTTTCGTCGCCGGTGAAAATTCGACGCAAAAATTACTTCTTTTTATAACGCTGGAGCAGCATTTCAGATATGCAAAATCGCCTTTTGACATCTCTCGGCATCAACTCGTATGGCACCCAATTTCCTTGCTTTTGGATGAATCCCAATGCTTTTAGGCGCTTGGAAATGGCTGCTTGAGTCACGCCCAATGATTCCGCAAGCTAACTTCACACCGGTCTCCGCAAAACTGTTCCAGAATTTTCGATTCTTGGTTAACGGTCCCCAAACACAACGGCAGCATCAAGACTCGAGTTTTTGGTGCTTACCGTCTTCGCAAGCTTCACTTGTTGCGAAGCTATCAAATTTTTTGTCGAAATTTTTACCGCTCTTTTTTTTATGGCAGATAGAACCAAACTCAGGGGATGCCCCCTATCCATGCAAAGCATTCGTTGGTTTAGAAGGGAAAAGGTTATTGGGAAGGGGAAAAGTGGGAGTAGTGTCGATTTACACCTCGCTTAAAAGCTACGACGTTATAAGTGGGTGGTAAAACATGCGCAGGGAGACTATTTCACAACTCAGCTGCGCTACCGAAAAACGAATTTTCGCGGTAATTTGTAGTGCGTTGGAACGGTATCGAGACGTAAAAGGGGTGCACCACTCTGGAAAGCCGAATAAAGCTGTTGAATATCTGAACCGAAGGAATCAGGCTGGCTACTTCAGAGGAACAATTACCATTAAAGTATCGGTAAAATAAGGTTACAAACACATCCCCATCCTGACGACATCCCAAGGTTTCAATAGAGCTGGAGCTATAAGTTTTATCGCACGACCTTGTTTTCATACAGCTTGTCTTCTGGCGACAGGGACCCAGACCCGCGACCAACTGATTGCAGCCCTCGACTCAGCAGGTTTTTCTCTTCGCAAATGGACTGCCAACCATAAAGGCAGTTTTTTCCAGATAACTTTAATACTACACCTTATAAAAAAACTAATATTATATTCGGAATCTAGGCAGAAATTATTATAGAAATGGCTTATTTTCTTCTTGGAGGATTTTCTTGTAAACTAGTGTAATTAATAATAAACGCTATAGAGATGTAAAAATTGTGGTTTCATTCGAAAAATAATGTATTAACTTTACAATTGAGCATGACTGATATAATTCTCTATCATAATATTAATACAAACCTGTAGATCTCCTTGGGTCCGTACAAATTTTCGAAATTCTTCTTGATGCCAGTTGGCTTCAGACTTCTCCCAGCGATAGTTATGTTAGCGTTGTTCACATCTCTAGAGCACGAGGTTAAATCTCTATTTTCGTTTTCATCATGTCTATCGTTCAATTTATGTTCTCTTTGACTAGGATTTGATGCTGTTCTTTCACGTCCTGTAATAAAACATCTCCAATACAGTTTAATTACCCCGACACCCAACTGCTAGAAACGTGTACTGCGCATCAAAATCGCTTAACGAAATCGTTATCCCGACTCGTTAGACTTAAAAGCTTGATACAGAAATAATAGCAAACTGTAACAACTTTTGCATGAAAAGGTAACAAATTAAATAGCGGAGGCCGAATTAATACGAATGCGAAACTGTGAAAATACGAATATACTAATATAGATATAGAAATAACATACATAAATTACTGCAATCACTTGGCGGCGAGGACGATAGTAATGTATGTAAAGTATGGAAAATGTAATTATTATTATTAATATATTCACGCATTCTTAGAAACGTACTTTTGTAATATTATTATACATCACAACTTTCCTGCTCCTGCAGGTAGTTGTAAAGATTCAAATAGGCAAAAATTAGGAAACACGACGAATTTTGATTTTGTAAAAATATGCCTTTATTTTTCTGATAAAAATCTACTTTAAAAAACAAAGAACGAAATCTTTGCGAATCAGTAACGAATTCGTTAAAAAATGTCAAAGTAGTTTTGACTTCGTTCCGAAGAAGATGGTTTGCAGGGTAATTTTTTTTTTATGACAGATGAAACCAAGCTCAGGGAATGCCCCCTATCCATGCACGGCATTTGTTGGTTCCGAAGGAATGACAGGTTAGTGGGAAGGGGGAAAGAGGGTAATTACGTCGTATCGATACTATATATCTCTACCTGCGAAATTAGCTGCCTTAGATGTACTTGAATTACTTGTAAATTGACACATAGGAGGCGTGTAATCTGCCGGTGCTTTTTGTAGTAATTTTTTTATTTTACCTTCAATTTTAATCAAATCAGACAGACGCATTAATACCTTGAAAATAAAAGATTTTTAAGTGTGGCACAAGGATGAAGTGATCACGTTCAAGTGCGTTATATTTAATGACTTACTTTACTGCGTATCATGTCTTCACGTTGCGTGGTAAATGAGCTAACGGTTTCCCGTATCCAACTGACACAGTGGAAATAAATGTCTAAAATTTTGCTTCTAATTTCGACATCATAATCGTAGAAGAGTGTCTCAGCATCATCAAAAAATGTCGGTAATATAATTGCGCAACCCAGAAGTGCATTAATTAGTTCCAAGCTGCCATCATAACGTTGCAAGTGCAGAACTCGTACTAGATTAAACAGCGGGGCTAATACCAGAATGGAAGATGATGCGCTGGTATATAAGAGAAATTATGAAAAGATTTGATTTGAGAACGTTCCACCCACTCTTTTGCTGGTTTCAGTACCAATTCCGCAATATTAACAGCTATTGAGGGTAATTCACTTCCTTCCGTGCTTGTATCCTCTAACGAATTAATACATTTTTGGTAAGATAAATCCATACCACTGAAATAAATAAAATTTGGTATACACAAGCTGTTTACCAGCAGCAGATTATTTTAGAATTTATAAAGAAAAAGTTAATATTAATTATTTAGAAAATATATTAATAATTAGTTACAAAATGGATTTTAAAAAAAATTATAAAGTTAAACAAATTTTTTTTACAAAAATACAAAATTAATTACAAAATAGAAACCAAATGACTCACGGTAGTTCACTACTGAACATCATTATGAATTTTAAGTTTTTACATACTTAATCCTTTCTGGCAAATATTCGGCGACAAAGCTATTTTGAAAGTAATATGTCATCAGTTCACAGACCCACATTAAAAATGGTTTGTCGTGAAGCGCTGCATTCGAACGTTGACCTGCTAAGGACCCAAAAATGTTAGCCAGTTCATCATAAAACAGTGCCAGAGACTCAGGGCAATTCATGGCGGATGAATGTATCCGTACTGGAAGAAAAATGAATTAGCTAGATTAAGACTATGTAACGCGTCATATACTAATGCACTGGGCAGCGATTTTGCCGCGCCCTTCGGGTAAGTCGCTCATTGTACTATATGTTGTGTTAAAGTCGTCCATTTCGATGATGGTTTCCTCAACGCGTGCCATGTTATCAATCAACTGTACGCTGCCAATAATGCCTTGGTTTTTAACACTTCGAAGATAAACCCTGATGTTACAAACAGCTTTGACACACAGTAAAAAAGCCAAAACTTACAAAGGTATGTGGCTGATCAATTGTTTTTTTACCATCATGTCGGTCTGATCTTGCAGAGCGGGATATTCTGTTAACTTGGGCGCTGGATATGCCATTGAACATAAAAGTCCCATAGCTATACGAGTTTGTGATAAAGACATTTCATTGACACGATCAAGCAATGGCTGAATTGATGGAAATATTAGTTTAAAAAGTAAACAGAAATTAACTAATAAATAAATAAATTCACATTCAATTAAATTGTTAATTTCAGCCAGCGGAAATAACTATAAACATCGCGTACCAGTTGCCACAATTGTTTATTTAATTATTTATTTAAGTCTTATAAACTTGAAAGCTGGATCAGGATTATAACATACTAGCAGCGAGCCGTTGTTACTTCGTCTTTTACGGGTATTGTTATAGAGACAATTATTTTCTTATTAATTTTTTTATATAAAAGTGGAAATAAGAATTAGTAACTTAATATATAACCCGTTATTTTTCAAAGTGGTAAATTTTTTCAAACATGCAGATATTTAAGGGTATGCGTTTGAATTTATTAAAAAATATTGATAAACGTTAATCAATTCCGGTGATGTTTTTAAGACTTTAAACATTTTAAATTTTATTATGCAATAATAATTATTACAAGTAGAAGTGTTGTCTTCGGCCTGGCCGAAATCTAATTACCCCACACCCGAGTAACTGAAAAAATTATAATTTCGCCACTTAACAACTTTTGTATAAGTAGGCGGACCACGCCAATTTCGGGCAAATGTTTTTGTAATGTCTCTAGGTACTGCTAGATAGAATTATGAACGTATTAATATTTTGAACCGTCTATGGGATATTGACAATCATTTTTTGTATACACATTGGTAATACGTGTAGATACCTCGTGATAAAATTTCGTGTTAATATCTTATATTGTTTTCAAGATATATATTATATACCGTTTTTCAAGATATACTCCCCTTCGGGTGTAGGGTATAAAAATTTTTAAGGAAAATAGACGATTTTTTAGCTACAAATGGACTTACCACTTTCAATAATAACATATACGATAAGAAATAAAACAAGAGGAAATTTAAATCCATATTTTTATAGACATTGATCTATAGACTGAAACGGATTTTTTAATGTAAGGAATAATAATTATTTTAATTATGCACCAATTTTAATTGAATTATTCTGCTTTTGCTGTTTCCGTCGGCTATTTTGCTTAATTATTAAGTAGTGATTAAAACCATTTATTCCATCGTTTTCCCAACGTTTCGGTGGTTACTTTCCACTTTCTTTAGGGGATTTTATTAAATCTGGTTAAAAACAATGATTATTAATACTTTTATGTTAGCGAATGTAACTAAACTTACAATTTTATTCACAGAAAGCAAATTCTTTAAATATTAAGATCTAACTTGTTGCACATTTGCTGACCCCACCGATATCATAGTTGTCAAACCTAAAACTAAATAGCAACAAAATAATTGGCGCTTAAACTATCTTTGTCCTCTTTTGTGTTTATTGTTGTATTCGAAAACTTTCTAATGTAAATCAGTGCTAGTCTTTTTTTCTATGTCTAATATTGGTACATTTTTAAAATCCGCTGTTTTAAAAAAAGAAAGAAATATATCAGAAAAGAACATATAAAATTTCGGGTCGAAAAAAACATTGATATTGATTCAATATGTTCAACCCAAACAATCTAATACGCCCACCTGTCCTCAACTCAGGAGCATCGACATCGTCATTCACCGTCCCAACTAAGGCCCTCACGATTGTACAACTGGGTACATTAACCACAGGAAAAGACGTTCTAAAAACGGACGGGAAAAATCTCTTAGAAACTGCTTTAAATCCACATGCAAACCTTTCTGATATTAGGAACGCAACCAAAAGTTCAACCCATGCAAATAACCTCACTGACTTATATAAGATACCAGATGTTGTTTGAAGTCTACGAGATTGCTCTGGTAAACCAGGTGAATTTAGTTCCTGGAAAAAAAGTGTCGATTGCATAATGAGAATTTGTGAATGGTACCCCAAAATATTACGGAATATTAAGTGTAATCCGTAATAAGGTTACAGGCAACGCTGACATAGCGCTAGAGACCTACAATACACCCCTCGATTGGAAAGCGATTTCCAAATGCCTTACCCTCCATTATGCTGACAAACGTGACATCGGTACCCTTGAGTACCAAATTACCTCCTCGCTTCAGTCGAACCAAACCATTTCGGAATTTTACCAGTAGGTCTATTCGCACTTGTCACTTATCTTAAACAAAATAGGATGCCAAAGCCCTCGATACCTTGATTAGAGACCTAAATGGCCATCCTCCCAGACTACTCTGCATGAGAGAGCCAGCAGAATTACTACATGCTCTTCATCTCTATCTTAAATTAGAAAACAAAAATTTCCGTTCTAAATACGCACTAAATTACCAGAATTTTAACAAAAGAACGCACAACAATCTACCCCCGTTACCATTAACTAGCTCAGAACTAGCTCATTTACCATTCTCAAGTACCAACAATTTGAACATGGTCACACACATAATCATTTTAATCAAAACCAATCCTATCGTACAAATTATCTACTGCAGAATTACTACAACCACCACAACACGTACCAACGTCAAACTAACTCCCCAAGACCCTTAGCTTCGAAATCGCAACCCAGACCAGAACCAATGGAAGTTGTCGTAACCTTACGATCACGAAATATCAATTATATGAACACACCAAAACCGAACGATCTTATAGGTAAAAGACCAACTCCGAGCGATTTCCCACGAGATACGTACACAATTCAAAGTAATTACCACGTAGATACAGAATCCAAAAAAAATAAATTACCACCAGTACGAACAGGCTATTTTAAATGAAGATCAAAACAACGACACACATTTAACTGTTTACGTATCGGAAAATTATGAGGACATAATGCACGACAAGTCCAACGACGACAATGACGTTTATGAGACTAGCGACGTTAATTTTTTAGGCTAACGGACTCTTCCCTTCCTTATTTCGAATGAGGGGCGAAGAGTGGAATTATTTTGAATCGACACCGATTAAACATAGTTCCACTAAATATTGAAATTTTTAATCGACACCGGGTCAACAAAAAACTTTAATCAACCATACATGGTGCAGAACCCCATCAATAACGAGCAACAAATCTACGCAAAATCAATAGCAGGGGACGTCAATGTTAGAAGATGGAATAATTAGGCCATCCAGATAACCGTATAACTCTCCTGTTGGGATAGTTGGAAAAAACGGCCCCTCTTGGAAACAAAATACATCATCTTCCTACCCTGTCGGAAAAACAATCGAACACCAAGAAATAATTACATTCAGTAAAACCGAGAGTGACCAAATATATCATCTGGAAGAAATCTTTGAAGCATTCCAAATTGTGGAAAGAACTATCAGCGCTTAATAAATGTAATTTTTTTAAGCCATCCGTCAAATTTTGAGGATTGAAGATTGAGGATTTTGAGGATTGAGGATTTTAATAAAGACAATTTCCGTTAAACCAGCAGCCATTGCCAAAATACCCTATCCAAGCACATTAAAGGAACTCCGTTCTTTCCTTGGTCTGTCCGGATACTACCGACGTTTTATTAAAGACTACGGAAAATTAGCTAAAGAATTAACAATTCTATTAAGAGTCAAGTAATTACTAATGTGCTTTAGGAATTACTTGTACGGATCAGCAAAAGTTAGAATTTTTACAGATCACCAGCCGTTAAAATACGCCTTAAGCAACAAAACTAATAATACGGTTCTCGGTGGCTCGGTGGTGTAGTGTGTGACACACTAGCCATCGGTTTCCGGGGACGCGGGTTCGAGTCCCGCCTTGCGCATGGTTGTTAACTTTCCTTATCGTGACGTCTCAAATTCTAATGCGTACTTAAGGCCTCGCCTAGCGCTAATTGTGAAAAATAAGGACCATTCGTTGACTCCGGCAGTGTTTGCAATAATAAAATAAGCAAAAATAGCAGTTCTTTAGGAAGCTTTGCTTCGCAACACTTGCCGGAGTATGTAGAATGCGAAAAGTTCCCTTTCCCTTCCGCTCCCTCTGTCAACCCTTCCATCAGTAGCCAATCATGGAAAAAGAGATTGATCTCTTAAGGGCTACTGCTAGATTCTGATATAAAAAAAAAAAAATACGACAGTAAGATGAAACGCTAGAAAGCAATTTTGGAAGAATACAACCATGAACTAATCTACAATCCAGGAAAGGCCAACGTAGTAGTCGATGCCTTATCTCAAAATCCATCAATAGAACCGGTGAATTAATTAACAGTAACACAGCATAGCACTGATAGTTCTTCCCACAATCTAATTTACATTGTAGAAGTCCCAATTAACGTATTCAAAAATCAAATCTTTTTATGTTATGGTCAAAGTTATGGTCATATATTCGAAATAATTTTCCCTACTTATCACTGACATACAGTTACTGAGATAGATTACAAAACGAAAAATTAATATCGATTTTGAAAAATACCGTAACCCGTCCGTTGTTAATGGACTAAATACAGATGAAGTAACTTTAGGAAAAATACATGAAATCTAACCTCTTCATTCTAATAAACATAAAATTTGATTCACGAGAAAATTAGTTGCAGATTTAATTACCGAAAACGAACAAGAGATTCAAATCCTTAAAGAACACAAACGAGCACATCGTAATAGTCAGGAAAATGAGTAGTGTCGTGACCACGGACGAGGGTGGATGCAGCTACCCACCGCAGTGCAGTGTTCAGTGTGCTCGCGGAAACAAAGAAACAAATATAAAGAAATATTTTCAAACAAACAAAGTCACAGTGCAATAACATTGATTTGGATTACAGATTAAAACATAACAATAGACATCAATAAATTCCCTAAAACAATAACACCAAATATCACAAATAGACAATTAAACGGAATGCAGAGAACCAAGCGAAGGGCTTATTTATGCCCTCCGCAGTAAAGCTCAGCATTTCGTTTCTTTCTTCTCCTCCTCCTTCTTCCTGGTCCCGTTAGGTGTGCAGGCGGCTGTGAGTGCACCGTGGGCTGAAGCGTGGCAAGATAAAGGCATAACACTTGTCTTGTCGCGTTGGCTTTGCCTGCGGTGTAGGCTTGTCCGTTTGTGCAGCTGACTTTATACCTCTTTACAGTGGGTGGCGATGACAAAATTTCGTATAGACACCACAAATGTGCGTGGCTTGAGGGCGAATTTCTTCGCGGTCTATGCGTATGTCTGTACTCACCAACCGCATATAATGGCACTAGGTGAGACCCAGGTGTCTGAGGGTGCAGATCCACTGGATTTTCACTTGCCTGGGTACCGCTTACTGCCATTATTTTCATCACACAGAGGCCTCGCCTTATATATTCGCAGTGATGTTGCGTACCAGTGTCAGCAACACCTTTGCACGACGGATGCCGAATTTAGCTCCATGTGGGTTAAGTTCAAAATCCAGTCGCACATCCTGCACTTCTGCTTCATTTATAGAAGCCCGGGTCTAGAGAGGCTGCCAACTTTTGATAAACTTGACAGTCTCTCTGATTCGATTTCTAAAATCCTGGAATCGTATCCGAACAGTGAAATTGTTGTTGCTGGTGATTTCAATGTTCATAATTCCAATTGGCTACGTCATTCGAGTCACACAACACCTGAGGGTTTGTATGTTGAGTTATTTGCTGAGTCTAATAATTTGACTCAATTAGTGAAGGAACCAACGCACTTTCCTTGCGTTGATGGGCAAAACCAAAATATTCTGGACCTTTTTTTAACTTCGCATCACAGCAAGTATGATGTGAATGTGCTTGCACCTCTTGGTAATTCGGACCACGCTACAATTTCTGCTACCTTCCCATATTCTAGTCTTCAATCCGCTCATCAGCCAGCTCCGAAGCGGACAGTGTGGCTTTATGAGAAGGCTAATTGGGATGCGCTGAACTCCTTTTTCAGCCGTTTCAATTGGCAATTGTGTTTCAGGGATAGAAACATAAATGCTGCAGCAAAATTGGTAGAAAATATAATTTTATTTGGTATGAGGTCTTTCATACCTAATAAAAGAATTTCCATTAAACCAAAAGACCATTCCTGGTTTAATGCGACTTGCAGACAAGCAGTCAGGTCTAAAGAGGAAGCATTTAGGAATTGGCGTTTAAGTAAAACTGCTGATACTAAACTGCTGCGCAATCAGGCCAGAAATACGTGCAATGCCACTCTAAAGCGCGAAAAAGTTCTCTACGAACAGCGCCTTAGATGCAGAGTTCTTGAATACCATAAGGGTAGCAAGAACTTTTGGTCGTTCGTGGGGAGGGTGAAGAATCAGACGCGATCGTCTATTCCAACTCTCCTGAAGGACGATCAGATCTTCACTCACTCGGTTGACAAGGCAAACTTATTAGCCAAAATGTTTGCTGAAAACTGCTCTCTTTCTGAGAGTAGCCAACCACTACCCGTGATCGACGGTGTGTCTCATATTATGCCTGAGATGCACTTTCGAACGCGGGCTGTTAAAAGAGCGCTTGTAAACCTCAACGTCAATAAATCCTCGGGACCGGATGGCATTTCAGCCCACGTGTTGAGAAAGTGCGCCTCAACATTGGCTCGCCCATTGCGCAATCTGTTTAACTTATCGTTTACTTCAGGAGTTTTTCCTAGTTCCTGGAAGATTGCCAATGTGCAGCCAGTTCCCAAAAAAGGTGAGGCTACGAATCCTGCCAATTACCGGCCCATAGCAATCTGTTCAATGCTCTCCAAAGTTATGGAGAGCGTTATAAATTTTAGCCTGATGAGGTATCTAGAGAGCAACCAATTGGTCAGCGATCGCCAGTACGGTTTCCGTGCTCACCGCTCCACAGGCGATTTGATGGCGTTCCTCACTGAGCGGTGGAACAGTTGTGTTCACCAATTCGGTGAGAGTAAGGTTGTTGCTTTGGATATCTCCAAGGCATTTGACCGAGTGTGGCATAAAGCACTTGTGTCTAAACTGGCTGCTTATGGTGTCGGTGATACATTCACTCGATGGATATCGAGTTTCCTCAGCGGCCGTTCTATTCGGGTTGTGATTGACGGCTTTGCTTCCGAAGAGCACTCCATAAATGCTGGAGTTCCGCAGGGTTCGGTCCTGTCTCCAACACTTTTTCTCATTTTTATCAATGACCTTCTGTCATTGACATCAAACCCCGTCTACTCGTTTGCTGATGACAGCAGCATTTGTCATTCATATTCATTCTCCAGGCGTCCTTCTATTCTGGAGATCAATAGAAAACGCAGAATTATGAATGACACACTCCAATCTGACCTCAACAAAATCCAGGAGTGGGGTCAAGCGAATCGGGTCGATTTTAATGCGCGGAAGACCCAATGCTGTTTGTTAACCCACAAGCGTTTGGCGGGTGACAACTTCCCACCTCTAAATATGGGTGGTGTGGATATTAATGAGTCGGAGGCTCTTGATGTTCTGGGCATGTCAATACAATGCGATCTTCGTTGGAACGATCACATTTTTGATGTGTCGAAAGAAGCAGCCAAGTGCTTAGGCTTTTTAAAGCGGTGCAAGAAATACTTCACTCCAACCGACCTTCGTTGTATCTACACCACTTATATCCGTCCGAAAATGGAGTACAACTCGCATATTTGGTCTGGAGCTTCGAAAGCATATCTTCAGCTTCTGGACCGTATACAAGGTCGTGCGATAAAACTTATAGGGGACAGTAGGGTATCCAGCTCTATTGAAACCTTGGGATGTCGTCGGGATGTGGGGTGTGTAACCTTATTTTACCGTTACTTTAATGGTAACTGTTCCTCTGAAGTAGCCAGCCTGATCCCCTCGGTTCAGGTATTCAACAGATCTACTCGGCTTTCCAGAGCGGTGCACCCCTTTTACGTCTCGATCCCGTTCCATCGCACTACCCACTACCGCGAGAATTCGTTTTTCGGTCGCGCAGTTAAATTGTGGAATAGTCTCCCTGCGCATGTTTTCCCACCCACTTATAACGTCGATGCTTTCAAAAGAGGTGTAAATCGACACTACTCCCACTTTTCCCCTTCCCACTAACCTTTACCCTTCTAAACCAACGAATGCTTTGCATGGATAGGGGGCATCCCCTGAGCTTGGTTCTATCTGCCATAAAAACAAAAAAAAAAAAAAAAAAAATAAAGCACAGCTTATCAAAAAATATTATTTTCCCCAAATGCAAATTAAGATATTGGGTGTATAACTTAAAAACTTAAAACGGAATTTGACACTAGATGACAACACTTGTGTATGCGCTGTAGCAAATCATTGACATACACATCATTTTGAAGCTCTATTCATAACCTATCCAAATTTGTCAACAGTGTTTGATTTGCTCGTGAGCATCATAATTTTTTGAATCATGGAAAATTTAGAAAATGGGGAAAATCAGCATTTACGGGAAGTTTTGCTGAGTAACTTTTTTGCAAAGAAAAGTGCAGCCGAAAGTCATCGTTTGTTCGTGGATTTGTATGGCGAACATGCTCTTGCGAAAACACAGTGTTCCGAGTGGTTTCAACGCTTTAAAAGTGGCGATTTTGACATTAAAGACAATGAGCGGCATGGACAGCCGAAAAAGTTTGAAGATGAAGAATTGGAAGCGTTACTCGATCATGACTCGTGTCGAACACAAGAGCTTGCGGAATCATTGGGCGTGACTCAAGCAGCCATTTCCAAGCGCCTAAATGCATTGATTCATTCAAAAGCAAGGAAATTTTCGAGAAATCACGCCGAGAGACGTGGAAAGGCGATTTTGCATATCTGAAATGCTGCTCCAGCGTCATAAAAAGAATTCATTTTTGCATCGAATTGTCACTGGCGACGAAAAATGGATTCATTACGACAACCCAAAGCGCAACAAATCGTATGTGAAGCCCGGCCAACCAGCCAAGTCGTCACCGAAGAGGAATATTCACGCTTCCAAGACAATGCTCTGTATTTGGTGGGACCAGAAGGGAGCTGTGCATTATGAGCTTCTAAAATCGATTGAAACCGTTACTGGAGAACCGTACCAAAACAGATGATTCGTTTACAGGGAGCATTGAAGGAAAAACGGCCAGAATGAAAGACCAGACACGAGGCATCGATTTGCCAACATTACAATGCTCGGTCACATGTTGCTCAACCCGTTAAAAACTATTTGGAAAATAGATGATGGGAAGTTCAGCCCCACCCGCCATATAGTCGAGACTTGGCACCTTTTGTTTCGGTCGATGCAGAATGCACTTTCCGGAATACGATTGACTTCAGTCCAAGACTTTGATTAAACGTCTATTGAAACCAAAATATCACTGTTTGATCATAATTTTGCGTTCATTTAATATTTCTCTTTTTTTATGATAGATAAAACATAAACAGTCCCCAGCATGTAACGCAACTTTGCAAGTTTTACACATAAAATTTGCGTCTTTTCTAATTCGATGTGAATATTTACTGAAATACTGAATTACAGAAATATTTTAAGCATTTGATTTACATGTGACCCTTAACGTGCCACATTGTCGTCACCGGACTTAAACTTAACTACTTCTGGGTTGCAACTCATGGTCTTTTCTAATCCACTTTTGACAATAAGGGTACCATTTGTAGTGCTAATGTAAGTGAATTTTTGAAAATCTTTCTTATTTAAATACCAAAACCAACGAAAACCGTGTTACTTCTCTAACTATTGGCTTAATAAATTATTCAAAATCCAGCATGAACATATAATGTACTGATAGAAATATTTTCAATGCATTTCCGGACGTTTTAAAAGACTTGCCACGGTTTAACGGAAATTCGCCTTTACTATATTGGCAGTAACGATACGAGTATCCAAAGTCGTTGCGCCCACTTATAGGTTATTTACTGATAGGAATAACCTACATAACCCTAGGCATGATGAAAGTACGTAAAGTAGAACAATGTCTTGTTAGATTTCAAACCCTTCAAACATTGTACTTTCTCCTTTCAAGCCGTGTACTCGATTTGTTATCGGTGAGTAATTGACAAAAACCATTTGCGAGAAAATGTCTTGTTGAGCATTTCAATGCTCTTGGGCAGCACTTTACTATCTAAATAATAAAGCTGAATTAATGAAATCGCGTAACATACATTGGAAAAGCTGCGCTAAACTAAGACCCGAATACCTGGTTTCATGATGAAAAGAATCGCATCTTGATTTGTTTATATGATTTCTTTTTTATTTTCAAGACTTCTTATATTGTATATATTTCCGTTATTTAAAACCAGGTGTCTTTTATGAATTTTCATGCGAAAATAAAAACCTAAACATGTACAAGTGTTGGCTTCGGTCAGGCCGAAGTCTAAATACTCTATACCAGAGTAGCTAAAAAATTAATAATTCGCCAGTCGATAACTTTTGCATAAGTATGCAATAGAGAGATATTGAGAACGTTTGTGAGATATTGAGAACTTTTGTAAGAGTGGGCGGGCCACTCCCATTTTTAGCAAGCGGATTCCAGATGCCTCGTGATAGAATTACGTCTTAATGCCTTATGGCGTTTATAAGCTATTACCAATTTTTGTATGAGAGCTCGGACCACGCCCTGTTTTTGCAGAAATTTTAGCAATGGCGCTAAATAGTTAATAATGACTTACCTGTCTCATCAGCTCAAAGTAATTGCTAATGACAATTCTTAAAATTTTTATTACACCACCTGTGTGACAAGCAGATACAAACTGATAACTCTTTCTTTTAAAACGAGGTCTGCCATGTGATTTGTTTGACCGTGTGAGAAAACGTCGTTGCCCAAGTTTGTTGTGAGTCGCTACTTCCGCGGAACATATTTTCACTCGACCATAATGGTGTCGCACTAAGCGTTTAATTCCGCATTGTAACTTGCCAAGGTCAATTCATCGAGCGCGCGCTAGCCGCTGGTGAAGCGCTATTGCACTTGTTGACCGTGGAACTAGTGACCCACTTTCTTGCGCTCAGGTGTTGAGGCAGGTCTTTTCCGCTACAGTTAGCATATTGTTGTTTCCGTATTTAAGCTTCCTCATACAGAAATATAAATAAGACTGGTATGAGTTAGTTGAGGAGAGTTGAGTTGCATAAGTCAATTAGTGAATAGTGAGTAGTGAACGTGGAAACGTATTCCATACAATAAAGTGTCCAAAGTAAGATACAGTGTTTTTACTCAGACGGTCTGTGGTCTTTGGAGTAGCCCACAGCGAGGACTTCCAGAAAAACCACAACATATTTGGCGCAGCCGGTTATTAAGTACCGAAAATCGTTCGCTCAGGTGAGTTAGTGTTAAAAGAAAAATTTTAAAGGGAGGAATTTGTAGCGAATAGATAATAATACTAACACACATAAATAATCCTGGGCAAGACTCCCTTACCCGTAATCCTGTGGCTGAGTCTGGCTATAGGGGGATTATTATATTAATTTGTCGAGCAAATTTAAAAATTATCAGAAGAATCGAAAATTGAATATTTTCTGATAATTTGTAAACAGTAGATTTAGCAGTTTTGCGAATGCTACGAGAAAAAAAAAATTTTTGAAAGAAAATTCGCGAAGTGTAGCTGTAATTAAAAAGTAACGCGAAACTCGAGAGGGGCGGTGGCGCTTACGCTTGAGGTTGGATTTCAGCGCAAAACATTGCGGAGGTTTTGATTGTTTTTGCTCATTTGCTCGTCAGACCTAAAGTGTCGGCAAAATTGCAAGCGTTGTCTTTTTATTCTTGTGGTTTTTTGTTACTCTTTTATGGATATTTCATTCGATTTGGAGGCACGATTAAGGGATTTAGGAAGGGATTATAAAGATTTGGTTGGACAATTAGATCGGTTCATTGAAAAAATTTGGGATAATCTTTCGTCTACTGTTAACAATAAAGAGAATTTGGTTTTAATAAAGGAAAAAATTAAAGATCTAGGTAATCTCTCCAAGGTAGAGAAGGCGGATGCAATTTTAGAAGAATTGCTCAATTTTGTATCAAATAAAAATAAAAGTGCACTAAAGGAATTAGAAAGGTGGAAAGCTGAATTTCACGCCTTAAAGAATAGATACGACAACTACTTGACGGACAGAGAATTAGAGGCAATTTTAATAAAGGAAGTAGAAGAGGAAAATATCAGATTGAGAAAGTTGATTGAGAAAAAAGGAGTTTCGGGAAATTTGCTCTCAACTGTTTTAAACCAAAAAAGCAGGGAAAGTTTTGAATCTTTAGAAGAGGCGCATAGGAGAATAGAGGAGTTAAAAGAAGAAAATAGACTCCTGCGACAGGAAGAATTGTTAGCAGATAAGACCCTGCCACACAAAGATCCGACTGGCCGTCCTTCACTACCTGCAACAGGTTTAAAAAGCATCAGGAGTAACAAAGGGTTAAAAATGAGTATAGAAGCAATTGCGAAGAATGTAAACAGATTAGTACCTTTTTTCTCAGGTACCCGTTCACCAGATTTGAGAAATGAAGTGTATAAATTTATTGAGGGATGTGAACTTGCGAGAAGAGGTATATCGGATTCCGAAATAGGTGACTTCTTGGCGTGCGTAAAACAAAGATTTCATGGGAACGCATACGGGTTAATTAGAGGAAAGAAAATAGCAAGCGTAGAAGAGCTATACAGTACCTTAAAGCTGTCCTATCTGAAGTGTAGATCTTTAGATACAATAATATCGGAAATACAGACAGTGTCCCAACTCCCAGGGGAAGAAATAGTGGAGTTCGGAGAAAGGTTAATAAATCTAAGGACACAGGCAGAGGATATTACGAAATCCCATTATAATGAGGCCCAGGATCATGGACTGCGACTTGAGATTAATAAATCATTAGCAAGGACATTCGTGTTGGGGTTAAGAGACCCAACGATAAGGATGAAGATGTTGGGCACCAACGTGATCGAGATGGAAAGGCTGATCGCAGAAGCAATACAGCTAGACGAGATCATCAGCAGATCTCTCGGGGCCCAACCAAATCTTTTAGCAAGCATAAATCCGGTCTGGGCGGCAGAAATGAACGAAAGGACTGCAAGCCATACACCCATGGATGCCCTAGGGAAATTCAAAACACAGCATGGCGATAACTTCATGCAAAACCAGAGTATGACGCGGGACGGCAAAAGGATGGGACGTCCACAAGGTGGGGAAGCCAGTGCCAAAGCGCGAATAGTATGTAGTTTCTGCGGAAGGAAGGGCCATACTAGGGACGAGTGTCTCGTAAGGAAAAATAGTCCATTCTGTGAGAAATGCATGATGTATGGGCATGAACTAAGTTGGAGATGTCAGTCACGAGGGCAGCCAACGAGAGGAAATTTACCCGAACGTCAGGTAAGTTATCAGAGAAGAAATAGTAGCGACCACATGAGTAGCGGTAGACATCAGCCACAATCTAATGAGGGTAGATGGAATACGAGTAATAGGGAAAGCAGAAGCAGGGGAGATGATATTAAGTGTTTCCGTTGTGAAAAAACAGGACACATAGCAATAAATTGCCCCACCAAGAGAAATCAAGGAACAGTGCAGGGAAACTATCGAGGGCCCAGCCAAGGCCACTAAGCTGGGAACCCGAAAAGAAAAGTAACTCGAGGCCACACATCATGGGAGTGACGAGTCATACATCGAAAACGATTGTTGAACCGTCCTCCTCTGATCGTTGCGAGAAAGTCGATCACGGGCGGGTCGATAGTGCAGACGGGAGCATTGAAAGTGTTAAATCAGTCCCAGAAGAAGTTTACAGTTGTGAGGAGGTGAGCGAAATTGGAGTTAAGCAAGCAGTCAATAACAAACAAACAGTAAAGCCGACGGCCGTTGAGTCAGTGGATACGTTTGGAGTTTTGACTTCATGCTTAAGTGCAAGCATTGCACAAATTTTCGTTTTAATTATATTGTTTCTGGGTATAATAAAAGAAGTAGTAAAAGAGACAAAAATTAAAGTTGTTAATTATGCTGAGCAATTTTTAAACAACAACATGACAAACGTGAATTCATGGCAAAAAGACGCAACGAAAATGTTAGAAAATATTTTCTCAAAGGTAAATAGTACAAGTAAGAGCAATAATATAAAACTGAATACAACGGAGAGAAGGGGACAAATAAATTCAGGAGTGAACTGGCAGAAGGGTCGCCCAGACACTATAGATGACGTGTTCATTGAAATATCTTATGAAGGTGCAAAAAATGGAAAACTCATCCTATTAGTAGATACTGGAGCAGACACGAGCCTGGTAAAGGAGAACGCGTTGAGGGGATCATTGCCGGTAAATCTGAAAGACGTAAAAACCCTTAATGGAGCTTTCGGTGGATGTGTAACAACGAAGGGTTCCATACTGATCACACCTAACGATATGAATCACCTTTGTTTAAAGCTACAAGTGGTGCCACTTGGACAGGGAGTGTCAGCGGATGGCATAATTGGTAGGGACAATTTATGGAATCGGTCAATTATAAACTCAATTAAAAAACGAGTAACGTTTATGGATGCGAATAAGAAACATATTAAGACGCTGGTTATGCGTTCAATGGGAGAAATAGATCGAGTTTTACATATTGAAGATTCAAGAGTAATGGCGAGAACTATTAGAGTAGTTCCAGTTAGGGTTAAAACCAATATTCCGGAAATAGTAGTTCACAAACAGGAAATTGTTCCAGGAGTGTATATGGGGGAAACTTTAGCAGAAGTAAAGAGGGGCGTAATTTACGTTCCGGTACTAAATTCAACGGAAAAGGATATAGAGATAGACAGTAATTTTAGGCCAGGGTTTTCTAATTTCAATGAGTTTGAAACACCCCGTCCTAGTATGATAAATAGAGTGGGAGAGATGGAAGGTATAAATGTGGAGAAAAGGTTAGAGACCTTGAGGAAAGAAATAATACTAGACCCCACCCTGAATCCGGAGGAAATGGAATCTATGGAAAGAATAATTTCCACGTTTCATGATGTATTTCTGCTAGAGGGTGACAGTTTAACGTGCACAGCGGTGTTGAAACATACAATTCCAACGGGGGCTGAACAGGCTCCGATAAATCAGAGGCAGTATAGACTCCCACAGGCTCATAGGGAGGAAGTGAACAGACAGGTAGCTAAGCTCTTACATGACGGAATAGTGAGACCAAGTACTTCTCCGTGGAACTCTCCATTGTTGATAGTTCCCAAGAAAGCTGGTGAAGACGGAGAAAAGAAGTGGAGACTAGTAGTGGACTACAGGAAACTAAACGAAGTCACAATCAGACAAGTTTTTCCAATTCCTAGAATTGATGAGATTCTAGATCAGTTAGGTAATAGTAGATACTTCACGACCTTAGATTTAGCAAGTGGGTATCATCAGGTGTTAGTAGATAAGAGTGATAGAGGAAAAACTGCGTTTAGTACAGGATTGGGACATTTTGAGTTTAAGAGAATGCCGTTTGGGTTAACGGGCGCGCCTGCTACTTTTCAGAGGATCATGAATCACATCCTCACAGGTCTCCAAGGAATAGATTGTTTTGTATATTTAGATGATATTGTAGTTTATGGTAATAATTTAGAGCAGCACGAGGTTAGATTAGCGAAAGTGTTAGAAGCCTTAAGAATCAATAATCTTAAGTTAAATATTAGGAAATGCCAGTTTTTGCGGCGCGAAGTCGTGTATTTAGGTCATAAGTGCTCGGAAAATGGTGCACTTCCGGACCCACAGAAGGTAGAATGTGTCAAGAATATTTTGCCACCTAGGAATAAGAAGGAGGTGCAAGCATTTTTGGGTTTAGTAAATTATTATAGGAAATTCATAGACAATATGGCAAAGATAGCTTTACCTATTAATAAGCTGTTGAGGAAGAATGTAGTTTTTAAATGGTCCGAGGATTGCCAAAAGGCTTTCGAGACGTTGAAGCGAGCAATAATTTCACCACCGGTATTGACATATCCAGATTTTAGCAGAGAATTTCTCTTGACCACCGATGCTAGCAACGAAGCTCTGGGAGCAGTATTGTCCCAAGGGGAGGTAGGCGAGGACAGGCCAATAGCTTTCGCCAGTAGGGCGTTGAGTGGAGCCGAGAAACGGTACTCCACAATCGAAAAGGAATTCTTGGCCATAGTGTGGGCAACGAAGAATTTTAGAGCATATCTTTTGGGGAGGCCGTTCAAAGTATTTACAGACCACCAGCCCTTAAAGGGTATAGCAAATTTAAGGGATCAGACCTCTCGTCTAGCCAAGTTTAGACATAAACTATCGGAGTACGATTTCGAAATTATATATAAACCTGGGAAGAAAAATTTAAATGCGGACGCTCTGAGTAGAATACTCCAAAATAGCAGCGAGGTGGCGGCAGTCCAAACGCGCTCTAAGGCAAAAGAACAAAAGAACCAAGAAAACGACAGGCCGCAGGAAATCTCCGCATCAGTGGAACCGGATAGTCCAAAGGCGGAACAGGGTAATAACACAATTCTTCTGGAAGACCCAAAGGAAATTAAGACAATAATAAAGGATTTCCATGATAAACCATTAGGAGGTCATCAAGGGGCGGTAAAAACCTATTTACGCATTAGGCAAGAATACAGGTGGCCAGGCATGCAAAAGCAGATAAAAGAATACGTTAGAGCATGTCCCAAATGTCAAGTGAACAAAAGTTCAAAATTAACGAAAATGCCCCTAGTATTAACAGACACGCCAGTGCGGCCCTTCGATAAGGTTTATATGGACATTGTAGGTATTTTACCGGAGACTGTATCTGGTAATAAATACATCCTCACATTCCAAGACGATTTCTCAAAATTTATGGCTTGCACAGCTATTCCCGACGCAGAGGCGAGTACCGTAGCCAGAGCCTTCTACGACGAAGTGGTAACGCGATACGGAATTCCACGAATTCTAGTAACAGATAACGGTACCAACTTCACTTCAAAATTATTCAGTGACACATGTAAGTTGTTAGGAATTAAAAAATTACACACAACACCGTACCACCCACAGGCCAATGGTTCCTTAGAACGAAGCCATAGACCCTTGGCAGAATATTTGCGTAGTTTTGCGAAAGAGGACGGATCCAATTGGGACCAGTGGTTATCAGCGGCAATGCACGTGCATAATCACACTCCGCATACAACCACCAAACAAACCCCTTTTCGCACACTGTATGGATTCGACGCGCAGATACCAACAAATTTGAAGAAAAAATGTGGCCCACTCTATAATGCGGACGATCCCGTCAAGGTGCAGAAATTCCAAATACAAAGGGCCCATGAGATGGTTAGGCAGAATCAGGAACGTGCAAAGGAAGCGGCCAAAAAACAGTACGATGACAGGCTAAACCCAATAATTTTTAAAGCTGGAGATAAAGTAATGCTGAAAAATCAAACGAGGAAAAATAAATTTTCACCGATTTGGTTAGGCCCATATGAGGTGATAGGCATTAGAAGCCCAGTCACGACAGTTCTAAAAATTAAGAACAGGGATAAGCCATTCCATAACAATTTGCTTAAACATTACAACAATTCAATTAAAATAGGAACAGCTACGGATGCAGTAAATCGGAACCGGAAAACCACGCTCAACACATACAATTCAACAAAAAATTTAGTAAATAGGGAAAAATAAAGAACGTAAAATAACATATATTTTTGTATTTCAAGGCGGTCATAGGTGGAAAAAAAAAGAGAGGGCTGGATCCCATTAACTGCGACGCCGCAAATAATTGCTCAGTGCGCTTGAGTGAGTACGTCAGGAATGTCCTTATTAACACAAAACGGTTTTGGTTTTAGTATGTAGTTTTAGAGAAAATTTTGTTATAACTAACCGGACACTTACTAACTTTGCTTACTAACAGAATGTATTAAGTGATTATCGAATTTGTCTTAACCATATATCTAGGTTTGGTTAAGGCAATGTATTAATTATGTTGTTTATTTTGCTTTTTATATTGTTTTATTGCTTTATTATGTTGTTTACATTGTTTCCAAGTGCATGTATATGGTTGAAACAATGTAAACTTAATTTTAATTCAATTCTTGCTTGGACCTAATTCTATTTAACAGAAGTCCAAGTTGCAATAATTTTTGGGTAGAAAATTCGGAGACGGTTTTGTCACATGGTGTCAGGGCGCCATGACATTATGTGGCATCACGAATTGGTTACCGTTACTTGTATATAGATAATGTTAAATGCACACGGAAGCGTCTAGTAAGGAGGAAGCAACTAGAAGAGTATTTTATATGAAGTAATTACACAAAGGTTCGAATGAATAATAGCAATGAATAATGGTTGAAATAGAAAATTGTAAATACGGAAGATTGAAAATTACTCGGGAAATTATAAGAATAAAAATATTTAAAAAAAAGGGGGCAAGTAAAATAGAATTTAAAGGTTACTTTTCAACTTGCTAAAGAGTTAAATTAAATTAAGTAAATTAAATAATTGTAAAATTTCATTAATTAAATAATTTTAATGGTAATATAGAAGTCACAAACTAATAGAGCTTTTAGTTGTGGATAGCAATAAGAGAAAAATAGTTGAAGTAATTGTACATAGGGAAAAAACAACAAACTGACAAAACTCTTGATTGAAAGGAAAAAGAACGAAAAAGAGAGAAGAGAAGAAAAAAGAAGAGAAAAGGAAAACAAAAAAGAAATAAATAAATAAATAATAAGTATCAAAAAACAAAAGAAAGAAAACAAAGGAACAAAAAATATATGAAAGGGAAAAAAATAAGAAAGAAAAAACATTCTGAAAAATGTATGAAAATAAAGTACATAAATTTTAAATAAAGGAAATGAGAATATGTATAAAAAAACAAGAGAAACTAGACAAGAGGCACTAGAAAAATATTTTTAAGGACACATAACGAAAACTGTAAAAAATTTTTTAACCTAAGATTTAATGATTTCACTCAATAAATGTATTGATTTTAGTTGATAGTCCAATACGCACGCAAATTATACATAGTCATAAGTATGTATATACTCGCATTTATTGCAGCATAAATATTAAGGAACAAGCATAAGATACTCATGAAATAACATTAAATAATTTCGTAGTATAAATCTTAGAAAATAAATATGATAAGCCACCAACAACATCAACACCTATGGTAGCTTCAATTTGGTTATGGACTCCAAGATACGAGCGGTACATCGAAATTGCTTCTCCGAATCATCACGTTGTACGGCACCATCACAGAAGTGAGAGACAGCATTGTTCGACAAAGACGGCCATGGCGATGTTTTCTCGCTTACACTAGTCAACAGGGTGGACGTGCTAAAACATTTTTCTTTTGGGCACTCCCCGCAAATTAACATCTTACTATAGTCGCAAATTAGAGCTAACGTCCCGAAGTGAGACAAGGAAATCGTGAAGCCACAGTCAGAGCTTCTTCGATCAATTAGCGTCAAGTAAGGTAGGAGGTCCGCCAGACAGTCAGCAACGTAGCACACAACTCCAGCAGTCCAAGAAAACGAGAAAGAAACACCGAAGGCCACATCACTCCGTTCAAGGTAGATCAGTACTACGAAGAGCATGTCCAATCGGTGCAGTCACATAGTTACACACCGTTTCTTCAAATGTGGGTGCCCTGCAACGTGACATACAAGAAAACATCACCCAAAGACGAGATGACAGTTCGTAGCAGCAAAAGCATAATTCGGCGGAACCATCATCATCTTCTTCTCCAATCAGCAGGTCCGAGGGAGGCCAGACAAGAAGCGGTTATGGTATTTACTTAAGCAATTTGTAATAGCGTTAAGAATAATATCAAACAGTTGATACCACCCAGTAGAAGCATTGTAATAAAAGGAAAAATTAACATCGCTTCACGATATTAATTTTTCCTTTCCCTGGGGGTGGAGGGATGTTGTGAGTCGCTACTTCCGCGGAACATATTTTCACTCGACCATAATGGTGTCGCACTAAGCGTTTAATTCCGCATTGTAACTTGCCAAGGTCAATTCATCGAGCGCGCGCTAGCCGCTGGTGAAGCGCTATTGCACTTGTTGACCGTGGAACTAGTGACCCACTTTCTTGCGCTCAGGTGTTGAGGCAGGTCTTTTCCGCTACAGTTAGCATATTGTTGTTTCCGTATTTAAGCTTCCTCATACAGAAATATAAATAAGACTGGTATAAGTTAGTTGAGGAGAGTTGAGTTGCATAAGTCAATTAGTGAATAGTGAGTAGTGAACGTGGAAACGTATTCCATACAATAAAGTGTCCAAAGTAAGATACAGTGTTTTTACTCAGACGGTCTGTGGTCTTTGGAGTAGCCCACAGCGAGGACTTCCAGAAAAACCACAACAAGTTCATCTGACAGTCACTGGCATTTATATGTTATATCCTTTTTTAAGTTAAAAAATTTTTTTAAAATAGTGTAATACCATTCTTATTTCCATCGATTCGTACTTAAAAACTGAACTATTGTTCTCCATAACTGATCACCAACTTTTCGATTTCATGACCTTTTACCGACTGTTTACCTCTGCTAGGCACAGGCCAAGTGAACCATCATTGTACTTGCAAATTTTTATTTTTTTCTGTTATCCGAATCCTACGAAAAATCCCCTTTTCCTCAATACTCTTTTACTTGCCCGGATGTTATAATCCTCATATAGTAGACCCAATTCTCTTTTAAAAAAGACCAGCGGAGCCCATGATCACCCCCTGGCTAGCATAGATTGAATTTGTCGCTATAAATTGTAGCTCCGTGGTGGACTTTCCGGAGATCTATATCTATCTTAATAGTATGTATATGGGGTTTCTGGAACACTGCATCCTCCCGTGTATTTCGGAGGATTCATCTTCCAAAGGGGCCTTGTGTGTGTAAGAGCAAAACAGTGGGCGTAGCGTGTGTAAGAGTGAGAAAGATGTGAGTGGCAAACAGAGATTTTGTAGGCGGGGTTGCCATATCGAGGATTTTTGCGGGCAGGGTTGTCATATCGAGGGATTTTGTGGGGCTGAGTTGCCAGATCGAGATTTGTGGGCAGGGTTGCCATATGGACGGATTTTGTGGGCCGGCGTTACCAGAACGAGGATTTTTGTGGGCAGGGTTGCCATATCGAGGATTTTTGTAGGCATGTTTACCCTCTCCCTTCGGATGTATTGCATAGAAAGTATATATTAATGAGGATATAAAAATAACCTCAAGGATTTTTTACAGAAAATTATGAAGTTGCGTAAGGTCCTTAGTCACCTTCATGATTAGAGTGTAGCACAATAAATTTGTGTTACTTGAGGAAGCGATATTTCCGTTTCTTCAAAAGTTGATCACCGTGGATTTTGGCAACCTATCGATACAAAAGGCCTTAGCTGTCTAAATAATCTGTTCTTGTATTCTGCATTGCTTTTGTTCTGTAACAAAAGTCTGTTCTCACAATTTCGGAGTTATTAGAGGGCATAAATTAGTTCATAACTTAAATTCGAGTAATTAATGTACTAAATGAGCTTTTTTGTTTTTCTTTTTCCCCAAAATCTCACTCTGGCAGATAAGCAATTCTAACCACACTACTCTGTATATTAGAAATCTATAGTTATAAAATTTAGTTATATTATTTGATATGCGTAAAAAATATTAAAGGCAAAAAATTTCTTTAATTCTTGGTGAAAACGATGAAAACGAACGATGGTCGATTAAACGTAATCAAACAACTCTTATCGGTTAACGGGTCAGGTTATTTTTAAAAATATGACCATTTAAAAAGAGATTTTTCATACCCTGTGTCTCTATTTAGTTTACAATATATAGTATTCATATAAGTATGTACGTTTTCTCCATAAAATATATTTACCATAAACAACATGGCCCAGTTATGTACTTCTTCGGCGTATTTTCGTTGCAGATCTTTAAGTAATTCCAGAGCTAAATTCGTCATATTAGGCGATGATTTATCGCAAGTAAATTCCAGCAAATTCTTTAGTATGGTCTTTTGTATAGAATCACCAATCTCAAACAGGATGCTTCAAATGTAAATAGGTAACAGTAAGATAAATGTTTATTACAACAAAGCAGGTAATTATTGATAACTTATTATCAATATACATATAAATTAAAATCAATTATATATATAAATATATACAGTGCTCACACAATTTATTCGTACACCCACAGCTTCCAAGTATATGCTGCTGAAACGTAGCATAATCTTAACATAAAAAAACAATTGTTTATAAAATAGCAAAAAATAACATTTCTATTTCATATTTCGAAAGTAAAAACTGTTAAATTCAATGTTGGTATAATAGAAATTTAGAGACCAACAAAATACGGCAAAAATTTAGGCAAAAATATTATTCGTACTCTAGCAATTGAAAAATGTTTCCATGAAAAGAATGATAAAAATTTATATATTCAGTATTTTGTTGGACCGCCTTAGCTTTAATGACTGCTTCCAAACGTCGAAGCATACTTTTTACCAAGATATTGGTGTCGCCAGCCGAAATTTCCCCCACTCAATACTAATAACTGTTTTTAATGATCCCATTGATGTTATTTTATGCTTTCTGATTCTTCGTCCTAATAACTCGCAGATATGCTCAATGGAGTTTAAGTCCAATGACTGAGGTGGTTTTAAGCTGCTTACAGTGGTAAATAAGCCATTCCTGCAACAGATACGACGTGTGCTTGGGGTCATTGTCATGTTGAAACAAAAAATCGTTTAGCGTCTAACCCAAGTTTCGTGGCAGTCTCAAGCAAGTTATTTTTTAGGATGTTAAGTTAGTGTCGTGACCGCTGACGAGGGTGGATGCTGCTACCCACCGCAGTGCAGTGTTCAGTGTGCTCGCGGGAAAAAACATAAACAGATATAACGACGTATGCCGAATTTAGCTCCACGTGGGTTAAGTCGCACATCCTGAACTTCTGCTTCATTTATAGAAGCCCGGGTCTAGAGAGGCTGCCCACTTTTGACAAACTGGACAGTCTCTCTGATTCGATTTCTAAAATCCTGGAATCGTATCCGAACAGTGAAATTGTTGTTGCTGGTGATTTCGGTGTTCATAATTCCAATTGGCTACGTCATTCGAGTCACACGACACCCGAGGATTTGTATGTTGAGTTATTTGCTGAGTCCAATAATTTGACTCAATTAGTGAAGAAACCAACGACTTTCCCTGCGTTGATGGGCAAAACCAAAACATTCTGGACCTTTTTCTAACTTCACATCACAGCAAGTATGATTGGAATGTTCTTGCACCTCTTAGTAATTCGGACCACGCTACAATTTCTGCTACCTTCCCATATTCTAGTCTTCAATCCGCTCATCAGCCAGCTCCGAAGCAGACAGTGTGGCTTTATGAGAAGGCTAATTGGGATGCGCTGAACTGCTTTTTCAGCCGCTTCAATTGGCAATTGTGTTTCAGAGATGGAAACATAAATGCTGCAGCAAAATTGGTAGTAAATATAATTTTATTTGGTATGAGGTCTTTAATACCCAATAAAAGAATTTCCGTTAAACTAAAAGACCATTCCTCGTTTAATGCGACTTGCAGATATGGTGTCAGGTCAAAAGAGAAAGCATTTAGGAATTGGCGTTTAAACAAAACTGCTGATACTAAATTGCTGCGCAATCAGGCCAGAAATAGGTGCAATGTCACTCTAAAGCGCGAAAAAGTTCTTTACGAACAACGCCTTAGACGAAGAGTTCTTGAATACCATAAGGATAGTAAGAACTTTTGGTCGTTAGTGGGGAGAGTGAAGAATCAGACGCGATCATCCATTCCAACTCTCCGCAAGGATGATCAGATCTTTACTCACTCGGTTGATAAGGCAAACTTATTAGCCAAAATGTTTGCTGAAAACTGCTCCCTTCCTGAGAGTAGCCAACCACTACCCGTGATCGATTGTGTGTCTCATATTATGCCTGAGATGCACTTTCGCACGCGGGCTGTTAAAAGAGTGCTTGTAAACCTCAACGTCAATAAATCCTCGGGACCGGATGGAATTTCAGCCCACGTGTTGAGAAAGTGCGCCTTAACACTGGCTCGCCCATTGCGCAATCTCTTTAATTTATCGTTTACTTCAGGAGTTTTTCCCACTTCCTGGAAGATTGCCAATGTGCAGCTAGTTCCCAAAAAAGGTGAGGCTACGAATCCTTTATTACCGGCCCATAGCAATCTGTTCAATGCTCTCCAAAGGTATGGAGAGCGTTATAAATTTTAACTTGATGAGGTATCTGGAGAGAAACCAATTGGTTTCCGCCAGCACGGTTTCCGTGCTCACCGCTCCACAGACGATTTGATGGCGTTCCTCACTGAGCGGTGGAACAGTTGTGTTCACCAATTCGGTGAGAGTAAGGTTGTTGCTTTGGATATCTCCAAGGCATTTGACCGGGTGTGGCATAAAGCACTCGTGTCTAAACTGGCTGCTTATGGTGTCGGTAATACATTTACTCGATGGATATCGAGTTTCCTCAGCGGCCGCTCTATTCGGATTGTGATAGACGGCTTTGCTTCCGAAGAGCACTCCATTAATGCTGGAGTTCCTCAGGGTTCGGTCCTGTCTCAAAAACTTTTTCTCATTTCTATCAAAGACCTTCTGTCATTGACATAAAACCCCGACCACTCGTTTGCTGATGACAGCAGCATTTGTCATTCATATTCATTCTCCAGGCGTCCTTCTATTCTGGACATCAATAGAAAATGCAGAATTATGAATGACACACTCCAATCTGGCCTCAACAAAATCCAGGAGTGGGGTCAAGCGAATCGGGTCGATTTTAATGCGCGGAAGACCCAATGCTGTTTGTTAAACTGTGTCGCCACAAGCGTCTGGCGGGCGACAACCGCCCACCTTTAAATATGGGTGGTGTCGATATTAATGAGTCGGAGGCTCTTGATGTTCTGGGTATGTCAATACAGTGCGATCTTCGTGGGAACGATCACATTTTTGATGTGTCGAAAGAAGCAGCCAAGTGTTTAGGCTTTTTAAAGCGGTGCAAGAAATACTTCACTCCAACCGACCTTCCTTGTATCTACACCACTTATATCCGTCAGAAAATGGAGTACAATTCGCATATTTGGTCGGGAGCTTCGAAAACATATTTGGTCGGGAGCTTCAGCTTCTGGGCCGTATACAAGGTCGTGCAATAAAACTTATAGGGGGACAGTAGGGTATCCAGCTCTATTGAAACCTTGGGATGTCGTCGGGATGTGGGGTTTTGTAACCTTATTTTACCGATACTTTAATGGTAATTGTTCCTCTGAAGTAGCCAGCCTGATTCCTTCGGTTCATGTATTCAACAGATCTACTCGGCTTTCCAGAGTGTTGCACCCCTTTTACGTCTCGATCCCGTTCCAACGCACTGCCCATTACCGCGAGAATTCGTATTTCGGTCGCGCAATTGGGTTGTGGAATAGTCTCCTTGCGCATGTTTCCCCACCCACTTATAACGTCGGTGCTTTTAAAAGGGGTGTAAATCGACACTACTCCTACTTTTCACATTCGCACTAACCTTTTCCCTTCTAAACCATCGAATGCTTTAAAAAAACGCATTAAAAAAATGGCAGATAGCCAAAAAATTTCCAAACACAGATACTTGTCCATATTTGCGTCAATAAAAACCATCTTTCCAGCTCCAGCTGCAGCCATGCATCCCCACCCAAACCATTGCATTTCCTCCTCCATACTTAACCGTTGGAATCAGATTATTTACATTCAGCTCTGTATTTATTTCGCGCCAACCTTTTGGAGGTCCGTCTGGTCCGAAAACATTGAATTTTGATTCATCGCTGAAGATAACATTCTCCCAAAAAGAATCTGGCTCCTTTACGTAGCATTTGTCAAATTTCAATCTCTTCTTTTTGTTAATATCAGATATGTAGAGTTTACGCCGTGCCACTCTGCTGCTATAACTAGCATTATGCAGGCAATTACGAACTGTTTGTGTGCTTACTTTTTTTTTAAGGACTTTTGCATATCTTGGCATAGTATCGTGTCGGTTATTTTCGGTTTTTGGACAACGGAGTCTTGTCGAGTAATGTATATATATATATATATATATATATATATATATATATATATATATATATATATATATATATATAAATATATATATATATATATATATATATATATATATATATATATATATATATATATATATATATATATATATATATATATATATATATATATATATATATATATATAACTGAGACATTGAATACCTTATTTAAAACATTACTCGACAAGAAAAAGAGCAGAGACATCTCAATACAAATCACGAACACTCTAAGAACTACACTGCAACAGAATTATTTTAAATTCAGCAACAACATATATAGACAAACGAGCGGATTAGGAATGGGTAACCCAACTTCAGCAATCCTCATGGAGGTATTCATGCAAAACCTTGAGGAGCAGTACATGGAGGAACTAAAGACCAACCTAGGAGTAACGTTCTACGCAAGGTACGTTGATGACATCATATGCCTACTAAATGAGAACAACGAGTAACAGATATTGGACTATCTCAACAAACAACACAAAAACATAAAATTTACAATGGAAACAGAAAAAGTAGGAAATATAAATTGTTTGGACGTGACAATAGGGATAAACAAGATCGACAACAAACTGGAGTAGGAAATATACAGGAAGCCTACAGCCGCAGACACAATAATGCACAATACATCAAACCACCCTCAGCAACACAAAAATGCTGCGCTTAGACAATTAATAACTAGACTTGAGCGAACACCTTTAACACAAGAGGCGTTCAAAAAAGAGCTGAACACAATATAGTATATGCAATAGCGACAAACAATGGATACACGAAAGACCTGGTGGACAAGATCAGAAGAGACACTAGAACAACAAAAATAGACAAAAAAGAGAAGAACAAAAAGATTTGGACAGTATTAACTTACACGGGAAGATCTACTTACAAATTAGCTAAGTTCTTTCAAAAACATGACATTCACACAGCATTTAGAACAAGAAATAACTTGGGACGAATATTACAAACCAACACAAATGAAGAAGAACCATTAAACAAGCAGAGCATATACAAGCTAACCTGCGCATGCCAATACAGCTACATAGGACAAATTGGACGTAAGATAAAAACAAGATTCCGCGAACACATAAAAGACTACAACAAAAAGGCACAAAAACCAAGCGCAACACCGGAATCAAACTACGCAAACTATATGTTTGACAATAAGTGTACACCGACACACACATGAAAAAGACAATCACGCTACTACACGTACAACATAAAGGACAACGTTTAAACATATTAGAAAACATGGAAATATACAAGCAGAAAACTTGACGGCAGAATAATAAATTAACAAATAAACACCGCGTCCAACGTGATATTCGAACCCCTAAAACTAATATACAGAAAAAGGAACATAAATACAGAAGCAATTAGAAGAACAGAAACACATGACCAAGCCACAAAAATCGGTAAAGGAAAAATAACAGACTTTTACCTACTTCTAAATGCAAGCCACGAGGAAGACCGCATAACACAATTAAGAAACAATTAAGAGCAATAGGCTGCCTACGCGAAAAAACAGTATCAACCAAACCAACAGCACATTAATAATAAAAAAATCTAACCCAGCTAACTGCTCACAAAAAACAAAGGACTCAAATACCCGGAACAAAGGGATAACAACAGGATACCTGCGCCAAAAATGCGACTTGACACAAAACCAAGAGCATAACATTAACAAAGGATACTAAAACTACCTGATCACACGAAGGAAATCTATATGGAAAACAATAAGACATACTTGGCCAATATGAACAAACGCACACGAATAAAGACGAAGTAGCACGATCTAGTACGAACGGAAATACATATATATAAATACGAACTAGACAGCGGAACTACTTAGAACGAAAAACGACACTGAAGATGGCACAACGCCGAAACCGATTTGTCTACAGACCAAATTTGACGAGGGATGACGGAAATTCGTTCCAAAATACAGATCTATATATAATGAGTTGGAGAAAAAGTATTCCGCGTTTTTCTCATCACATCACTGTAAAATGTCATAACTTTGAAGCGGTTAGTTGCATCTGACAGCTTTTTTCTTGCTTAACAGGTGGCAAGTCAGCTGACTGTGAAGTTATTCCAAAGCAAAGATGATTGAAATTTCTGAAAAAATTCGCTATATTTTACAATTTTACTACGACAAAAGGAAGAATCCTGCACAGGCGTGTGAAAAGATTTGTGGTGTTTATGGCGAAGGTACTATATCCCAATCAACTGCCGAGAAATGGTTCGCTTGCTTTCGTTCTGGTAATTTTGAAGTAAAAGATGCTCCTCGCCCTGGTCGACCTATCACCGAGGAAGTCGATGAAATTATGGCTAAGGTTCAAGAACACCGTCAGGTGAGCAGTCACGACATCGCGAAGGAACTGGTTGTTTCACAAAGAAGCTCAATGTTTGGGTGCCTCATGAACTGAGTGCAAAAAATTTAATGGACCGAATTTCCATCTGTGTGTCGCTATTGAAACGGAATGAAATCGAGCCATATTTGAAACGTATGATAACAGGTAATTAAAAGTGGATCACGTGCGATAATGTTGTTCGAAAACCGCCTTGGTCGAAAAAAGAAGTTCCAAGAACGGTGGCAAAGCTGGGATTGACGATAAGGAAGGTGATGCTGTGTGTTTCGTGGGACCACAAGGGTATCATCGATTATGAGCTACTACCGTCTGGCCAAACGATTGATTCGAAACTCTACTGCCAGCAATTAATGCGGTTGAAACAAGAAATTGAAAAAAAGAACCCGAAATTGATCAACTGGAAGGGTGTTGTGTTTCACCAAGACAACGGTAGGCCACATACAACTTTGTTGACCCGGCAAAAACTAAGAGACTTTGGCTGGGAAGTTTTAATGCATCCACCGTATAGTCAGATTGCAGTCAGATTACCATTTGTTCCGAGCTCTCCAACGCACTCTTACTAGGAAAAAATTGGCCTCAAAAGAGGACTGCGAAAAGCACGTGCGTCAGTTTTTCCAAGATAAAGCCCCGAAATTCTACAACAAAGGAATAATGATTATACCCGAAAAATGGCAGAAGATACTTGAAAAGAATGGGCATTATTTGGATTAATAAAATGTTTGCTACATAAAAAATGCTGTTCATCTTTTGAAGCAAAAAACGAATCGAGCCAATTTTTGATGATATTATATTAAAGTGACCATATATTATACAAATCACAATCGAATTACCATATCAGTTAAAAATTGAAATGCCGTCTGTAAGTGAAAGTCTGAACTGCTGTGAGCTGGGAGCGAAAATTCCGTGTATGTTGAAGGATTGAATGAGAAATAGCACTCCCCCACAACAATTTTTTTAAGATAAATGCTGGATGGGATATCCCCTGTTTATGCGGCCGGTACGGAGCGCGTCTCTTAACTTACGCCTGTATTCCAGGTTGCAATCTACACCACTTAAATGAAGATATGCATTTAAATTTTTACGTTCACTAATCCTAACAGACTTGCAGGCCAAAAAAATTAGTTGTAAAAAAATCTGAAAATTCGGGACTATGCCGGAAAATTCGGGACGTATGAACTTATGATTAGGGTAAAATTTTTCTGACAGATATCACAACATTTGTCAGAAAAAGTGTTTACGATTGAGTTAAAATCTACATCATCAGTTACCCGTTGCACACAGGTCTCACGCTGACGTCGTAGTCTTCCTTCACGTTCCTGACTTGACTCTTTAGCTCTTGTTTTCTGTCTTTGTTCCGTAAGCATTCCTATACCATTCATACGATTGCGATGAAACTTTGGTGAGTTGTTATACTCACGCGAAGCTTTCGGAAAATTTTTTATCCAACTGAATTCTTGAATTAAATTGATTTGCCAGGCATGACACCGCACGTTATAACATTGAAAATTGGAGTACCTATCTTTCTTGTAAGAAACAACACGACTTTGCACTGGAATCCAACACGACTTTGCACTGGTACCAGGTTTTCAATGAAAAAAAGATTAGCAATATCATCGAAAATACAAATTGGTTGATCTACACCTCACGCACGAAATAAAAAGCCATCACGAGATTTAGAAACAGGCGAGCAACGGGAAGCAAGACTGGAAGCCATACGAGTAGGCACTGCTCAAGTCTGTTCCTCTTAGCAATAAAGTACTAGCAAAAGCTAGTATACTGTATTTTCGCATATTTACATTTTCTTTAATTAATGATTCTCATAATAGTTTTCATTTTCTCCTACTCCCTTCGAGTGTAGGGTATATTCACTTTGTTCCTCCGTTTGTAACGCAGAGAAGGAGACGAGATAGATATAGAAAAATATATATTCTTGCTCATCGTCACCTCCTGATTTAGTTTTCTTATGTTTTAGTCTTCGTAAAGGGCAATATGCGCCATGATTATATGATATCTTAGCTGTAACATGGTTGTAACGCAACGTAGTAGTCATTGAATATAGAGGAATAATAATTCTAATTCACATACAAATTTTAATAATTTTGCAACATTCCTTTCTCGTACCTTTTGTGCGTCCCCCATTCTTTGAGAATTTTCTTGCTTACTCGCTTATATTTTGTTATATGCAAAATTTTGCTCTTAAAGAACTAAAACGAACCGATTATGACGGTTTGTTTGTCTCGCTTTGGTTAAATACAATATTACACTATACTCTCAAATTTATATAGATATATATGTACTTTTACCTATAGGACGCTCGTGCAAAATTTTTCACAGATTCTTCCTTATCGCGTAGAAAATCATAGAGAGTCCGCATCACAGTGTCGATGTGCATGTTTATAAATTCGCAAAATTTTGATTTAATTTCATAAAGGATATCTACTTTAATGTGTTCCGATAAAATGCGGCGGCGTATCTAATATTTAGCTTTTATTAGTTTTGTTGGATTTACTTGTAAAGTACTTACAATATTTTGTATTTGCAAAGCGCGGTCCTCTTTTACGTTAATCATGACCAGAAGTACAATAAAGTCAATACATCTAGATAAAATTATATTAACTCTGTGCATAAACAAGCTAATACAGAATTTTTATTTTACTTACTTAAACTGACTTGCAGGAAGGGCAAAAATTGTCTTCTGCCAGATGTCGAAAAAACGTCTTGAGCACATAAAACCCTGTTTCATATAACTACACAACTCCAACTGGGATTGACTGTCCAACACACTTTGATTATTTTTTTCTTTCCAAACGAGAATATCACGCAATGAAGCTACAAGCTGTAAGACTTCTTTAACATCAAAGTTCAAAAGTGTTTAGTAACAAACCTCACGAACACATTCATCAGTATCCACATTTAGTATTTTTAAGAAAAAGTTTATTAGATGCGGAAAGGTCTAAAAGAAAGCGTAGATAAATTGATTTAGCATACCTTAAATGTTTTAAGGCTAAATATTCTAAATAAATATGTACGTACATAATAATAGGTATTAAAAGCACACAAGAGAATAAAAGTTGCAATTGAGTGGGATCTGTTCTTAATCCTTCACAATTTTATTTTACTTTTCAATCACTTAAGGTACATTTACTTGTAAACGGCAAATTGCTGGTATGCAAAATACTAAAACTTTGCTACAAATATACGTACAGCAGTATGGATTGAAAATGGGCAAATAGTAACCACACCTATTTATATCAAATGTAAAGGTATAACATTAAAAGCGTTGTCTTCGGCCTGACCGTAGTCTAAATACCCTACACCCGAGTAGCTAAAAAATAATAATATCAGCACATAACAACTTTTGTATAAGTAGGCGGACCACGCCCATTTTTTGCAAGCAGATTGGTAATGCCTTCAGATACGTCGTGATAATTACGTCTTAGTATCTTATACCGTTCATGATATTGCCAATTTTTGTATGAGTGGGCGGACCACGCTAATTTTTAGCAAAAATGTTAGTAATGGCGCTATATATTTCGGAATAAAATTATGCTTCGATATCTCACACGGTTTACGAGATATTTACCTTATAACATTTTTTAAACGTGGTGCACTTACATTTCGTATGTAAATTAGGCTTGGTTGTGAACCGATTTCGCCCATTTTCAATCTCAAGTAGCCTATAATGACAGAGAATATTCGTACCAAATTTCATTACGATACTCTATTCGTTCTCCCTTAATCGTAATTATTGGTTTATTATGGTGGTTATTATGGTGGTTATTATGGTGGTTATTATGGTGGTTATTAAGCGACTTCGCCTCTTTTCAAATATATTTAATAAACAATTTTATTTGTTTTGTTGATTATAAAATTATCTCATTCACTCTTCTAATGGGAACTTATTTAATTAAAATCTTGATCTTAATCTTAAATTAAGTTGCAAGAGAATGTTAAGTACAGATATTACGTTGAAATACATATAATATGTTACAAATATTGTTTGTTTACTACACCAGACAACCATATCTTAGAGTGATTAGATGCAAGAGTTAAATTTAACTTCCGATCTGATCCAAAGTCGTTTTGGAAACTTTTAAATAGTAAAAGAAGGTTTGATATACTATATATAGTATAGTGCCTGATGGCACACTTTCGCACCAAATGCTTCTCGGTCGAGATGTCGCTCTGCAGGAGCGAGTTTCGGATGGTGGTGGAGTCAGGTGTGCTACAGCTGCACTCAATCAATTTCAAAAGTTTTACGGTTGGTAATGAAATCTCGGGAGACGAGCGACGACAAGTTTTACAGCTTATAACTGAATTTAAGACGAGCTTTGCAGAAGAATTACATGAACTGGGCGGAGGAAATGAAGATTGAGGTGAATACTGATAAGCCGATAATCGAGAAACGATATCAAGTTCCCTTTTCACAGCGTGCCAAGTTATCGGAAATTTTGCAAAGTGTACAGCAGAACAACATTATACGCCCGAGTAGATCATCTCACGCAGCATCGGTACTCTTAGTGAAAAAAGCAAACTACGAAAGCCGAATGTGCGTTGACTACCGCGCTTTGAATTCGGTTACAGTAAAGAAACAATATTTAATGCCGATAGTGGAAGAAAAATTGTCTCGTCTGGATGGAAATGCCTATTTCACCTCCCTTGATATGGCCTTCGGGTGTTATCAAGTTCCGTTAGAGGAAGAATCAAAGAAATTTACTGCACTTTTGACGCATGAAGGATTGTTTGAGCACAATGTGATGCGATTTTGGTCAATGCGCCAATGGTGTTTCAGGAAATGATAGTAAATGTCATAAAAGGGCTCAAAATAAACAGCAAATCATAAACTACGTTGATGAGGTGATAATAGCCACGAAGACCGTCGAAAAGGGCATTTTGATACTGCGTAAGTTTTTAGAAGCTGTTGAGCGAACGGGCCTGACACTGCGACCAACGAAATGCGTTTTTTTAGCAACAACGGTTTGTTTTCTGGGTCATATTGTCGACGATGGTGGTATACCACCAGGGCCTTAGAAGACAAAGTGCATACTATGGAGGACTTTCCGACGCCAACAACAACAACAGCAATACGTATATATTTAGGAATCACAGGATTTTTCCGAAAATGTTTTAGCAAGTACAGTGTTATTGCACAACGTCTAACTGCATTATTGAAGAAGTAAGCTACTTTTGAGTGGAAACGGCAACAGGAGGAGGCATTCCTGAAATTGAAGGACGCCATTACCTCGCAACCAATTTTAACGCTCTTTGATGCAAATGCGCAACATGAAGTTCACACCGATGCCAGTGCATTAGGACTCGCAGGGATATAATTCCAAATGGAGAGTGAATCTCTAAAGCCTGTTTTCTATTATAGTCGGCAGTGTAGCGATGCAGAGTAGAAGTACACGAGTCATGAGCTAGAAGTGCTGGCTATTGTGGAGACTTTACAAAGATTCCGTGTATATCTGCTGGGTAGAGTTTTCCGGGTAATTACTGACTGCAATGCGGTAGCCACAACAAAAGCAGTCACACCTCTACCACCACGAATAGCACGATGGTGGCTTAAACTGCAAGAGTAACTATGAATGCATATATCGTGCAGGGCTCAAGATGTCACACGTCGATGGTATGAGCCGCGCCCCATAGTTTCCGCCGAACGAAACGCCAACAGTTGCTGAGAATATTTTAAGAGTACAAAGCTGCAATGAAGATTGGCTAATGACAATGCAGATGCAGGATGTAAACTTGCAAGACATCGTGAAGGCGCTAAAGGGAGAGGAGGTTCCAAATGCTAAACAGTTTAGATAGGATTATGTTGTGTGCGCAGAACGTTTGTGTCGTAAAATATATACCGTTGTTCCAAATTTTTGAAAATACTTTACAACTGGAGCTGTTTTCGTCCAATTTATATGGACAGGAAGAACTCCAGTTTCGCCACACAAACTTCTCGAAGGACACCTATTTCGTACATGATTTGCAGTAGAAATGGTTTCTGCCCAAAACATGATGATAAGCCTGACTGTATCATCATACACATAGCCATTTCTACCAAAGTGCGATTTTTCCTCTCGGCAATTCCGTTTTGTTGAGGAGTATACTCAGTGTGGAGTATACCTTGCTTGTGAAAATTTCCCAAATATAGTTCTTGTATTTAGTTCCGTTGTCCGATCTTACTGTCTGAATTCTGCGTTCAGTTTTGTTCTCAATCATGCTTTTATATTCCTTTATCTGCAATTTCCCTTTTGCTTTTTAAAGAATATATTTCGGATCACATCTTATTATCGATGAATTTTACGAAATATTGGGGCGCATGGGACCACAAACATCTGTGTGTACGAGTTTCAAAATATTGGTAGATTCAGAATTCGACTTGGTAAATGGTTTGTGCGTCTGCTTCTCTTTAATGCATGCCTCACAGAGGTAAATTTTCTTTAATGTTGATGTTAACTCCAGCAACTTTACCATGCCTTAGAATATCTTTAAGATCCTTTTCATTTAGGTGGCCGAAACGCTCGTGCCATTCTTATAATGCTGACGAGTGCGCCATTCTACATTCCTCCCCGATCTCTTCTATGTAGTAGAGATCCTTATTTCGTTAAGCTACCATTAAAAATTCTTTGGTTTCCCGTTGTACAATCACTGCTTCGTTTCCTTTGAAAAGGACTTCATAACCACAGTCAGGAAATTTTACAACTGACAGTAAAATTGAACGGAGATCGGGAACCGAGTGTTTTATCCAATTTTGCAGTAATACAATTCTTGCTGTTTAGTTTTACGACTCCATAGCCTTAAATCTTTGTTGACTCGTTGTTTGCACAGTTTCGATTGATTTTTTTGATTTTAATTTTCAATCCATCTTTTGATTTTAATTTTTAATTGAAAATCCACGGTTTGAAATGAATAGTTAATTCTTCACACTCTAGAATTTATATTAATCTTTGTAAATTATTAACGTAAAATCTTAGATAGGAAAACAAAACACACCCACCATCTCATATATATGTATATATTTATATATAAGTTCTCCAAATTCATATGAGAAGAACCCGTTTCTGAAAGTAACGGCGGAATACAGAAAGACCACGAAACGCGCTCTAGACCTCGGTGACATCGGGTTCTCCTCTCAGGTTCTTTTCTATTTCTATGTAAATTTCTATGTAAAAAAACTGCAGAGCAGTTTACATAAAATTTACTGAGAGAGGTGCTAGTCTGCCAGTTACATATAGTATTTAGAGATGCTTAAATTATAAAATAAAAAACGCTGTCACTCTGGAGAGCACCGTAACCTAATAATAATTACGTTGCTTCCAAAGACATTGTCTACCTTTTAATACGAATACAGATTATTACGAAATGATATTATTCTTAAAAGGTCATGCTTAAAAAATATCATTAATTATATTAGTGAAAATGGTATTTGGAAAAATCAAATATCAAACTGGTAGATATCTGAAAAATCACATATCTCTAAGAAATAGCTAATGTTAATCCTGAAAAGAAGCACGCGAACTAATAGTTAATAAGTATAAGATTATATATTTAAAATAAATTAACGCTAATAATATCAGAAACAACGATATAATCTAAAAGGCTGGGAGGATCATAAAATTTCATATAAAAATTGAAAATTAAAGGTTAAATTTTCATAAAAATTGAAAATTAATGGTTAAATTTTCATAAAGATTGAAAATTTAGATTAACTGACTAATGGGCAATAATATTTTATACTACCAATGACAAAATTAGTAAGTATAAATACTTTTGTAATATTTCCTGAGATAAAAACAACAATCCTCAATTCTGATACGTGTTTTTTCCGTTAGACCGTGTCTTAAGCTTTACGTATACAAGAGTGGTTAACCATTAAGCCACTTAGTTCAGAAGGAATCAAGAACAGATCCCCTTGCCATACAATCAAAGCGCTTTGCACAATTTCTTAGGAAGTAGTATACTTTATCTAATATTATGACCTCTGCATATAATTATATTGTACAGTTTTTAGATGAATTGTTTGGTGTTTAAAATTTTTATACATCTTACCCTGTTCGGACATTGATTTTCCTTAATAAACTCCAACATCTTATTGCGCAGTTTACCCTGCATTTTTGGGCTCAAACAAAGATTTTTCAGAGTTTGCACAATGCGTATTTCAAATAAATCCTTACTGGACATGTCCCTGTAATTATAAAATTATAATTAAACGTGCAACAATTAAAACTTTTTCGTTTACAGAAGCATTTGTACGAACTCGTCATGTTTGCTTGAATCTAAAATAAACTCTGCGCTGGCTATGATATCCCACTTAGCAAACTCTGAGCATTTTTGGAAAATGCATTTAATGTGCATGTAGACTAGGTTCCCATGCAAAGGTGTGACATACCGCAGTTGAGCCAACAGAAGCGTAAGAATACGCCTGTCATTTGCAGGAAGTGTGGAACTGCAACAATAAAATACAAATAGAAAATGTGTCTGTAGGGTAACCGTACATTCATATGTAGTAGAAGTGTTACTCACCCGATGGGCGCTGACGGTGGTGGAAAATACTGCAATAATTATGACCTACCCCTGAATGGAGTAGAGTATATTCAATTTGTTCTTCCGTTTATAACGCAGAGAAGCAGACGAGATAGATATAGAAAAGTATATATATTCTTGCTCGGCGTCACATCCTGAATTGATTTTGTCCGTCCGTCTGTCTGTCTGTTGAAATCACGATTACGGAAGAACGAAAAGAGATCGCAAAAAAATTTGCCTCAAATTTCATATAACATATTTCTTGTTACGTAGGGCAGTTTGGGAATGAAAATGGGAGATAGAGATCGGTTAACAACCACGCCTGCTTTACATACGGAATGTAAAGGCACCTCGTTTTAAAAAATGTTATAAGGTAAATATCTTATAAACCGTTAGAGATATTGAAGTATAATTCTATTTTTTTTTATGGCAGATGAAACCAAGCTCAGGGGATCCCCCCATCCATGCACAGCATTTGTTGGTTCCGAAGAGATGACAGTCAAGGGAGACTATTCCGCAATCTAATGACGCGACCGAAAAACGAATTCCCACGGTAATGCGTGGTTCGTTGGAACGGAATCGCGACATAAAAGGGGTGCACTCCTCTGGAAAGCCGAGTAGTTCTGCTAAGTAGCCTGAACCGAATCAGGCTGGCTACTTCAGAGGAACATTTACCATGAAAGTAACGGTCAAATAATGATACACACGACCACGCTTCAAGGTTTCAATAGAGCTGGATACCCTACTGTCCCCTATAAGTTTTATCGCACGACATTGAATACGGTCTAGAAGCTGAAGATATGTTCTCGAAGCTCCCAACCAAATATGCGAATTGTGCTCCATTTTCGGACGGATATAGGTGGTGTAGATACAACGAAGATCGGTTGGAGTGAAGTATTTCTTACAAAGTGCGTGAAGTTAAATTCGTAAATACGAAGCGAATTTAGCAAAGTCACAAACCAAAAATACGAATTTCAATTCGTACTTACGAAGAAGTACCAATATAAGGCGTCACTTAGGACTACCTCTTCGTTTAGTAAAGCACATGATCTGGAAAAGTTTTGTATATCGTTCGAAAGGGAACAATTGCAGCTACCTACTCTAGATATCTCAGCCGTGCACAGGCAGGAATGTGACGTCAGTGGCCATTCCAACATTGCCCTCACCCAGTACATCTCCTATAGCACCTCATACATTGCGCCAAACTTTTTGTTCAACGAAAAACACAATCTCTACAAACGTTGTAAATCGTTCGAAAGCTAACTTCATACATTTCGACAAACTTTCTGTTCAACGAAAAACATAATCTCAACAAATGTTGTAAATCGTTCGAAAGCCAACTATAGCTTGCCCTCAACCAGTGCATGGACCTGGAGGCATTACCTATCTGTTTACCAAAAGTGAGCGTGCAACAATTATGCAAAGGTTTTAATATGTCATAAACGGCGCAAAATATTCATACGCGATTTTATCGATTTTATAGGTATTATACCTAGAGACATTAGCAAAATGTCTGCCAAAAATAGGCGTGGTCTGCTTACTTATACAAAAGTTAACTGGCGAACAGTTTTTTATCTACTCGGGTGTAGGGTACTTATATTCGGCCTGGCCGAAGACGACACTTTTACTTGTTTTTTCTGTTCAATTCACCCGATACTGGAAAAATATGATTGCAGTAATTTTTTCTAAATCATGAAGGTACGAGTGATAGGACTCCAGTATAAGTCCTTAATGAAGCAACATTCTAGGTAAGTCCCTTTTTGCATTCAAATTGATCAAGGATGATTATGAACATGAACATGATCACAGATCATAATCAAAATCATAACAGATTCTGTTTAGAAATGACAGTAAATTTGTCAGGGTTTTAACTGTTTTTAAAAATCTTTGAAACAAATTAAGAAGATATGAGACAAGTATAAATAATGAAACTAAAAGAACTGGTTAATAATAATAAAAAACAATATATATTTAATTGAACGTTTATTTAAAAATTAAAGTTCGTTTTTACAAAGTAAGGAATAAAGTCATACTTTATACATTTGAAATCAGTACTCAAGATCATACCAAAGAACTTCAACAAATGTGGTACGTAGAGTTGCAAAAACTCTGAAAGAATTAATTTGGATAATGTTTGATCATACAAGGTTCTACGCACTATTCTCTTCTACATGAACGGCATAATGTACCACGAGTCTTTGCCACCACAAGGTCATACAGACACTGAAAAGTACTACCTGGAAGTTCTATACTGTTTGTATGCAGCAAACCGAAAAAACCGCTGAGGAAACAACTTAACCGCACCATGATTATGCCTACGCATTTCCCGAACCACCTAACCTCATAACGGTATTATATTTGGCCAAAAATTTGCATTAAAACATTACTTAAACATAATTTACGGTACTGCATGGCTCTTGCACGTAATGTTTCGACTAATGAATGAATGATGTTCTGCATTAAATAGTTGCAGTTGAAATTGGATGTGTATATATGAAAAGTATACTGTCAGTCACGGGTATGTGACACTAAACTTTCCGTTCGAACCATGTCAGTCGCCATTGAGAGAATTTATGTGAAGCAAAATTCCGATAGTAACCTATCTTATTGCAACTTTGTTCTGTTTTAACTTAAGTATATACTCTCACTCACTCACTCTCTCTCTCTCTCTCTCTCTCTCTCTCTTTAAACATTGTTAACGCTCTTCTTCAATATTAATATAAATGACTAAGCATGATTTTGTTATTGTTTATTTAGTTAATTTTCTTCTTGAACAATGGAATTCTGAAGTTGAATATCTGTGTCTTCATTTCTGATACCGAACGAAATGTTTTGGTTCCTGTGTGTACAATCCGCATGGACACTGTGATCTTGAGCCGTTATTTTTGTACTTATCTGATTTGTCCTTACATTTTTACTTTTTTATAATATCTGATGAATTTAATGTTAACCTGCTAACTACTGATATTAATTCTAGTAAATTATGTGACTTAACCTCTTTATCAGGACTCTCTATTGTAAATAAATCATTCCAACACGTTATGGTAATGTTTGTCCTAGTATACTAGATTATTTCATTATATTGGACCCATCTTTTTTTTTCATCAACCTTTATATCTGCCCATGATGTCATATTTTATTCTGTTGACATAACATTATGTGCTAGTCAAACACCTGCATATTTTTCCTTTCGTGTCTTTAAAAATATAGATACATCGTCCTTTACTGCTGTATCGAATACTGATTGGTCACAATTCTGGAATCTTCATGTTGTTGATGATAACCTTGGTTTTTAGATGTCATAAATCGCCTTTTTGATCGCTTTGTACTACTCAATACAATTAATATTATTAACCCCACATACCCGTGGGACACCTTGCGTGTTAAAAAGGCAATCTGCCTCAAAAACAAATTGCATACAAAATGGAAAGGATGTCGTACGCAAATTAATTGTGATAATTATAAAAATACACGCAATGCAGCCTCGAAGATTATCAGAAAGACTAAGCAAACTTTCTTTTCTTTTACGATAAGTTCAGCACAACATGCCCAAAAAAACTATGGCGACAGCTAAAAAATATTGAAATTGGATTGTACCTTTTGTCCTGACACATTAAATGAATTTTTTTTGTTTAATCAGAACGTTAATAGTCTTGGTGATTGTGAGTTGTTGAGCCAAGGTTTTTTCCAATTTAGAAGAGTCACAGAATTCGACGTATTCTGTCAGGTTAACTCTATTAAATCCACTTCAACTGGTGAAGAGATGGTGTTTCCATTAAATTTGTTAATATTATTTTACCGTATATCTTGTCTCAATTTACTTCTATTCTAAACACCACTTTACCACTTCCGCTTTTCCCAGTCTATGGGAGCTTGCAACTGTTATCCGTACTCCTAAAAAAATATAATGGCTCACGGCTCTTTCTGATTTCCGTCCTATTAGCATTCTGTAATCTTTATCAAAAGTTTGTGATTCTCTTAAATTCAATCAAGTTAATAGTTACCTTAATCACTGTAATCTTTGACATCCTTTACTATCTGGATTTCGCTGTAAGCATAGTAGGTCCACTGCAGTACTCAAGGTTACTGACGATATACGCTGTGCTTTTGATCAAAGACACATCACTTTATTTTAACTTTTAGACTATTCGACAGCTTTCGGCAGATTAGCCATCAACTCCTTGTCAAAAAATTACAAAACTCCTTTTCTTTCTCGGCGAGTGACACTAAACTTATTATGAGTTATTTATGTAACCGTTACCAGAGCGTGAAGCTTGGTAAAATTTTCTCTGAATACAAGAATACCTCAGGGCTCTTTATTTCTTAATGACATTTTCTGTGTTGTCCGTCACGTTTCCATGCATGCCTATGCCTATGATGTTCAGTTATATTTGGCAAAACTTTTTGAGTTTGTGGATTATTTGTGCTACAAGGTGAATACGGACTTAAACTCCATTGTTGTCGCATTTCAATATATATATATATATATATATATATATATATATATATATATATATATATATATATATATATATATATATATATATATATATATATATATATATATATATATATATATATATATATATATATATATATAACGGCTGGGGCGATTTGACTGATTGTTATTGAAAATTTTTAGAAAATCGACCGGAAAAGTCGTAAATTCGTATCTTTAATTTGTATAAAACTAAAACTTAAAAAATATTAGAATAAAAACGCCCAACTTTTGTACGCCCATTTTTGGCAAGCTTATTGGTAATGCTTTCCTATATATCCTGATAAAATTACATCCCAATATCTTATACCGTTCATGAGATATTGCCAACTTTGCTATCAGTAGGCGTGGCACGCCCATTTTTTTCGAACGTTTTAGTAAAGACGCTATATGTTTCGGAATAAAATTATACCTTAATATCTCACACAGTTTATGAAATATTCAGATTATAACATTTTTTGAAACTAGGTGCCCTACCTAACAAAGAATATTTGTGCCGACTTTCATCGCGATATCTCTTTTCGTTCTCTCGTAATCGTGATTTCTTTTCTTGAGAAAGAATATATATACTTTTCTATATCTATCTCGTCTCCTTCTCTGCGTTACAAACGGAAGAACAAAGTGAATATACCCTACTCCCTTCGGGTGTAGGGTATAAAAGTGACAATAAAATATGACAATTTTTGATATGATATACAAATACTAATGATAGTAATCTATCTTTCTTGCATACATAGTATATTGAAAAAAGTTGATAATAAGTATTATCAGTGATCAGTGTGTGATAATTTTGTGTTTTTGTTTACTGTGGTCATATAAGTTCGTGATAATTTAATATTTTGCTTTTTGGTTTGCGGTTTAAAATGCCACCAATGTTCGGATTAGACGTCGATATATCGGTCGACATACGCGTAACTCAGCTCGAACAAGTAACCATCGTGTGAATGAGACAGATGAAGAACGCAGACACCGTTTGGAAGAAAATCGTGTAAGAATTTCGCAAGGGATATCGATTATGACTCCGGAGCAACGTATTCAATCAAATCCGACTCGCTCATCTACAAGCTAACGCTCGAAATAATTTTGAACGTCGACAAAACAGACGGCCAACCGACACAATCATTAACGAACGTTTGGCGTTCAGGTACGATCCAACAGTCGATTACGCAGCGGATATGGCCAACTTCGGTACAATGAGCACTGTTTGTCAATATTGCAATGCTTTGAGGTTCCGACAGGAACGAATATTATCAAAACACTAGGCTTTAACCCTACTTTTAAGGTAAATTCTTTTTAGCATGCAAATATTACAGATTTACGAAAGAGCTTCAACGAAGTAAAACATCACACAAACTCAAGAAATTGTGTTTGATTTTTTAGATTCAAGGACAAGATGAATATAAAATGGAATGATAGAATGTTTGCCACCTGACATCATGCTAGTGTAGGCATCTAAAAATGCGCGTTTTCAGTACCTTTTTTCGCAACTTTAGAAAAATATCCTGACCAAGTGGCATATATCGGTGGAAAGGTACTGTCATTATTTTTCTAGAACGGTAAGTTCATCATCAACTGGGACCATGGATTAGGCAGTGGCCACTTCATCATGACAGTGTATGTAGATCATGTTGTGGGGCGGATTCCGGTTCGTGTTTTCGCTAATTTAAATACGTATTTATCTTCTGATCTTAAATACGTATTTAACTTCACGCAGTTTGACAAAACTGCTGCTGGAAAACATGTGCGAAGATTCAATGCTCCAACTATAGACGAAGTGGCAATTGTTATAATCGGAGATCAAGTTCAAACTAAAGATATTGTTCTTCATCGGAGAAACGATAAATTGAAAAAAGTTGCAGAACTTTTCAATTTAACGAAACTGAGCAACGCGTGGCCGGATATATATATATATATATATATATATATATATATATATATATATATATATATATATATATATATATATATATATATATATATATATATATATATATATATATATATATATATATATATATATATATATATATATATATATATATATATATATATATATATATATATATATATATATATATATATATATATATATATATATATATATATATATATATATATATATATAAATATATATATATATATATATATATATAAATATATATATATATATATATATAAATATATATATATATATATATATATATATATATACTCCATATTAAATTCTCTGATTCGGAAATTTCATCCAATTGCACAAGTATACACGGTTTTGGGCCTGAGCAACCAAATGTACAACTAAGGTAACTTGGGCGCTGAAACCGAATCCTCAATAGTTTTTTAAGATTGGTTCTAGTTTCCGAGATATTCAATAAATTGATTTTTTTAATTTTTGCATTTAGATAAATTGCGAAAACGCTGTACCCACATTTTAACACGATCCTAAACAAAACCAAAACCTTTCGAATACAATTGAAATGCTTTTTCTAGCGACGCCACCGTGTGGCAGTCGTAATAACAGCGCAATTCTGCCAATATTTTTTTTATGGCAGACAAAATCAATCTCAGGGGATGTCCCCTATCCATGCTAAGCATTTGTTGGCTTTCGGAAAAGGTGAAAGGTTAGTGAGAAGGGGGAAAGAGGGAGTATTGACGGTTTACAGTTCGTTTGAAAGTAATTTAAAAGTTATTCAATATCCTCTCGAAAACCAGAACCAATCTTGACAAACGGATTGAAGATTCGGGTCCAAAAGTTTATCGGAACTTGTAAACTTGCGTTATTAGATTTGGCTAAGACATGACAACTGGTTACTGGCGTTATTAGATTTGGCTAAGACATGACAACTGGTTACCTAAATTGTTTCACACACAGTTGCTTGATGAATATACAAATCCTCTCCCAAACCCCCTACAGAACTATTAATGTCACCCACATTTTGCATTTTGGTTAAATTACTTAAAGCACCTGCAGTTTCATTACTTTCTGGTAGAAAATAGTAGCCATAAAATATAAGTACTTTTTTCCAAAAATCTAAAAAACGATATATAGTTTTCACCGGCCAAAATCTTCCCAATTTATAATTCCTTCTTTAGTTCCTAAGGTAATTATAAAAACATAGTCATTTTAAAACTTTAAACTAGACTCCTCAAAGCAGGAGTTTAATAGCCTCGTATCAATCACTATTTTTTATAGGAGTGGACTCTATTTTTTATGCTTATCAATTTTCGTGATTATTTTGAAAATAATGTAATCACGAAAAGTAGTGATGGAGCAAAAGGTTAGAGCGTGTAGGTTGTTTCGAGACAATAACAAAATAGTATGACAGAGGGAGTATCTAAAAGTCTGCTTTTGTTCTTCCCAAAAGCAAAGTGCGTAGATATAGCACTAACCCCATAGAGCTATTGCAGTCACGCAGCCAGTTGAGAAACACTATAAATCCAAGAAATAAATTCTTACAATCTTATAAGAAATCTTAAATACTTTCCAATTTAATTCAACTTGCATGGTTAAGATTGACTTACGTTCCACATGCCATCTCTTCTATTTTTTCCAGTAAGACTTGCAAAACGGGGTCGCACAAAACGTCAATCATTAAAAAGTTAACCAACATACTATCTTGCGACTGGTAGACACTACTCTCGCCTGGTATGCTGATAGTACATCCACCAAGCAGTTTGTGCAACATCTTGGATTTAACATTTAAAGCATCTCGCATTCCAGTTACAAAAGTTTCCACGTTTTCAGGGTAGTTTTGCGATTTAATCAAGGCCTCCCGAAGCTTGCCGACAAAAGCAATATGATCACAAGCTAATAGTAGACAAAGAAGCAGTGTAGGCAAGAGATCAGTTACTTAAAATGTAATCCTAACTAATAAAATATTATTATACATTCAGTTGTTTTCCAGTAAGATAGGAAGAAACGATTAAAAAATATAAATACTAACGACTTCTTTTGAGTTTGGAGGAAAACTAGTAAGGCTGTTGGTAAGCCCAAAGTCTAAATATCTTAAAGCCGCAAAGTTAAAAAGACGCTTTACAAGGTTTTTAATAGGTCTTAAATCCTTTCGAACACTTTATTAAGAGGGATAATAATAATCAATTTTTTCGGGTTTTATCCTGATATCACTAGATACTCTTTCCAAAGAATTAGGATTTTGGAATTGAGGCTTAACTCAAACAAAGGAATTGGAACTGCGACAGCATCAATTCCTTTTGAAGGAAGTGAAATTTTTAATTCAACTACTAAATACTTAAATTTTTAAAAAAGCACTGAAACCTTTAATTCCAGTTCCAATCCTTTGGAATTGCTATTTAAGAATTGCAATCCTCTGACAGAGTTAATGTGTTTAATTCTAAGTTCCAATTCCTTCAAAAGGAATTGAGGCTCTCACAATTCCAATTCCTTTGTTTGAGTGAGCCTCAATTCCAAATTCGTAATTCCTGAGGAATTTACTTGAAATTGGAATGGAATTGACTTGAAATTGAAATGGAATTGACTTTGCCCAGCTCTGGATATTCTGCAATTAAATTTCGCCTAACTATATTGGACCGTATATAAATTGTACACTGATAAACATTATTTAAAAAGATCTACACGCACTACGTTAAAACAAACAATATTTGTGTCAAATTTCAGCGTAGTGTCTGTACTGATTCTCCCGTAATCTTTTGTTAGACAGACGGACAGACAGATATACAAACGGACAAATAGAAAGACAAACAACCTACATCGACTCAAAAAATGACGCTGAGCAATAATATATATACATTATTTAATGTTTTGTATCCTGTGCGATAGACAATAATGTTAGTTTAGCACTATCCCTACGGCTGTAGAATATATAAATATATAGGGCATGCCATTTTTTTACCAACAGAGTTACAATTTTAGTTATAAAATGTACTATTAGGTATACAATAATTATAGGTATAAAATTTACTATTAGTGAAGTCCAATAAACATAAGGTTTTCTATTAGAATGGTAATAACGCTATATACTACGGAATAAAATTTAGACTTATTATCTTATACTATTAAATATTAAAAAAAAAAGAGGTGTACATTTTCATACAAAAGTAGACGCGTTTATCGGCTCTACATATCAGGGAATATTTGCATAAAATTTGTTTGCTATATCTATATTCGTACTTCTGTAATCCTGATTTTATCTAACAGGCAAACGGATGTATGGATGGCCAAATCAACTCAGGACGTGACGCGGAGAAAAATTATACAGTACACTTGCTTTAGTGTCAATTCCAAAAAGAATTATCCTGTTCAATAGGATTATTACACTACTAAGGCCCGATTTCACAATGTCCGGTTAAGTGCTAACCGACACTTTAATCGGAGGATAGAAAAAAGTTCGTTTTCACAATGTCTGATTAAGCAGATTTGTCGGTTATAGTCCCGGTTAACTTTACCGGAAGATGAGGTACCGGTTAGATTTGACAGGTCATGCTTAAATTCTGTTTGTTAGCTGTATAGTAAATGAAGTTCATCCAAACACCTCTTCTGCAAAACGGCATTCCTTGATTCGAAACTATTTTGCAAGGTAAAAACGAAGTTTTTTAACGTTTTACCTTTTCCAGATTATAATTTTATTTAATTTGCACTTTATATTTGTACTTTATATAAAACAACAAAATTCTTATTTCACAATAATTCACAAGTATAAACAAAAATATCTATACATAAAGTATAAATAAAGTAAATCTTAAATAAATTAATTAAATATCACGTTTTGTATAGTATTTTAGTTAAATTCATAGGAAAAATTTAATGGAATTGGCGTAACAAAAAGTAAGTATTATTGCAAATAATAAAACAGATGCTGTGACTTGGGAGCCGAAAAAAAATAAATGCCAAATTAGACTTGAAATTCTTGGTCAATCTCCTCCCACGCCTTTCTCTTCTTATCAAGTCATTGCATCTTTTTTCTTATTTTCAATAATACTTGCTTCTGTTCCGTCTATTCCACCAAAAATTATTTGGGCTCGATTAAAAATTTTGAGCCCGCTTATTGTACTTTGTGGTAATTTTTTAATTTTCAACAACTTCATTTTCAATATTGTTATTATAAAACATTTTTTTATATTTTCAACAATTTCAAACAACTGTTTGCTAATTAACAAAATTGTAGGAGAACAAACGTCAAAATCTCCTACAATTTGCCTCAACCAGAGGTTGGTGATAACGAAATTTCTTAACCGACAAAAAAGTTCTCAACCACCGGTTAAGCGTCTAGCGGTTAACAGCAAACTTAACCGGACATTGTAAAATCGTGCCTAAAAGTGATACGATACCTGCAGTATTTACATGCAGGAATTCTAATAGTTCACAAATAAAATGGTTTTAATTATATCAGTGTGACCACTGCTATAATTTTTGCTTTTTATACCCTACACCCGAAGGAATAAGGTAAGGTAATAAGGTTATAATCACTTTGTTTTTCCGTTTGTAAAGGAGGAGTGGAAGATATAGAAAGGTACATATACTCTTGCTCAGAATCACCTCTCATCAGTTCATTTAGCCATGTCCGTCCTACTGCCTATTTTTAAACCCTACACCCGAAGGGAGTAGGGTATATTCACTTTGTTCTTCCGTTTGTAACGCAGAGAAGGAGACGAGATAGATACAGAAAAGTATATATATTCTTGCTCAGCGTCACCTCCTGAACCGATTTAGCCCTGTCCGTCTGTCTGTCAGTCAGTCTGTTTGTCTGTCTGTTGAAATCACGATTACGGGAGAACGAAAGGAGATATCGCGATGAAATTTGGCACAAATATTCTTTGTTATGTAGGGCTGTTTGGGATTGAAAATGGGCGAGATCAATCACGATTACGAGAGAACAAAAAGAGATATTAGGGTATCATTTTATTCCGGAACATATAGCGTCATTACTAAAACGGCTGAAATAGGGCGTGCCACGCGCACAGATAACAAAGTTAGCAATATCTCATGAACGGTAATTATATTGAGACGTAATTTTACCGCGATGTATTCGGAAGCATTACCAATAAGCTTGCAAAAAATGCGCGTCCACGTCCAGTCTTAAAAAGTTGTCAATATCTTGTAAACGGTAAAAGATATTAATACGTAATTATCTGGAGGTATCTGCATTATATATATATACATATATATATATATATATATATATATATATATATATATATATATATATATATATATATATATATATATATATATATATATATATATATATATATATATATATATATATATATATATATATATATATATATATATATATAGTGTATAAGTATATAGTATACTAGTATATATATATATATATATATATATATATATATATATATATATATATATATATATATATATATATATATATATATATATATATATATATATATATATATATATATATATATATATATATATATATATATATATATATATAAGTTTTCAAACGGGGTAAATATAGTATATATATATAAGAAATCAAAGAAAATAATGAGAATTTCGGAACTGGAGTCGGAGAGGTAAAAAGAGAAAATACAGTAAGTCCTACGGCTGTTGAGTCAGTATATACGCTAAATAAAAGTAAGAGCTTTGAAGAACAAAGAGATAATCAAGTGGATAAAGCAAGCATAGTGAATGCTCGGAATTGGATACGATAAATGACGTGTTCATTGAGGTACGATGTGAATATACTAAAAGTGGAAAACTCGTTTTATTAGTAGATTCTGGAGCAAACACGAGCTTGATGCAGCGCGAAAGCGCGTTGAGTGGTTCATTGTTGGTGAACACCAACGAAATAAAGACCCTAAATGAAGCTTTTGGATGTGTAACCACGAAGGGTACATTAGTTGTTAAACCTAGCGGTATGAATCACCTTTGTTTAACGCTACACATGTCACTTAAAAAAGGGGTACAGACGGATGGTATGATAGGTAGGACAACCTATGGAATAGATCAATAATAGATTCCGTAAAGAAACAAATCACATTTTTAGACGAAAATAACAAGTTTATACCTAGACTACCATTAGTCAGGATCGGAGTCGAGTTTCAGTCGAGATCTCAAGCCCAGAGGGTAATAAACGTGAAATCAATTAATGAGTATCAGTAGAATTATACACTAAATTTCCAGTAGTAGTGATTCATAAGAGAGAAATTGCCCCCGGTGTTTACCTGGGGGAAACTCTTGTTAAGGTAAATAACAACAAGGTTTTAGTGTCCATTTTAAACTTAGGAGGATTACGTGATTGATAAAGAGTTCGTACCCAACTACTCAAGTTTTAAAGAATATAACTTACCGTCTGGAAATTTAATCAATGCAATAGAAGGTATAAATGGGGAAAGGGCTACAGACATTGAGGAAGGAAATAAAATTGGACCCCAATTTAAATCCAGAAGAATTGGAATCAATGGAGAGGATCATCTCCACGAACCATGATGTGTTCTTACTGGAAGGTGATAGTTTGACCTGTACAACAATTTTGAAACACACAATTCCAACAGGGGCAGAACAAGCCCCAATAAATCAGAGGCAGTATAGACTCTCACAGTCTCATAGGAAGGAAGTTTATAAGCAGATAACCAAACTCTTACAGGACGGAATAATTGCTCCAAGTACTTTTCCTTTGAACTCTACATTATTGTTAGTTCCCAAGAAAGGTAGTGAAAACGGCGAAAAGAAGTGGAGGCAGGTAGTAGACTATTGAAAACGAAGTAAAGCTACAATTAAGCAAGTTTTTCCAATTTTTTTTATGGCAGATAGAACCAAGCTCGGGGGATCCATGCAAGGATCCATGGTTTAGAAGGGAAAAGTGTGAGTAGTGTCGATTTACACCTCTTTGAAAAGCTTCGACGTTATAAGTGGGTAGGAATACATGCGCAGGGAGACTATTCCACAATTTAACTTTTTAACTTCATTTATTACATTTTTATTTGAGTTTAATTTAATTTTGCATAAATAATTAATGCTAGCTAATAAGTGTTACAAAAATAAGATAAGACAAATTTCTAAAATATTTAAAATAACACTTATTTTAAATTTTATTTACTGATGAACTATCATAGCTTTTTTATATCATAATAATATTTTCTATTATAAGTGCTTCAAGTCGTTTCTTCAATACAATTGTTCGATTAGTTCAAATATAAAAATTCAAACTGCAACTCCTGAAATACGAACGACGTACGTCCACTGTTCTTTAAGTGGTCCCGTGCGAGATGAAGGAGTCCCACGATCAGTCTAGCGGTGTTGAGAGTTGGTTTCTCTTTGTACTATTACTTATACGCCTCAAGAGCGTCGGCCAAAGGATCACACTCCCAGCACACATCCCGAATGTGGTCGATCGCTTCCTTCAAATATTCGACTAAACCCGTAAATAATCAAGCGACTATTTATACTATGTTGGATGAGTGAAATATGGCCCACATAAGCAATATTGAAAAGAAGCAACTATTTTTTTTTTAATTTCATTTCAATTCTAAAAAAAACAATCCCAAATTGCAACAGAACGGAACACATGTCCATAGACGTTACGCTAAAGTAAATTTAATTTTGAATCAGTTTTTATACGGACAATTTTTAGATAGTACAATCAGTAAACTCGAACTGAAGCAACAATAGGGAAGGAAGATCTCAACTTCAAAGGATATGACATTGGCAAAGATGGCCTAAAACAATGTCCAACGATTCGAAAATCTTACGTAGAAACTAACCCTAAATGTTGAAAAGAATTAAAAAAAATATACACAATATACACAAAAAAAATAAAAAACAAAAACGAAAAGACATAACAAAATGTTATAAGAATTAATATTAAAATAAAATAAAACAAGTAAGAGTGTTGTTTTCGGCCTGGAAAATCTAAATACCCTACACCCGAGTAACGGAAAAAAATTATAATTTCGCCACTTAACAACTTTTGTATAAGTAGGCGGACTACGCCCATTTCGGGAAAACGTTTTTGTAATGTCTCTAGGTACTGCTAGATATAATTACGGAGGTATTAATATTTTGAACTGTTCATGGGATATGGACAACTTTTGTATAAGTGGTCGGACCACGCCCATTTTTTGTATACAAATTGATAATACGCGTAGATACCTCGTGAATTTCCTATTAATATCTTATATCGTTTACAAGATATTGACAACTTTTGTATAAGTGGGCGTACCACGCCCATTTTTTGTATACAAATTGGTAAATGCGTGTAGATACCTCGTGATAAAATTATATCGTATTATATCTTATGCCGTTTACAAGATATTGACAACTTTTGTTTGAGTTATTGTTTTGTTTTGTTTGAGTTATTGTTTTGTATTGAGTTTTGTTTGAGTTTTATTTGAGTCGGCAAGCTTATTGGTACTGCTTCCTTATATATCCTGATAAAATTACATATCAATATCTTATACCGTTAATTAGATATTGCCAACTTTGTTATAAGTGGGCGTGGCACGCCCATTTTTTACAACATTTTAGTAATGACGCTATATGTTCCGGAATAAAATTACACCTTAATATCTTACCGGTTTATGAAATATTCAGATTTTAACATTTTTTGAAACGAGGTGCCTTTACATTCCGTATGTAAAGTATGCGTGGCTGTTTACCGATCTCGCCATTTTCCAATTTCAATCCCAAACAGCCCTACATAACAAAGAATATTTGTGCTAAATTTCATCGCGATATCTCTTTTCGTTCTCTCGTAATCGTGATTTCAACAGACAGACAGACAGACAGACGGACGGACAGGGCTAAATCGATTCAGGAGGTGACTCCGAGCAAGAATATATATACCTTTCTATATCTATCTCGTTTCCTTCTCTGCGTTACAAACGGAAGAACAAAGTGAATATACCCTACTCCCTTTGGGTGGAAATATTTTAATGGCTGTAATAACAATTTTAATAGCTTCTTAAGGATATAAAATTTTTCTAGTTTTGTTTTGAACTCAAACAGGATACACAAAGCTTTTTGTTTTTTTTTTCTTATGGCAGATAGAACCAAACTCAGGGGATGCCCCCTATCCATGCAAAGCATTCGTTGGTTTAGAAGGGAAAAGGTTAGTCGGAAGGGGAAAAGTGGGAGTAGTGTCGATTTATATCTCTTTTAAAAGCATCGACGTTATAAGTGGGTGGGAAAACATGCGCAGGGAGACTATTCCACAACTTAACTGCGGTACCGAAAAACGAATTCTAGCGGTAAAGGGCAGTGCGTTGGAACAGGATCGAAACGTAAAAAAGATCCACCATTCTGGAAAGCCGAGTAAATCTGTTGAATACTTGAACCGAAATATTCATGCTGGTTACTTCGGAGGAACAATTACCATTAAAGTAACGGTAAAATCAGGTTAAACACCCCACATCCCGATGACATCCCAAGGTTTCAGTAGAGCTGGATAACCTACTGAGTTGGAAGGAGTTGAGGAGAGTTGGAATAGACTATCGCGTCTGATTCTTCACTCTCCCCACGAACGACCAAAAGTTCTTGTTACCCTTATAGTATTCAAGAACTCTGCGTCTGAGGCGTTGTTCGTAGAAAACTTTTTCGCGCTTTAGAATGGCATCGCACCTATTTCTGGCCTGATTGCGCAGCAATTTAGTATCAGCAGTTTTGTTTAAATGCCAATTCCTAAATGCTTCCTCTTTAGACCTGACTGCTTGTCTGCAAGTCGCATTAAGCCAGGAATAGTCTTCTAGTTTAATGGAAATTCTTTTATTGGGTTTGAAAGACCTCATACCAAATAAAATTATATTTTATACCAATTTTGCTGCAGCATTTATGTTTCTATCTCTGAAACACAATTGTTAATTGAAACGGCTGAAAAAGCAGTTCAGCGCATCCCAATTAGCCTTCTCATAAAGCCACACTTTTCGCTTCGGAGCTGGCTGGTGAGCGGATTGAAGACTAGAATATGGGAAGGTAGTAGAAATTGTAGCGTGGTCCGAATTACCAAGAGGTGCAAGAACATTCACATCATACTTGCTGTGATGTGAAGTTAGAAAAAGGTCCAGAATATTTTGTTTTTGGTTCCTTCACTAATTGAGTCAAATTATTACTCAGCAAATAACTCAATATACAAACCCTCGGGTGTCGTGTGACTCGAATTGGAATTATGAACATTGAAATCACCAGCAACAATTTCAACGTTCGGATACGATTCCAGAATTTTAGAAATCAACTCAGAGAGACTGCCCAGTTTATCAAAAGTTGACAACCTCTCTAGAACCGGGCTTCTATAAACGAAGCAGAAGTGCAGGATGTGCGACTGGATTTTGAACTTAAACCACATGGAGCTAAATTCGGCATCCGTCGTGCAAAGGTATTGCTGACACTGGTACGCAACATCACTGAAAATATATAAAGCGAGGCCTCTGTAGTTGGTACCCAGGCATGTGAAAATCCAGTGGATCTGCACCCTCAGACACCTGGGTCTCACCTAGTGTCATTATATGCGGTTGGTGAGTACAAACACGCACATAGACCGCGAAGAAATTCGCCCTCAAGCCCTCAATTCCTAGAACTGATGAAATTTTGGATCAATTAGGTAATAGCACCAGAACAGGGATAATCACCAGGACCCAGTAGACGAGAAGGATAGAGAGAAAACTGCATTTAGTTCGGGATTAGGACATTTTTAGTTTAAATGATCCTCTTTTTAAGAGGAAGCCTTTTGGTTTAACAGAAGCACCCGCCAGACCCGCAGAAGGTAGGATGCGTTAAGAATATTTTGCCACCAAGGAGTAAGAAAGATGTACAAGCATTTTTAGGTTTAGTAAACTGTTAAAGAAGTTCGTAGAAAATACAGCAAAGATAGCTCTACCTATTAATAAGCTATTGAGGAAAAACGTAGCTTTTAAATGGTCCGAGGATTGTCAAAAAGCCTTCGAGACGCAAGCGATAATTTCACCACCAGTATTGACATACCCAGAATTCAACAAAGAATTTCTGTTGACCACAGACGCTAGCGGCGAAGTTTGAGGAGCAGTTTTGTCACAAGGAAAGATTGGTGAAGATAGGTCAATAGCTTTCGCTAGTCGAGCGTTGAGTGACAACGAGAAGAGATACTCAACTATAGAAAGGGAATTCTTGGTTATTGTCTGGGCTACTCGGAATAATTTAAACGCTGACGCTCTAAGTCGAGTTCCGCTAGCTAATGCGGAGGTAAAGGCTGTACAAAACCTATCCAAAACAAAGACAATAGAACATGAGAATCAACAAGTGGCACCAGTCGAATTGGATAATGCTGTGGAAGAACAATCTGAACAATTAGAGGAGAATTCGGCCATACTATCTGATCCGAAGGAAATGGAAACTGTGATTAAGGATTTTTACAATACACCCTTAGGAAGTCGCCAAGGAGCAGTGAAAGCGTATCTGAGAATCCGGAAACCGTACAGGTGGCCTGGCATGCAAATATAGGACTTTGTCAGAAATTGTTCAAAATGCCAAGGCAATAAAAGTTCTAAATTAAAGACCTTTCGACAAGGTTTATATGGACATAGTAGGAATCCTGCCAGAAATCACCTCTGGCAATAAATATATTTTATTATCAAAATTCATGGCATGCTTGGCAATACCGGACCCAGAAGCCAGTGCAATAGCATTCTACGATTGATTATTCGTTACGGAACATTTTAACGGACAATTTAACGAATTTTAATAACGGACAATTTAACGAATTTCTTTTCGAAGGTTTTCTCAGATACGTGTAAAATGCGGGGCATTAAAAAATTACACATTACACCCTCTAATCCACCATCGTTAGAACGCAGCCATATACTTTATGCGACTATTTACGCAGCTTTGCAAAAGAAGACGGATCCTTCTTGGATGTACGCAGCTTTTCGAAGAAAGACGGAATTGGGACCAGTGGTTATCAGCGGCGATGCACGTGATAACCACATTCCGCATTCCACGACAAATAAATTCCGTGTCGCATTTTGTATGGCTTCGATCGAATATGCCGACGAAATTGAAAAGAAAAGCAGTCCACTCTATAATGCGGATCATCCTGTAAAAATTCAGAAATTTCAGATACAAAGATCCCATGAATTGATTAGGACGAATCAGTAAAAGGCTAAGAATTTTGCTAAGAAGCAATATGACAGTAGAATAAATCCAGTACTGTTTAAGACAGGAGATAAAGTAATATTTAAGAACCAGACTAGGAAAAATAACAAAAAGCCAAAACATTTATGTCAAGGACGTATATGTATATTAAAAAAAAGCTGTTTAGAAATATTATTGAGTTCAAGATACAGAGCCCAAATTTGTACGACTTTTTCCAACTTTGAAGCCCTGTATCTCCTAAACAAAACGAGACTTACCCTTGCTTTGCACTATTGACCTCAAAAGGTGAAAGAAAATAGTCATTAAAAAAGAAAATCTGTACTGTTTCCTCTTCTACCTTGCTGGAAAAATATCAAACATTTACCGCATGTAGGTTTGATCATTTGAACAAACTACATAACAATACGATTGATGGTTAATTGGATTCGACAACAGCCAAAAGACTCGTATTACTTTTTTTCTTATCTAAAAAACAAATTTCAAGTTATAGAACAGCTATTGTACGTACACAGCACAAAATAATCAACGTCGTCTAGTTGCACCCCACTTTTCATAAGCTCTAATTCGAAATAGCTGTTTGGTTGTCGCTGAGTTAAACGGGACTGTGTGCGGACAAGCGCGCCAGCAGTTACGCTACGCTGGGATAAATACCTCTGCGTTGGTTCTTGCGAGGCGGGTATGTTTTCTTCACTGTTTAATGTTTCATTTCTTTCCTCGTTATCTTGTGTTTTGCAAAGAATGTTAGCGTTGTCCATATGCTAGTAGATATATAAATGGGCCATAAATTGAGAAATTTTTGACATTTATACCCACTTGTTGTTTTAATGATCCATTTTCATCAATTGTATTCAAAGTCCGTTTCCGAGAAATAATTTCCGTCGAACCAAATTTCGATACCTTATTGAATTTCCGGCTTTTGTACATTTTGCAGCGTATTTCATAAGAGTATACTCATATCATATGATGGAGACTCCACAATTTTTGACCGCAGAGATTGAAATTTAGAGACTGGAAATAGAGATTAGAATTTTAAATTAATGTATCGATTAATAAAGTACCGGAATTAATGCCTCAAACACATTGGTAAGTTATAATGATAAACAAGAAAAAATATATTATGTCTTAAACACAATTGGAAGCACTTAACACAAAACAGAAAATCAACTGTAAAAATTACACAAACTCTTATGGGAAACGAGAAAAAATCATTTATATGAGAACAATTGTCCGTAGATAAAAAGACAAACGTCTTCGGATTAGATATATTTCTAATTTTACACACACAAAGTACTCTTCTTCTTCTTTTGTGTCGCCAGGAATTTCGCAGTGCCGCAAATCCTTTGGAAGGTGCCGCCCGGACATGAATTAACGGAAATGACAGATTTTGTGTTTTGTTCGTGGCGACCAAACTTGCTACGTTTTGCTGTATAACATTTATAATAGTATTAATAAATAATTAATAAATAATAAACAACTATATTATTTGTTTTGTTTCCAGTTTGACATATGTAAGTTTCTAGTTTAGTAGTAATAGTAGTATCAGCGCCGAAACCTTTAAGCGATGTGTAAACCGTCACTACTCCCTCTTTCCTCCTTCCCCTAACCAGTCGACCCTTTGGAAGCAACAAATGCTGTGCATGGATAGGGGGCATGAGCCCCTGAGCTTGGTTTCATCTGTCATAAAAAAATTTAAATTTTTATTTCCAAGAAATTTAATAAATAAATACAGATTCAGTTTTTCACAGTCCACATATTTTTCTGAAATAATTTTTTAAACTTAAAAGATATTTATGTTTCTAAGAAGATGTTATGAGGTAGATAGCGATAAGAAATTGTAAATGTACAATCCTTCTTTTCGTTGTGTCGTGACCGCGGGCGAAGGAGGACGTCACCTCACACAATTTAGTGTTCGTGACGAGTGCTCGCGCGGAAAAATAGTCAAAACAAAACCTACCCCATCCTAAATCATCACAATAAAACACAGAAACGCAGTGAAACATTAATGAACAAAAATTCAATAAACAAAAATCAATAATGTGCACCAAGAACAAAATTGAATAATACAATAGCTAAGTTAACGGAATGCAGTGAACCATGCGAGGGGCTTGTTTATGCTCTCCGCAGTAAAGCTCAGCATTTCGTTGATTTTCACTCCTCCTCCTCCTTCTTCCTGGTCCCGTTAGTTGTGCATGAGGCTGTGAGTGCACCGTGGGCTGAAGCGTGGCAAGATAAAGGCATAACACTTTTCTTGTCGCGTTTTGCTTTGCCTGCGGTGTAAGCTTGACCGCTTGTGCAGCTGACTTTATACCTCTTTACAGTGGGTGGCGATGACAAAATTTCATATAGACTCCACAACTGTGCGTGGCTTGAGAGCGAATTTCTTCGCGGTCTATACGTATGTTTCTACTCACCAACCGCATATAATGGCACTAGGTGAGACCCAGGTGTCTGAGGGTAAAGATCCACAGGATTTTCACTTGCCTGTGTACCACTTACTGCCATTATTTTCATCACACAGAGGCCTCGCCTTATATATTCGCAGTGATGATGCGTACCAGTGTCAGCAACACATTTGCACGAGGGATGCCGAATTTAGCTCCATGTGGGTTAAGTTTATAATCCTATCGCACATCCTGCACTTCTGCTTCATTTATAGAAGTCCGGGTCTAGAGAGACTGCCAACTTTTGATAAACTTGACAATCTCTCTGATTCGATTTCTAAAATCCTGGAATCGTATCCGAACAGTGAAATTGTTGTTGCTGGTGATTTCAATGTTCATAATTTTAATTGACTACGTCATTCGAGTCGCACAAAACCTGAGGATTTGTATGTTGAGTTATTTGCTGAGTCCAATAATTTGACTCAATTAGTGAAGGAACCAACGCACTTTCCCTGCGTTGATGGGCAAAACCAAAATATTCTGGACCTTTTTGTAACTTCACATCACAGCAAGTATGATGTGAATGTTCCTGCACCTCTTGGTAATTCGGACACCCTACAGTTTCTGCTACCTTCTCATATTCTAGTCTTCAATCCGCTCATCAGCCAACTCCGAAGCGGACAGTGTGGCTTTATGAGAAGGCTAATTGGGATGCGCTGAACTCCTTTTTCAGCCGTTTCAATTGGCAATTGTGTTTCAGGGATAGAAAATAAATGCTGCAGCAAAATTGGTAGAAAATATAATTTTATTTGGTATGAGGTCTTTCATACCCAATAAAAGAATTTCCATTAAACTAAAAGACTATTCCTGGCTTAATGCGACTTGCAGACAAGCAGTCGGGTCTAAAGAGGAAGCATTTAGGAATTGGCGTTTAAACAAAACTGCTGTTACTAAATTGCTGTGCAATCAAGCCAGAAATAGGTGCAATGCTACTCTAAAGCGCGAAAAAGTTCTCTACGAACAGCGCCTTAGACGCAGAGTTCTTGAATACCATGAGGGTCGCAAAAACTTTTGGTCGTTCGTCGGGAGAGTGAAGAATCAGACGCAATCTTCTATTCCAACTCTCCTCAAGGACGATCAGATCTTCACTCACTCGGTTGATGAAGCAAACTTATTAGCCAAAATGTTTGCTGAAAACAGTTCTCTTCCTGAGAGTAGCCAACCACTACCAGTGATCGATGGTGTGTCTCATATTATGCCTGAGATGCACTTTTTAACGCGGGCTGTTAAAAGAGTACTTGTAAACCTTCACGTCAATAAATCCTCGGGACCGGATGGCATTTCAGCCCACGTGTTGAGAAAGTGAGCCTCAAAACTGGCTCGCCCATTGCGCAATCTGTTTAATTTATCGTTCGCTTCAGGAGTTTTTCCTACTTCCTAGAAGATTGCCAATGTGCAGCCAGTTCGCAAAAAAAGGTGAGGCTACGAATCCTGCCAATTACCGGCCCATAGCAATCTGTTCAATACTCTCCAAAGTTATGGAGAGTATGGAAGTTATAAATTTTAACCTGATGTGGTATCTGGAGAGCAACCAATTGGTCAACGATCGCCAGTACAGTTTCCGTGCTCACCGCTCCACAGGCGATTTGATGGCGTTCCACACTGAGCGGTGGAACAGTTGTCTTGTGATGACGCAAAATCCTACGTCACACAATAATTTTAAACTATTATGAATTTTCACACTAAACTTATACTTTTCTATTTATACTACTTATATACATAATCTAAACTAACAAAATGATGAATTTAATAATGTACTTATACTACCTATATATATAATAAATCAAAATAATGTAATAAATCTAATGTAATAAAATAATGAATTTAACCTAATAAATATGATGAATAAATCTAATTTAATAAAATCATGTAATGTATTAATATATATTAGTATAAGACAATAAATATAAGCAACTATAAAATAAGAGTAAACATGTTAAAATAACTAGAAATAAGTATATAAGTAAAATAAGAATTAGCGATAAGAAATGCAAGCGGTGACTAGAACAAACAACGAAGAGAAATTCATGGAAATAACGGGACCAACAAGCACAAATAAGAATTAGCGATAAGAAATGCAAGCGGTGACTAGAACGAACAACGAAGAGAAATTCATGGAAATAACGGGACCAACAAGCACAAAAGCATACCTACGAGAAAGAGCGAGAGAAGAGAGAACAAAACATACGTACACAGCGGAACAAAATCCGCGCACAAGCATATAAAAGGAACAAGCTCAACCAGACCAGTCAGTCAGTTGCCAGCCTCGATGCGGTCAACATCAGTCAAAGCTAACACCGCGGTAAGTGCAGTACACAGCCAATCCTCCTCCCCTCCTCCTTATCTTATTAATCTGCCGGACTTGATAAGTCTCCAGAAATAAGAAAAGACTTACCCTGACCTACTCTCCAACCAAGCAGGCGGATTTGATAAATCTTCCTGGTCAATCCTCCTCCCCTCCGACCTAGCAGGCGGATTTGATAAATCTTCCTGGTCAATCCTCCTCCCCTCCGACCAAGTAGGCGGATTTGATAAATCTTCCTGGTCTCCTGTCCTTCCCATCCTACGTACTTGCTACCCGGGAGCGCTCCGCAAATCGCAGTCGGCACAATCAGCGTCAAAGTACAGTCAGCAGCAAAGCATTCTCTCTCAGAGCACGACAGCTACGCATACTCTCTCGGAGCCCAGTCAGCGTCCACAACAGAGTCAGCGTACAGTCAACATCTACAGAGCACAGTCAACGCCAAAGCATTCCCTCTCAGAGCACAGCTACGCATTCTCAGAGCACGACAGCTACGCATACTCTCTCGGAGCCCAGTCAGCGTCCACAACAGAGTCAGCGTACAGTCAACATCTACAGAGCACAGTCAACGCCAAAGCATTCCCTCTCAGAGCACAGCTACGCATTCTCAGAGCACGGCAGCTACGCATAGTCTCTCATAGCACGATCAACGCCAAAGCATTCTCTCTCGAAGCACAACGGCTACGTACGACACTCTCTCGAAGCACAACGGCTACGTAAACTCTCTCGAAGCACAACGGCTACGCCTACTCTCTCAGAGCACAACGGCCACGCATACACCTACAGAACACGGTCAACGGCTACGCATACTCTCTCGGAGCCCAGTGAGCATCCACAACAGAGAGTACAGTCAACACCTACAGAACACGGTCAACGGCTACACATACTCTCTCGGAGCTAAGCAAGTACCCACGCATACTCTCTGAAAGTACAGTCAGCACCTACGTTCACTTTCGGAGAACCTGATCAACATACGCACCCCCAACGCTACGAAGCCTGATTCCACGACACAGCAACACGGCTTACCCACTATAGCATTCGTTCGAAGTCACCGTCATATATGTAACAAACCTTGAAGAATTCATTCAATAAAGCTAGATTCATACTGAAGAGTACCCAAAATACAAATCTTTTCCTTTAACGAAATCCTGGACTCGCTGAGTTATATCCTGGTCTAAGAAACATCGTTACAGGTTGCGCCCGAGCAGGGACTCTTCATCGAAAGAAACAAAACCATACTTTTCACTAAAATCGTTACAAGCTTCAATATGGCGAAGACAGCATGGATTTACAAAGTAAACAAGGAAGAACTCCTAAACATTACGAGAGACTTGGAGTTGGGAGAACGAGAAACAGTAGAGGAATTACGTAAGCAGTTAGCCACGTTCAAAACACAAAAGGGGTATAATGAGGAAATTGAGAGGCGACTTGAAACTCACGAAAGCAAGTATACCAGGACTCGAGCAAATTCACCCAACTTACTTGGACTTACAGACGACGATACGTTCATTACACCGCCTGTTGTAACCAACACACCAAGCAATGCACAGGGACATACGAGCACTACCGAATATGGAACAACAATAGAAAAAGTGCGGAAGTGGTCTACTAAGTACGATGGAGGCCGCGACCCACTGGAATTCATCGAAAGAATTGAGGAACTCGCCGCGACGTATAATGTGCAAAGAGATTTGCTACCACGAACAATGCCAGAACTCCTCAAGGACAAAGCCCTTATGTGGTATCGCAATAATAATAGGCAATGGTCAGGCTGGGAACAATTCAAAGCTGACTTCTTACGATTTTATCTACCACCGCGGTATTTCGAAAAACTTGGTGACGAAATCCGTATGAGACAGCAAAAGGCTAACGAACCATTTAAAGAATATGTTGTCGCTCTCCAGGACCTTATGCGACACGCGAATTATACCAACACCGAGCAGCTGGAACGTATATTCGACAATTCACGCACCGACTACCGGTGGTATATACGTCGAAGAGACTTCTCAACCCTAGACGAGTTAACCATTTTAGCAACAGAGGTTGAGTGCCTACACTTAGAGGAAACCACAAGAAACCAACAGCCGAACACGAGCCACCAACGCATATGCGACGTGAGCCAAATACATCAACAGAGGCACAAAGACATCGGATAGGAGAAGAAAAGCATCGAGTAGCGGAAGTAGTGGCTGAGCGATTAAACCCAAGAACAGCATGCCGTAGGTGCGGACAAGAAGGGCATTACAGTCAAGGTTGCCAATTGCCTCCAGTGTTATTCTGTTGGGAATGTGGTAAGAAGAATGTCAGGACAATTCACTGCTGTAAACCAAAACCGGGAAACGGCAGAGGAGCCCGCTCTTAAGGAGGCAGAACGGGACCCCGAGCATTACAACCTCCTCCCCCACCACGTCAACAAGCAGCAGCGAATCAGAGGAAACAGAGCTAAAACTAGAATGTGGACGAATTGTCGCGGTGGTAAGCATAAACGGACGACCAATCAAAAACACAGTAGACACAGGAGCTACGCGCAGTTTTCTTAACGAGGTGCTCGCTGAAGCAGTACGGACCCCAACGAATCAGGTCCCATCACATGCATACGTCCGGTTAGCCAACGGAGTGACAACCATGACAACCTCCGCCTTAGATGTGACCATAAAACTCGGAAACAGCGTTGTCAACATGCCATTGCTAATTCTTCCAAACGCTATCGACGGCCTAATCTTAGGACTAGATTTTCTAAGAACGATAGGGGCAAATCTATCACAGGGAGGACATAGCTTGACCATTTGCAGTGAAGCGCAAGCAAATATGAAGTCAGAATGCTTAATCATACGTAGCCAGCAGATCACGGAAGCAGAAGCAATAGACGAATTGAAACAATCCAATCCAAGCCGAACTGAAACAATTCGATGAGGTCAAAGGCCCAACGAACATTGCGTGTCACAGAATAATAATGACCGACGAGCGACCTATCAAGCAGCGTTACTTTCCAAGAAACCCCGCAATGCAAGAAGTTATCAATACTGAGATTGATGGGCTGTTGGAAAAGGGGTTAATTGAACCATCAAATAGTCCACATAGTGCGCCTATAGTTTTAGTGAAGAAGAAAAATGGCCAATGGAGAATGTGTGTGAATTACAGGCAACTCAACGCAAAATCCGTCCCGGACGCCTATCCGCTCCCACGAATTCAACACATACTCAACCAGCTGCGAGACGCCAAACTAATAAGCACCATCGACCTGAAGAACGGGTATTGGCAAATCCCTATGGAATCAGAAAGCAAGAGATACACTGCATTCACGGTGCCAGGGCGTGGCCTATTTCAATGGCGGGTCATGCCTTTTGGTCTTCATTCGGCTCCCGCGACGTTCCAGCGCGCACTCGACAGTGTCATTGGACCCGACTTGGAACCCTACGCTTACGCCTATTTAGACGACATCATCGTCACCGGCAGATCCGTTGAAGAACATATGTGCAACCTCCGCCGCGTCTTCCAACGATTACGTGAGGCAAATCTGAAGATAAACAACGACAAATGCGAGTTCTTTAAGACTGAAATAAGACATCTTGGACATCTGGTAACCGCCGAAGGGATACACACCGACCCAGAGAAAATCGCCGCAATAAAGGAATTGCAACCACCAGGAAACCTACGAGAATTACGCCGCTGTCTTGGAGTAGCGTCCTGGTACCGACGCTTTGTACCAGCATTTTCAGAAGTAGTGCAGCCATTAACGGCTTTACTCAAAAAGAATCATCGTTTTAAATGGGAAGCTCAACAACAGGAAGCATTCGAACGCCTGAAAGCATTGCTCACGGAGGCACCGGTACTGACATGCCCCGACTTTAAGAAGAAATTTACGCTGCAAACGGACGCAAGTGATCATGGGTTGGGAGTAGTACTCACGCAAGAGGCAGAAGGACAGGAACGAGTAGTCGCGTATGCCAGTCGCCGACTAAATAAAGCAGAACTAAACTACTCGCCGACTGAAAAAGAATGTCTGGCGATAATCTGGGGCATCAGGAAAATGAGACAATACCTCGAGGGGTACGAATTTTCCATAGTCACCGACCATTTGGCACTCAAGTGGCTGAACACGATAGAAAATCCATCTGGACGAATTGCAAGATGGGCTTTAGAGATGCAGCAGTATCGTTATGATGTACACTATCGAAAAGGCAAACTCAACGTCGTCGCCGATGCGCTGTCACGACAACCCCGAGAAGTGCTCTGTCAAACACTGGTAGAACCGCTAGACCAAACCACGTGCTCCTGGACAAAGAACAAGATTTCTGAAATTCATCAGAACCCTGCAAAGTTCCCTGATTATCTGATAGAAGGAGAACAGCTTTACCGACATATCGCTAACCGGAGTGGAGACGAAGAATGTGCGTCTTGGAAACTATGTGTCCCAAAACCTATGCGAGATCGGGTACTCAAAGAAAACCATGATGCACCAACAGCTGGACATCTGGGAATTCGAAAAACCATCACACGACTGGCAAATTTATACTATTGGCCAGGAATGTTCCGGGATGCACGCCGCCATGTAAGACAATGCGAATCCTGTCAACGCTATAAAGCCAACCAAAACCCAACAAAAACCTGCGGGACAAATGCTGACCCAAATAGCCAGCGAACCATGGGAAATCATATGCACCGATTTCGTTGGACCACTACCGCGATCAACCCATGGCAATACCATGATGCTGGTATTCATAGATAAATTTACGAAGTGGACCGAAATAATTCCAATGCGCAAGGCCACGGCAACAAATGTGAAGAAAGCTTTCGGGAGTGTATTTTATCCCGGTACGGAGTACCAAAGATTTTGGTTACGGACAACGGAGCACAATTTACGAGCAAAAGCTTCCAGAAGTTTATGCAAGAGCTCTGAGTCAAACAGCAATACACCGCACCCTACACTCCACAAGAGAATGCCACTGAAAGAGCAAACCGAACGATCAAGACCATGGTATCCCAACTCGCCGGAGGCAACCAAAGAAAATGGGATGAGTTACTTCCAGAAATCACCCTTGCAATTAACACCAGCGTCTCCGAAAGTACCGGCTATAGCCCAGCCTTCCTTAATTAAGGACGCGAGCCACGCCTGCCACGAACATTCTACAACGAAAAGACGTTTGGAAGCGGACAAACCTCACAAAACCCTGATGACAAAGCCAATCAACTGAAGGAAGTTTTCCGCATAGTACAACGTAATCTGGAACGAGCAACGTAATCTGGAACGTAATCTGGAAAGACCAAGCACGTAGTGACAATCTGCGACGACGACAGTGGCAACCAGAAATAGGACAGCACGTACTTGTAAAGCAACACTATCTATCCAAGGCATGTGATGGGTTTGCGGCAACACTAGCCCCTCGTTATGATGGTCCCTACAAAGTTTTGAATTTCATCTCACCAGTTATAGTCGAGATTCAACGCATTGGCTCTACTCAAACCAGGTCCGCCTATGTTAAGGAATTAAAAATATTCCACGGAAATCACGCCGAAATTCCATTAGGGGAACCCCCCAAAACACAGCTTAGCTCAATTCAAAAGTAATCTCGCCCACAGCGTATCAGTCGGCATCCAGTCAACACCAAAACAAGTCCTTCCGAGAAAAAAAAATACCAACGCCGCAGCAATACTGATCACCATACGATTGCAATAGAACAAGCACGCAAGAACTATTTCACTGACTACACATCAGTCTGTGCTCAACCATCATCGAGATAAGTCGCAAAAGAGAGAGAGAAAAATTTAATTAAAGAAGTACAGGCTAAAACAAAAAAAAACAACAAATAAATGGATAACGACGAGAACCTATTCCAGGAAGCTAGGGAGCGGATGAGGGAGAAGTACCGTTTTCTCGACAATCAACGATCTAGAATCCGAGCCTTGGACCACAAATGGATAGAAGAGATGGGTCCGAGAAAAAAAAATACCAACGCCGCAGCAATACTGATCACCATACGATTGCAATAGAACAAGCACGCAAGAACTATTTCACTGACTACACATCAGTCTGTGCTCAACCATCATCGAGATAAGTCGCAAAAGAGAGAGAGAAAAATTTAATTAAAGAAGTACAGGCTAAAACAAAAAAAAACAACAAATAAATGGATAACGACGAGAACCTATTCCAGGAAGCTAGGGAGCGGATGAGGGAGAAGTACCGTTTTCTCGACAATCAACGATCTAGAATCCGAGCCTTGGACCACAAATGGATAGAAGAGATGGGTCGAGGACAACGATTGAGGGTTCGCGCTCGGCCTTCTGGAAACAAAGAACAGCTGTCAAGAACCAACACGAAAGAAGTAGTGCTTTTGCAACGAGCAGAAGTTATCCAGCAACAACAACAACAGTTACCACAACAACAACAAGAGCAACAGCTATGGCATCAAGAACAACAACAACAACAACTACTAGAGCAGCAACAAGAGCAACAGCTACTTCAACAACAACAACAGCCAATACAGCAAAACCTATTGCATCAGCAACAACAAGCAACACTACAACGGGAACTTTCACAACAAGAGCAACCCCCCCTTGAAGTACAGCAAGCCCTGTGTGTCTACCCGGAAAAGCAAGGGATAGCAATTTACAGGGAGGATTACAGACGGCTCGCTAAAGGTCAATGGCTGAATGACTCAATCATCGACCTATACCTCCAATGGATATGGAAGGAAGGATTACCAAAAGCACAGCAGACGGCAGTGTACGTTTTTTCCTCGTACTTCCTTACGCGACTAACACGGAAGAAAAGCGATGGAACACTTCCGCCAGCAGCCGAAAGACACGAGGCCGTAAGACGATGGACCCGAAACGTCGACTTGTTTGAGAAGCAGTGCATCATTCTACCAGTAAACGACAACGCCCATTGGCACCTTGTGATTGTCATCAACCCCACGGCAGCCATTCGAACACCCGAGTCCGGAGCCACCCGCCCAAACGCCGCCATACTAATTATGGACTCACTAAGCGGTAGGACACGAGTGCAACTCGGTGCGGTCATTAGAGAGTACAGGAGGAACACCGATACCGGAAAATGGAAACAAGCACCACAATCAGCGAACAGGACCTTCCGGTAATAGAAGTGAAAGTTCCACAACAAAGTAACACCAACGATTGCGGAGTATACATGCTATACTTTGCCGAACTGTTTGCCACCTGGCTTCCCAATCTGACCCAAATAAACGAGTTCTACCAAAGAAACACGGTCACGGAACGAAAAATAGATCGTTTTCGGCGACGAATAGCCCGTCTCATCAGATATTTGGCCTGTAAGGAGAACCCGAGAGTTCTGATACCAATGATTCAGTTGCCAAATGTCGACACAAGTAGTTCCGAAGATGAAGCAAACGACAACAAAAGAAGCGCAAATTCCACCACAACTTGTCATGAGACCAGGAACGACGACCCGAAGCCAACAAAACACAAGACTCCCGTTCCCGAGAGCTGCTGGCCGCAAGAGCTGCGACAGTGCATCGAAGCTAGCAAACAAACCCTAGCACGTGGAAAGCAACGACGCTTCATGACCGACATTTGTGGACACACATACATCGTCATCATAGCTAAATCCAAGAACGTCAACGTCTTCGTCGTCACGGAAAGTACGGAGGGGATGTGATGACGCAAAATCCTACGTCACACAATAATTTTAAACTATTATGAATTTTCACACTAAACTTATACTTTTCTATTTATACTACTTATATACATAATCTAAACTAACAAAATGATGAATTTAATAATGTACTTATACTACCTATATATATAATAAATCAAAATAATGTAATAAATCTAATGTAATAAAATAATGAATTTAACCTAATAAATATGATGAATAAATCTAATTTAATAAAATCATGTAATGTATTAATATATATTAGTATAAGACAATAAATATAAGCAACTATGAAATAAGAGTAAACATGTTAAAATAACTAGAAATAAGTATATAAGTAAAATAAGAATTAGCGATAAGAAATGCAAGCGGTGACTAGAACAAACAACGAAGAGAAATTCATGGAAATAACGGGACCAACAAGCACAAATAAGAATTAGCGATAAGAAATGCAAGCGGTGACTAGAACGAACAACGAAGAGAAATTCATGGAAATAACGGGACCAACAAGCACAAAAGCATACCTACGAGAAAGAGCGAGAGAAGAGAGAACAAAACATACGTACACAGCGGAACAAAATCCGCGCACAAGCATATAAAAGGAACAAGCTCAACCAGACCAGTCAGTCAGTTGCCAGCCTCGATGCGATCAACATCAGTCAAAGCTAACACCGCGGTAAGTGCAGTACACAGCCAATCCTCCTCCCCTCCTCCTTATCTTATTAATCTGCCGGACTTGATAAGTCTCCAGAAATAAGAAAAGACTTACCCTGACCTACTCTCCAACCAAGCAGGCGGATTTGATAAATCTTCCTGGTCAATCCTCCTCCCCTCCGACCTAGCAGGCGGATTTGATAAATCTTCCTGGTCAATCCTCCTCCCCTCCGACCAAGTAGGCGGATTTGATAAATCTTCCTGGTCTCCTGTCCTTCCCATCCTACGTACTTGCTACCCGGGAGCGCTCCGCAAATCGCAGTCGGCACAATCAGCGTCAAAGTACAGTCAGCAGCAAAGCATTCTCTCTCAGAGCACGACAGCTACGCATACTCTCTCGGAGCCCAGTCAGCGTCCACAACAGAGTCAGCGTACAGTCAACATCTACAGAGCACAGTCAACGCCAAAGCATTCCCTCTCAGAGCACAGCTACGCATTCTCAGAGCACAGCTACGCATTCTCAGAGCACGACAGCTACGCATACTCTCTCGGAGCCCAGTCAGCGTCCACAAAAGAGTCAGCGTACAGTCAACATCTACAGAGCACAGTCAACGCCAAAGCATTCCCTCTCAGAGCACAGCTACGCATTCTCAGAGCACGGCAGCTACGCATAGTCTCTCATAGCACGATCAACGCCAAAGCATTCTCTCTCGAAGCACAACGGTTACGTACTACACTCTCTCGAAGCACAACGGCTACGTAAACTCTCTCGAAGCACAACGGCTACGCCTACTCTCTCAGAGCACAACGGCCACGCATACACCTACAGATCACGGTCAACGGCTACGCATACTCTCTCGGAGCCCAGTGAGCATCCACAACAGAGAGTACAGTCAACACCTACAGAACACGGTCAACGGCTACACATACTCTCTCGGAGCTAAGCAAGTACCCACGCATACTCTCTGAAAGTACAGTCAGCACCTACGTTCACTTTCGGAGAACCTAATCAACATACGCACCCCCAACGCTACGAAGCCTGATTCCACGACACAGCAACACGGCTTACCCACTATAGCATTCGTTCGAAGTCACCGTCATATATGTAACAAACCTTGAAGAATTCATTCAATAAAGCTAGATTCATACTGAAGAGTACCCAAAATACAAATCTTTTCCTTTAACGAAATCCTGGACTCGCTGAGTTCTATCCTGGTCTAAGAAACATCGTTACAGTGTTCACCAATTCGGTGAGAGTAAGGTTGTTGCTTTGGATATCTCCAAGGCATTTGGCCGGGTGTGGCATAAAGCACTTGTGTCTAAACTGGCTGCTTATGGTGTCGGTGATACATTCACTCGATGGATATCGAGTTTCCTCAGCGGCCGTTCTATTCGGCTTGTGATAAACGGCTCTGCTTCCGAAGAGCACTCCATCAATGCTGGAGTTCCGCAGGGTTCGGTCCTGTCTCCGACACTTTCTTATTTTCATCAATGACCTTCTGTCATTGACGTCAAATCCAGTCTACTCGTTTGCTGATGACAGCAGCATTTGTCATTCATATGCATTCTCCAGGCGTCCTTCTATTCTGGAGATCAATAGAAAACGCAGAATTATGAATGACACACTCCAATCTGACCTCAACAAAATCCAGGAGTGGGGTCAAGCGAATCGGCTCGATTTTTATGCGCGGAAGACCCAATGCTGTTTGTTGACCCACAAGCGTCTGGCGGGAGACAACTTTCCACCTTTAAATATGGGTGGTGTGGATATTAATGAGTCGGAGGCACTTGATGTTCTGGGCATGTCAATACAATGGGATCTTCGTTGGAACGATCACATTTTTGATGTGTCGAAAGAAGCAGCCAAGTGCTTAGGCTTTTTAAAGCGGTGCAAGAAATACTTCACTTCAACCTACCTTCGTTGTATCTACACCACTTATATCCGGCCGAAAATGGAGTACAACTCGCATATTTGGTCGGGAGCTTCGAAAGCATATCTTCAGCTTCTGGACCGTATACAAGGTCGTGCGATAAAACTTATAGGGGACAGTAGGGTATCCAGCTCTATTGAAACCTTGGGATGTCGACGGGATGTGGGGTGTGTAACCTTAGTTTACCGTTACTTTAATGTAATGCACTACCCTCGAGAATTCGTTTTTCGGTCGCGCAGTTATAACGTCGATGCTTTTAAAAGAGATATAAATCGACACTACTCCCACTTTTCCCCTTCCCACTAACCTTTTCCCTTCTAAACCAACGAATGCTTTGCATGGATAGGGGGCATCCCCTGAGTTTGGTTCTATCTGCTATAAAAAAAAAACAAAAAGCTTTGTGTATCCTGTTTGAGTTCAAAACAAAACTAGAAAAATTTTATATCCTTAAGAAGCTATTAAAATTGTTATTACAGCCATTAAAATATTTCCACCCAAAGGGAGTAGGGTATATTCACTTTGTTCTTCCGTTTGTAACGCAGAGAAGGAAACGAGATAGATATAGAAAGGTATATATATTCTTGCTCGGAGTCACCTCCTGAATCGATTTAGCCCTGTCCGTCCGTCTGTCTGTCTGTCTGTCTGTTGAAATTACGATTACGAGAGAACGAAAAGAGATATCGCGATGAAATTTAGCACAAATATTCTTTGTTATGTAGGGCTGTTTGGGATTGAAAATGGAAAATGGCGAGATCGGTAAACAGCCACGCATACTTTACATACGGAATGTAAAGGCACCTCGTTTCAAAAAATGTTAAAATCTGAATATTTCATAAACCGTGTAAGATATTAAGGTGTAATTTTATTCCGGAACATATAGCGTCATTACTAAAATGTTGTAAAAAATGGGCGTGCCACGCCCACTTATAACAAAGTTGGCAATATCTAATTAACGATATAAGATATTGACATGTAATTTTATCAGGATATATAAGGAAGCAGTACCAATAAGCTTGCCGACTCAAATAAAACTCAAACAAAACTCAATACAAAACAATAACTCAAACAAAACAAAACAATAACTCAAACAAAAGTTGTCAATATCTTGTAAACGGCATAAGATATAATACGATATAATTTTATTACGAGGTATCTACACGCATTTACCAATTTGTATACAAAAAATGGGCGTGGTACGCCCACTTATACAAAAGTTGTCAATATCTTGTAAACGATATAAGATATTAATAGGAAATTCACGAGGTATCTACGCGTGTTACCAATTTGTATACAAAAAATGGGCGTGGTCCGACCACTTATAAAAAAGTTGTCCATATCCCATGAACGGTTCAAAATATTAATATTTCCGTAATTATATCTAGCAGTACCTAGAGACATTACAAAAACGTTTTCCCGAAATGGGCGTGGTCCGCTTATTACTACTTATACAAAAGTTGTTAAGTGGCGAAATTATAATTTTTTTACGTTACTCGGGTGTAGGGTATTTAGATTTTCCAGGCCGAAAACAACACTCTTACATGTTTATTTTTTTTTTTTATGGCAGATAGAACCATGATCAGGGGATGCCCCCTATCCATGCAAAGCATTCGTTGGTTTAGAAGGGTAAAGGTTAGTGGGAAGGGGAAAAGTGGGAGTAGTGTCGATTTACACCTCTTTTAAAAGCATCGACGTTATAAGTGGGTGGGAAAACATGCGCAGGGAGACTATTCCACAGTTTAACTGCGCGACCGAAGAACGAATTATCGCGGTAGTGGGTAGTGCGATGGAACGGGATCGAGACGTAAAAGGGGTGCACTGCTCTGGAAAGCCGAGTAGATCTGTTGAATACCTGAACCGAAGGGATCAGGCTGGCTACTTCAGAGGAACAGTTACCATTAAAGTAACGGTAAAATAAGGTTACACACCCCACATCCCGACGACATCCCAAGGTTTCAATAGAGCTGGATACCCTACTGTCCCCTATAGGTTTTATCGCACGACCTTGTATACGGTCCAGAAGCTGAAGATATGCTTTCGACCGAGATATTTTAATAGTAATTCTTATAACATTTTTTTTTTTTTTTTTTTTTTTTTTTTAATGGCAGATAGAACCAAGCTCAGGGGATGCCCCCTATCCATGCAAAGCATTCGTTGGTTTAGAAGGGTAAAGGTTAGTGGGAAGGGGAAAAGTGGGAGTAGTGTCGATTTACACCTCTTTTAAAAGCATCGACGTTATAAGTGGGTGGGAAAACATGCGCAGGGAGACTATTCCACAATTTAACTGCGCGACCGAAAAACGAATTCTCGCGGTAGTGGGTAGTGCGATGGAACGGGATCGACATAACGATTTTGTTATGTCTTTTCGTTTTTGTTTTTTTTTTGTGTATATTGTGTATATTTTTTTTTAATTCTTTTCAACATTTAGGGTTAGTTTCTACGTAAGATTTTCGAATCGTTGGACATTGTTTTAGGCCATCTTTGCCAATGTCATATCCTTTGACGTTGAGATCTTCCTTCCCTATTGTTGGTTCAGTTTGAGTTTACTATCTAAAAATTGTCCGTATAAAAACTGATTCAAAATTAAATTTACTTTAGCGTAACGTCTATGGGCATGTGTTCCGTTCTGTTGCAATTTGGGGTTGTTCTTTTTAGAATTGAAATGAAATTAAAAAAAAAAATTCATATTTTTCATTCGTCCAACATAGTATAAATAGTCGCTTGATTATTTACGGGTTTCGTCGAATATTTGAAGGAAGCGATCGACCACATTCGGGATGTTTGCTGGGAGTGTGAACCTTTGGCCGACGCTCTTGAGGCGTATAAGTAATAGTACAAAGAGAAACCAATTCTCAACACCGCTAGACTGATCGTGGGACTCCTTCATCTCGCACGGGACCATTTAAAGAACAGTGGACGTACGCCGTTCGTATTTCAGGAGTTGCACTTTGAATTTTTATATTTGAACTAATCGAACAATTGTATTGAAGAAACGACTTGAAGCCTTATAATAGAAAATATTATTATGATATAAAAAAGCTATGATAGTTCATCAGTAAACTATCATAGCTTTTATTTTAAATATTTTAGAAATTTGTCTTATCTTATTTTTGTAACACTTATTGGCGATGGCGAGATCTGTCTTCTTGAAGCGGCTTCTTCAAGCCGGCTTCGAGAAGAACGCGTGGCGACACTTACTTTCTTCTTTTATGTTAAAATTCATATACGTGTGATTTCTAAATGTGTGTGAGTGAAATTTACTGAATTTCCGAATGTTTGCCAGAGTTGCCATAATTATATTGCATGACGATTAACACGTAAAAAAAAAGAATTTCGATTTGTGTATAAATTCTTTTAAATTTAAAAGAATCGCATAGTTGCAAAATACGACCGTATTTGTGGCCAAAACAAGATAAGTTAATTAAATTTCTAAAAAAAGACAATTTTTGCAAGAAACTTCGGTATGGCAATCACACAATTTCATGATGGCGGACACTTCGTTTGTTGTTCTTTTGTTCTTCAGTTTTATACATACTTTTTTACATACATTTTTATTTTATATCAACACTTTATGATTTTAAATATATTTATTTTATTTTATTTATCGTTTTTTAATCATATTTTTCAATTTTCAATCATATTTTTCATTTTCACTTTCAAAGCGCAGTATAAATATGTAAACAAATCTTCGGGAAACCTCTTCGGAATTCGTTCGGGTGAAAACTGTTTAATTGTGTGCGTAAGAAGAACCGAGAATCCAACAGAATTTGGGCTTCAAAAAAACTCTCCACTTGAAGAATGTGTGGAGACTTTTCTCTCCTCACATCCCCTTTCTTTCCCACAAACTTTTGAAGAAAGAAGCCTTAGTCTCGCCAGGCGGATTAGCTTGCATTAATTATTTATGCAAAATTAAATTAAACTCAAATAAAAATGTAATAAATGAAGTTAAAAATAAATAAATTGGAAAAAATAAAAAAAAAATCGCCTTTGAGTCCATACAAGTACCTAGACGGCAGCCAAAGACAACGTTGTCTTTGACGGCAGCTTCAAACTAAACGTCTGATTTATCAGCCGTGGCTGCCTGCTTTCGTCATACAGAATACCGTTGCATTGACGTTTTGGTACACGTTGCCTTATTACAGAATACCAAATCCGAAAGTCGGGCGTAAAACAGCTGATTTTTAAGACGAACGCAGACGGACGTGAGTTACTTAATAAGGCCCTGAGTATTCACCTTAGCTGGTTGCAGCGCTCCTTATGTTTTAGTTTTGGATATGCTTGGAATAATTATTGTGAAACTTAGAGATATGAGGTTCGAGTTCTTTCCTTGGGAACTTCGTACTCATCTATTTTCTAGCTCGGTGCTGTGTTTGTGGAATTGGTGGTGTGGTACGGAAGGTACAGTCGGAATTGTTGTAATTGAAGGTAAGGAGATTACTGGTGCTGAAATGTGTCGTCGCGGAGCCTTTATTAATTCCAAGAAATTGTTGATTTCTTGCATTGTTTCGTTTACGCTTTACAAATATTACGAGTCGGAATAATATGTATAGCATTGCAAACGCTGTTACCCCAGCTAGTGAAGACATGCTTCTAATCTCTATTATATTTTGCCGATTATTAGTGTTCTCAATGCACGCTCCTTTTGTATCTCGTTTTGCAGGTGCGTTATCTCTTTCCCCCCATTTGTCAAAGTCTGTTTGTAGTCTAATTCTTTCACTACTGTTATAGGCTTTGGTTGACTTGCTGTGATGTCGGTTTCCAATTCCCCAATTATTAGAGTTAAATTTTCCTGCAATACTTTCATAAGCCTTTCGTAATCGAACGTTTTAAATTTGATGTATAGGTTGTGAGTTTCGTTTTTGTCGTATCGTAACATTACTCCTTCACCACTGAGATCACAATTTTTATTTATCCTGATTTGTCCCACGCCTGCCAAATTTAATTCCTCTGAGTAGTTTCCGCATATTAAATTAAATGCATTGTATCTCGAAATGTGCACAATCAAACATTTGGTACGCTCATTTTAATTATCAGTCCTTGACTAGATGGCACTGCGACCTGTTTACATATTTCACTGTCTAAATAATTTTGCTTAATTAAGTTAATTTCACAAATTTTGTGCGACCCTGGTATAATTTTGTTGGATTTTCTGCAAATTTTAATTTCCTTTCCTTTATTTTCCCGACTATTATCTAACACGTATTTGCATTTATTAATTTCATCCTATGTTAAATCTTCGAACTTCCAGTCGTTCTCGCATTCTGCAATGTAATCGTAGGTAGCCTTTGCCATCACATCCCATTTTCCTGGAAGAAAAATGGACAGAGAGTGGGGTGTCAGTAATACATATCGACCAACAAGTGGTAACGGAATTTTTATTATGACAACCAGTTTATTTTCTTCTCTTAACGATTTCGCTGTCGCGACTTCATGAATGTCAAAACTGTTTTCCATAAACCATTTTGCCTTGTCTTTTAGATTTAGAGATTTTGCAGCAGTCATCCAATCATCTTCATCCAAGATTGCCGGGTGTAGCACACCTTTCTGAAGATCATCGATGAGTGATAGCTCTAAAGCTTGTTGTCCTTGTATCTCCATTAATCCAACCTCGATTGCAGATTGCACTTGCATCATATGCATAGTTAGCCGTATGTTCTTCAGTTCTTCTTCAATTAAGTCGGTTATTTGGTTTTGTTTAGACACGGTCTGTGTAAGGTCGCTTTGCATTTTATTTATTCTTTCATTTGATTTTTGTAAAGGTGTTGCTAACTCTTCATAATTATTCTTGATTACTGTGACTTGATTATTCAGTAGCTCCAAGTTTCTGCTCTGTTGATTGTGTAATTCTTTTAAGCTTATTGATTCCGAATCTTTGCGGTCCATGGTTCCAAACGCCCAATTCAAGGCTTCTCCTACGAAATCTAATGCGTGTTTTTCTCTTCTTCTCAATATGGGATTTATTATTTTTTCCTTGCAACCTCTCCAATATTGATTGCGTTGGACCCGTAAACGCAGCGCACAATTCCTTGAAATCCAACATTACAAGTTTTTTGTCCAGTTTTCCACAAGTTTTTTCAATCTTCTCCGAGTACCTGTGTATATTTTCCACCAATTCCATAACATGAAACAATATAATGCTTGTTATTACGGTCCACTCGTCGTAAAATAAGCATTCCCCTGATTTTTCGAAAAAAAATTGGTGTTGACGAAATCCTTTTTATCGACACAGAAGGCGTCTCGGTAGATACTGTGCGTATTGCCCACAAAACCAGCAATATTATTATGTCCATTCTCACCATTTAAATTTACTTGCCCTACAAAGAAACAAAACAAACGGAAAGTCGTTACACTTACGACTAATTCTGATTATTTTCATTAAGAATAGATTTAAATGGCTTGAGTAGGTTGTTATGAAAATTTTTGTTTTTATTTCTAACTGCTATTGTGGTGGTCACTGGACCTTTAACCGCGACTACTACATATGGGCCTAGCCAAATAGGTGAAAACTTATTTTTCCTAGTTTGATTCCTTACTAATATTCTATCTCCTACCTTAAATTTTACTAAATTCAATTTACTATCGTACTGTTTTTTAGCTATCCGCTTAGCTATATCTTGATTTCTCCTAACAATTTCGTGTGCCCTTTGTATTTGGAATTTTAGAATTTTATTCGGGTCTTCCGCGTTATATAATGGACTGCATTTTCTTTTCAAATTTGTTGGTATCTCTACATCAAAATCGAATCAAGTACGGAGAGGTGTTTGCTTCGTCGTTATATGGAGTGTGTGGTTATGAACGTGCATAGCTGCAGTTAAGCACTTGTCCCAATTTGAACCGTCTTCCTGTGCAAAATTTCTTAAATACTCCGCCAAAGGTCTATGGCTTCTCTCTAATGAGCCATTAGCCTGTGTGCGGTACGGTGTTATTTGTAATTTTTTGATACTTAACAGTTTACACGTATCTGTCAATGTCTGAAATAAAATTAGTGCCGTTATCCATTACTAAAATTCGTGGGATTACGTATCGCGTTATCACCTCATCGTAGAAAGCTCTGGCCACAGTACTTGCTTCTGCGTCTGGGATGGCTGTACATGCCATAAACTTTGAAAAGTCATCTTGAAATGTGAGAATGTATTTATTACCCGATACAGTTTCTTGTAAAATACCTACAATGTCCATAAAGACTTTATCGAAAGGCCGCATTGGTGTATCGGTTAGTACCATGGGCATTTTTGTTAACTTTGAGCATTTGTTTGATTGGCACTTCGGACAGCTTTTTACGAATTCCTTAATTTGCCTCTGCATTCCTGGCCATCTAAATTGCCTGCGAACTCTTAGATATGTTTTCACTGCATCTTGATGTCCTCCTATTGTGAATTGTGGAAGTCTTTAATGACCGTTGCTACTTCCTTAGGGTCCGTTGGTAATTTTGCTGAGATTTCTGGTTCATTTTCTTGTCCGTCCTTATCTACTTCGATTTCCATGGGCAATCTTTGACGCTCTTCCTTTTCCATTGTTTTGGTTTTTGACCGTGTTTGTACGGCTCCAACTGTGTATGGTGGCTCCTGAGGAATTCTGCCTAATGCATCTTTTTTTTTATGGCAGATGAAACCAAGCTCAGGAGATGCCCCTTATCCATGCACAGCATTTGTTGCTTCCGAAGGGATGACATGTTAGTGGGAAGGGGGAAAGAGGGAGTAGTGACGGTTTACACTTCGCTTAAAGGTTTCGACACTGTAAGTGAGCGGGAAGACATTCGCAGGGAGAGTATTCCACAAGCTAATGACGCGACCGAAAAACGAATTCTCACGATAATACGTGGTTCGTTGGAACGGAATCGTGACATAAAAGGGGTGCAGCACTTTGGAAAGCCGAGTAGTTCTGCTAGAAACATTTACCATGAACGTAACTGTAAAATAATGATACACACCCTACATCACGACGACGCTCCAAGGTTTCAATAGAGCTGGATACCCTACTGTCCCCTATAAGTTTTAACGCACGAAGGAAGCATAATTCTATCTTCTAGAAGCTGAAAATACGTTTGCGAAGCTGCCTAATATATGACCATATATGCGAATTGTACTTCATTTTCGGACGGATATGGGTGGTGTAGATACAACGAAGATCAGGTGGAGTGAAGTATTAATTACACCGCTTAAGAAAACCTAAGCACTTGGCTGCTCCTTTCGACACGTCAAAAATGTGACCGTTCCAACGAAGATCGCATTGGATTGACATGCCCAGAACATCAAGAGCCTCCGACTCATTAATATCCATACCACCCATATTTAGAGGAGGAAAATTGTCACCCGCTAAACGCTTGTGTGTCAACAGGCAGCATTGGGTTTTACGCGCATTAAAATCGACCCGATTCGCTCGACCCCACTCTTGGATTTTATTGAGGTCAGATTGGAGTGTGTCATTCATAATTCTGTGTTTTTCAATGATCTCCAGAATAGAAGGACGCCTGGAGAATGAATATGTTTGACAAATGCTGCTGTCATCAGCAAACGAGTAGACTGGATTTGACGTCAATGACAGAAGGTCATTGATGAAAATAAGAAAGTGTCGGAGACAGGACCGAACCCTGCGGAACTCCAGCATTGATGGAGTGCTCTTCGGAAGCAGAGCCGTTTATCACAAGCCGAATAGAACGGCCGCTGAGGAAACTCGATATCCATCGAGTGAATGTATTACCGACACCATAAGCTGCCAGTTTAGACACGAGTGCTTTATGCCACACTCGGTAAAATGCCTTGGAGATATCCAAAGCAACAACCTTACTCTCACCGAATTGGTGAACACAGCTGTTCCATCGCTCAGTGAGGAACGCCATCAAATCGCCTGTGGAGCGGTGAACACGGAAACCGTACTGGCGATCACTGACCAATTGGTTGCTCTCCAGATACCTCATCAAGTTAAAATTTATAATGCTCTCCATAACTTTGAAGAGCATTGAACTGATTGCTATGGGCCGGTAATAAAAGATACGTAGCCTCACCTTTTTTGGGAACTGGCTGCACATTGGCAATCTTTTGGAAAGTAGGAAAAACTCCTGAAGTAAACAGTGGGTTGAAATGCCATTCGGTCCCGAGGATTTGTTCACGTTGATGTTTACAAGCACTCCTCGACCTCATACCCACTAAAATTATATTTTCTACCAATTTTGCTGCAGCATTTATGTTTCTATCCCTGAAACACAATTGCCAATTGAAACGGCTGAAAAAGGAGTTCAGCGCATCCCAATTAGCCTTCTCATAAAGCCACACTGTCCGCTTCGGAGCTGGCTGATGAGCGGTTTGAAGACTAGAATATGGTAAGGTAGCAGAAATTGTAGCGTGGTCCGAATTACCAAGAGGTGCAAAAACATTCACATCATACTTGCTGTGATGTGAAGTTAGAAAAAGGTCCAGAATATTTTGGTTTTGCCCATCATCGCAGGGAAAGTGCTTTGGTTCATTCACTAATTAAGTCAAATTATTAGACTTAGCAAATAACTCAACATACAAACCCTCAGGTGTTGTGCGACTCGAATGGCGTAGTCAATTGGAATTATGAACATTGAAATCACCAGCAACAGCAACTTAACTGTTTGGATACGATAATAGGATTTTAAAAATCGTATCAGAGAGACTGTCCAGTTTGTCAAAAGTGGGCAGCCTCTCTAGACCCGGGCTTCTATAAATGAAGCAGAAATGCTTGTAAGGAAGTGTAAGGTAAGCTGTACAAGCGGCCACGCGTACGTCGCAAGCAAAGCAAAACTCGACAAGAGAAGTGTTATGCCTATCTTGCCGTGCTTCAATTCACGGTGAACTTACAGCCGCCTGCACACCTAACGGGACCGGGAAGGAGGAGGAGTAAAAACAAACGAAATGCTGAGTTTTACTGCGACGAGCATAAATAAGCCCCTCGCTTGGTTCTCTGCATTCCGTTAGACTGAATTTGTTTAATTTTATTATTGTTGCATGTTTATAAGTTATATTATTGGTTTCGGTAATGTGCACTTTGTTTCTATTTTATTGTGGTGAAAATGTGTTTCTATTGCTTGTGGATGATCGGTTTTGATGTTAATTATTTTTTTCGCAAGCACTCGACGCGAACAATGAACTGTGGTGGGGAATAACATCCACCTTCGTCCGCCGTCACATCAGAACTTTGTTATTGGGGTTAATTTCGCTGCAGAAATTGAATTATGTTAACGATGCAAAAATAATTAGGATATGAAAGGCTAACATAAGAAAATTGCACAATTTTTAACAAAAATTATGAAAACTTCATGAATCAGTTTTATAATGCTCTTCTGCAAGTGCTCCGTATTTATGTACAATATAATAAAAGGTATAGTAATTGCAAAATAATTAGCTTCTTGTTAAAACAATAATTTGATTTATCTAAAATTTATCAAATATAAATCAATTTATTACTGGATGGGTCAGTACTAGTTTTCATTAGGAGCGAATGGATAACTAAGTTACCACAGTTTATGTTTCCGTTACGTAAATTTATAGGAAAATTCAGAAACAAGAATATATGGAATTGCGTACTAAGTTGACAAAAAGACTACATGCATACATATTTATGTACTCGTGAATTACAATTTTATTATTTTAAATTTGGTATACTACCTCAATTTGGTATACTACCTCAATGGACGAATTGTAACGAAACGTAACAAAGATGGTAAGTTGGACAACCATCTTTAAAGGAAAAACTTTACATATCAAAAACTATTCGTGCCAACTGGTTCTTCGACTTCATTTTCATAATCAGGGCAGTATTTTTAAGAAGTTTTCTACGAATCCTTTCAGATCGAAAATTGTGTAAACATTGTTTGTCCTTTTATTCGACTCTCTGCTAGCACGACTTAAGAATCCATTTTACGTTTGCTTTTTCCCCCGACGCCTTTTGTAACCGGTCATTTGTTTTAGCAACTGCGAATTCTCGTCTTCGAGTTCCTGGCGAGGTTCCCATAAATGCAAATGCTTTGGTATATAAATCAGACCAAATAAGGTGATTGCTAAAATGGAATCAATGGTGAATTAAAATTTTTTTGCTAAAAAAATCGGCTCTGTTTTGATACTTACAATTTAAAACACACGGAAAAATGACGTAAAAATTTAAAGTACTCGAACGAAAGTAGAGAGCTTCGCTACTATACAGGACCATAGTTAAAGCCAATGAGAAGCCACCCATACTGACTACACTGTAAAAAACACATCAAATTGAGTTTATTTTATGGGACGATTTCTTACGGCTTGTAGTGTATGTAGAGTGTGCAGTGGACTAACGCAATGGCCTTCAGTAGGCAATACATGCCAATTATGCGTGATATGGTGTAGTCACCTATATTGAAATGTAAAAATGTATGTAATGTATTATATTCCTAATACAGAATTCACATAGCATATCACATGGCGACCATGATAGATGCGTCTACACATTTTATGTTATCTAATAGACGGTGAGCAGAATATGCGTTTTTTTGCCGTTGCAAATGAGTCTAAAATAATACCTTTTCGGAGCTCGAATCATATGCATCAAACAATAAGCTAAGTCAAAGAACATACAATATACAGAATGCGCATAGTATAAGCGGAACTTATTGCTTAGAGTGAGCTCAGACGACGATATCATTTGACCAACGAAAATAAAACATTTTACTCTTTTTTTGCTCTCTCGTGAAAATGACTGAAACGTTGTTACACGTGCTCGTTTCACTGAACTTGGTCAAACCAAAATTTGTTACTTTTCTACTACTAATTTGGTACATTTCTATTACCTACTTTTTCCTCCTTCGACGTTGTGGCCGATCTTTGTAGTAATGTTATTTTGTGGGCTCTGTTACTTGTTTAATATTTTGCTAGGGTATCTAATGTCCTTAAGGAAAGTTGTTTCTGAAGTCTGCTGCATGCATAATTTTTAATTTTTTGTTAATGGTGTAAAAAAAATTGAAAACCGTAAAGCGAGTAGATATGCTGGACTAAAATTAATAACATTAGCCAATCAGTATACTGTGTACAGTGTATGTATAGAAAACAAAACGGTTGATACTCAAATTATCAAACGTTGTTCACAGAAAAGTTTCTGTGCACGCATATTTTACTATAAAGCTATAATATTCCCATATTCTTTTGCTCCGATCTACAAAAAAGCGTTTATATTAAAACCATGGTTCAGCTCTTGATCGTCTGATTCAGGTCTGCAGCTGTATCCAAATTTGACCAAGTGATTGCGGTATTTTGTGTTCGTTTTGCCTCTCTTGTTTATTGACCTTTTACGTATGAAAGCAACAACAAATTTGATTTTCTTTGGTCAAATGATCTTCGTGTGAGCTCACCCTTACGGACGCTAATATCGCCACCCGCATAAAGGAAAGAGAGATGATAAAAAAAAAGCCTGAACACAATAATAGCGGCCAGCGACGGCGAAAGCGACTGGAGTTGTCATACGTCAGCGATTAGCAGATTAGCCGCGACAACGATGAGCCACGGCCGCTGTCATTTACTTAGAAAATTTCTATATACCAGCAAAAGAAGAAGAAGAGAATGATGCCTCTATGAAAATATATATAAATCTATAGATAGCGACGATCACTGGGCGATGAGCGAAAATAATTTTTTTTGTTCGTTTCCCATAAGAGCCCATGTAATTTTGACAGCTGAGTCGTCGCCGTCGCTTGCCGCTTTGATTGTTTCCATGCTAGAAAGATTATATGATTTTATGTTTTTTATTCTCTTTAGAATAAAACGGGTCGCCACAGGAATTCTCGTTAAATATTTTTTTACTCGACTTTTCCGACCGTTTTCAAGGTTAATAGAATCGAAAAAGTAAACGCTAATTGTCGATGGCCAGATTATGCGTTGTGTGCACGCAATTTGACACAATGAGTGCAGCCTAGCAGTATTGATTGACTCAATACATAAATTATGTTATAAATTATTCATCATTATTTAAATGTGCACTATACATACTGTTATAGTTGTAGAGAAATGAAATTTGGCTAAGGGGTTTCTTATGGATGGATTAAAAAAAATATCTGGAAATAATATAGTTAAAAATTTGTTTGATATATTTGTTTGTTTAGAATGAGTAAATTCCGGAACAGCTGAACCGGTTTAAATGCCGTTCTATCTTGGGTTAGTGCTTATCTATATTTCCATCCGGGTATTTGGTAAAGTCACATATAGTGTATGTGGATTCACCAAACTTAATTTACCAATTTAAGTTGTCATGATCTGCTTAACAATCTGGTGGAATCACGAAAAAATTTACTAAATTATTTTAAATATATTATCACATTAGTTTAAATATTTGCTATTTTAGTTATAAATAATCCAAAATTGGTTTAATAATAAGTTCAATAAATCATTGTATCGTCGCTTGGGAGGTTTCGAAATTATTAACACTTCTAAAGTTGCAGGAAGGGTTTATTTCTATGATAGAATAAAAATTACAAGTATAACAAGAATAAAAACCAAGTACAAAACAAATTATCATGATTGCTTACCGCAGTTGGCACCTCTCCTGGCGTGGCGACGATACTGACCACCTCGACAAGCCGGAGCCAGCCAAGGTGGAAAGCAGGGCGAGGTGAACTCGAGCCGGAGAAGTGCCAACGCGTTACAGGGTTGCAGCACACCATAAATTTACAAATACGAAAAATAATAGGTGCGGTTGTTCTGCCACATCCCCTCCCCCGTGAATGATCCCAATCCATTCACTAAGTTGAAGAACGGCCAGCTTCGACATCGCGCGGCGCAAAAGCCCCGTCTTGGTCCGCACTGCCACCCAGCGCTTCCAGAAGCGATCCCGCAATTGCGGCGAAATCTGCCACTGCCTCCGCAACACACACGGCTTGTCCAGAATTTCTCCCGTCCCTGGCGTCTGAGCGCTGTTCGCAGTGCCAAGAATTTACAATGTTTTCCGCTTCTATAACAAAGGACTGCAGTGTGCGTTCGCGCGGGGCAACCTCCTTGAGTATATGACGCAACACTCGCTTTACGCATTGGACCATGCGCTCCCACACACAACCTGCCGATGGATTGCCTGGGCAATTAAACATCCGCTCTACTCCTTTCCACGAGAGCTCACGCTGTAAACGGTCACAGCCAAACACCTCACTGAACCGTTTCGCCTCCCTATCCGCGCCGATGAAATTTTTGCCGTTTTCACTGAGTATCCGTACAGGAACTCCTCGCCGATTCAGAAAGTTCCTCAGAACCAATACGCAGGCGTCTATCGATAAATCTGCTGCAATCTCTAAGTGAATGGCCCGCACCGTCAAACAGGTGAACAACGCTATCCAACGCTTCTCTTTACGTCGGCCAATGGTGACTTGCAGTGGGCCAAAGTAATCCAGTCCGACGTACGAGAATGGCCGGACGTACGTCGTACATCAATCCTCCGGAAGGGGCCCCATCACTGGCTACGTCGGCGTGGCACGCATGACTTTGCAGGTATTGCATTCAGCGCTCACTCGCCGCATAAGCCTCCTCAGGCCTGGTATCCAAAATCGGCGTCGTATCGCGCAGATCATTGCTTCATAGTTTTGATGCTTCATTATGCGGTGTTGGTGTGAAACGAGTAACTTCGTAAGAGGGTGCCCTGGCGGCATTATGATTGGTCGCTTGGTATCAACGGGCAAAAAACTGGCGGCGTCAATGCGACCCCTTGATCTTACGAAACCTCCGTCGTCGATGTATGGTGATAAATTGAAAAGCGGACTTCCTTTTCTCACATGTCCCAGCCCTTTAATACGGCTAATCTCGTTTGCGAATGCTTCATGTTGCGCCTGGCGACACAAAATCACCTCAGCCCTTTCAATCTCCGCAGCAGTGAGACCATTGTCGTCGCCTTCACGATGCAATTTGCGACATCGGTCGACGAACCGCAATACCCACGCCATCGCGCGCATTAGCTTAATATAGGAGGAAAAGTGTTCAAATTTTATTAACGCACAACTAACAGTCAATAGTGCAAAATTGCAGGGCGAAGTTTCTCCATCCTCCTCTTCACTGGCGTTAAGTAAGTTGGCTGGCCACAAATCGCATTGTTTACGCAGAACATCTGGACCCTGAAACCATCGAGTTGCGGCTTCAAATTCGACGCGATACTTCGATACTTTCGACGCAATCCACCTTAAAACTGTTTTGGAGTCACTCCACATCACGTAGGTGGCGTTAAGAGAATGCTCCTCCATGATGGTTTTCATAAGGCGCACTCCGAGCACTGCTGCTTGTAACTCAAGCCGCGGCACCGTGATAATTTTTAAAGGGGCGCACTTAGTCTTAGCACTCACGTAGGTAACTTCTATCTCGCCGGCTACAGTAACTGTCCTCCAAAATGAGACTGCGGCGAACGCTTCCTCGCTAGCATCCACAAAGGTGTGCAGTTGGAGCTCTTTCGGTGGCCCTTTCCTAAAATCATGGCGAGGAATTTGAATATTCATTACCTTGGGCAAATCCTGCAGCCATCTATCCCAGGCAGCATACACGTAGTCGGGTAGCATCTCGTCCCAACCTATTTGATGTTTCAACACCTCGCGCATAATCAATTTAGTGACGATCAGAAAATTACACAAAAATCCGAGGGGATCAAAAACTGACATAATAACGCTTAGCAGCTCCCTCTTCGTGGGTTTTCTCTTGCCAGTTACTACTTCAGCGTCGACTCTGTGGAACTTAATTCGATACGTAAAGGTATCGTTGATCGGCTGCCAAAACATTCCTAGGATCTTCTCCGTTATAGGGTCCTACTGCCTATTCCTACTGCCTTCAAGAGCAGCTACCACCTCCGGCGAATTGGAAACAAAATTGCGAAGTTCAAATCCGGCATTCTTATGTATCGCGCGTACTTATTTGGCGATATTATTTGCTTGAGCTGAGGAGCCGAAACTGTCGACGAAGTCATCAACATAGCGATGTCGTAAAATAGACTGAGTGGCTCGAAGAGTTTGGCCACGATGATTGTGCGCATTCAAATTTTTCACATATTGCGCTGCACAAGGCGAACACGCAGCTCCAAATGTCATTACGACCATCTCATAAACGTCGATAGCTCGCGCTGTATCATCATTTCGCCAAAGAAATCTTTGCGAACATCGATCGTCTGGGCGCATTAAAATTTGGTGGAACATCTCTTTAATGTCTGCGCATACGGCCACAGCACCGACGCGAAAATTGAATAAAACTGTTAGCATCGGTTGGTATTGCAATGGACCTTTTAATAAGTATGAATTTAGAGATATACCGTTAACCTTGGCTGCGGCATCAAAAACCAAACGCAATTTTCCTGGCTTGTTAGGGTTGACGACTGCAAAATGCGGTATATACCACCTCGGCGTACGTGTAGCGGCTTCCTCTGAATTAAGTTCCGTGCGTAACCTTTCTCTACATATGAAGCGACAATTGTTTTATAGGATGCCCCAAACGTTTCATGCTGCCTCATCTCGCGCTCAATTCCTAGTAACCGCTGCTTCGCCATTGCAAAACTGTCGGGAAGCTTGACATCGTCACATTTCCAAAGCAGTCCGGTTTGAAAACGCCCTTCGACTTTCTTCGTGGTAGCTCGTAATATGTCGCGCGGTCGCTTGTCAGCTTCGCCTTCTACTATTGGTGCTGGCCGCACTCCAAAACTTTCAGTCGCAAAATCTTCGACAACCAGCTTATGAAGCTCGTCTTCAGTAACGATGTTTGTCATCAAACACGAAGATGAGGTTGGAACACCGTCACTTGAGCCAAAAACGACCCATCCCAACTCGGTTTTTTAAGCGTAGGGCCCGCCTCTTTTTAGGGTTATCGACTCGGTAGGAATGCCAAGGTGACAGTGGTTCAATCCTATTAAAAGCTGCGGCGCTGCATTCTAGTATGGCCTCATAGACAGCCTCTTGTCGTACGTCAATTCGCTTTAAGGCTCTTGTAGGCTTTGCACGGGCAGGTTCAGGTTTGACACCGCGTACACATTTCTCAACTTGTGCTTCTTATTCATGCCGACACCGCTAACGCACAAATCTACCACCGTGGCTGGCTCTCTAACTACCTTTCCACCAAACCACTGCACGGGGACGCCTAAGGGGCGTCGATGGCCTTGAATGCCCAGCTGCTCTAAGACACTATTGTCCATCATCGTGATTGTAGATCCCTCATCCAACAAAGCATAAACCTGCAACCTTTTACTTGGCCCATACAAAGTAACTGGGAGTACACGCAACAATATATTTCTGGACACTGGCCGCACAGCTGAGAATTGTTCCTTCAACAGCTTCATTTCGTGATAATGTATATGGATGGCTAGTGTTCCCGACTGAACCTTGCACTTGAGCTGCAGACGACATAAATTCTTTCTCCTGCGTAGTAGATGCACGCGGCATGGGTGCATTTCTTTGAATCTCAGTTGCACGGGTCTTGCGCGCACTCCTTTGATGCGGCACATCTGCACTTGCTTGACGTTGAGGTACAGCTTCAAACCTTGGACAATCGCCAATGAGGCACGGCTTTCGGCGACGGCAATCGAGTCGAGTGCCCCCCTTGTAGGCATGTAAAGCACAACTGGCGACGCTTTGCTTCCATCCATCTTTTGCTGACGTCGAGCTCCAAAAATTCTCTGCACTTTGAAATATCGTGTTTTGCTTCACACATATGACACTTACTTACGTTTGGTCTTTGATCCTCAGCGGCGTGCAGCACAATTCTTCTTTTCGCTTCAGGCGCACCACTACGACTAACACCTTGCGCCGTGCAGATTAAATTTGCTACTTCAGTGAGCCAAGAACTGAAGTCGACAATTGTTGGGTATGGCTGTATCGATGCTGCATACTTCGCCCAGTCTACTCGTTTGCTCATAGGAAGCTTGACGATTAGCTCTTCGAGCAAGGTGGGATTTGCCAAATGTTGCTGTGCATTTGCTGATTGCAGGAAAACGCCACGGTTCCTAGCTTTCACCGCAAATGGGACCAGTTTCTCAATTGTTGTTTCTGATATCGGCGCAACCTCTCGAATCTTGCGCAGTTGACTTCGGATCAGAAGTTCAGGGCGCTCGTAGCGAAACCGTAATTGGTCCATCACGGCCGACACATTATCTGGATGTATTAACAACGTCTGCACTGTCTCTCTAGCTTCAGCTTTCAAACACTTTTGCAAGCGCTGGCAATTTTCCATGTTCGAGTATTTGTAAGTGTTGTGGTATCCTACCGGCTGCGCCAAAATGTTGTGGTATCCTACCGGCTGCGCCAAAATGTTGTCGTTACCTCCTGGAAATGATGATCCTCCCAAAGAAAAGACCGGAATGCAGCGGCAGTCTACGCGCTCTGGGCTCACAAACAGAACTCTACTTTTTAACATTAAATAATTTTTACTTAAGCTCGCCGACGTAACCGACGAAACTAAAGTGGACCGGTATGTCGCAATTCCACTATTTTGCAATATTAAATTCTTAATATTAATATTTGCCAATATCAACGTCGGCAGAATTAAATTGGGAACGATTTAATTCTTCCGCGTTTGCTCTTTGCTTTTTATTTTAGCTAATTTTATTTATTCGGAAAGCTTCTTGGCTTGAGCTCGAGAAAAGCTATTTGGTGGCAATTAGCTTCCACACTTGCTACCATGCAGACGGTGCTGGTTACTATCTTGGCTTTCCAGAGCTTTGCCCGGAGCTTATAATTAGCTTCCACACTTGCTACCATGCAGAGTGCTGGTTGCTAGCTTGGCTTTCGAGCTTCCCAAAACAAAATGCTTGGCTTGCACTAAAGGCTGAACTTGACCTTGACTCACTAACTGAGTTATTAACAAGTGCCAATGTTCTTGCCTTGATAATGTGAATGCGACATACAACATCCCTCCACCCTTAGGGAAAGAAAAAATTAATATCGTGAAGCGATATTAATTTTTTCTGTACAATATGATACAGGAGTGGTTTATTCTAATTCTCTAATATTATGTAACTTAAATCTACCTTAACTTCTACCTTAGTGTATCCTCGTTGTTCACGTGTGTTGTGGTTGTTGTGTGTGAAGTCACGCAGCTCCTGGACTTGTTCCCATGTACTCTCTAAGCTGTACCAAACGCTGTACTTATTGCAGTTGTAGATCCTGGTTCCTGGATTATCCTGTTACACTTATCGAACCAACAGCACCATTAACTCAGACCACGAAAGTATCCCGTCCACCACAACCATCGGTTTGTACTTCCAACTGCATTCCAATCAGAGAAATTAAACTGCAGCCAACTTCGTCTTTCTTGCGTCTTTTCTAATTACTTAATTAGAAATTCGTCAAGTGCGATCAATGCACCTTCTTCAACGATTGTCTGCACGGAGTTTGTTTATAAACGTGCAATTAAATAGAATCATGCTCTGTAATGATGTAGTGTGATATCCGTAAGTATGACAGACTACAGCCTGGTTCGGTGTCAAAGACGACCTTTTGTCCCGAGATAAACTTCAGGTGTGGTGTGTTCATTGCCTCTCAGATTGGTGACGACATCCAGGAAATTGATTGGTACGTAGCGGCATTAAAATTTTAGAGTTTCCAGCAAAAAAAAACGCGAATGACATCTCTGGATCAAGTCGGCAGATTAGCAGCGACATGCGAATTTTGGGGTTTTTGTCACCGTTGTTGTTGCTGCTTGCTCGATGTTGTTATGGGTGTTGTTGTCTTAACTATATCTATTGAATACAAATTACTGTATTATACAAACAGTATATTTTCACTGTTTACACTCTATTATATAATGCTATATTAGCGAGTATATAATATTGAATTATAATTACATTTTTAATTTACTTTTACTAAACAATTTATTTAATTTTAGTAATTTCATTAAATATAATTGAATTGAATTGAATTGAAATTTACTGAGCCTTTTTTTTTAGCAAAACTATAAGTTTACAAAAATTGAAATTACAATTTTGGACAACAATTAAAGACTATAATGTATTATCTAAACAACATAATGTATATGTACAGAAGCATCAAACTTGTTAATAAGAAGAGAACATTGAAGAAAACAATAACATGAACATTAAACGCTCTTGCTCCCGGAGCTGACATTTCATTAAATATAACTAATTAAAGTAACTACTAATTAATTTCTCCTTGAAAATACCATATTCTAATACATAACATAGTACATTATTTTTCAATTTATTAATAGTTTTCTTCTTCTTTTACTCATTTTAGCTTCGTTTTAATAAGCAAATTTTCTTGCTTGCTGAAACGATTTTTTTTTCTCTCTTCTTTTCCTTTTTAATTTTTACTTTTTCGTTATTAAACGTTCGCAATTAAACGCGTCACAAGCATAAAGTGCTTGCGGAGTGCAATGCCCTAAAAACGGCTTGAAACAAATCTTCCTCATGTTTGTTTTTTTTTTTAGGTTTAGAATTTCTTTGCAAGCAGAATTTTAACTGCTAAGTGCAATGCCCTGAAGGTGGCTTGAAGCAATTCTTCCTCAGGTTTTTTTTTTCTTTTCTCTGGTTTTGAATTTCTTCAGTTTTCAAAAACCTGAGATGTTGCTGTTTTGGAGCAACTAGGTAATTTGTACCCTTTTTTGTACAAATGCTGTAATTTGCGTTTAAGTAAGCAGGTCTTTGCTTACTGAAACGCAGGTAGTTAAAAGTTAGTGATTAGTTTCAATTAGTTGTATTAGTAAAAAATTTGTTTTTTTTTTTTATTTTCTTGTCGTTTGTTTCTTTTTTTTAAAACTTCTCCTTTTTTTTATATTTAATTTTTTTTTCTCTTATGTTATTCTACATATTTTTCTCTTTCTGATTTTTTCCCTTTTCTTTTTTTTTTAAATCAATTTCTTTTATTAATTCTTAAAATATTTATTAATGTTTTCTTTTTTTTCCTTTTGTATATTGTGTATATTTTTTTTCTATTCTTTTCAATATTTAGGGTTAGTTTGTAAGTAAGATTTCGAATCGTTGGACATTGTTTTAAGCCATCTATGCCAATGTCATATCCTTTGAATTGGTGAGGATTGCCTTCTTCTCGGCTCAATTTCCAGCGAATGAACTAAAGTTGAATTCGACTATCCTAAATTAGATATTTTGACACATATAGAGTAAGACGAATGAAATACTCTAAAATGGAACGGGATTACTTTTACCTTGCGTCCAATATGTCTTACATATTGGTTTGAGTCTTTAAGTAATGTACTGTGTAATATGTATTGTGTAATGTAATGTGTTCCTTTGAATATGTATTCACATATTAGACGGATGTATTTTTCATATTTCCACATTGTTTCGACTAAATTGATATAGCTGAAAAATGCGTTTAGACTCTTAGTGACAAATTCTGATACACGATATTTAATTAACATTTTAAATTTATTATTATAGTTTTAATAAAATTTTTATTATTAACTCTACTATGTTAAGAGCAATAATATTTACAATTTTTTATTAATTAAGCTTCCCCTTTTTTTTTTTTTTTTTTTTTTTTTTTTTTGATTTAAATTCTAGTCTTCTACGAATTTTTCTTCTTCGATTTTTCACATGTATCGTCATGTACTTCATATTACCTTGTTTTCTTAACTGCAAGTTATTAATATTTGTGAAATCCGATGCGAAATTTTGGTTAAAGGCGAAATCATGTCCGCTTGATTCTAATACGAGTACAAAAATTTTACCATTTTTCAGATTAACCAGTTTTCCCTGGTATATTACTGGTGGAATTCTCTTCTTATGCACCACTGTTTGCATGTCACCTGTGTCTACGTTGAGAACTTCATTCAAAATATTATCTTTAAGTAAGCTATTGTCGGCGTCTGTATCAACTAGCAGAATGAGTTTTTTATTTCTGGCCTCTTCGCAAGGCAACTCAATAAACACGTCATTCATATTAGATTGCTCCCGGTTAGACACTTCTACCTCAACCTTTTTATTTTTATTATGCTTCACTATCAGTGACCCCTCAGTGGTCACATATCCAAAATGCTCCGCTTAAACTCTTTGTATCCTCCTGGTTTACAACTGTACCCTCCTTTAACGAAACTTCCTTTACCAGGCTTGTATCCGCTCCCGTATCCACCAGTAAAACGAGTTTTCCATTTCTCGCCTCTACGCAAGGCATTTCAATGAACACGTCACTTAACGTGGCTAAATTCCAGTTAGATACTTCCTTTATAGTATTTTTATCATCATTATTTAAATTATACGTTAACCATGAACATATTGTTTTCATGTCCTGTTTCCGTAAATTTGAAATGAAAATTCTAAATTTCGTTAATACTTTTGATTTTATATTACTTGCAAGTGCTTTTACATCTGTAATATATTCTGATATATTAAGACTAGTGCTCCTTGCTTTATATCGTTGAAAATTGAAAAACATTGCTTTTATAATCGATGTGCATGCTAACTGTGTAATTAGCAAGATGATTAGTAATAACTCTGTTCCCATTTCTATTAACATCTTTGCTTTATTGGTTAATTTATTCACTGTCTCATTTACTTTATCGTTTTGTGCTATAATTTTTACTATATTATTATTGTACCTAATGTTTTGATCTCTTTTAGGTTGCAGCATTTTTGAAGTTGGTAACGTATCCACAATCGCTTCCGATGTTGGACGTACGGTTACTGCTTCAGTTATTGAGGCTGGTAACGTATCGACAATCGCTTCCGATGTCGGAGTTACAGTTACTCCTTCACTCGACGAAATTGGTAACGTATCCACAATCGTTTCCGACGTCGGACTTACAGTTACTGTTTCGCTTGGTGAAGTTGGTAATGTATCCACAATCGTTTCCGATGTCTGACTTACCGTTATTACCTCATTTGGCCTCAAATTACTGTCATTATTGGGTTCCCAGATTACTGGCCTGTTCTGGGCCCTTGCCAGTTTCCCTGGCGATTGCCTTGGAATTTTTCCCAATTTCTTCTAGCCTCGCAATCTGCCATCATATGTCCTGGTCTGTTACACCAATGACATATTGTTTGTTTCGTTTCGTTTGGCATGTTCACAGGACTCCGATTCATCTGCGCCCCCTTGAAGGTAGTCGAATTTGGGTTCACTCGGTTATTTTGCTTTTGATTCCATTTCGTTTGGACTTGTTTTTGTTGCCAATTTTGCTGGGGTTGCTTTGGTTGCCAACTTCGTTGGTGTTGGTTCCATTGTTGACTCCCCTGGTTCCAGTTATTAGGCCCTTGATTTTTGTTGTTCGACCCACTTCTGTTGTTTTCATTGTTAATACACCTCCAGTTTGTCTCGTGTCCATATTTTAAACACTTTTGGCAATACGGTGTGTTTTCCCTGATTAAACACTTTTCTCGCGTATGCCCACGTTTATTACAAAATGAACAAACTATTTTCTCCTGCGGTGCTCTCGAAACGTTCTGCCTTTCTTCTAGTCTTTTATAAGCCACTAGATTATGTACAGGCGGTCCTGTGTAGGGTTCTACCGAATTCATATTAATTATGGGTGTAACCGTTGGTTGATGGAGGGAATTACTTCTTTGTATTTCAATCAGCGTGTTCACTGCTATTTCTATCATTTCCTCCATACTTTTCCCTGTAACACTTAGCATGTGAATTCGTAAAGTTGCATCTTTTAACCCTGTTCTAAACGCCTTATTTGCTGACGTCTCTACCATAGATACAAGTGCGCTGTCGCCCTGTCCATTATAGGTATCTTTTATTACTTGTAGCGCCTGTGCTTTTTTGGTATTTAGGCGTCTTGCGTACTGCCGAATGTCCTCATTGTGCAATTGACTGCAATTCTGTAGTTCTGTTAACGTTGAGTCTAACGAAATCGTTGGTAGGTAGGCTCTTCTTAACACTAGGTATAATTCTTCTAGGCTGCTGAAACGTTGTGAGCCTACTAGATCATAAGCGTCTCCATACAATCTTTGTTTGATACAATCTATATACTCTTGTATATTTCCTGTAGTCGCTTCCCTTGTAGCTAACTCACACGCCTGTATAAACTTATACACCTCACCTCTTAAGTCTGGTGACTGTGTCCCTGAAAACAGTGGAACAAGACTGCTTGTTATCTTCGCGATTTCTGCTATACCCATCTTGATTTGATTTGCCCCTGATTGCTTAAACGTAGGAAATGAAACTGAGTTATATTCCTTTGGACTGACTATAGCAGCGGTAGCTTGTTTATGGTATAGTGTCTGATCGTTAGCTAATTCTATTTCTTGTTTCAGCCGTCTGTTTTCCTCTTTTAATTCTTGGATTCTTCTGTTCGCTTCTTCTAAAGAACTACAGTCTTCTCTTGATTTCTGTGCAAACCCCTGTTCTAGTGTTTTATTTAACGTTTCTTCGGTTAGCCCCTTTTCCTTTAATAATTCCCTTAGTTTTACGTTCTCGTCCTCTAAGTTCCTTAATATATCCTCCTGAAACACTTTATCTACTAAATAATTATCGTACCTATTCTTCAGTGCCTTAAATTCCGATTCCCATACCTTCGAATTTTCTGTCTTATTATCTATTATCTGGTGTAGGAATTTAAGCAATTCCTCTACTATCGCGTCTGCTCTCTCTGCACTTGAAAGGTCTCTTAAGTCCCCTACTCTAGACTTTATCAATTCTAAGTTTTCCTTGTTGCCTACTGTCTCTTTTAAAATTGCCCAAATTTTGGATATAAACTCCCCCAACTGACGTTTCAGATCCTTATGGGTTCTCTCTAATTCTATATATGTTTGTTCTTGCAACGACTCGGCCATTAATTACATTGCTTTTCGTTCTCTTCTAATTTTTTTTTTTCCCCTCTCATACATTTAATATTTTCAATTAAGTAGCATTTAACCTGACTAGTTAGCAAAACTGCAGCAGTCAGCAATCCTCTTGTTTGCTACTACTGACCTAATTTCCCTTTCGGAATAACAAAATCAAGGCCAGCGACAGTGGCTGCATTAAAACGAGCGTCGAATTTTTGACTTGCTCCTCAGAGTCGAACGAAATAAAACCCACAAAACAAAAACCCCACGTTTGCAAACGCTTCCGTTCTGACGCGCTAACAAGCAAAACAATAAAAAAAAACACAGTAACTTTTGGCTGAAATGTGATCTCAAGCAGGCGCCGACGCCACTCTTGAGTTTCGCTTCACGTTCATATTCTACAACAAATATCCACTTATTTTCATTTCATTTAATAAAATGAATAAGCGGTCTGCTTCTTATGAGTTAGCTTTCGACTATATTAAAAAAAACGCATTCTTAACTTATTTATTGCATTTATTTATTTCATTAATTACTCATTACAACTGTCTCCATTTCTAAAGTATAATTTTTCTGCCCCCTGGAAGTTTTTACACCTGTTGTCGCGCTCTTCCTTCCGATCTACGTTGTTCCAGCCGTTCTTCTAGGCTCCCTATTTCTTCCCATGCTCTGCGTGATGCCTCCCATGGAAATGGATTAGTGGTCTCTCGTACCAGTGCCCTCAGGTATGTTAGGCGTTTCCTGTCATGCGCTAGTTTACCGCCACGACGCTTCTTCGGCTTCGGTGTTTTCGGTGTCGCAGTTGCCATTCGCTCTCTTTGCTCCAGCTGCCGCTTACGATATTCCTCTATCGTTAATTTTGTTGGTCCTTGTTTCTTTATTTCCGTCGGAATGTCCTTCGGTGCCTGTGCCGTACTCTCTGTGGCACGTATTCCATTGAGTCTTCTCAGTACTGGATATGTTCCGTATCTGACCACGAATAATCACTTCTATATTTTCCACTAAAACCATTTAAAATAAACAATAACCTCGCTTGCAATAAAATTTAATTTTTAGAACTCAATTTTATTCAGCAAACGACTCAAAAATTATAGATTTTAGCTCCCGATTTTAATCAGTTCGCTTTAACGGGGCATTTACATACACCACTTCGCGCTGGACAGGCAAAATGCCAATGTGGAACTCAGAAAAGCTTACACCGTACATAACTCCGTTAAAGAAACAAATTATCCTTACGGGTTTTGTTATTGACAAAATTTTGTAAAGAGGTTACTTAATTGAGTGCACGTAAAAAAAATGTTCCCCTAATAAGGGATCCTTTTAATTCGGAAAAATTAAAAAATAACTTTTTATTCTTATTATTCGCATTACTACCATTATCATATTAAGAATTTATATAATTTTACTCAAAAATTTATTCATTCCCCAACAATTCACTTTCAGATTTCACTTTAAAACTATTTAAAACTTTTAAAACTATTTAAAAACTTTCCAAACAACTTCCCATAGTGAAAGGGTCGACCTCAGCAAAGGTTTCGTCCGGCTTGCAACGCCATTGGACAGACAAGGGTGCCTGGCTTGACACTGGCACTCCTTTTATTTATTTTCACTTCATTTCATATATAGGAGTGAATACTATATATTTCATATTTTATTTTCACCAAAATTTTCACTCACTTACCTTTAACTTCCCTCGAGCGATCCTCGGCTCGAAAATCCGGCTGCGCCAAAATGTTGTGGTATCCTACCGGCTGCGCCAAAATGTTGTGGTATCCTACCGGCTGCGCCAAAATGTTGTCGTTACCTCCTGGAAATGATGATCCTCCCAAAGAAAAGACCGGAATGCAGCGGCAGTCTACGCGCTCTGGGCTCACAAATAGAACTCTACTTTTTAACATTAAATAATTTTTACTTAAGCTCGCCGACGTAACCGACGAAACTAAAGTGGACCGGTATGTCGCAATTCCACTATTTTGCAATATTAAATTCTTAATATTAATATTTGCCAATATCAACGTCGGCAGAATTAAATTGGGAACGATTTAATTCTTCCGCGTTTGCTCTTTGCTTTTTATTTTAGCTAATTTTATTTATTCGGAAAGCTTCTTGGCTTGAGCTCGAGAAAAGCTATTTGGTGGCAATTAGCTTCCACACTTGCTACCATGCAGACGGTGCTGGTTACTATCTTGGCTTTCCAGAGCTTTGCCCGGAGCTTATAATTAGCTTCCACACTTGCTACCATGCAGAGTGCTGGTTGCTAGCTTGGCTTTCGAGCTTCCCAAAACAAAATGCTTGGCTTGCACTAAAGGCTGAACTTGACCTTGACTCACTAACTGAGTTATTAACAAGTGCCAATGTTCTTGCCTTGATAATGTGAATGCGACATACAACATAAGCGGCGGTAGTCTGATCGTAAGCAGTCGAAAACATTGGCCCGTCTTCAGGCTGTCCACAAAATTCCGGCAAATCTTGAAGTTTGCGTGGCCCAAGAAAGTTTGGTTGAACGATACAATTGCTATAAGCAGAGTGACAAGGCAAGATATCTGACGTATTCTCAAGAACTGCATTACTGCCAGCATTTGCAAAAATGTTTGGTTCTGATCTCTGGTCAGTCGGTATTGCAGTTAAATTCGTGGTTGGCAACATCGCAGTCACATGAGACGATGAGGTAACTGCCGAAGTGTGCGCAGCCAACGATGACGTCATATACGAAGGAGAATGCAAACTCGCAGATAACGGAATCGGTACTGTGCTTATTGACGCGGTGGCGAGTTGTGATAACGGTTCAGAGGACTTACCGTTAACGATGGGACCAGTGGCTGTTGTCGAAGCGCCCATTTCGATGGCCCGCTCCAAGAGGCTGCGTTGTCGTTCACTTTCTTGCACCCTTGAGCGCACAGTACGCAACTCCTGCTCCATGCAGTTTATTTGATTGAGCAGAAAACTCAGCATGGACGTATCACCTGAGTCGTGAGTGTCTGGGAGCTCTGCATTGTTGCAGCGGCAGTGGCAACGGGTGTGTTCCGGCTTGTTGCGGCGGCAGTGGCAACGGGTGTGTTCCGGCTTGTTGCGGCGGCAGTGGCAACCTGGGAGCTCTGTGTTGTTGCGGCGGCAGTGGCAACCTGGGAGCTCTGCATTGTTGCGGCGGCAGTGGCAACGGGTGTGCTCCGGCTTGTTGCGGCGGCAGTGGCAACCTGGGAGCTCTGTGTTGTTGCGGCGGCAGTGGCAACGGGTGTGCTCCAGCTTGTTGCGGCGGTAGTGGCAACCTGGGAGCTCTGCATTGTTGCGGCGGCAGTGGCAACGGGTGTGCTCCGGCTTGTTGCGGCGGCAGTGGCAACCTTGGAGCTCTGACTTTCATTCTAACTCATGATTCGGGGACTTCTTCTCGGGGGTGTTCGTTCCATGCTACTTATCTCGGCAAAGCTCGGATGTCTTCACGCACGAGGTACCCGAGCAGAGCAGCAAACATGGCCGCGTACTTCGGCTCAGCTTTGCCCGCTGCGAAATAAAAGAATATCGTCGCTTGGGAGGTTTCGAAATTATTAACACTTCTAAAGTTGCAGGAAGGGTTTATTTCTATGATAGAATAAAAATTACAAGTATAACAAGAATAAAAACCAAGTACAAAACAAATTATCATGATTGCTTACCGCAGTTGGCACCTCTCCTGGCGTGGCGACGATACTGACCACCTCGACAAGCCGGAGCCAGGTGAGGTGGAAAGCAGGGCGAGGTGAACTCGAGCGGGAGAAGTGCCAACGCGTTACAGGGTTGCAGCACACCATAAATTTACAAATACGAAAAATAGTAGGTGCGGCCGTTCTGCCACACATTGATATTAATTTATTGAAATATAAATGGCTAAAATATAGAAAAATGGTGTACGAAATATAGAATTTTTCTTTTTAATTAACAAAATAATGTTATCCTTTATTGTTTTCCCTCTATATAAATGATATTTTCTCTGTTTGTCTGTTTGTAATTACTGCTCACTTCATGCCTATGCTGATGATGTGCAGATGTAACTCTCGGGTGAAGCCAACCTCTTAGAAGACTTGTCATGCAGAGTAAATGAAGATCTTTCCAGAACCAGTAAATGGGCCACCAATAACAATCTTCAGCTGAACGCCTCAAAGTCAACTGTCTTACCAGTTTCCAAGTACAAAATAATAAAAAGTGATATTCCATCATTATTCATAGGGGGTCACAGGTTAAAGGTAGTTAACTGTATTACTAATCTTGGCTTCAGAATAAATTCTTCTTTAACATGCACTGACCATATAAACAGTATTACTGGAAAGGTCTATGGCATACTTCGAAATCTAAGAACAACAGCTGACTTTATGCCCATTGAAACTAAGCGTAAACTTGCCATACACTTAATATTGCCTATGATTACATACTCTGATCTTGTTTACAGTAAATTGGATTCACGCTCTCAATTAAAATTAGAACTGGCATATAATTGTGTAACGAGATATGTGTTTGGTCTTCGGAAGTATGATCACATATCGCAATTTAAGAAAGCCATTATCGGTTGTGATATCATTGAGTATCTTAAAGCAAAGAATTGCGTTTTTCTTCATAAACTTCTACTGACTAAGCAACCTTTTTACTTGTATGAAAAAATACGCTTTGCGCAATCAAGTAGGAGCACTTTGTTAATAATTCCAATTTTTCGAACCTGAAACTCCTCAAGATTTTTCTTTATCAATACGATACCTTTGTAGAGCTCGCTGCCACAAGCTCTAAAAACATTCCACGAAGGGCCAGTTTTAGGGATGCCACACTAAATTACTTCTCCTCTCAATGAAGTTCTCTACAGTCCCTCCTCTATTCATCTCCATTTCTTTCTTTACCATTTCTTTCTTTACTCTCCATTTCTTTCTTTACCTTTCACTATCTATAGGCTAATTCTTCTAATCATGCATTGTACATTAAAATCACTTGAAATCATGCTTTGTACTTTAAAGAACATAAGTTCTTATAGTACTAACATTATTATTAATAAATACAAAATGGTAAACATTAATTTGAAAAGTTTTGTTAAATTTCGAAGTTCGTTTAAAGGAAAAGAAAGAAAAACAGAAGGGAACTGAAGTGCAAATAAGTATAGCAGATAGGAATTTGCTTTAATTTATAAACTAAAATATAATGAATTTATTATTATTACTAAGATCTATTATAATTTTACATAACAATTATTTTTTTTTTTTCGTACTAACAAAACTCAATCCTGGGTAAGACTCCTTTATCCTATAACCTGAGGACTTTGGGGAGATTGATACACCAACACAAGCTCGAATGGAATTGGCCCTGGTTGAAGCCAGTACCAATTGCAGGAGAGTCCGACCCAGTGGCATATTATGCCGGGTTGTTTTTTTGTACACTTCGAACTAATGAGGGGAAAAAATATTTCCTCTCAACGTTTTGGGGAATTATTTTGGATTTTTGGGAATTATTCCACAATCTAATGACGCGACCGAAAAACGAATTCTCACGGTAATGCGTGGATCGTTGGAACGGGATCGCGACATAAAAGGGGTGCACCCTTCTGGAAAGCCGAGTAGTTCTGCTAACTACCTCAACCGGAGGAATCAGGCCGGCTACTTCAGAGGAACATTTACCATGAAAGTAACGGTAAAATAGTGATACACACCCTACATCACGACGACGCTCCAAGGTTTCAATAGAGCTGGATACGACATTGGTCTAGAATCTGAAGATATGCTCGCGAAGCTCCCGACCATATATGTGAATTGTACTTCATTTTCGGACGGATATAGGTGGTGTAGATACAACGAAGAACGTTTGGAGTAAAGTATTTCTTACACCGCTTAAGAAAGCCTCAGCACTTGGCTGTTCCTTTCGATCACGTCAAAAATGTTATCATTCCAACGAAGATTGCATTGGATTGACATGCGCAGAACATAAAGAGTCTCCGACTCATTAATATCCACACCACCCATATTTAGAGGTGGAAAATTGTCACCCGCTAAACGTTTGTGTTTCAACGTCGATGCTTTTAAAAGAGGTGTAAATCGACACTACTCCCACTTTTCCCCTTCTCACTAACCTTTACCCTTCTAAACCAACGAATGCTTTGCATGGATAGGGGGCATCCCCTGAGCTTGGTTCTATCTGCCATAAAAAAAAAAAAAAAAAAAAAAAAAAAAAGGTAGCATTGGGTTTTACGCGCATTAAAATCGACCCGATTCGCTCGCCCCACCATTGGATTTATTGAGGTCAGATTGGAGTATGTCATTCATAATTCTGCGTTTTTCAATGATCTCCAGAATAGAAGGAGGCATAGAGAATGAATATGAATGACAAATGCTGCTGTCATCAGCAAACGAGTAGACGGGGTTTGATGTCAATGACAGAAGGTCATTGATGAAAATAAGAAAACGTGTCGGATACAGGACCGAACCCTGCGGAACTCCAGCATTGAGTGAGTACTCTTCGGAAGCAGAGCCGTCTATCATAATCCGAATAGAACGGCCACTTAGGAAACTCGATATCCATCGAGTGGTACCTCATCAAGTTAAAATTTGTAATGCTCTCCATAACTTTGGAGAGCATTGAACAGATTGCTACGGGTCGGTAATTGGCAGGATTCGTAGCCTCACCTTTTTTGGGAGCTGGCTGCACTTGAGGCGCACTTTCTCAACACGTGGACTGAAGTGCCATCCGGTCACGAGGATTTATTCACGTTGAGGTCTGCAAGCGCTCTTAACAGCCCGCGTTTTCAGCAAACAATTTGGCTAATAAGTTTGCCTTATCAACCGAGTGATTGAAGATCTGATCATCCTTGAGGAGAGTTGGAATAGATGCCGTCTGATTCTTCCCTCTCCCTACGAACGACCAAAAGTTCTTATGGTACTGAAGAACTATGTCTAAGGCGCTCTTCGTAGGGAACATCTTCGGGTTTTAGAATGGCATCGCACCTATTTCTGGCCTGAAAGACCTCATACCAAATAAAATTATATTTTCTACTACTTTTTCCGTAGCATTTATGTTTCTATCCCTGAAACACAATTGCCAATTGAAACGGCCGAAAAAGGAGTTCAGCGCATCTCAATTAGCCTTCCCATAAAGCCACACTGTCCGCTTCGTAGCTTGCTGTTGAGCGGATTGAAGACTAGAATATGGTAAGGTAGCAGAAATTGTAGCGTGGTCCGAATTACCAAGAGGTACAAGAACATTCACATCATACTTGCTGTGATGTGAAGTTAGAAGGTCCAGAATATTTTGGTTTTGCCTAACAACGCAGGGAAATTGCGTTGGTGCAAGAGCTCACAGAAGCTTTTTTTCTGGCCAAACATGAATCGCGAAATTCCACAAATTGCACGGGTATGTCTTGACTGTCAACAACTAAAGTTATCCAGCATATACAGAAAATTCCAAACAAAATTCTGTCTCCAGACGGTCGTTTCGATCGCGTGCACATCGACGTTATTGGTCCACTTTCTGAGAGCAAAGGATACAGGTATTGTGTAACTTTTATTGATCGTTTTTCCAGGTGGCCTGAAGCAATTCCTATTAAGGACCAAACCACAAACACAGTAGCGAGGACCTTTTATACTTCTTGGGTATGCAGATTTGGTTCACCATAGCTTATCACTACTGACCAAGGTTCGCAATTCGAATCGGCTCTATTTTCGACATTAATTAAACTATCTGGTTGCCAACGGTTACGCACGACAGCGTATCATCCTGCTTCTAACGGTGTCATCGAATGCTGACATCGCTCGTTGAAATCAGGCATAATGTGCCACAATTCAAAGTTCACTTGGACTGAAACTTTGCCTACAGTACTTCTGGGCCTGCGAACCTGCATACGCGAAGGATTAAACACATCTCCTGCAGAATATTTATATGGCACACCACTCAGGCTCCAAGGAGAATTCTTTACCTCGGACGAATTCACACCAAACAACGAACATTACCTGAACGAATTTCGAGAACACATCAAAGAATTGAAACCAGTTCCAGTGCTTCATAACTACAAGAAAAAACGAGAACGAAAAACGACACTGAAGACGGCACAACGCCGAAACCCGTTTGTCAACAGAACAAATTTGACGAGGGATGACGGAAATTCGTTCCAAAATACGTCACAAGAAAAAACCTTTCTGCTACAAGAAATTGGCTCATTGTAGCCATGTATTTCTGCGTAATGAAAATACATCATCTTTAGAAAGACCTTACGAAGGACCCTTCAGAATTATATATCGTCTTTCTGATCGTATTGTGAAAATCCTAATTGGTGGCAAAGAAACAAATGTTTCAACTGATAGGCTCAAACCCGCACATCTAGAACGCATATGGCTCGAAAATAATCATTAAGAAAATCTCTACAGTAAAAAGCAACGGATGAACTACTAATGAAACCTATTCCCCAATCACTGATCATAACTACGCTTCGAAACCAAGAGAATTTAACCCCACTGCAACATCATTCAAATCAGTCAGGACATACTCAAGAGTACCGAAAATCGGCAAAAAGAGTGTTTGCTTTAAATCTAACATAAATATTATAAGACTTTAACCTTTTTACATTTATTATGAAATTTTTTTAAATTTTGTGGGGTACGTACACATTTCCAATGAGTGTATTTTAACATCAAAGTTATTAAAAAATTTCATAAATTGGAGGGGGTACTGTAGGGAAATTTACTACAACTGGCATTTCATGTACACACACATAAATCTCATGTAGATACTTATACATTAATATCTTCTACGAAGAGAAATATATTTAGTAGCCAGTCTTTGCTGAGTTGTTAACCGAGCAAGTGTTTTATTTTTGGTTGCTCCGCATCGTAATGGAACCATACCGTTTCCTGAATTACATACATAGATAGAAATACATCATATATTTCTACAATGAATTATTTCTACACAGCAGTGACCTCAGCGACATCTTAGGGTCATCTTATATTCTTTTAAAATTTTACTACTTGTACGCGTTTCTCTCTTTCTCTCTCACTATTTAATCACTTATCCAGAAGAGCGAGGTGAATATCTTAGCTCCTGTGTAGTAATATCTATTAAAGTATTCTGCTGGCATGTTGCAGAATACTTTCACTTTACCGAGATTTACCAATAAGGTAAGACACAAGGGAAGCAGAAGAGCTTGGACAACGAAAGCTGGCCGGTGATTTGCCTGCCATTCAATTGGCAAGAGCACGCTATTAAAATTTATTTTATTTGTATTTTTAGAGAGTGAGCATATAATAGAGAGGTTGTTTCAGTATATAATATTAATTCTAACTTTAAATTTTATAATTTATTATTGTTGCAAATTCATATAATTATTAAATGCCGTCCTCGGTGGCGCAGTGGGTGATAACCTCGCTGCGGGTTGCGGGTTCGAATCCCGCCTTGGGCATGGATGTTAATTGTGTTGTTTTCAGCGTACTTAAGGCCTAGCCTAGCGCTATTAATTGTACAAAAACTAAAAAAATAGTTCTACAAGTTAAAAAAAAAAAAAAAAAAACTTCCACTCCCCTCCCTCTATCAACCCTATTAACAGGAGCTCGTGCTATCAGCACAAAAAAGCTTTGAAGCTTAGCCCCTGAACTCTGATATAGAAAAAAAAAAAATAATAATTGTTATAGATTCTGTTTTTCAAATTTTTAATTATGTTTTAGAAAAACTGTGTTGTAAAGGTACCCACTACTGCTTATCTCTAATCTCTCTAACCATACGTGCTTCTCTCTAATCTCTCTCTATCTCTGTCTCCCTCTCTATGTCTCTCTCTCTCTCTCTGACTCTGAGATAAGCAGAGGCTGCTTAAGCAGAAGTAGTGTTGTAGTTGTTGTTTATTTAATTGCTTCGCTTTTGAGTCGCCGCCCCAGAAGCGTAGTGAAATTTAATGTAAACATAAAGTGAACGGATCGAACTGTGGCTTTGCGTGCATGCATGATCTGGAGCGTGGGGCTGCCTAAGCAGATGATTTTATTTTATGACTGGTCAAAGAACATCTTTTTTAAAATACCGACACAGGCGGTCTAACAAATTAGTGCAAACATTTCAAAATTAATTGCATATTAAGGTTTTAGTGTATGGTGTGATTGAATGAGAGTAGGATGTAGAATGAGTGTCGGCATGTGACTTTTGTTTTGCTCGTTTTGTTTATGAGAGAAGGCGAACTCTGCCTTGTGTCGCAATTGGTTAGTTGGTTGGTTGGTCAGTGGAGTTATTTTTAGGAAATTTAGGAAGTATGCTGCTGTAGTTGTAGTTTTAATATTTGTAATAATGATACAGAGCTGTGGGAACGACTGCGGACGTGCTGCCTATGCAGACGCTGCCTAAGCAGACTTAGAGTTGTTGTTTATTTAATTGCTTTGCTTTTTAGACGCTGCCTCAGAAATTTCCTCGGTTTTGTGGAATATAACGCTAAATATTACATTAATTGTAATTATTATGTATACAGACATGTTAGGGCATAAAGTACTTATTGTTTGCTGTGTGTGTGTGTGTGTTTTGTTAAGGAATTCACAGATATTAGTGTGAGTCATTAATTTCCCAGAATTTATTTTGCAAAGACGCGTTTTGTATACTATTATTGTTGTTGAAAATTGAAGAGAGGTGAATCGCTATGGCAGAGGAGTATAAAAGGAGCAACAAGTTATTACAGAACTTCATTAATCGTTTCATTCTCCAAGACATCAAGCCGTGTGAGCTCCAATAACTTTTGAGAAAATACTCATATATTTTGTACAGTTTAAAATTATTCAATAAATTATAATTATATTTGTAACTAAAAATAGTAAATAAAAAATTATTTACAAATTGGATAAAACGCATTAGTTTGCAAAATTAAAACCCAGAGCATTCAGAATGCTCTGGGTTTGCAAAGAGAATGCAACATTAAATTTACCCGACGCGATAACCTGAAAAAACATGTAAATTTATTTCACCCACAACCAAGCTGTGCTTCACCAGTAAAACGTATTCATAATGAAAACTTTTCAATTTGTTCCGATTTTAATGAGAACGTTTTGAAGAAACACTGGAATTATCACATTAGGACAAATAATCATAAAAAAAAATGCTGGTATCCCGATTAACGAACACTTTAAAACAATAAAGTCAGCCTTCAATGAAAGGATGGAAACGCTTATGCTCGAAAACGTGAACAAGTGTTTGCTCATTCCAGAAACGTTTTTTACAGTAAACAGGGACACCATTATAAAACTATTGGAAGATTTACTCGAAAAGCACTTGGGCTATAAATTCAATTTAGATATATTTTGTGAGCATGTGAAAATGAGTATTGAAGAAGATATGGTTGTGGATGTAAAATCGTTCCAAACCAAATTGACTTTACTACAGACAAGAGAAGATATCGAAAGCAGGTACAATAATATTATTTATCAGATTTGCAAGAAAATGTCTGAGTTTCAGGAAAGGGACAGTGGCTGGTCTCTCGTAAGGACATGTCACGTAGAGTTCAATATTAATCAATATCGACCAATAAGGGAATAGCTGTAAGAAAAATATTGTTATTTATTAAATTCAATTTATAAACAGAATAATAAATTAAAATATAAATATATGTATTAAGCAAAACATGCTAGATTTAAGAAATTGTATGAATAAATTTTAAAATAAAAACACCATAAAACAGTAGATTACCATAATCGATTGATGAACGTTATAAAGAAAAGGCTTTGATATTTACAACCAACTATAAGCGAAAGCACCACGGCACTTTCATACTAGTATGCAAACAGCCTTTGAACTGATCTGATCTAATAACTGATAGCCGTTGCACCTGATCTGATCTGATAGTTGATACATCTGATCTGATAGCTGATATACCAGATCTAATCCGATCTGATCTGATTTGATAGTTGATACACCTAATCTTGATAACTGACTGTTACAGTTGATTGAAGACACTAAAGATGAATATTAAACTATTAAAAGAACTTGTAAAAAAAACGAGAACTGAAACAAAAAATTATGGCTTTAAAGTTAAGAAAAACCGATTTAGAGAATCAATCGAATGAGACTTTTAAACCGGTTACAGTACCTTTGAGGGAATTAGTGAGGATATATAAAACAAACGATACAACTACAACGAATGTTAACAAGGATGAACCAGAATCTATGCATGATGCGATAACAAACAAACTTAAAACCAGTACCTCAGTTAAAGCAAAGGAAGAGATCGCTTTTACAGACGAAACTCTTACCAAGAGCAATGATGATAATGATGGTACCTTTTTCTCTCAAGTGGATGTTTTAGAGGAAGATGCAAACAAATCAACTGAAGACATGGATTTATCTAAATTAGAACAGCAAAATTAGCTTGATACAGCATACGGACTGAACAGACGATTAGTTGGCGAATTTAGATTCGGAAGTAGCGCTTTCAAAATATAAAACGGCGAAATGTTAATATCTGATAAACCGTTTGACACCTCATCCCCCACCTCTTCCAAACTTATACCCGGTCTCTTTCAGTTAATTTTCCACAATACGCCATCAAATTACAACGAAGCAGATCTACAGGTTTACAAAACAATTCTAATCAATACTAATGCTCACAAACGTAACTATAATGAAAATAAGCAAATTAAAGGAACTAAGGCTTACAAGTACACCAACATCATGAAGGGATTATTCAGCGATAAGTCTTTATTGACGTCCACACCACTTCACCATAAAAAAGGAACGGGTGTGATGAGTTTATACCCTCAAAAACCTAATTATATTCATCAGAATGATACTAAGGCTATGCATATTGTAAAAGCACTAACCAATGATAAAGAATCATCAGCGACATACAAAGGTTTAATGCAAGTAAATTCACAGAAACCCGAATTTATTTATTGGAATGATCCCAAAATGTTGGTAGATAGATTACGCCTTTTGTTATTATCTGCTTCGGATGAAGGTAGCTTCTATATCAACGAAATAATTTCCATTATCGAAGAATTACGAGAAGCCGACATAATTGAGGAACTTTCACATACATACTTTGCATACCAAGAGAACATCTTATCAACAGATAATCATACATAACCACATCATTTTTATGAACTTGTAAATCGAAATTAGCTTTACAATTGTATTATGATTTCTTGAAATATGTATTATTGGAACTATTGTATTTTTAATAGAATTAAATGCATACATGTGTATATGAACAACATATATAAGCGTTTGAGTTGTTTTATTTTTTCAGCAATAAAATCCACATAAATACGGTCGCTTACGTGATATGTACGACCTTTATGTTTCTTTCCTGATATGATATCACTGATATGTTTGCTGGTTGAACTAATCAGATAACTGATCTGACAGTTGATTTGATAGCCGATAACCTGGTCTGATCTGATCTGTTAGCAGTTGCACCAGGTCAGATCTGATAACTGTTATATCTGATCTGATAGCTAATATACATGAGCTGATCTAATCTGGCAGCTGATATACAGGATCTGATGTAATCTGAACTGATTTGATAGCTGTTATGATAGACCAGATAGCCATTATGATGAATCATCAACGACTTACAAAGGAAATGGTTTAATGCAAGATAGCTGTTTGTCTCATGTGATAGATAATATAATTGATGCGAAAGTTGATATAAAGACCACAAACGAAACGATATCAGAGGTTTTTACTTGTGTTGAGTTATAACTCAAAGTAGTTTATACAATTCATAGAAAATCTGCGACTACCCAAGCTATGTTATGAGTTAATAGGATATCAAGTAGTAAATTGGGATAAGTTGACTTGCTATCCTAGAAATATTCAAAACATTTAACTGAAAATGTCGTTATTGTTGATGATGATTATGATGATAATAATATTAATGAAGTAGATTTCACTTTAGTCTCCTTAAAAATTTCAGCGTTCTTTATAAAAACTTTAAGTTTTAGTTTACACTTTAATGTACTCTTTGTGAATGCTCTGGGTTTTAGTTTTGCAAACTAATGCGTTTTATCCAATTTGTAAATAATTTTTTATTTACTATTTTTAGTTTAGTTATTTTTAGAATTTCGAACTTATTTTAAATATGAGCAATTTTTATACTTTCGTTCTTTTATGGAAAAGTGATTATATGAATGAGGATAAAAACATTGTTATATTGGAAGAGGGATATGAATTGAACAGCTTTAAAAAAAGCGCTTTCGAATCCTATTGTGGATCAAGGTTCCATTCCCAGCGTAAAATACGAGTGCACCTATTTTCCGGTTTTTCAAGTTTTTATTTTGGCATAAAAATTCGTCAAAGAGAGTGTTCCAGAACATACACAAATAAATGCAAAGCAAAGTTGCTTCCGCTGTCAGCAGCAAACGCGCTAAATTCCGCTGGAATCATATGTCGTCGTGGGAACAGCACCAACTCGCCGACGTGCTGCGCCGGTGTCTGTTTGCAAGCAACGTCGCCGTAAGAACCGCTGACCACGCTGTACTTGTAGGAATTAACAACTTGAGAAATATTCATAGACGCTCAACGCGCACCTGCTGAAATTTAAAGGGATACAACAAGTTCAAGTGCTTGTTGTATCAAACTAAATTCTCTAACAAATTCCTACAAGTTCAAGTGCTTGTAGGAATTACCAAATTGAGAACTAAACATTGGTGACCCCGACGTGATCGAGACTCCATCCAGCAGAATGACGTTCACAACGCTTGTAGTATCTCAACAGGACATTGGAAATGAGATCCAACGAATCATCCGCAACTACAAAAAAGACTCTGCGGACAGGAAAACATCGGTGAAATACTTTGAAGAGCGTGTGAACCTATTGAAGGAAGCTTGGGCAAAATTCGATCAAAAGGACTACGAGATCCGTGCGCGACAGGACCTGGATTTGACCCACGAATACTTCACGAAGGACTACTACAACAACATAAAGACAGTAGTAGACCAATACATTGAGCAGTTTCAACAAGAACAGGATACTTCGCAGCAATCTCAACCCATCAATCGAAAAAAGGCTGCCGAAGCATATCCCAATTCATCAGACATCTCAGCTAGCACGAACACCACAACAACCAAAGGTGCCTCTATCATGCCTATCATCCGCAAACAAAGGGCAGTTCAATCTGATTGGCCTGACATGCCTATCATCCGCAAGCAGTGCTGTTAACGTCACTGGAACTCCGATTCCAGTCCTTGGAAGCGGTTGGCCAGAAAGAAAGAGGCAAAACGTTGACGGCAATGACCACCTCCACCAGTAAACCAACCAAAAAATGCATCGTGTGTAAGGACATGGTGCACTCACTGTTTGCTTGCCCACAATTTAAACGATTGCCCGTCAGTGAGCGAGTGAAAGTCGTCAAAACAAACAACATATGCTTCAATTGCCTAAAACAAAACCACACAAAAAATCAATGCGCATCAAGGGCTTGCACAAAATGCAATAAGAAGCTAAACTCATTGTTGCATATACCAACAGATAGCAGCAGAAGCTTAACATCCACAAGTACCTGTAATCAAGAAGCAAAAAAGACCATTACGACGATGTCATCAACAGTCACATTAGCCACATCCTCAAATCCAAAAAAGGGGTATGTGCTACTCAACACAGCCTGCGTTAAAATCAAGGCAAGAAATGGTAGAATGGTGGAATGCCGAGCCTTGCTGGATTCCGGTTCATAGGTCAATCTGATCACTGAAAGGTTGGCTAATCAGCTTCAACTACACCAAACAGGGACATCGGCAACGATCGAAGGAGTCGGCAACAAAAGAAAAACAATACAAAGACGCGCCTGCATAAGTCTAGAATCCAAGAATTCGGTGTTCAATATGCAATGTGAAGTGTTCATCTTACCAAAGATCATTTCGAACCAGCCATCCCAGGAGGTAGACATCTCAGCGTGGTCTATCCCTCCAACCATCAATTTGGCCGACTCCCGCTTCTACCTTCCAGGAAATATCGATGTACTACTTGGAGCAGAGTATTATCATGCGTTTTTTATGGACGAAAAACTTTCACTCGGAGACGGATTCCCAACGTTGCAAAACAACGTCTTCGGCTGGACCATTTCAGGAAAGATCGCTGCAGAAGACGGAAACTCCACTCCATGTGCAATCTACACGGAAGAGGAACTGGCCAATCAGATTGAAAGTTTCTGGGCATTGGAAGAAGCAGAAGGAGACAAGTCAACACTCACAACCACAGAACGGCTTTGTGAAAATCATTTTGCACTCCATACAATCTGTGATAATGACGGACGATTCGTGGTGAAATTACCTTTCATCGGCCCAGTCTCTAGATTAGGAGACTCTCAACACATGGCAACAAATCGTTTCCTGGCGCTAGAAAGACGTCTGGATAAAGACAACGAACTCAAGGAAAATTACACGAAATTCATGAGGGAATATGAAGCGTTTGGTCATATGACCAAGGTAACCAATTTAGTGTCACCACGCTATTTTATTCCGCACCACTGCATCCATCGACCCGAAAGCAGTTCCACAAAGTTGAGGGTAGTTTTTGATGCTTCCGCCAGAACATCCACAGGCGTAGCATTAAATGACATTATGCACACTGGGCCAGTTCTGCAAAGCGACTTATTCACCGTGTTGCTCCGCTTCCGACTCCCACGATTCGTATTTACAGCCGATATCGAAAAAATGTACCGCCAAATTTGGGTACATCCTGACGATCGCCGATATCAACTCATTGTGTGGAGGAAAAATAAGTCCGATGAGCTACAGCATTACCAGCTGAAAACGGTCACGTACGACACAAGAGCTGCACCATATTTGGCAATCAAATGTTTGTTGACATTAGCAACCAAACACAAGGTCATCTATCCAAGCGGTGCCATAGCAATCCAGGAGAACTTTTATGTCGATGATTGCTTGAGTGGTGCAAACAGCCTCGTGGTCGCACAAGAAACCAAGAGACAATTAATAGAGATTTTGCAAACAGCAGGCTGTAATCTACGCAAATGGTGTGCCAACCACTCGAAATTACTGTCAGACATTCCAGCAGAAAATAAAGAGTCTAAACTTGATTTCACGGACGATGTCGACAGTGCAGTAAAAACTTTAGGACTTACATGGCTCCCGAAGGATGACAATTTCTGCATCAAGGTACATCTCAGTCAGCATCCTCGAACAACCAAGCGAACTATAGTGTCCGATGTGGCACGAATTTTTTATCCATTGGGCTTCCTGTCCCCTATCGTAGTAAGTGCCAAAAAATTAATTCAGGAGTTATGGCAAATCAAACTTTCCTGGGACGAGGAGTTACCTGCGGCACTACTTAGCAAGTGGATCGCATTTAGAGACAGCCTGCGAAAGCTCATTTCCGAGAAAATAGGACAAACATTCCTAGAATTGACCCTTCAATCGAATCTAGCATTGACCAATGTCAATCAGGCAGTAGCATTTGATTTTTTGATAATCAACTTGCATCGGGATCAATACATTCCAATAACAATAGGTGAACAACGCACTTGCATCAAATATGACCAACAAAGTTACTGGTGTCATCAAATTCGTCCAGTGTACCAGAAAGGTTCAAATATAGGCGCTTGCGAAACAAGTTTGCTCACCTCCAAGACAAAATCAACATCATGTACTGTCCGCGATGCTGGACCTGGACCACATTGGATACAACTACATGATCCGAATCAATGGATATTTGCCCTCGATCAAGAGTTGGTGTTAAATGCAGTCTGCAAAGAAAACCATACCCAATTTACTCTGCAAAATATGGGGATTCTCAGTCTAAGCGAAGACTGCACCATTCGATTGCCTTATTTAACCATTCAAGGTCACCACCAACTGAAAACAGAAAAGCATGTCTCCTACATATCAGAAATCAACACAACTGACCTTAATCCGGAATCAGACGATCCAATCACCTCAATACCCCTCCACTACACCAAACGGTATGACTTAAGGCCTCGCCTAGCGCTAGTTGTGAAATTAAGAACCATCCGTTGACTCCGGCAGTGTTTGCAATAACAAAGCAAAATAGCTGTTCTTAGAAAGCTTCGCTTGGCAACACTTGCCGGAGTCGAATAAATAGAATGCGAAAAGTTCCCTTTCCCTTCCTCTCCCTCTGTCACCCATTCCACCAGTAGCCAATGAAAAAAGAGATTGACCTCTTGAGGGCTACTGCTAGAATCTGATATAAAAAAAAAAAGAAAAAAGATATTGATATGTAATTTTATCAGGATATATAGAGAAGCATTACCAATAAGCGTGCCAAAAACGGGCGTGCCACGCCCACTCATACAAAAGTTGTCAATATCTTGTAAACGGTATAAGATATTAACACGAAATTTTATCACGAGGTATCTACAAGTATTACCAATTAGTATACAAAATGGGCGTGATCCAGCCACTTATACAAAAGTTGCCAATATCCCATAAACGCTCAAAAATTTAATACGTTCCATCTAGCAATTCCATCTAGCAGTACCTAGAGACATTACAAAAACATTTTCCCGAAATGGGCGTGGTCCGCCTACTTATACAAAAGTTGTTAAGTGGCGAAATTATAATTGTTTGAGTTACTCGGGTGTAGGGTATTTATATTTCGGACAGGCCGAAGACAACACTTCAACTTGTTTTTATTATTTAGCCGCCCAAATATCATCATGGGATTTTAAATGCATGTAGGGACTCTTTGGGGGAATTTAAGATGGCAATCCCGGCGGCTGACAGCCTATGTGTACAGAAATTGGAAACCCGTTTTGTTTTTGTTAAGTTGCCGTTGGGATCGATCTGTTGTAGGATTGCATAGGGTTGACGTATGGAGATGTTTTGGGGAAAAAAATTTACGTAAACATTTAGAGGAACAGATGGTGGAGAGGGTCGAATTGTGTAATTTGCGTGCATGGTCTGAAGAGTGGAGTTTTAAGATATTTGAAACCTGCGCCGTGTCGTATTATTTTTTGTTTATTACTTGGAGAGTACAAGCGAACATTTGTCGTAGATGGAAAAAGATCCGTATGGTTAGCATGTGTTTGAGTCTGTTGCTGCCGTCATTAATGTTGGTTAGTAAGCCAGAGTAAGCAATTCTCAAAGCTAAATTTCCATAGATTGTTCTAAAAGTGTGTGTGTATTAGCAGAAGCCAACACATGCTAGCCAAACGATTTATCAATCACTATCCACGACAATTGCTAACTTGGACTCTCCAAGCAATAAACAAAAACTACTACGACACGACGATATGTTACAAATTTCTCAGAACATCACACACTTCAGACCATACACAGTTGAATCCGTCGTCTACTAAATGTTTACCTTAATTTTTTTACCCCAAACATATCAATGCGTCAACCCTTTGCAAGCCAAGCCACATATCGATGCCAAAGGCAACTTAGCATAACAAAAACAAGTCGGGTTATTTCTGTAAACATCCGCCAGAAGCCGCCAGCCATCGCGGTTGACAACTGAAATTCCCTTACATAGACTTAAAAACGATAAATTTTCGCTATACCTAATAATTTGGCCTCCTACTATAATTTGCTCTTTTGTTCATGCTGGTACAAATACGCAGGATTTTTGTTTGTTATCCAGAAACAATTTTTCAAAATTTGAAAAATTAAGCTTGAAGACAAGGAAAAAACAGTGAGTATAACATTCCTTTTGCTTCCAATTAGAGAATTTCACCACTTTTAGGCACATTTAGTCCAAATACAACAAACTTACAAGAAAAAACAAATAATAATATTCAGCGTTGCTTGACTGTTACTAGTTAAGCTATACTTAGTACTTTTTAATTTGCGCGTAGTAACACCAAATGAATATTTTAGTACTATGTGTAGATATAAAAGCACTGTTAATATATACAATACAGTGCAATATGCTACATACAATTATTATTATTTATATGCGTGATTTTCAGCTTGAGAATTCCTAAAAGTTAGTATGTAGTAGTTCTTCATAGAAGATTTTACTATTTTAATATTTAGCGAGACTTCTCAAATTAAGCCAGCTTATTAATGTTTTTACTTAATACATTTTAAAAGTTCTAATGCTTTTCTTTTAAGCAGTCATAATAAATTTAATACGTAAGAAATCTTATTTTAGTTAAAAAAAAGGACTTTTCTCACGGCAGGAAGACCCACAATCTTGCTTAGTTCGCCAATGTGTTGAGTATGATGCCTTTTTCCTAAGTGGCATATTACACGGCATGGATAACTCGCCGCGATATTATTTGACTCTCTCTTTGAAGACAACCTGATTACGCGATGCCCCTTGACGCTCGACAAAATCTTGCTATTTAGTACTTTTATGTTACTCCCTTTTTAATAGTCCTGTTATGCCTTTTTGAATATTTGCAGGCAGAAGGTAACCGTGTGAGATTTTGTGAAAAGCTTTCTAATATAAATAAACATTAATAAACAAAACTTGATGGCGTAGAGATTAAAGTTATAATGCTAGCTTTAGTTTTAATAAAAACTCGCAAAACGAAATCGTATTGGATTAAATCAAGGCGCATTAATAGAAACACTGAAGGATGCTCGGCTTGGGCGAGTTCACTGCGAGATAGTGACCAATGGAGCTACCGAAACTATTTTCGGATGAGCGATAGCAATTTTCAGCGTGTGCTTAATCTAATTGAGCACGATATAAAAAAATCCGACACCAACATGCGAGCGTCAGTATCTCCAAGTTTACTCAGGCATCGATTCAGTTCGCAAGACAATTGCGGAATACTTCAGTAGAGAGGGAAAAATTTATTGGATTCAATCAATCAATCTTTCAGATTTTAAGTTTTCATTTTAATTACAAAAAATTTCAATTTAACAACAAATAAAAGTAACGTTACTTCAAAAACAAAATAAAATGTACTTCATTCAATTATTTACATATATACTAAAACATATACTTAAATTTATGTCCGAAAACGGAACTCTAATTTTAAAAAACTAAAAGGAACTTCTCAAAAAAAGGTAAATAAAAGGAAACTCTCAATGAAAAAATAAATAAAAGGCACGTCAAATAATTAAAATGTACAAAACTGTTATAGTTAGTATGTATTATAATTATAGTTATCATTAGTATGAACCATTAAATTCATTTGCCAAATCGATAAACGCCAGTTAATCACAAGAGCAACTTTCAGAAATCTCAGACTGTAATCAGTAACTGTATACTCACTAACTCATAACTGTAATCAGTTCAGAGAAGAAAGAATGTAAGGGTTGCCTGTTACAAAAATAAAACTACGCTTTGTAAAGAAACGGAGTAGTTTTGGTCCTATTCTCTTAATTTTAATCTTTTTTTAGCAAAGGAACACTGTTTGACCTACGTGACGCCAGTACTGATCTGACGTCAAAATTTAACCCATTACACGGCGAAAAACGCGGCGAAGTTTTTCTCCCACTCTCTCGCACAACAACAAAATACATTTGACTCATGCGTCAAGCGTCACCGTGTAATATGCCTCTAACCCATGCAAAGGTCTCTTAACAACTGTCAGACGAAATTTCGTATCTCTTACACTTAAAATGCGACAATTTAGTTACGGCATATGATTTTTGAGAAAAAGTTTGTATTCGTATCGCATTACAGAGTAACTCCCCTCCTCTTCGGTTACCTTCAATAAATTGGTTTTCAGTATGATCGCCAAGAAAACTGCGCCGCTCTATATAACTTCTAAATGCGGTGCCTATATCCATGAAAGCCACAAATGCTATCCACCCTCGAAAGGCATACAGAAGTTTGCGTTCCATTTTTGGTGTTATGGTGTTAACGCAAAATTTTATGCGATTTCACTGAAAATGGAAAATAAAAATATGAAATATACATATGGAATCAAAAACATTGCATTAAAGTATAATTAAGTTCAATGCCGAATGAATACTTTGAGTCCGTCAATTTTAAAGAATACGATGCTATCAAAATTCATAAATTATTTCAATTACGTTGCTAGTTTTTAAAAAATTTAAATTCAATATTTGTACCATATACAATATATTTTACAGTGGATTATATTGGTTAAGCACGATAGGACCATCCATGTCGAAAAGGGTAGATGAGCAGGGTACGGGTTATAAGTGGTTTCTGGACCGCAACAACATGTAAAATAAAATCTAAAAAAAAAAAAAAATAGCTCCTAACGAGGAGCACAACAACAACAACACGTACGATGGAATCATAGCTCCTCATGAGGAGTAGGTGACGAGCCATGTAAAAACATACATCCACGTGTAGATGTATAAGGGTTTGTGTAAGAGTGAAACAGAAGATATGAGTGAAGAACGAAGTTGCAAAAGATTGAGGCATTTTTTCGTGGGATTTTTTCATGTTATTTTTTAGAATTTTTTGTGTGGATATGGTGGCCGGACGGACGGACGGAGGAATGTTCTGATAAACACGTGGTAAGAGGTTAGAGAAGAGGAGAGGGGTAGACGGTTGATACTAATATGATTTGAAGACGAACGCCCAGACGGAAGAATGTTCTGGTGGTATTGTGAGAGTCGCAGCCCGTAGGGGAGCGACGTAAGTGTGTTAGTATTAGAGCTTTATCAGTAAAGAATAAGGCGTATGCGGATCGTAGCTGCGTATGCTGGGATAGTGTTGTTGTTGTTTATTTTATTATTTTGATTTTTAGTTCATTAAAGAGCCGCTGGTAATCAAGTGATTTGTAATCGAAGTACTGAAAGAAACTAGCCAAACTTGTACGTCTTAAATTAATATCTACTGTACAAAAGATAAGATCATAATCAGACACGAAATAAATTTGGTCAAAGATCTGTACAAGAGATAAGTCAGACACTATGAAAAAATCTAGCAGGCTAGGACAATCAGAACCGGAGAAACGAGTTGGCATTTTATCATTAACAACGGAGAATCCAATGGAAGGTACACTTTCATAAAGTGTCTCAGACAAAGAATCATTTACTAATAAATTAATATTGAAATCTCCCACAATAATAAAATAGTTATATTCAATTAGTATATCTTCTAGTTCATGAAAAAAGTGATCAATATTAAAAAGCCTGGAGGGATTATATATACATGAAATGAAAACCTTAACGCAATTATCATAAATGCAGATATTAATATATTCAAGACACCGATTAAATGATTTGTTAATAATTTTAACTTTAAGATTACTGCGACTCCACCACCTCTCCTCTGAGATCTGTCATTCTAAAAGAGATCTGTCATTCCGAAAGATATAAAGATAAGTAGTTCTTTATACTAAAATGAGAATCATCAAGATCACTACAGAACCATGTTTCAGATATCATCCACAGTGGAATATTCAAGAACATATTTAAAATAGTCAAATTTATAAGCATTCAAACTTCTAGCATTACAACGCAACACTCTGAGCCCATCCCTCATTTTACACAAAATTTTCAAGATAGTTCTGGTATCAACACTGTCAGTTATGTAATCAGACATTAGCGTAGTATAAAAAATAATACGTTGTGAAACCTCCTCACGTACCAAAATCATAAAATACAAAGAGGGCGAAGTATATGAGAAATATGCCAAATAAGTATAGAGTAGAAGAAAGTAGACATAAAAAGGTAGGTAAGAGCATATGAACATTATTAAGGGCCAGATTCTGTAAAGTCCCTTTCGTCTACTTTCGTCCTAAAATCAGCTGATTTTCGTCTTTTGGTATTCCGAAAGACGAGCCTAACGTCTCTGCAAAGAGCTTACGTCGTTTTGCTCATTTTGTCGTAAGAAATGTGTATTCCGAAAGACGAAAGCTGGCGTTCCCAGCTGATAAATGAGAAGGTAAAGAAAAGGCTGCCGTCAGGAGGTTTTTTTGTTTTGAATGTGCGGTAACTGAAACGAAATTCATGTGTGGTAACTAAAATGAATCTGCGACGCAGCTTGGTCAAATTTTAACCAAGTGCTTGTGGTTTTTTCGGTTAATTTTCGCTCTCTCGAATCATTCATTAGCCTCACAAGCCCCCTTTCTGTCTGCATATGGGTATGTAATTACAAGTGCCATTATGTCGCCATTCATTATTTCGTGTTATCAGTTTCATTTTGCCATTTTGCTGTATGCAAGGAAGGAGAAGGTATTTGTGAGCAGTAGAAAAATATATTTCTTGAAAAAATTTTGTTAAAAAGCCTGAGGTGGGTGGCGGCCCTTCAATCCCTTTGCAGAAAACCGTTGCAAGCATTTTGTTTTTACGAGCATCGGCTTCGGCAATGGTTTCTCATACGATGTAGGAGGGAAAGCAATTAGAAGGCAGGAAGACACTAGCGGCGAAACGACCACTACTTCCACCACCAAGTTCAGTAACACTAGAATCGGAAATGATGGAGGAAGCATTTTATGAACTTTTAGCAGAGACATCTGCAGAAAATATCTACATATCGGAAGCTAGAACAGTAAGCATACAGAAAAAACAGCTGTTTTCAGTGTTGGAGAAGGTAGAATATAAAAATATAGATAATTTAAACTGAGCGAAATAAAAAAAGATATCGGGTATATTTATATCTTAACATTTTTGTTTCGATAATTTTTCAGTTTAGCTTTGCTCCTACGTTAGATATTTGCACAAAAAACAATTTTATTGAGTGATTAAAAATTTCCACTTAAATATCTTAATTCACGGCAGTTGCAATATACAAAAATGATTTTAACAGCACTGAAAATTTGAGATCTATTACCGACAAGCGGTAACTGTTTAACGACAGCGTAAGTGACGTGACGTAAAGCCCTGACGAGACGAAATGTTCGTCTTTCAGAATGCCGTGACTATGACGTAGTGACTTGAGACTAAAGTTTCGTCTCACTCACCGTGACTTTACAGAATCTGGCCCTAAAAGAGTGTAACTTATAACTTAAATAAAGTCTAATCGCATATAGATCAGCTAGCATTTTCGAGGAGAGAGTCCACAACAGAGAAATCCACTGCCAGAACAGGGTTGCCAATAGCTCTAGTTTTAATGAAGATTTTTCCATTGAATGAGAAAACTGCATGAAGTTTATTGTCACGCTTAAGTTTTATGGCATGTTGCAGGAGTTCACGTTTTGATTTGGACAAACTTTCATGCACTTGAACTTTCCCAACGCCTTGAAGGCGCAAATCTCCCAAATAAATGGCACGATGTTTCTGACGACAAAAGGCGGCAACAGAGCGCAGAAATCCTTTTCGATCATACGCAGAGAATAATTTTAAAATAATACTTCCGCTTTTTCCTTCCCAATTTGTTTTTACTAAAGCCAATTGCAGTACAAATTGTGGTATATACCTCCTGCAGATTTTCATCCTTACGAAATGGAACGCCAGAAACAATAACGTCAGTAGCGGCTGCATCATCCTCAAGCTTAGACGTCCTCTCAGTCTAACTTTTCACTTGTGCTCTCAGAGTATCAACTTCATTAGCAGCAGCCTCCACCACCTTTAAGCGATTGAACATAGCTCTTATTTCTGTCTTAATGTTAGTTGCCGTCAGCTCTCCAACCTTATTCATGATACTCCTCCTCCTGATTTGCAGAACTGTTATGTTGACTTCATCTATGATGCTCTCACGAAGTTTATTTAGCTTCCAATCAAGTGCCTCCATGAAGGAATCATCAATATGTGTAGAGGGAGACGGAGAGCCAGCACGTCCAGTAACTAAGAGCGCATTGTTGCACCTCTTTGCTGAGGTGTCTCTTGTTTTGTCAAGTGAAGACTGCATGTTAAGTGTTGTTATATATATAAATTATGTACCGTTGTTATAATAATAAATTAGCACTGAATTCACTGGTTTTGTTATTTATGGTTATTTATAATTATAACCACTGTAGGGTATCGAAAAACCAATGACGAATAAACACAATAGTTAAATTTGCAGGAATTATTTGTCGGACTTAACACTTGATTGAGCTGATATATTGCCAGCGACAAAATCACGTCTATCTCTTTCGCATACTCCGCAGAAGAATCGCATACAATATGCAGAGTTGTGTGAAAAATAACGAATTTTGCTATTTTTTAACGTTTTGTTATTCTTTAGTCCAGAATATATTTTACTGAAATGTTTGCGGCTGAAATTTTTTTTAAGTGATATATCTAGTGAAGAGGAAGAAGAATATCACAATGTTCCAGTGAAACTTCGCAACAGAAAATTAGATATTTTTCAAATATTTTAGAGGTGACGGGGAAGGAGTAAGCTATTATTGTATAAATATCTCTGCGATAACCTCGTATTATTATATAGTGTGCAACAAACTTTTGGTTCAGTAATTACTAAAGTATAGTATTAGATAAGAAAACATAAGATACAAAATATTTGATAGAAAAACACAAAATAAGTATTTTGTAGAAAATGAGAATAATTGTATATTTTAAGCCATTATATAAAGTTATGTTTTTATTAAATTTTTTACATTGTTTTTTTACACAGGCTCTAAACATTAAAAACATTTGCACTCAAAAGTATAAGAACGAATGATTTAACCCTTTCGCTTTTAAACGCTTCGTTTTCGTTCATTGGGTGTGTAAGAAATGCACTTTCCCAACGAAAAAACGTAAAAAGCGTTCAAAGTGCCGGGGAAGATATTAGACAGTATGCAGAGAGGTTGAAAGTATTAAAGTCAGAAGCCGAAGATATTATAGCGGGCAAATACAAGGACCACGCTGGCACGGGCCTAATTCAGGATTTTGAAGTGTCGGCAGTGAAAACCTTCAAAATGGTGATCCCAGTGATCTATTATAAAATAAATAGCATAAGGCACCAACGGCACCGAACCTACAGTAGCTTCAGTCTCATCACGGAATTCAAGTTGCAAGCCGCACATTAAGTGTTAATCCAAACCATCAAGTCGTGAACAATCCTAGATGTAGAGGATATCATCATCAGACACAGTGGCCACGGTAGTCGTTTCTCCGTTAATTAGTTAATTACCATTAACTTTCTGTGATACCGTTGGCAACCAAATAGACGCGGTGGGAACGTTTTTCTTATGGGCACTTGTTGAGGAAGCGTTTTTCCTAATATCAATCGGCACTTAAACCAATTGATCGGTAGGATATTTCTACTTATAAAAAGTAGACTCAGCTTCAGTCTGCAGCACTTGGAACTACAGGTTGAATTGTATGATGAATAAACTGCAGCACTTGGACCCCATAATATCCTCATTCAAGGAACTTACATTCAGCTTGGTGTTAAGTGAAGAACAACATTTAACTACAACCCATAACTTCCAGCGGCCTAGGTGGGGGTCCAACAAGCAGTTCAGAAAAAAACAGAAATCGTTTCAATCAACCCCAGCAGTCTAAGAAAACGAGAGCACCACCAAAGGGAAGGGAGGGGATTTTTTTTTGTTATTGTAGAACTATTAGCGCTAGGCCTTAAGTACGATAAAAACAACACCATTAACATCCATGCGCAGGCGGGATTCGAACCCGCGTCCTCAGAGCTCGCACCGAACGTATCATCCACTGCGCCTCCGAGGACGGCAAATTTTCCTTTCCCTAGGGGTGGAGGGATGTGTGAGTCGATAGTTCCGAAAGCATACTTTTAGGCGATATCTAAACTGCGCACAGCAACAGCTCACTGGATGTGGAACCGTTGAGAGGCCCACTTTATTATATTTTATTATAAAAATCTATCTTCTTACATTCTTATTGATGAAGCAATACTCCACTCCGCTTACTGAATGTGAAAATGTTGACCCAGTTTATTACATTTAATTGTTCGGTATAAAACTTTTTGTAAGAATTGCGAAAATATTTTTTGGGTTTAAGTTCCGTATTTAAGCGAATTGTGTCGTAACCACGGTCGAAGGTGGATGCTGCTGCCCACCACAGTGCAGTGTTTGCAAAGTGTGCTCGCGGGAGAAAACAAAAGCAAATAGAACAAACCTCGTTCCTTTTTACCAAACACAATAAAATTGCAGTGCAAAAATATTACATTAAAACACAGTGCATTAAAACATAAATAAATTAACAAAAATAATAGCACCAAATAATAAAACCAAATAACACAAATAGACTATCAAACGGAATGCAGAGAACCAAGCGAAAGGCTTATTTATGCTCTCTGCAGTAAAGCTCGGCATTTAATTTTTTTCCTTTCCTCCTCTTTCTTCCTGGTCCCGTTAGGTGTGCAAGCGGCTGTGAGTGCACTTGAGGGAGAATTTCTTCGCGGTCTATTTTCATGTTTGTACCCACCAACCGCATATAATGACACTAGGTGAGACCCAGGCGTCTGAGGGTGCAGATCCTCTGGATTTTCACATGCCTGGGTACCATTTACTGCCATTGTTTTCATCACACAGAGGCCTCGCCAAATATATTCGCAGTGATGTTGCGTACCAGTGTCAGCAACACCTTTGCACAACGGATGCCGAATTTAGCTCCATATGGGTTAAGTTCAAAATACAGTCGCACATTCTGCACTTCTGCTTCATTTATAGTATAAAAGCCCGGGTCTAGAGAGGTTGCCAACTTTCGATATACTGGACAGTCTCTCTGATTCGATTTCTAAAATCCTGGAATCGTATCCGAACAGTGAAATTGTTGTTGCTGTTGATTTCCATTTCATGTTTTCATATTGGCTACGTCATTCGAGTCACACGACAACCGAGGGTTTTTATATTGAGTTATTTGCTGAGCCTAATAATTTGACTCAATTAGTGAAGGAACCAACGCACTTTCCTTGCGTTGATGGGCAAAACCAAAATATTCTGGACCTTCTTCTAACTTCACATCACAGCAAGTATGATGTGAATATTCTTGCACCTCTTGGTAATTCGGACCACGCTACAATTTCTATTACCTTCTCATAGTCTAGTCTTCAATCCGCTCACCAGTCAGCTTCGAACCGGACATTGTGGCTTTATGAGAAGGCTAATTGGGATGCGCTGAACTAATTTTTCACCCATTTTAATTGGCAATTATGTTTCAGGGACAGAAACATAAATGCCGCGGCAAAATTATTCGAAAATATAATTTTATTTGGTATGAGGTCTTTCATACCCAATAAAAGAATTTCCATTAAACCAAAAGACCATTCCTGGTTTAATGCGACTTGCAGACAAGCAGTCAGATCTAAAGAGGAAGCATTTAGGAATTGGCGTTTAAACAAAACTCCTGATACTAAATTGCTGCGCAATCAGGCCAGAAATAGGTGCAATGCCACTCTAAAGCACGAAGAAGTTCTCTACGAACAGCGCCTTAGACGCAAAGTTCTTGAATATCATAGGGGTAGTAAGAACTTTTGGTCGTTCGTGGGGAGAGTGAGGAATCAGACGCGATCGTCTATTCCAACTCTCCTCAACGATGATCAGATCTTCACTCACTCGGTTGATAAGGCAAACTTATTAGCCAAAATATTTGCTGAATACTTCTGAGAGTAGCCAACCACTACCCGTGATCGATGGTGTATCTCATATTATGGCTGAGTATGCATTTGTCATTCATATTCATTCTCCAGGCGTCCTTCTATTCTGGGGATCAATAAAAACCGCAGAATTATGAATGACACACTCCAATCTGACCTCAGCAAAATCCAGGAGTGGGGTCGAGCGAATTGGGTCGATTTTAATGCGCGGAAGATCAAATGCTGTTTGTTGTCCCACAAACGTCTGGCGGGTGACAACTTCCCACCTCTAAACATGGGTGGTGCGGATATTAATGAGTCGGAGGCAATATGATCTTCCTTGGAACAGTCACAATTTTTGTAAGAAATACTTCACTCCAACCGACCTTCGTTGTATCTACACCACCTATATACGGTTGTGTCAATGCGACACACCCGGGTGTGTATTTGAATATTTGCATATAAAATTTTTGCATTATTTATGCACCGAATAGTTTGATATTTTCAATAGCTTATAAAATTATCAAAAATTAATCATATTAAAAATCAGAAACATGGTGGGGTTTCTGTGAGACCATAGAGAGCCCATTTTATTTTCAACAACCATTTCCCAATACGTACATACCACGGTGTGTTCAGAGTATTTGCGAAGAATTTCCAGACACACATGCATTTGGTGTCGAAAGCAACAACAAATAAAAGCGTCTCCAATCTTAAACTTCAATTTTGTCGCAAATGTAAACCACCATGCAAAGAATCATATTTAGAATACCGTTACTTTTTACAGTTACTGTGTTTGGTGTGGGTGAAAACTAGACTGTGAACACCGCTGAATGAGTTACTACTTGATCGCGACAAAGATTGGTGGCGTTATAAAAGAAGTGAAATTTAAACGTGGATACAATTGAAAGAAGCAGCAATGAATTTCTTGTTCTCTATTATCCGGCGACGACAAGGGCCACGAGAAAAAGCGAAAGAGTATATAATGAGTGTGATAACCATGATTCGACAACATTCCAGACTACAGCCGGAAGATCACATCGACCGAATCTACAAGGGACTGCGATCAGATTATTGCCTATACATTCGGTGCAGTGATTTTCAAGATCTGGGCTCACTAATGAATCGGAGTGACGAATATGAGCATATACGGGGAGAAGAAACCCGATCGCTTCGGACATACACAAACCAACCACACACACACTGTTCGATATGCAAAAAGCAGGGCCACACACGCAGAAACTGCCGCGGAAAGCGACTACTCTTCTGTTCCTATTGCGGCAAGCCCAGAACACTAACATGAGACTGTTCCTGCCAGAAGACAATAACAGTCAGCGAAAATACTCCAAAATCCGACACCAACACACCCGAACCCCGCTACCAGATGAACATCATGTGTAACGGTCGACAGAAAATGGCATTCGTGGACACCGGTGCTACACTCCTTTACCCTAAACGAATATTTGCAAAGCCACGGCCACGTCATAAAGAAAAATAAATTGCTAACTCTCGCCAACGGCAAGAGAATCTGCCTTCACCAGAGTTACCAAGTCACAATCCAGAAAAACCAACAGCAACTCACTCACCGGGTATATTACCTACCCCGGATTTGCTACGGATGCTCAGCTGTAAACTTTTATTTTTTTTTTTTTTATATCAGATTCTAGCAGTAGCCCTTAAGAGACCAATCTCTTTTTTTTCATGATTGGCTACTGGTGGAATGGGGGACAGTGGGAGAGGAAGGGAAAGGGAACTTTTCGCATTCTACTAATTCGACTCCGACAAGTGTTGCGAAGCAAAGCTTTCTAAGAACAGCTATTTTGCTTTATTATTGCAAACACTGCCGGAGTCAACGAATGGTTCTTAATTTAACAACTAGCGCTAGGCGAGGCCTTAAGTACGCATTAGAAATTGAGACGTCACGATAAGAAAAGTTAACACCCATGCACACGGCGGGACTCGAACCCACGTCCCCGGAAAATCGATGGCTAGTGTGCCACACACTAAACCACCGAGCCACCGAGAACTGCAAACTGTCGTTTACGACAGTTATAGCCGATTTCCCATTTTTATGATAATTGTATAAAAACTCAGCATCCGACGGCTTTGTGCAAAAACCACCGATAGCATTGCCATGATATATACATCAATTTCTTCTCTGAACTTCTGGCCACAAGGTGATTATAGTCATTATACGTATTATTTTCATTTACGACAGTTATAGCCGGTTTCCCTTTTTAAGGAATAATAATCATTTTCTTCAAAAGCGCCCCTAAAAGTATACCCGGTATATTTTTTACGGCGAAGTGTTATGATTGGTGTTATGCCATTTCGCCGTATACTGAGAATCGGATGCTAAGTTCACACCGGTCGTCGGGATATGGGATGTGTATCCTTATTTTACCCATACTTTAATGGTAATTGTTCCTCTGGAGTAGCCAGCCTGATTCCTTCGGTTCAGGTATTCAACAGATCTACTCGGCTTTCCAGAGTGGTGCACCCCTTTTACGTCTCGATCCCGTTCCAACGCACTACCCATTACCGCGAGAATTCGTTATTCGGTCGCGCAGTTAAATTGTGGAAGAATCTCCCTGCGCATGTTTTCCCACCCACTTATAACGTCGAAGCTTTTAACAGAGGTGTAAATCGACACTATTTCCACTTTTCCCCCTTCCCACTAACCTTTTCCCTTCTAAACCAACGAATGCTTTGCATGGATAGGGGCATCCCCTGAGCTTGATTCTATGTGACATAAAAAAAAAGAAGAAAATTGAGGTAGAGAATGGTTTGAAGTTCGATCTATGTATTGTAATAGCTAGAACCCAGTCGATTGGCAGAAGTGACTTTAATAAAAGTAAAGTTAAACTAAAACTACTGAGTTTCAATTTAACGCAAGTGAAAGTGAATCCGATAGGCAACATCGGTATCCTTCAGAGCAAGACTTCGGACATTAAAAGGGTCGACGGGAAGAACCTCAATAGGTGGTTGCAAGTTCCTAAAGCTGTCAAAATATTCTCTGCAGGTTGTATGTCTTATTGTCGAACCTTCAAATTGTGGAGAGACATGCATTAATATTAAGTTTAGTAGAAATACCGAATGGACTGAATTTCGCAAATATATACTTATACTCAAAGTCGTTATAATATCCAAAATATCAGTATTTCATGCAGGTAATAAAAGCATTTCAAAATATGGGGTTTTTTGCAATTTCCGAGAACGAAGAAGTCCTCAAAGCAGATGAGCCAAAAAATACCTCAATAGTGATATTCGATGATGTTGCTTATGAACCATAATCGAGAGTACTTTTTTATGGGCATCGATTGTTTTTATTTATGTCAAACATACACTCCCATCTCCAAGTAACTCGATAATACTAACGTGATTGTTATGTTTAAACAACATAAAATGAATTTGAAGCACATGTACAATAATCATGTGGGAACAGACATTACTTTTGGCAATTTTTTAAATATATGTTGGAAAGATAATTATGGATTTCTGGTAATAACCAAAGATATTCGATTGATGAAGGACGTTATAGAAAAGGTTTTGATATTTACATTCAATTATAAAATGGTTGATTTCTTTTATATAAGTATGCTAACTGACTTTGAACTTCTAACACTAATATACCGGATATACCTGATCTGACAGCTGTTCCACCTGATCTGATAGCTGATATCCTGATGTAGTCTGATAGGTGATTCAACTGATACTAAAAATAAATGAAAATTATTTAAATAAAAATGAATTTTTAAATACCACGTTTTTAAGACGGACTAAAATGTTAAAATAATTTTTCCTAGCCCCATACAGATTTAAAACGAAAAACGTGGTGCGCATGCATTATTAATGCATCAGCTACACTCTCGTTTTTCGTTTTAAATCTGTATGGGGCTGGGAAAAGTTATTTTAAACTTTTTAGTACGTCTTGTGTGTGAAGTTTTTCAATCGATTTTAAACAGTTTAATGAGATTAAAAAGGAGACATGTGGTAAATTTCATATTTATTTCAGTTTCTCTTCATCTGAATTCTTCATCACCAAGCACTTTAGTCAATACAAAAACCGAAATGCTCGCAACTTTGTGTGTAAATCATATGAAGCATATTTTTAGGCGCAAGTTGTCATTTTAAAATTTCCTGCCACAAAGTGGGCGTCGGTGCTCAGTTTATACCTAATATTGCATTGCCATCCAATTGCTATGTTTAAACTTTCAAGTCTCTAGCTCATCAGGAAGTTAGTTAAAAATCAATTACAAAATTTTTACCCGAACGGACAGACAAGAAAGCGACCTAATTAAACGTTTTAAAATTATTAAATTAATACAATAAAGAGAATAATTAATATCTTAATAAATTAAAGACAAAAAATAAATTAATATTAATAAATTAAAGATAAATATTTCGAAAATGTTGGGCTTCAATGATTCAACAATGATAACAATTCAAATCTCTACTGAAAGCATTTAAAGAATGTTAGCAGATCTATTGAAGGTTATGACGCAGTAATCAATTTTGTGGAATATAGTATGAACCAGATGGACTCAGTAACCGAGTCTTTTGTAGAAGATAGTATAAACCAGATGGACTCAGAATTTAAGAAACAAAAGAAAAAGGAAGGAGAAATTTATGAAGACCTTGAAGTAGAATATATCAATACACGCATAATTTATGCATTTATCAAATAACCACACTTGGATGAAGACTGTAATCATAATAAGGATCGTAATAGAATGAACGAAATGAGGGTTGTAGTTTTGTGGGGAAACTACAAACTACATTTAAAACAACAAGAGCAATGATTATCTATAGTAAAAGCGCTTACATGGGTGCATCTTTATTCACTTCTACTTTGCCATTTGAACTAACAAAGTCGATGTCGCAGAAAGGCCACGAATTTATGTGTTTTTTATTCGTATTTATTTGAGTTCCTTTATGTTACTACAACCCTGCGAGTTCGCATTTCTCCGACTTGAATTCACCTCTCGCCTTGCTGTACACCTCGGCAGTCGGCAGGCTCCGGCTTGACAAGGTGGGCAGTATCTTTGAAAAGTGTAGAGGTGCCAACTGCGGTATGTAAAGCTTAATATTTGTACTTCATTGTATTTTTATATTTGGTTTCATTGTACTATTCACAGAAATTCATACCACTGGATTGTATTATTTCCCGACCTCCCAATCGACGATAATTTCTTTATTTCGAAGCCGGTAAAGCTGAGCCGAGTATCACGGCCATGCATGCTGTTCTGCTCGGGTGCCTCGTATACGAAGAAGACATCTGAGTTTGACCGAGAAAAGAGATATGGAGCGCACACCGCCAAGGAGAAGTCCCCGAATCATGAGTCAAGATGAAATTCAGAGCTCTCAGGTTGCCATTGCCGCCGCAACAAGCCGGAGCACACCCGTCGACAATACTGTTGCACCAAATCAGGGCTCCCAGGTTGCCACTTCCGCTGCAACAAGTCGGAGCACACCCCTTGCCACTGTCGCCGCAACAACGTTGGGTTCCCAGGTGGCCTCTGCCGCCGCAACAAGCGGGAGCACACTCGTGGCCACTGTTGCTGCAACAATTCAGTGGTCCCAGGTCATCACTGTCTCCGCCACAGGTGATACGTCGACGCTGAACTTTCTGCTCAACAAAATAAATTGTATGGAACTGTACGCTCAAGAGTGCAAGAAGGTGAACTCCAAAGCAGCCTCTTAGAGCGGGCTACGAAATGATCGCTTCGTGAACAGGTACAAATCATATCGCCAACGGTAAGTCCTTAGAAACATTCCTATCAGTTACTGCCGCGTCCTTATCCCTTATACAGCACCAATTCCGTTATCTGTGGGCTCGTTTTCGCCTTCGTATGTGACGTCATCGTTGGCTGCAAACACATCAGCAGTTATTTCTCCGTATCATGTGCAATGCCGACTGATCAAAGATCGGAACCAAACATTTTTGCAAATGCTAGCAATAATGCAGTTCAGGAAAATACGTCAGACATCTCGCCTCTCATTCTGCCTACAGAAATTGCTTTGTTCAGCCGGCTTTTGCCGGACAAACTTCAATATTTGCCGGAATTTTGTGGACAGCCAGAAGACTAGCCAATGTTTTCGACTGCTTATGCCCAAACATCCCATATTCTAGTGCTACCCTCCCATATTCTAGTCTTCAATCCGCTCACCAGTCAGCTCCGAAGCGGAAAGTGTGGCTTTATGATAAGGCTAATTGGGATGCGCTGAACTGCTTTTTCAGCCGTTTCAATTGGCAATTGTGTTTCAGGGATAGAAACATAAATGCTGCAGCAAAATTGGTAGAAAGTATTTTATTTGGTATGAGGTCTTTCATACCCAATAAAAGAATTTCCATAAAACCAAAAGACCATTCCTGGTTTAATGCGACTTGCAGACAGGTCTAAAGAGGAAGCATTTAGGAATTGGCGTTTAAACAAAACTGCTGATACTAAACTGTTGCGCAATCAGGCCAGAAATAGGTGCAATGCCACTCTAAAGTACGAAAAAGTTTTATACGAACATCGCCTTAGACGTAGAGATCTTGAATATCATAAGGGTACTAAGAACTTTTAGTCGTTCGTGGGGAGAGTGATGAATCAGACGCGATCGTCTATTCCAACTCTCCTCAAGGATGATCAGATCTTCACTCACTCGGTTGATAAGGCAAAGTTATTAGCCAAAATGTTTGCTGAAAACTGCTCTCTTCCTGAGAGTAGCCAACCACTACGGTGATCGGTGATTTCTCATATTATGCCTGAGATGCTTTTTCGAACGCGGGCTGTTAAAAGAGTGCTTGTAAACCTCAACGTGAACAAATCCTCGAGACCGGACGGCATTTCAGCCCACGTGTTGAGAAAGTGCGCCTCAACACTGGCTCACCCATTGCGCAATCTCTTTAATTGATCGTTTACTTTAGGAGTTTTTCCCACTTCCTGGAAGATTGCCAATGTGCAGCCAGTTCCCAAAAAAGGTGAGGCTACGAATCCTGCAAATTAGCGGCCCATAGCAATCTGGTCAGTACTCTCCAAAGTCATGGAGAGCATTCTATATTTTAACTTGATGAGGTATCTAGAGAGCAACGAGTTGATTCGCGATCGCCAGTACGGTTTCCGTGCTCACCGTTCCACCGGCGATCTGATGGCGTTTCTCACTGAGCGGTGGAACAGTTGTATTCACCAATTCGGTGAGAGCAAGGTTGTTGCTCTGGATATCTCCAAGGCATTTGACCGGGTGTAGCATAAAGCACTCGTGCTCAAACTGACTGCTTATGGTGTCCGTAACACATTCACTTGAGGGATATCGAGTTTCCTCAGCGGCCGTTCTATTCGGGTTGTTATAGACGGCTTTGCTTCCGAAGAGCACTCCATTAATGCTGGAGTTCCGTAGGGTTCGGTCCCGTCGCAAACTCTTTTTCTCATTTTTATAAATGACCTTCTGGAACTATCACATCTTTGACGTGTCGAAGGAAGCAGCCAGGTGCTTAGGCTTTAGTCGGGAGCTTCGCAGACATATCTTCAGCTTCTAGACCAATATCGTCTATTGAAACCTTGGAGGGTCGTCGTGATGTAGGGTGTGTATCATTATTTTACCGTTACTTTCATGGTAAATGTTCTTCTGAAGTAGCCAGCTTGATTCCTTCGGTTCAGGTATTTTGCAGAACTACTCGGCTTTCCAGAGTGGTGCAAGCCTTTTATGTCACGATTCCGTTCCAACGAGCCACGCATTATCGTGAGAATTCGTTCTTCGGTCGCGTCATTAGATTGTGGAACAATCTCTTGTTTTGGGGTCCGATCAGCACCAGTAGCAGAAAACGAAGCTAATAAGCGAGCGCGCGACATATTGTAAGCCACCAATAGTAAAGTTGATGGGGGTTTTAAAACCAGACTGCTCTGGAAATTTAACGATGTCGAGTTCCAGATATATATGTAGATAAAAATTACGCATTGAGACTTAATCTAGAGGAAGCCGCTATGCGAACGCCGAGGATTTGGTATATACCACATTTTGCAGTCGTCAACCCCAACTAATGAGGGAAATTACGTTTGGTTTCGATGCAGGTTAATTGTATATGTTTAAATTCATAATTGTTAAAGGGCCCATTGCAATACCAACTGATGCCATCGACTTTATTCACTTTTGAGTCGACACTGTGGCTGCCTGTGCAGGCATTAAACACATTTTCCACCAAATTTTAATGCGCCCAAAGAATCGATGATCACAAAGATTCTTTGGCGAAATGGTGATACAGCGCGAACTATCGACGTTTACGAGATGGTCGTAATGACATTTGGAGGTGTGTGCTTGTGCAGCGCAATATGTGAAAAATCTGAATGCGCACAACCATCGCAGCCACGGTTCTCGAGCCACTGAGGCTATTTTACGACATCACTATGTTGATGCCTTCGTCAACAGTTTCGACTCGTCAGCTCACGCAAATGATATCGCTAAACAGGGATGCTGGATTTGAGCTGCGTAATTTTGTTTTCAATTCGCCAAAAGTCGTAGCTGCTCTGGAAGGCAGTATGTGAGCCAAGCGTATGCAACAGGACGACTCTATAACGGAGAATATCATCGGAATGCTTTGGCAGCTGGTCAATGATACTTTTACGTATCAAATTAGATTTCACAGAGTCGACGCTGAAGTGATAGCTGGCGGGAGAAAACCCAAGGGGGACAGTATCGTTTTGTCAGCTTTTGACCTCTTCGAATTTTTGTGTAATTTTTTGATTGTTACAAAGTTGATTATGCGTAAGGTATGGAAACATCAAGTAGGCTGAGATGAGATGCTACCAGATGACGTATATGCTGCTTGGGATAGATGGTTGCAGGATTTACCAAAGGTACCGCATATTCATAACGACATTATTTTAGGAAAGAACTACAGCTGCACACAGCTTTATGGATGCCAGCGAGGAAGCGTTCCCTGCAGTCTCTTTTTAGAGGATAGTAAGTGAAGCCGACGAAATAGAAGTTACTTTATGAGTGCCAAGACCAAGTGCGCTCCCTTAAAAATGATCACGGTGCCGCTTCTTGAGCTACAAACCGCAGTGCTTGGAGTACGCCTTATGCGAACCATTCTAGAAGAGCATCCTCTTAATGTAGTGTGGAATTATTCCAAATTCATGAACACTGGTCATGATCTCGCATTCAGCGGCACTCGCTCCATCCTTGACTTTATGGAAAGCATCAAAGAATTAGCCAATGGCTACCGCATCAATCACGACCGGCTACTGTCGCCGCTGAATGAGTTACTACGCGATCGCGACAAAGATTGGTGGCGTTATAAAAGAAGTGAAATTTAAACGTGGATACAATTGAAAGAAGCAGCAATGAATTTCTTGTTCTCTATTATCCGGCGACGACAAGGGCCACGAGAAAAAGCGAAAGAGTATATAATGAGTGTGATAACCATGATTCGACAACATTCCAGACTACAGCCGGAAGATCACATCGACCGAATCTACAAGGGACTGCGATCAGATTATTGCCTATACATTCAGTGCAGTGATTTTCAAGATCTGGGCTCACTAATGAATCGGAGTGACGAATATGAGCATATACGGGGAGAAGAAACCCGATCGCTTCGGACACACACAAACCAACCACACACACACTGTTCGATATGCAAAAAGCAGGGCCACACACGCAGAAACTGCCGCGGAAAGCGACTACTCTTCTGTTCCTATTGCGGCAAGCCCAGAACACTAACATGAGACTGTTCCTGCCAGAAGACAATAACAGTCAGCGAAAATACTCCAAAATCCGACACCAACACACCCGAACCCCGCTACCAGATGAACATCATGTGTAACGGTCGACAGAAAATGGCATTCGTGGACACCGGTGCTACACTCCTTTACCCTAAACGAATATTTGCAAAGCCACGGCCACGTCATAAGGAAAAATTAATTGCTAACTCTCGCCAACGGCAAGAGAATCTGCCTTCACCAGAGTTACCAAGTCACAATCCAGAAAAATCAACAGCAACTCACTCACCGGGTATATTACCTACCCCGGATTTGCTACGGAAGCTCAGCTGTAACCTGATTTTTTATGGAGAGGAGCAAGCCACCGTGGGGTTTCTGGACACTCCAAATGCACATACAATAACCTGCGGTGTTTCCAAACGAAACAGCATAATTAAAGAATTCGCATACCAAAAAAATGCGATGAAAGCGATGACGAGGCACTGTACTATGAGCCTTCGCGCCAACAGAGGACAGATCGACCGAGCCGAGAGGGAAGGCCACCAGAAGCAGCCACCCAACAGCCGCCAGATCGATCACCGTCTGAAGTAACACTATGGAGACATCAAACACAGAAAAAAACATCCTCAACGGTCCAACGAGCAGTTCCACTCCCGACCCAGAGCCACGGTGTGGGTCTCTCTTGTTGTTGAACATAATTTACTTGTGCGGTACAAACCGAAAAACCATCATCTTTTGCTGCATAGTATTCGAGTGCACTTTTTTTGCTCGAACTCTTCTGCTTGTTTATCGGCACCCACGCAGTCGGCCTTACTCTTCGCTGCTTGGGTGCCCATACACATGCGTTGTTGGTGTGCACACAGAACGAATAAACAGTTTTTGCTGTTTGCACTCTCAAAATTGTGAAAGCAGCATGGGTTTGCGAATTCTGCAGTGACCCTGCGGCAACTAGTGAATTTTTAACTAGTTGCAAGTACATACATACTTGCTAAAATTCTGCAGCAAGCCCCTCGATACAGAAGAAACAGCGCAGCGAAGTAAAAAATATTTTGTGGATTATTTTGTGACAAATAATAATAAAATGCAATACAATTTTTTCCGAAATTGCTTTGGTGCGTTTGTTTTTCTTGTCCTGTTTTTTTTTCTTATTACGTTAGTACCCTTTGCTGCCCCTAAGCGAGCCCAAAAAATACAATGGCTGCGCTCGCATCTTTCATCAGAATAGCCGATGATCTGATTGAGTTTGAAGTGGGCTTCGACAAAACATCTACCACGGACGACACGGTTTACACACTCGATCTTCAACGGGAAGAAATCAGATCACACTGGCTGCTAATTAAAAGCGCCTATGATAAGGTGCTCGCAGAGTTAAACTTGACAAAGGACAAGCACAAGGAATTAGAAGGAAAAGCGACAAATGCTATGCCATATATTTACGTTGCGCGGGAAAAATTGAAGAAATGGCTCAATCCGCAGCGACCCCTCTGGTTTCACCGGCCCTTTCTTCTGCTCAAGCTGATATGCCAGCATCTGGCTACAATATTAGCCCGCCCCCTGCGACACTGAACTATTCCACGGCGATTATATCGTGGCCTTCTTTTAGGGATATTTTCAGGGCCTTTACGTTCATAATTCAAGAATTGCGCCGGTTGAGAAACTTTTTCATCTGATTGATCATTGAGAAGGGAGAGGCGAAAGAAATCGTCCAAAAGTCCCCCCTCACGAATGAAGGTTTCGCCCAACTCGTAAACGCGCATTTAAAAACTCTATTAGCAAAGAAACCGGTAGCGATATTAAGAATCTGCAGGGCGAGTTACATAATATTCTTGCTGCACTCTCGCTACAAGAGATTGACACATCGCAGTGGGATGCAATAATTGTATTTTTGTGTTCCAGCAAACTCATGGAAGCAACGCTTTCCTTTTAGAACCAATCCCTTATCAACAAAACCGAGATTCAAAAATGGGCAGATCTGGGTGCCTTTTTGACTCATCCTTTCCAGATCCTTGAAACTGTGCAAGACAATGCACCGTTGTGCTAAATCCAAGCAAGCCCAACCCCCAACTTCCAAACACTCGTCACCAACCTCCAAACGCGTCAACACTTTTTAATTGAGTGTCCCAAAATAGTTGCCCTCTTTGCCAGAAGCAACATAATTTGCGGTCTCTCAGTTTCTGAGCATGCCAGTTCCACAGCGGCTGAATTTCGTTCAGAATAATCGCTTGTGCAGCAACTGCATGGCCAGATCTCACTCCGTGACAAACTGTATAAGCAGATTCAATTGCCTCAAATGCAACGGCAGGCACCATACACTCTTGCCTCATGCGAATGCTTTATCCCCATCGAATGCTGCACCAGATTCGACCCCTCACGTCTTACAGCAATAGCGGCGGCTTGAAAACGCTCCGCGTGCTCGTACCCTTGCCTGTTCTAATTTTATACCAGGTTCGACCCATCATGCTTCTCAACAAGAAAGGCCTCATTCTTCTCCTGAGAAATCAACAGGACACTCAATAAGTGTGCTTCGCGAAATCTCCCAAACAGGTACATGCTACATCGCTCGCGCCTTAATTGATCCTGAATCTGAAGTAACGTTTATCTCCGAACGCATACAAACGCTTTTACAGCTCCCAGTGCGGCCAATACCGCTGTAGTTTGAGGTCTCAACGAAATTGTTTCTGCAAAAATATCAAGATCGAGCGATTTTCTTCTGAATTCGCCAGTTGATTCGCACTTTCAAATTAACGTGACGGCGCTCGTGCTCTCACAAATTACAGGGCGTTTGCCCTCCCACATTAGACAGGTCACTTCTCAGTGGTCTCCCTCAAGACATCGAGCGCGCAGATGTCAACTTCTCCAAAAACGAGCAGGTCGACGTCCTTATTGGAGCTGATTTAATTCTGCTGGACGGCATCCGCGGCCAAGTACGGGGCTCACTCATGGCTCAGCAAACCGTGTTCGGTTGGATTCTAACCGCGCCGGTTCCCACCATGCAATCTGCCGCTGCACCCGTAAAAGTGGCTTATTTCAATGAAGTCACCTTCGAACAACAGCTCGAACGTTTTTGGGAGGTGGAGAACTACCCAAAACTAGATTGCTATTCCCCTCCGAAAAGTCTTGCGAAGAAAATTTCGTTAAAAAACGCGAAGACGCGATGACGGCCGCTACATCGTGTCACTGCCTTTTAAAGTCGGCTTTCCAGACACGCTCCGATTAGGGGCCTCGAGACACATTGCGCTCAAACAATATACGTGTCTGGAAGCACGATTAGGCAAGAATGAAAACTACAAAAACCAGTATGGCACGGTGTTAAATGAGTACGTCGATTTAGGCTACATGACAGTAGTCAGCTGATGAGGTGATGAGGTGCGCCTCTCGCGAGAGAGCAAGCTCGGCTGCAAGCTCTACCCGCGGCGACTGACACTGTTTTTTGCCTTCCAGTGATCGCCGCTGGACCCGTTTGGCTTACTTGCTTTGTTACGTGCCTTGCAGTATCACGCGTTTTGGAAGTGCTGCTGCCTTTCACCCTTGTCCATTAGTCTTGTAAAGAAGAATATTATTGATATGTATATAAAATTGTGAAATAAACATTAAAAGCTACTTTTGTGATTGAAAACAAACAGTGATTTTCCTCTGAAACCACGGATAATAGAAGAAAATCAACGTAATACTGCATGGCTAAACGATTCTTCTTTTCTTCATTCTTCAAAAGTTTTTTTAGAAAGAGAGGGGATGAGAGAAAAGAAAAGTTTCCATACATTCTTCAAATGTGAAGATTTTTTTAAGTCAAAATTCTGTCGGATTATCGGTTCTTCTTACGCACATACTTAAACAGTTGCCCGCATGAACCGGTTTTTCAACGCAGTTTGCCGAAAGTAAATTTCACTCGCACACATTGAGGTATTACACGTAACGACTTTTAACATCAAAGAAGAAACTAGGTGTAGCCACGCTCTCTTCAAGATGCCAGCTTCAAGAAGCTGCGTCAAAAAGAATAATGTAGCCAGGACTATACAGATATAAAATTAACCAGTCAGCATCCCTGTTATCAGATTTCCCGGTTGATAGAGGTCCGGGTAATCGAGGTTCGACTGTATATACTTTTCTATACATAACATAAAACATAATATATCTCGCCTCCTTCTCTGCGTTACAAACGGACTAATAAAGTTATACGTAGGTTGCTACTTAAGCCTTGAGGTATGGCAACACTAATGTGAATATGTCAAATTTGACATGTCATCGTAAAGTTTAACATTTTTATTGATGCACGTACAGAGAATGTTTTGTCATACGAGTGCTATTTGTGTTGTTTACAGATACTTGAAACATTCATCTTGGTTAAAAAAATGGAGTTAAATCGTAAATCGTGATTTTCTATGACTTTCGACGTGTATTAAACCAACAGCAGTGTGCCGATCAACTCGCTTCGACTTTTGGTGATGAAGCACCATCTCGAGCCACCGTGTTTCGTTGGTTTTCCGAATTCAATCGTGGTCGCACTTCGCTACAGGACAAATTTCGTGAAGGTCGTCCAAAATCGGGTCTTGTGCCACAAAACATCGATGCTGTGCGTGAACTGATATTGCAAGATCGCCATGTGACATACCGTGAGATTGAGGCATACTTCAGCATTAGTTCCACTCACATACATTCAAAATTACATGAACATATGGCCGTCAGATAGATTTTTTCGCTTTGGATTCCGCATAATTAGACAATCGCTCAAAAAAAGGCTCGCGTCGATTGGTCGAAAAAAAATGCTAAAAAAATTCAATCGCGATGCTTTAAAAGACGTCTATAAGATCGTAACAGGCGACGAATCAAAGATCTATGCATATGAACCCGAAACTAAACAACAATCGACTGTATGGGTTTTTAAGACGAGCCAAATCCAACGAAAGTTGTTCGCGCACGAAACATTTCGAAGCAAATGGTCGCCTGTTTTTTCGGAATAACTGGACATTTCGTCACCGTTCCATTAGAACGTAGAACGGTCAATTCTGAATGGTATACCAACATTCATTTGCAAGAAGTGTTAGGAAAAGTCAGGGAAACCAATCGCAGAAGACGAATCATTCTCCACGCCGACAATAGTAGCTCTCACACATCAGCTCAAACAAAAACGTTTTTCAGCATTCAAAACATCGAACTGATGGGTCATCCGCCGTACAGTCCTGATTTGACATCCAATGATTTCTTCTTATTTCCGCAGATCAAAAATAAATTGCGAGGTCAACGTTTTTTGACGCCTGAAGAAGTGGTTAATGCGTTCAAATCACATGTTTTGGAGGTACCTCAATTGATCTTCATGGAGAATATTTTAAAAAACAATAAAGCCATTACCGATTATAAATATTTGTTTTTATTTGTCTATTAGAGGCTTAAGTAGCAACCCTCGTATACCATCTACCTTCGGGAGTAGGGTATAAAAATTATCCAAAGGGAATTATCTGATTTGTTTTATGTGATTTGTTTTCCAACACTTTTTCGAGACGAGAAGTGCAACAATGTCCACGTTCATTCTGCTCTTCACCTGCTGAACGCCAAAAGCATAATTAAATTAGGCAGAAAGTGTATGACAAATCCCAAAGTTCATGCGAAAAATTAAAACCTGCTAGCACGACTGTTGTGCTGAAAACTGCAGCGTTGGTGGCCATCATTAAGACCGAAAAAAAACAATAATTAAGTTATCAAAAAAGGAAAAATCGATACATTATTTTTGCAACACTAACAACACGACGATGTAAAGAGTGTAATGCCCCCAGATTTGCATTATCTCGGTAATCAATATAATTATTTTGTTATTTATTAACTTCCAATTAGAAGCACTCGATTACAAGTTAGTGTAGCAAAACGATGCGTCGTAACAATGCAAAGAAGTGAAATGGCATGTTAAACGTAATCTTAAAAAATTTTTTAAGTTCAAGCGCCTTTTAGTAAGCTAGAACTTTTCTGTAAGCTTTGAAAAAACACTTGCAAAACGCCTACGATGTATTATAATTATTTTTTTACATAAATTAACAACGTTTGATAAAATCTCTGTAAACCATTGTTTTTTAAGACTTGGAATAAAGTTTTTAGTAACGGTAACCTTTACTTTGTTTTCGGAAGGTAAATTTTTACTTTGTTTCTCCAGTACAAAAAACATTACTTTCTGAAAAATTTACATATTTTAACCCATGCGAAAAAATTTACAAGGGTAAAAAAGTCAATTGTTTTGTAAATATTTACTAAGAAATTGTAAAACTACTGGAAATAATAAATATATTTTGCAACACTGACAGAATTGTTTATTGGGCAATTCGACAACAATATCTCGTTGGATACTTAAAAAAAATTCGTTCGTGTACTTACATATGATTAATTTTCCATTACGTAAAATTAGTTTAAAAAATTTACTTTTGAAATCAAAAGTAAACTTCACATGAAACGAATATTGACTTCATCACGAATTTTGCTGAATAGTCACTTCAAAATATGTCAAAATATGTAACTTTCTTCATTATTTTGTCTCTTGTTATATTGATGCTTCTTATTTATGGTTTTTTATTACTAAAATTGTATCTCTCGATATTGAAGGTGCTCATTACCACTTCGAAAATTGAGCATTTAATTATTTTGATTAAAATGCATGCGCTGACATTTTCGATTTCATGTTAATACCAAAGCATATGTGTTCTACTTTCCCATGTTATAGATCTTGTTTTATTTTTCCTGTTTTGAAATTTGCTCTGCACTGCCAGTTATGGCTCTATCAGAGAATACACTATGGATATCCATACATATGTACACAAGTTTGCTCAGCGCTATAAATACAAGTCGTCAAAAGAGTCGTAAAAGAACATCATACTCAACATATTTGTGAGCTAGTCAAATTGACGAGTCGAGCTGCCGTGAGAAAGCTCCAATATTTTAGTCCTAAATTTGGATTTTTTTCGTTTTAAATTTCTTTTTATGAATACTTAAAAGAAATTCAAATTTAATTTTAGAATTTAAAATTTATTAAAATATTAGAGGGCTTGTATAATTTGCCAAGTTCTGCTAAATTATAGAAATAATTACAATCTTCTATGGAAAACTACTCCATACTAACAACTTTTGAAAATGTTTCAAGCTAAAAATCTTTCATATAAACAATAATAATTGTATTTAGCATTTAAATATATATTTGCACTGCTTTTATATCAAATGTTTTCCGTCATAGTAATACAATTTTCATTAGGTCTTACTACCATGCTTCAAAAGAGTACTAAAATATAACGTATCTAAAGTACGAGATTAGAACGCTGAAAGTATGTATTTGTTTTTAAACCCTACACCCGCAGGGAGTACATTCACTTTGTTCTTCCGTTTGTAACGCAGAGAAGGAGGCTATATAGATAAAGAATAGTATATATATTCTTGCTCAGCGTCACCTCCTGAATCGATTTAGCCCTGTCCGTCCGTCTGTCTGTCTGTTGAAATCACGATTACGAGAGAACGAAAAAAAATATCGCGATCAAATTTGGCGCAAATATTTTTTGTTATGTAGCGCTGATTGGGTTTGAAAATGGGCGAGATCGGTAAACAGCCACGCCTACTTTACATACGGAATATAAAGGTACCTCGTTTTAAAAAATGTTATAATCTGAATATTTCATAAACCATGTGAGATATTAAGGTATAATTTTATTCCGGAACATATAGCGCCATTACTAGAACGTTTGAAATAAATGGGCGCGCCACGCCCACTGATAACAAAGTTGGCAATATCTAATGAACGTTATAAGATATGAATACGTAATTTTATCAGGGTATATAGGGAAGCATTACCAATAAGCTCGCCTAAAATGGGAGTGCCACGACCACTAATACAAAAGTTGCCAATATCTTGTAAACGGTAAACATTTTCCCGAAATGGGCGTGGTCCGCCAACTTATAAAAAAGTTGTTAAGTGGCGAAATTATAATTTTTTTCTGTTACTCGGGTGTAGAAGTATTTAGATTTCGATCAAGCCGAAGGCAACACTTTTACTTGTTTCTTGCAAATTTATTGTATTTGAAGTAATTGGTGCCTAGAAGAGGTGAAATCCTATAACTGGAAGCAAAAGATATTAGGGTGAAACATATTTGTTTAGCTTACTGGAAATAAATTTACTCATATTTATACCCTACACCCGAAAGGAGTAGGGTATATTCACTTTGTTCTTCCGTTTGTAACGCAGAGAAGGAGACGAGATAGATATAGAAAAGTATATATATTCTTGCTCAGCGTCACCTCCTGAATCGCCTCTGTCCGTCCGTCTGTCTATCTGTCTGTTGAAATCACGATTACGAGAGAACGAAAAGAGATATCGCGATGAAATTTGGCACAAATATTCTTTGTTATGTAGCGCTGTTTGGGATTGGGAAAATGGGCGAGATCGGTAAACAGCCAAGCCTACTTTACATACGGAATATAAAGGCACCTCGTTTTAAAAAATTTTATAATCTGAATATTTCATAAACCGTGTGAGATATTAAGGTATAATTTTATTCCGGAACATATAGCGCCATTACTAGAACGTTTGAAATAAATGGGCGCGCAACGCCCACTGATAAAGTTGGCAATATGTAATGAACGTTATAAGATATTGATACGTAATTTTATCAGGGTATATAGGGAAGCATTACCAATAAGCTCGCAAGAAATGGGCGTGCCACGCCCACTCATACAAAAGTTGTCAATATCTTGTAAACGGTATAAAATATTAATACGAAATTCTATCACGAGGTATCTACGCGTATTACCAATGTGTATACAAAAAATGGGCGTGGTCCGCCTACTTATATAAAAGTTGTTAAGTGGCGAAATTATAATTTTTTCAGTTGCTCGGGTGTAGGGTATTTAGATTTCGGCCAGGCCGAAGACAACACTCTTACTTGTTTTTTATTATAATAGAATTTTAACGCCGAAGCTGTCTTAAGGCAATTACTGCTTATCTTAAGGATTTCATCACATCTCCGAAAATGTCTATCTGAAACTAAGCGAGAGGCATACTTTTTTTTTACTGCCATTTTAGCAGCAAAACCGATAAAACAGCTGTAGTACATAACTAATTAAAATTATTATTTACTAGCAAAATTTTAGAAACTTTAAACGTCGTTAGTTTTAACTCGCCGAGGTTACTGGACACTGATGGCACACTCGAATATAGACGACTTCCAATAATATGCGTCTAATAATTAATAAACAAAGGTGTCTATTATTAATATTTTAAATTAAATAAACAACACCTTTGCAGTCGATATTCTTCATATTACAAACGGGTACGTTTCTCTCAAATTAGCGGCATATTTCTCGAAATCCTTTCCATTTCATTTCAATCTGCTCAATTCCACGCACAGAATCAAATTGAATTACTAAATGATTTATTAATTGAGTACTAAGTGACTTACAGCTGTCAGCCGAATTCTCATTGAAATTCTCTTTTGCCCCATCCATGTAATAAAAAATGTCCACTTAGGAATTACACAAAAGAGCAATTAAAATATACGCTTATATTCTCTAAATTACCCACAGAATTTCTGCATGAAAAAAATAAAATTACAGAATTTTCAAAGAGCTTAAAGGTAGATAATTTAAAAGTTCCTTAAACAAATATAAACTTTTTAACGAACAATTTTTTCAAATAAGCCCAAGTGAATATTAGAATCAAGAAAATAAGCGCTCATATTAGAAAATTATTTTGCAAGAAGAGATGAGAATTAAAGCGTTTATTATACTAACTTGACTTGAGTAGAGAACCGTCAAAACTGATACATATTTGCTTTATGGAATCGTATGTCTTCGATTATACAAACGTGAGAGCGGATTGCCTTGAGATATATATCAAATCCATTTAAAATTTTTACCAAGTCGACCCAAAGTGACAGATAACAAAGGCTGCCACTATATATATATATATATATATATATATATATATATAAGCTGAACTGACAGTTGTCAGCACAACAGGCCAGCATCAGGGCGAAAATTTTTCTCTGGAAAAACCGTGATCGCTTATAGAAAAATTTTCTTATTTCACAGAGTTTTGTTGTTTGAAATACTTTAAACATTGTGTGTACGTCCAGCAAATAGGAACCGTATAATATAGCATATATATATGTGTATATATATATGTGTGTATATATATATATATATATATATATATATATATATATATATATATATATATATATATATATATATATACTTGGACTTGCCATATATATATATATATGTGTTATATATATATATATATATATATATATATATATATATATATTAGACCGGTCCTTATTTATATGGACAAATTTATTTTCTCGAATATATGTTACGGCAAGCGCTAAAAATATTCGTTTTAGTCTCACAAAGCATAAAAAAAAATTTGACAACGATTGGATAATTTTTAGCCGTGCCCCAAGCACCTTTTTGTTTTTATTATGAGAAATAAGGCAAAAAAAATATATTTTTTTATTTTATTTGCATTTATTTGAAAAGTAAGAATAAACTGAAATATTTTTATTAATTACATACTCATAGTAACATTAATATTATTTTAATTTAATAGTGAAGTCTTTTTAAAAGTGGGATAATTCATGTTATATTCTTTAACCACTTGAAAAAGGAATTGTTTCTCCTCTTCATTGTGGGTTAATTTATTATTATAATCTGTAATGAATTTGGCGCCTCTTTCAGCTGCATCATTTACTACAGATAAGTTTTTACAAATTTGTGATCCCTGAGCGTAGTCAAATCTTTCATTCCAATCCGACGGATCGACTTGCAAAAATTCTTTTGAAATTTCTAAGCGATCAAAGAACGCGTGTGTATTGGAATTTACAAAATCGCTTAAATCTTTTTGCGCAAATGTGTCGATATTTGTTGGATTAGTTATTATTCGCTTGCATTTTTCTGTATTTGCTTTAACATTAATTGCCTGAACCATTTTTTTTTTAATTGTAACGCTTACATTAGGATCGAAGAATGAAAGACCGACTGCTTCTTCCGACAAATACCACAAATGATTGCTTATTTTTTGTAGCAAAGCAAGAGCTATATCCCTTTCAGGATAAGCTATAATATTTTTAATTAAATTTAGGTCTTGATTTGGTGCTTCAATTGCTTTAGTGCATCCAAACCAGGCTTTTACATAAATACGAACTATAAACAGACAGACACTACGTATACCGTTTAGCTCTTGTTTGGTCATATTGAATTCATTACGAAACAAATAAATTTTAAGTGCATAAATAGATTTTGACATCCATCGAGCATGAGAAGTTGCACCAGGTATACGAAAGGTGTTAAAATTCGGCACCGTACCACCAAGAAAACTGACAACTAATTGTAATAATTCTTTGTAGTCGCGTCTGCTATGAGCTTGTTTTAAGTTATCTAGACAGTAATTTAAAATTGTTCCACGTTCTTCAGCTGTCAATACTGTAATAATGTGTTCATCTTCTAAACAACTCTTGTAATTTAATTTGTCAATATTATTCCAGTATTTGCTAAAGCGATTAAAAATTAGCACTTCTGGACCGGCTGTAGTAGCCACTCTAATTTCAAACACTTTACGGATCAACAACTCGTAAATATGGTGTCTGCAGGGAAAATATAATAAATCGCGACCTAGTTTTCCTTCAAGCAGAGCAGCAGCACCGTTTTGTGCTCCTGTATTATGAGCAGTTGTGTCGAAGCAGATAATTTCAACTCGATCAAGCATTTCATATTCTTTTATTGAATTAAACACGGCATCTGATATTTCTTTTCCACTCGAAGATTTTAACTTTGGAATGCCAAGTAGTTTATCGATACCTTGAGATGAGACTATGATTGGCAAGCGATCAACTTTTTCCCTGCCACTAATTTCTGGTAACATTGTACCATCCCAATGCAAAACAAAACTACGTGGAATCTGGAAAAAAAAACTCAAGTTTCTTAATTTATACTCAAAACATAAAAAAAGAAGCATAGGGAAAAACACAAACACATTACAGTACTTACATCAAAGTTTGCTGCAATGTTTTGTGCTGTTGTTGCACGATGTTTCTGACGCATTCGACGAATTGATGAACGATTTAGTATAAGATCTTCGATATCATAGCCCAACGCGTCAGCAGTTGCACTTAGGATATGAACTGCAGCACCATCAGTGATTTTCCACTTATCCAAAGTTGAAAGCAGTCTTGGTGTAAACAAATTTGTTTTACCTCTGGATATACCTGATATACCTGGATATGCATTTCCTGCTGATGTTGATGCTACAACTTCAATATCGTTTTCGTCGTCAATGTCAATCATACCTGTTTTACAACAATAATTCTGATTTGCTTAAAAGATATAATTCTTAATTGTATACCTCTTTGAGTATGTTGTTCATATAACTCTTTTCGTTCATCTTCTTTTATTCGACGCTGGTTTTCTTGTTCTTTCTGGACTGCCTTTCGCTTTTCTTTCTGCATGACAATTCTATCCGTTCCTAGCATACAACCTGGTCTTCCTTTTTCTCGTTGCTTTTTTAAGAACTCTTTGTCTTCTTGTATTTTAATTAATTCTATCGCGTTTGCGTGTGCGATATCGAATAAATCATGTAATTTATCTTGAAATTCAGTTTCTTTCCTGTTTTGACATTCTGTTTTTCGACCATGATGCTTTGTAATATCTCTCCACTCGTTGTATAATTTTTCCAGCTTCTCAATGCAGTGTTTTTCATGGTGTGTTGGAATTCGTGCTTTTTGCCAAAACGTACTAACCTCAGCAACAACTAATTTAGAACTTTCTCTTAAATTTAAACCAACTATTCTTAAATTATAAAATAAAACTTGTAGCACTTGTTTTCTTCCTGGTAATTTAGCTCCAGTAATTTGGTGGTCAATTACGCCAATTAACATAATATCATCATCCGATCGAAATCTTTTGGTTGTCATCGCTTTGGATTTTTAATTTTAAAATTTATTTGTTCAATTTTTTTAATGGTAATCTTTTGGACAATATTCTTTTAAATTTTTTTGTTTGAACTTCACGATTTCACTAAATTCGTCGATCTCTACGTGTGAAAGTTGCAATACAAAATGATTTATTTATGCGAATTTTCGTCAGACGTACACAACAACAACACAGTACTGGGCCGCCACAAAAAAAGAGAGAGTGTGTGAGTACACATTTCAATAAGTACTTACCAACAGGGCTGCCAGATACATTTCAAGAAAAACCGGGGAAAAAAATTTCAATGTTGGCGGGGGCACGGCTAAAAATTGTCCAATCAAGCTCAAATTTTTTTTGTGTATTTTTAGGATCAAATAAAATGGTTTTAGCGCTTGCCGTCATACGAATTCGAAAAAAAAGAAATAAGGACCGGTCTAATATATATATATATATATACATATATATATATGCTATATTATACGGTTCCTATTTGCTGGACGTACACACCAGTGTCTTTCGCGCCGGGAGCAGATCCACTGAGCACACAATTACAATATATTTCAAAACTCGAAATCAAAATCATCATCCATTGCTTCCATTGTTTAAAGTATTTTATTTTTATTTTTAATTTTAAAATAATGACATTTTCATTAAATTTTTCTTTAATATAATGATATTTAATATCCATATATCTGCTTCGCTTAGGTGTCGTCTGATTCCTTACTAAGAATTGTGTGTTCTGATTGTAACAATATGTAATGTTCGGCTTCTTGTTGTAACATTACCCCATTTCTACCAGAAGACTTCGATGGAAACTATTTCCTTTGTGCTTCTCCAATGCCAGTTGTAGACCAATTATTGTGTGACAAACGACTGGTGCATAAGTCTTCTTGCAATGAATATTATACTTTTGCGTACGACCGTGCAAATTTTTTTTACAACCTCGCGTTATATTTTTCTACGCTTCCGTCTGGGTTTCTTTTAGTGGTGAAGATCTTTGCAACCGATATTTCTATTTCTGGGCTTGTCAACTAGAATGAATCTATGTTTAATTTGCCATTATTGAATTGTACTCTGCTTGCATGACATTCCTCCTCATTGTAAATAGTGACCATTTAGGGTTTCTAAAATATTTGCAGTTTATTATTTGACTCACTCGCTTTGATCTTTGGTCTAACCTCTTTTCCTTTAGACACCTCAACCTCGCCACCTTCGTTGTTGTCTGAGCCAAATTTTGACCCAGTTTCAAATTGATCGTCACTACTATTTGGCGTGACAAATTCAAGATGGCTGGTTTCTTGGTTCTTTACTTTAGAAATTGTTTAAAAAAAGAAATTACCATTACGAGTATCGATATCTCTAGAGCTGGATAGATCTACACGTTTTGAATACGAATCCTCGAAGAATATGACGTCTCTGGTTGCTCTTATAGGCTTCCTGTTCGTTTCGTATAGCCTGTAGCCTCTGGATTTTTCTGAGTAGCCAACCATCGTCAGTTTTTCACCTTTTGGTGCGAACTTGGACTTGCCTTGCTTTTGTTGTGCACCACAGCATCACACCCAAAAATGTTTCAATGAGAAGCCGAAGGTTTTTATTCAAACCAGCAATCACGATGTCTTGCCTAGCATTTTTTGAGTCGGATCTCGATTTCTCAAGTAAATGGCAGTATGCACAAAAACTTTATGGAAGTGATGAGCTAAATAACATGCAACGCTCCATTTCGGCCAATGTTCGATTTGCTCTTTCAGCAAATCCCGTTTTGCTAAGGAGTAAAAGCGATGATAGTTTGATGATTATTGCCTTTCGATTTCGTAAAATTTGCAAACTGTTGGTTTATATATTCACGACAGTTGTCGCTGCAAATTGCTCTTAATTTTCGACACGTCATAGTTTCGGTATTTCTAATAAAATCTTCAATTGCTTCTAATGCATCAGATTTTTCTTTTAAAAATATACACTCACGTAACACGAGAAATCATCGTTCATTTTTATAAAATAAGAAGCTTACCCTTTTGAGGCGACATGCATCGGGCCACAGATATTTTTATCAGATCTAATACTGGTGCTATATGTCGATGCTATATCTAATACCGATACTATAGTATATGTCTTTGTATGCGCTAAAGGATTTTGAGTTTATTTTGCACAGCCCACAAGTCAACCAAGAAAAATAATGTTTCTTCGAGATATTTAAGCCGCGTAGCAAGTTTTCATCACTTAATATCACTAAATCACGCGCATTCAGATAGCAATACCTCTCATGCCACATATAAAATTTATTAGTGGTTACATTAGAAATTAGAAAAGCGTATGCACTCGGTCCGTTTAATTCCGCGACGGAAATACCATGATTTAGTTTTGCTGTCAACGTAGTCCCATTCTAATTGTTTTGCAATATAGCCTTAGATTTTTGAAAAAAACGGTACACTCTTTGCCAACCAGTCTAGTGACCGATATCATTTTTGAAAAATATAAAGTTTGTATAAAGTAAATTAAAGTAGATACAAATCATTATCTATTTCGATGTCTTTTAGATAAGACTTTATAACAGCACTGCCAATGTTTTCTGCCAATACACTTCCACCGCTCGCGAGTATAATATTTTAATTATATTTAATTAGAAAAGGATATTTTAATTATATTTAATTAGGGAACAAACATGTGAAACGACTCCCTGCTATCAATAATTTGTTTTGTGATCGAGACGCACATGAGAGCATGATGTGATTTTTTTTCTCTTACTGCATTGAGGACGAGTATGTCCTCTCATACCACAACCGCACAATTTTATATTGTCTGGTGTGCCATACAACGGTTCTTATTTACTTCGAAAGAAGTCTTGGTACAGTCGTGATGAGTCGTTTTACGATGATGATGAAGCAATACTTCGCTCAATGGCAGTGTAACCGTTTACCCACTTTATCCCATTTTATTATAAAAACCCATCTTCTTACATTGCGTTGATGAAGCAATACTTCGCCTACTTGATGTGGAAGTGATGGTCCGCGTTATAACATTTAATTAGAAAAGATCCACTTTCTTACATTTAATTGATGAAGCAATACTCCGCTTACTGAATGTAAAAATGTTGACCCAATTTTTCGGTACAGAATTTTTTTTTAAGAATTGCGAAAATATTTCCGCGTTTAAGCGAATAAATAGAGGTAGATAATGGTTTGAAGTTCGATCTTTGTATTGTAATAGCTGGAAGCCAGTCGATTGGCAGAAGTGACTTTAATAAAAGTAAAGTTAAACTAAAACTACTGACTTTCAATATAACGTGAGTGAAAGAGAATCCGAGAGGCAACATAGGTATCCTTCGGACCAGGATTTCCCTTCTTCTTCTTCAAATATTTTCGATTTTAATAGATCAAGATCCGGTAAATCGACCCTGCTCTCAATCGCAACTACAAAACTTTCCATTTCTGTTGGTAAACCGCACAACAATATAACTTCTTGTACTTCAACACCTACTTCTTTTATACTTTCGATTGACGCAAAAAAATTATTAATCTGTGGATCGAATTTACGCCCACTTTCACAACGAAATCTTACCAATTGTTTAAAAAGATTTACTTTCCGACCGTTGCCGGACCGTTTTGTCTGATATGTACTCGTTGAGCTCCAAACACGCTTCTTTGGCAGTAAATAAATTTTTCACGTTCAGTATTTCCGCCGGCTTTACGCACATCAATATACTTGCCAAGTCTTCATTATTAGCAGTTTGCCAATACTTTTTCTTAGATTCTGAAGACGAATCTATCAGTGCCTCTTCAATTACCGTCCATTCGTCTTCCATCATCAAGAAACTTATTATTTAGACCGACCAAATGTAATAATTTTCCGAATTAAGTTTATCAATCTGAGCAACCGCACTTGCCATTATAATTTTATTTAAACGGAATCAGCGACCAAGGCAAATACTAGTATTTCCCTAAAGGAAGACAACAACCACGACGGACGTAAATTATAACAGGATTAGTCAGCGCGAGAGCGTTCTGGGCCTACAACCTTTATGAAAATTAGGAAGAACCGTTTTAATCCAGTGTACTTTATTGACCAACTCAAAAAGTAAGACTAGAATACATAAATTGTTGTGTACATAAATAGGGAAGTAAAAATTAAAAAAATACAGTAATTCATACAGGTTGGTTCCTAATAAGCTCATGCATTTGAGCGGTGTAGCCGTGCTTCTGGAAAAGCAAAAGTCTGTAATGTACTAAATCGTGCATGAAAAAATACTGGGTGTAATATTAGTTTATATAAATCGCAGCACTCACATATCACATAGCTCTTTTGCTTCTCTTAGCGCAATTGTTATCTACTTCTGCTAATACAAAACAATTGTCAACATTTGTAGTAGCCCTCAGAGCTATGTGCTTTTTTGGCAAGTATATTCACCTTGCGAGTGTCTAAATTTCATATTTGTCTAATTTTCTTTAGCGCAGTGAAAAGTCTCTAAATTACATATTTGTCAAATTTTCTTTAGAGCAGTGAAAAGTTTTCGTTTGGCACACGACCTTAGTCTGTCATAATGCCAATTCTTCTTTATATAAAAAAATAATAAAGTTAACATTTGGACAATTGATATTTTCTCCAGTAATTTACATCATCCTATTGCAAACATTAATTCGAAATTTGCAGCGGAAAACTATATACACAAATATATGTTACATCTTGCTCTAATATTTTCTGAAGTTCTAATATTGTTAGCCACGAGAGCAATTCTCCTTAATTATGCATTGTTCTTCTCAAAATTGTCACTAATTTAAGTAACCGTTTCCTTAAAAACATCGAAGTCCGTGGCTTGTAAGCTATTTTTTTCGAATTTTTACATTTATTAGTTTTTAGAGTTTCAATCAATAAAGAACCTTCATATCAAAGCGCGAGTCTTCTTTTTGGAAACATTACACAATCTTTGGCTATTGTGGCCGGTAATCTGCCACTAATATTGCAGTTTTGTCACGAGGGACAGGCAAAGTCGTCCACACTGACTTGTCTGGACCGTGCGAGCATTAAAAATTCCATTACTTATGAACATTTAATTAGATAAAAGCTATATTTACGTAAAAATTTGATTATAAAAATTATAAAAAAAATTTAAGTTTTAAAAGCAGTTTCCTTAATATTATTATTGTTGTGGTTGCTGTTGCTGCTTTTGTTGGGAGTTTGATTCTGTTGCTTTTTGTTGTGCCTTAATAAATTCTGGGTAATCAATATAGCCATCGCGACTGATGTCATCCATTTGAAGAATGGGATCAATGAGAGCAACAAGGTCTTCATCAGAGAAAATCTTCGCTTCAACGTTAGGCGTTTCTTCGTTACGGTGTTCTTTGCTGCCTTGTTCTATTGCGAACCAAGACCAATCATGTGGTATTAGAGACAGTTTTTCGTCAAGCATAATAAGCAAAATCGTAAAGCAGGAAGTGATCCAAGCACATGTGCAGACGAGTGGGTGCATATATAGAAAGAAAGATTCAAAAGTTACTTATATTATTCAAAAGTTACTTATTATATTATTTGACTAAAAGTACTTAAAATATTGTATTATTCACATTTATCTAAGAACCTAGTTTTGTATATACAATATATTATAAAGTAAAACAAGTAAAAGTGATGTCTTCGGCCAGTCCGAAGTCTAAGCACCCTACACCCGAGTAGCTAAAGAAAAAATAATTTCGCTAGTTGACAGCTTCTGTATAAGTAGGCGGACCATGCATATTTCTGGCAAACATTTTGCTAACATCTTTAGGGATAACATCCCTGGGATAAAATCACGTATTAATATTTTGTATAGTTATGATATATTGACAACTTTTGTATGAGTTTGCGTGGTACGCCCATGATGCCTCCAGATGCGTCGTGATAAAACTACACCTTAATATCTTATGTGCTTTGGAGATATGGACAACTTTTTATTAGTGGGCGTGGCACGCCCATTTTTAGCATCCATATTGGTAATGCCTCCAGATACCTCGCGACAGAACTACAAAACGTCTTGGTTATACCGTTCATAAAATATTACCAACTTTTTTATGAGTGGGTGAATTCACGCCCATTCTTTGCAAAAATTTTTATAGTGGCGCTGTGTTCCGGTATAGAATTATACCCCAATATCTCGCACGGTTTATGAGATATTCGCCTAGTAATACTTTTTAACCCTTTGAGTACTATAAGGCTAATACATCCCAATTTACAATACACTGCTATTGTGCCCATTCTGCCTTACATCTCGCGGTTATAAGTTTTTTTCAGTTCTGTGATACCTTCTTTGTTTTCAAGTGAAGTACCGTTATTCATGTGTATTCGTGTACTCAGTTTGATAGTTTATTCTTGCCACGACCAGACGGGTTTTCTTAAAAGTGGTGTTTTTTACTCAAAAAAGTGCATAAATTTCAACAAAAACACATTATTATTAGTGTTTTTATGAATAAAAAGTAAATTGTAAATATTTTCAGTAATTTGAACAAGTGAAATGTGAGTTTGCTATAATTTTGTATATATGGACATAACGATTTAAATATGACGGTATAGGACAAAACGATTTAAATATGACGCTAAAACTATTAGAAGCTTACTGGAAGAAAGTTCGGATGGGGATTTTGCAGACAGTGGTTCTGAATATGTACCTACGGACGTTGAAGAGGAGATTGAAACTCAGCAGTCAAATCAACCGAACTTAACACTATCGGATAATGATATTCCGACAGTTCGTGACGTGTGGAGATGTAATGATACGACATTTTCCCCAAGATTTTAAATACCGCGAGACCGTATATGTTCGGTCCTGGCAAATCTTGACAGAAGTAGCAAACCCTTGGATTTTTTTCTAAGTGTATTTTCTTGAAGCTTATTTATAGATATAGCTGATAATACAAAAGACAAGCTATCATTCCCAACAGTAAGCCAATACAACCAACAGATTATGCTGAGATAATGATTGTTGTAGGTGTTACGTTAGTAATGTCATATAATAGACTACCGACTATCAGCTCCTATTGGTCAACAAGAAAAAGTATAGGAAACAGTTTGGTAAAAGACGCAATTTCCAGAGATCGGTATATGTTGTTGTACAGGAAATTGAATTTTGCTGACCCAAAAAATTTTTATTTGGTTCAGAGTGATACGAAATAAAAATGTGTCTATTTCTGGAATTTGGGAATTGAAAATTTTCGAGCTTCGGTGGGCTGGCTTGAAAAGTTTAGAAAGGGACATGCGATTGCATACAAAACCGTAAGCGGTGAAGCAGCCGATGTTAAGCCTGCAGATGTAAATACCTTCCTCGAAAAGTTACCCTTAATTACGGCAAATTATAGTGCAGATTGCTTTTTTTAATGCTGATGAGACAGGTCTTTTATACAGGGCTCTGCCAACTCTGAAAGGAAAAAACTGCAGGGTGGGAAGTTATCAAAAGAGCGACTTACAATTTTACACTGTGCGAATAAGGCTGGAGTAAAGGAAAAACCTTAGGTCATTGGAAAATCATTTCGTCCACGATCTTTTCGTAATTTAAAGCATGATCAACTGCCAGTAGAATGGAGACTAACAAGAAGGCGTGGATGACGCAGGAAATAATGATCGACAGGTTGCGCTCTTTTGACAAAAGAATGAGGATTCAAAAAAAGAAAGTTCTAATTTTTTTGGACAATGCTGCTTCCCACCCAAAAGATTTGAAACTTAATAACACAAAACTTATTTTTCTTCCACCCGAGGCCACATTCATATGCCATCCTTTGGACCAAGGTGCGATCAGCAACTTCAAGTTTCATTACCGGTCACTTATACTCAAGCATATTTTAGGCAGTATGGATAATTTTGGAAGAGTAGATGGCGTTTTAAAGACCATAAACGTATTGGATGCTATTGTGTTTGTAAACGCAGCGTGGCAACGGGTAACATCTACCACAGTACAAAACTGTTTCAAAAAATCTAGGTTTAGGTAAAGTGTGACTGCTTTGCCTTGGACAAAGTGTCATGATTTACCGTTACTAGAACTAAGAACATTTTCTCAACTCCTTCAAGAGTGCAAATTATGTTCAACCAGGAGATTTCATCCGTATTGACGACAATTTAGACGTGGATGATAACTTAGACGTGGATGACAACTTAGACGTCTTAGCAGAAACAATGGTAGAAAATCTTGAATTTAGTAGTTCGGAGGATGACGAAGAAGAGCAGCAACAACTAGACGAAACAAGCATTATTTCTTATAAAGAAGAAGAAACCGCAGTTGAACAACTAAAAACATTTGCCGCAAAACAAAAATTAATGGAAAGCAATGCAGCTTCTAGTAGATTTGCAAACTCATTTGAAGCTAGCGCAACTATTACTCAGAAGAAACAAACAAGTACTACTGATTTTTTTAAATAAAAATTATATTTGTTTCAAAACAAAACCAAGCTATTTAAGTAACTGATATATACATATGTATGTATATAAATAATATTATGTAAGGTACATCTACCTTACATAATACTATTTTAAATTTTTTAAAATTTGTATAGTACAGTATATATGTGTACATAACTGTGAAGAAAGTTATGAACATTAAATATTGCAAAATTTTGCTAGTTTTTATATAAAAAAAATTTTTTTAAGTGGCAGTCCTTTGTAGAGCATGCGATTGGACCTTTTTAATGTGATACAGCTTGTTATTCGAGTAGTAGTATTGAAATAGCTATATATACGTGTCAGACTTGACAAAGCATTAAGATTAATCTATCTCCTATATCTATATATATAAACATGAAATGACAAATGAAATGTATGTAACGCCATCATTTTGATGATTCGTCGAAACGAAGAAAATCACACATTGAAATGCCGACGATTGTTTCATCAGTTCGCGATTGATATGTATGTAAAAATAGAAACGGAACGTTTTATGTATATACGTTTCAATCAGAATAAATTATGTACGGAAGAATACATTCATCTGCGTGATTCTATGAATGTAGATGGAAATGCAAGCAATGTCGTCCGACTAACCATTTTGCCAGCGACGTGCGTTGGAAGCCCGAGGCACATGCACGAATATGCACAAAATGCAATGACATACGTGCGCAAATACGGTCGATAAGACACATTCACTTGCAACCCGAAATGGATTGAAATCATTCAGATGCTACTACCCAGCCAATCATCAAGCGATCGCCACGACATTACTGCACGACTATTCAAGCAGAAACTGAAGGCGCTCATGGATTTTATTTTGAAGCATAGAGTCTTCGGAGACGTACGATGTTGGATGTACTCTGTGGAGTGGCAGAAAAGAGGACTCCCACATGCGCATATTCTCCTGTGGATGGTTGAGAAAATCCGACCGGATGAAATTGACGCCATCATTTGATCCAGAAACAGATCCCGAGTTGTATGCAGTAGTAACGACGAATATGATTCATGTACCATGTGGCGATCACAACAGGGAATCACCTTGAATGATCGAAAACAAATGCTCAAAACGTTATTCACGTGTTTTCTTAACTGACACAATGACAGGCCACGACGGTTACCCCCTTTATCGTCGTCGCTCTGTGATGTTTAACGGCAGAGCCATAACGTGGAAAGTAAAAAAAAAGGATGTTGTAGGTGGATTGTCCTGTATTCGCCACTGCTTTCAAAAACATTCAAAACGCATTGTAATGTTGAGTACTGCAATTCCGTCATGTCTATCAAGTTACAGAACTTTTCAATTTAACGAAACTGAGCCACAGCAACGCGTGGCCGGTTGCATCTAGTATTCAAATAAAAATGCATTTTTTTTTCTTTCTTTGTTGAGCACGCATTTCTATACCATTCATCCGAATGCAATACAACTTTGGCGAGTTGTTATGCTCACGGGTGCGAAGGTTTCCGCATATTGTTTTTTATTGTTAGGGTGGCGCCCATCCCAGAAGACCGACGGACCGACAAGTCTAAGTAGCACAGGTGTGCCTTTCTAAAACCACAAACTATAGAACCAGGAGGAAAAACTATAGTATAAAATGTGTAGGAAGATCAGATGTCAGTTACAGCCGATTTGTCCTGTTTAAAAACATCAAAAGCCCATCAAGTTTAATTGTTGAAACATTCTCCAAGTTATCAAAATAGGTTTTCCCCAGGAAGGTAGTGCTCTACCGTCTCCTCTTCATTCGCATCTCTACAGCTGCGGCATATTGAATTGTGGCTGTGGCCCATCCTTTCAGCGTTTCTTCCCATTATCTAGTAACCAGTCAACACTGCGATTAGTCTAAAAGCACCACTATATTCCCACTTTGTCTGCGAAGGTCTTCGCATTAAACTAGAGCGGATAGAGATCTTGTAGGTTTGCTCTTATGTTCAAAACTAGCTCAAACCGCGATACAATAAGAAAAATTAATAAGTAGTATAAATAATAAATATAAATAATAAATAGAATATAAAATAAAATATATATAATAAATAGAATATAAAATTTTCAAAGCAAGCTTGCGATTTCGAATCCTGAATGTTCTGAAATCTTTTATAAAAACATACCGTGCCAATGGATCAGCGACTTGATTAATTCACATCCGTCTAGTTTATTGTTGTTGTCAGAATCGTGGATCTTAAAGTAATGGAACTGCAGTTCGGCATCAGTCATTTTACTCGTGTCGATAGGTACTTGCATATGCTCTTGTATGTGCCTAAAGTGATAAAATAAATATAATCTTTAGGTTTCATTAAACAGTAATTATTGTTATTATTATTTATTTTTTATCTGTATAAACTATCTGTATAAACTATCTTATCTGTATAAACCTTTTAGAATTTAAGGCAATGTGAAAAAACTTTGCATTCGTAACCATGGTTCAGAAATCACGCACTGTGCAGCAAAACTTATAAATTGTGCTGCACCGGACGTGATTTGATTGACATAGTTGATTTGCACAACAAAAAACTTTTCACTTGCTCTCCCCTTATCCTAAAATAACACACGAAAATATATTTCACAAATAAAAAGCTAAATGAGATCGAGATTTTTGTTTTTTTTTTATAGCAGAGAGAACCAAACTTAGGGGATGCCCCCTATCCATGCAAAGCATTCGTTGGAATGGGATCGAGACGTAAAAGGGGTGTCAAATATATCCCAACATAATTCTCATGCACATGAAGATCATATGTGAATTCTATGCTAAGAATATCTTGCGCTATCTTAAAAAACACAAAATATGTTTATTATTATTATTATTATTATTATTATTATTATTATTATTATTATTATTATTATTATTATTATTATTATTATTATTATTATTATATGTTTCTTGGTGTTCGGTCGCTTTTCCGACAGGGTAAGAAGATGACGTATTTTAGAACGAATTTCCGTCATCCCTCGTCAAATTTGGTCTGTAGACAAACCGGTTTCGGCGTTGTGCCATCTTCAGTGTCGTTTTTCGTTCTAAGTAGTTCCGCTGTCTCGTTCGCATTTATATTCATGTATGTAGTTTTCGTATCCTTTGTTAATGTTGTGCTCTTGGTTTTGTGTCAAGTCGCATTTTTGGGCGCAGGTATCCTTAATATATATAATAATAATATAAAAATTTTAGTAATGGCGCTATATGTTCCGGAATAAAATTATACCTTAATATCTCGCACGGTTTATGAGATACATATGCAGATTATAACATTTTTTAAACGAGGTGCCTTTACATTCCGTATGTAAAGTAGGCGTGGCTGTTTACCGATCTCGCCCATTTTCAATCCTACATAACAAACAGCCCTACATAACAAAGAATATTTTCGCCAAATTTCATCGCAATGCAGAGAACTAAGCGAAGGGCTTATTTATGCCCTCCGCAGTAAAGCTCAGCATTTCGTTGCTTTCTTCTCCTCCTCCTTCTTCCTGGTCCCGTTAGGTGTGCAGGCGGCTGTGAGTGCACCGTGGGCTGAAGCGGTTCAAGATAAAGGTATAACACTTGTCTTGTCGCGTTTTGCTTTGCCTGCGGTGTAGGCTTGACCGCTTGTGCAGCTGACTTTATACCTCTTTACAGTGGGTGGCGATGACAATATTTCGTATAGACTCCACAAATGTGCGTGGCTTGAAGGCGAATTTCTTCGCGGTCTATGCGTATGTTTGTACACACCAACCGCATATAATGGCACTGGGTGAGACCCAGGTGTCTGAGGGTGCAGATCCACTGGATTTTCACTTGCCTGGGTACCACTTACTGCCATTAATTTCATCACACAGAGGCCTCGCCTTATATATTCGCAGTGATGTTGCGTACCAGTGTCAGCAACACCTTTGCACGACGGATGCCGAATTTAGCTCCATGTGGGTTAAGTTCAAAATCCAGTCGCACATCCTGCACTTCTGCTTCGTTTATAGAAGCCCGGGTCTAGAGAGGTTGCCAACTTTTGATAAACTGGACAGTCTCTCTAATTCGATTCCTAAAATCCTGGAATCGTATCCGAACAGTGAAATTGTTGTTGCTGGTGATTTCAATGTTCATAATTCCAATTGGCTACGTCATTCGAGTCACACGACACCCGAGGGTTTGTATGTTGAGTTATTTGCTGAGTCCAATAATTTGACTCAATTAGTGAAGGAACCAACGCACTTTCCCTGCGTTGATGGGCAAAACCAAAATATTCTGGACCTTTTTCTAACTTCACATGACAGCAAGTATGATGTGAATGTTCTTGCACCTCTTGGTAATTCGGACCACGCTACAATTTCTGCTACCTTCCTATTCCTATATTCTAGTCTTCAATCCGCTCACCAGACAGCTCCGAAGCGGTAAGTGTGGCTTTATGAGAAGGCTAATTGGGATGCGCTGAGCTGCTTTTTCAGCCGTTTCAATTGGCAATTGTGTTTCAGAGATAGAAACATAAATGCTGCAGCAAAATTGGTAGAAAATATAATTTTATTTGGTATGAGGTCTTTCATACCCTATAAAATAATTTCCATTAAACCAAAAGTCATTCCTGGTTTAATTCGACTTGCAGACAAGCAGTCAGGTCTAAAGAGGAAGCATTTAGGAATTGGCGTTTAAATAAAACTGCTGATACTAAACTGCTGCGCAATCAGGCCAGAAATAGGTGCAATGCCACTCTAAGGCGCGAAAAAGTTCTTTACGAGCAGCGCCTTAGACGCAGAGTTCTTGAATACCATAAGGGTAGCAAGAACTTTTGGTCGTTTGTGGGGAGGGTGAAAAATCAGACGAAATCGTCTATTCCAACTCTCCTTAAGGACGATCAGATCTTCACTCACTCGGTTGATAAGGCAAACTTATTAGCCAAAATGTTTGCTGAAAACTGCTCTCTTCCTGAGAGTAGTCAACCACTGCCCGCGGTCGATGATGTATCTCATGCTATGCCTCAGATGCATTTTCGAACGCGAGCTGTTAAAAGAGTGCTTGCAGACCTCAATGTCAATAAGTCCTCGGGACCGGATGGCATTTCAGCCCATGTGTTGAGAAAGTGCGCCTCAACACTGGCTCGCCCATTGCGCAATCTCTTTAATTTATCTTTTACTTCAGGAGTTTTTCTCGCTTCCTGGAAGATTGCCAATGTGCAGCCAGTTCCCAAAAAAGGTGAGGCTACGAATCCTGCAAATTACCGGCCCATAGCAATCTGCTCAGTGCTCTCTAAAGTCATGGAGAGCATTGTAAATTTTAAATTGATGAGGTATCTGGAGAGCAACGAGTTGATCAGCGATCGCCAGTACGGCTTCCGTGCTCACCGTTCCACCGGCGACCTGATGGCGTTTCTCACTGAACGGTGGAGCAGTTGTATTCACCGGTTCGGTGAAAGTAAGGTTGTTGCTCTGGATATCTCCAAGGCATTTGACCGGGTGTGGCATAAAGCACTCGTGTCTAAACTGGCTGCTTATGGTGTCGGTAATACTTTCACTCGATGGATATCGAGTTTCCTCAGCGGCCGTTCTATTCGGGTTGTGATAGACGGCTTTGCTTCCGAAGAGCACTCCATTAATGCTGGAGTTCCGCAGGGTTCGGTCCTGTCTGCGACACTTTTTCTTATTTTCATCAATGACCTTCTGTCATTGACATCAAACCCCGTCTACTCGTTTGCTGATGACAGCAGCATTTGTCATTCATATTCATTTTCCAGGCGTCCTTCCATTCTGGAGATCACTGGAAGACGCAGAATTATGAATGACACACTCCAATCCGACCTCAATAAAATCCAGGAGTGGGGTCGTGCGAATCGGGTCGATTTTAATGCGCGGAAGACCCAATGCTGTTTGTTAACCCACAAGCGTTTGGCGGGTGACAACTTCCCACCTCTAAATATGGGTGGTGTGGATATTAATGAGTCGGAGGCTCTTGATGTTCTGGGCATGTCAATCCAATGCGATCTTCGCTGGAACGATCACATCTTTGACGTGTCGAAAGAAGCAGCCAAGTGCTTAGGCTTTCTTAAGCGGTGTAAGAAGTACTTCACTCCAACCGATCTTCGTTGTATCTACACCACTTATATCCGTCCGAAAATGGAGTACAATTCGCATATATGGTCGGGAGCTTCGCGGGCATATCTTCAGCTTCTCGACCGTGTCCAATGTCGTGCGTTAAAACTTATAGGGGACAGTAGGGTATCCAGCTCTATTGAAACCTTGGAGCGTCGTCGTGATGTGGGGTGTGTATCACTATTTTACCGCTACTTTCACGGTAAATGTTCCTCTGAAGTAGCCAGCCTGATTCCTCCGGTTCAGGTATTTAGCAGAACTACTCGGCTTTCCAGAGCGGTGCACCCCTTTTATGTCGCGATTCCGTTCCAACGAACCACGCATTACCGTGAGAGTTCGTTTTTCAGTCGCGTCGTTAGATTGTGGAATAATCTCCCTGCGAATGTCTTCCCACCCACTTACAGCGTCGAAACATTTAAGCGAAGTGTAGACCGTCACTACTCCCTCTTTCCCCCTTCCCACTAACCTGTCATCCCTTCGGAACCAACAAATGCTGTGCATGGATAGGGGGCATCCCCTGAGCTTGGTTTCATCTGTCATAAAAAAAAAAAAAATATATTTTCTTCGTCAGTTTTTGTTTCTTCAAGAAGTTAATGATGCCTATGGTCCGTGATTTTCTTAACGTTCTTTCATTTAATGTTAGGTCACTAATTGAAGTGAGCCGAAGACTAGATTTACTACAGTTGTTAAATTTAAATAACATTGACGTTGCGTTTGTTCAGGAAACTCACTTGAGGGCTAATCAAAAAGTTTACCTGGAGGATTTTACATTTCTTCGTGATAATAGTCAGCTTGGGGTTGGCATAGTATTAAGGAAGTCTTTGAAATTTTCGAAAATTAACGGTGTTGGAATAAGTTTTCCTAATTTATTTATATCAATTGACACTCTAGTTAATGGTGTCACCAAGAAATATTTATTTGGGTCGTTTTATATTCCATGTAACTCTCCACATTCTTTAGTCTATGATGGGCTATCAATCTTAGCGCGCTTGTCTCAAAATTTTGATGGAACCATTGTTGGAGGAGACTTCAATGCAAAAAACGTTGACTGGGGTGATTCCATTAATAATACCAATGGTAATGCACTCTTCAGTTGGTTACAGCACAATATTCTCAGCTTCACAAGTTTATCGGACTCAACACCTTCTTATCCTAACGATTCGTCTTTTCTTGACCACTTCCTAATCAGCTCAAATCTTTTAAACTCCACAAATCCAAATTTTAAAATTTCCAGTCTTCCTACTTTTTCTGATCATTACCCTCTTAAATTGCATATTAAATTCACGGATTTTGAGTTTCTTCTCCATTCCCCCCATTTTTTCACCTCCTTCAGAAGAACCAATTGGGATACGTTTAGAAATGATTTCGTTAATGAAATAATAAATCATTTTCCTCCGTCTTGTAGAAATTTAAGTAATCACGAAATTGATGCTTTCATATCACTGTTTTCTAATTCTTTAAATTCATTGGTTACACTTCATTCTGAAAGAATTGTTAGAGAAAATAAAAAAATTATTATTTCTGACAATATAAAATATTTGTTTAAAATCAAGCATCGTTGGCAGAGGGATTTGAAGCGTATTTATCATTGTAATTTCAACCGTTCAAGTCCAAGTTACTTACTCCTGTCTAAGCAAATTCAACTGTTGAGCATTATTATTAAAAAACAAGTAGAAATTGAACAGTCCAAAATTTTTAGCGTTAAACTGAGCAAAATTGTGCCAGGCCCAAGGGCTCATAAACAAATCTATAGTTTAATAGGAGCTAAAAAAAAATCATTAGCAAAAAACCTTTCAGTTAACGGCGTCGATATTGAAAATAACGATGAAAAACTGCAACATCTGCTAGCTCATTTTTCCAATATTTACAAGGGTTCTCCTCCTGGCAGGGACATTTCTTATATAGAAAATTCGCTAACAAATATTTTTGCTCAATCTCCACAAAGCATCCATATTTTTAGTAATGTTTTAAGTGCACTCAATGAATGCCACCTTCCTAGGTTGACTTATTTGGACGAAGTTTTCTCTTGTGCTGTTAAACTGAATAGCAAAAGGTCTTCTGGTCTAGATGACGTCTCTAATTTCTTAATTAAAAGACTTCCTATGAAAGCTTTTGAATATATTGCAATTGTTTTTAATAATTGTTTAAATAATTCATATTTTCCTGACGCGTGGAAAGTCTCTAAGATTATTCCTATTCAAAAAAAGTCAAACAACTTTGAGGTAAATAATCTGAGACCAATTTCTTTGTTGTCTAATCTAGGAAAGCTTTTTGAAAACGTTATTCGCAGAATTATGGACGTCGGGCTGGATCCATCTTATATTCCAAATTTGCAGTTTGGTTTTAAAAAAGGTCACTCAACAGTTGATGCTTTATTGAAATTTCAAAATGATATAGTTTCTAACTTGCGTAATCGTCGTTGCACCGTTGCAATTTCTTTAGACATTGATAAGGCTTTTGATCGCGCATATCATAACGGAATTCTTTTTAAAATGTTTCAAATTGGTTTCGCTCCCTCAATTATTAAATTATTCAAGAGTTTCTTTGCAAACAGAAAGTTTTGCGTTCTTTTTAATGGATTGCTTTCGGATATTGGTGACATAAGTTGTGGAGTCCCTCAGGGTTCCATCTTAGCTCCTCATCTTTTCAATATTTTAATGTACGATTTCCCACACTTTGGGCCTAATTCGACGGGTCTTTTGTATGCTGACGACTCTCTTCTGTACTCTCACCATGAGTCCCCTAAGTTGGCGTTAGATCAGACTTTGCAACATCTGCAAATTGTACGACGTTTCTACGAGAAATGGGGTATTAAAGTTAATGCATCTAAAAGTGAAGCCATTTGCATCAGGAATGCTTCAGGGAAATGTAAGTCGTTTGTTGTGCCTGAAAGCAAAACTTTACAATTCGCTCTGAATGGGTCTGAGATTCCTTTCAAGGATTCCATTAAATATCTTGGCATTAATTTTTACAGTCTTCTGAAATTTAACAAACATGCAAGAATTGTACTGAAAAAAGCTTACAGAATTTTGGGCACTTTTTCAAGTATTTTTTGGAACAGAAACTTACCAAAGAGGACAAAACTTTTGTTGTATAAAACCTGTATTAGACCTGTTATCTTGTAAGGATTTCCTATTTGGTTTAACGTTTCTCCAACTGTCATTAGAGAATTTGAAATTTTAGAACGCAAGGTCTTACGTCATTGCATTGGAAAGTATTTCCAATCGCCTACAAAACGTTTCTCGAATCGTTTCGTTTATTCGGAAGCTAAAGTTTGCCCAATTGGCCTTTACGTGTCAGATATTCTACATAGATTTATCAATAGAATTTCTTGCCATGTTAACGATTGCATTCTTGATATCTTCAACCAACAAAGAGTTTTTAGCTGGTCAAATTTAAGGTATTTATCACCCATTGGCTTCGCTAACGAAGCTCCCGCTAATTTTGATTTAAATGTGTCACTTTGTCACAATTTTTATAAAAATACAGTTCCTGATTCTCATAGAGGTTAGCACTCAAATGTGTCTAAAAGGTTTGTTTTCTCTTTTTTGGTTTTGTATTAATTTTTTATTATTTTTTTTTTCTTTATTTTTCTTTTCTTAGAGCACTAAGTTAGCATTAAGTTAGCATTAAGATCTAATCTAGGTTAAGTGATCTATATATCTCAATCCATGTCAGCTCCGGGAGCAAGAGCGTTTAATGTTCATGTTATTGTTTTCTTCAATGTTCTCTTCTTATTAATAAGTTTGATACTGCTGTACATATATGTTTTTTAGATAATACATTATAGTCTTTAATTTTTATCCACAATTGTAATTTGAATTTTTGTAAACTTATAATGTTGTTGAAAAAAGGCTCAATAAAATTTCAATTTCAATTTCAATTTTGTTTCTTCATCTGTACTTGAGTTTTCTTCGCATTTCTCAGTCACGGTTTCCGAAATTTTAGTACTCATTAAATCAGGCAAATCGATAGTGCTTTTGTCTTGACTTAGCTGCAATGTCTGTTCATAGAATTTATTCTGATCTTCACAATTGTTAGGTGTTTCGATGAAGTTTTCAAAAAAGATAACGTCGCGACCGACAATAATTTTCTTATTGGCAGGATCATATAAACGATAAGCCTTTTTTGATTTGAGTACCCAAAAAATTTTAATTTAACTCCCTTTGGCAAAAACTTTTTATCCTATCCTATATATAGATCCTTTTTCCAGATTGACGGCATCTTTAAGTATTTTTGTTGGCGACCTGTTTCTTACATAAACCGATGTATTTATAGCCTCTGGCCACAAGCAAGCTCGAATCTTTATAGTGCGTTTACACCGACCTCAAATTACGCATTTCAACACGAAGTTCCAAATGCGAAGCCAAATGATGTCATTTCACATACAAATTAACACATACTCGTAAACAGTTTTATAATGAGTCATTATAAATCGTTATTTAGTGTAAATGCACTATTAAGCATGCAGCGGGCCATGTCCAGTAGAGTCTTGTTGGCTCGCTCTGTTACGTCATTCTGTTGCGGTGTATAGCTTACTGTTGTTTGGTGCAAATTTCCTTTTTCAGACAAGAAATCTTTAAACTTCGATTTTACAAACTCTTTACCCTTGCACTTCTTACTATTTCTACTTTGTTACTACTTCCTTACTATTATGTTTGTTTTTCCACGAACGAACAAAAGTGCTTAAATTATTAAACTGCTTCAAATTTCCTCTTCAGAAACTGTAGTAAAATATATCGCGAATTGTCATCAATAAAAGTAATAAAATACGAGGCACCACCTACAGAATTAACACTCATAGGACCACATAAATACATGTAAAATAATTTCTAATAAATGTTTTAAATTCAGTGTCATGTAGCTTTTAAAAGTTTTTTGTTTTATTTTTCATATTATCCATACTGCACAAGTTTTACATTGCAATTTCGTCTCAGGCATTTTAAACTCTAAACCACGAACCATATTTTTGGTTAATAATTTAACTCAAATATATTGTGACGAATTTACAATGAAACTTTCGCGAAACAACTGGAAACCATTCAAATCGCGACATCTACATGCACCTAGCGTAAGATAGAAAGAGGTAGATAGCTAGTTTCACAACCTTCCACAACTTTGTACGGCTACATCTAGCGCGAGATAGATATATATCGATAGATCGACAACAGAGCTGAGACGTAATCATTCCTTTCGGAATTAAATTCCACTCAATTCCAATTCCAAGGAATTAGGAATTTGGAATTGAGGCTCACTCAGACAAAGGAATGGAATTGAGAAAGCCTCAATTCTTTTTGAAGGAATTGGAATTTGGAATTGAGGCTCAACAAAACAAAGGAATGGAATTGAGGGAGCCTCAACTCCTTTTGAAGGAATTGGAATTTGGAATTGAGCACATCAATTCCTTCAGAGGATTGGAATTGTAAGACGGCAATTCCAAGGAATTGGAACTGGAATTGGAAATTTTATCTGTTTTTTAGGAACTTAAGTGGAAGGAATTCAATTACTTTGCTAGTGAAAGGGACTTTAGTGTGTGAGCGGTTTGGCGACGCCAAATTGGCGTAGAATGTGAGCAGAGGTTCAAAAAAGGCTGCTTTTGGCGAAAAATTTTTACTGTTGGAATCGATAGAGAATTTTTATTATAATTCGAAACGTTTTTTATTACAAGAGAATATGACATCAATAGTTTTAAAATATTTTATATTTTTATTAATTTTCGGAGTACCTAAAAATAAGGCATGTTTACGCCAAACTGCTGTTCGCCGCAGTTAGCAACGGCAATCCTCGCCTCTCCCAACCTCTTTGGCATGCGGTGAGATCTGCCGCCGCTTTCTCTCGCTTCTGAACGAAAGCGGCTCTTCTGCATCTCAGCAGAAGGGCAAGCAGCTCACCATGCCATGCTAATTTGGTCTCTCTCTCTCCCGCGGTTCGGTACCTGGTGAGTTCTGCCACCGTTTTCTCTCACTCTCGGAGTGAAAGCAGCTCTTCTGCATCTCAGCAGAAGGGCAAGCAGCTCATCATAGGTTTCCGGAAGCGGCGGAATTAATTCCTTTGTAAAACGTGTCAGCAAGCACCCGCCTTGCACCAGTGTCCAGTGAAACAAAAAAAGGAAGTTAAAGCCTAATCATCATCATCATCATCAGCATCCGGCAACATCCACGACGGCGCCGTCCACCCGCAAGAAGTCACCTATTCCGGACTACCATCACTAAAATTTCGAGCAAGCCGGTAAGTCTCCTGTAACTATATCAAACCTCACCCTCCCGCGTGAACATTTTGGTCCAATCGAACCGGATTCTCTACCGGAAAAACCCCCCACAACCGGACTCTCTACCGGCAAAATCCCTCTTTCACATTCCAGTGAAATATAGTGCATAAGTATATGCTCGTGCATATATAATTATCACATCGGTTCGGCGTCGCGCGGCATTTGGAAAACCACGTGGTTCCTTAGTTTTCCTTCCCTGGAAACTCAGGCCGTGTGACCAAGTGCTAATCCCCCCCAAACGAAATCCATATTTTTAGCGGGTTTTATGTTTTTATGTGCATCCATCCCGTGGTGCACATCAAATCAGTGATTTCCCCATAAAATTAGAAAACGTCATTTCTAAAAATATATATATATATATTATATTTTCATCAAATACACACAACGGTTAAATTTCAAACGTTATTTGAAATTTACCGTTGATCGTTTCTAGTTTAGCAACTAGAATTTTAGCAGCAGTACAGTCTGCAGCAGCGTGGGATCCTCAACAAGAAAAAACCACCACCTTTCTACAGGCAAAAGCAAACTTTTTCGTGTTTTGCTTTCTGCTATATCCGCTGCCATCGTACAAGCAGCGCACAAGCAGCAAGTGCCCGGTTGGGAAAACACATTTGTGAAAGTGGTTCAACTGGTTAGATTTTAATTAGTTGAACTAGTTTCATTTAAATCACTTGTGAAAATTTGTGAAGTGACACTAATACAGCCCCCCGCTATACTCAATTCAAATAAATACAAATTATTTGGAAAATAAATACGATTAAAATTCCAATCTTTGATCATCGTGTCTCTTAATAAATTCTCATAAAACTTAAAATAAAAAATAAAATATAATAACTTCCAAATCCCTTTGGTTGTTTTTATTCTTTGCTACCTCTCTGATATCTAATTTTTCACAACGATGGACCCTCTTCAGAAATTCCTCAGTGTTGCCGAAACTTTAGAAGAATTCGAAGAAGAATACCTCGCCATCCCAGTGCGTGACCATTCGGAATTCTCCCTCGCCACTCATCTCGAGGAACTTAAGGCGGTCTGGTCCGACCTCAAGTCTTCATACAACTCTTGCGTAGGGGAACTAGAGGAGATCCCAAAACAGCGTCCTCGCACTCCAACTGAAAAATACTGCAATGATTTGTATGAGAAAACAACACAAAGACGTCCCGATGGGCGTTACATCGTCTCGCTGCCGTTTAAAGAAGAATTCCCTTCGCAGTTACAACTTGGACGTTCAAGAGAAATAGCTCTTAAACAATTTCTCCGCAACGAAGCGCGGCTCTTGAAAACCCCGAGTTTTAAAGAACTTTATGATTCAGTGATTCAAGAATACTCCCAGTTGAATCATATGATCCCTGTTCACCCCGAACAAACCTCGCTCTATTCTGACACTTACTACTTACCTCACCATGCAGTCATCAAGCCAGAAAGCAGCTCCACCAAGGTGCGAGTTGTTTTTAACGCTTCATGCCCCACAACCAACGGTCTCAGTCTCAATGACACCCTTTACCCCGGTCCGGCTTTACAAGCAGATCTAACATTCCTCATTCTCAAATGGCGTCTTTATCAATATGTCTTCAACGGAGACATCGAGAAGATGTATCGCCAGGTTCTGGTGGATCCGAAGCATTCGCGCTATCAACGAATTCTTTTCAGAAATTCACCAGATGATGAAGTGCACGAATTTGAACTTCAAACAGTCACCTTCGGTGTAAACTGTGCCCCCTATCTTGCAATTCGCACGCTTCATCAGCTGGCCCAGGATGTCGAAACCGAATGCGGTGCTCATACTATCGACACGGTGCTCCGTGCGCGAAAGGAATTGACAGCAGCTCTTCGCTCTGCTGGATTTACCCTGCGAAAATGAACAGCTAACCATCAGGAAATTCTATCAGGAATATCTCCTGAAGACCTACTGAATAAGGATTTTCTAGAATTGGAAGACACCAGCACAGCAAAAACACTCGGTATCCGATGGAATGCAAAGGCTGATTACTTCACCATTGAATCCAAACCATTTGACATTTCCCCCTCTTACACCAAACGAGAAATGCTGTCACTCTTTGCAAAATTATTTGATCCTGCAGGCTGGATGGCTCCGGTCATTATTATCGCAAAAACCCTCATGCAACAAGTTTGGCTGGATGCCACCGGCTGGGATGACCCCTTGACCCCGTCAACCCTACAACTCTGGATAAAATTCGTCCAGTGCTATCACCAAATTAACCTCATAAAAATCCCTCGATGGATTCATTTCACTCCCACGAGTGGCATTGAAATCCATGCGTTTTGCGATGCTTCCGAAAAACCATACGCAGGCGTGGTCTATGTACGCCTTCGTAACTCTCACGAAATCCGTACCTCTCTACTTTATGCAAAAACCAAAGTTGCCCCCATCAAAACCATCTCTGTACCTCGACTTGAATTGTGCGGTGCAGCCCTCCTAGCCGACATGTTAAATGCGGTTATCCCTCATCTTGAGTTTCCTCAGTATGAACTCTACTGCTGGACTGATTCGACCATTGTGCTCGCTTGGGTAAATCGACCGCCTTGCACCTGGACTACGTTCGATGCTAACCGTGTGGCCAAAATTGTGGAAATCGTAGATCCCACTCGCTGGTCTCATGTCCAATCCCAACACAATCCAGCGGACTTAGCCAGTCGTGGCATGTATCCGCTTGAGTTGCAACAAACCTCATTATGGTGGCAAGGCCCGGATTGGTTGCGCCAAGAGAAAAAGTACTGGCCTCACTCCCCTCACCACGACATCTTTGAAACCGAACTGGAAGCAAAACCCATCAAATCGTATTTTGCATATTTTCCTCACTATGAAGACCTCTTGGAAAGATTTTCTTCTTTACCACGAGCTCTCCGCGTACTTTCGTACATTTTCCGGTTCTTCCATCACTCACACCCCCAACATCGCCCCTCATTTAGACGACACGATAAAAGTATTGATTCGGATGAGATTCAATATGTTAAAACGCGACTAACTAATCTCATGCAGAAGGTTCATTTTGCCAATAAATATCACTGTCTGGAAATGAAGATGAATCTTGACAGAAAGAGTACCATTCTGTCACTTAACCCATTCTTATCCCAAGATGGAGTCCTCCGCGCAAGAGGACGTTTAACCTCATGTCCGTCACTCTCCCATGACGAACGTCATCCGATTATAATCCCCTATAATTGTGTGTTTACCCGACTCTTAGTCCGGTTCATCCATGAGATCAGTTTGCATGGAGGAAACCAACTCATGCTACGCTTAATTCGCACTCAATACTGGATCCCTAAGGCGAAAAATCTCATTCGCACCACAACTCACCATTGCAAAAGCTGTGCTCTACAACGGAAACAAATCCAAACACAACTGATGGCTGCACTGCCGCCTGAACGCACCTCTCTCTCTCGCCCATTTGCTGCCACCGGTCTCGACTTCGCGGGACCGTTTGACATTAAAAATTATACCGGCAGGGCGTGCCTCATCACGAAAGGTTACGTCTGCATATTCGTCTGCTTCGCGACCAAGGCTATTCACCTCGAAGCTACCAGCGATCTATCGACGCCCACTTTTCTCGCTGCGTTCAGCAGTTTTACCGCACGCAGAGGATGTCCCAAGGATCTACACTCAGACAATGGGAAAAACTTCGTTGGAGCATCTAAAGCCCTGCTGAACGACTGGAAAGCGTTCCTCCAGCAAAGTAAGGACGCCGTCCTCACTCAATTCTCCTACCAAAACTTGCAGTGGCATTTCATACCAGCCGCTGCGCCTCACATGGGTGGACTCTGGGAAGCCGGAGTCAAAAGCTTTAAGCTTCACTTCCGAAAATTTGTCGGAAACATGCATTTCACCTTTGAGGAATTTACGACCATCCTCTACAAAATTGAAGCATGTCTCAATTCGCGACCGCTGAACAGCATGTCCGAGGACCCCTCTGATTTGCAACCCCTTACACCAGGACATTTTCTCATCGGTGGTCCCATTTTAGCGCCTGCTGAACCCGAAATACTCAATTCCCCTCTCAAAATTGTCAATCGATGGCAAAAGGTTAAATCCATGTATCAACACTTTTGCAGCCGCTGGAAAAATGAATATTTAACTGAACTCCATAAAAGAACTAAAGGGAAATACCCTCAGTTGAATTTAAAACCCAATGACCTCGTAGTCTTACGAGACGATAACCTTCCACCAACGAAGTGGAGACTCGGTCGTATAACCCACACCTATCTCGGTTCTGACAGCAGAACACGTGTCGCCGACGTCCGAACCGAAAAAGGAACCCTGACCCGTCCAATCTCGAAATTAGTCGTGTTGCCCCAGTAACTCGACACAAAATCGGAACCTCCCCCTTTATGTTCTCAGCATTTACTAATTTTCTCATTCTAGATATGAATCCCGAAACCACATCCCCAAACAGCAAGGACGCCTCGGGCGCTCGATGTCGGTATCCCGAGTCTCCTTGGCGCCTGCGATGCAGCGATCCGTAGTACTACGGCCCACTGCGAAAGTGAGAGTGCTTGGATACGATGGTTTTGTGTACGAGCGCGCTCTACTGGATTCCGGCTGCGAGATCTCTCAAATTTCTCGCAAGCTCGTACGCACCCTCGGCCTTACTCCGGTACAATTTGGCAAGGATTTGGTCGTGCTGCTGACACTCCGTTCTCGTGGAGACCTGTCAGAACCCATCGAATTCCACGCTCTCCTCACGGACTGGGAAGTTCTCACCCCCCGTCGCTGCATCGATGCCCGAATACGACACTCCTTTGTCAACATAAAGTTGGCGGACCCCGAATTCTACTCGACCCACACCCTTCGATTACGACTCGGGGCCGATGTTATCACTAGGCTGTTCCTACCCGGATCTTTGCCTTACGTCCATGAGCAGCCTTTCGCCCAAAATTCCATCTTTGGATGGGTGCTGTCGGGCCATATATGCACCTAAAGTGTGACAGCACTTGCGTTGATGTCCCCTAATCAACGCTCTCTATTTGTCCGTAGTCCATCTTCGGTCCAACCAGCCGCTCCCCTCCCCGTTGGAGCTCCCGGCAATTACGTTGATCTGATCCGCATATCTCGTCGCTCAGATCAACTCCCAATCCGTCCCATACGAACCTCCCTACTTCGTATGGCTGCAATAGGTGCTAAGGTTGCAGTACTGCAAGGCGGGCGGTATGTTTACGCCAAACTGCTGTTCGCCGCAGTTAGCAACGGCAACCCTCGCCTCTCCCAACCTCTTTGGCATGCGGTGAGATCTGCCGCCGCTTTCTCTCGCTTCTGAGCGAAAGCGGCTCTTCTGCATCTCAGCAGAAGGGCAAGCAGCTCATCATAGGTTTCCGGAAGCGGCGGAATTAATTCCTTTGTAAAACGTGTCAGCAAGCACCCGCCTGGCACCAGTGTCCAGTGAAACAAAAAAAGGAAGTTAAAGCCTAATCATCATCATCATCATCATCAGCATCCACGACGGCGCCGTCCACCCGCAAGAAGTCACCTATTCCGGACTACCATCACTAAAATTTCGAGCAAGCCGGTAAGTCTCCTGTAACTATATCAAACCTCACCCTCCCGCGTGAACAAGGCATTATTGCTTAAACCTAAATCTTATACATATTAAGTCGCTATTCGCCTTTAACAAGGTTAGCATCTCAAAATGGTCGTCTGTAATAGCGAATCGTCTTGGCGAGTTGATAATCCCAGAAAAGGAAAACAAACGTCAGGCGCGGACGATGGCAGTGGAGTATTGACTTCCTGAAAGCCTTCTCTATTAATGGCAATTCATGCAGTCTGTGCAAATTGTTGTAGAAAGGATGCTCTAGAAAGAAATGCATTTCTCTTTTACAACGGTGCATTAAGCTCTGCCCGCATTCTGTGCGGAGCTGAAAATATTTGCTGAGACCAAAAACATCAGAAATTAAGAAAACTAATACCATCCTAGACTGAATTTAAATATTTACCGTTATCATTGCCGAAATCGTAAAAGCTATTAGGCCTATCAGGTGGTAAGGTGTCTTTGTTATCAAGTTCATACAATTGCGTATCGTGGTCTTGGGCATTAGCGATGTACTTAATAAGCATTTTCAATATGTCCTCCTTTGTTCGTACTACAATATCTTTAAAGGTGTAAAACCACATCAACTTTGACTGTGGATGAAGGACAGCACCAACGATTGCTTCGTCTATCTCAGGTGATAAGGTTACATATTTGTCGAACCTTTTATAAAGACTTTCTTTCAAATGAAGAAGCTGTTGTTTTAAGTAGTAGTCTTTGGTATTATTTAAAATCCTATCGACTTTGGTTTTAACAGTAGCCAAAGTTCACCTTGCATTTGATATAAAAAATAGGAGTATTTGTCAACCAATAATGTGCACTTGAAATAATTTATTAGCATTTCAAATTTATCTCGGTATCACATCATCTATAGATTACCAAGCATATTCTATCGATTCCAACAATAAAAATTTTTTGCCGAAATTCCCTTTTTTGACCCCTTGGAGGTGTCATGTTAAAAAAAAATTTATAAATAAACGTTTATCTTGTTAAGTCTTGTTTATTTTGCTAAGTAGCGTTCTTCTGACTTTATTTTAGTATATATCTTAAGTTTTAATATATACCCTATAACTTGAAAAAATCGACAACTTGAACAGCCTTGTCATTTTTGTGTTCAAGTTAATTGAGTAATTGAATTCCTTCCACTTAAATTCCTAAAAAACAGATAAAATTTCCAATTTCAATTCCTTGGAATTGCCGTCTTACAATTCCAATCCTCTGAAGGAATTGATGTGCTTAATCCAAATTCGAATTCCTTCAAAAAGAATTGAGGCTTTCTCAATTCCATTCCTTTGTCTGAGTGAGCCTCAATTCCTAATTTCTAATTCCTTGGAATTGGAATTAAGTGTAATTTAATTCCGAAAGGAATGATTACGTCCCAGCTCTGACTATTACCTGCCCTATAAATAGACGCAGGAAGACTCAGAATTAATTCGAGTTTGGTTCTTGAACATAAAACATCGGCACCTTGTGAACATAGCGTCAAGTAATAAGTATTAATAAGTGCAATAAGAAAAGAATAAATTTGTGAAATTAAGAACAGCAACACTTTTGAGTTTTATTGGTTTATTCACAATCCAGAGATCGAACCTAAGAGAGAGTCGTACTCGTAAATCTAAATTTACGTAACAATTGGTGCCAGAAGTGGGATTGCTGAATAATCCTAAAATCATGGTGAAGTTTGCTGAACTGAGATGTTTCATGTTTCAAGAGCTCCATCTAATGTCGAGGAGCAGTTGGTAGAGCCGCAGCTAGTTCCAGCATTTGACATGAATGTGCTTTTAGCAGCAATGGCGCAGCAGTCCTCTCAATTGCAGGAGCAACTCTCCTCACGTATGGAGGGGCAGCTAGCACAAAACACTTCTCAATTGCAAGAGCAACTGGCACAAAACACTACACAACTGCAGTAGCAACTATCGCGCATAGAAGGGAATTCTTCCATATTGCAGGCGAGGCAGGAGAAAATGGACGATGAATTACAAAGACTAGAATCAGAAATACAGGGGCTGGATGGTCATGTGCGAGAAATACAGTCCAGTGGTCCAGTTACAGCTGTTAGCGCAACGAAATTGCAAGCGCCAACGTTCGACGGAACTATACCGTTTAAAATTTTTAAACTGCAGTTCGAAACCACAGATCGAGCCAATCAGTGGACTACTGCAGACAAAGTGGCAGCTTTGGTAGTATCATTACCAGTTCCTGAACAGTTCCTACACAGTTCCTGAAATTGAACGTGATAATTATGGCGCGTTAATGGCAGCGATTGAACGACGATATGGTAGCGACCATAGAAAACAAGTGTTTCAAATGGAGCTGATGAATCGTTACAAAAAAGCAAACGAGTCGTTACAAGAATATGCAACGGAGATAGAGCGGCTCGCGCATTTGGCCAACGCAGATGCACCAGCGGAAGTAACTGAATTACTTAAAATTCAGGCGTTTATGAGTGGTATACGAGATGCGGATACCAAACGAGCAGTCTACTCCATGCCAAAGAAGACGTTTGCGGAAACAGTGTCATTTGCTTTGACGCAGGAAACAGCATGCCTTTTAAGCAATAAAACACATAGAGTCCATCGGCTGGACGTTGAGCCAAGTGAATCCCTAGAGAAAACCATAAGGGAGCTCATCCAGACTATTTCTCAGAGGATGCCAACCCCACGTAAGGGCTCTGAACTAAAGTGTTACAGCTGTGGAACATCAGGACACCTGGCACGGAATTGTAATGCGTCTGGCAAGAAAAACGTAAATGCAAGGAAAAGAAGCAACGAAGATGAAAGTGGCGCTTCTGAAGAGATACGATCCGTAAACTAAAACGGACCAGTTCAAAGGGGCGTGAGCTGCTTCCCACAACTGATTGCCCCACTGTCTCCGTTTTACAAATACAGCGTAAAAACAATAATTTAACCATAAACGGGACTGTAAACGGACGATCGCTGGTCTTAACTCTGGACACGGGCGCAACACATTCCATCATTCGATCAGACCTAGCAGGGGATAACGTAGAGCCGCTGATTGGTTGCAAGCTACGAACAGCTACAGGGGAAGAAGCTGCGATTTGTGGAAAACTGATGTGCAAGGTTCAGATTGGAACGTTAGAAGTGGTTCACACCTTCTTAGTATCTGGAATAATGGACGAGGTAATAATCGGCGTGGATTTTATGCTAGTCCATGGTCTTACTCTGGATCTGAAGAAAAGAATGCTGACGTGCCAGAACATGGAGATACCCCTAAGCACTGGTTATAAGCGGCCTCAGCAAGCTGTGGGTAGTAGAGGCATCAGAAAGGGCTGCGAATATATTGGTTGGACGAACCTTGGTACAAACGGGAAAAATAAGCGGATCCCAATTCGAGTGATGAATGAGTTCAGGTCACTGATCACTTCGGAGAAAGGAGCGTTAGTAGGACAATGTCAAGCTGTGGAAGCCGTGGTTAATTGTGACAATCCTTCCCAGGAATGCAAAAACGAGGTTCTCATAGAGGGCACGAAAATTCCTATCATCGTGGGTACCTGGTTGAATGAGGTGAGTGGGCCAGAAAGGATGAAAGCAAAACGGCTACTAGAAAAGTATACCTCCATATTTGCCAACGATGGCAATAAATTGCGAAGAACTGCCATCGTGCAACATCGGATAGACACTGGCGAAAACGAGAAGCGGGACAAATATACTAAATGTAAAAAGGTCGAGTTATTTAACCATCAAAAGTTAAAAAGAAAGATAGAAGCACCCGGTTTTGCGACTATCGGAAGCTGAACGATGTCACTAAAAAGGACAGCTACCCACTGTCGCGAATAGACGACACCTTGGATACATTATCCGGTGCGAAATGGTTTTCAACGCTGGATTTACAAAGTGGTTATTGGTAAGTGGGGATCGAGGAATCCGATCGCGAAAAAACTGCTTTTAGCATTGGGGATGGATTGTGGTAATTCTCCGTGATGCCATTAGGATTATGCAACGCTCCGGCAACTTTTGAGCGTTTAATAGAACCCGTATTAAAAGAGCTTCACTGGAAAACATGTTTGGTGTATCTTGATGACATTATCGTGATGGGCAAGAGTTTTAAAGACCACCTCAAAAATTTAGAAGATGTCTTTCGACGAATTGCTGCTGGATTATGCAACCTATTTAAAACCGAAGTAACTTTTTTGGGCCACAAAATCAGAGATTGGCCTCGACCCACGAATGTTCATGAAGTGCGAAGCTTCCTTGGACTCTGTACGTATTACCGACGCTTTGTACCCGAATTTGCCAATGTTGCAAGAAGTTTGCATAATTTGCAGAAAACCTGCAAATTTGTGTGGAAAGAGGAGGAAGAGAATGCCTTTCAGCAGATGAAGGAATTGCTTTGTACAGCTCCAATGTTGGCTTATTTAGTTCCTGGCGGAAAGTTCGTCCTAGACACAGATGCTAGTGCACATGGAATAGAAGGTGTACTCTCACAGGTTATCGATGGTCAAGAAAAAGTAATTGGGTACTATAGCAGAGTCCTTGGAAAACCGGAAAGGAACTATTGCGTTACAAGGCGAGAACTCTTGGCAGTGGTTGAATGTGTGAAACATTTTCACAAATACCTGTATGGACAGCATTTCCATCTAAGAACAGATCATGCAGCACGCAGATGGTTACTCCAGTTTAAAAATCCGGAAGGACAGATTGCGCGATGGATAGAAAGGTTGCAGAATTATGACTATTATGATAAATACAGCATCGGAAAGGTGGGCAACATGGAAACGCCGATGCACTATCTCGACGCCCATGTGCATTGGAGTGTAAGCATTGCTCCAAGGCTGAAAGAAGCGAAGGTATAGTCGACATCCGATTAACAAATCTGCAACCTGATGATGAATGGGAATCCAGCGCTGTAAGGAAAAGTCATCTGAAGGATGCGGACTTGGTTAAGGTCATGAAAGCGAAATAAACGGATAAAGGATCAACCAAGGAAGAAATAGCATCAGAAAGTTCGTTGGCAATGGAATAGCTTGAAGTTGATAAACGGAGTTGTCTCTGCATCGTTCATGGGAAAGTGAGGATGGTAAACACACTCGCGATTTGGTTGTCCTACCAAAGTCTAGAATAGCAGCTGTATTAGAAGAGTTCCGCAATGGACCAAGTGGAGGGCATTTCGGCGTCACGAAAACTCTGGAAAAGATCAAACAACGGTTTTACTAGGTGAATTGTCAAGAATCATGTGCTAAATGGGTTAAAAACTGCGCGCAATGCATGGCAGCTAAGGGTCCGAAAGTTAGAAGCAGAGAAAGGTTGCAGCAGTACAATGCGGGAGCACCATTTGAACGTGTTGCTATGGATGTAGCTGGTCCATTTCCTACTAGCGACTCTGGGATCAGCTTATCAGCTGATGTCCACAGTACTCCCCCTAAGTCTTTTCAAGCGGCAGTTTGAAGGAGACTTTCTTGTTTGTATATGTCCTTAGTGGGATATTTGTAATCGATGTCCACTTGTTATATCCTGTGTTATATCCTTTAGTGGGACGGCTATCGGCCATCTTGAAAATCTATCTATAACAGTAAGACAGTATTTGTATCCAGCACACTCGGGTAACATGATGATGTCCATAAGAATATGTTTGAAGCGGTCATCTGGCACGTCAATATGTTTCGGATATGAACGAGTATGACGATTTCTTTTTTGATTTCTGGCACGGTATGCATTCTCGAGCCCATGTAATTACATCCTTTTTAATTCCTGGCCAGATATACTTCTCGCGAACTTGACATGATGTGACCTTTCTACTTGGATGAGAACGTCCATGAATGAGGTCAAATGCTACTCTGCGTAATTTCTTTGGTAGATATGGTGGAATTATCTCTGTTGAGATATCACAGTATATTTCTGAATTATCGAAGTTGAATTTGTTCAGCATTAGTGATGTTTTGTTGTTCTTAAGGATTTGCAAAAGTTCCGGATCATCCTGTTGATTTTGCTCAATGGTGTCTAAGTCTAATATTGTAGGCATGTTGATTGTATTAATTCTCGAAAGCGTATCGGCTGCTACATTGTTTTCACCTTTTATGTAGACTATGTCCGTTGTATATTGCGAAATATAATCTAATTGACGAAGTTGCCGTTTTGATGCCTTATCTAACTTCTGTACAAATGCATATATTAGTGGCTTATGGTCTGTTCTTATAGTAAATGGTCGTCCTTCTAGCAAATGTTTAAAATATTTCACTGCTGCGAAAATTGCGAGTAATTCTCTATCGTGCGTACTATAACGTGTTTCGGTGGCAGACAGTTTTCTTGAGAAAAAACCAATTGGCCTCCAGTTTCTGTTGTCCTGTTGTTCTAGAGTTGCTCCTATGGCGTTGATAGATGCGTCGGTTGTCAATCTAAGTGGTGCATCTGGTGATGGATAGTTTGTGAGTGCCACGGACGAATGCATTTTTGCATTCTGTGAAGGCGAACTTTGCTTCTTCAGTCCAATTGATCGGCGTTTTATCATTCTTTTTGGAGTTCGTTAAATAACCAGTGAGTTGCATCTGTAACTGAGCAGCGCTCTTAATACAAGGAGGATAATAATTGAACATGCCAAGAAATTTTCTTAATTCAGACACTGTTGACGGGAGTGGATATTCATCAATGGGTTTTACTCTTTCGGGATTTGGATGAAAGCCTTCGCTACTAATTTGATAACCAAGAAATAATACTTGTTTTTTATCGAATTGACATTTGTTTACATTAATGCTAAGCTTGTGATCATGAAGTCGCTGGAACACTTGCTGCAGATGTTCTTGGTGTTGCTTTTAATTTTCTGACATCACTATAATGTCGTCTATGTAAATAAAAACGAAATCTAAGCCACGGAATATAAGATCCATATACCTTTGAAAAGTTTGTGTGGCATTCTTCAAACCGAATGGCATTCCAACATATTCGTATAATCCCCAAGGTGTAATTGCTGTTTTCTTTATGCTTTCAGTGCTGGCGGGTACTTGGTTGTAAGCTCGTTCCAGATCTATTGTTGAAAATAAGTGTTTGTTGTGTGTTAACAAAAAAAGGCTTTGAATCAATGGTGGAGAATATTTGTCCGGAATGGTGACACTATTGAGTTTATGGTAATCGCCACATAAACGATAGGTATTATCCTTCTTCTTCGTGAGGTGAATTGGACTAGCTCATGCACTATTGGACGGACGGATAACCCCATTATCCAAAAGTCGCTGTATTTCCATGCGGGTTGCGGTTGCTTTGTCACCAAATAGCTTGCGAGCACGTTCAGTTACAGATGGTCCTGATGTGACGATGGTGTGACTAAATTCGCTGTTGGAATCAGGAGTGAACTGCCTCGGCTTCGTGATATCAACAAACTTTGTCAATAAATCGGCGTATATCATCTTTGTACTTATAGTGGAAATGCTGTGGACGCCGGTCTGTATTGTTTGTCCTTTGGTGGTGAGTCCAGTGGTCGAATCGATCAATTGTTTATTCCGTAAGTCGATGAGTAGGTTATGTTGTGTGAGAAAGTCTGCACCCAATATCGCTTCTGGAATGTTGGCAATAACAAAAGACCAGGAGAATTTCCGGCGCAATCCCACGTAGACGGTGCAATTGTATAAACCATAAGTTGTAATTGGTGTTGAGTTTGCTGCAAACAAGACTAAATCTGCTTTGGTTTTCCTGTGTTTAAAAAAACACGACGGCAATAGCGATACTACTGATCCTGAATCAATTAAATATTTCTGATTAGTTCTACGATCAAATAAGTACAACCTTATGTCAGTTGATGAGGTGGCGGTGTTCACTACGCTGTCGACGTTAACCGCATGTACACGCGACAGCATGTCTAGTTTTTTTGATTCTGAATATACGTACATACTGTCGTACAGCGTTTGGCATCACTGCCAAACTTGCGATGATAAAAACAATTACCTTGGCTTGTGGTCCGACCTTGGTGCTTATTTCGGTCTCTTGAAAATGATCGACCACGAGATTGTGAGCGAAATTCGCCGTGCAGTTTTCGTTGTTCAGTGTTTATATCTATTATTTCTTTCATACAAAAGGCCATGGCAGATTGCAGTTCTGTTATCTGAGATTCTAATTTTGATGAAGACGATATACTAGATCTTCTCTGTTGTGAATGTACTGCTGCTATGGTGGTCGGTGGTTTTTCCAAAATCGGGTCGCATAGCGTCACTGTCTCAATCAATCTGTCAGCCATCTCTGCCAATGCGTCAGGAGTAGGCGTGTCTGAAATGACTAACAACGGTCGTATGGTGTTTGGAAGACGACTCACCCAGAGATTATGCAGCATCTCTTGGTTTACGCTGTCTGCTGCCAAATCCTTCATCTCTCTCAACAACTGTGAAGGCTTCTTGTCACCGAGCACAACATCGTTAAGCAATCTGTGTATTTGTTTCTGTCTGGATTCTGCGATTCTTTTAATTATAGTGGTTTTTAGTGTTGCATATTTATCGCTTGTTGGATGAGTGGTAATGATATCCGTTATTTGATGTAATGCTCTTAAAGTTGAGTTGTATTTTACGTCGTCACTCCGAGTTTTCGATGCGGCGAATTCTGCTTCTATTAGGTAAAACCATATGTCTGGGCGGTCTTTTATTAATGCTGGTAATTGTGGTTTGCTTATTGCAGCTAAATACTCTGACCCATAGATTACTTGTTGTGGTTGTGTTTGGGAAACATTGGCTGCTTCTCGCATGGATATATGCTGATGTTGTGGTTCAAACGGAATGTTTGATTCATCCACGGAATTCGCGCGAGTTTGTGATCGCTCGATAGGCATTTTCTGACCACGTGCTTAACCTTCTGTTTAATTTTCCTTTAATCTGGTTATTCTTATGTTAATAGTATATTGTTAGGGATTCTAATGTTAGTACTGCTCGCGATATCACGTCGTGGTCACCAATTATGAAGTATTTTTCTATATCTTTATTAATATTACGATATCAAAAGGTGCGAATACAATTTTGTTACTGACGCTTAGAAAACTAGCAGGAAAGAGAGTGTTGAAATGTCAGAAAATACTGATGCTGGAAAAGTTTTGACTAACATCCGGTAGGAGCGTGCGATGCTTATCAGCTGATGACCACAGCTATACTAAATAAGACGACATCTAGCGTGGGATAGAACAAATAGAGAGATCCACAATTTGCTAGATAGTTCTAGAACCTTCCGCAGCAGTATCAGCTAGCATATAAATAGCCGCAGGGAGACTCAGAGAATTAACTCGAGTTTGGTTCTTGAACGGAATACATCGACATCTTGTGAGCAAAGTGTCAAATAATAAGCGTTAAGAAGTGCAATCAGAAAAGAATAAATTTGTGAAATTAAAAACAACACTTTTGGAGATTTATTGGATTATTCGCAATCCAGAGATCGAACCTAAGGGAGTCGTAACCGTATATCAATAAATTTACGTAACAAAACTTTTCAGGGCAAGCTGTTATCACCGAATTTAGCAGCCTTATTACTTGTACACGCCACGTGGCGAGGTTTTCACCATTGCGCAATTTTTCAACATTTGTGACCAAATTGGACATTATGGTAAAACTTTCGCATTTGTTTTTATGTTTATTATAATTTTATTATAACACAGTATTTTAATTTCTTTATTAAGTCATCTTACTGACTAGAATAAAACAACTGATTGTACAAATTAGACTGAAGTAAGCTTATTACAACTTTTTTGAAATTTTCTTGCGGCATGGGAACAATCAACATTATAATTATAGATTATATTAATACAAGCAAGAACTCTAGAATAAATGGGGCTCATTGAGCGCATAATTATTCCTATTAAGGGACAAATGGAAGTATTCATAAAACTGCAGCCTTCGCAATGGGATATTAACGTTATTAACTGAAGAAGGGATTCACAGTTAATATTGCCATTAATTAAATTATAAATAAAAACAACACTACGGATTAAATGTCGTACCTCAAGAATAGAAAGATCAATGAGTATACAACGACTTTTATAAGGAGGAATTTCTTCATGAAAATTTAGAAAACTTAAAGCATTTCAAAAAAGTTTCTGAATACGTTCAATCCTATCAATATGAATCTTATAAAATGGGTTCCAGATTAAGGGAAAATATTCTAATCTATATTAGATCTCACGAAAGCTGAATATAAGCACTTCAGAGTGTACGGGTCTACAAAGTCAGTGCTATTACGTTTGACAAAAGCAAGGAGCAAATATGGTTTATGAATAATATAATTAATATAAGCTTTAAATTGAAGACCTGAATCGAATAAAATACCTAAATACCATATAAATAGATTTCATTGACTCTAGAAATAATCGATTCAGTAATATGGAAACGTAATATAGAAAAAGAATCGGACTATTAGATTTTTTATAAGTAATACTAAAGCATTTGTTAATGTTCAAAGCTAATTTTTTTTGAAACCATAAATAAACATTGTTCAAATCTTTTTGCAGATTAAAACAGTCCACTTGATTTCTAATTTTTGAAAAAAATTTTAAATCATTAGCAAATAATAGGAATTAAGCTGAACTGAAGCAACAAGCAATGTTATTCCTATAAATGATAAATAAAAGTGGACCAAGAACGCTACCTTGTGGTACACCAGATGTCCCAACATAAGGATTCGATTAATATTAGATTTCAGTCAGGATAAAAAAGAAGAGTAAAGAAGATAAGTGCAAAACTGAACATTTCCACTCTTTTTTTTAATTTTCCACTCACTCTAGGTATAAAAGCAACTAAAACCGAAATCATATGACTTTTACAACCAACACACTGGTCCCATAACAAATGTTAAAAAATCAGTTATGCCCGAGAAGTGGATAATGTGGGACTTCTAAAGTGGAAGTGGGACTATCAGGAAGACTTATATACATTGCATATCTACTGTTAATAGTAATGCAGGATACACAGAATTGCTACAACAGTTTTTATCAATAACCAAACCGTCCGTTAGAAAAACAAATGTAAGAAACATTACTGTTTCACACTATATCGAAACTGTAGGAACTCCTGTATCTCACCTACCTCGCATCTTAGTAGGACAGAAATTAGAAGCCCTCCGACAAGAACTAGAATACTTGTTGGAGCGAGAAATGATCCGACCATCTAAAAGTCCTTGGTCCAGTCCGATCCACTTACAATCAAAATCTATCGGAGGTTGGAGGTTATGGGCGATTTTCGAGCATTAAACTCGAAAACTATACCAGATCGGTTACCCACTGCACACTTACACGATACTTTCATGAATCAAATGTGACCGTATCATCAAATCCCGATGGCCACGGAAGATGTTTACAAAACGTTTATATTAACGCCCTTAGGATTGTATGAATTTGTGGTGATGCCATTTGGGTTAAGAAACGCTTCACAAACCTTTCAACGGGTTATGGAGTCCATATTCAGAGACTTAAATTTCGTTGTAGTATATATTGATGATATTCTCATTGCGTCAAGAGACGAAAACGAACACCGACAGAATCTCAGAATCGCATTTGATAGAGTTCAAGCGAAGTCTATTGATGATTAATCTGAGTAAATGTGCTTTTGGTAAACCAGAACTCACATTTCTGGGTTACACAATCAACAAGGACGGGTTCAAACCTCCTTCAGAACGGATTCAAGCAATTATAGACTACCCAAAACCGACTACTATTGTCGATCTCCGTAAATTTCTTGGACTCGAAGAAAAAAAGATATGCGACCAGTGCCTTGGACACCGAAATCTGAAAATACCGAAATCGCTCCTGATTCTTCTATGAGACTTACCACAGATACCTGGAAACTCATTGGTTTCTTTTCTCGAAAACTAGCGCCGACAGAAAAGAAGTATAGTACCTACAGTGGGGAGTTACTTGCTATATTTGCGGCAGTAAAATTTTTTAAACACATACTTGAGGCTAGAAACTTCGTCATCAGAACAGATCATCGTCCTCTTACTCGAGCATTTCATCGTAATTCTGATAAGGTTGTTGGTGGACAGGTATATTTCACAATTCTCCACGGAAATAGTCTATTTGAAAGGTGATGGCAATGCAGTAGCCGACGAACTATCAAGAATAAAACATATCTCAGATTGAGATGCCAAAGGTACTTTCAGCTCGGGAAATTCTTCACGCTCAACAAGAATATGAAGAAATTAACTTCGACTCAGTACATGCTCTCTCACATCCAAGTGGTAGACGTGTCGGATATTAAGTGAAAAATTCATGTGGCCAGCAAATGTATTTTTCTGCAATACGCATTAGAAAATGTGAGCGCATGTTTGGCGTGCCAACAATCAAAAATACAACACCACAACAGATTGCAAGCCTTGCAATATCGAAGTTCCTGATAGTAGATTTAATCACATTTTAGATTTAATAGAACTACCTATAGTTGATAATTCTAGGTACTGCTTGACAATGACAGATCGTTTCTCGAGATGATAGCAGACACTCTGGCGAGTGCATTTTACCATAATTGGATTTGGAACGCATCTTAAAATAACAACGGATCAAGAACGGCAGTTTGAATTTCAACTGTTTAAAGCGCTAAGCCAGTTAGTGGTTGCGAACAGAGTTCCATCATACATCCTTGCTCACCATACCATCCTTGCTCAAACGGTCTAATCGAGAGATGGCATCGAACTTTAAAAGTGGCGCTTATGTGCAGTCGACAAGTTCCATGGACGGATTTGCTACCCGCAAAAGTGTTGTTAGAACTGCGAACTGCATATAAGGAGGACTTGAGAGCGTCATGCGCTAGATGTTATATGGAACGATGATCCAGGAGAATTCTTCATCTCCCAGGACATGCACACAGTTCTTTCTCCAAAAAATCCGAGAAAACATCAGAGGAGTAAGACCGAGTCCTACGGCCCATTACAATAAGGCTCGTATATTTTTACTGAAGAATATTTACGACTGCTCTCACGTACATTTGAGAAACGACGCGTAAAACCACCTTTGGAACCTTCGTATTCGTGTCCTCATAAAGTCATCAAAAGACTGGATGATCGATCAAAAGACTGGTGATTCATCATCGACATCAACGGAGAACACAAAATGGTCTCAATAGGAAAATTGAAACTTGCGTATACGGTGAAATCGGAGAACGACAGTCAACCTGCCCTGCTAGACGACCAACCAATGGAAGACCATCAACAGTTGATATTCCGAAAATCACTTACATCAAGAAGAAACAAGTATCGTTCCTTTCATAAGTAAAGACACTAGGAAGGGAGTAGATGTAGCGGCTTTGCAAAGTAAAATGACCGGTGGCGCATCGATTCTCTACCAGCAAGAAATTCAGATATTTTTCCAGCGTTAGTCAGTCATCTTGTAAACGGTTTGTTACCCGGTTGCTATAGACAGAGCAATTAAATATCTGAGTTTATTTTTAAAATTATTTTTATAATTTTACAATTTTTTATAATTTCAAAAAACATTTTTATAATTTTAAAATTAATAAAGAAATAGCTACAAAACCACAGTTGTATTGGAAAGTTGTATGGCCTTTATGTAAAAGTTCCATCCACATGTAAAATTTCATTTCGATCGTCAATTCATTCGAATGGTAGCAGATGTTGAGTATTGACGTGTCATTGATTTTTTTAAAATAGAAAAAATTTAATATCGTGTAGTGATTAAATTCTTTGTTTTGGATGGTTTAACACCAGCATCCGAAATTGTTAAAAGTGTATAAGGATGCATCACCTTCACTTTCCACTGTGAAAGAATGGGCTGCTCTTTCTAAACCTGGTCCTACAAGCCTCGAAGATGATCCATGTTAGCATGCTAAGGTCGTCCAAAAACTGCTACAACACCGTTGCGGTCGGTGGTCTAGTGTGTGGCACAAAAGCCATCGGTTTCCGGGGACGCGGGTTCGAGTCCCGTCTTGCGCATGGTTGTTAACTTTCCTTATCGTGACGTCTCAGATTCTAATGCGTACTTAAGGCCTCGCCTAGCGCTAATTGTGAAAAATAAGAACCATTCGTTGACTCCGGCAGTGTTTGCAATAATATAAAAATATGCAAAAATAGCTCCTCTTAGGAAGCTTTGCTTCGCAACACTTGCCGGAGTCGAATTAGTAGAATGCGAAAAAGTTCCCTTTCTCTTCCGCTCCCTGTATCACCCATTCCAACAGTAGCCAATCATGGAAAAAAGAGATTGACCTCTTAAGGGCTACTGCTAATATAAAAAAAAAAACACCACAAATCATTCAACAAGAGCGTGAAATAGCTGAGGCAATATGCATCTCAAAATACGCAAGATGAGTGCAGCATTTGCTAACAATTAACCAAAAACTCATTCGAATACGTATTTCTCAAGCCTGTTTGAATCGTTTTAAGCAAAATAAAATGTATTTCAAGCGTCGTTTCATAACTGCTGATGAAACTTAGACCCACCATTATACACCAGAGCGAAAAGAATAGTCGAAACAGTAGACTGAAGCCAGTGGAAGTGCACCAAAGGAGGCAAAGACGGTTCCATCAGCAGGAAAGATTATGACAACAGTTTTTTGGGATTATAAAGGTGTTTTGTTGACCGATTATCTTCAGAAAGGTAAAAAAATTAACTCTGAATATTATTGTAAACCTTTTTTTCAGTTGGATGCAAAAATTAGTGAAAAAAGAATAATTCTTCTGTTTTAAAGTAAAATAATTTTTCATCAACACAACACATTGCACGTGTTATCAGAAAGTATTTAGACGATGGCAAAATTCAACGAATTAAAGTAGGTATTGTACGAAACCAGACTATTGTTTGTTTCCAAACCTGAAAAAATTCCTGGCTGGAAAGCGTTTTACATAAAATGGCGAAGATATTGCAGCCGTGAATGGATATTTTGCAGACCTTTCGGAATTACACTTTAATGATGGTACGTTGGAATAAATGAACTGAAGTTTCAAGAGATTATATTGCAAAATAAAACATATTGCACATAAAGAAATTGTTCTTTCATTGTTAGGCCGAGAGCTTGTCACACTGCCTTCATATACAAAAAATGAGTTCAAGATGTAAATTAGTTTTGTTTTGCAGAGTTGCACTTTTCTCTAACAAAGGAAATTTGCTCTTCTACAAGCTAAATTAACCGGAATTCCCCGAAAATCTGGGAGAAAATAAGGCCAAAAAACAAATTATGACAGTACCATAGCTTTCGAAGAAAGAAATGAGCTGTAAAGGGTGGTTAAATACTCTTCGTTCCGAAACAACTGAAACCTTTCACATTAGATTTGCAAAAAAAAACTTTATGCGATGGTAGTCGACTTGATACTTATGTGTGCCTAGAAAATATTACATTTGTGAAGCTTTTGTATTTAATTCTCGAAAGCAAGGAGAGATAAAAAAAAAGCTATGTATCGGTTACAAATAAAAGAAGGGTATATGCGTAAGTCGTGGTCAACTTATGTCCATATACCGCGAGGCAATTTTTCTCGCAGATTAATTTTCTTTTCAATTTAAAATATAATGTCTTATCTACTAGAGTAACTCACGCTCTTTCATGATCAAGATTTCCTGCACTTAACACATGTTGCTGTCCTTGTGTCTTGGGATGTACTTGGTGTTGTGGCATTGCTTGGTTGACCGGATGTACATTCTGAACAGGTACTCCGTGTTGAAATTGCTGTTGTTGATACTGAACTTGTCCCTGCTGTTGCTAAAAATAAATGTCATTATGGTATGAAAATGTATATACAGGTTGAAACACATGTAATACGATAAAAAGCAAAGGGGCTATATATATATATCTATATCTATATATATATATATATATATATGTGGTGTTGCGATTCCTGCCACAGGAAGTCACACACGGGGTATGTATTCTTTCTGTCGGGAGGTCCAGTTTCCTGGGAATTCCGAAAGCAGTTGGTGGTTGCATGGAGCACACTTAAGGCCGAGTTCATAGATCCTTGTCAAGGTGCCAAGTGGTTCTTCACCGTTGTCTATTTGAAGAAATAGGGTTTCATGAGTACACTCGCGATCCTACCAATATCTGCGATAATTTAATTTTTAGTCAAGAATCAGACCGTTTACAAGAGGAGCAAACACATCAACATACATTACCACTACATCCGGGACAAGTTTAAAGAAAATTAAATTGAGGTCAAATACGTCAGTTGAAACGACAACAGCAGCTGATGTGCTTACTAAGGTTCTGTCAAAAGACAAACATTTATTTGTTTGTTCCTTATTAAGAATTTGAAATTTTTGTTGTAATCCTTATTGAGATAATGTGTTTGGTTTGAGTGGGGAATTATGGACTGTAAAATGCATCCCTGCATATCTTTACATATGTTCCAAGAAATACCAGTATTGTAAAAGTCTAACTTCTACACATTACATTTACTTTAGTTGAAATAAACCTTTGAACTAACCACACAAATTTATTTATTTCTAACACAGACAAAAATAAAACATCTTTTTTTTTTGTTAAGAAGTATTTTTAATCCGAGGGTTCAGTAGGTAAGTGATTTTGTAAGACATATAATTGTTTTCCTTATTTACTCAATTTAGACAAAACCATTCCTCTGAGTTGTCAACCCAAAAATTTAAGTGTGAAGTTATTTTAAATGTAAGCACTAAACCTTTTTAAATCATACTACATACTAAGACTTTTTAATCAGCTATATTATGCTAGAGATGCAACTGAATGTGTTTTGATAGCAATGTGGCAACATTTGTTAAAATAGTACGTAAGTTTTAAATTTAATACTGTTTTTAACATTCATTAGCATTGTAACGTTGCTCTGGCCGGGATATAACTCGAGGAGGTAGACCGGAGTTCAGTCCACAGCAAATTTAGTGGAACAATAAAATCACTTTATTTATTTACTCAATCTTAACACCCTACTTATATAATTTGTACACCCTTTTTCAGTAGTTGGTAATTCCACCTTTGTTGACTGCTTGACGTCCTTGGGAATGCGTCTGTGTCGTGCTGATGTCGCGCTCGTGTCGCGTTGATGAACGCGCTGAGTCGCGCCGGTGAGTGCACTTGTGTCGCGCTGGTGAGTGAACTTGTGTCGCACTGGTGTTGCGCTGGTGAGGGCACTTGTGTCGCGTTGATGAACGCGCTGTGTCTCGCCGGTGAATGCGCCTCTGTCGCGCTGGTGGGTGCGCCTCCGTCACGCCGATGAGTGCGCTTTTGTCGCACTGATGAACGCGCTGGCGTCGCATTGGTGAATGCGCCGATGAATGCCCTGGTGAATGCGCCTGTCGCGCCGGTGAATGCTGGTGTTGCGGCTAGTAGCTGGGGTAAAGGGATACAAGATTGCCTTCGGTAGCATGTATAACACCCGTACACCTAATGCAAGGAAGGATTGCCTTCGGCAGGATGTGTAACACCCGTACACCAAATGCAGCGAAGGATTGCCTTCGGCAGGATGTATAACACCCGTACACCTAATGCAGGGAAGGAAAGGATTGCCTTCGGCAGGATGTATAACACCCGTACACCTAATGCAAGGAAGGGATCAGGATCTACTGCACAACTTACCAACTTTGTACTTGGAGCCACGATGCTGTCCAGGCCAAAGACAACAAGACTGGAAACTCATTTTTCGCTTTCACTGTGTTAGTGAAATCAGGCTGAAGTGTGTAAATTCCACAAACAAAAGGCATGCAATTTTGACAACTTGAAGCAAATTTTGACAACTTGGAACAAAATTGTTTACAAAATTTTGAGAGAGGATTTACATTTTTTGAGAGAGAATTGCAACTCTTGTTCCTCTTCACCGCACTAGCCTAGAAACATAATTTTTAAAATACGTAAAGAAAACAAGGAGATAGGCTTTAAACTAACTTATGCTTTTAGAAATGCACAAGAAATCTTTTCCAAGTCATGTTGCTGCATTATATCATATAATTTGCGAAGGAAACCAAGTCAAACTCCATAAAATTTGCACGATTCGCAAATATAATCAGCTGTTTTTACCCACCACACGTACTTTTAGCTGTAAGAGATGCCAATATATTTTACTTTAGATTGTGGTGTAAATTTCCACACCATCTCAAAGATGGTGTGGAAATGTAGCAAAAAGCTTTTTTATAAAGTTATTAAAATAGTTAGAAAGTAACTTAAAAATCATTGTTATAATTGTTTAAAAGATTGTTTCTTTTACAAATTACATAAACAAGTCAGTTTACATTACGTTTACATTGTTATTTCGAGGTGACCAGGTATCCAGTATCCGTAGGTGAAATTACCATCTACTAAATCTAATGTTAACTACTTTACAATTAGTTTCAATTAATCCTCAGCGAAATATTACTCTTAAAATATTCAGTTCTGTTCATAGTCATATCATTCGTTACAAAATTAATGTTTAGTTACAAATAAAGTGTAAATAACTTGGTTTGTGGCGTGTACCTGTGGTGTCGCGTCACAGCATTTTTAATTTTTTGTACTTTTGTCATATTTTAAATCACGATTACATAACAGTTAACACAGTAGACACAAGGTATACGTGGATGATAGGCAAGTTGTTTGTCTCTACTAAAAGAATTTGAATTTATCTTCACGTTCCTATTTAAATTATTTTAACTCCACGGACTTAATATTTCAGCTTTTGAGAACAAAATTATTCTGTCCGTTTTAATATATAATTGTCAAGCACCGTGAGAGATCAAAATTACCTCAATTGTCAGGGATAAACGAAAAAAGCGAAAAGATACATTTCAGAACATTCACCAGCATTTGTATCACTACACCTTACACCCGTTTTATTAAACTTTATGAGGAGGTTTTTAAAGGATAATTTACCTTAAAACCTTGAGGATTTCTTAACTCAATAAATGTATTGAGGAAAGTGAACTCCTGTGAATAGGAAAATAAAGATGAGCTACTAAATTCAATTACTTTTGCAAAAATTGGTTTAAATCACAAACTGGACATATCCTTTATGTTATTGTGAGCTATGTGGCTTTATAAGATTTATAAAAGAAACATTTCTATTTGTTCTCTCAAAACGTACATATTGCTGCGGTGACACGCCGGGCGCTACTTGCATATGCTGCTGATTACTTTGCTGCTGATATTGTTGTTGAACAGGGACTTGTTGCTGGAAGGAAAAGCGTTACTCACTTAATGCAGTATTGAGAATATTGCTATGCTTACATAGTGCTGCGGAGGAACTCCAGGCGCTACACGCTGTCCACTGGTCATTGTTGTCACTAACAAAATAGCGGTTAATCGGCATAACTTACAAACCATCTTTATATTTATATATATCTCAGTTGTGTTAAAGTAATAGAATAATCTTTAATAACACAAGCTTTAACTCTATTTACTTCAAAACCTCAGCACAGCGAAACATCACATTCCGCAATTAAAAAACGACACGTCGTACTTGCCGTTTCTTCCTGCTACCACCATGGTTGCAGAGTAAGTATTTTCGTATATTTTTTAATACATTTCAGCATGCAAAAGAAAAAAGTATCGAGAGTGGCTATATTAATTGTGGATTTTCATAAATCTTCTACTTTATTGTATATAATGTACTTCCCAGGCTTCGTACTTGGTGCCATTGATTTTCCCATGATATTTGTTTTATGGTGTATGCGTTTTCATTTTCCTGGGGAACTGGCAAAGTTTTCTCATTGCAGGAGGAAAAGACATAATAAATACTTATTTATTAATATTATTTAATTAGAACTTTATTAAAAACTAATATATTTGTAAAAGTTTAATATGTACATTCCGTGGACTAATAGTACGTTTTAGAGTTAAATTATCTCTGGTACGTTTCCATTTTGAACAAAGAGACTTTCAGGGGCCTGCTCACATTGTACAAATTTCCACTGTTATTTCCTCACTATGGGCGAACTTGCACGACGCTTATATATACATATATATATGCTAATTGCAATTTTTATATATATATATATATATATATATATAATTATATATATATATATATATATATATATATATATATATATATATATATATATATATATATATATATATATATATATATATATATATATATATATATATATATATATATATATATATATATATATATATATATATATATATATATATATATATATATATATATAGACACTAGATATATTAGATATAAATCTGTAAAAAAAATAATATATATGTATATATATATATATGGGTGGATGCAGCTACCCACCGCAGTGCAGTGTTTAGTGTGCTCGCGGAAACAAACAAAAAAATTTAAGAAATATTTTCAAACAAACATAAAATCTCAGTGCAGAAGCATTGATTTAGATTACATTGCATTAAAACTTAACAATAGACATTAATAAATTCGCTAAAACAATAACACCAAATAACATAACCAAATATCACAAATAGACAATTAAACGGAATGCAGAGAACTAAGCGAAGGGCTTATTTATGCTTCCTTTATGTTCCTTTCTTCTCCTCCTCCTTCTTACTGGTCCCGTTAGGTGTGCAGGCGGCTGTGAGTGCACCGTGGGCTGAAGCGTGGCAAGATAAAGGCATAACACTTGTCTTGTCGCGTTTTGCTTTGCCTGCGGTGTAGGCTTGACCGCTTGTGCAGCTGACTTTATACCTCTTTACAGTGGGTGGCGATGACAATATTTCGTATAGACTCCACAAATGTGCGTAGCTTGAGGGCGAATTTCTTCGCGGTTTATGCGCATATTTGTACTCACCAACCGCATATAATGGCACTGGGTGAGACCCAGGTGTCTGAGGGTGCAGATCCACTGGATTTTCACTTGCCTGGGTACAACTTACTGCCATTATTTTCATCACACAGAGGCCTCGCCTTATATATTCGCAGTGATGTTGCGTACCAGTGTCAGCAACACCTTTGCATGACGGATGCCGAATTTAGCTCCATGTGGGTTAAGTTCAAAATCCAGTCGCACATCCTGCACTTCTGCTTCATTTATAGAAGCCCGGGTCTAGGGAGGCTGCCAACTTTTGATAAACTGGGCAGTCTCTCTGATTCGATTTCTAAAATCCTGGAATCGTATCCGAACAGTGAAATTGTTGTTGCTGGTGATTTCAATGTTCATAATTCCAATTGGCTACGTCATTCGAGTCACACGACACCCGAGGGTTTGTATGTTGAGTTATTTGCTGAGTCCAATAATTTGACTCAATTAGTGAAGGAACCAACGCACTTTCCTTGCGTTGATGGGCAAAACCAAAATATTCTGGACCTTTTTCTAACTTCACATCACAGTAAGTATGATGTGAATGTTCTTGCACCTCTTGGTAATTCGGACCACGCTACAATTTCTGCTACCTTCCCATATTCTAGTCTTCAATCCGCTCACCAGACAGCTCCGAAGCGGAAAGTGTGGCTTTATGAGAAGGCTAATTGAGATGCGCTGAACTGCTTTTTCAGCCGTTTCAATTGGCAATTGTGTTTCAGAGATAGATACATAAATGCTGCAGCAAAATTGGTAGAAAATATAATTTTATTTGGTATGAGGTCTTTCATACCCAATAAAAGAATTTCCATTAAACCAAAAGACCATTCCTGGTTTAATGCGACTTGCAGACAAGCAGTCAGATCTAAAGAGGAAGCATTTAGGAATTGGCGTTTAGATAAAACTGCTGATACTAAACTGCTGCGCAATCAGGCCAGAAATAGGTGCAATGCCACTCTAAAGCGCGAAAAAGTTTTCTACGAACAGCGCCTTAGACGCAGAGTTCTTGAATACCATAAGGGTAGTAAGAACTTTTGGTCGTTCGTGGGGAGGGTGAAAAATCAGACGCGATCGTCTATTCCAACTCTCCTCAAGGACGATCAGATCTTCACTCACTCGGTTGATCAGGCAAACTTACTAGCCGAAATGTTTGCTGAAAACTGCTCTCTTCCTGAGAGTAGCCAACCACTGCCCGCGGTCGATGATGTATCTCATACTATGCCTCAGATGCATTTTCGAACGTGAGCTGTTAAAAGAGTGCTTGCAGACCACAATGTCAATAAGTCCTCGGGACCGGATGGCATTTCAACCCATGTGTTGAGAAAGTGCGCCTCAACACTGGCTCGCCCATTGCGCAATCTCTTTAATTTATCTTTTACTTCAGGAGTTTTTCCCGCTTCCTGGAAGATTGCCAATGTGCAGCCAGTTCCCAAAAAAGGTGAGGCTACGAATCCTGCAAATTACCGGCCCATAGCAATCTGCTCAGTGCTCTCTAAAGTCATGGAGAGCATTGTAAATTTTAAATTGATGAGGTATCTGGAGAGCAACGAGTTGATCAGCGATCGCCAGTACGGCTTCCGTGCTCACCGTTCCACCGGCGACCTGATGGCGTTTCTCACTGAACGGTGGAGCAGTTGTATTCACCGGTTCGGTGAGAGCAAGGTTGTTGCGCTGGATATCTCCAAGGCATTTGACCGGGTGTGGCATAAAGCACTCGTGTCTAAACTGGCTGCTTATGGTGTCGGTAATACCTTCACTCGATGGTTATCGAGTTTCCTCAGCGGCCGTTCTATTCGGGTTGTGATAGACGGCTTTGCTTCCGAAGAGCACTCCATTAATGCTGGAGTTCCGCAGGGTTCGGTCCTGTCTCCGAAACTTTTTCTTATTTTCATCAATGACCTTCTGTCATTGACATCAAACCCCGTCTACTCGTTTGCTGATGACAGCAGCATTTGTCATTCATATTCATTTTCCAGGCGTCCTTCCACTCTGGAAATCACTAGAAGACGCAGAATTATGAACGACACACTCCAATCCGACCTCAATAAAATCCAGGAGTGGGGTCGTGCGAATCGGGTCGATTTTAATGCGCGGAAGACCCAATGCTGTTTGTTAACCCACAAGCGTTTGGCGGGTGACAACTTCCCACCTCTAAATATGGGTGGTGTGGATATTAATGAGTCGGAGGCTCTTGATGTTCTGGGCATGTCAATCCAATGCGATCTTCGCTGGAACGATCACATCTTTGACGTGTCGAAAGAAGCAGCCAAGTGCTTATGCTTCCTTAAGCGGTGCAAGAAATACTTCACTCCAACCGATCTTTGTTGTATATACACCACCTATATCCGTCCGAAAATGGTGTACAATGCGCATATATGGTCCAAACATATCTTCATCTTCTAGACCGTATCCAATGTCGTGCGTTAAAACTTATAGGGGACAATAGGGTATGCAGCTCTATTAAAACCTTGGAGCGTCGTCGTGATGTAGGGTGCGTATAATTATTTTACCATTACTTTAATGGTAAATGCTCATCTGAATGCTCCGGTTCAAGGATTCAGCAGAACTATTTGGTTTTCCAGAGTGATGCACCCCTTTTATGTCTCGATTCCGTTCTAACGAACCACCGCATTACTGAGAGAATTCGTTTTTCGGTCGCGTCATTAGATTGTGTAATAATCTCCTTGCGCATGTCTTCCCGCCCACGTACGGTGTCGAAACCTGCAAGCCAAGTGTAAACCGTCACTACTCCCTCTTTCCCCCTTCACCTAAACTTGTCATCCCTTTGGAGCCAACGAATGCTTTGCATAGATAGGTGGCATCCCCTGAGCTTCATTTCATGTGCCATAAAAAAAAGGGATACATTCTCTGTCATCTCTGTTTGGGATTCAAAATGGGCGAAATCGGTTAACAGCCTCGTCTACTTTATATACGGAAAGTAAAGCCACCTCGTTTTAAAAAATGTTATAAAGTGAATGTCTCATAAACCGTGTGAAATATTGAGGCCGTCATATATAGCGCAATTAAAAAAATTTTTGCAAAAAATTGGCGTCCGCCCCTCATACAAAAGTTGGTAATATCTGATGACCGGTATAAGATATTAAAACGTAATTTTATCTTAAATATACGATCTTTCGACGGTTTACACTTCTAGATATTAAGAGGTAATTAGAGGCATTACCAATCTGTTTTCATAAAATGGGCATGGCACGCGCAGTTATACAAAAGCTGCCTAAATCTCACAAACGGTGCAAAATAATAATACTAGTGTATTAGAGTGTCTACAGACATTACCAAAACGTTTGCCAAAAATGGGCGTAATCCGCCTACAGATGGCATACTATATCTTTTGTCTTTTACTTTTAAATACAATTAACAACACTTTTGTACTACTACGAATATTATAGTACGTTTACATCGACCTCGAATGACTCATTCGCGTCAGATTTCGCGAATGAGAAGCCGAATGAGAATAATTTCCATACGATTTGATAAATGAGAATCCATCTCATTCGTTTTGAATGAGAATCGAATGAGAACAAAATAAAGATTTTGAAACACCCTATAGCTGGGATAAAAAAAATCCCAAAACAAAAACAGTGGAAATTGACCGCAAGTAATTGCAATCAGCTGTTTTACACGTTTTACAAGTGTGGGGACAACCCACATTAACATAAAGGAAACGTTATCTATAATGAATAGTGAATTCCAATTTAAATGTATACAAATGTATAAAATCGGCGTTACAAATTGTTGCAAGACTCTCTGTTTGCATACTTGAAATTAATAATGCTGTTTTTGATAATTCTTCCATTTTTCGCAGTCAATAAATTATTTGACTATGTTGTAAATTATTTTCAACGATTTTTCAGAACAGCTGATAGTTTTGCCAAAACGAATGAGAAAGGCGATGTAAACGGTTTGCGAATGACTGATTCAATATTCTCATTCGAGGTCGATGTAAACGTACTATTACCAATGTTGCTGGATTATTTACTTGAAGGTATAAAGGCGTCTCGTTGTTCTGAGGGGCCATGTGTTTCAATTCCGTTCGGTAGCGTTGCTGTGTTGATAGCAGGTATAACTCTGGTTGATAGTTAAAGTAACGTTCATATCTTAGCGGAAGTCCAATTTGTCTGTGCCTTTAGCTACATAATTTTGTAATGGTAGGTATCAGGAGGAAATGCCAAGCACGCGTGTTTCTGAGGACAATGACTGGTTTTTCAGATGTAATAAATTAAATATTTCAGGCGCGTTACTTCAAGGAACAAGATATTGATGGTAGGTTATGGTACTGTAGTATGCTAAGTCCATTGTTTTAAAACATACTCAATATATTTTTCACTGCAATAAGTAAAAATCTCATGTGATTGTGTGTGCATCTCTTGCCAGAGTTGCGAAACTTGCATTATAGAATAATCGTGGGGTTATCACTTGACACATCGTGCGAAGCCGTCAACATTTTAACAGAGCTTCACTGAACTGTAACCATTTTAAGAGGTATGCCTTAAACACAATTTGAAGCTTTAAACACAAAATCAACTCAAAACAAGTAAAAGTGTTGTTTTCGGCCTGGCCGAAATCTAAGTGCCCTACACCCTTATTACTTAACAACTTTTGTATAAGTAGGTCACGCCCATTTTTGGAAAATATTTTTGTAATGTTTAGATACTGTTGGATATTATCACGTATTAATATTTTGAACCGTTTACGGGATATTGACAACTTTTGTATGTGTGCGGACCACGCCCATTTTGGGTATACGAATGGGTAATACCAGTAGATACCGCGTGAAAAAATTACGTGGTAATATTTTATACCGTTTACAAGATATTCACTTTTATATGAGTGGGTGTGGCACGCCCATTTTTAGCAAGCTTATTGGTAATGCATCCGGATATATCGTGATTAAATTACATCTCAATATCACCGTTCGTGATTTTATTGGTCATCGTCGTCGACCACTCGTCGTTACTGCGCCGCGATCAGAGATAACGAGATGCGAAACTTTGCTTTCACAGCTGATAAAAATCGCTCTGACGTCTATTTTTTTATAAACTGTTGAATTCACGTACACTGTACGTAAAAAATTATGGTGAAAAAGTAAGGGCAAGTTCACATCACGGTCATTTGACCATCAAGAATCAAATTTGTTACTTTGACATGTAAAAAAAATTAACGATTTGCGAGAGGCAAAACGAACACAATTTATCGCAACAATGTTTCAATCATTTTCACGATGGGCGCAAAAAAGAGTAAAATTTTAGATTTTCGTTGGTCAATTGACCGTCAGGTGAGCTTGCCCTAAACTTCAGTGAATATTTCACCTCAGGTTCATATCCTAAGGTGAAACCACTGCCAGAGCAAATAAATACAAATATTAACATTCCAGCAGATTTATTGAAAAAATTAGTGAATATTGAAAAGCATTCTCTACGCATATAAAATAAATAATGTCTGGTTTCTAAACTAATTAAAACAAAAACTTAATATGATAGATAAATAATTGTATTATTAACATTGTTAACAAATAAGTGTATTGTTTTGCATTTCCACGTCACCCAAGAGGTATGCATTTCAGCGCGGTACCGAATTTTTCGGTTATTCGGTTCCCCAGTAGGCCTATTGCACCCATTCATATACCATTTTGCTATCTGCAAATATAATTTTATTAACAAATTGTTCAAGAACCAATCTGAGTAAAAAAACTCGCGATCACATTATGAATTTTTAAATTTCACCACATGTAAACAAAGGTGGTGAAAACTTTTCTGGTCTAAAACAAGAGGTGCAGAAGAGAATTTATTCCCTCCGGTGTACCTAAAAACATAATTTTCTAATGATTTTAGAAAAAAAATTTTTAAATCTACCTTCGCATTTCGACGGTAAAACTTGAACGACAAATCTTTAAGTAGTTAATTTATAAATTAATTTTAAATTTTTTGGAAATTTAATAAATGATTTCTTGTAATTGTTCGTTTACAATTTTGTCCAAAATTTGTTGTCGTCAAATTTGGTTTGCAGACAATCCAATTTCGGCGTTGTGCCATCTTCAGTGTCTATTTCCGTTCTTAGTTTTTTAATTTTTTTAAATTTTCATTACAATAATGTAGGATGTATACGTTTGACATTTAGAATTAACAACCCTCCTAAATACGAAATTGACTGCTACCATGGGCAAAAGAAAAGTACAGATTTCCGAGAATCGAGTACAGAATTCCGACTAATTTTGCCTGATTTCACTGACATCATCAAAGAAATCTGAAGAAATGTGCATGTGGTAGTTGAGAGTTTCGCATCTCGTTATCTCTGGCCGCTATCTTCTTTCGACTGACTCGCTGAATTTTGCGAACTTCCTTTTACGCTTTCTCTTCAGGGTTGCAGTAAAATTCTACTCCCACATATGTTCTGGAATAAAATTATACCTTATTATCTCGCACGGTTTATGAAATATTCACATTATAAAATTTTTTAAATGAGGTGCTTTTACATTCCGTATGTAAAGTAGGCGTGGTTGTTAACCGATCTCGCCCATTTTTAATCCCAAACTGCCGTACATAACAAAGAATATTTGTGCCAAATTTCATTGCAATATATCTTCAATAATATTCTCCCGTAATCGCGATTTCAACAGACAGACAGACAGAGGGGCGTGCCACGACCACTCATTAAGATTGTCAATATCTCGTAAAGTTGTCAATATCTCTATCTTTATTTATTACCAATTTGTATACCAAAAATGGGCGTGGTCAGCCCACTTATACCAAAAATGGATATAGTCGCCCTACAAGAATATACAAAAGATATTAATTTGCGAAATTATAATTTTTTTAGTTACTCGGGTGTAGGGTATTTAGACTTCGGCCAGGCCGAAGACAACACTTTTACTTGTTTTTCTTTTGCTATTCTTTTTTTTACATTTCAACACATGAATTGACGGAGATTGTGTGTTTTGTTCGTGGTGTGTGTGATTATGTTTTGTTCTTAAATCAGATAAAGATAACCGAACACTAATGTATTTATTGTTTATTGCTTCCACTTGTGTTTCAACAAAGAATATACAATTCAGATGCGCCTTCTATATAATTGTATATTCTTTGGTTTCAGGCATTAAAATGTTGCTCTGCCAAGACAAGGTAGCCGAAATTATGCTCAAAGACCAACGGAGTCTCGTTTTAAATCTATGCAGTGCTGCAATATAAGATTACTTTCACGTAGTTGGACAGTAACCAGAAAATTATTCGGATAATCATGTACATTTGAAATTTTAACTCGAATTTAGATTTAACTTCCAGTGAATAAAACGGCATTTATTTTACTATGTTTTAAATTTTCTTCTAGAATTCCGTGAATGCTTCTATCTTTTTGCACGTTCTGGCCAAATAAACTCCTTAGACGAGTTGACTGTGATTATGCGTTCGCTAGGTTTGTCGCCGACTATCCAAGAACTTATCGAATATTTAAAAAAGAGGGGCAAGATGAGTTTTGCTCAGTTTTTAGATGTGATGCACCAACACTCAAAAGTAGAGAATTTGCCAGAAGAAGTAATTGCAGCATTTCGCGCAGGCGACTTACACAATACAGGCACAATATCAGCTAAGCAACTACGGAACCTATTGCAGAATTGGGGCGAGGGATTGTCGGTCCGCGAGGTATGTATCCAGCAGATAAACGGCATAGCAATTATTCAGCATAAATTATTGGCAGGTAGACAACATCTTTCGTGAAGCAAACGTTACCAACAACAGTCCGGTGCGTTACTCCGATTTTATAAAGATTGCATGTGCCCCCGTTCCTGATTACTACTGAAAAACTACTCAAAAGAGTTGTCGCAGAGCTACCGAATAATAAACAGTTTATTACCGAATAATAAACCCTCTTCCGGTCAAAACTGTAATTTTTTATATACTGTAAGTGTTGTTGGAAATGTGAAAATTCAACATTTGGTTATTGTCAAGAATTGAATTTCGTTGTGATTGCAGGTACTTTGTAACGCTGTTAAAGCGTCGCCGTATGTATGTAAATGTAATTATTGCGGGCAAAATTTGTGAGGAATTTCTCAATATTCCTAAATATTGCAACGAATGTCTTGTAACCACATACTGAAGAAAAAATTGTTATAAGTAACGTTATTTTCGTTTTTATATATTTCGCAACGAAACATTTGTTTGTGTTTGCGATCAATGGGGGGAAAAAAATTTAAGCAAAAAAGAAAAAAAGACAAAAAATAAGCAAAAGAATAAAAATGGAAAACAAGTAAAAATGCTGTCTTCGGCCAGGCCGAAGTCTAAGTACTCTACACCTGAGTAGCTAAAAAAATTATAGTTTCGCCAGTTAATAACTTTTGTACAAGTAGGCGGACCGCGCCCATTTTTATCACTTGCAAACATTTTGCTAATGTGTCTGGGTACCTCGGGAAAAAATCACATATGAATATTTTGCACCGTTTATGAGATGTTGACAACTTTTTTATGAGTGGACGTGGCACCGCCCATTTTTGGGAAGTAGGTTTGTAATGCCTCTAGATACCTCTCGATAAAATTACGTCTTCGTATCTTATACCGTTTATGAGATATTGCCAACTTTTGTATGAGTGGGTGGACCACGCCCATTTTGCAGAAATTTTTATATTGGCGCAATGTGTTTCGGTATAGAATTATACTTCAATATCTCGCACGGTTTATGAGATATTCACCTTTTTTAAAACGAGGTACCTTTACATTCCGTATGTCAAGTAGGCGTGGTTGAAACTGATTCCGCCCATTTTCAATCCCAAATTGGCTTATATAACAAAGAACATTTGTGCCAAATTTCTCGGAGATTTCGATATCTCTTCGTTCTCCTGCAATCAACAGACAGACACAGACAGCAAGAATGAGAATGACGCCGAGCAAGCGTCTCCTTCTCTGCGTTACAAACGAAAGAACAAAGTGAATATACCCTACTCCCTTCGGGTGTAGGGTATATTCACTGGCATAAATATATTGCCAGTATTTTCATGTAAAATAAAGATGGTGAAGAAAGTGAGGTTTCTGAACCATATACCCTCCTGATAGGACAAATTATTTAATGCAGAAACTATTAAAATTCGCATTTAAATTCGTCTAGCGGCTCAGAAGTTTAGTACCGCCAAATAAACAAACATACACTTATACAAAATTGTATAACTGATAAGCAAGTATAAATGTTATTATAGTTTCTCAATAATGCTTTCTATTTCTGTGAACTACTATACATTGGTAGTTCTATAGAAAATTTATTTAAAATTATTTTGTTAAATATTCAGAAATATCGCTCCGTGCTGTTTCGTATAAAAACGTCGTAATATCTTTACTTTTCGTGTAAAACGTGAGTATTTCGTTATTACATCTCAATATTATCAAATTGGTTTAGTCAAAAGAGCGACATATTTCAATTGTATATTCATTGCCGTTGCCAAAGGATCAAATATATAAAAAATAGTGGTATAAAAGTTTCGAGTTATGACGTTATTGCTGAAAAAGTAAGGGGGTGTTAATGAAATACGAGTATTTTAAGTAAATCATATTTCCCGTTTCTGACTATGAAGCTTTTACAGCAAAGAATAGCTTCTTTAATTGAACTATGTTTGTTATGTCAACGAATAATGTTCTTATTTAATTATCAGTATTGTACTATATAAGGCAATGTGACGTTCTTTCCGACAGTATTATTGAATGTTTAAAATTTTTCCTCTAAATATCTAATTTAATTTTAGTTCCATCAATTACAAGATGCTCATCCCAGTGTTGTGAGTCAATAGTTCCGTACGCATACTTTTAGGCGATACCTAACCTTAAACTCTGCACCGCCACTGACCGAAGTAGTATTGCATACTTATTTCCGCTATGGGTTTTCTGGGTCACTTCATGTAGCGCCCGCTAGCCGCTGAAGAAGCAATACTTCGCTCACTAGCTGTAGAACTGGTGACCCACTTTATTACATTTAATTACAAAAATCCAACTTCTTGCATTTTTTTGGCGAAGCAATATTCGCTTCGCTTCGCTTATTGAACGCGGAACTGGTTGCCCACTCTTCTACATTTAGTTTTGAGGGCAGAACCTCTTTTCTGCAGCAATTGACAATTATGTTTAAGCTTCCGCGTTTAAGCGTATAAATAGAGATAGGCAAGGGTTTGAAGTTCATAATTGTATTGTGCCAGTCTATTGGCAGTAATAATAACAATGTCAAATAAAGTGAGATTAGTCTAGTCATTTATAAAGGTCTGCAGCGACTAGGTGGAAAGCTACACATCATACGCAGTGGAACTAAAAAAGACTGCATAGTATGCTCGACAGAAAGGCAACAAGGGAAGACGAGAAACAAGATTTTATTGCGATTATTGCACTCGTAAACCAGGAATACATGTTGGAGAATGCTTCACAAAGTACCATACCCTAAAGGAATATAAAATTTAATCATTTTTGTATTCTATTACCCTGAATATATGTTAAAAATTTCCACTAAAATATAAATATTTTCTTTTCTATACTTGGTTTAAAAATGTTGAGCCTGCAGTTCCTCTTCCTATAGAAAACAGCTTGGACTTGGTGGGAAGTAATCTTGAAATACCTCCGGACCGTTAAGGGTTAAAACGCTAGCGCTACGTTATTTATTCTTGTTTTTCTGTTGGGTCTTGAGTTTCGACGTGTTGTGAGTCACTGCTTCCGCTAGGCATACTTTCAGTCGACCATAATGGTGTCGCACTAAGCGTTTAATTCCGCATTGTAACTTGCCAAGGTCAATTCATCGAGCGCGCGCTAGCCGCTGGTGAAGCGGTATTGCACTTGTTGACCGTGGAACTAGTGACCCACTTTCTTGCGCTCAGGTGTTGAGGCAGGTCTTTTCCGCTACAGTTAGCATATTGTTGTTCCGTATTTAAGCTTCCTCATACAGAAATATAAATAAGACTGGTATGAGTTAGTTGAGTAGAGTTGCGTAAGTCAGTCAGTAGTATTCAGTAAGTAGTGAGTAGTGAACGTGTTTTACACATTCCAGACAATAAAGTGCCCAAAGTGAGATAATAGTGTTTTTATTCGGACGGACTGTGGACTTTGGAGGAGCCCACAGCGAGGACTTTCCAGGAGAACCACAACATATTTGGCGCAGCCGGTTTTTACGAACCGAAAATCGTTCGCGGGTGAGTTTGTATAAAATCTTAAAGGTAGGAATTTGTAGCGAATATATAATAATACTAACACATAAATAATCCTGGGCAAGACTCCCTTACCCGTAATCCTGTGGCTGAGTCTGGCTATAGGGGGATTATTATAATAATTTGTTGTGCAAATTTTAAAATAGTGAAAGAAATGAAAAAATGAATATTTTCTGATAATTTGTAAACAGTAGATATAGCAGTTTTGCGAATGCTACGAGAAAAAGAACAAAAATTTTTTTGAAAGAAAATTCGCGAAGTGTGGCTGTAATTAAAAAGTGACGCGAAACTCGAGAGTGGCGGTGGCGCTTACGCTTGAGGTTGGATTTCAGCGCAAAACAGCGGAGGTTTTGATTGTTTTTTTTGCTCATTTGCTCGTCAGACCCAAAGTGTCGGCAAAATTGCAAGCGTTGCCTTTTTGTTTTTGTGGTTTTTTTTGCTCTTTTATGGATATTTCATTCGATTTGGAGGCACGATTAAGAGATTTAGGAAGGGATTATAAAGATTTGGATGGGCAGTTAGATAGGTTCATTGAAAACATTTGGGATAATCTTTCGTCTACTGTTAAAAATAAAGTGAATTTGGTTTTAATAAAGGAAAAGATTAAAGATCTAGGTAATCTCTCCAAGGTAGAGAAGGCGGATGCAATTTTAGAAGAATTGCTCAATTTTGTATCAAATAAAAATTAAAGTGCGCTAAAGGAATTAGAAAGGTGGAAAGCTGAATTTCACGCCTTAAAAAACAGATACGACAACTATTTGGCGGACAGAGAATTAGAGGCGATTTTAGTAAAGGAAGTGGAAGAAGAAAATAATAGATTGAGAAAGTTGATCGATAAAAAGGGAGTTTCGGGAAATCTGCTCTCGACGGTTTTAAACCAAAAAAGCAGGGAAAGTTTTGACTCTTTAGAAGAGGCTCATAGGAGAATAGAGGAGTTAAAAGAAGAAAATAGACTCCTGCGAGAAGAAGAATTGCTAGCAGATAAAACCCTGCCGCACAAAGATCCGATTGGACGTTCGTCACTACCTGCAACAAGTTTAAAAATCGTCAGGAGTTATACAGGCTTAAAAATGAGTATAGAGGCAATTGCAAAAAATGCAAACAGATTAGTACCATTTTTCTCAGGTACCCGTTCGCCAGATTTGAGAAATGAAGTGTATAAATTTATTGAGGGATGTGAACTCGCAAGGAGGGGTATATCGGATTCCGAAATAGGTGACTTCTTGGCGTGCGTAAAACAAAGATTTCATGGGAACGCATACGGGTTAATTAGAGGAAAGAAAATAGCAAGCGTAGAAGAGCTATACAGTACCTTAAAGCTGTCCTATCTGAAGTGTAGATCTTTAGATACAATATACAATACAATATATCGGAAATACAGACAGTGTCCCAACTCCCAGGGGAAGAAATAGTGGAGTTCGGAGAAAGATTGATAAATCTAAGGACACAGGCAGAGGATATTACGAAATCCCATTATAATGAGACCCAGGATCATGGACTGCGACTTGAGATTAATAAATCATTAGCAAGGACATTCGTGTTGGGGTTAAGAGACCCAACGATAAGGATGAAGATGTTGGGCACCAACGTGATCAAAATGGAAAGGCTGATCGCAGAAGCAATACAGCTGGACGAGATCATCAGCAGATCTCTCGGAGCCCAACCAAACCTTTTAGCGAGCATGAATCCGGTCTGGACTGCAGAAATGAACCAAAGGACTGCAAGCCATACACCCGTGGATGCCCCAGAGAAACTAAAAACACAGCATGACGAGAACTTCATGCATGATGTATGGGCATGAACTAAGTTGGAGATGTCAGTCACAGGGGCAGCCGACGAGAGGAAATTTAGCCGAACGTCAGGTAAGTTATCAGAGAAGAAATAGTAGCGACCACATGAGTAGCGGTAGACAGCAGCCACAAGCTAATGAGGGTAGTTGGAATACGTATAATAAGGAAAGCAGAAGCAGGGGAGATGATATCAAGTGTTTCCGTTGTGAAAAAACAGGACATATAGCAATAAACTGCTCCGTCAAGAGATATCAGGGAACAACGCAGGGAAACTATCGAGGGCCCAGCCAAGGCCACTAAGCTGGGAACCCGAAAAGAAAAGTAACTCGAGGCCATACATCATGGGAGTGACGAGTCGTACATCGAAAACGATTGTTGAACCGTCCTCCTCTGATCGTTGCGAGAAAGTCGGTCACGGACGAGTCGATAGTGCAGGCGGGAGCGTTAAAAGTAATGAGTCATTCCCAGAAGAAGTTAAAAGTTGTGAGGAGGTAATCGAAATTGGAGTTAAGCAAGCAGTTAATAACAAACAAACAGTAAAGCCGACGGCCGTTGAGTCAGTGGATACGTTTGGAGTTTTGACTTCATGCTTAAGTGCAAGCATTGCACAAATTTTCGTTTTTGTAGTATTGTCTTTGGGTGTAATAAAAGATGTAGTAAAAGAAAATAAGATTAAAATTTTCAATTATACTGAGCAATTTTTAAACAACAACAAGACAAACTTGAATTCATGGCAAAAAGACGCAACGAAAATGTTAGAAAATATTTTCTCAAAGATAGAAAATAGTACAAGTAAAAGCAATAATATAAAACGGAATACAACGGAGAGAAGGGGACAAATAAATTCAGGATTGAACTGGAAGAAGGGCCGCCCAGACACCTTAAATGATGTGTCCATTGAAGTACCGTGTACGGGTGCAAGAAATGGAAAACTCATTTTACTGGTGGACTCAGGGGCGGACACAAGCCTGGTTAAGGAAAATGCGCTAAGTCATTCGCTAGAAGTGGACACTAGCGAAATTAAAACCCTTAGTAGGGCATTCGGTGGATGCGTGACCACAAGAGGTTTGGTATTCGTTCACCATAATGACAATGAGCGCATTAAGTTTGCGTTACATGTGGTATCTTCAGAGGAAGGAGTGCCAGGGGATGGCATAGTTGGAAGTTGGAACTTGTGGAATAGATCCATTATAAATACCCTTACTAAAAAGGTGACATTCTTAAGAGGAGACAAAGAGAGTGTTGGGACTTTAAGTATGAGGTCAAAGGAAGCAATAGATGAAGACTCTTACAGAGAGAGAGAGAGAGAGCCAAAGTATTAGCACGGACAATAAGAATAGTTCCAGTTGGAATTAAAACCAATATTCCAGTGGTAGTAGTACATAAACAGGAAATTACGCCAGGGGTATATATGGGAGAGACACTGGTAAATGTACAAGAGGATACAGTTTATGTGCCAGTGTTAAATTCAACGGATAAGGATGTAAATATTAGCAGTAACTTTAGACCAAAGTTTACTGATTTCAATAAGTTTAAAACACCGGGTACCGGTGCGGTAAGTAGAATAGAGGAGATAGACGTTAGGGATAGAATAAGCACACTTATAGGTAAATTACGATTGGATGAAAATTTGAATAAGGAGGAAAGAAGTTCAGTAGAGAAAATGTGCGCATCATTCAATGATATTTTCCTTCTGGAAGGGGATAAACTGTCTTACACGCCCGTTTTGGAGCACGAGATACCTACCTTGCAGGATCAGCCTCCGGTTAACCAGAAGCAGTATAGGCTTCCACAGGTGCATAGGGAGGAGATTAATAGACAGGTGGGGAAAATGTTAGATGACGGGATTGTCTCCCACAGCAAATCTCCTTGGAATTCGCCCTTGCTACTAGTGCCAAAAAAAGCCTCAAAGGATGGACAGAAAAAATGGCGACGAGTGATTGACCATAGAAAATTGAACGATGTAACTATAAAGCGAGTCTTTCCGATTCCAAGAATTGAGGAAATTCTGGAGCAGTTGGCACACTGCAGGTATTTCTCGACTCTAGATCTTGCTAGTGGATATCATCAAGTTTTAGTTGACGAAAGGGACAGGGAGAAAACTGCTTTTAGCTCGGGTCTAGGATATTTCGAGTTTAACAGAATGCCATTCGGGTTGACTGGAGCGCCTGCAACCTTCCAGAGAATAATGAATCATATTCTCACTGGACTTCAGGCGATAGACTGTTTTGTTTATGTAGATGACATAGTAGTTTACGGTAGAAACCTACAACAGCATGAGGATAGGTTATGTAAAGTATTTAAGGTTCTTAGAGAAAATAATTTAAAATTGAACACAGAGAGTGTCAATTTTTAGGGCGAGAAATTGTATATTTAGGTCATAAGTGTTCAGAACAGGGTGCACTCCCCGACCCACAGAAGGTGGAATGTGTAAAAAATATAAAGCCACCAAGGAGTAAAAAGGAAGTGCAAGCGTTTTTAGGATTAGTAAATTACTATAGGAAGTTTATTGAAAATACATTAAAAATAGCGTTGCCAATAAACAAACTATTGAGAAAAGAAGTAAAATTCCAATGGACAGATGAATGTGAAGAGGCGTTTGAAAGTTTGAAGAAAGCAATAATTTCACCACCGGTACTAGCTTACCCTGATTTTTCGAAACCGTTTTTATTAACAACAGACGCCAGCAACGAGGCTCTGGGCGCGGTGTTGTCCCAAGGTATAGTAGGCCAAGACAGGCCAATAGCTTTTGCCAGTAAGGCATTGAATGAAGCCGAGAAACGGTATTCCACAATTGAAAAGGAATTTTTGGCTATAGTGTGGGCAACAAAGAACTTTAGAGCGTATCTCTTGGGCAGGCCATTCAAAGTGTACACGGATCACCAGCCCTTGAAGGGGATAGCGAATTTGAAGGATCAGACTTCACGCCTGGCTAGGTTTAGACATAAATTGTCGGAGTATGAATTCGAGATTATTTATAAGCCCGGCAAGAAGAATCTTAATGCAGACGCTTTGAGCAGAATCCCACAGGAAAACAAGGGTATTATTGACGTACAGACTCGCTCTAAGGCTAAAGCGCAGGAGCTTGAGGACCAATTGTAGCCAAGAAACACGCAGACAACCACAGGCGATATGGACAGTGAAAACGGTCTAGAGGTTGACAAGGCGGCAGTTTTAACAAGGCCGGAGGAAATAAGAACGGTTTTGAGAGATTTCCATAATTCACCTTTGGGGGGCCATCAAGGCGCGGTAAAAACATTTCTGCGCATTAGAAAACAGTTCAGGTGGCCTGGTATGCAAAGACAAATTAAGGATTATGTCAGGAATTGTCCGAAGTGCCAAGCGAATAAAAGTTCGAGACTTACGAAAATGCCGATGGTGTTAACTGACACACCGAAGCGTCCTTTCGAAAAGGTGTATATGGATATAGTAGGTATTTTGCCGGAGACTGTGTCAGGAAATAAATACATACTCACCTTTCAGGATGACTTCTCAAAACTAATGGCGTGCGTAGCAATTCCGGATGCGGAAGCGAGCACAGTAGCCAAGGCATTTTTCGACGAGATAGTAACTCGCTACGGAGTTCCAAAAGTGTTAGTAACGGACAATGGTACTAATTTTATTTCCAAAATATTCTCGGACACTTGTAAGATATTAGGCATTAGGAAGTTGCATATCACTCCGTACCACCCCCAGGCCAATGGTTCACTCGAACGCAGCCATAGACCGCTAGCGGAATATTTGCGCAGCTTCGCTAAAGAGGACGGTTCTAATTGGGACCAATGGTTGTCGGCAGCGATGCATGTGCATAACCATACGCCCCATACTAGCACAAGACAAACACCTTTCCGTACTTTATACGGTTTTGATTCAGAAATGCCAACCAACTTGAGACGTAAGTGCAGTCCGGTGTATAATCCGGACGATCCCTCGAAGATTCAGAAATATGAGATCCAGAAAGCGCATGAAATAGCTCGACAAAACCAAGAGAAGGCGAAGGTGTTGTCTAAAAGGCAATATGATAGCAAGTTAAATCCTGTTGTTTTTAAGGTAGGTGACAAGGTCTTAATTAAAAATCAAACTAGAAGAAACAAATTTTCACCGATATGGTTAGGCCCATATGAGGTGGTAGGCATAAAGAGTCCGGTCACTACAGTTCTAAAAATTAGGAACGTGGATAAGTCCTTCCATAACAATTTGCTTAAACATTACAACAATTCAATAAAAATAGGAACAGCTACGGATGCAGTAAATCGGAACCGGTAAACCACGCTCAACACAAAAAATTCAACAAAAAATTTTGTAAATAGGGAAAAATAACGAACGTAAATAATATATATATATATTTGTATATTTCAAGGCAGTCGTAGGTGGTGCAAGGGGAAATTCCATGTTTACCAGGACGGCGGAAAAAAGAGGATTGGATCCCATTAACTGCGACGCCGCAAATTGATAAGTAAGTACGCCCGAAGTTGCTCATCCATATAAAACCGTTTTGGCTAGTATATTTTTAAGGGGAATTTTCTATAGCTAACCGGACACTTACTAATTTTGCTTACTAACAAAATGTATTAATTAATTATAGAATTTGTTTAAACCATATATTTAGGTTTGGTTTAGGCAATATATTATTTATGTTGATTATTTTGCTTTTTATGTTGTTTTATTGCTTTATTATGTTGTTTATATTGTTTCCAAGTGCATGTATATGGTTGAAACGATATAAACTTAGTTTTAATTCAATTCCTGCTTGGACCTAATTCTATTTAGCAGAAGTCCAAGTTGAAATAATTTTGGGGTAGGGAGTAGAATTCCTGGTAAAATTCGTAGACGATTTTGTCACATGGTGTCAGGGCGCCATGACATTATGTGGCATCGCAGATCACTCTACCGCTACATGCAATGAATACGTTTGAAAAACAAGCGTGTGGTATCACATTTTAAGAAAAAGGAGCAAGTAAAATAGAATTTAAAGTTAGCTTGCTAAATAATTAAATTAAATGAAGGTAATAATTGTTAAATTTAATGAATTAAGTAATTTTAATTGTTAAGTCAATTTAAGTAGAGTTAATAATTGTGTATAGCAATAAGGGAAAAGTTGTACATATAAAAAAAACAAACTGACAAAACTTTTGAGTAAAGAGAAAAAGAAAGAAAAAGAGAGAAGGAAGAGAAAAAAAAATAAATAAATAAATATCAAAGAGAAAAAAAACGAAAGAAAAGAAAGGGGGGAAAAGAAGAAAGAAAAAAACATTCTGAAAAATGTATAAAAATAAAGAACACCAATTTTAAAATGAGAGGAAAAGAAAATGAGAATGAAAAAAAAAGAAACTAGATATAAGGCACTAGGAAAATATTTTTAAGGACACATAACGAAAAGTTTAAAAAATTTCACCTAAAATTTAATGGTTTCACTTGATGAATATATTGATTTTAGTTCGATAATCGAATACGAACGCAAGTTGTATATAGATATTACAATACAATCATAAGATACTCATGAAATAACAAATGTCATTGAATTACTTCGTAGTATAAGTATTAGAAAATAAATAGGATAAGCCACCAACAACATCAACACGTAGCTGGTAGCTTCAATTTAATTATGGACTCCAAGATACGAGCGGTACATCGAAGTTGCTTCTCCGAACCATCACGCTGTACGGCACCACCATCAGAAATGAGAGACATCATTGTTCGACAAAGACGGCCACGGCGAGGTTTTCTCGCTAGCATTAGTCAACAGGGTGGACGTGCTCAAATATTTTTCTTTGGACCATCCCCGCAAATCATCTGACTACAGATCATAGTCGCAAATTAGAGCTAACGTCCCGAAGTGAGACAAGGGAATCATGAAGCCACAGTCGAGATAGCTACGATCAGTTAGCGTCAAGTAAGATGGGAGGTCCACCAGACAGTCAACAATGTAGCACACAACCCCAGCAGTCCGAGAAAACGAGAAAGAAACACCGAAGACCACATCACTCCGTTCAAAGTAGACCAGAACTACGAGCAGCATGTCCAATCGGTGCTGTCACACAGTTACACACCATTTCTTCAAATGTGGGTGCCCTACAACGCGTCATATCACCGTAAGACGAGATGACCATTCGTAGCAGCGAAAGCATGATTCGGTGGAGCCATTATCTACATCTACAATCAGCATGTCTGAGGAGAGCCAGACAAGAAGCGATTATAGTATTTACTTAAGGAATTTGTAATAGTATTAAGACTTATGTCAAACAGTTGACCACTCAGTAGAAATATTGTAATAAAAGGAAAAATTAACATCGCTTCACGATATTAATTTTTCCTTTCCCTAGGGGTGGAGGGATGTTGTGAGTCACTGCTTCCGCTAGGCATACTTTCAGTCGACCATAATGGTGTCGCACTAAGCGTTTAATTCCGCATTGTAACTTGCCAAGGTCAATTCATCGAGCGCGCGCTAGCCGCTGGTGAAGCGGTATTGCACTTGTTGACCGTGGAACTAGTGACCCACTTTCTTGCGCTCAGGTGTTGAGGCAGGTCTTTTGCGCTACAGTTAGCATATTGTTGTTCCGTATTTAAGCTTCCTTATACAGAAATATAAATAAGACTGTTATGAGTTAGTTGAGTAGAGTTGCGTAAGTCAGTCAGTAGTATTAAGTGAGTAGTGAACGTGTAAAACGCATTCCAGACAATAAAGTGCCCAAAGTGAGATAATAGTGTTTTTATTCGGACGGACTGTGGACTTTGGAGGACAACTCTCGTGGACAGTTTTACTAATCGGGAATATATATATATTCGTGCGGGAAATATATCTGTGGTCGACTGGGCGAGGCGTCTCCTCGGATGCCAGTTTCAGTAGTCAGCGCGAGTGGTTGCTCGGCTAGATATATATATATATCGAGACACGCGGATTCTGCCGATTTAAATCAACAAAAGAAGGCATATTCGTGCGGGAAATATATCTGTGATCGACTGGACTGACTTCGCGAGGTGTCTCCTCGGTTGCCAGTTGCAGTAGTCAGCGCGAGTAGTTGCTCGGCTATATATGTATATATCGAGACACGCGGATTCTTCCGATTTAAATAATCTAAAGAGGGCATATTTCTACATCGGAAACACATATCTGTGGTCGACTGTACTGACTTCGCGAGGCGTCTCTTCGGTTGCTAGTTACAGTGGTCAGCGCGAGTGGTTGCTCGACTGCTCGGCTACATATATGTGCACGGATCGGTTAGTACGCGGACCAGAAACCTAGAAGACCACCTCGACTGAATCCGAATTGACCCGTGGACCATAACAGCGCAGCGCATGTCAAGCTAACCGCATCCAACCAGCGCGGCTCAGATCTCCGCCCGGTAGCATTAGAGTTCCCCAAGGCCTGAACAAAGGCCCTTGTAAACTAGGAATTAAGGAGATTTTGAATAAAAGTTGTATTTTGATCAGAAGTCCTAAAGAGTATAAATTTTTCTGTGGATGAACCTTGGACATCCGGCGAGCTCATCCGCGCATAGAACCGTAAGACCGGAACTTCGTTACAGTGGCGCCCGAACAGGGACTCGATCAAATACAACGGGAAAACAAGAGAAGCAGAAAATAATAAGAGAGAAAAAAGAGTCAAGAAAATAAGAAAACAAGAGATCAAGTAAATAAGGAACACAACCCAGGGCAAGATGGTAGGTGTCTCCTGGATTTATACATTACGCAAAGGCGCATTGATGGAATGCGTGCAGGAATTTGGATTAGATGCCGATGGTACGGTTGAGGAACTACGAAAGAGACTCGCGACTGTTGCTACCCGTCCGGAACTATCAACCGAAGTACAAACGCGCCTCAGGGAACTGGAGGAAGATCACCGGCAAGGCCCATCGACGTCGAATGGAACCTTGAAGACACCCACAACTCTAGGAGGATCAGCGATATACACTCCGACCGAAGAAACGACACCAGCCGAGGAAAATCATGCTAGGCGACAGCACACTGGGCCAATGCCAGAAGGATACTATTACTTTAACCCGACAACCAGTGGCCCTCTAAATAACACGGGAAGCTCGATGGCCATGCTCGATCGGATAAAGAAGTGGGGTGCTCGCTACGACGGAGACCAAGGCCCACTGATATTCATAGAAAGACTAGAGGAGCTGGCGGAGGTGTACAACGTAGATGTGAATTTCCTTCCCAAGGCAATGCCCGAGTTGTTACATCAACGAGCGGCACAGTGGTTCAGGTGTAATAACAAAAGATAGGATACATGGGTATCATTTAAACGCGATTTTCTCAAATTTTTCGTACCGGCCCGTTTCTTTGAGAGGTTGGGCGATGAGATCAGGCAACGACAACACGGGTTAGGAGAAAGCTTCAAGGAGTATATGGTGGCATTACAAAGTTTAATGCGACACGCCGATCTGACCGAGGCTGAGCGGCTCGAACGAATCTATCGCAACAGATATCATGAGCTGCGATGTTATGTGAAGCGAGGCGAATTCAACAGCCTAGAGGAGTTGATAAACCTGGCTGGCGACTGGGATAACTTAAAGGCAGACGCACAAGCCCCAGTGCAGCAAAGGTCACAGAGAGCTGTGGAAACTAACAGTCCCAGAGGGAACGCACGAGGTGATGATTGTCATCGCCAAGTCGTAGACGAGAGGAATACCCACGTCAGAAACCCACACGCAGCATACAGAAGATGTGGACAAGAGGGACACTTCGCTCGCGATTGCCGAGGGGAGACGCTTCTATTCTGTTGGAAGTGCGGCCGCAAGGAAATAAGAACACGGGAATGCTACCAAACATTCCAGCCGGGAAACCGGCAGGGCCAACACCCAAACCGAGGGGGTGTTTAGACGGCCCCAATGCCTCGAAAACACGAAAGGGACTCCGGACGGAAGGACAACGCGTCGTGGCCACGGTGGAAATCGCAGGTGAATCAGTGGAGGCCAGTCTGGATACGGGAGCAACGAGGAGTTTTATGAGTAGCCAGACGGCACTGAGGTTACATGGTTCAGGGAACCACATAAAAATGGAGACAAGAATCTGCTTGGCAAATGGCGAGGAGCAGGTAGTTCGGGAGGCGCTCAGAACTGAAGTAATTTTGGGGACCACGAGCTGCATCGTTACGCTCCTGATCCTGCCGGAAGTAGTGGATAACCTAATCCTGGGTTTCGATTTTTTGGCCCTGATGGGAACTACCATTCGATGCGGCGATTGTTCCACTGAAATTAAGGAAACACCAATGGAATACCCCTCAACCCGATGCACGCATGCAAGAGCGGCGCTGGATGAACAAGAGTGCATCGACACTTTACTAAGATCAGAACTACAGAGATTCGAGGAGATTCAGGGGATCTCGAATATAGCTAGTCACCGCATAACCATGCGAGATGAGAGACCAATAAAACAAAGGTACTTCCCGCGTAATCCAGCGATGCAACAGATCATCAACGAAGAGATAGATGAGCTGCTGAAGCAAGACTGTATAGAACCATCTCGTAGCCCACACAGCGCACCCATAGTGCTAGTGAAGAAGAAGACGGGTAAGTGGCGACTGTGTGTCGACTACCGCCAGCTCAATGCGCGTTCCATACCTGATGCGTACCCGTTGCCGCGGATTCACCATATATTTGACAGGCTTAGGGACGCGAAATATATAAGTAGTCTGGATCGTCGTAACGGTTATTGGCAGATCCCGATGGAAGGCTCAAGCAAGGGTTACACCGCCTTCACGGTACCAGGACGAGGGCTTTACTAATGGAGGGTGATGCCGTTTGGCCTCCATTCGGCACCCGCCACGTTCCAGCGAGCACTCGATACGGTAATCGGACTAGATATGGAGGCAGTAGCGTTCGCCTATCTCGACGACATCATCGTAACCGGAGATTCACTGGAATCACACATGAACAACTTAAGAGAGGTTTTCCGCCGACTAAAAGAGACCAAACTGCGCATAAACATCGAAAAGTGTGAATTTTTCAAAAACAAAATAAAATATCTAGGACACGTAATCAGCGAGCAGGGGATACACACGGATCTGGAGAAGATTGTTGCCATCAAAGAGTTACGGCCACCGCAGAATGTGCGAGAAGTTCGAAGGTTTCTGGGAATCGCCTCTTGGTACCGGCGATTCGTCCCAGAGTTCGCTAAAGTGACTCAGCCTCTTACCTCCCTATTTAAAAAAGGAGAGCATTACAAGTAAAACGGCGACTTACCGAAGCGCCAGTACTTGCTTGTCCCGACTTCGAGCAGCGATTTTTCTTGCAAACCGACGCCTGCGATCACGGCTTAGGGGCTGTTTTAACGTGTGATAGCGTACGCTAGCCGCCATCTAAACGGTGCTGAGAAAAACTACTCAACTACAGAGAAAGAGTGTCTGGCGGTAGTGTGGGCAGTGCAGAAGATGCGGCCGTACCTCGAAGGGTACGCCTTCACCATTATTACCGACCATCTCTCACTAAAATGGCTCAACTCAATAGAGAGTCCCTCAGGCCAGACAGCTCGATGGGCGCTAGAGCTGCAGCAGCATACATACGAGATCCAATACCGAAGGGGTAAGCAAAATGTGGTAGCCGACGCGATGTCACGTCAGCCCACAGAGGAGGTTTGCGCCAGAGCCAGGATGAGTCCCCAAAGTTCGTGGTATGAAACTAAGTACAGGGAAGTACAGGAGAATCCCGAAGAATATCCTGACTATTGCATCGAGAACGAGAAACTATACCGACACACAAAGGGTATTCGACGACGACGACCAAGGGCAATGGAAGCTGTGCGCACGCGAGAGCCAGCGTACTGAAGCGATAATCGAGAGCCATGACGCACCGACGGCTGGGCATCTAGGGGTACGTAAAACGATCGCCCAAGTGGCCCAAAAATACTACTGGCCTTGGATGTACCGCCAGGTAAGCCAGTACGTGCGAAATTGCAAGAGCTGCCAGCGCTACAAGGTGCTACAGCGAAAAGGGAGATGCTGACCCACCTTGCGGAGGAACCCTGGTCGACAGTGACCGCAGATTTTATAGGCCCTTTGCCTAGATCCACACATGGGAATATGGCTCTATTGGTGTTCACTGACAAATTCTCCAAGTGGGTGGAGTTAATTCCATGCCGAAGCGCAACGCAGCAGGTGCTGATCAGGGCTTTCAGGGAGCGTGTCTTGGCACGATTTGGAGTCCCGAAAATATTCATTTCGGACAACGGCGCCCAATTCATTAGTGGAGCCTTTCAACGCTTTGTACGAGAGCTCGGTATAGAGCACAGGTATACGACCCCATACACTCCCCAGGAGAATCCGACGGAGCGGACCAATCGTACCATCAAGACTATGGTGTCACAATACGTCGGTTCACGACACACAAAGTGGGATGACCTGCTCCCAGAACTAAGCCTGGCCTTTAATTAATAGTCCGGCCTTCCTGGTCCAAGGTAGAGAGCCCCGTCTCCCGAACGCCCTCTTCGATCGGGACACTACAGGTACGGGACACGACCCATATACCCCCACTGAACACGCAGAACGCATTCGAAAGGCGTTCGCCATAGTAAAGGAAAACATGCGACGAGCAGCACACGTTCAGGCCAAGTACTACAATCTACGACGGCGGAAATGGAAGCCGAGGATCGGCCAACAGGTCTTGCTCAAAGAGCACTCCATCTCCAAAACAATAGATAGATTCGCAGCGAAGCTGCCCCCACGATATTAAGGTCCATACGAGGTTATAGATTTCATCTCCCCAGTGATAGTGAAAATCCGAAGACAAGCGGACGAGAACAGCCCACGTAGCCGAGCTCAAAGAATTCCTCTCCATCAGTAATAGTGGTGGCACACACGATCCTACCAAAGAAAATAATAATCAGACCCCGACGGCAAAGGGTCACAGAGTAACACCAGACGAGCGAAGTGGAGGCCGCCACAGAGGAGCAGGAAGAAATCAGTCGACTGCCGATCGTGGAAGTGGTAAGATGCATCGCGACGATAAATTCGATAACAGTGCGCGGAAATTTCGGATGAGGGCAACAGCGGAGCTGCCACAAGTCAGGACGATGACCCGCCGGCCGAAGGAGCAGGCGACGACGAACTGGTAACCATATTTCACACAGTGACGACCGACGAAGAGATTGTGACCGGGCCGGGGTATACGCAGCAAATCTCTACCCTCCAGTTCCGCACCATTAAGACGGTGTTACACCCGGACGTTTGGACAGACGAGGTCCGGCGAGGAGGCACCTGGCCAAAGGGGATACCCTGACCACTGACCTAGTACCCCGCTCACGAAACCCAGGTGTCCCAGGCGTCTGCATTGGCCGAAGTGCCCATGTGGTCCATACCACAACATGACCAGAGTCGCCTTGACATACTCGGGGTCCTTCCCCTTTTAGTGGAGCCACAACCGCCTACGAGGATGGAAGTAACCAACACCGGTGCCGGAAGCCCAGAGGGAGACATCGGGGGCTTTTAAACGAATTTTTGGACGACGCCATGAACGCGGAGTTCTGGAACGAGCCGAATGTCATAGGTGCCAGGCCGGTGGAAGATCCCCAGATGTACACGGACGCTGAGATGCTCGAAGACGCCAAACTGTTTGAAGACGCCCAGCCGTGTATCGACAACCAGATGATCACGGACACTGAAGGTGCCGAACCACTGGAAGGCGCCGAGATGACCGACATCGCACAGCTTACACCCGGTATCGAAAATGTCGAGCGGTCCACGCGCAGTGCCTTAGAGCTGGAGGTGGATAACCTACGCTCCCAATGGAAGCGGGGACAACAGGCCAGAATTCTACGAACCATCGGCGGTCAACGGTACAGAATCCTGATCTTCAGAACGGGAACAGTGTCCTGGGACGTCATCTCCAACCCGGAGTGAGTGGATGATGTAATGACGGAATCTCGGGACGAATTCCACCACACATTTCTACTCGTTTCCATATACTACAAATAAAGCAGTTATAAATACATTAGTTTTATAGTGCACTTTATTAACAAATGAATTGTATTTTTATTTAAAAAAAGAAAGTGAATTGTTAGTTTGCATCCCCTGAACATAATTACTGCTTGTAGTAGTAATCGTAGAATTGAATATCAAGAGTATAGGAGATAAGTATATAAGAGAGTATAATACGGCCTTGTCATAAGACAGTGATAGACAAGTAAAGCAGAGAGGGAGAGCAAAGAGAGCAAGCAGCCAACCCAAGCCCATAGACATACAACGGGAGAAACAAAAAACAGGAGAAGCACAAGACAAGACAAGCAGAGACTAGAAATCAACGCAGGTTGAAAAGCATCGCTCTCTTGGGTTGTGGCAGTCAAGCATACCAGACGTGTGCTGTTTAGCTCTGCGCATAAAACACAAAGTGAGAACGGAGCATTGAGGGACTGGGATCCCGACAACAGAAAAGCCAACGTGAGCTCCTGAGGTCTTCGACGACGTAGAATTGACAAACAAGGGACAGGTACGTTACAGTGGACAACTCTCGTGGACAGTTTTACTAATCGGGAATATATATATGTATATATATATATATATATATATATATATATATATATATATATATATATATATATATATATATATATATATATATATATATATATATATATATATATATATATATATATATATATATATATATATATATATATATATATATATATATATATATATATATAAATATATACCGCAATTAAAGAGCACATTCAACCAACGAAGCCAGACAAGTGAGTAGTTTTACTATTTTTATTCCCCCCAATATCTTGACTCTTCGAGCCATCCCACGCGCTCGAGGAGAACACAGAATCATTTGGTCCTTCGAGCCGGATCCCCACGAACTCGGAGACCACCCCCACTTTCTTGACTCTTCGAGCCATCCCACGCGCTCGAGGAGAACACAGAATCATTTGGTCCATTCGAACCGGATTTTACGCCGGCAAAACCCCCAATCCCCCCTATTACAATTATATTATATAAAATTATAATATTAAAATTATAATATTAAGTGTAAACCCCTTGTTTCGGTTCGGCGTCGCGCAGCATTCATTTGTGATCTCCCCAAAAGAACAAAAATATCGTTCTTTTATATTAAATTGTATGTGCAACCATCCCGTGTTGTACATCAATTTAATATTCCCAAATCGAAAACTTATATTTTTTTGAAAAAGAATATTACCAACGGTTCATTCTCGTAGCGGTATCGAGAGTTGCCGTTGGCCCCAAAAGTGTAAAAAAAACCTGCAGCTCCAGCGTGGAATTCTCAACGCACCAAAAAACCACCACCTTTTCACAGGCGCAAGCACTACTCTCTCGTTTTGCGGAGTTGCTTTGTGCTATATCCGCAGCGAGCGTCGGTGACAGCGTGCGGGCAGCGCACAAGCAGCGGCTACCCGGTTAGACACGGCGTTTGCAGAAGTAGTTGAAGTAGTTAATTTTAAACTACTTCGACTAGTTTGGAATTAAATTACTTTCTCATAGTAATATACAATTAACCCCGAAAATTGTTACCCCCAAAATAAAATAAAATAAACAAGCATTATATTTGCTTAATTAGTGGTTTTTCTCATTTTTATTTTTTATGTGTGGCACTCTTTTAACACGAGTGTTTTGAGTTTTCGTTCGGCATACCCCCCCCCCCCCCACGGTGTTAAATCATCACAAATCATTTAATAATAAATTATTATTATTAATAACCCCCCCAAAAATAAATAAACAATAAAACTTTTTGTATACAAATACAATTTCTCGCACGAGTGATTCGGTTACCATGGATCCCCTTACGAAATTCATCAGCGTGACTGAAACACTGGAGGAGTTCGAGAAGGAATTCAACGACATCCCGGAACGTGAACATTCGGCACCCACCTTGGACACCCATCGTGAGGAACTGAAGGCGGTCTGGTCCGATTTGAAACGAGCATACAACGCATGCTTGGAATCCACCATCATGGCAGCGAATCCATTAGCAATCGACGATCCCAAATCCGCGGAGGTCACTGTCGTGAAAAGCCAATACCGACGCAGTTACCAAATCTATGTACGTTTCTCCGCCAAGATCAGCGAGCTGCAGCATCTCGCTGCCCCCCTACCCTCCCCAACTTCGCCATCCTCGTTATCCCATGCCTCTGCACTGGAGGGAACAGTCCACTCGAATCTCTCCGGCCATAATATTAGCTTACCTCCATGTGACACCGCGATTTTTAACGGCGATTACGAATCATGGCCAACTTTTCGCGACATGTTTTCAGCTCTCTACATCCGCAACAAGCGGTTATCCCCCATCGAAAAGTTGTTTCACCTCAACCAAAAGACACGAGGTGAAGCAAAAGAAATAGTCCAAAAATCCCCCCTCACCGACGCCGGTTTTGAGCAAGCTTGGCGGAACCTCACCGATCGCTTCGAGAATAAGCGAATTCTTGTTAACGTTCAACTCCGAACGTTATTCAATTTAACCCCAATTACCAAAGAATCGGGAGTGGCCATTAAACGTCTCCAACGAGAGATTAATAACTGCCTCTCAGCTCTCACTTTGCATGATGTCGATGTGAACAGCTGGGACGCAATTATTGTGCATCTCTGCTCAACTCGCCTCCCCGAACACACCCTCTCGTTATGGGAACAATCTATCACTCTCAAACGCGAAATCCCAAGATGGCGCGAAATGGACGCCTTTCTCACCTCCCATTTCCAAACTTTGGAAACTGTTGACGATATCCGGAAGTCCGTCAACCCCCCTAAAAAAGCGTCGCCTACCTCTACGCGCGCTCCCCCCAACCCAAAGCCTGTGAATACGTTCCAGGCTAATATGGTTTCGGCCAGCTGCAGATTATGCACTGATCAACCGCACACGCTCCGCAGATGCCCGCGGTTTCTGGCAATGAATGTGGACTCTCGTTGGGCGACAGTTGAACGAATTCATTTTTGTTCCAACTGCTTGGCGCACTCACATCACGTAAAAGAGTGTAAAAGTGCGTTCACGTGTATGTCGTGCAATCAGCGACATCACACACTATTACATCGCGAGGAGGCCTCGGCCCCCCAACCGAACTCTCATTCGGACTCTCCCCATAATACCTCGCTTCGTAAAAACCCCCCTCATCGCGGTTCAAATGCTCATACGCATAATCGCTCGTCGAACCTTCCGTCGCACTCTCGAGCGACCCCCTCTACCTCTACCCCTAATATACAGTCCACTGAAGCCCCCTCAACATCCAACGTATTGACGTGCTTCACCTCGCGACCGAAGCAGGTGTTGCTCGCCACTGCGATGATTCATATTTATCATCGCGGTGAGCCATACACAGCGCGTGCGCTCATTGACCCCGGCTCCGAAGCCACCTTCTTAACCGAACGTATCCAGAAGCGATTGAAACTCCCAGTGAAGGCCATCCAGGCCCAAGTGGCGAGTGTCAATCAAACGATTACTGCTCAGGTTTCGAAATTTTGTAATTTCCAGATTGGCTCACCTCGAGCTCCTGGGACTCACCTTCAAGCTTGCGCGCTTGTGCTCCCCAAGTTAACCGGCAATCTCCCGGTTTGCTCTCTCGATACTTCACGCTGTGAATCTCTTCGCGCGCTACCCTTAGCCGATGAGAACTTCTACCGCAGTGATCAGATTGATATGCTTATTGGAGCCGACATCTACCCCCTCATCTTGCGCGATGGAATTAAACGCAACATCGTTGATTCTCTGGTCGCTCAAGAGACCATCTTCGGGTGGATTCTCACAGGTCCACTTAAGCAGGATTTACCCGCTCCCTCGATTACCACACGAGTCTCTTTCTTCACCGAAGTCTCCATGGATCACCAACTATCGCGATTCTGGGAGCTTGAAGAAGTCCAAACTAAACGGATACCCACCCCGGGTGACCAACGCTGCGAGGACTTATATTCAAATACCACTCAGAGGCGCCCCGATGGCCGATATATGGTTTCACTGCCCTTCAAGGAAGGTTTTCCTTCTTCAATAAAGATCGGGAAATCCAGAGAGATTGCTCTCAAACAGTTTCTCCGAAACGAAACGAGATTGTTGAAGACCCCCAGTTTTAAAGAAACATATGACTCCGTGATTCGAGAGTACTCGGATCTGCATCATATGACACAGATCCACCCCTCCCAGAACCCTTCCGGTTCCGACAACTACTACCTACCCCATCATGCTGTTCTCAAACCCGACAGCAGCACAACCAAGGTGCGTGTTGTGTTCAACGCCTCCTGCCCCTCCTCCAACGGTCTCAGCCTGAACGATGTCCTCTATCCTGGGCCGGCCCTGCAATCGGATTTGACATTTCTCATTATCCAATGGCGACTTTATAAATACGTTTTCAATGGCGACATTGAAAAAATGTATCGCCAAATCCGCATCAATCCCCAGCATTCGCGCTACCAGCGAATCCTCTTCCGAAACTCTTCACACGACGATGTGCAAGATTTCGAACTCCAAACGGTCACGTTTGGCGTCAATTGTGCTCCCTATCTGGCCATACGTACTCTACATCAATTGGCAAAGGATGTCGAGAAAAAATACCCCCTTGCTGCTCCGATTCTTAAGAACTCCATGTACGTGGATGACGCGTTATGTGGCGCTCATGACATTGATGTCGCGCTTCGCACCCGACATCAACTGTCTGCCGCTCTTCACTCTGCCGGCTTCACGCTACGAAAATGGACAGCAAATCACCCCGCTCTTCTAATTGGGATCCCACCACAAGATCTCTTAAACAAAGACTTTCTTGAATTAGAAGATGGTAGCAATACCAAAACTCTCGGCCTCCGTTGGAATGCCAAAACTGATCATTTCAACATAGAGTCAAAACCCTTTGACATCTCCCCCACGTATACTAAGCGCGAGGTGTTATCTCGGATTGCAAAACTGTTTGACCCGGCAGGATGGCTTGCTCCAGTCATTGTTATTGCAAAAACCATTATGCAACAACTCTGGCTGGACGGCATCGGATGGGACGACCCACTCACTCCCATCACTTTACAACGTTGGCTTCAATTCGTCCAATGTTACCCCCATATCAATCTCCTCAAAATACCCCGATGGATTCACTTCACCCCAGGCAGCACCGTGGAAATTCATGCTTTTTGCGATGCTTCCGAGAAAGCATACGCTGGCGTGATCTACGTGCTCACTCGTAACTCAGGCAGCATTTCGACTTCCTTGCTCTTTGCCAAAACGAAGGTCGCCCCAATCAAAACCATATCGATCCCTCGATTGGAACTCTGCGGAGCTGCTCTCCTTGTCGATATGATTGACGCAATCGTTCCCCATCTCGACTTTCCACAGTATGACCTTCACTGTTGGACCGACTCGACTATAGTGCTGGCGTGGTTGAAACGACCACCCTGCACATGGACGACGTTCGTCGCCAACCGTGTCGCGAAAATTGTCGAGGTGGCGGACCACACTCACTGGTACCACGTCGACTCGGAGAGCAATCCAGCGGATCTTGCCAGCAGAGGCATGTATCCGCTGGATTTGCTTCACACCCCGCTCTGGTGGCAAGGACCTGCATGGCTGCGGCAAGCGAGGACGCAGTGGCCTCACTACACTGCCCCCCACGAATTCGAAACTGAGTTGGAGGCCAAGCCCATCAAAACCAATTTCACCTATTACCACCAATATGAGGACCCCTTGGAAAGATTCTCCTCTTTCCCGCGAGCCCTTCGCGTATTGGCGTATGCTCTTCGGTTCCTGCAGCATACGCACCCCCATTACCGCCCTCATTTTCGGCGCGAAACTACTCTCATCGACTCCGATGAGATTCAAGCCGTTCAGACGCGGCTCATCAGTGTCGCGCAAAAAGTTCATTTCAACGACGAATATCATTGTCTTGAAATGCAACAAACTCTTAAGCGCAAGAGTCCGATTCTCTCGCTTAACCCATTTCTCTCACACGATGGACTCCTCCGCGTGAGCGGACGGTTAATCTCTTGTCCATCTCTCTCGTACGATGAACGCCACCCTATTTTGCTCCCCTACAATTGCGTCTTCACCCGCCTTTTGGTTCGGTTTATCCACAACATCAGTTTACACGGTGGAAACCAGCTGATGCTACGCTTGCTCCGCACGCGGTACTGGATACCCAAGGCTCAAAACATGATTAAAGCCACAATTCATAACTGCAAGCCTTGCTTGCTCCAAAAGAAGCAAGTACGCACCCAACTTATGGCCGCTCTACCCCCTGAGCGCACCACACTCTCTCGCCCCTTTGCTGCCACCGGTTTGGACTTCGCTGGACCGTTCGACATCAAGAACTACACTGGAAGAGCCTGCCTCATCACCAAAGGCTACGTTTGCGTCTTCGTGTGCTTTGCGACGAAGGCCATACACCTCGAAGTTGCCAGCGATTTGTCAACCCCGACATTTCTCGCTGCCTTTGGACGATTCAGCGCTCGCCGAGGATGTCCCTCTGATTTGTACTCCGACAACGGACGAAATTTCGTCGGAGCAGCGAAGACCCTCCGACGAGAATGGGAATCAGTAATTCAACACACTCAGGACGCTATTGCCTCCCAATACGCTCATCAACGCCTGCGATGGCATTTCATTCCCGCTGCCGCTCCGCACATGGGCGGACTCTGGGAAGCTGGAGTAAAAAGCTTCAAACTCCACTTCCGCAGATTCGCTGGCGATCTCCGCTTCACATTTGAAGAGTTTTCCACCATACTCTCCAAAATCGAAGCTTGCTTGAACTCCAGACCCCTTAATAGCATGTCAGAAGATCCTTCGGACCTGCAACCCCTAACCCCAGGACATTTTCTAGTCGGCGGCCCGCTCTTGGCTCCGGCAGAACCCGAAATATTACAATCTCCACCCAGAATTGTGAATCGATGGCAGAAGGTCAGAGCTGTCTATCAGCAATTTTGTTCCCGGTGGAAAAACGAATATCTCACCGAACTCCACAAACGCAGCAAATGGAAGTTCCCCCAAACTAATTTAAAAATTAACGACCTGGTTGTCTTACGAGATGACAACCTCCCCCCAACAAAATGGAGACTCGGTCGTATAGTTCATGTTTATCCCGGTTCTGACGATAGAACACGCGTCGCGGACGTCCGAACCGAACAAGGAACCATAACACGACCCATTAGCAAAATGGTACTGCTCCCCTCTGAGGCGTCGCCAACTGCGAGCTTTTCGCACCCCAGCGAATCCCCCTAAACAACTTTTACCTATATCTTATCTTTTCAGCCATGAATCCAAAGGAAGCACCCCCCACCCCAACCTACCGTACTTTCTTCCTCCAACAGGTCCAGGATCCCGAGATCAAATGTTCCCTTGACGATGGGGACTACCCGTTCTCCCTATCGCCAGCGAGCAGCAAAGCTGAGACTTCAGCCACCGAGATCGACGTTGCTGACGCCGGAGCCGCCCCGGCTACTCAAAATTCGGTGTCTGAAGTCGACCCCCCGGCACGCGAAGCCAACCCCCCGGCACGCGAAGCCAACCCCCCGGCACGCGAAGCCAACCCCCCGGCACGCGAAGCCACCCCCACCTCGGCTGGACCAAACGAGACGCAGGATTCCCTCCAAATGTCCATCAGTGAGGCAGGCTGGTCGGCCCATTGGATGGACGACGTCCCCTCCACCAGTCGTCACCCCCCTCGAGCCATGTCCCCGGGGCGCCAGCGCGGCGCTCCTGGGCGCGTGCCGCCAGCCTGGGTTTCGTTCCCAGCGGAAGAAGTATTGCCTGGCTTCAAGAGGGCCATGGAACGCGAGGCCGAGAAACGACGTCCCGCCTTGCAGCGAGTGCGCGCTGGCGATCGTCTCGCCCGCCACCCCGTGCGGCGTGAGACCTTCGCCTGCCGGCTTTGTTTTGGTCCGCATCCGTTGAGGCTGTGCGACCAGTTCCTCGGGCAGTCCTCCGAGGAGCGCTTGCGAACGGTTCGCCGGTTGGAGTTTTGCTCCAACTGTTTAGCCTATTCGCACCGTGACGCGCACTGCTCCAGCCACGCCACATGTCGGTGGTGCCGGAAAACCCACCACACCCTCCTTCACTCCACCATCCCGACCAAAACCGCCCGAGCTGTCACTGCCCAAACACGCCAGACCCCCACGGTCTCCGCTCCGTTGGTCCCTGTGCGGGCCTTGTCGACAACCCCCACCTCTTTGGCGCCCCTGCTGCAACGTTCAATTGTATTGCGACCAACCTCGCTGATACGTCTGCGCGGAGTGGATGGCTTCGTATACGAGCGTGCGTTGCTGGACTCAGGGTGCGAGATGTCCGAAATCTCGCGCACCCTCATTTCCCCTCTGGGACTCACCCCACTCCAACTTGGGCGGGACCAGGTGGTCTTGCTCACGGTCCGTCCGCGCGGTGCGGATGCTGAGACCATCGACTTCCATGCCATCGTGTCCGATTGGAAAACGGTCAATCCGACCCGATGCTTGGATGCTCGGTTTCAGCATCTGTACACCAACGTCAAGTTGGCGGATCCAGAGTTCCACACCACCCACCACGTTCGACTGCGGCTCGGGTGCGATGTCATTACCCGACTCTATCTGCCCGGGTCGTTGCCGTATGTGCTTGGGCAGCCATTCGCGCAGAACTCCGTCTTCGGATGGGTTCTGTCCGGAAGCGTCTGCACTTAAGGTGGGGACGTAGGCGTTGCCGCCCCGTGCAGCGCCCTTTAATTCCGCGGATGCAGCCCAATCTGCTGGTCACTCCCCCCCCGCGGAGTCCCTGACCAACCTGATGGTTAATCCCTAAAACCATCAGGTATCCGCGGCTAAAGCGAGGAACCCCTCTTCGTGCGTCTCTAACCTGTGCAAAGTTGCAGTACTGCAAGGCGGGCGGGATGTTCACGCGAAAAAACCCACCGTCTCCCGTCGCTTTTCCCGTGGCGACAGATCCCACACAAATCCATCAGCAACCCCGCTGAACACGGCTCGAGCGGACCCCATTCCGTCTCGTTCCGTTCTCGCTTTCTTCTCGTTCACAGGTAGATGGCGGTGGTTCCGGGAGGAACCCCGGATTCATTCTCGTTTCAAGTGTCGACGACTACGAACACGCGCAGTGAAACCTAAAACAAGTGCACCAAATCCAACGCATCAACCCCATCCCAAGTGGACTCGAAATTCTCAGATCAAGAGTGAGTCAGCCGCCCACGACGGATCTACCCCGAGATCACGACGCTCCCGCGCAAACCGCAATTAAAGAGCACATTCAACCAACGAAGCCAGACAAGTGAGTAGTTTTACTATTTTTATTCCCCCCAATATCTTGACTCTTCGAGCCATCCCACGCGCTCGAGGAGAACACAGAATCATTTGGTCCTTCGAGCCGGATCCCCACGAACTCGGAGACCACCCCCACTTTCTTGACTCTTCGAGCCATCCCACGCGCTCGAGGAGAACACAGAATCATATATATATATATATATATATATATATATATATATATATATATATATATATATATATATATATATATATATATATATATATATATATATATATATATATATATATATATATATATATATATTGACAAACAAGGGACAGGTACGTTACAGTGGACAACTCTCGTGGACAGTTTTACTAATCGGGAATATATATATATATATATATATATATATATATATATATATATATATATATATATATATATATATATATATATATATATATATATATATATATATATATATATATATATATATATATATATATATATTCCCGATTAGTAAAACTGTCCACGAGAGTTGTCCACTGTAACGTACCTATATATATATATATATATATATATATATATTCGTGCGGGAAATATATCTGTGGTCGACTGGACTTACTTCAAGAGGCGTCTCCTCGGTTGCCAGTTGCAGTAGTCAGCGCGAGTGGTTGCTCGGCTATATATATATATATCGAGACACGCGGATTCTGCCGATTTAAATCAACAAAAGAAGGCATATTCGTGCGGGAAATATATCTGTGGTCGACTGACCACATTTTACTTCCTAGGAAATGATGTTGCGAAGTTATACCTCTTCGTACTCGGCCGCCATTGCCTCCTTTGTGGTAACAGGGGCCCAAAGGAAGGTGAGATTGGCATTTGTGCAGGAGAGGCTTTGTTTTCCGTATACCTTGCACCAAACTCCCCCCCCCCTGCACAGAGGACATGCGGTAACCCTTATTGGAGACTCCAACACCACAACTTAAAGTTGCAAGCCTGTAGGATGCTAAAATCACGCCAGACGTCTGGTAGGAAAATTATCAAAGCTACAGATAGCCAGGCCTTCATTCATGCGTATTCCAACCTGCAGTTTCTGCCATTAGAGAAGCCGGTATGATGCTAAAATTCCGCCAGACGTCTGGTAGGAAAATTATCAGAGCTACAGATAGCCAGGCCTTCTTTCATGCCCTGCTATCCTTCATTACACATTCAAGTTGTGCAGGAGTGCCGCAGGAAACCCAACAGTCTTAGCAACAATTCTGGAGTGAAACTCCTCTGGGTCCAGGGGCATAGAGGGATCATATGTAACCAGATAGCGGATGAGCTCGCTAGATTAGAATTCGGCACTAGCAGGTAATGCAATTTTCATACCCAAACCATTTAATACCTTCAAAGGCGAAATGTATCGATCTCTCCTAGACAAGGCAAATTCCAAGTGAAGAAACCTGATTATATGCGGTACTACCAGTTGTCTTTGGCCTATGTATGACAGGTCTAAAACGAACTGATTAATAGGCAGGGATAGAAAGGGTCTATAACTGCCAGACCAGTTGCCGGGATTACCGCCCACTGGAATATTGGAAATCACATAGTCCGACTAGGCTTGCCCTTCAACTTTTACTGCTGCAGCTGTCAGGGCACTTCTGCTAAGGACTCGATATTTCGCTTTTTGTGTGATTTCCCGGCGCTGGTACGTGCCAGACACAGTTCTCTGGAAAATTTTACCTTCAACAGGTTGGAGGATGTGTCCAATTGTCATCCCAAGTTATTACTGAAATTTCTGAACCTGATTGGTTTGGATTTGGTGCCTTTTTTGCTATTCCTTCACTATTACCAAAATCATTCCTTTTTAGGTTACACGTTTCCTAAGTGGATCAAAACGAACTTTGTGTATTCCTGCAATGTTATCGAAAATCGTGATGTTAATGGGTTGTGCTAGTATTATTAGCAAAAGGATTAACGATAACATTAGGGTTATAGGTGAGCATAATAGGTATTTTCTCCTTTTTCTTGGCACTGGGTTGTCTTATTCTCTTGGTTGAGTGGTTGAATCTGGTTCTGATTCGTTTGTCGTATTGTTTCTTGAGCTGCATTGGAGTAAATAGCATTTTTAAGTTCTTGCAGTAATTTTTTGCGCCTATAAAATTAGTAAGGTTGTCGCAATACAGCGTTTTACATCTTCCTCGACGACTTATGGACGTTTAAGGGCAGCAATGAAGGCTTCTGTATTTAAATCACTAACTACATCTAAGTGTACTGCCTTGTAACAAAGCAGCAGAAAACTACCCCAATAGTCGACACCAGTATTGAGAAATGGTTGTGCTGGTGTGATCCGGTCGGTTGGTAAGTTACTCGTAACCTGGTTCATTAGCCTTGGTCTGGTCCTTGCGCATCGAACACAGTTTTGGTGTGGCCCAATGTTGCGTGCTGTTGATTTCCATTTTATAGGCAAAAAATGTAGTCTATCAAAAGAAAGAAGAGTCTGGGAATCACAGATGTTCTCCTAGCGAATTCGCTTAAAGATTAGCTTAGCAATTGGGTCGTTATATAGGAATGCTCGTCAATAAAGGATTTTAGTGTGCTGAGAGTACTTAACTTTGAATTAGTTCTTTCCTGAAATCGGAATGTTGAATAGTCTTGACTACGAGACTGTGTGTCGCGAAGTTCTTCTGGTGTTAAAACTCTTTTATTCGTAGATGGTCTATTGTTGGGCGCTTAATTTTTTTTAAGAATCGTAGCAGGTAGGCTATGACTCGTAAGAGGGTATTAAATTAATCATAATGATTTATGTTGTATATCACATCTTCTAATCGTGTTGATGTTGTTGTGGTAGTAAGTGTCGTATTTTTCTGCCTTTTTTTTTTAGATCGCTTTCTATCGCTAGAACCTTCGAAAATGGTTGTGACATGCTGGACTGGATGAAGAAATAACAAATGCTGAATTTTTGAGACTATTTTGGCTACGAAATTGTAATAGGATGATGCTCTGCAAGTTATCCATTGGATTACAATCTCTGAGTCGGTCCATAGAAAGATGGGCGCGTTGTTTAACCGTAAGTCGTTGTTCACTCTTGCTGCTAGTTCCGCTCTTAGTAGAGCGGCGCATAACTCTAATCATGACAATGTTTGTTTCCTAAGCGGAGCAACACGAGATTTCGAAAAGCTTTTTGTACATGTATCTCAAGCGAAGGTATGCAGCTGCTCCCTACGCCTTTTCAGATGCATCTTCGAAGACGTGTATTCAGGCTGATAAGGGTATTTGTTCGTCGAAGACGTGTCTAGGAATCTGTGCCTGATTTATTTTTGACAGATTAGATCGAAACGAAACCCAGAATTTTTGTAGATCAGACGGTATTTCTTCATCCCAGGATAGTTTCCCATACCTGTTGAATGAATCATTTTACAATAATCACTACTGGTCCCAACTGATTTAATGGATAAAAAATTTGAGCCAGGTTTGACGTCACTACGCGTTTACTGACTGAAGTATTGTCTGACACCTGTACTTTAATGCAAAACGCATCCTCTCTTGGTATCCATGTCAGTTCCAGAGTTTTCACTGTTGATTTATCATTTTTATTAAGATATAAATCTAATTCCTGGTCTTCTCGTGGGATAGCTTGGTGGAGGTTGGCACTATTTAACACTGATATAAGCTGACTCTGCATATCAATTGCTGTTACCAAAGTGATGGCTTGCCGTATGTTGCATGGCCAAAAATTGAAGACATTTAGTGGCAAGGTAAGGAGCTGAGCTGGTACCGAAGGTAACTGTTTTTAGACGATAGTATTTAATTCTTTAGGCAGGGTCTGCTCTCCATAGTATCAGCTGGTAACCCTGGTCCTTGGAGTCAATTATAAGTTGCCGATACATTTTCTCTATGTCGATAGTAAATACAAATCTAGGAATCCGAAAACGCAACATTATCGAAAACAAATCACTTTTATCATTAAATGAAGTATGTACATTTAATGATAAAACTGATAATATTTTTGCCGATTCGTCAAGCACTACCCGTAGTTTTGTTGTGCTCTTATCGGGTCTTAGGACCCAGTGGTGGTGTATAATGTAATGCGACTTGGGTGTCTTTAAGCTGAATTTCCGTCATGTGATTTCACTCATGAATTTGCAGTAGTCTGCCGTTGGGGCTTGATCTCTACCCAGACGCTTCTCTAGTCTAGAAACCTACTAAGTGCCATTGATTTCAAGTGTCTTAGCCTTGAAGGGTTCCCAGAGAATGGTAACCGGAAAAGGAATCTTCCTGATGGATCTCTGTGGATGTTCTGATTAAAATTGTTCGAAGTGCATTCATTTTTCGCAATGCTCTTCTGCTGCTGTAAAGTTGTTGTTATGCGAGTTGTTGTTATGTCATTGAGGTTGTCCAGTTCCAAAAAACCTCGGTGGAAGCATAACTTTCACCGTATATGGAGCACGTAACTTAGCTTCTGGCTCGTTGTTGACCTTCCCGCACACTTACCACCCGAACACACTGTTCTGTAGTATGGGTAAAATTTTAGGTAGCCTTATCTGCCCAGAGATTATCAACTCCTGGTAGAATTCCGCTCTAAACAAGACATCTATTTTGCTCTTCTTCGAAAATCCAGGGTCTGCTAGTTCAATATTTTCAGGAAAGTGCCATGCAGAAGTGTCTTCGTTGACTGCGCCTTAGCGCCTGCGCTTAGCGTCGGCATAAACGATTTTAATCTTTTTGCCTAGTTCATTGACTGCCGCTTCGCGTCAGCATAAAGTTTTTCACCTTCAACGGCCAGTTCGTTGACCGTTTTTTAAGCGTCAGCTTCCAGTTCGTAATTGTTGCACTTACATATGTACGTATGTACAGATCTCTTTCATGTATTGAAAATGGAAAAATCTGCTCTATTGCTTAATTACTGCCGATGTAACGCCCTAATTGATTTTTTTTTATAGCAGACAGAACCAAGATCAGGGGAAATGCAGCGGAAAAGACCCGCCTCAACACCTGAGCGCAATAAAGTGGGTCACTAGTTCCACGGCCAACAAACGCAATACCGCTTCACCGGCAGGTAGCGCGCGCTCGATGAATTGGCCTTGAAACAAATTGCAATGTGGAATTAAACGCTTAGTGCGATGGAATTAAACGCTTAGTGCGATATCATTATGGTCGAATGTATTCCGCGGAAGCAGTGACTCACAACAGCTTGACCCCACTCCTGGATTTTGTTGCGGACAAATTGGAGTGTGCCATTCATAATTATGCGTTTTCTATTGATCTACAGAGTAGAAGGACGCCTGGAGAATGACAAATGCTGCTGTCATCAGCAAATGAATAGACGGGGTTTGAGGTCATTGATAAAAATAAGAAAAAGTGTTAGAGACAGGACAGAGCCCTGCGGAACTCCAGCATTAATGGAGTGTTATTCAGATGCAAAGCCGTCTATCACAACTTGAATAGAACGGCCGCTGAGGAAACTCGATATCCATCGAGTGAAAGTACTACCGACACCATAAGCAGCCAGTTTAGATACGAGTGCTCTCTGATGATGTATTATGGATTACATGTAAAGGAAATGAACAAATCTGAACGACCGTAACGACAAACAGATGACATTGCATCCTGAACATACTCATGCATATGACGCGGGCTTCCAGTATATGTTGCTGGTAATATTATCATTTTCCCGATGACATTCCATCGTTATAAATCGCATTATAAATCGCATCATTATAATCGCATTGCGCAAATGTACCATCATTATAAATCGCATTGCGCAAATATACTCTTCAGAGCGTAACTTTTGCTGATTGAATCTAATAAAATATACTTACTTAAAAATATTATTATATAAATAAAATGTTTTATTATTATTATATAATAAAAAATAAATCAAAGATTATCATCATTAAACAATTGTTGTTGTTTTTCCGGTAAACACGCAAACTTTTACCTGCCTGCTTCTACGACTTGCTTCTATCAGTTTCACTACAATTGCAGTTTCGTTGTTCAGTGATTTTGTATAGCGTAAAGTGTTGCATTGAACTGTTTGCGAGAAAAAATTAAGGGCGTTATTATTTAAAGGCAAATTTTTCGCCCAAATTAAATTATATTGTGATTTTATATACCTTGAAAATTAGTTCAATAATGTCTTGCAAGTTCCGTGATTGCAAATTAAACAGCGAAACGGAACGGCTGGTGTCTTGCTCTCTTTGTGATGATGATTATAATGTAAAATGTGTCGCATTAACAGGGAGAATTGCTGACAAGATCGGTATCGAGGGTGGTTTACGCTGGCCATGCATAAAGTGTAGATCAATTGACGCCGATGTAACTCATATATTGCGCCAAGTGCGCTTAAACTTTCGTGAAATTAGTCGCGATCTCGCAGCACTACTAAAAAAGCTTGATGATTATAAACTATTGTTTTATGAAATATAAGCTCTTGGAGAAGCCATCGCCGAAGCGCAAACGGGCACAACAGAAATCTTATACTCAACAAAAAAAAATGTGCTTAATGTATGTACTTCGCGCAAATAAAACCGAAAACAATAGTGCAAACAATTACCCAAGCCGCGAAACACTTTTAACACAATAATAAACTTCACCAAACAACAGTTTTTCATAAACAAACAATAGTGCACTTATTAGCAACTCAACTTAACAACAAAATAAATAAAAATTCTATCAATTACAACAAATAATACACAATCAAACGGAACGCAGAGAACCATGCGAGGGGCTTTTTTATGCTCTCCGTAGTAAAGCTCAGCATTTCGTTTGCTTTCACTCCTCCTCCTTCTTCCTGGTCCCGTTAGGTGTGCATGCGGCTGTGAGTGCTGCGTGGGCTGAAGCGCGGCAAGATAAAGGCATAACAGTTGTCTTGTCGCGTTTTGCTTTGCTTGCGTCGTACGCGTGGCTGCTTGTACGGCTGATCTTACACTTCGCTACAGTGGGCGGCGATGACAAAATTCCGCATAGACTCCACTAATGTACGTGGCTTGAGGGCGAATTTCTTCGCGGTCTATGCGCATATTTGTACTCACCAACCGCATATAGTGGCACTAGTTGTCTTGTCGCGTTTTGCTTTGCTTGCGTCGTACGCGTGGCTGCTTGTACGGCTGATCTTACACTTCGCTACAGTGGGCGGCGATGACAAAATTCCGCATAGACTCCACTAATGTACGTGGCTTGAGGGCGAATTTCTTCGCGGTCTATGCGCATATTTGTACTCACCAACCGCATATAGTGGCAGTAGATGGTACCCCGGCATGTGAAAGTCCAGTGGATCTGCACCCTCAGACACCTGGGTCTGAGGGTGCAGATCCCAGGTGTCTGAGGGTGCAGATCCACTGGACTTTCACATGCCGGGGTACCATCTACTGCCATTATTTTTACCTCACAGAGGCCTCGCCTTATACATTCGCAGTGATGTTGCGTACCAGTGTCAGCAACACCTTTGCACGTCGGATGCCGAATTTAGCTCTATGTGGGTTAAGTTCAAAATCCAGTCGCACATCCTGCACTTCTGCTTCATTTATAGAAGCCCGGGTCTAGGGAGGCTGCCAACTTTTGATAAACTGGACAGTCTCTCTGATTCGATCTCTAAAATTCTGGAATCGTATCCGAACAGTGAAATTGTTGTTGCTGGTGATTTCAATGTTCATAATTCCAATTGGCTACGTCATTCGAGTCACACAACACCCGAGGGTTTGTATGTTGAGTTATTTGCTGAGTCCAATAATTTGACTCAATTAGTGAAGGAACCAACGCACTTTCCTTGCGTTGATGGGCAAAACCAAAATATTCTGGACCTTTTTCTAACTTCACATCACAGTAAGTATGATGTGAATGTTCTTGCACCTCTTGGTAATTCGGACCACGCTACAATTTCTGCTACCTTCCCATATTCTAGTCTTCAATCCGCTCACCAGACAGCTCCGAAGCGGAAAGTGTAGCTTTATGAGAAGGCTAATTGGGATGCGCTGAACTGCTTTTTCAGCCGTTTCAATTGGCAATTGTGTTTCAGAGATAGAAACATAAATGCTGCAGCAAAATTTGTAGAAAATATAATTTTATTTGGTATGAGGTCTTTCATACCCTATAGAAGAATTTCCATTAAACCAAAAGACCATTTCTGGTATAATGCGACTTGCAGATAAGCAGTCAGGTCTAAAGAGGAAGCATTTAGGAATTGGCGTTTAAATAAAACTGCTGATGCTAAACTGCTGCGCAATCAGGCCAGAAATAGGTGCAATGCCACTCTAAGGCGCGAAAAAGTTCTTTACGAGCAGCGCCTTAGACGCAGAGTTCTTGAATACCATAAGGGTAGCAAAGAACTTTTGGTCGTTTGTGGGGAGGGTGAAAAATCAGACGAAATCGTCTATTCCAACCCTCCTTAGGGACGATCTTCACTCACTCGGTTGATAAGGCAAACTTATTAGCCAAAATGTTCGCTGAAAACTGCTCTCTTCCTGAGAGTAGTCAACCACTGCCCGCGGTCGATGATGTATCTCATGCTATGCCTCAGATGCATTTTCGAACGCGAGCTGTTAAAAGAGTGCTTGCAGACCTCAATGTCAATAAGTCCTCAGGACCGGATGGCATTTCAGCCCATGTGTTGAGAAAGTGCGCCTCAACACTGGCTCGCCCATTGCGCAATCTCTTTAATTTATCTTTTACTTCAGGAGTTTTTCCCGCTTCCTGGAAGATTGCCAATGTGCAGCCAGTTCCCAAAAAAGGTGAGGCTACGAATCCTGCAAATTACCGGCCCATAGCAATCTGCTCAGTGCTCTCTAAAGTCATGGAGAGCATTGTAAATTTTAAATTGATGAGGTACCTAGAAAGCAACGAGTTGATCAGCGATCGCCAGTACGGCTTCCGTGCTCACCGTTCCACCGGCGACCTGATGGCGTTTCCTGAAATCCGAATGTTGAATAGTCTTGACTACGAGACTGTGTGTCGCGAAGTTCTTCTGGTGTTAAAACTCTTTTATTCGTAGATTCGTTTGTGCCAATATCATTTATCAAAATTTTAGAGGGATTAACACAAAATTGAAAGACATTGAGAGCATTGATATGGAATGCAGTATTATATTATTTACCGAAACGTGGCTAAAACCTGACACACTTAACCTTGAAAGCAACTATACTGTATATCGGAAAGACCACAGAAGTTTACACACTAATTTAACAAGAGTTGGTGGAGTATTAATTGTTGTCGAATCTAGTTATTTCTCGAGAGAGGAAGTATTAGATGACGCTGCTGAAATCGACTTTTGCTGTATTTACGTTATAATTGCCAACTTATTTATATTACCTGTTCCTACATCCCAATGAGTTCTGCTGAGGAGATTTATATTAATCATCTTCACTGCATACATCGAGCTTCTGACAAACTTCTACAGATGGATCACATGATGGTCCTTAGTGATTTCATTCTACCTCACGTAAATCTCGTCTTTGTCGACGATAAGGATATTTATGATGTTCAGATCTTTGCCTTTGGTGTTACCAGAAGATGTGCACCATCCCACGCTAGACATTAAAATTACCCTTGAAACTTACAAAAATTTTTATATGGATTATTACCACACTAAATTATTATGGATTATTACTAAACTAAAGCTGATTGCGGCAGTTAAACCACAACCAAATTTAATTTGTGCTGTCAATTGATTGATTGCGGCACTTGAACCACAATTGGTTGTCATGAAGTAGTTAACACACACTGAGTTCTGGCGTTAATAAATAATTTATTTTACAAATGTATGCTTATATAAGAACAAATTGCTTACAATACGATTTAATTTTTATTATACAATCGTATTCGTAATAATATAAGCACTCTTTGATTACTCGTTTCGATGTGGCTATTTCCCTGAAGTGTGGAAGTCTTCTTATGTTATTCCACTGCACAAGTCTGGAAATACAATAGATATGTTAATACATTGATTTCTCCGGAGCAACACGGATTTCGTCCAGATTAATCTGTTAGAATTCGTCTCGAAAACTATTAAGAACTTCAGTACCGGCAAACAAACAAATGTTATTTATACGGAGTAAGGCTTTAATTATGGTTAATCACAAACTTCTAATTTTGAAACTGACTTTTTTGGGTTTTTTTTGAAATTCGAATAAATGTAACAGCCTCTTATCTTACTACCAGGAAACAAATAGTACTGTTTAAAAATACGAAATCATAAAATTTTACGGTTACATCTGGAATCCTTCAAGGCAGCCACTTAGGACCGCAACTATTTCTTGGGCATTTTAATATTTGCGGATGATGTGAAATTATTTCACTCATTCAAAAACGAAAGTGGAGCTAATCTGCTCCAGAATGACCTTGATTCTTTGACCGCTTGGTGTAATATAAATTGCATGAAATTTAACATAAGCAAATGTAAACAAATGGTATTTGCTCGATATCATGCAGTATTATTTAATTATACTATTGGCAATCATAACCTGGACCGATTGGATGCTGTAGAAGATCTCGGCGCACTTCTCGACCGGAAACTGCACTTCGATACTCACATAAACCGGATAACTAGTTGAGCCAACAGCGTTTTGGGTTTTATAAGCTATCTCCACTGGTTGATCGAAGGAGAATGCTTAATGCTATTTTTATTTTGAACCTGCTACAAGGCGTCACCAATTCTGCATATTTGTTAAGCTGTATCCAACTAAACGTTCCACGACGTACATCGAGAAGATACGAACCCCTTCACTTAAGTTTTTGAAGATCAACTTACCTCCAACCGCCTGCGTAGATTAAATATTATTCCCCAGTTATTAACTTATGTGACAAAGTTCATATCGTTAAACACAAAATCTGAAATTTTTTAATAAAATCTTTGTAATAATTGATGTTTATACGTAAACTTCATTAAAGTATTTTATTATCGACTTTGAATTTTATATAAACTATTTATAAAGCCTTAATGCTTAGTTTAGTCTGAATTAAATAAATAATATAAATAAAATTCAAACATTCAGTTTCAATCATCACGTACATACTATATAGTACATATCGACAGCATATTGATGCAAGTCTTCATTTCGAAATGATTGTCTTTATTTTCGCGTACCATGAATCTGTACGCAAATTATTGTAGGTCATGCGATGATCTTTTTGTTTGTTTCCTCACCTGAAATTAATATAAATTGAAATTTGAATCGTTGTGAAAAATTTATTTCCCACTTGTGAGAATTTTTTTTACTCACAATTCAACGGGTTTATTATTTTGATGTTAAAATGACAACCATCTTCTCCTTGCCAAGACAAAATCAGGTATTGCCGTAGCCCGACGTTTAATGCGCACGTTTGTAGTGAGTGTTTTACATGTCTCCACAAGTATGAAGATTTTGAACAGTTTAGTTCATCCAAAGACAACAAGACTGGAAACTCCTCTCATTTCGTGAGCGAGCTCGAAAACATGTCCGTCCGCACGCTACGTACAGCGTATGTGAGTTTTATGGTGAAATTGCCTGCTTGTTACAAGCTAAAACTGGCTATTACAAAGTAAGTTAACTGGAAAAGTAAACCATTCCGGTTTGTTACCACACCGTCTTAAGATGATGGGGTGAGTTCATGACAGGGATACCAACGAGACACAATTATTAAATATTACTTATATAGATTTTTAAGTAAGCTTTAATAGAAAAACTTCATTGCATGTAAGATCCTGCGCGGTTTTGATGATTCCTTAACTGTTTGGAAATATACAACAAACAGTATGTAAACAATAAACAATATGTAAGCAGTAATATAAACTGACTTGTTTTGTAATTTGTAAAAGAAAAGCCTTTTAAACATTATAACACAATGATTTTTAAGTTACTTTCTAACTATTTTAATAACTTTATAAAAAAGCTTTTGCTACATTTCCACACCATCTTTGAGGTGGTGTGGAAATTTACACCACAATCTAAAGTAAAATATGTTGGCATCTCTTACAGTTAAAAGTTCGTGTGGTAGGTAAAAAAAGCTGTTTATATTTGCGAATCGAGCAAATTTTATGGAATTTGACTTGGTTTCCTTCGCAAAATATATATGATATAATGCAGCTACATGACTTGGAAAAGATTTCTTGTGCATTTCTAAAAGCATAAGTTGGTTTAAAGCCTATCTCCTTGTCTTCTTTACGTATTTTAAAAATTATGTTTCTAGGCTAGTGCGGTGAAGAAGAACAAGAGTTGCAATTCTCTCTCAAAAAATGTAAATCCTCTCTCAAAATTTTGTAAACAATATTCTTCCAAGTTGTCAAAATTTTCTTCAAGTTGTCAAAATTGCATGCATATTGTTTGTGTAATTTACACACTTCAGCCTGATTTCACTAACACAGTGAAAGCAAAAAATGAGTTTCCAGTCTTGTTGTCTTTGAGTTCATCAGCAGCAGTAGATCGAGGAATAACAGATAATGTTTGTTTAAAGTCACCTACTAAAAATATTATTGCACGTTTCTGGAACATCGGGTGATGTTTCGTTTGCAATTTGATTTTTTCATCTGGTGTGCTGAATTCATTCCTGGTGTGCTGAATTTTAATGCTTTGCATTCTATCGGTGTAGATTTCCTGTAGCAAGCGTTTGTTTACGTATTCGTCTATTTAAAATTTGTTTTAAATGAATTTCAACCCATAGATTTCGAACAGCCCGATTGCAGCGTCTCATTCTTAATCGAACTTCAGTGTTATGTAATTCTCGTTCTTCTTCTGTATGCCCAGAACGTGATCTTCAATTGCGTTGTTCGGTCGACTCGTTTCTCTGTGTGCACTTGTTCATCGCTTTCTGTTTTTCTCATAGCCGCTTTCCATTTGGCTGCACGCGTGCATCGAGCAATGTTACTTCGTTTTGGCGGAATTGTTTCCAAAATCGCACTTAAATTGAATTAAAACTCTCCAAACACACCAAAAAGTTTATTTTATAAATATGAATCACTTGACTTTAAAATATGACACTTGATTTTAATTTGCCGACGACAATGTTATTCTCAAGTTGTTATTGTAAAACTTGTACCTTTTTGTTAGAATAAACTCTTTATATATTCATATATTTATAAATAGTCATATGGTTAAGCCGAGTTCATGAGTTTTTACTTAATGGGCTGATTATGCTGCCTTTTCAGTAACTTTCATAATTAGGAGAAATTTGTAAGAAAGGGGAAATTCGGCACCCGAACTGTGTTTCGTGTTTGTTTATCAATTTTGCGAGCGTTGCCACTAGCTTGAAATAAAGATTTGGTTTTTGGTATTTTGGGTATTTACGCTAGTACAATATTTGTACAAATCTACCTATATTACGTACTTCATTTCCGCGTTGCTTTGATTCTTTATTCTTAATATCAATAAGAGTATTATTTTATATTAGCCAAGCATTTGATGAACAGTAAACCTTAAATTCATAAGCAAAGCTATATACCAATATCAGTATCTATCAATATGTGCATTATATAAAATTCAGAAGTGTTTGTTCTTCAATACCTAACTTAAACATGTTTTGCAGATTGGCCAAATAAATTTCCAATCTTCAGGGTTAGGATATTAATCCATATAATTAAAAATAATTCCTCATATTTTAACAAGCAACACGCTATTAAACTTGTGACATTTTTTGTTGAATATTGACTGAATACACATCTTTTCTTTCACTTTGGCGTGTTCGTACATTTTGAGTTACGCAAACAATATTTTTGTATTAGAATTCTTGTATATTTTGACATTATGGAACAATATAACGATGCAACATTTTGGGCAATAATGCAACTATATGCAGAGTGGTTGCGGATAAGGAGAAGCAGACGCTGGGGTGTTCGTCCAATCAACCAGGATCGCTTATCTAATGAATACTTTCAAAAAGTATTCCTACCAATAAAAAGCAGAGATCCCGAACAATTTTTTATCCACACCAGGATGACACGTCAAGTGTACGATCTGCTGTTAAATTTAGTCAGTCCATATTTACAAATGCCTGGACAAATTATTGGTGCCGAAGAACGATTATGCATAACGCTAAAGTAAGTTAACACTTTCGTTTTGTGTGAACTGTTGCAATGCATTCTATTTCCTCTTAAAGATATCTAGCTCATTGAGCATCGTTTCAAACGATTGCTTGGAGCTTCAAGATGGGAAAGACAACTGTCCGAAATATCATTTTGGAAACGTGTGAGGTACTGTGGACGGTGCTTTCACCAATTTATCTCAGCCAGCCATCGGAATCCCAGTATAAGGACATAGAAAGAGATTATAGATTGCTGTGGAACATGCCAAATTGTGTGGGTGCAATAGATGGAAAACATGTTGCCATCGTTTGCCCCAAAAATTCCGGTAGCTTGTATTACAACTACAAAAAATTCTACAGTATAGTTCTCATGGCGACATGCGATGCGAAGTACACCTTTACTTCCATAAATATAGGAAGTTATGGGAGCCAAAACGATGGAGGTAATATTGATTAAAGTTTAGCATCACGTGAACGACATTAATAAATTAAATAAATTTTCCATCAGCCATTCTACGGAATTCGCAATTTGGAAAAAGCCTTATGCAAGGCAATCTCCCATTGCCTCCAGATGCTCCATTGGCTTATGATTCTGGAGATAATTTTCCCCACTTTTTCGTTGGAGATGCGGCGTTCCCATTGAGGACGAATTTGATGCGGCCGTATCCCGGAACGCATTTGCCTACGATCAAGGATGTGTTTAATTACAGACTGTAGAGAGCGCGCCGCACCATAGAAAACACTTTTGGTATCTTGACTGCTCGATGGCGCGTTTTGAGGACTGTAATTGAATGCAGTCCAGAAAATTCAGGAAAAATAGTACTCGGTTGCGCGGTCCTGCATAATTTCATTATGCTTAATGATTGCAGACGTTGGTATTGTCCGGAGAACTATGTGGATTTCGAGAATGCGAATCATGAATTGCAGAGGGGAGGTTGGCAATCAGAGCTCAACGACATCGGCGGCCCGCTGCATTCTATACGTTCTGTCGACCCTAATTCATCCGCAGCTGCTTTCCACGCGAGAGATACATTGGCTCGCTACTTTTTGAACGACGGCGCTGTTTCTTTTCAATATAGATAAGCAATCATTTTTATAATTAATTATTGGAAATATATTTTGAAATAAAAAACGTAACGAAATAAACACAGCTTCAATATTAAAAAGTAAATATTAAATTTAAATATTCAATATCAAAAAGTAAACATTAAATTAAAATTCATTTCAGTTCGGTTCGGCTGTCACACAGCTTCAATATTAAAAAGTAAATATTAAAATTAAATATTCAATAATATCAAAAAGTAAACATTAAATTAAAATTCATTTCAGTTCGGTTCGGATGTCACACAGCTTCAATATAAAGAAGTAAAAATTAAAATTCAGATTAAATATCACACATATTAAAAAGTAAAATAAAAGCTAAATAAATTAATTCAATCAGGCACTGGATTTCATAGATTGTTTCATAGTTGATTAATTTCATTCGGAGCTGTAATGAATTGAAAAAAGGATTAGTTGAAATAATGTAATGAACTTTTACTCTTACCTATTTTCCAACTTGATTTCTAAGGCTAAATTTGTTAACCGCTTCATTGCCATTACTTGTTGTTTGGGGCATTTCAAATTTATAACAATGTTGGCGATCATGTCACCAAATGCGTATATTTCGGCATTAACATTATTCCTCTTTGCAATCTGGGCCTCATAGAGTTTCACCGCTCCTATGATGGCACCCTCCACCTCATGCTGCCGCTTTCGTGAGCTCCTCGCAGACATGCCGGAAACCATCGACGAAGGCGATGATTCCAATGATGGACTTGGTGGCGGTGATAATGAAGTACTTGATAATGAATAATAGAGGTGGTGATGAAGATAAGGGAGTTGGTGACGGGGAGGAGGAAATTGGGTAGGATATGGGAGTTTGTGACGGAAGCGGTGGAGACGTCATACAAACCGGCGTCAAATTTTCTGAACACCGCGATCTTAAAGAAGATTTATGTTAAAGAATGAAATTAATAGACCGACCATACATACAATCTGGGTGGCTCGAGAAACCTCATCGCGTCATAAAGTGGCCAAACCTGGTTAGACGGTGGTGCTTCGCTGCCTGACGGGAGCTCGCACCTTTTCTTTAGCCGTAAGTATTTTTCACGGAGCGACGTCCACAATTTGGCGCAATTGTCGGCTATAAGAAAAAAATAAACATAAAACGATAAAACAGAGGACACAGCTTACTTGAAGCTCCCATTTGGACACTTATCCTTGCCCAGGCTTTTTGCCTTTCCGCGAATAGCCGGTAATGAGGTGTTCTCTTATTATATAGCACTGGATTGTCCTGCACTACGCTTATGAATTTTTCCTCATTCATTTTTTGATTATTTTTGATTATTTAATTGGTAATCGCCAAAAACTTGTGTGGAATAGTAGCAATAATAGCGTGAAATAGTAGCCAGATTGAGTTTTAAGCTAGAAGGCTCGATTACAAAAAATTCCTTGAATTTTTATTAAGGCAAATAACAAATTTTTCAAGTATGGCTACATTGAAACATCGTAATTTGAAGAGATTCAATATGGAAGCACTGATTGAGCTGTCACTTGTGCTACTTTTGAGAATATCAAAATAATTTTGATATTTTTCAAAAGTTCGGGTTGCGACATTTGCTAAGTATCAACGCACACACAAACCCCATATAAAGATAGGGTTTTGACAGGTATAAAGTAGCTCTAAAGGCAGCATAAGCCGGAATTGGTAACACATTGCCTTATCCATACCTAGAGTTCTCGAAGAAAGGTAGGAATTGTCATAAATGAACTAAGAATACATAATCATTTGGCCTCTCGAGGAAACTATAAAAACTTTTTTAATTTTTTTAAGATTTGCTGAAATGTGTGCTGCGTTCATAAAATTGAAAGTCAAAACGTATCGCTAGAGGTGTGTGGTGAGGTGGATCCGGATATAGAAGCATATCACATTATAGGTTTTTTTGCCCTCTGACGATCTCAATGTTTTACCCGACCTGGGTTGAGGTTCACGCCCTGTGACATTTGCCAGCTGGTGAGGTAGTGAGAAATCCTTTGTAGAGTGGTGGCTGACTACCTGGAGGGAACCCTACTTGTGGAACGTCCTTTGAGTAAGTTTCAGCATGCATATATAGCAGGGAGAGCTACTATAGATATAATAGAAGGTTGCCTTTGATAAGATCTGTTTTGGGAAGTTAAAATCTTCTCTTGAGGCTCGTGTAATCGATCCGATGATAGTAGATTGGATTGATTTCATGCTACACCACGGGGCAGTAAATCTTCAATATGGAAGATATAGGGACCTATTGTAGTTGTCGATCGACGATTAACATGACAGCGGTCGATTGTGTCGATTAATTGCTGAATTGGTATTGCGAATAACGATTGCCAAAGTTTTGCACTATTGTGAACTGCTAAACCCTATTGTGGACTTGTACGGACTGTTGTAAGGGGGAGTCTACATTTCAGATAAAGTTAAAGATTGGAGACACGTGTATTTGTTGATACTTCCGAAATACAACGAATGAATACATTTTGATTTGAAGATTTCTTGTGACTCCAGCAAATTTGGGGAGACAAAGAATTGACTTTTTCATTGTTGCTCTACGGAAAATAACATTGGTATTTAGTAGCAGCATATTTTAAATCTTTAATTTATCTGAAGTTTAAGTTTATTTTATATATAAATTTAAACTAAGCATCATAAGATCTAATAAAGTCAGCACAAGCATATAGAGAGTTAAAGTCAGCACAAGCATTGCGATATGGTGCATGCTGAATGTACAGAGTTCTGCCGAAGGTTAGATGAAGTGGGTCATAACGCCTCAAACTACGATGAGGAACATTTATATGAATGTCGGATAGCAATTGTGGACTATCAGTAATGCCATTTAGAATATTCAGGATGAATATAGAATTAATCATCCCTCGACGATTTACAAGTGATGTCAAGCTCTGAAATGTAGCAGCTGTAGTTTGGGCTCCAGATGGGCGAAGCATGTTCCAATATTGGCCTAACCAGGGAGGTGAATACGAACTTAGTTGTATAAGGGTCGTTGAACTCCTTGGCTCATCACTTTATAAATCCTAACATACTGTGTGCTCTGCAGGATATACGGTTAATATGACAATGAAAACGTAATTTTCTATCAAGAACAACTCCTAGATCATCCATAGTGTCAACCTGATCTAATTTAATTCCATAAATAGAGTAATTATAGAAATGTGAGCTATGACCGCGTGTAAACGTTATTTGTTTACACTTCTTTAGGTTCAAGTACATGCAGTTTATATTACACCATTCGATTAATGCATCTAAATCTCTTTGTAGGAGATAGGCATTGGCATCAGTCCCAATTTTATATGATAGAAAAAGTTTCACATCATCAGCAAACATTAGAAGTTTATCGTTTTCAATAACCGATGGAAGGTCATTAATAACAGGCTTATTCTGTAAACTCACATCCTGCGTTCAGTTCGATTTTATTCTCTATTCTCTTTTGTTATTTTCTTAAAACATATGTTCTCTTGTCAGAAAAAAAATAAAACTGAACGCATCACATCCCATGGCTTTGCGACGTATGTTGTTGGTAGTTTTACATGCTTTTCAAAGCTGTTTACGAAAACATACGAATTTTGTAACATTCGACTGCATGCGTTCATCTGTCATCTGGCTCGCAAAAGAAAACCAGTCGTTTCTACTCTGTCGGTGTTTGTAGTCATTTTGTCAGTGAAATTTTTTTGAGTTAACATTTAATATTGAATTTTTTTGCTTTATTATAATAATTTTCCTAGTTAAAACTTCAATATTTTCACAATAAAACTTCAATATTTTCACACAATGCACCTTCTCTACTTAATTGATGATTTTCCATGACGCTAACCATTGTTGCCAGGTTACGCCACATTAAATTTACATAAGAAATTGCGAAATTTACATGCAAAATTACTTAATTTTAATTGAGATTATGTTGAAAATTTTAAAAATGTTCAACATTTAAAATCCATGACACAATTTAGCAAATAAATAAATTCTTCATGTATAAAAATGTGGGAGATCTCATTTAAGCAATTGCTCTCATACTTAGCATTCATTATACATGGTAACACTATGCCGATTGAAATAGTATACAAACACATGAAGAATAAGAGATAAAAGCAAAACCCGGTCAATTCTTACGAGTTCCCATCCCATGTTTCTGTAAGCTTACAGAATACCTCGTTTTTGATCATGTGATAATTTGAACGCAGGAACTGAACGCAGGATGTGAGTTTACAGAATAAGCCTGTAAATATCAAATATAGCAACGGTCCCAAGTGGCTCCCTTGAGGAACACCGGAGGAGACTGGGAATTCATTCGATAGCGTATTGTTAAACACTACCATCTCTGTACGATCACTGAGGTAAGACTTGATCCAGGTTAAAAGTGGTTCAGGAAAGCCAAATATCTTCAATTTTAAAATAGGAAGCTTGTGATTAAGTGTCAAATGCTTTACTGAAGTCCTGAAGTAGATAGCATCCGTCTGCATAGAAAATCTGAAGTTATTTATAATTTGAGATACAAATTCCATTAGGTTTGTTGTAGTAGACTTTCCCAATCGAAAACCATGCTGAAAATGTGATATAGAATAATTCACAGAGCGAGTGATTTGATCCGTGATTAACTTCTCGAAAAGCTTTGGAAGAGCACTGAGCTTAGCAATACCGTGATAATTATTAATAATATGTCTGTTTCCAGATTTATGCAAAGGAATTATAAATGAGGACTTCCAAGCCTGCGGAAAGTAGCCTGTACGATGTCAGTAATTAAATAGAGCTGTAATTGGCTTCACTAGCTCATCTGCACAGTATTTAAGAATGCACGCTGGAATGTTATCAAGACCAGGACTATAAGTACATTTAATATCTTTTAAGGCTTTGAGAACAATCAATTCATCAATGATAGGTAGGGCAATAGCACTTGATGAAACTTCGTAAGGATATGTATCCGGAGCAAAACTCATGGTTGAATAGGTTGAAGTAAAATAATCAGCCTAAAGATCACTAATAGTTTTGGCATCATTAGATTCCTTGTCCTCAAGCTTCATGAAGGTTGGGAATACCGCAGTTTTCCTTTTGGTGTTTATAAAGTTCCAAAATTGCTGGAGTCCCGTTTAAAGTCAGATTTAACTTTACGTAATGGGACTGAGGAGATGAAAGTTTCCAGTAATACATTTATGAACGAAGCCAGAGCCAAGTCCAGGTTAGCCTGGAATGAGTGCTCCAGGTGGAGGAAAGAATTCCAATCTATGGAACTGATGTCATTCTTTAATCTTGAAAAATCCGTAAGTTTGAAACAGAATTTCTTAGTCTTTTGTATTTTGGTTTCTAGCTGAGATAATACCCAAGACTGAGTTAAATCAATTTTTAAGGATGGATGGTGTTTGTCTTCAGGTAGAACAAAAGGCGCAGAACGAGTTAAGTTGCATGTATCCTTATGATCCACAAACACAAGGTCCAACAGACGAGAATTTTGGTTTCGAACAAAGTTGAGATTTAATGCATGTTCTGAAGACGGCAACAGAATGTTTTCATCTTTAATACAGGGCTCCCAATTAACATACGGTATATGAAGTCACCGAGAGCAATAAATCTCTCACTCGGCAGCAACATATCTAGCACTCTCGAAATACATTCAGTATGCAAGATGTAAATATTTTCAACAGCATTTGGTGGAATATACGAACAGCATATAGAGAGGCTAATGCTTGCAAGTTTGACATACACACAGCAAAAATCAATATCCAAGGCTTCTTCCAAAATAACCTAGCAGAGCAGCAATTAGATGCAACAGTACGCCACCACCTCTACTCAAGCAAGTTAATGATCTATTTCGAACTCTCCGGTAAACCACATAATTATTTCAGAAAACTTCAGAATTTAGAATGTAAGGTCTAAGACATGTTTCCGTGAATGCGATAATGTTGTATTCGGCATCTAGGCTTTTTAGTAGAATGTCGGTAAGCTTAGTGTTGACTCCTCTGACATTTTGATAAAAAATACCAGTGGAATACAGATTTAGTTTTTTGTAGCTGCACGCTGCGTTTGGGCTGCAGTATTACCGTGGTTTCTTTTCGGTCTATAAGCATATTCATGTACAACAGCATTATGTGGCCAAAATTTAGGATCCAAGACTCGGTCCAGTAAGTGATCCGGTATTTGAATATTGAAAGACGAGTACGCCCTCCGAGACACAAAAAGTTCCCCCTAAAAGTTTTCCTAGATCAGCTGTGAAAGTGTATGTAGGCAAATGCTAAATTTGACGCGAGACCTGGCTGAGAAGGAAGACAATTTCCTTTGGTCGACCACGGTAGCTTGGGACGCAGAGGGGACGACAAGGGACCTCCTGGTTCTGGTCTGCTTCGGTATCCCCGACAGAGAGGGGTTTTAGTGGGTAATCTTCCGGAATGGTTGGAGTCCCACACTACCGGACAGACCTTTGTCCGACAATAAGTTGGAGAGTCTGGCTGGTGTGCGTAAACGCATTTCAATCCTCTTTAAATTAAAAATGCAATAACTGCGGCAAACATATTTTAACAGGTACGGTCACAGCAGAATCCGCATTTACCATCCTCATCCCTTTGCCAGCACCCAACAAAAAGCATGCATCTTTTTAATAATATATTTACCGCACTCCGTTTTCATACCGAACCGAATATCTTTAAAAAATTGTTTTCAATACATTATGAATTAGTGTAATTTCTTTTATTTATCTTGTAATCAATTTTGTAATTAACTTTGCACCTATACTTCATACGAGATATTTATTATATTTATTCCACCAAAACTAAAAATTAGTTGGCAATGGTTACTTCAACTTCTACGCCAGGTTCAATGTTGATCGATGTAATCTTCTTTACAATTTCAGAAGGAGAATGTAAGTCAATAATGCGTTTGTGAATCCTCATCTAGAAACGACGACAAAAAGAAAAACCATTAAATAACATTATATTCGAGAAAACAAAACACTTAAAACTAAATGTGTTCTTAGCAGGATATCCCATTTAGCTTAGTTCCAAACTTTTTTCGAAGCTGACGCTAAAGCCAATTTAGAAAGATCAAATGAGTAAATATACTAAAAAAATTAAATATATTTTTCCCACTATACCGGAATCATTCCAGTATAATATTTGAGCCACATTTTATTATAATTACCAAAAACTACTACAATACATAGCAAGAAAATTAAAAATATATAAAAAATTTTTACCGAAACACGTGTTGTCTTCGGCGTGGCCGAAGTCTAAATATTCTACACCCGAGTGACTAAAAAAGTTATAATTTCGCCACTTAACAGCTTTTGCATGAGGGTCATGCCCATTTTTGGCAAATATTTTTGTTATGTTATACAATTTTTGTTATGTTATACAAAACATTATACAATTTTTTAAAACGAGGTGCCTTTACATTCCATACGTAAAGTACGCATGGTTGTTAACCGATCTCGCCCATTCAATCCCAAACTGCCCTACATAGCAAAGAATATTTGTGCCAAATCATTGCGATATCTCTTTTCGTTCTGCCGTAATCGTGACTTCAACAGACAGACAGACAGACGGAAGGACTAACAGGGCTAAATCGATTCAGGAGTTGACGCTGAACAAGAATATATATACTTTTCTATATCTATCTCGTCTCCTTCTCTGCGTTACAAACGGAAGAACGAAGTAAATATACCCTACACCTGAAGGGAGTAGAGTAGGGTGTAGGGTATAAAAAGTGGAAAAACACTATTTGTGTACCAAAAATTGGCGTGTCTGCCCACTTATACAAAACTTGTCAATATCCAGCAGTATCTACACACATTACCAAAGTATTTGCCCAAAATGAGGTTGGTCCGCCTACTTATACAAAAATTGTTAAGTGGCGAAATTATAATTTTTTCAATTACTCGGGTGTAGGGTATTTAGATTTTGGCCAAGCCGAAGACAACACTTTTACTTGTTTTTTTTTTATGGCTTTTGAAAGCATAGACGTTAAAAGTGGGCGGGAAGACATGCGCTGGGAGATGGTTCCATAATCTAATAGCGCGACCGGAAAACCAATTCTCGCGGTAATGGGTTGTACGTTGGAACGGGATCTGGATGTAAAAGGGGTGCACCACTCTGGAAAACCGAGTAGATCTGTTAAATGCCTGAACCGAAGGAGTCAGGCTGGCTACTGCAGAGGAATATTTACCATTAAAGTACCGGTAAAATAAGGATACACACCCTACATCCCGACGACGCCCCAATGTTTCAATAAAGCTGGATACCCTACTGCCCCTATTACTTTTATCGCACGACATTGGATACGGTCCAGAAGCTGAAGATATGCTCTCGAAGCTCCAGACCATACATGCGAATTATACTCCATTTTCGAATGGATATACATAGGTGGTGTAGATACAACAAAGATCGGTTGGAAATCAGCAAAGGAGTAGACGGAATTTGACGTCAATAAGTGTCGGAGACAGGACGGAACCCTGCGGAACTCCAGCATTAATGGAGTGCTCTTCGGAAGCAAAGCCGTCTATCACATTATCAAATGCCTCACCACCGTCAAATACCTTGGAGATTATCAGAGCAACAACCTTACTCTCACCGAACTGATGAATACTGAATACTGAATACTATGTTAACTGTTCCACCGCTCAGTGAGGATCGCCATCAGATCGACGGTGGAGCGCTGAGCACGGAAGCCGTACTGGCGATCACTGACCAAACGGTTGCTCTCCAGATACCTCATCAAGTTAACATTTATACTTTATCAGTAGTTTAAAGATAAATATATTGGAGGGAGGTATTGGATTTGAACTTTCATTCTGGATTAGTTAGAGGTTGACATGTATCAGACAAACCATCTTGCTCAGATTATAGGTATATTAGATTCGATATTGAAACGGGCGTCTCCATTATCAAAATTACCTCATCGACAGAAAAAGAGAAACCAATTGGAACTCCTATTGGGAGCAATTCAGTTCACTAATCGTTGACAAAATACCAACTATAATAGATACGATTGGGAAAATGGAGCAACCTACATAAATCGCTCCATTACAGAAGCCTTTGAGGATAATTGTGAACTCAAGGCTACGGCTGTCAAAAGGCACGCTCCTGACATGACATTAAGCTTGCCTTCCGCCCGGCAAGCTTAATGTCATTTGCTCTCAAATGGCTGGAAAAATTTATTGACAGATATGTTAGGAGTGATGTCTTGACTTGAATTTTTATTAAGGCAAATAACAAATTTTTCAAGTATGGCTACATTGAAACATCGTAATTTGAAGAGATTCAATATGGAAGCACTGATTGAGCTGTCACTTGTGCTACTTTTGAGAATATCAAAATTTTGATATTTTTCAAAAGTTCGGGTTGCGAAATTTGCTAAGTAGTAACGCACACACAAACCCCATATAAAGATAGGGTTTTGACAGATATAAAGTAGCTCTAAAGGCAGCATAAGCCGGAATTGGTAACACATTGCCTTATCCATACCTAGAGTTCTCGAAGAAAGGTAGGAATTGTCATAAATGAACTAAGAATACATAATCATTTGGCCTCTCGAGGAAACTATAAAAACTTTTTTAATTTTTTTAAGATTTGCTGAAATGTGTGCTGCGTTCATAAAATTGAAAGTCAAAACGTATCGCTAGAGGTGTGTGGTGAGGTGGACCCGGATATAGAAGCATATCACATTATAGGTTTTTTTGCCCTCTGACGATCTTAATGTTTTACCCGACCTGGGTTGAGGTTCACGCCCTGTGACATTTGCCAGCTGGTGAGGTAGTGAGAAATCCTTTGTAGAGTGGTGGCTGACTACCTGGAGGGAACCCTACTTGTGGAACGTCCTTTGAGTAAGTTTCAGCATGCATATAGAGCAGGGAGAGCTACTATAGATATAATAGAAGGTTGCCTTTGATAAGATCTGTTTTGGGAAGTTGAAATCTTCTCTTGAGGCTCGTGTAATCGATCCGATGATAGTAGATTGGATTGATTTCATGCTACACCACGGGGCAGTAAATCTTCAATATGGAAGATATAGGGCCCTATTGTAGTTGTCGATCGACGATTAACATGACAGCGGTCGATTGTGTCGATTAATTGCTGAATTGGTATTGCGAATAACGATTGCCAAAGTTTTGCACTATTGTGAACTGCTAAACCCTATTGTGGACTTGTACGGACTGTTGTAAGGGGGAGTCTACATTTCAGATAAAGTTAAAGATTGGAGACACGTGTATTTGTTGATACTTCCGAAATACAACGAATGAATACATTTTGATTTGAAGATTTCTTGTGACTCCAGCAAATTTGGGGAGACAAAGAATTGACTTTTTCATTGTTGCTCTACGGAAAATAACATTGGTATTTAGTAGCAGCATATTTTAAATCTTTAATTTATCTGAAGTTTAAGTTTATTTTATATATAAATTTAAACTAAGCATCATAAGATCTAATAAAGTCAGCACAAGCATATAGAGAGTTAAAGTCAGCACAAGCATTGCGATATGGTGCATGCTGAAGATACAGAGTTCTGCCGAAGGTTAGATGAAGTGGGTCATAACGCCTCAAACTACGATGAGGAACATTTATATGAATGTCGGATAGCAATTGTGGACTATCAGTAATGCCATTTAGAATATTCAGGATGAATATAGAATTAATCATCCCTCGACGATTTACAATCGTACATTAATATGACAATGAAAACGTAATTTTCTATCAAGAACAACTCCTAGATCATCCATAGTGTCAACCTGATCTAATTTAATTCCATAAATAGAGTAATTATAGAAATGTGAGCTATGACCGCGTGTAAACGTTATTTGTTTACACTTCTTTAGGTTCAAGTACATGCAGTTTATATTACACCATTCGATTAATGCATCTAAATCTCTTTGTAGGAGATAGGCATTGGCATCAGTCCCAATTTTATATGATAGAAAAAGTTTCACATCATCAGCAAACATTAGAAGTTTATCGTTTTCAATAACCGATGGAAGGTCATTAATAAATATCAAATATAGCAACGGTCCCAAGTGGCTCCCTTGAGGAACACCGGAGGAGACTGGGAATTCATTCGATAGCGTATTGTTAAACACTACCATCTGTGTACGATCACTGAGGTAAGACTTGATCCAGGTTAAAAGTGGTTCAGGAAAGCCAAATATCTTCAATTTTAAAATAGGAAGCTTGTGATTAAGTGTCAAATGCTTTACTGAAGTCCTGAAGTAGATAGCATCCGTCTGCATAGAAAATCTGAAGTTATTTATAATTTGAGATACAAATTCCATTAGGTTTGTTGTAGTAGACTTTCCCAATCGAAAACCATGCTGAAAATGTGATATAGAATAATTCACAGAGCGAGTGATTTGATCCGTGATTAACTTCTCGAAAAGCTTTGGAAGAGCACTGAGCTTAGCAATACCGTGATAATTATTAATAATATGTCTGTTTCCAGATTTATGCAAAGGAATTATAAATGAGGACTTCCAAGCCTGCGGAAAGTAGCCTGTACGATGTGAGTAATTAAATAGAGCTGTAATTGGCTTCACTAGCTCATCTGCATAGTATTTAAGAATGCACGCTGGAATGTTATCAAGACCAGGACTATAAGTACATTTAATATCTTTTAAGGCTTTGAGAACAATCAATTCATCAATGATAGGTAGGGCAATAGCACTTGATGAAACTTCGTAAGGATATGTATCCGGAGCAAAACTCATGGTTGAATAGGTTGAAGTAAAATAATCAGCCTAAAGATCACTAATAGTTTTGGCATCATTAGATTCCTTGTCCTCAAGCTTCATGAAGGTTGGGAATACCGCAGTTTTCCTTTTGGTGTTTATAAAGTTCCAAAATTGCTGGAGTCCCGTTTTAAGTCAGATTTAACTTTACGTAATGGGACTGAGGAGATGAAAGTTTCCAGTAATACATTTATGAACGAAGCCAGAGCCAAGTCCAGGTTAGCCTGGAATGAGTGCTCCAAGTGGAGGAAAGAATTCCAATCAATGGAACTGATGTCATTCTTTAATCTTGAAAAATCCGTAAGTTTGAAACAGAATTTCTTAGTCTTTTGTATTTTGGTTTCTAGCTGAGATAATACCCAAGACTGAGTTAAATCAATTTTTAAGGATGGATGGTGTTTGTCTTCAGGTAGAACAAAAGGCGCAGAACGAGTTAAGTTGCATGTATCCTTATGATCCACAAACACAAGGTCCAACAGACGAGAATTTTGGTTTCGAACAAAGTTGAGATTTAATGCATGTTCTGAAGACGGCAACAGAATGTTTTCATCTTTAATACAGGGCTCCCAATTAACATACGGTATATGAAGTCACCGAGAGCAATAAATCTCTCACTCGGCAGCAACATATCTAGCACTCTCGAAATACATTCAGTATGCAAGATGTAAATATTTTCAACAGCATTTGGTGGAATATACGAACAGCATATAGAGAGGCTAATGCTTGCAAGTTTGACATACACACAGCAAAAATCAATATCCAAGGCTTCTTCCAAAATAACCTAGCAGAGCAGCAATTAGATGCAACAGTACGCCACCACCTCTACTCAAGCAAGTTAGTGATCTATTTCGAACTCTCCGGTAAACCACATAATTATTTCAGAAAACTTCAGAATTTAGAATGTAAGGTCTGACATGTTTCCGTGAATGCGATAATGTTGTATTCGGCATCTAGGCTTTTTAGTAGAATGTCGGTAAGCTTAGTGTTGACTCCTCTGACATTTTGATAAAAAATACCAGTGGAATACAGATTTAGTTTTTTGTAGCTGCACGCTGCGTTTGGGCTGCAGTATTACCGTGGTTCCTTTTCGGTCTATAAGCATATTCATGTACAACAGCATTATGTGGCCAAAATTTGGGATCCAAGACTCGGTCCAGTAAGTGATCCGGTATTTGAATATTGAAAGACGAGTACGCCCTCCGAGACACAAAAAGTTCCCCCTAAAAGTTTTCCTAGATCAGCTGTGAAAGTGTATGTAGGCAAATGCTAAATTTGACGCGAGACCTGGCTGAGAAGACAATTTCCTTTTGTCGACCACGGTAGCTTGGGACGCAGAGGGGACGACAAGGGATCTCCTGGTTCTGGTCTGCTTCGGTATCCCCGACAGAGAGGGGTTTTAGTGGGTAATCTTCCGGAATGGTTGGAGTCCCACACTACCGGACAGACCTTTGTCCGACAATAAGTTGGAGAGTCTGGCTGGTGTGCGTAAACGCATTTCAATCCTCTTTAAATTAAAAATACAATAACTGCGGCAAACATATTTTAACAGGTACGGTCACAGCAGAATCCGCATTTACCATCCTCATCCCTTTGCCAGCACCCAACAAAAAGCATGCATCTTTTTAATAATATATTTACCGCACTCCGTTTTCATACCGAACCGAATATCTTTAAAAAATTGTTTTCAATACATTATGAATTAGTGTAATTTCTTTTATTTATCTTGTAATCAATTTTGTAATTAACTTTGCACCTATACTTCATACGAGATATTTATTATATTTATTCCACCAAAACTAAAAATTAGTTGGCAATGGTTACTTCAACTTCTACGCCAGGTTCAATGTTGATCGATGTAATCTTCTTTACAATTTCAGAAGGAGAATGTAAGTCAATAATGCGTTTGTGAATCCTCATCTAGAAACGACGACAAAAAGAAAAACCATTAAATAACATTATATTCGAGAAAACAAAACACTTAAAACTAAATGTGTTCTTAGCAGGATATCCCATTTAGCTTAGTTTCAAACCGGCAGAGCTGGGCAAAATTCCAAATCCATTCCAATTCCAAGTAAATTCCTTAGGAATTAGGAATTTGGGATTGAGGCTCACCCAAACAAAGAAATTGGAATTGTGGGAGCCTCAATTCTTTGTAAGGGAATTGGAATTTGGAATTAAGCACATTAACTTCTTCAGAGGATTGGAATTGGAATTAAAAAATTCAATTCTTTTTTAAAAATTTTAGTATTTAGGAGTTTAATTTCAAATTCCAATACCTTCAAAAAGGAATTGCGGCTCTGACAATTCCAATTCCTCTGTTTGAGTGAGCCTCAATTTCGAATTTATAATTCCTTGGAATTGGAATTGAGGTGGAATTAAATTCCGAAAGGAATGATTACGTCCCAGCTTTGCAAACCGGGGATTATTTTTTCAATTGAATGAATTGCAAACTTTTTTCGAAGCTGACGCTAAAGCCAATTTAGAAAGATCAAATGAGTAAATATACTAAAAAAATTAAATATATTTTTCCCACTATACCGGAATCATTCCAGTATAATATTTGAGCCACATTTTATTATAATTACCAAAAACTACTACAATACATAGCAAGAAAATTAAAAATATATAAAAAATTTTTACCGAAACACGTGTTGTCTTCGGCGTGGCCGAAGTCTAAATATTCTACACCCGAGTGACTAAAAAAGTTATAATTTCGCCACTTAACAGCTTTTGCATGAGGGTCATGCCCATTTTTGGCAAATATTTTTGTTATGTTATACAATTTTTGTTATGTTATACAAAACATTATACAATTTTTTAAAACGAGGTGCCTTTACATTCCATACGTAAAGTACGCATGGTTGTTAACCGATCTCGCCCATTCAATCCCAAACTGCCCTACATAGCAAAGAATATTTGTGCCAAATCATTGCGATATCTCTTTTCGTTCTGCCGTAATCGTGACTTCAACAGACAGACAGACAGACGGAAGGACTAACAGGGCTAAATCGATTCAGGAGTTGACGCTGAACAAGAATATATATACTTTTCTATATCTATCTCGTCTCCTTCTCTGCGTTACAAACGGAAGAACGAAGTAAATATACCCTACACCTGAAGGGAGTAGAGTAGGGTGTAGGGTATAAAAAGTGGAAAAACACTATTTGTGTACCAAAAATTGGCGTGTCTGCCCACTTATACAAAACTTGTCAATATCCAGCAGTATCTACACACATTACCAAAGTATTTGCCCAAAATGACGTTGGTCCGCCTACTTATACAAAAATTGTTAAGTGGCGAAATTATAATTTTTTCAATTACTCGGGTGTAGGGTATTTAGATTTTGGCCAAGCCGAAGACAACACTTTTACTTGTTTTTTTTTTTATGGCTTTTGAAAGCATAGACGTTAAAAGTGGGCGGGAAGACATGCGCTGGGAGATGGTTCCATAATCTAATAGCGCGACCGGAAAACCAATTCTCGCGGTAATGGGTTGTACGTTGGAACGGGATCTGGATGTAAAAGGGGTGCACCACTCTGGAAAACCGAGTAGATCTGTTAAATGCCTGAACCGAAGGAGTCAGGCTGGCTACTGCAGAGGAATATTTACCATTAAAGTACCGGTAAAATAAGGATACACACCCTACATCCCGACGACGCCCCAATGTTTCAATAAAGCTGGATACCCTACTGCCCCTATTACTTTTATCGCACGACATTGGATACGGTCCAGAAGCTGAAGATATGCTCTCGAAGCTCCAGACCATACATGCGAATTATACTCCATTTTCGAATGGATATACATAGGTGGTGTAGATACAACAAAGATCGGTTGGAAATCAGCAAAGGAGTAGACGGAATTTGACGTCAATAAGTGTCGGAGACAGGACGGAACCCTGCGGAACTCCAGCATTAATGGAGTGCTCTTCGGAAGCAAAGCCGTCTATCACATTATCAAATGCCTCACCACCGTCAAATACCTTGGAGATTATCAGAGCAACAACCTTACTATCACCGAACTGATGAATACTGAATACTATGTTAACTGTTCCACCGCTCAGTGAGGATCGCCATCAGATCGACGGTGGAGCGCTGAGCACGGAAGTCGTACTGGCGATCACTGACCAAACGGTTGCTCTCCAGATACCTCATCAAGTTAACATTTATACTTTATCAGTAGTTTAAAGATAAATATATTGGAGGGAGGTATTGGATTTGAACTTTCATTCTGGATTAGTTAGAGGTTGACATGTATCAGACAAACCATCTTGCTCAGATTATAGGTATATTAGATTCGATATTGAAACAGGCGTCTCCATTATCAAAATTACCTCATCGACAGAAAAAGAGAAACCAATTGGAACTCCTATTGGAAGCAATTCAGTTCACTAATCGTTGACAAAATACCAACTAGAATAGATACGATTGGGAAAATGGAGCAACCTACATAAATCGCTCCATTACAGAAGCCTTTGAGGATAATTGTGAACTCAAGGCTACGGCTGTCAAAAGGCACGCTCCTGACATGACATTAAGCTTGCCTTCCGCCCGCAAGCTTAATGTCATTTGCTCTCAAATAGCTGGAAAAATTTATTGACAGATATGTTAGGAGTGATGTCTTGACAAAAAATCTTTTGAGTGGCATGCAACATGCTTACATTAAAAAAAAATTTACAGAAACTCATTAAGTTCACTAGTAGAGAATATTAAAGCATATTTCTGAAGTAAAGAAATCGCGTTTCTTGACATCGAGGGTGCTTTCAATAATACTTCGTTTGAAGGGATGAGGAGAGCAATGGTACATTTTGGTATGCCCCCTGCAGTCGGCAGGTGGCTAATGAATATGCTTAAAGGTAGGACATCCGGAAAAATCTAGATGACGTCCTTTTATCCGCAATCACGACTGATGACTTACTCGAAAATCTGAGTAAACCAGGAGTTGGCGAAAAATCAATTATTGTTAGGGGTAATTTTGATTCCGTTCAAGGTACTACAAGGTGCACTTAGTGCAGTCCAGAGATGGTGTGAAAGAAAACTACAAATCCAAAAAAAACTGTAGTAGTTCCTTTTACGTACAGAAGGAAGATGGAAAATCTTCTTACTCCTGTATTATATGGGGAACGGATTAGGTTTTAAAAAAATGGAAAATATTCGGGGGTGATCTTGGATAGTAAGCTATCCTAGGCATCTATTGCTCTCTGAAAATGTGTGCACAGAATACACACCGCTGGCGCTACTGTACAGCCATCGTAGAGAAGCGGAAGCTAAAATGCTGCCGTTCGCACAGTTTGTGCGTAGAGCTCGACGAGTGCGCGAGTCTTTTGTTCAGTGATTTTTTATTTGTTTTTATTTTTTCATTTTTCATTTCATTTTTATTTAACGTATTTTTTTTAAATAAAAAAAATTAAATAAAATAATTTAAGTAATTATTATAAAATAATACAATGGAAATTTCGAAGAAACTGTACTATAACTGCAATTTTCTTTGAAGTGATATCTAAAATCCATGCATTGCTTCTCAATGCTTGGTTGCGTACCCTAGCTGAAATGTTTGTGCGGTAATTTTCCTCGTCTGAGCTACTCATTAACAATTTGAAGAACATTTTTATTTTTACTTTATAAAAGTACAGCACAAAATAAAAATTTTGCATTATTATTCAAAAAATGCTCTAAGCACCGATTTGCGATTTGTTCCCCGTTTTTAAACACACTGCCTGCCATCTGGCTTTGGTAAACAAAAGTTGATCAAGGCAAAAGAAAACAGGTATAAGAACAAATTCATTGCATGCATATAATCATAAGAAAGAAAGAGACGTGTGAATGTCGTCTTTGTGTACACCAAATACACAACTTTTCCATACCAGCTGACTGGAACGCAAAAGACGTAAAGCCCAGTGCGCTCAACGGGGCTCAACGTAAGAGTTACAAAATACGGTTTTAACAGCAACGGGAACAGGAGCAGGAGCTTAGCCATCGCTACCGTTCCGCAGATACAAAATAAGGCCCTAAGTGTCTGGAATTGGATATACAATTAGCCTATGTACTGTGTTTCAAACACCTATGCTTCGGTGTTTCAAGCTGAAGTAATTGCGGTAAACCGATGTTGCCGACGTTGTCGATGTTGCTATTAAAGCATAAAAGGAGAAATATTTTTATATTCTGATAGTCAGGTTGCGCTTAAAGCTCTAACTCGTATGCTATTACATCCAATGTACTCTCTGAATCAGCGCGGAGAAATAGGATAGTTCTGCATTGGATACCCGCTCGTCGGGGGTATGCGAGAAACGAAAAAGCCTATCGCTAAGCTAAAGAAGGCTCGGCTGAAATCTTCATCGGTCCTGATCCCTTATGTGGTGTTAGTAAGAAATTGTACTTTGAAAATTTAAAATATACTGGAGCCAGAAGGAGGGATTAAAATTTTCAAAACTATTTCTGCAAGGACACTCGACAGCAAGATCAGTGCAGCTCTGTAGGGATAGAAATAGTATCAGAGTCTTAATTGGAATTATGAGCGGTGGATACAGACTGAATTACCATCTGCATAAGCTCAAAATAGCTGCATGAAGCTGTTGTAGCTTCTCCAATGAAGCCAAGACAAAACTCCTAAACTGAGATATCTGTTGTACCCAAGTACAATAGATATCATCCCGGAAGTCGCAGTGCCAGAGGCATAGTTCTTCCTGACATAATAATAATCAGCAGGAAAAATGCAACAGCAAAAGGTCGGGATAGCCGACTTTACAATATACAGAGCAGTATTATGCTATTGCGCGTTCAGATCTGAAAAAGATCATCAGAGGAAGCAGGCACAACTTCTATGCAACGACGCTGTTGCCAGTTCTATGTGATGGACTGTCATGGCAAAGGCAAAGAATGTGGTCAGCACGCTCCTCCCAAGATACCAGCCATGCCTATTCCATGGACGAAGAGGTTTTAAAAAGACAATGATATAAGGTAATTAAAAAAAGGTGAGAAAACTCTAGATACTGAGAACAAAAATACACCAGTCTTTCGTTTAAAAATTAACTACTATTTAAAAAAGTACTTATGGCAAGAAATAATCATACACTTAAGGTAAAAGAAACATCCTATGTACGTTCTATCCAAACGTTCTTCCTATTATTACAATATATTTTTAATGGATATTTCGGCTTACTCTTATTTTTTTATTTTGTATAAAAATGCAATATCTAACGATAATAACCTTTCAACGTTTTGTAGAACCCTTTGAGCCAATTTAAAGTTGGAAATCTTTAAAAAGGACTATGGCAGTTCGTTTATTCTAAGCAACCACACAGGTAATGAGAAATTAGTTTACTTCTCAAAAGCAAATTAAGGGTTGCCAGTTAATCAGTATGTTCAGGGCGATATTCCGACGTTTTTTCCAGCGATTTTTCATTTTTGTGCGAGGGAAACAGGAAAACTGTTAACTTTTACTTCATAGGAATTCTTTGTTTTTCTGTTATATTTTTAACTGGAGATGCAGAAAAACTAAGTCATAATTTAACGTGAAATTAAATATTTTATTTCGCTCAAGAAGCAAAAAGTTTTTCTCAATAAAGACTTATTTAATCTTCTATTTTGCCACAGAAACGCTTCCATGATTCTCTTTGCGCTTTCCTAAGCAGTTTTTTGTATTTGCTTAGCTGCTATTTATAGGCAGTCCAGTTCTGTTCAAGTCTATGTCACGAGGTATTCCTTTAGAAGCTGCGTTCAGTCTTCTCGTAAAAATTTCTTTGTATCGCCCCCAGTCCTTCCTACTTACTCTTTCGGCAATCTAACCGGTGGTGAACCTGGGATAGAAAACTCTATATATCTGTGGTCGGAGGAGTGCTTACTAGAGACCTTCCAACCAACTACTTTGTTATGAAGCGTTTCAGAAGCTAGGGTGATGTCGATCACCTCTTGCCTGTTCTTAACTATAAATGTTGAGTCGTTACACCCATATTTGGCAAATATTTTTGTAAATTCTCTAGATACTGCTAGACAGAATCACGTATTAACATTTTGAACCGTTTATGGGATATTGACAACTTTTGTATAAGTGGGCGAACCACGCCCATTTTTTATACAAATGTTCTTCCGTTTGTAACGCAGAGAAGGAGACGCGATAGATATAGAAAAGTATACATATTCTTGCTCAGCGTCACCTCCTGAATCGATTTAGCCCTGTCCGTCCGTCTGTCTGTTGAAATCACGATTACGAGAGAACGAAAAGAGATATCGCGATGAAATTTGGCACAAATATTCTTTGTTATGTAGGGCCGATTGATTTCATTGTAGGTTTGAGATTGAAAATGGGCGAGATCGGTAAACAGCCACGCCTACTTTACATACGGAATGTAAAGGCACCTCAATTAAAAATGTTAAAATCTGAATATTTCATAAACCGTGTGAGATATTAAGGTATAATTTTATACCGGAACATATAGCGTCATTATTAAAATGGTTGAAAAATGGGCGTGCCACGCCCACTGAAAACAAAGTTAGTCTAATGAACGGTATAAGATATTGATATGTAATTTTATCAAGATATATAGGGAAGCATTACCAATACGCTTGCCAAAAATGGGCGTGCCACGCTTACTCATACAAAAGTTGTCAATATGTTGTAAACAGTATAAGATATTAATACGAAATTTTATCACGAGTTATCTACACGTATTACCAATTTGTATACAAAAAATGGTGGTCCGCCCACTTATACAAAAGTTGTCAATATCCCATAAACGGTTCAAAATATTAATACCTTCGTAATTATATCTAGCAGTACCTAGAGACATTACAAAAACATTTTCCCGAAATGGACGTGGTCCGCCTACTTATATAGTACCAAAGTTGTTAAGTGGCGAAATTATAATTTCAGTTACTCGGGTGTAGGGTATTTAGATTTCGGCCAGGCCGAGGACTTGTTTTAAACATAAATTAATGCTGGGTTGCGTACCCTGGCTGGAATGTTTTTGCACTAATTTTCCTCGTCTGAGCTACTCATTAATAACTCGAAAAACAATTTTATTTATAGCACTTTATAAAAATACAAAACAAAATAAAAAATTATCAGTCTATAAACACTGCCTTCTGGCTGGCACAACTTTTCCATAGCACCTGACTAGTACGGGAAATCCGTAAAACCCGCTGTGGTCAACGGGCTCATCGTAAGAGTTACAAAATACTGTCTTAACAGCAACGTGAACAGAAGCGGGAGCGTATGCACGGCTTCCGTTTCGCAGATAGAAAATAAGGCTGTATATACATTTGTCTTCGGTAATCTTTATCAACAAAATATAAAACATAATCACAACCCACGGACAAAACACAAAATCTGTCATTTCCGTCAATTCCTGTGATGAAACTTAAACAAAGGAATAGCAAAAGAAGAAGAGCGCTATATGTGCGTCGAATTAGAAGTCGATATAACCCGAAGACATTTGTCTTTTTATCTACGGACAATTGTTCTCAGATAAATGATTTTTTCTCGCTTCTCGTTTAGTGTTTAATGCTTCCAATTGTGTTTATCGTAAGAAATGTGTATTCCTAAAGACGAAAGCACGCGTCCACAGCTGTCAATTGAGACGGTGAAGAGCAAGTTGTCGTCATGAGGTTTTTTGTGCTTTCGGTATTTCGGACCAAGTGCTTGCGGTATTTTCGGTTCATTTTCACTCTCTCGTGTCATTCATTATCCTGACAAGCACCCTTTCCATCTGCATATGGGCATGTAATTAGAAAAAACGCCATTATGGCGCCAATCATTATTTCGCGTTATCAGTTTCATTTTGCTGTGTGCAAGGAAGGAGAAGGTATTTGTGAGCAGTATAAAAATATATTTGTTGAAGAAATTTTGTTAAAAAGGCTGAGGTGGATGTCGGCCCCTCAATCAAAATGTGCTAACCACTTTGGAACAATCCGTTGCAAGCATTCGGCTTTTACGAGCATCGGCTTCGCCAATGGTCCCTCCTACGGTGTAGGAGGGGAAAGTAATTAGTAGGCAGGAAGACATTAGCGGCGCAACGACCAACACTTATATCGCCAAGTTCAGTAGCATTGCAATCAGAAATGTTGGAGGAAGCATTTTATGAACTTTTGGCAGAGACATCGGTAGAAAAGGTTTAGGTACCAGAAGCTAGAACCATAAGCATACAGCAAAAACAGCTGTTATTTATGTTTTCACAGTATTGGAGAAGGTAGAATATAAAAACGTAGATATATTACCTGAGCGGAATAAAATACGATAACGGGTATATTTATATTTTAAAATTCTTGTTTGGATAATTTTTCAGTTTAGCTTTGTTCCTACGAGTGATAAAAAAATCTCCACTTAAATATTCTTAATTCACGACAGTTGCTATATAGACAATTGCTATTAAAAACACTGAAAATTTGAGAACTTTTACGACAAGCCGTAACGTCGACAACGTTCAACTTAGTTGAAGCCTTAAATTACACAAAGTTTGTTTTAAGGGAAGACTAACCTGAAAACGATCCCAAGTTTTAGATCCTTCACCGCAAGGTGTTTTACGTGTAGTTATGCGTAGAATTTTTGTTGGCATCCGCACTGGACCCTACACAAAAGTGAGAATTAGAAGCTAAAAACAATTTTTTCCATTGAAGAGACAAATTTCCTGTAGTGATTTGAAATTATTGTCGCCTCAGTGTTTTTCTATTATTCCCATAACTGCGTTGATTTTCAGTGCAACTAAACCTTCAGGTAAATTCATCTACAAAAATTACCTTAACTCGAAGATTTTGATTTTTGGCCCCCGTGATCAAATCACGGCAGACGTTTTCCAAAGAGCGTACATTTCTGGATGTCAAGGTAATGCGAATACGATGGACAGAAGCAGAATCCGTGCCCTGAGGTTTCTCAATATCCTTGGGAGCAGCAGCCTATGTACAGAGATTAGGTTAGGCAACACAACTTTTTTCAATTACTTGGTTACTATAGACTGCGTAGTACATCTATATATAGAACTTATTAAACACATAAATTACTTACCATTTTGTTAATCCTGGTCGAGGTATTCAAACCCAAAAGGTTTCGAGCAGCGCTGAACCAGAACGTCCGAAAGCTAAAAACGAAATGAACGTGGCCAAGGCGTGGCCAAATCACTTGGTTGCAGAAGTACCTATTTTCTTTATATGAGTACTCTTTTACCCTGCATCCACACGAACATTCAAATAATTGCATGTAAAGAATTCATATTATCTTCGAAATTGCCGAAATGTTTAAAAATCAGCTTTAAACTTTGTGGTGTAGTACATTGGCAAGTACAATTTAAAAATGTCATCAAATACGAAGATGCTTGCGGCTATTGCGGTTCCGCACGAATTAAAGAAATTAGAAAGTATTAAAAACAAAAAAAGGAAAAGAAAAATTACATCAAAAAGAATTTTCTAGGATTAGTCATTATTAAAAAAATTTCGGAAGTTGACATTGAAGCCCATTTGGTGGGAGATTTGTTTTGAGAGGATCACGAGAAAGATATTAAAAATTTCACCTCGAAATTAAAAAAAATTAACATTGGAAAAATTTAAAAATTAATTAATTAAAAATGTTTTATTTTCTTTTTTAATTATTTTTCTTGATATACGTTAACGCCTAGATTTATTTGGAGACTTTTATTTGAAAAAGTAATTTTTAAGAGTTATTTTGACTTTATTGTAATAAAAGTTTTTTTAAAAAGTAATTTCTTGATGAAGTTGTGCCTTAGAACTGTGGAGAAATATACGTATGTGTCATTATTGCAACAAGATGGTTTTTAGAGTTTGTCTTAAAAATGTTGGAAGATTTATTTTTCTGATAGCTAGAAATGGTATTAAATCAATAACTATATAATAATTATAAATATATTAAAAAAATTTCCGTAATTAAAATTCGAGAAGCATGGCTTGGCTTATCTATGACAGACAAAATGTAATTAGCCATAGCGACAGCGAAATCTGGTCATATAATTAATTGTAATTAATTATATGTTAGATAATAAGATATACACATAGTGCGAATTGTGTTCGTCCCATGTATGAGTTAGAATAAGAAACTTATAAATAAAAGAACTCCTGGAGACAGGAGTCAGTTGAACATCAGAACTCGAATGAAGTGTGTATTTCTTCAGAGCAACTTTGGGCTAGGAGGTAGATTTCCGTAAAAAAGTTAAAGAGCATCTTTTAATTCATTTTTGAATTTCACAAATGTGTTTAATTCTTCTTCATAATACTTTAAGTTCAATACAATGTTACAATTCACAAAATTAAGTTTTTCTTTATTGATTTAAATTCGCTTTCAAATTTTTATTTTTTACAAAAATATATAAGCGAAAATCGGCTTCAGTCAATTCAAAATTTAAGACACGTCACGCAACGTAACATTTCATTCGTCACCTTCCAAAGCAAGTGCCAGTGGGAGTTAGAGAGCGACGTCGCGCCACGATCCCTACCAATTTCACTGCCAGCCACCGTGGTGAAAAGTTCTGCTTTTGCTCTTCTGAGCGGCGCTTTACTAGACCGGCGACTAGTCAAAGGAGAGAACCCCTGATTACTTGCCGGTCTAAGAGAGAGTGCTGCCCACCTTACAGGACTGCAAGCCTTAACCCATGGCGACTGGAGACGGGAAGTGCTCGCTATCGTTTTCGGTGACCTTAGTGCAGCAAAGTGTGGTGTGGGTGATGGCAGATTCGGCAGCGTTGTTTGCTGCGTCATTGTCCCAGCCGTGCGAGCATGCCATATAGTTGAAACATATATTGCACCATCAGGATACGCTGAGTAATGGTTTCTTGCAGAAACCGCTAGCATTTGGTGCGGTGCGGATGAGGTAGACGTACTGTTGTGCCGAGATCGCTTTCGCACCCAAAACGGGTGGTGGTATCATCGGTCGTAGGGCGCCGGTTGGGCCAGTATGCGACCAAGTTGGGATCGAGAATTCTGCCGGCGAACCAAAAACATTTTAGATCTGTAAAGATTACAGGTCTTAGAAAGGGACCATCATAAGGTAAATAAAAGGACCAGCTTAGTGATGGGACGCGAAGGTATACCATTTTCGGTGCGGATATCAGTAATGCGAACACGTTCGTTCTTACCATGAGCTTACTTGGCCCAAACACCAAGAGATGGTAGGCAAGTTGTCATCGCGCACGACCACCAGATTATTCACTTTGAACAAGGTTAAGGATCTTTCCACTTGGTGCGGCGAGAAAGCTCTTCTAAATATTCGGATTTACACCAATGACACAGATGTTGAGATAAAGTCTGAACCCGCCGCCACCGGTTGAGTATGGAGAGGGGGTTGCTGAGAATTTCAGACTCAGGTGGGGCAAGTAAGAGACCACCTACCAGGACATGGCCTGATGGTATTGCTTCCATGATCATTGTGTTTTCAGATAATACGTAAAAAGGTCTCGAATTGAGGAACGCTTCGATCTTACTCAGGAGCGTACACTAGAGCTCTTATTAGCTTCGAATAATAATAGATTATCAACTATTCGAACTAATCGAGTAATTTCAACTATCGAATAGTTTCAATTAATCGAATCATTTCAAACTATAAGAATAGTTTCATTTAACCGAATAATTTCAAAGTTTTCGAATAATTTCAGCTAACCGAATAATTTCAAGAATTCGATTCTTCCTCCAAGGTTTATTAAGCGAGGTTCGGATAAGGTTAAATGTTTCCACTTAAGCTTATTACTAATGGCATGGTTTTAATGCTTGCGGCATTGTCTTAAAAAGAAATCTTAGTTTCTATTAATTATGAAATTTTTAGGGTCGCACGGGTTTGGTCGGTTTTATGGCACCAGGCAAAGCTACCGTTAGATGTCTCCGATTCATATGCATACTTAAATTGGAAATTGTTGTATTGCAAGACAATTTAATTTTGCATATATTACACTTCGCATATGTATAATTTTCTGGTTAAAAAAACTGCCAAATTACACCTTTTTTCTTTAATTTCGTATCACTCATTTTGTTATCTTTAAGAACATTGAAAAACTTTTGAATCAATTTCGCCTTAAAAAGTTCCGTTATCTCAGTTCACAGCAGACGTGTTTAGTAATCAAAAAATTTTAACACATTCCTGTAATATGATTGAAAATAACCCAAGAAAACATTAGCCGGAAACATTGCTTCCAATCTAATGCTTACTTGTGAAATTAAACATTTTGAAAATTTAAATATTTTCATTAAGTTATTCAGATATTTTCATTATATTATTTTAAACGAATAAGTTTCGATAGTTTTTAATAGGCAAATTGAAAAATAATTGTTAGCAAAAATTAGATAACAGACAAGGAGTAATAATATTTTTCAAGCAAGATGTATGAAGCTCTAGATTGATTTTTATATTTCAACTAGTTTCCTGGAAATTTAACCCTTTAAAATTTTATATTAATAATCATTAATATAAAATTCTTGCTTCCATAGATTAGAACCTTGCCGACAACAATATTGTATTTTTTTAGCAGAAAATTAAAATTAAATAGTATAATGAGCTGTAAAATTATATGCATATAAAAATTAATTTGGACAATATATATTATCATATAATATAATTATTTTAAATGTCATTTTAATTAATACTTATTTCTATTTGCAATTCAGATAATAAATTTTAAATTATTTTAATATTTTCATATTTTAATTTTAAATAGTGCAAGAACAATATCGGCGTAATAATAATTATTATGTGCGGTAAAATATCAAATATGTAATTATTTTATAAACTTAAAAAATATAAAAATTTCGGTGTTTTCATAGCAGATTTATTAACTGAAACGAACATTATTTGTTAAAATCACAACATTGTGGGGTTAAAATCACAACATTGTGGGGTTAAAATCATCACATTGTGGGTTATTCTGTATACTAGAGTAAAATACTTGAAAAATATCGTTAAGCGAATTAACGGCGACAAGAACAAACCAGTGACAGCAACGAATAAATATCGTGGAACGTAGGCGCCGGTCACTGTCTTTGTCACCGGTGAAAATATATTTCAGTCGCTCCAGTGATCAGTGACTTTAAAATACCAGTGAGAAAGTCATCGGTACAAAAATATCGCTCGTCTCTAGCAGCCAAACATTCCTTAAAAAGCGAACCTGCTTCGAGAAGGCAAATCTGGCCAAGGCCAATGGTCTTCAAAAAATCTCTACATCTAAATAAAGTGTGGCGACTTTTCGCGACACCCTTTTTCAAAAACTTTTGATCAATAATGAAAAGAACATACGTGTAGCCAGGCGGAATTTTGAACACAGTTGATTTGCTCTAAGTCTCTATCTTTTTATTACCGCTGTGAACACTCTTTGATAAGTTGGCGAAGTAGAAGCAAGTAGCAGAGATTTTCTTTTTTTATCTCATTTATATGTGCCGAATATTGGAGCTCTGTAAACAAATTCTCCTTAAAAAAAATTTTAAAGTATTAAAACTGAAGAGATCGCCATTCGGAGATACTTTTGGTTATATCTCTATATTCTAATGGTATTTCATAATGGAGCAATCAATGTCACTTAGAATCTGCCAAGAAGGACACGCAAATGCCTTGGCTCTTAGCAAGGATTGGAATCAAATTGCTGTAGCTGGTAGAAGCTGTAAGTTCCAGTTTTATATTTGACCACCAGGAGCAATTCTGATGTCCCCGCAGAGTTCTGCGCCGAAATAAATTCCTTCTCCGATGCATCGTAGAGCCTTTTAATGTAGACGGTTCACTTTTGTTCAAAGTTTGAGTTTGGTAGTCACCTTTACTCCATAACCCATAGAGTTAACATCCCTCCCCGGTTTAAGGACATCTCACTTCCGTGGTCACTGATCTCTTGCATTAATAGACTCAAAACAAACCATACAATGTGCAAAGATCACCTTCATAAAATTCAAGTTGTTGATAACTACCAATTGGCATAAGCAGGACATGTTTAGCTTGGCTTACTACGCCCTCTCTCATCCAACGACATTAACATCTTGGCTATTTTCAATTCCATTCAAAAAGCTAATATTATTCTATAGCAAAAGCTTTAAACTTGAATCATAGTATGTTGTAGGTGGTGGGTATCTTGTGGTATGCATATTGTGCATTCTTGGGATATCTGCTTTCTGTAGTATACTTCACTATCATTATATTTCAAATTATTAATCTTTTCTCATTACATTAATTCAACTCTTATCTCCTCTTCAACAATAACAATTATATTTTCACGTTCACAATTTTATATTTATTTTGACTAAATAATTTTATCTTTACCACTTTTATTTACTTAATTTTTTATTACGTTTTCTGAAAAAATAAAAGTATAAAAAAAGAAAAAGGAGATAAAACAGCATACAACATACAAGAGAAAAGGAAGAAAATATAAAAATATAATATAATCAGACAACATATCTCCACAAAAGCTGCGTTTATTTAACTACTAAGATCCTTAAATAAATCTATTGGTTTCATAAGGACCTTCTAACAGTGTGGTTCTGAAGGTTTCACTTCTATATATCATATCAGATTTTCTTGTTATATGCTATTGATGCCATTCCAAGTCATCAGAATCGGGAAATCCTGCGGAGGAAAGACTGCAACGCTATGCGCTTTCGTTTGGGCGCTGTTATTATTATGGCGCCGTACTCTAACAAAAATAACCAATTACAAAATATCGATCTCTAATGTCGAGGTTACGCTATCGAGCATACTCGACAAGTAGACTTTTTTGTTGTTGTTGTTGTTTTGTGTATAAAAGAGAGAATTGGAATTTTTTCCGCTCTCTACACCACGCTCTCACATCAAGCACGAAAACTGGATGTAGCCTACACGAAGCACGTCGTGTTCATCGGTGTTGGGTTTATATCCACAGCCACTGAAATTGAAAGCAAAAAATTATTGCAAAAAACACAACACAGGCTTGCTTTTTTACTATGTATATTTGCTACTTTTACATACCATTTACTAAATTTTTCAATACTTTTGTGGATATTAACAACAAGCAAACCCGGTGAGCTCGACGTGCTTTATTTTAGTTGGTGCTCCTCTATCATTTATGAAATATTTATAACTTTTCTATGAGTGGGCGTGTCACATCCATTTTTGGCAAACAGATAGCTAATGCCTCCAGATACGTAGTGTTAAAACTACGTCTTATGTAGTTTTTGAGATATTGACAATTTTTTATGAGTGGGCATGGCAAGCCCATTCTTGGCAGGCAGGCATTGGTAATGCCTCCAGGTATCTCGCGATAAAATTACATATTCATATCCTATACCGTTCATGAGATATTGCCACGTTACGTTACGCAAGAGAATTATGTCTCAATATCTCATACGGTTTATGAGATATTCAGCTTATAACATTTTTCAAAACGAGGTGCCTTCACATTCCTTATGTAAAGTAGGCGTGGCTATTAACCGATCTCATCCATTTTCAATCCCTAACAAAGGAATTCAATCAATAACAAAGAAGATTTGTGCCAAATTTCATTGCGATACCTCTTTTCGTTCTTCCGTAATCGTTATTTTAACAGACAGACAGAGAGACCGACGGACGGACAAGGCTAAATCGAGGTGACGCAAAGCAAGAACATACTTCTCTATATCTATCTCGTCTCTTTCTCTGCGTTACAAACGGAAGAACAAAGCGAATATATCCTATATATACCCAAAATAATATATACCCTAAATAGAAATAAAATAATATAATTATAAATATATTTAAAATATAAAAATATATTTATAATTAAACCGGAAACTTACAAGTGTCCAAATTTAAACAAAACAAATAGATATGTTTCTGTCATTCAAGAAAATTGTAGTAATTATATAGTACTTAATTAATCTGAATTGATTTCAAATGAATTTTAGAATACCCACATTCAAATTAGTTCCCCATGTAAATGGCATTTTTAACAGCTGATTGTCGTGTATTTTCGAAATGCAATCCTTTTCTCTCTTCCTTAGAAACCGATTTTTTATTGTATTGTATTGTATTGTTTTATTTACTTCATTAGCATGTCAGTACAAGATTTCAAATGCAACAGAAATACAATAATAACGAATGTGTTAAGTTTATTCAATCAATAAATAGGTATATATAAAAAGAATGACATTTTTATATGGTTGCCAATGGGCTGAGGATAAAGTGATGCCAGATTTGTGAAGGTAAATTTCATGGATTTCAACATTCCCCCTCAAATCTGACATTTTATGGTGGTTTACAAAATAATTCACAAATTACACAGTATAATTTTAAAAATTCAAAAAAATTAAAAATTCAATTTGAGATGCTTCGGTCCGGATAATGGTTTTGTTAAGACATCTGCCGTCATATAGTCAGTTCTCATATATTTGATTTCAATGTCGCCTCTTTTAATTGACTCACGGATGAAATGATGAGGTATGTCCACGTGTTTTGTCCTGCTATACTTTTGTCCTGGAATACTGGGTTTCGACATAGCTTTCCGGCGCTTTGATTATCGTTGTGAATACATATCGATTCGTTCTTACCGAGTATTTCGTTTTTGAATCTTTTCAAGTATATCCCTTCTTTCGCTGGATCTGCAATGGCCATATATTCGACTTCTGTGCTAGATGCTGCGACTGTCTTCTGTTTTCTTGATTCCTAGCTGATAGCGCAATTTGCGTAAAAAATATGATAAGTAAACTAAATTTCTAAAAAAAGACAATTTTTACAAAAAGCTTTGGTATGGCAATCACACAATTTTATGATGGCGAACACTTCGTTTGTTGTTCTTTTATTCTTCAGATTTATACATGCTTGTTTTTATTTTATATCAACACTATTATTTCAAATATATTTATTTTATTTTATTTATTCTTTTTTAATCATATTTTTCAATTTTCACTTTAACACTTTATTTTCACTTCCAAAGCGCAGTATGAAAAGGTAAACAAATGTTCGGAAAACCTCATCGGAACTCGTTCGGGCGACAACTGTTTAATTGTGTGCGTAAGAAGAACCGAGAATCCAACAGAATTTGGGATTCAAAAAATCTCTCCACTTGAAGAATGTGTGGAGACTTTTCTCTCCTCACATCCCCTCTCTTTCCCAGAAACTTTTGAAGAAAGAAGCCCTAATGTCGCCAGGCGGATCCAGTGTGACTGACCATAATTTGTATTAAATTGGCTGAGACTGCTTACCGCGTGAGCGATGTATAGTCTGGTGCATACAGCCAAATACATTAGTGAACAATAAGACTTTGGTATGGCAGCTTTTCAGCTTTGCGTTTTTCTTCCTCTGTTTGGGGGCAAGCATTTTTGCTGAGCTTTTCGCTTATATTCATTGGAGTACTGGTTGTCTTGCAATCTTTCAAGTTGAAACGTTCTAAAAGGCAATTTATATATTTTGATGGGGAAATGGCGACTACATATGTCTTCGGGTCTTGATGGAATTCCATTCCAAGGCAAAACTTGATGCGACCAAGATCTTTCATTTCGAATATGCTTAAAAGTTCGCTTTTCAAGGTTTCGATCATACACTTATCGTTGGACGCAACTATAAGATCGTCGACATAAATGCTAGCAGTGTGATATTATTACGTTCTTTGTACGTATAGACACATGGGTCACAGTTAGATGCAGTCATTTTCATTTCATTAACCTACAGGACTGCTTATGTCCATAAATACCCTTTTTCAAAAGACATACCTTGCCATTGGGATATTTTGACATTTCCTCAGTACTTATGACTTCATTCAAATCTGAAGGCCTTTCCATGTGGATATCTTTTTCAATTGCGCCATTTAGATATGCTCCAACGAAATCGAGTTGATGAATTTCTAATCCAATTTCAGCGGCAATCGCCGTGATTAGACGTACTGAACTCATTCGTACTACTAGAGCATACGTTTCATTGTAGTCATATCCGGCGAGTTGTGTATAGCCTTTCGCCACTAATCTCGCTTTTCTGTAGTCAATTTCGCCATCTGCCTTGCATTTGGTGCGCAATGCCCACTTGGATTGTACAATTTTCTTGCTATGGGGACGATCAACTATTTTCCAGGTGTTATTTCTCAGTAAAGTTTCGTATTCTTTCAACATAGCTTTGCGCCATTAATTTAATTAAGGCTCGATAGTGCTTCAGTACTATTTATTGGGTCTGTGAGCTGAATTAAACTCGCTGAATGGTAGTCGTCATCCCTCGTATTGATCTCCTTCTTGTTAACGGTGTGGTACTTCTTTTTTGGTCTACCTCGCTTTCCAGTCAACTCCTTTTTCGGACGACGTCGACCTCTTCTTGTTGTGGCTTCTGCGTCTGACACGCTGCTGCTATTATCGTAGCAGTCATCTGCTGGCGGCGGTGTTTAATCTTCTTCTTTGCATGCTTTGTTGACTGATTGACATTCGATATTTGTGTCAGGAGTTAATGCTTTTTCTTGGCGTTGTTCTGATGGCATCAGATTTACCTCTACATTTTCGAACGTGAATTCTTCATAGTGTTTCTCATCAAAAGATGGTGTAAATATTACATCTCTACTTCGCCGTACTTTTTTTGCTTGAGGGTCTCATTGTCGAAAACCTTTTGATATATCGGAGTACCCTATAAAGATAAAGATGCATTAGAGTGATTTAGGTTCAAATTTACCCTTACCAATTGATTTATCTAGCATAAATGCGGTACACCCAAATTTTTCTCAGTAATCTACTTTTGGTGTTTTTCCCATCCAAATTGTATATGGAATTTCTCCATGTAGACTCAGGGATGGACAACGATTTCTTATATAATTTGCGGTTCACACGGCTTCTGCCCAAAAAGAGGGTGGCAGCCCTGATTGGATAAGCATACATCTCGCCATGTCGAGTAGGGTACGGTTTTTTCTTTCGGCAATGCCGTTGTATTGAGGAGTATATTCGATGCTCAATTCGTGGCGGATTCCTTCGCGATTCAAGAGATCCTTCATTGCGTTGTTGGTGTACCCTGTTCCATTGTCACTGCGAAGGCATTTGATGTGCATGCCTGTTTTCTTCTCGACCATGTTCTTGAATTGTAAAACCCTCTGTATGACCTCGTTCTTGTGTTTAATGAAGTACTATATATTTCGTAACAACGGCTTTTATCATCTATGAAAGTAACGAGCTTTTCCCAATGACTGCACTCGCATGGGTCCACAAACGTCGCTATGAACTAGCTGAAGTAGTTGTTCTTTTTCTGCTTGAAGGCGTGACTGTTTTCCCTGTATGCAGATGTCACAAACTGTGAGTTTCGCATTTACATTTACAGTTGCGCCTCTAACGTTGACTTCAGTGAACATCTTCTTTAAATCCTTTTTATTAAGATGTCCAAATATTTCGTGCCAATCTTGTAGGGTTTTTTCTTGTTGCATTGAAATTGCGGCTGTTTCTGAATTTTCAGTTATGTAATATAAGTCTTTTTCTCGTTTGGCAGTGAACATTTTTTCGCCATTTGGTTTTTTTACTGTAGCCTCAGTTTTGTTAAAAATTACTTCAAAACCGCTCTGTGTTATATTGGAAACAGACAGCAGATTCGTTCTTAAGTCTGGTACAAATAAAGTATCTTTTAGTTTTATTTGCAACCTGAGTTAGACTTGAGTATGATGTTTCCTCGTCCGTGGATTTCCGTCATATTGTTGTTAGCTAAAATCAGTTGTTTGTTATTTGTATATTCGATCTTGTCGAACTTCTATGCAATTGAACACATGTGAGAGAAGCGCCTGAATCGAGACACCAATTTTCGTTGCTTATATTGTCATTGAAATTGTATGCCATTTCTTTTATGTTGACATGACATGACATTTCTTGTCTGTTCTGTTGCTTTTTCTTGTTGAAGATTTTTGTTTTGCACTCTCTTGCTTTGTGGCCAATTTTGCCGCAATTGTGACAAGCGAATTTAAAGTTCTCTATCTTCTCGTTGCTTTCGTTGTTTTTTTTGTAAGTATAAAGCTCCTTCGTGTTCATTAGAATTTCGTTTACGAGCTTCATGCTCCTCAAGATTTTTAGATTTTCCACAGATGGCAAATTTGCCTGGGATTCGATAGCGATTCGAAATGTTTCGTAATCGTCTCGCACACTGTACAATAGAATTATGGTCAATAACTCGTCAATTATTATCAATTGCATTTCGTGTAGTTTATCAACTACTTCAGTAAATTTTTGAATATGGTCACGCATGTCGTCGCCTTTTTGCATTTTCGCCATGATGAGGGATTTCATGACATTGCCTGTCTAGCAGGACTGTGCAATTTATCCCAAACATCTTTTGACGTGTATGTGCTGCAATTCTGTTAGACTAGTTGCTAATATAAGGTCGGACTTAGCTTTTTCGTCGTTTTCCTCCCAGTCAGCGACGGCAGTTGTCGGTTGCGATGGCTTTAAGCATCTTCCGCAAACGTATTTCTATGTTTCGTTCTTTGCCAGCAGTGCCTGGATCTGTATTTTCTACGTTTCGAAATTCTCCTTGTTGAGAGGCTCAATCCTGAATGCTGTGTAACTAATTTTTTCACTTTTCAGCCGAGTATTCTCGACTTTAGGTTCCGGTTTCTCTTCGGTTGTACGGCGATTCTCTTCTTCGCTGGACATTCGGTGTTCGTATTGTGGAAATATTTCGTTTATCGCACTTAAATCGATTTACATTTCCACAGTTGGTGGAACTATTTAGAAAAATTTGACCGAAAACTCTTTTGCGCAGTGGAAAACGTGCTTCGCCCATAACCTGTTAAGTTTATTCAATCAATCAATAGGTATATAGTATATAAGAAGAATGACGATTGTATATGGTTGCCACATAGGCTGAAGATAAAGTGATGCCAGATTTGTGAAGCTAAATTTCATGGATTTCAACAGAATGACTAAAAGATTAATATAAAGTGCGGGAGAAATACATAAATGATAGGCGATAAGGATTGGGAATAAAGAGAGAACTGCTTGCACAACTTTACAAAATGTAAAACAAGTAAGAGTGTTGTCTTCGGCCTGGCCGAAATCTAAATGCCCTACACCCGAGTAACTGAAAAAATTATAATTTCGCCAATTAACAACTTCTGTATAAGTAGGCTGACCACGCCCATTTCGGGTAAATGTTTTTGTAATGTCTCTAGGTACTGCTAGATAGAATTACGAAGTTGTCAATATCCCATAAACGGTTCAAAACATTAATTGAACCGTATATTGACAACTTTTGTATAAGTTGGCGGAACACGCCTACGACCATTTTTTGTATAGAAATTGGTAATACTTGTAGGTAACTCGTGATAAAATTTCGTATTAATATCTTATACCGTTTACAAGATATTGATAACTTTTGTATGAGTGGGCGTGAGCTTATTGGTAATGCTTCCCTATATATCCTGATAAAATTACGTATCAATATCTTATACCGTTCATTAGATATTGCCAACTTTGTTATCAGTGGGCGTGGCACGTCCATTTTTTTTCAAGCATTTTAGTAATGACGTTATATGTTCCGGAAAAAATTATACCTTAATATCTCACACGGTTTATGACATATTCAGATTTTAAAATTTTTTGAAACGAGGTGCCTTTACATTCCGTATGTAAAGTAGGCGTGGCTGTTTACCGATCTCGCCCATTTTCAATCCCAAACAGCCCTACATAACAAAGAATATTTGTGCCAAATTTCATCGCGATATCTCTTCTCGTTCTCCCGTAATCGTGATTTCAACAGACAGACAGACAAACAGACAGACAGACGGACGGACAGGGCTAAATCGATTCAGGAGGTGACGTTGAGCAAGAATATATATACTTTTCTATATCTGTCTCGTCTCCTTCTCTTCGTTACAAACGGAAAAACAGTTAATCGTCTTCGGCGTCATCTTTTAGATAGCAGTAGAAGATTCCATCGCTTAGGATATAACAACGATTTATCCACTAACTGATGTTTTCATTCGGTGTTTCGAGAGAGTTATGATGGTATTTAAATAGCTATCTTCCAGCTGTTTCTTCCGTATATCTGCAGAATTCCTTCTAGGAACATCTATGTGGAATGCACAAGTACAATTCTCGCCTTTCATATGATTTTTTTCTTCGCAAGGGGGACGTGACAGCATGTCCGCGACAGTATTTGTTTTTGCGGGGTATACTCAACGTCTATATTGTACTGCTGAACCTGAAGTGCCCATATAACTAGGCGACCGGATGTAGACCTCACTTTAGAGCTTAGTCATCAAGCAGCAGTATAACGCTATCACCTTTGAGATATCAACGAATTTTTTGGCATAGCCATACAATTGCTGGGGCTTCTCTCTCAATTGTGGAGTAGTTCCTTTCGTCATTGTTTAACAAGCGGCTGGCGTATTCTATTGGGTGTTCGTCTTTACCCTCCCACTAGACCAGAACTGCTTCGATGGCGTAGCTATTTGCATTTGTTTGAACATTATCTTCTGCTTACTTCAACACGGGCAACGATATCAGCATTTTCTTTAGTTATTAAACGCAGCCTGCTGTCTTCTCCCCAGTTCCAGCTTTTGTTCTTTTTTGTTAAGTCAGTTAACCATGTTAAGTCACTAGGCTTGCTGATTTCGGCATAATGGCTAACTAATTTTCTGTACCAGGAGTACGTTTGAATGAAAGAAATCAGTACTTTCACATTTTTAGGCTTACTCCTTTGACTAATAGCTATAGTTTCTGATGGGTCAACGCTTATACCTTCAGGCGTTAGAATATGTCCAAGATATTTGACTTGGATACAGAAAAAATTGATGAGATCCTCCGAAGCTCTGAGATGCTCCGAAAAGGTACAGATTATTAAATCCTCTAAGTACACCAAGAGCCTAATTTGGACAAGACCTGTTGCTGAAGCATTACGAAGTCCAAATGCTTTTCCACTCCAAGCATTCGCTTGGAACAATATGTGCCAAATGAATTTCTCGCGATCTTCTTGCGCAGCTGCAATTTGGTATTAACCATTTTGTAGATCTAACGTTGTTATGAATTAAGTGCTCTTGGCCGCGTGCAAACAGACGTCCATTCTCCACAGTGGATATTTGTCAGAATTTGGTTATTGAATTTAATTTCCTGTAACCACACAAATTCTTATTCCAGCCAAATTCCATGGAACTCTCATTCTTCGATAACGTCATTACTGAGCATTGGTGCTGATCTCTGTTTTTAACTTTCAGCATTTAGCGATAGAAAGAGTATCTATGTATGGTATACGGGGGTGACGCAATAGGGTCTAGTGTCTCAGTGTCTATTTGGTGGACAGCGTATGTGGTCGACTCTCCTCTATCCGGAACACTACCCACTAAAACCACCTCTCTGTGGGGGTACCGAAGCAGACCAGAACCAGTAGGTCCTTTTTCGTCCCCTCCACGTCCCCAGCTACCGTGGTACCAAAGGACATAGTCGCCCTTCTCATAGCCAGGTCTCGCGTCATATTTAGCATTTGCCTAAAGCTAGAGTTCTCCATCTCCCATTTACTTAGGTGGCAGCCGATAAAGATTCTCTTGCTGGGTAGAGCCGCACAGCTACACACAATGTGTTTCGCCGTCTCAACCTCCTCTTGACACAACCTGCAGATATCATCGTTAACAAGACCCATCTTGTGTAGATGATACCTGAACTTTCCATGCCCTGTTACTAATGCAACGAGCCAGCTAAGACTCTCCCTGTCATGGCAGAGCAGTCTATTGGCCTTCTTGCGAAGCGGCCTCGCAATGAATAGCTTCGCCTGACGACAAGTGGTCAGCTCCTCCCACCTGCGCGAGTATGAGGAGCTGACCAATCATCCACAAAGGCCTTAAATCTCCTACTGCTCAAAGCAGCTCTGGGTTCAGGCCCACAGAAGTCAACAGCAGCACCCTCTTTAGCGAGAGCATCCGCTATCTCGTTCTGCTCAGTGCCGACATGTCCTCTCACCCAGCAGAGCGTCACCGTGTCATTACGTTGGGCACACTCGCTGAGTTTGCGGACACCCTCCAGCACCAACCTGGACTTGATGTTAGTCCCCTCCATGCACCTGATCACCGACTAGTTGTCTAGCGCGATTAGGATTTTCCTGTTTAGGTGATCTACCGCATAGATCAGGGCCAACAATTCAGCCTGACATACAGACACATATTTGCCCAGATGGAGTTTGCAGATCAGATTCAGCTCCTGCGAGAATGCACCTGCGCCAGCTCTTCCATCCATTAACGACTCATTCGTGAAGATGTTAATGTCATGTTTTCTGCACTCTTCATGCAGCAATCCGTCTCCAATGAGCGTTGCACGCCCCCTATCTGTTGCACGCACCCGGCTTATATTTTCCATCGGCATGCACAACTCCCCGATCTCTACAGACGATATCTAGAATGTGTCCATGTCCTTTTACTGGTAACTCAGTCCCATGCCATACGGCACCTGTTTTCATGCGCACCACACAATACTGACATTTTCGTAATAAACAGGTCTAGCGGTCGCATTTCGAGTAAGGCCTCTAGTGCATACGTTGGTGTGGTGCGAATGCCACCACTAATGGCAATACATGCCAGACGTTGCATCCTGTCCGACTCAGCCTTTATCGTTGTTTGGCCGGCTTTATGCCACCAAACAACTGATGCGTATGTCAAACACTGTCTTACCATTGCAGTGCATATCCAATGCACCTTACTCGGGGAAACTCTCCACCGAAGGCCGCATATCCTTCACTGGAAAAGCACCCTTTTAGCTTTGTGTATCCTTTCCTTAACGTGTTCCTTTCAGGTAAGTTTGTCATCCAGGATCAGTCCCAGGTACTTAACCTTCCGGGACACATTAATCTGGGATCCAAATATCCTAAGAGAATCCATTCTCGGATCCTTCCTTTTTCTAGTGAAAAGGATCATATCCGACTTCGTGGCATTTATGGTGAGGCCCTGCTCTCGACACCATCTTTCAACGGTGGAGAGCACACCGCACATAACGTCACGCATGGTATCCAAGTATTTCCCTCTTACCATAACTGCCATGTCGTCACCATCGCTCTCAGACTATATCCTCCACTTTGAAGATTTACTGCCCTGTAGCGTAGCATGAAATCAATCCCATCCACTATCATCGGATCGAGTCCACGAGCCTCAAGAGCAGATTTCAACTTCCCAAAACAGATCTTATCAAAAGTACCTTCCATATCCATGAAAATGGCCTTATTCTTTCCTTATTTCGGATAAGTCCCACCCTGGACGGTGGTTTTTTGATATCATCTTTTGCAGTCTACATACATACATCCGAGATATCCTTTGTGTTGGAACAGATTTCCCTCCACGTCTGCCTCTTTTGCCTGCGGAGGGACCTCTTCAACTGCTTTTTCTTATTAAAATTGCCCATGTTGGGACGGTCGGTTATTCATAAATAAAATTTATTAATAACTATATACTATACAATAACTTAACGATAAAGCACTAAGCACTATATTAATTAAAAAAAATAATTAAATAACGACACTAAAGGTGAGCTTGGTTAATTAAGTGAAAATACTTATGTTTGAGAAAATATTCATTCTTATTTACGTGAAATGTCATCATTCATTCTTATTTAAGTGAAATAAAAATTCTTATTTAAGTGAAATAAAAATGCAATTTGCTGGTTTTGGTTTGTTTGGTTTGTAGATTGAGGTACCATTGACTAGATCACCAGTCACTAAGAAAAATATGAGAGAGTTGCTTTGAAAACGAGGAGAGGCAGGGAAAAATAGATGATAGAAAGGTATTATTGAAGTAACTGTTGAACGGAGTAGTTGACATTCTTTAAAAGCTGAATATATTGTGGAGCGCTTTTAGACTTTTAGTCAAATTTATAATTCCTTGATTGATAAAACATATCGAAAGAAAAGTATAGTGAAAAGTAAACAGCTAAAGTGGTGCTTGATGAACTCCAGGAATTGAAAGAAGCCCGGATAAGATTGCATAATAATCCAAGTGCGTGTATGGGCAGAAGGCGTTCGACCTTTGGCTGAGGTCGTTATCAGCAATCACGCCTTGGAATGCTGATTCTTGCACCTAATAGCGATGACTCCTCAAGCGGACCGCCCAGTGACATGTCCGTTACCCCAACCAAAACATCACTCCCCGCAACAGCTGCGGATGAGCGTCCTTTAGGACTGGGTATTTTGACCGATGACGTTTGACGGTCCTTGTCCAGCGGATGTGGAACGCTTCTTAGAAGTTTTCCTCACGTCAGCTGCTCGCCTCACGCTGGACTTGACACCTTGCTTCGCCGGTGTGATAGTTTCCACCACATCGTCCGCACCCTCCCGAGTTCCTTCAGTCCGTACACCATGGGAATCTGTTCCAAGCGTAAACCATTTGAATTTCTTCCCCGGCACACTTGGGGAAAGCCCCAAGCTGAGTTTATGGATTCCTCTAGAGCTTTCCTCGCTTTCTGCCGCTTCCGCTTACACCTCTGCCTATCTCTCTCACGAGTGATGACTAATCCCTTGGATAAATCCATGGGGTCCACCGTTGGACTTCGGTCTTACCTGGGAGTTTGCACAGACACCCTCAAGAACTTATCCTCAACAGGTTCCGTTTCTACGGGAATTTGTGCGCCCTCATGACGACTTCGTCCCTCGGTTGGTTGGGTTTCCATCAGGATGGCAGCCTTCATGACCTTCCGAGGTCCTAGATGCACCCTCTCTTAGATCACCACTCCTGTTGGATGCTAAACCTTCAGTAGACTCCACCTTTGAAAGGACATCTTCTACATTATTTTTATACCCTACACCCGAAGGGAGTATAGGTATATTCACAAGTGAAGGTATATTCACTTTGTTCTTACGTTTGTAACGCAGAGAAGGAGACAAGATTAATATAGAAAAGTATATATATTCTTGCTCAGCGTCACCTCCTGAATCGATTTAGCCCCGTCCGTCCGTCTGTCTGTCTGTCTGTCTGTTGAAATTACGATTACGGGAGAACGAAAAGAGGGAAATGTAGGGCTGTTTGGGATTGAAAATGAACGAGATCGGTAAACAGCCACGCCTACTTTACGTACGGAATGTAAAGGCACCTGGTTTCAAAAAATGTTATAATCTGAATATCTCATAAACTGTGCAAGATACTAAGGTATAATTTTATTCCGGAACACATAGCGTCATTACTAAAACGTTCGAAAAAATGGGCGTGCCACGCCCACTGATAACAAAGTTGGAAATATCTCACGAACGGTATTAGATATTGAGATGTAATTTTATCATGAAGAATTAGGAAGAATTAGCAATAAGCTTGCCAAAAATGGGCGTGGTCCGCCTACTCATACAATATCAATATCTTGTAAATGGTATAAGATATTAACACGAAATTTTATCACCAGGTATCTACACGTATTTGTATACAAAAAATGGCGTGGTCCGCCCACTTATACAAAGGTTGTCAATATCCCATAAACGGTTCAAAATATTAATACGTTCGTAATTCTATCTAGAAGTACCTAGAGACATTACAAAACATTTGCCCGAAATGGGCGTGGTCTGCCTACTTATAAAAAAGTTGCTAACTGGCGAAATTATAATTTTTTCAGTTACTCGGGTGTAGGGTATATAGATTTCGGCCAGGCCGAAGACAGCACTTTTACTTGTATTTTTTATTAGTTTGGTTATCAATATTGGTCCCACGAGTAATAGAGAAGGAAGGTCGACCTACGTAGAGGCCCTTACGCAGGCAAGGCTAGTTAATGTGGTGGGCGGAAGGTAACCGGATACTCCGTTCACGACTGAGCTATTTGAGTGGGCCCTCATCCAGGTTGATTCTCGGCAAGGGTCGTATTACGCCCTAATCCAGCCCACAGAGTTGGAGATTTGGGATGGGAAGTCGACTTACCTGCCCGGGAGAGTTACGGAGGGCCGTCTTGTGGGCCCGTTTTCCCCCAAACCAAGGCAGACCATTTGATCCCTAATTGTGACCTTTGATATATAAACGATTGAGAAATAATAAACGATTGTTTAAGTTGAAGCGTGTCTTACCTTAAATAAATTTTCTGTAACAAACCTGGACCACCTCTGAACTGCCCCTGCTATAGACCCGGAGAAAACCAGAAGTCGTTATAGGTGTTACATCAAAAAGGATTAAAATGGGAACGTAAACTCGCCACTTTAAGACGAGGCTCTTCGCAAAGGGCTGCAGCCAGAAATACTATATAGAATAAACTTTTTCGCAACCTATGCATCGATTGTACATTACTCTACTATAAGAATGATTGTCGCCTTGATCGCAGAACTTGACTTTATACTCATTAAATCGATGTATCTACTGCGTATTTTAACAGCGAATTACACAAGAACATATTCATGGAGAAGGCAGAAGGATTTGTTTCCCCGAAAATCCTAATATTGTTTTGGATGCTAAGAAGTAAATTTATGGCTTCAAGCAGTCGTGAAGAGTGTGGAACCATACATGCGATTCTACCCCGAAGCAAATTGTTTTTATCACTGCAAGAGTGAGCCATTATACGAAACGCTCAGAAACAGGATCGACCTTTTATATCGCGTCCGAATGAAAGAGTGCCATCGAGCATCTACTCGTACAGCACTGGATAGTTGTTTCCATGCAAAATGTTGGCAGGTATGACAGGTTTAAATTCAGTGGAATACTAATCCATCATCTGATCGGTGATGTAATTAGCTATTAGTACATTATGCTATTAGTATGATATATTGCATTTCGTTTGCAAAATGGCGCGCTGCAATTCTTATCCACAAATCGAACATTTAAAAGTGATAAAATACACAATACGCTGTATGAATAAAACAGTGGACTTGAAACTGCACTATCACGAGACAGATTTTACACCTATGAGCTTTCTTCAATGCAGACTGGGGAGTAGATCCGAATGACCGAAATTCCTGTACGGGATTTGTTATCCTTCTCGGTGGGTGTGCGTTTAGGTAGTTAAAAAAGCAGAGTACTGTTGCTCTAAACAGCGCTGAAGCAGAGCATATGGCAATCTCGGTAGCAAATAAAGAAACAATTTATCTCCAGAAGCTATTCAACGAAATGAGATTCCATGATGCACCCAAGCCTATAGTCCTTAATGACAATAATTTGAAAGCACAACAACTAGTCAAAAATCGAACATTTCATAATAGAATTAAATATATATTATAGATATTACATATGACCATATCAGAGACTCATATGTATCTACTAACGATATGTTACCTTATATACTTACAAACAATTTAAGTTTTTCTTTATGGCAGATGAAACCAATCTCAGGGATTGCAAAGCATTTGTTGGTTCCGAAGGGATGACAGGTTAGTGGGAGGGCGGAAAGAGGGACTAGTGACGGTTTATACTTCGCCTAAAGGTTTTGACGCTGTAAGTGGGCTGGAAGACATGCGCAGGGAGATTATTCCACAATCTAATGACGCGACAGAAAAACGAATTCTCACTATAATGCGTGGTTCGTTAGAACGGAATCGTGACATAAAAGGGGTGGAAAGCCGAGTAGTTCTGCTACATACCTGAATCGGAGGAATCGGGCTGGCTACTTCAGATGAAGATTTACCATGAAAATAATAATACACAGCTTACGACGACGATCCAAGGTTTCAATAGAGCTGGATACCCTACTGTCCCCTATAAGTGCCTGACCAGAGGCTATATTTTGGTACCACGGGCGATCAGGAGCCCCTGAATGTGTTCATTCATATTCAGCCTGATCTTTTGAGGTTGGCCCCCTTGTGGGAGCACGTGGGGGCTGTGGTTAAAACCCAAAGTTACGCGGGTAGAGCGCGTAGTTCGGTGTGGAGTTGCACTGCAACCGGGTGCCATGACCCATAGATTGGCAGAGGTATTAGAAAGGCCTCGACCCCTTTACCAGGGGGGAAGTTCATGGCATTACACATGACTTCGTTTGGTACTGGTTTGTGGATTGTATCCACACGAAGGGCGCTGGTCAACGCATTGTATTGACCCCATGTGTGATGGCACACCGTGGGCTTGGGCCTTCACGGCAGGCGCCTACGTAAAACACAAGTGGCAGATGTCCCCTATAAGTTTTATAGCACGACCTTGTATACGGTCCAGAAGCTGAAGATATGTTTTCGAAGCTCCCGACCAAATATGCGAATTATACTCCATTTTTGGACGGATATAAGTGATGATTCTACCGCGAGAATTCGTTTTTCGGTCGCGCAGTTAAATTGTGGAATAGTCTCCCTGCGCATGTTTTCCCACCCACTTATAACGTCGATGCTTTCAAAAGAGGTGTAAATCGACACTACTCCCACTTTTCCCCTTCCCACTAACCTTTACCCTTCTAAACCAACGAATGCTTTGCATGGATAGGAGGCATCCCCTGAGCTTGGTTCTATCTGCCATAAAAAAAAAAAAAAAAAAAAAAAAAAAAAAAAAAAATGTAGATACAACGAAGATCGGTTGGAGTGAAGTATTTCTTACACTACTTAAGAAAGCCTAAGCACTTGGCTGCTCCTTTCGACACGTCAAAAATGTAATCGTTCCAACGAAGATCGCATTGGATTGACATGCCCAGAACATCAAGAGCCTCCGACTCATTAATATCCACACCACCCGAGGTGAAAAATTTTCACCCGCTAAACGCTTGTGTGTCAACAGACAGCATTGAGTTTTACGCGCATTACAATCGACCCGATTCGCTCGAGCCCACTCTTGGATTTATTGAGGTCAGATTGGGGTGTGTCATTCATAATTCTGCGTTTTTCAATGATCTCTAGAATAGAAGGACGCCTGGAGAATGAATATGAATGACAAATGCTGCTGTCGTCAGCAAACGAGTAGACGGGGTTTGATGTCAATGACAGAAGGTCATTGATGAAAATAAGAAAAAGTGTCGGAGACAGGACCGAACCCTGCGGAACTCCAGCATTGATGGAGTGCTCTTCGGAAGCAGAGTCGTCTATCAAAACCCGAATAGAACGGCCGCTGAGGAAACTCGATATCTATCGAGTGAATGTATTACCGACATCATAAACAGCCAGTTTAGACACGAGTGCTTTATGCCACACCCGGTCAAATGCTTTGGAGATATCCAAAACAACAATCTTACTCTCATCGAATTGGTGAACGCAGCTGTTCCACCGCTCAGTGAGGAACGCCATCAAATCGCCGGTGGAGCAGTGAGCACGGAAACCGTACTGGCGATCACTGACCAATTGGTTGCTCTCCAGATACCTCATCAAGTTAAAATTTATAATGCTCTCCATAACTTTGGAGAGCATTGAAGAGATTGCTATGGGTCGGTAATGACTCTTCAGCTCTTGTTCGTGCATGACGACGTGCATCAATAGCAAGGCGAGAGGAATATGTGTCCACCGTCTCATTCGATCTTGCTTGAGCCATTCGTTCCTTGGAATTTGCACGTTCGACATGGTCTTGCTTTTCGGGAACTTATTTTGCTCGCTTAAGCCGTTTGACTACTTTTACAGACTTAATTGCTTCCGATTTCCTTCTCTTGTCGTCACTTACGTTGGGTGGCTGTCTTCTTGGCCATCGAAGAAATTGTCACTAATGCAGTATTCACTATTCATATTATTATTATTATTATTATTATTATTATTATTATTATTATTATTATTATTATTATTATTATTATTATTATTATTATTATTATTTTATTTCTCAGACCAGTATCGCATTTTTGCCGACAGACGTCACAAGGGAACAGTGTTAATTTTTAATCACGAAGCAATTTAGTCAATACAAAAACCGAAATGCTCGGAACTTTCTGTGTAAATGCTAAATGAAGCATATTTTTAGAGACAAATTTTCATTTCAAAATTTTCTGCCTCAAAATAGGCGTCGGTGGTCGGTTTATACAAAATATTGTATTATCATTCCATTTTGAGCTATGTTTAAAGTTTCAAGTTTCTAGCTCATCGGGAAATTAGTTTAAAATCAATTTTACCGAACAGACCTAGTAATTAGTAATAAAAACATTTTAAAAAATTCATTATCTTATAACGAAGTAAACTGATTTGGGCGTTTTCCCATTTAGTTTTCCATTTTCCTAACGGATATAAAAGATATGCGGGTACTTTGATTTAGTTAATTAGATTTAATTAATGGATTCCACTTCTTTTTCAATTTCTTACTCGGTTTTGAAATGTTTTATAATATTAAAGGGAAATGAAAAAAAATTTGCCAAAAAAGTAAACTGGTGAATAAATAATCGAATTAAATAGGCTAGAAATTTTTTCCCATTTTAGGTATTTTACGGTAGCGAAAAAAAATTATTATGGCAACAAAGTATTTGCTTACAAAGCGTCGAAACCTTTAAACGAAGTGTAAACCGTCACTACTCTCTCTTTCCCCCTTCCCAGTAACCTGTCACCCCTTCGGAACCAACAAATGCTGTGCATGGATAAGGGGCATTCCCTAAATTTGGTTTCATCTGACATTAAAAAAAAATATAGAAATTTGAAAAAAATAAAAATAAACGATTTTTGATACTCCAAAATTGCATCAACTATGTATTTACAAATATACGTATTACCTTGCACAATTACTAATTAATCTAGTTGACTAATAATAGAATTAGTCAACTAGGCACCTTTGTCAATTTAAGTTTATACAATGGAAATATGCTTGTTGATGCAAAGTAATAGCTTCTTAAAGAGTTTTGCTGTGTTCCTTCCCTAGAAAAATTCTGAGTATGTCCTTGTTCTTCTAGGTGCAGGCCTCTCCCGAAATCAGGAAGATTTGAATTCACTGCTTAACGAGTAGGAGGTGGCGAAAAATTTAGACTTCAGCCTAAAAAATCCTCCCTACCCTCTAGACGAGTGCCTCCTAATAAAATTATAGAAAATTAAAAATTACAGTGGTAATACCAGCATTTTCCTCTTGTGATACAATGCTAGCTGCGCCACTGTGACCGACGACAGCATTTTATTTTTATTATGCCCTGCACCCGAAGGGATGGTATATTCACTTTGTTCTTCCTCTTGTAACACGGTAAATGAGGCATGTTAGCTATAGAAAAGTATACATACTATATTCTTGCTCAGAACCACCTGAATCGATTTCGCATTTCCGTCCGTCTCTCTGTCTGTCTGTGGAAATCACGATTACAGGAGGAGGTATCGCGATAAAATTTGGCACGAATATTCTCTGTCATCATAGACTGTTTAGAATTGAAAATGGGCAAAACCCTTAACAACCACGCCTCCTTTACATGCGGAATGTAAAGACACCTAATTTTACAAAATTTTATAAGGTGAATATCTCATAAACCGTGGCAGATATTGAGGCATACCTCTATTCCGGAACATATAATGCCCTTACTAAAATGAAAAAATGGGCGTGGTCCGTCCACTCATACAAAAGTTGGCAATATCTCATAAACGGTGTGTGATATTAAAACGGAATTTTATCACGAAGTGTCTGGAGTTATAACCAATCTGTTTCCAAAACAAGGGCGTGGCCTACCCATTCATAAAAATTTTATCATTATGAACAGTGCAATTTTATCTCATGAACAGTGCAAAAAGTTCTTACGTGATTTTATCCTGGAATATCTAAAGACATTACCAAAATGTTTGTAAAAAATGGGCGAAGTTCGCTTTGTTATACAAAAGTTGTAAACTGGCGAAATTATTATTTTTGTAGCTACTTTGGTGTAGGGTATTTAAACTTCGGCCTGGCCGAAGACAACACTTTTACTTCTTGTAATACTTTTTGTTAAAATACAATATATAAGTTTTTTAAGACATTAACTGTATGTGAAATTTTTGTGGTATTATCTAAGGTCTGGGGCATACTTCATTGCCGAGGGAATTTTGTAATTAGAAAAATAAAATGGAATTTTCGTGGATTATTCCTACTAAATATTCCTTTATAGTACTCAAGGTGTATTCTATTGATAACGATGGTTTTACGGAAGTATGCAATATGAGATGTGGGAAAAGCCAAAACCTGAGCTATTCATCTAACGACGTAGCTTGGAGCACCCTGGACGTTAACATCCTTGCCACAGCGGCCACTAATGGTGTCGTGTCTGTATGGGATCTCTCTAAGTTTGGGCGCCAAAAGCAACTGTTGGTTTATAACGAGCACGAGCGTACTGCCCATACAGTGACATTTCAAAGCACAGAACCAAATATTTTAATATCCGGCTCTCAAGACGGCACAATAAAATGCTTCGACACGCGGTCAGACAAGTCTCTTCACACCTACTATAGCAACTCAGAATCGGTGCGCGATATTAAATTCAGTCCACATACGTCCAACATATTCTCAGCAGTTTCTGAAAACGGTACAGTTCAGCTGTGGGATTTAAGAAAGTAATCTTAAACCGAAATTAATACCTGTAACTGTCATAAATCACATTTTTATTTCATGTTATTGCAGATGGGACAAGTGTATCTTGCAATTTACGGCACACAGTGGCCCAATTTATACATGTGACTGGCATCCCACAAAAAATTGGCTGGCAACTGGTAGCAGAGATAAACAAATCAAGGTAAAAAGACTACAAAATGTAATGGAATTCCCGATAAGAATTCGATTAGGAAGGTATCAGGTTTTCGATTTTCCAAAATATGAAACGAGCAGTAGCGAGAAGAAGTGACTCGGTATATTTATAAATCTCTTGTAACGTAGGGAAATCTGACCTTTTCTTGAAATCGCTGAATCGTTCGATGGTATTTTCAATAAGACAGTAAAAGTAAGAACGTTTCGCAAAACAAGCGATAGTTAGTGAAAACGACCATAGCCTTCGTTTCAATTGAGCAGTAAATCAATTAGTTAGCAAAAACTAAATTATTATTTTATTTTAATCGAATACGATAGCAAAATCTTAGGAAATATTATCAATATATTAATATCGAACTTGCTCTACGATAACTATATATAGCAAAATAAGTATTACTTATGAAGACTATAGTAATCGAAATATTTGTTTGCAGTTTTAGCCGCATATAATTGTACATATTTTATAAAGAGATCAACAATTCCTATTTATATAATTCGTTTAGAATTTACAAACTAAAGCGGACGCGATGTTCGAGATGAATTGTAAAGATGACGAACGTGGTCACCGCATTTATTAATTCGTACTATATTCCGGGTCATTGCAGGCAGTTTCCTAAGGGTAAGAGCCCAGTATGGTTTTTCTCCTGCTTGCCAGTGCCGGACATTGGCACATAACATGTACCTCCGTCTCGTCCTCCTCTCGACATAGCCTACAGACACTTAACTCAGCAAGACCAATCTTATTGAGGTGGTATCTGAAGTTGCCGTGTGCAGTGACGACAGCTGCTAGCCACCTTAGGTTCTTCCTTGGAAGTAGTATTATCCACTTCGTGGGACCGCTCATAGGCCTGCGTGAAAAAGTCCTCGACTGCCTGCAGGTGGTTAGTTCCCTCCACTTTTCTAGATGGTATGATTCCATCCACCTTTCGACCATCGCCCTCACTATTCCGTTGCTTAGTGCACTTTTTTTGGTTCCGGCCCAAATAACTTAGCAGACCACACTTGTTTCGCCAGGTTGTCAGCCATTTCGTTCTCTCGCTATCCTTGATACCAATGTGCCCCTTCACAAACATGAATGTGACGTCATTAAGACATGCACTCTCACTAAGCTTTAGGGCGCACTTCTGTACCAGTTTTGAATCCACAAATGTCCGTTCCATACGCCTAATCACCGACTGGTTGTCCAGTGCAATTAAAATGTTCTTATTTTGCACATTTTCATCAATCAGTTGGTCCAGCGTATTCTGGTCCAAGTATTTCTGGCAGAAGTCCAAGCATTTCTGCCTGATACACGGACACGTGTCTACCAAGACTCAGCTTACACGCCAGGCTTAACTCTTTCGACTAAACTCCGGCACCCGCCTTATCTTCTCTCAGCGATCCATCCATAAAAATTACTTATTCGCTCTTCTCACATTATTCATGTACTAGTCCGTCGGCTATGAGAGTTCTCTACCTCCTTTCGGCGGCTTTAGCCTTTTTCATGCCGTCCATCGGTATCTGCGTCTCCCTTACCTATCGCGCCGAAGTCATGCCTTGTGCCATTCCTTCTCATGCGCATCGCTGTGAGTGCTGTCGTCGTCCTTATGAAAAAATCCAACGGGAGCAAACCTAACAGTGCTTCAAGGGAAGCTGTAAGGGTCGTGCGCATCGCACCTGTGATTGCAATGCACGCTAACCGTTGGCCCTATCCAGGTCGCCCCGCATAGTCTTTTGGGTAGTTTTAGACCACCAGACCACCGAAGTGTACGATATAGTGGGTCTAGCCATCGTAGTGTATACATAGTGTACAGCGCATGGATTTATACCCACCTCATGCCATACACTCGCCTGCACTGAAACAGAACCTCTTTGGCTCTCCGAATCTTATTCTTTATATGATCTGTCCAGGTCAGCTTGCTATCCTCAAGATCAAGAATTATTTCTTAGGATCGGCGAGATCCGACCCCTGTGGTCATCCTTTCATGTCCCTTCCCCTCAGCTTTGACTTTCCACACTTTTACTTGACTTACACTTGACTTTCCACGCAGTTTACAGAATGGTAACTTATCGAAGGCTACCTCTATGTCCATAAACACGGTCATAGATATACCTCCATATCCACAACCAGATCTCCCTTTCCACAACCCTTACCAAATCGTGTAGAGCTGTATCCGTAGATCCTCCTCGTGGCTCAGTATGCGTGTTGATAGCATACTGAGTCTGAGACTTAACGGTCTTCTTGTCGTCGTCTCACGGCAATCAGCCACCACTCGTTCCATTGTCTTTAAGAGCAGGAAAGATGATGGGTCTAAACAGCTACGTTTCGGCATAGTCCTCTCTCCCTGGTTAATGGAGAAAAATCAATCTGGTTTTCCTCCACCTTTTTGGAATATACCCCGTCGCCAGACAGACCACGAATACTTCCCGAAGTCTTCCTAACAAAACTTCTGGCCCCATTGGAGTAGGGCTAGGAATATTCCATCTAGTCCTGATGCCTTGAATGTAGAGAATGTATAGCACTCCTCGTTCCATCAATTGTCACCGTCCTTTCTGCCTCCCGTCTGTCCACCCTGTTTACCATTCGACTCATCGATTTCGAGAGTTCTACAGACAAGTAGCTTCTTGGGAAGTGCACCTCCATCAGCAACTTTATAGAATCTGTCACAGTCTCCTTCATTGTACCATCCTCATTATGAATGAGGCCCAATTTGGAGACAGGTTCCTTCGATATGGCCTTCTGCATATGGCCTGGAAACATATCTCATCATACTTTTTACAAAGTTATGGAAACCTGCGTTTTTGGTTGTGTAGACGTGGCATAGTTACTTCCGTAAAGATGAGTCCAATAAACTATCCGATTTAGAGGTAATTCAGAAATTTAGCGTCCATCGACTGTGCTCGATTTCCTGCGTTGTATGGTTCGACCAGTGCCAGTTACCACCGACACAACATCGCAAGACTGCGAAAGATGCAACTGCAGATAATTAATCCATCCAATTATTTAATCTAGAGGTATCTTTATGCATTTACAAGTATTGACCTCACAGTGTCCGCTGCGAGAACCAAATCAATCTGTTCAGGCACATTGAAATTAGAATCTGCTAACTTAAGGTCTGAAAATGTTTACCATTAAAGTTCTTGTGGTGGCACTGTTGCTGTGATAAATTTTAAAACATACGGTTGTACATCGATTTTGTTTCAGTACGTTGATTTCAAAAAATAAGTTACGAGTTGCTACTCTCTTTTCTTCGCGTGCTGAATATCGGATCACGGTGCATCCTTGTCACAAAAATTGTTCAACATCGACGGCAGAGCATGTACAGTGCGTGTCATAATTGTCAGAAATTGGGATGTTTACTTTAAGCTGCGCAGTATTACCGCTATGAACGATATCAGATAAAATTTTTCCGTTCGCGATAAATTTCGCTTCCGATGAACGGAACCGAGAAAGAGGCCACTGGAGGCAGTCCGACCATAGACGCTCGAAAAGTGGCTTAAATTTTCGCTAATATAAGGACAAGTTTTTTGTTGTAGGGCCATTTTATTCACTTTCATTTAAATTCCTTAAATTCGATTTTACAGAAATTGTGTTTAAATATACGTACCGATTTAAAATCTAAATTTAAGTTTTTCTTCTTTTTCATTGCAGTTTCAACTAATTCGCTCTTAGCAATCGGCATTTAAATTTAAATTGTATTTAAACTTCCCCGGGATATTTGCTAAAATTTTACGTTTGTTTTGGTAGACAATGCCGTTTTAACGAATACCAAAAGCGAATGACAGGCGTATAACAGCTGATTTAATAATAATGGATAATAATGTAGGAGGGTTTTCACGAACGTTTTGTGTATTATTACGTTACGTGGTTTTGTACTTCAGGCGCAGTTAAAATTGCATCGAAGTCGTCTACATGTCGCCTCTTTAGCATCGATTGCTATTTGTACAAAATTGCGCATGCCACTATAATTAACTTCACTCCCTCCCCACAACATGGCTTCTACTTCGCTATAGTGGAGTAGCTAAGAACTTAGTATTTTGATAGCCCGAATCTCCTACTAAAGTAAAACGTTGAAAAATGCTCTAAATGAGGAAAATTGTCTAGCCTATTAAAAACTAACAGATCTTTGTTAGTAAACTATTATAAATTACATGCAGCTTTTTCTTTGTCAAACCAGAATACCAACATAAAAAGCATTTACAAGGGACGTGACAATTCCTCTTTACAACTTCACTACGAGAATATACCTGTTATTTTAATTTTCGTAATGAGCCAGAATAAGGCCTAGTGGCCGAAAAATGGCTAAAAGTTATAGTTAGAACTTGAACTCGAAAATTTTCTTCGAGCACGTTGGCAACCAGTTTTTTTCTAATTTGAAATAGGTCTGTAAATCTTTATGTAAATTTTCTTGTAAAACTTGATTATTTTTTTTAATTCTCGAACTTCTAAAGTCTCAATGACTTTATAATTATAAATATTGTAATTTTAATCTTATTAATGGTCTTATTGAGAAAATTGATTGTAGTAATTTTTTGATGGATGTGAAGTCTTGAATTGTTATGATATTTTTTTAAAAACTTTAGCTGGTATTATCCAGGATAATATACCGCTAATTAAAAAAGTACATATGCTGCCTTGGTACACTGTTGGGCTAAAAAACTCAAGAATCTTAGAAATGAATTTTTACAAATTTTAAAATAACGTGAAATCCTGATTATAAACTTAAAATTCACTACTTGCGTGAATTTCATTTTTTAAATAAATTCCTGTATAAGCAATATTTGTTGAGTCTTGAAAACAGGATTAAATTAAATTCTAATTCCTTTTAGAATTATATTTAATCTAAAAAGGGTTCTTCATTAATACCTTCAACTACCTTCATTGATAGTAACACCTCTTCTTCATTGCCTGATACAGTGATTTTGTTTGCAAACTTCTTTAATTCTAACTATGAAAATAGTTATACTGTTTCCAATAATATTTTCCAATAATAGCATGGTTTAAAAATAATAATTTAAATTTAAACATTAATAAATGTTATGCTATGTCTTTCTTTAGAATTAATAACCCAATTCCTTTCTCTTACTGGTTATATACCTCTTCGTTGATTAGGGTTACTGAAATTAGAGATTTGGGTATTTTATTCGATTCTAGCCTAAATTTTATCAACCATATTGATGCTACAGTACCAAAGGGTTATTCTCTGCTAGCCTTTGTTAAGTGTAACAGTGTGGACTTTTGTGATCCATATAGCCTAAAATGTCTTTGTTCTTCTTTTGTTAGATCTAATCTAGAATATGCTTCCTTTATATGGAATCCGTTTTATAAGGTTCAAGTTGAACGTTTAGAGCATATCCAAAAAGGCTCTTAAAGTTTGCCCTTCGCTTTTTTAAATTTGTCGAACCTATTCCGTCACATACTGCTCGTTGCATGCTTATGGTTTCTGCTTATAGTTCGCTTTAGTTAAGTTGTTAATCACTCAATAGTTCTTTTTTTCAATTATCTATGCTTCGTCCGTAAGGATCATTGTATCCATAGACCGAAATGAAGAAATAAATAAATAAAAAATTTGTGTATAAAGGGTACATTTTAATAGACGGTAATCGATCTCGTATCGATTGGAAACTTATCAGCTGTTGTGTTTGAAAGTTGCAATAAGTCCTTTCTGTAATTATTAGGTATTCTCTCGCTTTCACATCATATACATCTTTTTGGGATGTACTGCAGAAAACTCAGATCTAAAAATTTATATTAGAAATTTAATTCTAGAGTTTTATTTTTATTTTCTCTTCACAATTTTTTTATTTGGATATCATAACTTTTCATTTATATTTATATTTTATGCATCCCTGTAGAATATTTCTTATTCGTCCCCTTTTTTAATGAAAGATACGAGTATACATATTATTTTCAATTTAATAAATCACCTTACAGTTAAACTTTCTGAAGTCCTGAGTGAATACTATATTTACGCACTTTTAAAAGGAGGTAATTTTAATCCTCTATTATTTTTAGGTGTGGAACATGGATGGCAAAGCATCATTAGAACACACAATACACACTATTGCAGTTGTGGGTCGGGTGAAATGGCGACCTGAACGAACGTTTGTATTTTCAATGTAAAACTTTAAATAAAATATTTAATAAAATATGTATGACGCTATTTAGGTACCATATTGCCAGCTGCGCTTTAGTTGTTGATTACAGCATTCATGTGTGGGATATACGACGCCCTTATATACCTTTTGCTTCCTTCAATGAGCACACCAATGTTACTACTGGCATTGCGTGGAAGGGTTGTGATTCTCATTGTCTACTTTCGACAAGTAAGGATTCCACCATCTATAAACATGCGTTCAAGGATGCTACACGTCCTTCGATTAAATCAAGTCCTCAAGGGGCCAGTTTAAGTGGGCGTGGTGACATCTCGTTTGCCAATAAAATTAAGATTACAACCCCGACCACTAGTTCTAAAGTGGTGAAGTCGAATTCATTTATGTCAGTTGAATTTTCCATTTACATAATGTCTCATAACAGTAATAATTATTTAGTATTAATTCTAGGCAGAAACCATTACCTGGAGTTGAACAGTTTCACATAGCGCAATCGGATTTTTGTCAGTTTTTACTGAAACCAGCGGTGAGTTTTCTGATCCGTTATTGTATAAATAAGTAAATATCTATATATATATATATATATATATATATATATATATATATATATATATATATATATATATATATATATATATATATATATATATATATATATATATATATATATATATATATATATATACTAAACATACGAATATAAGATATAAGTTAAGCAGCGAAAAATTTAAAGCGAATTTCGATTTCAGAACCAGGGTTTTGCTGAAAAAGAAAATATTGTCTGGTTTAAGGAACACGAATGCTTTATTGGATGTGCTAAAGAATTTATTCTAAGCGGTAAAAGGTTATTCGATATTTGCGAACACAATGCCATCGTTTGCACAAAATACGGCAAACATCTTGTAAGATTTCATAGCCCTGTTAAGTTTACTTATAATCAAGTTCTGCATATCTTTTATTTGTCATTTAAACATTTATTGCTTTTCAATGATGTAGGCCACAACATTGTGGGATTTTATCAAAGTACTTTATGGTTCCAGTGAGTTTAATAATCAACAAATTGAGCATCGCATTTCCTTTTCGAATCAGAAAAGCACTCAGTCTTCGAGGCGGCCCACACAAACGGCTAATCCACTTATTCATGATGCTCACAACTGGCATAACAGCAAACTAAACATAACGACCGATAATAATGATTTAGATAACTCTGGCTCAAAAAATGTAAATGTCGGCAACGTTGTTGGAGGTGGGAAGCGCAATAATCCGCCGTACAATTCAGTGATCATATCAGAGACTCAAGTAATAAGTGATATTACCTTTGAGAATTTTGAATTACTTCGTGACGGCTTTATATACGTCGGTCCACCAGACTTTACGAAAGCTCTATCATTTCCTGAAACCGCATTGCACCATGATGTACAGGCAGTCAGGCCACAATTAGACACAAAATCAGAAGATAGCCGCGAAAAATCACCGGTAAGACATTTTAAATTTCAGATATTTCAATAAACAGTACGAGGAACGAAATAAATATTTATACCGTAGATCCGAAAGGGATATTCACTTTGTTTCTGCGTTTGTAACGCAGACAAGGAGACAAGATAAATATAGAAAAGTATATGTACATATCTTGCTAAGTGTCAACAGCCCTATTCGTCTATTTTTTTATTTATCTCTTATTTACTAAAATATTGTCTTTAATGTAGAGTACTTTGGAAGTAAAAATAGTCGAAATAGGTCACTCTGCTCACTGTTCACCACTGCTATTAATTATACCGAATGTACTATTTTTTTTTAAAAGTACAATATTAAAAAGTAAATATATCATAAACGTTTGGATTGTTAAAATTAAATATGATTCCAATGTATATAGCGCTGCTAAAATATTTAAAAAAATGGTCCGTCGAATTACACAGTAGTTGTCAAGTATAGAAATTCGAATAACTGCTCAGCATCACCTCCTGAGTCGATTTAGCCCTGTCTGTCCGTCCGTTAAAGCCACTATTACGGGAGAACGAATAGAATTATCGCGATAAGATTTGTTTCAAATAGTTTTTTATGTAGAGCAATTATGTTAGAGGCAGCGACAATTTCTCGTTTAGAGCCCGCATTGAATCGACAACGTTAACCGATTTGTTAACTAGTGTTTCCCATGAAATAAATTTGAAAAAATTTGTGATCTGCGTCCGGCACTGGTAGTAGTGATCCTGCACAATGATAAATTGTACTTTCAACGTTGGCGTGTAATTATCACGCACTATATTTGTTGTAAGGTATGATCTCATTTGAAAACATGAAATGTACTTGCGTATGTTTGCCAAGAAATGTTTCGATTGGCTTGTGTCACCTGATACCAAAATTAATAATGGCTCGGTTGATAATGTTACATACCAAGTGTATCATTCACATACCAAGTGTATCAATGTTATAACATTTTATAAATGTATAAATGTTATAACATTTTTAAAAACGGGGTGCCTTTACATTCCGTAGGACTGACAGGGCTAAATCGATTCAGGAGCAAGAATACATATTTTCTATATCTATCTCGTCTTCTCTGCGTTACAAACGGAAGAACAAAGTGAATATTCTCCACTCCTTTCGGGTGTAGGGTACAAATATCACGTTTTGAAGACTTACTAAAAAGTTTAAAATAATTTTTCTTAGCAGTATACAGATATAAAATAGAAAACGTGGGGCGCAAGATAATAATAAGGATTGTAGAGAGTAACTAATGCATGAATATTGCGTGCGTTGATAATAACTCCATAATAAGCTAGATCAACCAAAAGACCACGATCGTGAGATAAGCATGCAAAGCATGTGTTGTTGTGATGTGACCGAGGGCGAAGGTGGATGTTACTTCCCACCACAATTCATTGATCGCGTCGAGTGCTCGCGAAAAAATAGTTTACATCAAAACCGAACATATCCGCAAAAAATAGAATCACATTTACACCACAAGAAAATTTAAACACAGTGCACATTAACCAAAACCAATAATATAATTTATAAACATGCATCAATAATAAAATTAAACAAATTCAATCTAACGGAATGCAGAGAACCAAGCGAAGGGCTTGTTTATGCTCTCCACGGTAAAGCTCGGCATTTCGTTTGTTTCCACTCTTCCTCCTTCTTCCTGTGTGTAGTTAGGTGTGCAGGCGGCTATGAGTGCACCGTGGGCTGAAGCGCGGCAAGAAAAAGACAAAAAACACTTGTCTTGTCGCGTTTTGCTTTGCTTGCGAAGTACGCGTGGCCGCTTGTACAGCTGACTTTATACTTCCTTACAGTGGGTGGCGATGACAAAATTCCACTAATGTACGTGGCTTGAAGGCCAATTTTTTCGCGGTCTATGCGCATATTTGTACCCACCAAGTAATGGCACTAGGTGTGACCCAGGTGTCTGAGGGTGCAGATCCACTGGATTTTCACATGCCTGGGTACCATTTACTGCCATTGTTTTCACCACACAGAGGCCTCGCCTTATACATTCGGAGTGATGTTGCGTACCAGTGTCAGCAACACCTTTGCACGACGGATGCCGAATTTAGCTACATGTGGGTTAAGTTCAAAATCCAGTCGCATATTCTGCACTTCTGCTTCATTTATAGAAGCCCGGGTCTGGAGAGGCTGCTAACTTTTGATAAACTGAACAGTCTCTCTGATTCAATCTCTAAAATCCTGGAATCGTATCCGATTGTTGTTGATGGTGATTTCAATGTTCATAATTCCAATTGGCTAAGTCATTCGAGTCACACGACACCCGAGGGTTTTGTATGTTGAGTTATTTGCTGAATCTAATAATTTGACTCATTTAGTGAAGGAAGCAACGCACTTTCCCTGCTCTCTTGGTAATTCGAACCACACTAGAATTTTTGCTACCTTCCCATATTCTAGTCTTCACTCCGCTCACCATCCAGCTCCGAAGCGGAAAGTGTGGCTTTACGAGAAGGCTAATTGGGATGCGCTGTACTGCTTTTTCAGCCGTTTCAATTGGCAATTGTGTTTCAGAGAAAGAAATATAAATGCTGCAGCAAAATTGGTAGAAAATATAATTTTAATTGGTATGAGGTCTTTCATACCCCATAAAAGAATTTCCATTAAACCAAAAGACCATTCCTGGTTTAATGCGACTTGCAGATAAGCAGTCAGGTCTAATGAGGAAGAAGGACAAAACTGCTGCGCAATCAGGCCAGAAATCGGTGCAATGCCACTCTATAGTGCGAAAAAGTTCTCTACGAACAGCGCCTTAGACGTAGAGTTCTTGAATACCATAAGGGTAGTAAGAACTTTTGGTCGTTCGTGGGGAGAGTTAAGAATCAGACGCGATCGTCCATTCCAACTCTCCTCAAGGATGTGATCAGATCTTCACTCACTCGGTTGATAAGGCAAACTTATTATCCAAAATGTTTGCTGAAAACTGCTCTCTTCCTAAGAGTAGCCAACCACTGCCCGCGGTCGATGGTGTATCTGATGCTATGCCTGAGATGCATTTTCGAACACGAGCTATGAAAAGAGTGCTTGCAGACCTCAGTGTCAACAAATCGTCGGGACCGGATGGTATTTCGGCCCATGTGTTGAGAAAGTGCGCCTCAACACTGGCTCGCCCATTGCGCAATCTCTTTAATTTATCTTCTTATAAAATTTATAAATTTTATAATTTATTTACTTCAGGAGTTTTTCCCACTTCCTGGAAGATTGCCAATGTGCAGACAGTTCCCAAAAAAGGTGAGGCTACGAATCCTGTAAATTACCGGCCCATAGCAGTCTGCTCAATGCTCTCCAAAGTCATGGTCTCCCTCCAAAGTCATGGAGAGCATTGTAAATTTTAACTAGATGAAGTATCTAGAGAGCAACGAGTTGATCAGCGATCGGCAGTACGGCTTCCGAGCTCACCATTCCACCGGCGATCAGTGAGAGCAAGGTTGTTGCACTGGATATCTCCAAGGCATTTGACCGGGTGTGGCATAAAGCACTCGTGTCTAAATTGACTGCTTATGGTGTCGATAATACTTTCACTCGATGGATATCGAGTTTCCTCAGCGGCCGTTCTATTCGGGTTGTGATAGACGGCTTTGCTTCCGAAGAGCACTCCATTAATGCTGGAGTTCCGTAGGGTTCGGTCCTGTCTCCAACTCTTTTTCTCATTTTTATCAATGACCTTCTGTCATTGATATCAAACCCCGTCTACTCGTTTGCTGATGACAGCAGCATTTGTCATTCATATTCATTCCCCAGGCGTCCTATTCTGGAGATCACTAGAAATGGCAGAATTATGAATGAGACACTCCAATCTGACCTACACAAAATCCAGGAGTGGGGTCGAGCGATTCGGGATTTTAATGCGCGTAAAACCCAATGCTGCCTGTTGACACACAAGCATTTAGCGGGTGACAATTTTCCACCTCTAAATATGAGTGGTGTGGATATTAATGAGTCGGAGGCTCTTAATATTCTGACTGCTTCTAGACCGTGCCCAATGTCGTGCGTTAGAACTTATAGGGTACAGTAGGGTATCCAGCTCTATTGAAACCTTGGATCGTCGTCGTGATGTAGGCTGTGTATTATTATTTTTAGTAGAACTACTCTGCTTTCCAGAGTGGTGCACACTTTTTATGTCACGATTCCGTTCCAAAGAACCACGTATTATCGTGAGAATTCGTTTTTCGGTCGCGTCATTAGATTGTGGAATAGTCTCCCTGCGCATGTCTTCCCGCCCACTCACAGCGTCGAAACCTTTAAGCGAATTGTAAACCGTCACTACTCCCTCCTTTCCACTTCACACTAATCTGTCATTCCTTTGGAACTAACAAATGCTTTGCGTGGATAGGGGGCATCCCCTGAGCTTGATTTCATCTGCCATAAAAAAACCCTCTTTTATCACTCTATTCAATCTTTCAATACAGTTTTGGGCCCTAATATGATAATCATTGAAATGAATTTGCTCTTCACTTACGGGATCTCGGAATGACGTCATTAACCATGGCTGAAATGGATAACCTGAGTTGCGAATTAACCAACAAGTTATAACTTGCTGGCTATTTATAATTGCCTGTACTGATATTCCAAAAAATCTGCTGTTTTCCCAAATGAATACATCCTGGGAACTTCCACCAAATCGCGCAAAGAACAATACCCCAATATTTTGAAATCGTAGTCGCAAATCAGCTGAACATTCTTTGAGAAATGACCTTTGCGATTACGGTAACAGTATTCCACTTTGGCGGTTTTTTTTTATTTTTACTTGATGCAGTCGATTGCTCCAATAAATCCAGTGCTGTTGAAGTATCTTAAAACAAATTTAGAATACAGTATTAAGCGGCACTGTATTCAAGCCAATTTGTTCAACTTATACATTATGAATAGAATTTTGTTCATTGCAAATAACCGGAAAGCGAACGTATATGTCCATCAATTTGTCTTTAATTATATAGGCAATTTCGTTTACAATTCTGCACTCCACAATTTCGGATAAGGGGCAGAGAAAACTCGTCCAATAATTATATAGGCAATTTCGTTTAAAATTCTGCACTCCACAGTTTCGGATAAGGGGCAAACAAATGTTAGCGAAGAAAGAACGAAAGAAACGACGACTCCGCAGGGTTGCACAAATTATTAGTTTATTTGTTTTACTACTAATCCGCAACATCCCCACCCCCGTAGGTCGACCACGATTCACCAGTTACTCTACGTCCAGGACTGCTAACTTGGAGACTGGTCGTCTAGACACGCTGCCAGTTGTGCGAATGTCAACTTTCCGCACCACTTCATCAGCACCTGGATAGATTTTTACCACTCTTCCTCGAGTCCACTGCTGCCTTCGTAAGTTCGCGTCGCATAGATAGATCAGGTCGCCTTCTACAATGGGTTTCGTCATCTGACACCACTTTTACCTATGCATCAACGTTGGCAAGTATTCAGCTATCCACCTCTTCCAGAAACTGTCTCTTAATTGAAGTGCTATGTTGTTGTTCTATGTTATTGTACTTGTTGTTCTCAAGTTGTTCTTCGGCACATGGCGTCTGAGTAGTATTAGCAGCTCCCAATAAAAAATGATTCGGTGTCAAAGGTTTCTCTTGATCAACAGAAACTGGTAGGTAAGTCATTGGCCGAGAGTTGAGTACATTTTCCGCCTCTATTACGAAGCAGTGTAAGGTATGCTCACGCTGCGCAATCTCTTTTAATGTTTGCTGCAACACACCTTTAACGCAATGCACCTCGGGCTCCCATACGCCACCTTCTGACGGGTTTGATGGTGAATTAAAAACCCATTCGATATATTTAACAAAAAGCTCATCCTGTATCCGCACTCAAACACTTCTGAGAAACGCTTAGCCTCGTTGCTTGCCTCTGCAAAGTTTGTTCCATTGTCAGAGAGTATTCGTACAGGAACTCCTCGACGATTTGCGAAGTTTCGAATAGCCAATATGCACGAATCTGTCGACAAGTCATGTGCTACTTCCAGATGAATAGCTCTTACCAGCAGACATGTAAACAACGCCACTCACCTTTTCTCGCAACGACTCCCTATCCTAACATTAATTGGGCCGAAATAATCCATACCAGTGTATGTGAACGGCCTCACATATGGTGTAATCCTATCTTCAGGTAGCGGCCCCATTATCGGCGTAACCGGCTTAGCTCTCATGATTCTGCACATATAACATTTCGCCCTAATTTTGCGTATCAATTGTCGTAATCGTGGAATCCAGTATTTTCGTCGAATTGTACAAATCGACGCTTCAATGTTCTGATGCTTCATCTGGATCTTGCATCGTTACCAGCTCTGTAAACGGATGCCCATTTGGCAGAATGATTGGACGTCTGGCCTCAAAAGGAATCCAACTTGCCGCATCAATTCGTCCATAGACTCGAAGAACTTTCTCGTCGTCCTGGTATGGTGAAAGCTTGTGTAAAACATTGTCTTTACTTACTGGTTCCTTTTTTTCTATTGATTTTATTTCGTAGGAAAAACTTCATGATGAGCCTGTCGACAAAGGCAAATTTCCGCTGCTGTCAGTTCGTGCACTGTCAAACTGCTTCTTATAATTTTCTGTTCTTATAATTTTCGTAAGGGATGAAAAACGATTTATAATCACTAGTTGGAATTTTGAGATCATCAATGTATATTTTGTCAGTAGTTATTCTTCTTTCATTTGTTTTGACATCTGCATCTGATTCGACTGTATAATAAGTGGCGATTTTTTCTCATCATGCTGCAAAAATGACGGTCCTTTATACCAGCGTGAATTTGGACCAATTTAACTTTATCATTTAAACCAGTTGCCTCATCCACGACGTTCTCATGTGTCGGTAACCACAACCAATTTTCTATCTTAGAAAGTGATAAGATTTCGGGTATTCTGTGCGCCACAAAGGGTTTGTAACGTCGATGTTCGCTGCCAATCCATTTAACAACCGTGCTCGAATCACTCCAGAGAACTACGCGTATTACATCGACAGTTTTCGATAGCCGTACTCCTAAAACAGCTGCCTGTAGCCTTGGGATTGTTAACGGTTTTAACGGCGCGTATCGTGTCTTGGCACATATGAATGTTGTGTCTACCTGGTCATCTATGTTTCTATATCTCCAATATGCCACTGCTGCAAAGGCTTCTTCACTGGCATCGACAAAAAAGTGAAGCTGGAGTTCTCTTGGTGTTCCAGTTCTGAAATAGAACCTCGGCATATTAAATTCTATCACTTTGGACAGTCGCTGGCGCCACTTGTGCCATGACATGGCTATCTCATTTGGTAATGGCTCATCCCAACATACTCTATGTCGCCATACTTCTCTCATTAATATCTTGGCGGAAATTGTAAAATGGCAAAGGAATCCCTGTGGATCATATATTGACATCACTATGCTTAAAAACTCTCGCTTTCTTGGATACTTCAATCCAGTAATGATGTCGCTTTCAACGTAATTAAATTTTAATTTAAACCCGAATGTGTCTGTATTCAGCAGCCAATATATCCCAAGCACCTTTTCAGCGTATTTGCTCTCTTTGTCATCGATCGGCACAGCTCCCGAATTTCCAACACTTGGCGAGTTGCTAACGAAGTTGCATAGTTCAAATCCTGCATTTTTGTGAATTTCACTCACCTGTAACGATATGTCAATGGCTTCATTTACAGACGCAAAATGGTAATTTATAATTGAGAACATGCGTCGCCAATTGTCATGGCTACCATTTCATACACATCGGGTTTTTTTGCCTTGTCGCCGCCACGCCACAAGAATCTTTGCGCACATCTATCCTCAGGGCGGATCGAGGTGAAACATCTCCTTTATATCATACAGCAACTTCACCTTCATGGAAGTGAAATAATATCGCTGGCAATGAAGTTAGTTATTATGGCCCTTTCAATAAGAAAGAATTCAAAGATATTCCCTTGACTTTAGCGGCGGCGTCAAACACCAGACGTAATTTTTTCGGCTTATTCGGATTTGTCACACCAAAATGTGGGAGGTACCACGTTCTAGGTTCAGTTAGTTTGACTTCTGCTGGCTGCAATTTCTTGCGACGTAGGATTTGATGACAGCTGAATAGGCGGCGGCAAACTTGTCATCTCGCTTCATTTTTCGTTCGATACCCATTAGACGATTGAATGCCATTGGATAACTGTAGGGTAGTTCAACGGCGTCGTTTTTCCATAGAAGTCCTGTTTGGAATCTGCCATCGATCTTCAACGTGGTGCTTTTCAGGATTTCTTTGGCACGACTATCAGCTTTGCTTTCGACTGGCGGCAATGGTCTTACTCCGAAGCTTTCAATGTCAAAGTATTCTGTGATTAAATTGTGTAGTCTGGAATCTGACCACGCTTGTATGTAGATTATACTTTCTGGCTGGCGAGTTATATTTACTAGATCCAAATACCACCCACCCTAACTTTGTATTTGCTGCATACGGACCCCGATCACCAAAACTTCGTAATTTTAATGGTAACCCTAAATAGCAGTTATCCAGACCTATCAATATTTTAGGCACGGCGCTATTATATGGCTGGGCTGGTAAATTTGGATAGCGATCAGCCAACTCTTCTGCCTTTAGGGTCTGCATTGGCAGGTTGAGGTTTGAAACACCGTATGCATCTTTTAATAGATGTTGCTTTTCTTTATTGAAACCACTAATATGTAAATCGACTAATACTGCATTCTCGAGCAGTTCTACCACCGGCCTATTGCATATTTAAGCTGCGCTGGTGACCTTTTAGTCCCAATTCTTCTACCAGTTCTGAATCTATCATTGTTATAGACGAGCTCTTATCTAAAAGCGCGTTGGTATTAACTTTCTTATTTGGGCCATAAAGTGTAACGGGCAATATTCGGTATAATAGGCTTATGGTTTCAGTTGCATTGGCGGAACAACTGAGAACCGTCTTTTCTTTGACGACGGATTTAATAATGGATGAAGGTTTACTTGATAGGTTTTCGTGAAGTAGCTCATGGTGCTTATTTGTGCACCCTTCCGCTGAGCATACCTCTCTGTCACGACATAGGTGCGTCATGTGACCTGGCTTTAAGCACGAAAAACATAGATTATACCGTTTAGCCTTTACCAATCTTTCAGAAATGGGAGCGTTTAAGAACCCTTGCCCCTTGGCAGCTGTGTGTTCAGCCTTACACAAAGGACATTTTAAATTATTTATACGCTAAATGGCGTGTAATACTGGCCGCTTTCTTATATCGATGTCTTGCACGAGACAAATTATATCCGCCAATTCGCTCAACCAGTCGCTGAAATTCACAATGGTAGGGTATGGTCGTATATGAGCAGCGTATTTAGCCCTTTCAATACGTTTCATCATTGGAAATTTGCTAACTAACTCGTCTAACAACGTTGGGTTAGCTAAATGTTGTTGTTCGTTAATGGACTGCAAGAAAACTGACAAGTTCTTTGTCGTCGTTGCGAATGGTATAATCTGAGCTACCATGTTTTCAGTTATTGACGCTATTTCTTTTACGTTTTTCAGCTGACTACGAATAAGCTGATCTGTCTCCCAAAGCGAAAGGAAAGTTGATCAACTACTGCTCCCACATTGTCTGGGTGTATTAACAATGATTTAACTGTCTCTCAAGAGTCCCCAAATAAGCACTTCTGCAATAGCTGATTGTTTTCTAAATTCGAATAATTGTACGTGGCTGTTGATTGGATATAAGACGCGTAGAAAATTGACTAATCTTCTGCTTGGTCCGAAAACATTGCGATGTCTATTAATTTTCTAGGCGCTACGGCTATCGCGTTATACATAGGATTTTGTAAAGGTTTGTTGAAGGGGCGCGGTTGCTAAAACTGTTTGACGGGGTTGGACCAATGTTGGATGTTATTACACAGGCTAAATTAAAGTCGTGTACACCTATAGCGGCGTCTGTGTACATATACTTGCTGTTTTGTGGTGCTATAGTAGCGTAGCTGTTTAATGTTGGTACTCTTATTTCTAAACTTGAATTGTTATAAATAGGTCTAGCTGTTAAGGATGTACTAACATGGTTGGCGCTGGAAACAACCGGTGAAGACATGCACGTGAGGCTCTGCGTTTGAGGCGGGCCTTTGTATTGACTTAAGTCGGCGGTGGTCTGAGTTAATGTTGGCAACTGATTTCCATTGCGGAGCAATAAGTTAAGTCGGCTTACCTCTAAATCCTTCTCCTCTAGGCTCACCAGTGTTCTTACGAGCTTACTTTCTAAAGCGGCAATTTGTTTTTGCATGGTTTGTAAAATGGCGGCTTGTGTGGCGGCGGTGTTGCTGGTGGTTGCGTCGGCAGAGACGTTTATGAATACTGCGTTAGCATAGTTGGCATAGTCAGCTACAGGCAGAGCTTGTGTCGGCGTAGGCTGC